>JAQGEQ010000192.1:3236032-4546548 GCA_034620365.1 Pegea sp. RAD2-039
GTTGAAGGGCATTTCTTAGAACGTTCAACTGGTGGTGGATGTGGAAAAATATGATGATTTGAAGATACAGGTGTGATACAAGTAGATGGATTTCTAGAGAATGCTTCGTACGATGAATCAGCCGTTGTAAAAACACTATCAATACGAGGAGGCTGAGGAACAGTGATAAAGTCAACTATTCCAGTTGGAAGAGGAGAAGCTGCAGATGAAGAATTGCGCGAATTTATCACGTGATGCAAACCAGTCGGAGATATCCTCAGAAGAGCGTTCAAGTCTATTCCATCGACTGACAAAGGAGACACACTAAGCTGCCTTTTCCTTGTTGCTGAAATCATGGGATTAACTAATCGAGTCGCAGAGTGTCGAGGACTCATTAGACTTGAGCTGACAGGTGACAACCCCCCTATTTGATAATAAGTAGATACAGCTGTTCCTGGTGTTAAGAATAAATCATCTCTATTATGGAAATCACATTTTGTAGTGTCTCGGGTTGACCCTGTAGGTGTAAGTGAGGGAAGAACTCTGTAAGGGTTTAGAGTCTTAGGTGTGGTCGGTTTTTGAAAGTTTAGTCCACTACATGGTAGGCCAGTATAAATAAATGAATTTAAATGATTTGTTTCTTCAGATGATTGTGAATGATGAAATGTATTGATAGATGTTTGTGATGGTTCTGTTTCATCTCTTGCGGGTCTTTCAAGTTTGACTGATATTGAATTTTGAGGCTCAGGATTTAGATGATGCTGAGATTGCTGTTGCAGTGATGAGTACGTAGACGTAAAATATGGCTCTTGTAAAACATTCACTGATTCACTGTTGATATGGACATCTGTGCAAAAGATACAAAAAGTGTATGCTTATAAAAAAATGTATTTCATAAATGGCTAATATAACACACAGTGAAGCACTTTTAATTCAAAAATATTGTCAATGCGATTATATGCAGCTTTCTGGAGAAGTATGAAAAGTAATCAAAACTAAGTTTTTAAAAACTTATCTACGAAGCCTTCAATCGAATATTTGCTTTTATGTTACGAGTCTTGGAAGAATGTACAAGTACATTGTGGAAAATAAGGTTAATGTCAGCTTCATATTTTTGTTTGAGAAACACAATGTATTTGATGGTCTTAGATAAGGTTTTAACTTTTAGATAGGTTTCCCATTTTATGCATATTGGCGCCATAACTTAGTCTAAAAAGTACATAAGTCTTATTTTAGTATTAAGATACGATGATTTTCTTTCTCTTTCAAAATTTAAAAGATTTTTTATTTTCAAGATCTTTTAAATGTAGAATCAAATAAATTTAACTTGTTCGACATCTGTTTGTGAATTTAGTCATGAATTTAAGATTACATAATTTGAACTTCGTTTATGAGCTTTATTTATGTACAAGCAATATTTCTATTTGAAATCAGAAATACTGATAAATAAAAACGTATAAAAAACTATGAAATTTTAAAGATACAAACTCAACATGTGATATTAGTATCAAACTTTAGTAAAGCTTTTATTTAAGCTTATGATAAGTAAATGTTTTCAAGCTTTTAGTCAGTTTGTTTGATGTTATTTATCCTTATATATTATGTGTCATTGCTAAATACCAATTCCGATAGCTTTGCAATATTAGGGTTTATTTCCATCTCTAATTCATCAGAAGTAAAACGGCTTAATAAAAATAAAGCTGGACAGATTCTTACAGTATTATAAAAATGAAAATAAATTAAATTGAAGAAAAAGTTCAACTTTTAACTCTTTCATGGTATTCATGTTAACACCTGAGAGTTTTCCTTGTCTCTTCTTATCTTAAGCATATTTTAGAACCAAAATAAACAAGTAGCAGCATACATAGAAACGTACCTAATATAAAAACGACAGTTTAAGAAATGATTTAATAAAGTTGTAAGAACTCAAATGTTACAAAAGAATTTCTCTTCTAAAAATGTATTTTAATAATGAGATAGCTTACTGTCTTCCATTCTCTATACAATTTGTTACACTAATTTGTTTATCATTAAAATAGAAAATTACTGAAGATTAAATACTTAGATCGAAGTTTTTTAGCTTTCCAGTTAAAAAATTACTTTGTGTCCGCCTACTATTCCAGTAGAATAAAAATATTTAATGAGCGTACTTTTTTATTATAACAAACTTCAAATACAATGAAACATAAATCTATGATCTTCTGGCTTTGTATGATATAGAGGCTCTTAAGCAAGTAAACACAATTGATGTAAGTAGATAAAGAAATAAAAGATTTTTGTTTTTCAAAAACTCGGCAATATGTGTACTTGCCCTACTAACTAGATATTTAATAGTTTTCTAAGAAGTTGAATTTTGAGAACTTTGACTTGTTTCATTTAACAAAACAATATTTAATGTAGCTTTAATGAAGTAATATTACAAATTGTACTAATTATATTTTTGTTAATTACTTTTGTTTTTATCTTTTAACACTATTGATAAGCGAATGACCTAAACTTTATAAAAGTAGCAATTGCCAGTAATCTAAAAAGGAGGCAAGATATGAACTTATGTTGACTTAGTTTAATCTCTTTTTTAAAATATTGAAAAATACATTTGTTAAGGTTAAAAGTCAAACAAAACTATAATATTCAGTTTAGTTAATTGATAATATCATTCAAAATGAAATCAGTATTATTTTATTATCAAGCTTAAAAAAACATTAGAAAAAAAACCTAAGTACAATTGAGCTTATTAATAATTTATTTTATTAATCCTATTAATCAAGTAAATTCAAGGACATATTGTTACATGTCGCAGGTTTAAATGTTGAACCTTTGTTAAATCGCTCTGCATTTTTAATAATATTTTCAAACCATATTTAAAACGTAATTTCAAAAAATTTGCTTTACAAGGGAAATGATTTTAACATTTAATCTATTTAAAAGCAAGCTAGATATTTGTAAAAATAAATGATTCAGTTTTATTAAAAATCAGTCATATGCTGATTATCTGATATTGTATCGTTTATTACTATTATTTATTTATAGGCTAATCATAGTTATTCAACAAATTTATTTTTGATTTGAACAATTAAACTGTAGTCCATTTCTCAACAAATATTGCTAAAAAATTTTATAGCTATAAAAGGAATGAAATAGGTTATTTATGTTCATCATAATGCTATCGTTTCGTTTGAGAATGTAGATATTATGACTAATTTCGACAATTGTGTTATGCAACTTAAAATTAATTTAAGATAAAATAAATTCGATGGAAACTACCTTTCAAAGAGCCACGCTAATACTATTTCATTTAGTAGCCAAAGACGTAAGCTTTTAGTAATAATAGAATGTTATAATAGTCCTATATTTTAATAAGATCACCGTTTCTATAACAAAACTCAATTAAGGCTTAAGTTATAGCTACAATAAATTTGATATTTTTGTTGGTTTGGTAAATCTAAATTGAAAGTGGTTTTGTAAAATATTTTACTTTTCTTGTAGATTAGTGATGATTAATTGAAACATTTATATTTAAATTTTTAGCAGTTTTGAATAAAGGTCACAAAATGTGTCATATTAAAACATTTAATTTTTAAATAGATCTTAAATCAAACTAATTTTATTTTTAAATAATAAAAGATATTAATTAATTAGATTAGATAATTATTTGATTTCAAATCTGATACCATTATTTTTAATCTAATAGAGACCCCTTTTTAATTTCTACTTCTAATGGTTTTCCCCGTACAACTTTGAACTTTTAATTTTTAATTATTTGATTTTAATAAAAGCTTAATAAATGTACAAACAAATTTTGCAATTGATTTCATAAAATAAAAATTTACTTAATGTATGTAACATTAAATTTAGTTTATTTTGAAGAAAAAATCAAGCGAGTATTAAAATAAGTCATAATATTCGTTTCTTTGTTTGATGGTTTTAATTTAAGAAATGTAAATTAAAAACTTTCCATACCTACTCTTCTACTATTAGACTTGGATTTCAAAACCCAAAAAATAAAAAGTAATAAAATAAAAACAAAATGATTATAACAAAGATATTTGTCAAAATTGATTGTGATCACTGTATGAGAGACTGAATAGAAAAAAATTCTTTTCAACAACACAACGGACATAATTCATGCTACATCAACTTGAAAATGTCAACGACAATTTTTTCAAGCAAAGAGTTTAAGATTTAACACATCACCGGAAAGTATTAGCGATAACAATAGAATTGACACTAAAGTATTTCTCAAAGTTTAAATTTTGTATTTTTGTAGATTTCTTATACAAAATAAGTATTCAAGCACAAACTAGCTCCAACTCAATTAAATCTAAAAACTCTGAACATATTTCAAACATTCTACTTGTAAAATAATACTTCTACAGTTTAAAAACAGTGCTGCAAATTATTTTATCTTTGATATAACATTCTAGTAAATGTAAACGAAGTGATAAGATATATTGATACTAATACAAGAAAACCTTACCAGGAATTTCATTTTCTAAGTTGTAGGCAGTAGGCTCAGAAACAAAAGATTGATAAGTGGCTGGTTGTTGATGCTGTATATGATCATTCAACAAATTCTGCATAAGAATTAATACTTTTAATAAATCAAATATTTTCTTTAAAATTAGATAAATACCAAATTAGCCTGTTCACAGTAAGAAATACCATCTTGACAAACTTGAAGCTTAGAAAAATGTTCTTGCAACTGACCTCTGGGCGACATTGTATTTGTCTATAATTGTATAAAAGTAGTGGAAATAATTTGGAATTTTCTTTTTAAATACCTGTCTAATACCCCTACAAGACATCTGATTAATAGAAGGGGCTGGTGTCCCACACAATGAACCACTTTCACAGTTTATTTTAATAAGAGGACATTGAGAACTAAAGGATGGAGTCATTATTGGTCCTGATGAAGAACAAATATCAACAGATGTCTCTAATCCCATGCTTGATAAGGAAGGGAGGGCATCCAACTGTTGATATACTTCATTTGAAGTAACAGCAGATCTGAACGAAGTTGTTGAGTTTTGCTGAAGGTAAACAGGTGAGGGAAGATTCTGCTGCATGTTGTGAATAGAAAATAAATTAAAATCTTCAATTTCTTGATATTTGAGGGCCTGCTCAGATGAATAATCAGTTCTTGTTTCCTCATTTTCATCATTACATGGCAGATTGTTCATATTTCAGCGTTCACTCAGAATCTCAGGTAAAATCTTGAAGCCGTTTTTTAAGTAGATATGTCTGAGTATCGACAAATAGTGAAAATTATTTTTCAAATAGCGACAAAATTTTAAAAAGCTCCAAATTTTATTCAGGTTTATTGAATCTGTATAATTAGTAAAATTATGGTAAGAATAACAAAATCTGTAATTTAAATTTCTAAAGTGCATCAACTCGCCGAGCTTCCAAGCTCAAAAGACCCTCTCAAATCGATCGAATGAAAAATAAAGAAACAAGATCAACAACTTATCATTTTATTCTTTCACTTTTTAACAAAAATAAGCATGTTTGGTTTGAATAGAGGTTGGAATGAAATAAAACCGACTACCGAGCCTTCGCGCATTGTCATTTAATTTTGAACTTGACTTTTGCTTTTTTAACAGATAAATTAAGCTCTTACAACTTTACAAAATATTTTTGATAGACTAAATGAACAAGGTAGATGAAAGAGTGCTTAGCAATTTATATGAGTGACTAGAAAAACAAATGTTCAAACAAAGAAAAAATGTAAAATTATGCAATAAATAAAATTGTTAATCTTTATTTACACAGATAAGTATGCGTTGTTTTGATAAACATTCTTTACCGAGCTACGTATATTACAGAAAAAATCGCTTCGATTACTTTACTTAAAATACTTTGATCGGATAATGAATCATCAAAGTTCTTTAAATAAAACTTCATAGAAGTATTTAGCAATTAGTTTATTTTTGAACAAAAACTTCTAATAAAAGCGAATTTGATTCTGACTGATTTTCTAAATAAAAATTAAAGAAGTTTACCAACAAACTGGCTTACAAATTGGCATGATTGAAAATATTAAGTAAAAGTTTTTCTGAAAAAATAATTTTATCGAGATTTGTAAGATTAAGAGTTGCTTAGAAACTGCAAGATATTACATCGTTATCTTGATAGTTAGATAAATCAAATATGTCTTAAAATGTTGAAATATTGTAATCGTACAACTTGAAAAATGTTTACCATCGTTTGTTTAAAAAACTCGTTTGTTAAAAACAATTGCCAATTGGTAGTTTTTCAAATTAATAAAAGTTATAATATTTGTTAATATACGAGAAAAAAGCTCTATAAGACTGATGAACTAACATTTTAGTTTCTTAAGTTTTACTTTTTCAGAAAAAAATTAAAAACTGAAACTCAACGATAGAATCATGAGACAACAATCTTTAAAAAACATTCTCACTAACTCAAACATACGTTAGTTATCTCACTGGAGCTTTCCTTTTTTTATTCGCTCATTTTTAAGCTAAGCCTTCAGAAATTTGTTAAAATATGAAGTAAATATGTGACATGGTAACATGCTAAGACATGCGTCTTATACAAAAATCATTTCTAAACACTTTTGCTAAGGTGGCCTCTCATTATCTATCGGTTCAAGGTCGTATTTAAAAGGCTGATGCGCCGCCTAGCGTTGTAAAGCTGCTTTTAGGTCACGGTTCAAATGAATAACTGTTCACTTTATGTTTAATAAATACAACATCTAAATACAATTAAAAGAGTTTCCAAAATGTGTTTTTGCTACAAAATTAGTAATGTCAGTAGCTAAGTAAGCAAACTTAACATAGACAACTAAAATAGACAATTTTGATTTACTCTATCCCGATGACGACCAAAAGGTTTCTTGGAAAAGATATAAATTAAGGATGAAAATCAAACACAATAAAGTTGCTCAAATAAATTTTTAGAAGCAAATATTTATGAATTTATTTGGTTTAAAATGTTCAATGATAAAATACGTTTGGAGTAAAAACTTTGAACTTTTGTTACGGTAAAATTATTTGCTCAAACGATTTTAGATTTCAACCAAAATATAATTTATACTTTCATTTAAGACTTATGACTTTGACAAACAGATTACTTGGTTTGGATATAAAGTCTTTCGATAGTTTATGATGAATTTATAATAAAAACTAATAACAGCAAGTTTATATCAGACCAAAAAATTATTTTCTTTTCCCAAAAATAGTCAAATTATTCTAACTACAATAAATGTTCAAACTCAGGTAACTTCATTCCATATTCCAATCACATTGCAAACAAGAGCTTCAGAAAGTTGATCGAAGGGTGCTTGAACAAGAATGGAGCTAATCAAACACCTTTCTTATCAGTTGAGATGGGTTTGAGAATGCTTGACCAAACAACTATGAGTTTTACAAAATTCTTAATGGATAATGAAAAAATTCTGAAAGCTAATTGACATTATAAATGCAGTAATTAAGAAACTCAGTGTGTAAAGCTGAAATAAAATCATTTATACGTGTAAGCTAATCACCAGTTAAATCGTCTGATGATCTGATCATTTGATTAATTTAGAATTGTGATTTGAGCAATAACATACTGAAAAATGTATTCATATGTGTCTCAGAGTCTCTATAAAGACTATCTTCATTATCATCTTTGAATATTTATTGATAAAAAAATAGATTTTAAAACTAATCTTTATTATTTAATGTTTTATGATGCTTACAATTATAAACCGTTTTGATTTTTTCAATAAATAATAATGAAATTAATTCTTAGTACAAAATTATGGTCTTAGGTCTTTCTGAAATTTAAAGTAAGAAAAAAGTAAATAAAGGTTTGAGAAAAATTTATGATATCTATAAATTACTTCTTCAGGTCACTCTATATTAATTAAAAGATTAAGTACAATATTTCATAAATTTTAAGAAATTAGTTGAACTTAAATTTATTTTAATCTTATGACTGCTACTGAAACACTGTGACTGCTAATCTTAAGTATAATGAAAAAGTAACTTAGTGGTATTCTAAGTTTTGCCCTGGCTAAATCGTTCTACAAACATTTAATAAGCTTATAACATATCAAATAAAGTATTTAATAGTTTAAAAATTTGCCATGTAAATTACTGCTTATTTGAAAGCTTCTTACTTAGGTTCTTTCCAGTTGAAATTATTTTTTTATTTAAAAAGATACTGTCACAGTGGCTGCTGCTTTATCGCGCGTAATTATGCGTCTCTTAATCATCTTACAAAATCAAGCTCAATAATTTTGCATTAGACAATTTTGTTGGCCTGTTTTTTGCTGAAATTGAAATTAGAAATGTTTTTCAATGTTATGTTGCTCAATAAACTTACAAGGATTTTATTGCTTTGCAGCATCTGAGATCGGAGCCAGCATGACTTGCAAATATTGCAAATCAAAGTTGTTATCGAGCTGTCAGACGAGCATACAAATACATGTTTTAATATATGAAAGATATTAGCGATTGATTTAATCTTGTATAATTAAATAAAATATTATTTTTATATATATTATATTATCATGAAACAAAAGTTCACCATTACTAATCTTTTAAATTTTTCATTGATGATTTATCAGCACTTTATTTTATTCGTTTCATTAGAAAAAGTATTAAAAAAAGTAACTAAATTTAGTAAAGCGCTTTCTGTTGTGTTTTAGTATGATAGTAGCCAGTATTGATAAAACTCTAAAGAGCGCTTTTTATAAAAAAATTATCTTCATGAAACAAAAGCATAGTTTTTATCGCAAATTTCTAAAAAATTTCACATTTATTGATAATTCATGATTCCCTGAATAGTTGTTATGTTTTACAGTAACGAAGCACACTACGCATATGTATAGAAATAAAATATAAATTAAATTTCAAATAAAACTTATAGGAATTTCTTTTTAATCTTTAACAACATCCTATTTATCAGATATTTTACTTAAATATGTATTCTTTCAATGGTATATGTTTTCAATGGCAATTACTAATAACTAAAAGTACCATAAGACGAAAAGTAATTGGCCAGACTCATTATCTTATCTGTAGCCAAACACAGTATGAACTTTTACAGTTAAATTTGCAATATAATAATAATATAATATACATCAAATATAGATTTATGGAACAACTCTTTACTCAGGTGGTTAACTAGATAAAATAACTGGTAATATTATATTTCGAATGATACTTAGTATTTCTAGAAAAATTTTGAGAGATTAACAATTATAAAAAAGTATAAACGAAATCAGAATGCTTAATTCTCGTTCTTTAAAGCTTACTAACTTATAGCAAAAGGTTTATTTAAATCCAGCTCTTTCGGTATAACAAATTGACGCTGTCAGATAAATCAGTTTTAATTTATTTATTCGATGTAAATTTAAATTTCGATGTAAATTTACTGTCATCATCTTTGTTAGTTTCACAGACATTAAAGATGATGGCATTGCTTTCTCTGTCTTCACGGTCCAAAGTAAGTTTTTTTGTGCGTGTCGGTGACTTTCTTAGCAAGAATTTGCACCATACTAACATTTTTGTCACAATCGGTATCACTGACCACCGAGGCATATGTGACAAGTTTTTTTGTAAAGGCTTACAGTTCATCCATTGATTTAAACAAACTAAAAATTTTTTCATTGATCTTGGTAACATCGTTACGAATTTCAGATTTAAATTTGGCAAATTCAGCGGATATAGATTTGCCGATGTCGGAGAACAGGTTGGAGTTAGAATTAGACGAGGTATATGTTATGTCAATGGTAGTACATTCAATGCAGAACCATTTATAACCCCATTTGCTTCACCTGATTGTAATCAAATACATCATAAATTTTCTGGCTCACATCACTACAAGTGAGATGAAACTAGAAGAGGCATTTAATACATTATATTATCAAACCTTCTTCGGATCAAGCTTTACTGCAGGATTGGCGAGTTTGTTTTGGTGAAGTCGGTTTGTCAGAATTGTTCTGTATACTGCAACGTAAGGTCTTTATACTTTTATTTGAATCCAACATAGTTTTTACTATCATGGAAGATTTTTAGTGTAACCAAACCAAAAAAAGTTTGAATCGATTTCTTACCCAGATAGAATAATCTAACACAAGTAATATACAAATCACTTATTAAAAGTGATTTTATCACAACTTATAAGTACTATGTAATAACATATAACCTATAACCTAAAAACCTTATTCAAATAGAATTATAAAACATCCTGTTTCTTACAACATTTTTTTCTTTTTAAAACTAGATAAGAAATTTTTTAGTATCTTTACACTGGCGATGATAATCATCATTTCCATGCAGCGTTGTTAGTGAAAAGTATTTTTTAATTTAATTAAATTAATTTAATCATTACATCTAACTTTTTTTTTTTTTTTGTAATTGTTATATAAAAAGGCAATTTTGTTATCACATATTGCGCGAACTACAAAAATATTAAAAAACAGAATTACGTAAAAGCTTTTTCGAACCTTAGTACACAACTAACTTAAAATCTGGATTTTACTGGATCTAAACTTAGACATCAAATCTCAAAATAATTTCTGCTTCAAAAATATTTACTATTCAGCATTCCAATTGGTAACACTTAATACTTAGGCGAGGTCAAAGCAATGATAAACAAACAAAGGAAATGTCATCAAGTTGTGGCTCTCAAAAACCAAGTGACAAACCTTTAATGTTTAGGCATGGATACTATTGAAGGTAAAATTGAAAACTTTACTGCAGAAGCTTATGATGTAAGGTTTGCTCAATGGGCAAACGCTGGAAGGTTGGTGATATTTTATTTGTTGTTTTATTATGTCAGCATTTGTTTAAAGTTTTTAATAAATAAAAAAGATTTTGAAAAAGTTTGTTATGATATTTTATGTTATAATTAATTAGCTTTCATAGCATGTGGTAGGATGTTGATAAAGTTGTTGATATTATATTTGAACAGATGTGTTTATTTTGTTTAGTTATTTGATGATATTTTATAGTAATTTATACATTGCAAAGCTGTCATTGTGGAAATAATATGTTTTTTATTTCACTACAACTTTTCAAAACAAATAAGTTGTTTGTGTTTTTATACCAATCACTAATCATGAAATGTTCAATTTTAATACATTTTTCTTATATTTGTTCTTTATTATAAGCAAGGAACAATGTAATCAATAAGATTATTATAATAAAAGTGATTTTTATTGTTAATTCAAAAATATATATGATTCTGTAAAATAATAATTTAATGAGTTCTTATCATATTCAGATTTTATTTTTTTATCTTACTTGAAAGGATAACTGGTTAAAGCAATAATTTTTTGTCAGTTTTACTTTTATTTGTTTTTTCATTGTTTAAGATAAGTTTTTCCTTATAGTATCCATGATGCTTATGAAGATTATTATAAAATAAACTATTTTTGCTAAACTAATTACTTTATTGATCCTAACAAATAGTCATGAGTCTGGTGATATTTACATTTACTTATAAACAAAGTGACTTTCATTATTTTTTGTTAGCACTAATTTGTTTATCCTTACATCTATTTAAAATACTTATCCATTAATCCTGAAGCACTTATATGTCATGGTTTTATACTTTTGGAGTGAATATTTAAATCATTTATTTAAACTTTTGTAGACTATATATAAATTATTTTATATCAATAATTCACATCTTATATTATTGTAGATTTTATTTTTTTTCCCACACCTTATAATGATATTTTGATTTTGTTTATTTATATGATTATTTTTGCAACTCATCATCAATAACTCCTTAAGCTTTTTTTGTATTCTTCAATTATATTCCCCACTGCAGCATTATTAACCCTTTAACACTTGCATTGATGATATTAACAAACTGTTCTACATCTTTAAATGGTTTTGTGAACTGAATGCTTTCTGTCAATGATGCTAAACTTCTTAGCACTAACTTACTTTTTAGCCTTCTTTCTAAATCTACTGATTTATGGCTTCAATAAGATAGATTAAAATGTTTAAATAGATAAACCATCAAACTCTGACCCACTTTTATCGGATTTCTACTTAATAATAATAAGTGTGATGTTAAAGACTTGGCTATTTTCATCTACTATGACCTAAAATGGGCTCACCTGGTAAGTTATTTGTAAAGAATTGGTTCAGTTAGTTACCAATCTCTCAAATCTTGAAACATCTAGAAAAATCTCAATTTAAAAAGAATCCAAGAAACACTCCAAATTAGAATTCAACTCCTCAGTATTGAGTGCTAACCTTGATAGTAAAAAGCTTGGATCCATCGAACATCATTTACTAGAAAAGTTTTTCTACATGTGGCATACCTTTACTTCATACAAATATTAGATTTCTGTGATATTGTCGCATTTTCTCCGACCTCCTGCTATTAATGGTTTCTGTCATCCTAACTTCAATGATTTCATTAAAGTTGGCAATCTTTCATACGTTCTCACAGGTTCGTCGCTAAAAACTAACCCACGTAACTTGTTTAATAACACTCAATAAACTAACAGCTTTTTCAATAACGTAACCCCAGTTTGAAATCTTCTCGACTCCATAACTACGTCAAATGATATCACCTCTTAAAGTTGTGTTAAAAAATATTGAACAAGTTATTTTCTCCACTTCTTTGTTAATTATGATTCATAACTTATATATACGTAGGCCTCTGTAGTCTTCCTGTTTTTCTATATTAATTATATCAAATGGTATTTGAGACTTTTTCATTATCTTTTTATATTCATATTGTTATTTTATTTGGTGTAAGAGCTGTATAATTTGTCATCTGCAGCCATGTGTTTAGTAAAATATAGAAAATCAACTCATTCTAATAAAGCAACTTTGGATTTTTTAGGTGCCGCCAAAATTTTTTGGATTATCATCGATGCAATAGTGTAATGAAGGATAAAGGTAAATCGACTTACCCTTGCAAGTACTTCAAAAAAGTCTACAAGAATATGTGTCCTTCACTATGGATTGAAAAGTGGAACAACAATATTGAAGAAGGAACCTTTCACGATAGAATTGAAGTCAAGAAATGATTTTATCTGACTTCAAATGCACAACTTTTAATTATTCAATCATTAATTCATACATTCTGTGATTAATCATTCCTTTTTTTTTTAAATCAATCAGAAATCAGCTGTTAATTAGCCAATAATTACTTCAATCATGTAATCGTGTGATTATTACGTTTTTACAATTTTTATGAAAACAAGATCATTATTTTAATGTGTTATCAATTTTTTACCGCGTACAGTTTTTGCAGGATAAAAAATACCAACCAGGAAGTTGGTTACGAAAAAAGCTAGATTTGCAAGTCTACTACAAAGAGAATATATTTTAAATATCACAAAAAAGTATTTCAAACCTAGATCATTCAAATTTTGAACATTGTTAAGATTGATTTAAAGTATGATATTCAAAGCAATCGATACAGAATAGTTTATTTTTGCATAATAAGTGTTAAGAAATTATTAAATCATTCATAAAACTAGAATAAATCTTTTTATTATAACATGAGTAGTTTGAGCTTTTACATCACAAGATTTTCACAATCATCATTTGTAATTGCCAGTTGAGCTTCTTTTTCTCTGATTTGAATGTTTCGTTTGAAAAAAACAAAAAAAGTTCGACGATTTCTTCGATGTATTCTTTCACCATCGTTTTCGATAGATTGCCTTAAGAAAAAGGGTTTTATTATTTTGAGTAAGATCTCAAGTTAATTTTATGCTTATTTATCTATAGTCTTAGAAAAATATCGTTTTTTGATAAGTAATCAACTAGTCACCTATTTTTGTACTTTTTATGAATGATATAACCTGTGATTATTATAAGAATTATCAAAACCAATGTAAGAGTTGTATAAAGAAAGACATAACCACCAATTTTTTCAAATAAGATTCCACTATATGTTTTACATTCTCCGTTGTAATAAATCAGAGAAGGTCCTTCTGTACAACTAAAGTTTTCGTAAAAATTAGATATGGGCGTATTAAAATTGTACGAGAAAAAATAACTTGAGATAATTTTCCAATAAGAATGTAAAGTTTAATCTTTCTTATAATATTAGCATCTTAATTCATAAATTTATCAAGCAATTGGAGCTTACTGACAGGATGCAGAGGAGTGTTTGCTTGATTGAACACAGATTGCTGGCTCATTACAAAAGCTTGAATTACAAACCGATTTACAAAAACTAAAAATA
The DNA here is from genome assembly GCA_034620365.1 of Pegea sp. RAD2-039. Lineage (NCBI taxonomy): Eukaryota > Metazoa > Chordata > Thaliacea > Salpida > Salpidae > Pegea > Pegea sp. RAD2-039. Next base: position 3,250,190 of record JAQGEQ010000192.1, read on the forward strand.
TTATGATATCCGTCAAAGCATTTTGCTGTAGATGGACATACATTAGGACGTATTTGACAAGTGCTCTCAGCTGTAAATATAGATTTTAAAGAGATGCTTTGTAAAATCTACCAAAATGATATGCTGAAGAATTTTTCCATTCATTTTGTTTACCTTTACACGAAAAACTCACTGAACCAGAAAATATGAACGCTTGTGCCAATATTTCTTTATTTTTGACAAAATGATTTTGTAGCTGTGAATAAGTACATATTGCCGTATTCATTTCATTTTCATTTGTTTTACCCAATGCTACAAGTTTTGGAAGATTAAAACAAGCTTTGTACTGAATCTAAAAGTAATTATTTTTAAATGAAGTACAGTTTTATAAATGTTTCAATTATCAGTAATATTAAATGTTTCTTATTTTAGATTGTTCTTTATTTGATAAGTAAAACAAACTGATATAAAATTGTGTAATGCCTTCTGTTTTCTTCTTGAGATTCTTTTTGCACTAAAACTATTCATTGAGTCATAACCGGGTATTTTGCTATAAAATCTGGTTAACTATAAAAAAGTAATTTTCAAAGTTAAGAAATTATTCACAATTTTTAAAAGTAATAACAGATTAAATTATGAACTAATTTTAGAAAAAAAAGTTCTCACTGGTGATACCAAATGATAGTATTGAATTTTGACTGACGGAAGAATTTTAGCTATTACTTCAAAGGATACTTCAAAGCATTTACTGTACACTAAAGACAAGAAAGCTTTTAGTTTTGTATTTACTTAATTCATAAATGTTTTATTAAGAGTATTGTACAATTATTTGCCTCATTGAAAAAGATCAATAGTTATTAGATTTTTATCATTCTAACATTCCGAAAATTCTGGCTTGAAGGTGGCTTCAATTGCATCTACACTATTTGCTGCATCTTTAAATATATAAAAAACTATTATTTTAAGTTATATGTTGTATAAGTCTATTTCATTCACTTGTTCAGCTTACTGTGTTAGCAAAATAAAAAAACTTTCTACTGACCAGAAAATTTGAAGCCTAAGATTATTCCAATCATTACAAACTTCAATTTTTTTAGGATCATATTTTTAACTAATATATAAAATCAACAAAAATGTAATGACATACACTCATTTATTCTTTAAAAATCAAATATAACTTATTTAACTTAGAGTTTGCCAAAAATATTTCGAATACACATATGTTACAAGGCTATGCATTTATAATAACTGAGACTTTAAAGATATTTTTAAAATAATATTTAGAAGAGTTTAATTAGAGTTCGGCTAAATTAATAATACATTTTTGACTCACTAAAACATTAGATAAAGTTATCTTTTTGATAAAGTATATTGTTCAAGTGTTCAAACTTATACAATTATGGAAAAGCTCAAGTGTTGTATGAGTAATCAAAACACTATTTTAATACGCTTTAACTAATATAATATCATTTAAAATAAAACACCTTAGATAAACATCAAGGCTGGCTGACTAAAATTTTGTTCAATAAACATAACGGTCTTAGTTTAATTCAAAGGTCAAACTTTTCAATAGCACCTTATAAAGAAAAATATATTGCAATTTTGTTTAAATTTCATTTAAAATTTTTTAAGTATTACATCATTTTATTTATCATAAAAGATGTAAATAATTTTACCGAAGATTATTAAGTCATTAGTAAGTAATCACTCATGATAAAAAACTTCATCAATACAAAATGTAAAAACGATGCAGACAATGAAATAAAACAGTAATAAGTTGAAGTCTCCTTTGTTGAGCATATGTTTCCTATTTTTTGAAATTTTATTTTACGAGCACTTCATTCTAATAAATTAAAATTTTGTGAAATTTTAAAGAACAAAAATTAAGTTTAAGCTTTTTGAAAAATTATTTCAAAGTATAGGAAAACATTCTTTAAAAATAAAAAATAAAACTTTACAGAAATTATTAAATTTTATAAAATTGTAAAAGTTTAAGAAGTCATATTTTATGTTATCGTTACACAATCAATTATTTGTAAGCGATTAAACATTACATATTCAAAAAAAGTAATAACATTTTAAGGCTATTGTTTTATTTTTAAAAGAGTTTGTTTTATGTAGGTAAGCCAAATTACAATGATGAAATATTCTAACAAATATTTTCTGTTATTTTAGATAAATGTTTAGTATCATTGAAAGATTTTCAAATGTAAGATTGAATTGTAATCATTGTTTTGAAAGATTTTTTAAACAAATGTAAAAAAAAGTTTAAAAACAAATTTTGCTACATTAAGCAGTTTACAGATTTATTAATTTGAGTTTAAAAATTAAAATCTTTAACATAAATTTATGTTTCTAAATTAACAATCATCATTTTGTTTAATTAAAAAAAGTGATTTAATCATGTCAAGTTGTATCATGATAATCTGTTGACGTGATAAAAACTTTATTTGTAGCAACCTTAGTTTAGATCATGTTGTGAACAAAACATAGAACACAAAAGTTTTCTATAAATATGGCTAAGGTACTTACTCATAAATAATAATCGATAATATATAAGAACTCCTCAGCAAACAAATGGAAGTTCAGAAAGACTTTTAATATCGACAAATCTTACGTTTTATGGTTAAGAATACTTAAAAAATACTCAACTGCGCGCAGCAAAGCCCATACCCTATTAGTAGCAATTTGTTTATTTATTTAATACTTAACTCAGCCAAATATCGAAAATTGAGCTAAGTGAATTTGTTTTGAAATGTGTGACAGTAACTGCTAAATGTAAAATCTTTGCTAATGGAACTTCACTTAAAGCAGTTTTTCTTATTTTTAACTTACCACTTTTCCTATGAAATATATTTTTCTCAATTTGTTAAAAAGATTCACGACTAATGAGAATAAGTCAGAGTAAAAGAAACTTAAAATACGAATTTCAATCAATAGAAGTGATAATTCATTCAAAAACAAAAATAACTAAAAAACAATTTTCGATTTGCAAGCGAGAAAATCTTGAAACATCTTTTGCGGTCAGTGAATGTTTTTAATATAATCAAATAGCACCAATTATACTATCGAGACTGGACAGAAATTGATTATTTGATGCTGACATTTGGTATGAAGTAAACAGTACTTTTGATCGGCTGTATAGTAGAGTTTGTAGTGGAATAACACTCAGCTTAAAACCAGGGCACTTATCACATTGCAGGGGTTACGTGCTAGCCATACTTGTATAAGGATCCAACTCTAGGGTTATACAATCATCACTTATGATCTCTGAACCATTTTCGTCAACGCTGCCTCAAAACTGTCCGCATTAAATGATCAAATTTCAATTCTAAGGCCACTGTACGTGTTAAATCTAGTTATGCACATAAAAACCATTCACAAAATACATATTTTGTTAGGTCGGTAATATCTCTAGAATGAAAAATGGTCGTTTACCAAAACTTGTATTGTTTGACAAACTCTCATCTGACTGCAAAAACAGAGGTACTCAAAAAAGTAGTAAGACCTAGTAAATCTCACTTTGAAAAAAGTAGACAATTTTCCCAGTTATGTCAACTTGTAGCGGATCGTGCAGCAGGAGAAGAGCCAACGAAAGCGCACCAACATTTTTGTGAGACAAACTAGAGCCGACACTGCAGAACAGAAAAACAAAGCGTAAAGATGATAAGGGTTCTTCGGCCGCCTAACATTCTCAATAATATCTTTAAAGGATGCAAATTGTGAGTTTTCTACCTTTTTTACCCTCCTATGTTTCATTCTTTTTGTTCGTAAGGCACATGCTTCTTTTTTTGCATGATTATATCTCAAAGTACTACCAATATACCAAACCTATCTAAACGGTAGTGCATTTGGTAAAAAATTAAATTTTTATGTTTAATACAAAGTTAAGCTCCTTACTTGATTTTTTACTAAATATAAACTTAAGTCGAAAAGTTACATTTTTAATGCTGCAGTAATTTTCCAAAAAGCTCTTTGATACTTGATTAAAACTAATTGAATGATTTAATTTAAATGATTAAATTTAAGCTGATGTTTTGTTTTTTTAATTAGTTTGTAAAATAGATATAGATATTAAAAAACATTTCTTAATTTGGTTTTATGTGCAAAAAGTTTGTTAAACAGATTTGTATATGTCAAAGTTAAAACAAATATCAAAATATTATAAAATCATTTCATTTCATAGAAAAAATTAAGTTATTAAAATTTTTTGTTTACTAAATATAAAAAAACTTTGGTTTTAAGGTATCAAAAATATTAACAAAATGTTTTGTGATGACTGGCTTTAGTTAAAGCATTTTTAATTAAAAAGATATAAAATCTTAAGTTAATACAATTACAAACCTTACGCTTGCACAATTTGTATAACCTTTTCTACTGTAATTTTAACTTACAACAGTTTTAATAAAGTAAATTATCTGACTGTAGATACTATAGAGCTAATGACCATAAAGTTAACTTCAGTTGATATTGTTTTTGTAACAAAAACAAGCCTTATGATATCAAAAGACTGTATTTAAGAAAGGTACGAAAGCAGGTACAACAAAACTGTCATCTGTTTTAATTTTAATTATATATAAGAAATTGATAACATCAAGTTAGTGTATTTAATGTATATATTTTGTATAATATTTAGTTCACCATAAAAATTAAGGTTTTCACTAGATAAAACAATTTTGTACAAAGTTTTTTTATCTGGTTAAACCTATATTCAACATTTTTTTCGTTTAAACATTTGAACATTAATTCCTTTAAAGCTTGAAGTTTCTGAGTTATGCTAAAATAATAATAAAACGTCAGGTTCTTTTCAAGCTTTAGCTGTTTCAAAAACAACCAATCATTTAAAGTTTATTGATTTTGATTACTTTGTATTCAGTTTTTTAAACTTTCAATAAACTTATCAACACTTTTTTAAAGTTTCAATTGATGTTAACTGTACCGACATAATTGTTAGTATTCTAGCAAATACTCGATTTTGAATTTTTTGTACATCAGTAACGACCTCGGTTAAGTTCTCAAAAATATTTTTGCAACCTGTTTATAGATAAAACGAAGGTAACCGTAAAACTTTAATCTGATGATATTTGTCGAAATCGAAAGTCTGAAGATTACTTACTAATCCGTACAAATGCCATTAGGATTTTCTTTGATCTTACATTTTAACCGCTTTTACAAAACCTTCACCTTTCTAGGTTTTACAGTCACCTTTTAAGCTTTAAGAATTTATTAAAAATTTTTATGTTAGCTTGCTCAGGATTAAAGTTGCTTTTTTTTTAATTTCAAATACTCGATTATTATATTTGTTAAAAGTATTTATTCAATTTGTATTGTTTACCATTTTTACTTTGCATGCAATGCGTAATAAAAGTTACTTTAATGAGGGGGAAAATTTAATGATATGCTAATATATTAAAGAGATGATAGCTTTTGAGGAAGTATTTCAGTTGGGAAAAACATCCCAAACTGCGATTACCTTTTTGGAAAAGCAACTACTTCACTTGGTGCTGTTAAAGTTGTTTGATTAATTCTTATGATTACCGTATAAAGAATTGCAAATCTAATATTATAAGCAATCATTTACATAATTAACTAAGTTTAAATAAAAACTACTTTTACTTTTCCAGTCACTTCTTCATAATGAGCTGTTTAAAAAATGATTATTTTTAATGAAATAGTTTTTTTTTCAATTTTACTCTACTGGCTAAAACTGACAAATCTTATTAAATCAAAGCAAACTGAAAAATATTAAAAATTAACTTTCTGTTTGATTTATGGGAAATTTTTAAACTTTAAAGAATAAAACTTGGTATTTATTTAATAATGTTAGACAACAAATATCAAATGAACTATTTAGCTAATAGTTATAAAAAAGTTTTCTTTTTTATTAAAAACTAATTTATTTAATCTGCAGTTTATTTTAAAATAAGACAAAATGTTTTCAAATATATGCTTTTGTTGATAACATTTTTTCTACCTTCACCGGATAAAAAATATTTATTTTAGTTGCCCCCAAATAGATCAAGTTTAAAAAGTTGTGTAAAAGGCTTGCTGAAAAGCTTTTATAATAATAGTAGGGAGTCATTGATAAACTTATTTGTGCCTAACTAATACAGCTGATACTTAATCAGAGTCAGATAATCTTTGAATTTGACAAACTATTATTTTTAAGATTAAACAATGATTCAACGCTTCTCATTATTTTGAAATCAAGTGATATTTTCCGACTATAAAAATTGTTTGTCCTGATACTACTGAGAACACATACATTTGTAGTAAAATTTAGTATGTAATATTTTGTTAATATTTAACATGTAGTATAAAATAACTTAACTTAGTACTTCGGTAAATCAAGTATAGTTAGCCACTCTTAAAAAACGAAAAGCTTCTAAATGTTTTTTGGTGCATTAATATTTACAGATCACAGCTAATAAATATTTGCAAAATCAAGTTGCTGAATAAAATAATAACAGACTTTATGCCGTTTGTAAAATATTTTATCTCAATTTGATTTCTAAGGAATTATCTGATAAGTTTCATTTTACAAAAACAATTTAACTCAATAACTTTTATAGATTTTTTTTATTATATCAATAAAGTTTCCGAATATAAGATTGTATTTTTGATTTTTAAATCCTTTAAGTAAAGTAGAATACATAAAAATTTTTATTTTTTGCATACATCAAGGTGATAACAAAAATATAATTCAATATTAACATTTAAAACCTTTCTAGATGAATAAAAGCATTAAAGAAGACTAGTAATTTAGAGTTGGAAACAGCTAATAAGTAGGTGAACAAATTAGTAATCCTAAAAATGGCAAAAACGTTTAGTTTTGTAGCTTAAAAGAATATTCATTGTTTAAATAAATCATAAAAACAAGGCTACACACAATAGCTCTAAAAACATTATTTAATCTTTTTATTTCTTTGGTATTCTGTAATGATACCAGCTATTAATAAAACAACCTTTTTGTTGTAGTTTTTAACAACTGCAAAATATTTATGCAAGGCTATAATTGTACTTTGCTAAGTAAAAAATGTATAAAGAATTATAAGTCCCAAGTAAAACTAAACATCACTTACTAAAATAAATTAAGTCGAAAAAAATCCTAAATGATTTATCTTAATGCTTTTGAAATAATATTTACTTGAAATAAAAGTGTATACGTATTTGAAAAGATCTTTGGATTAGTCAACTCTTAAAATTGAACTTACTTGATTTTAAAATTGGTATATTTCAAAGCTCTTAGATAGCTTTACTGATCTTGATGTTATTTAAACTAAACTTTTATATTTTTTATATATTCATTTATTTATAATATTATTTTATAAAGTTCAAAAACATATGTATATATTTCCTTGTTTAAAGAAAACTTTGATAACTTTTTGTGAAAAATAAAACTATCATTTTTACTAAAGTTATAAAAACTAGTTTGTAAGTTTTCTATATTTTACATTTATTAGCAGTAGCATATACCTTTTGTTAGTAATAAAGCGTAAATAAAAGCTAAAAATGAATTTTAAAAAAGTTTGATAAAACATCACCAAAGTAGCAATATAAAAGCTCAAAAAATTGTGAAGGTTGCTTAGCTTTGTATGCAGAACAATTTTACCAGTAATTTAGTTAAAAGCTAGTTTAATAGTTTAAGCTAGTTTATGTATATATTTAGTTATAATAATTGTAAGATTCAAATTTATTTCACAGCATTCCTAATAATTTAAACAAAAACCTAAAATTGTTTATTTATTTTTTATAAATATAATAATAAAACTAATACTTTGTCATAAAATGTTTTATTATATTTGTATATAGTTTTAAGAACATTATAATAACTGCTGACTTTGTTTAAAAAAAAAGTTCATTTACAATAATGAAAATATAAAGAAATTTGATTGAGATTGCCCCTACATACTAAGCTATACTAAGTATAAAAATGATTTTATGCAAACATATATTATCCAGTTTTACATAGTGACTATATATAGTGCATTTGATAAAGAGAAATTTAGTTATTATGTCTTAAGCACTTATGATCTGCTATCTGTTTTTTATACAAATACAAGCACGGATTATTTAGTATCTAACAGTCAGTTTATTAAGTTAGTTGTCAATTATGAAAGTAGTAAACTGATTTGTGTGTAATAAGATTAGAAGTTTACAAATTAGTTTTTGTTATTCAATATCGGGTCAAACATATAAAACGATTTTTTTTTCTATTTTTAATAAGTCAGTTTATGTTTTAACAAGGTAATTTATTGATGTTACAACTAATAAATCAGTTTATTTGAAATGACTTAGGTTTTTTTGTTTTCATCAAATGCACTACAGCCTGATATTTATGAGAACATTTCATTATTATATGAGTGTTCAGTTATTTCGTAAATATGATTTTACAATGGTTAGTTTTGGCGCCAACTTACTGTACCCGCTACAAATAATGGGTTTATCTTTGTCATAATAAAACGACTCTCACAGCAATCTTAAGTAGTCTTTTACTAAACAATTTTTAGTCATTTATTATCTTTAAAATAACGTCTTTGATACCTGACAAACAACACATTTCATTAACATTTGCATCATAATAAAAATAAAAGGGTAGAACTTAGTATTTTCTAGTCGATATGAAGTTTAGAATGACTTATGGCGTTAGTTTAAACTAAATGAATAATTTTTATTGTTTATAAGACGCCCTTTTGACTATTTTGAAACAAATATACCATCGATTGTACCTTGTATCTGTAGAGAAATAAATTTCACTAAAACGTAGGAACTTTCAGACTAATTAACTAAAGTCTATATACTAAATATAGTATCATTTAATATGTTGTGTAAACATAAAACTGGTAAAATATTAAGTAATAGTAACTGAATATAAAAACGAAAAATTGTGTTGCTATAAAAAGCATCTAAGCTATCTGTGACAATTTTGATCAAGTAGGATAAAAAGTATTTCAGCTTTTATATTGAAAATAAATCAAATCTTTGTTCTTGTTCGTTCTTCAACTCGAAAGTGCTAAGCATCAAATCCATGGTTCGCACTCAACATCTTTTTGAATACGAATTTATTTGTTCTCACCAGCAACCAACTTTTCAAGTAGTTAGCTTATAAATAGAAACATTTAAATATAATTTTACTTGCCTTGATATTTATCAAAGTATTTTAAACTGGATTTACCTGGAAATTAATCTATTTTTCACTCGGTAACTTTTATTATTTTTCAAAAGTTTTATTATAATGAATAATATTTTGTTTCTCGTCAATTACTCATTTTATTGGTATTTTACTGACAGCCTGGCTAAATGTTTGTTTGTCAACTTTCTCTTGTTTTCAAACTAACAAAATGCTAAAGCAGTCAACATTTTCAAGTCATGCATTGCAGTAGATTTCGTTACGCTTTTTTAAAACAATTTCTTTTCACTTTTAAACTTTTTAACAAAAAGATATGGAAGCGCATTTTTTTATTATAAGGAACTGATAAAAGGTAGTGTTGATTAAATGATATTTCTGGAAATTGTTTTATTTCTAAAAAATATAAATTTGAAATCCATTTTTCTCATCCTTCATGAACAAATGATTAAAACCAGAATTCAAATAAGAAATAAACAAGTTTTTTTTAAGTTTCACCTTATTATTTTTGCACTGAGATGTTAACGTATATGTAAAAGTATAAAGTTTGTAAAAGATGTCAGCGTCTACAAGTAAATTGGTTTTATGAACTTAATATTTGCACGAAACATTCAAACGAGGAACAATTGAATGAAGCGATTTGTACAGAGACGTTTTAAGTCCTCAAATCTTTAGTATTTTGTTTGATTTTAGTAAACATGTCTTGTGATTATTTTGACTGTGGCTAGCCGAAAAAACCACTCTTATAATCTAACTTTTTTCGTTCTGTTACTATAAAAGCGTATCATTGATGGTTCGGACATTAGGAGATATTGTTGAGACCTTTTGTATAAATTGTGTAGAATACTTTTATTTGTATTTTAACATATTCAATTCTATCATCAAAAATATTTTGTTTCTTTATAAGCAGTCTTTCAATAAGACTGCTTCCGGCTTTATGCTGGGGTTCGGAAATCATTACGAGATTTAGATAAAACTAAACCAATTTTCAAATAAAATTATAGCATCTGTTAACTGTTTTATACAACTAATTTAAAAACTGCCGGCTCTAGTGATGACTGGACTTTAATTTTGCATTTTAGTATTTACTTAAGTAGCTTAAAGCATTGAAATGTTCACTTAACTCAATTTTTTGTAGTGTTTTTAATTCGACAACTCTACTTGTGTGGTAAGTTGATTTTAGATTTTATACCACCTGTTTTATTTAAATTTAAGGATATTTTTAGTAAATTTAGATCATCTTTCTCAGTAATTTTTTAATTTTATTTTCATAAAATAATTTCGAAAAAATCTTTTTCTATCGATATGAGTAAGTACTATTAAAAGCTCTGGCCATAATTCATTAACGATTGATGAAGTATATCTTGATCATAAGGAGATTATTATTTGCTAATGGATTTGTTGAATTGTACAAGTATCAAAATCGAACATATTTTCTTTTATTCTGCAAGTTTTTTTCTAATTTCACTGAGAAGAATAATTACTAGAAGAGTTTTCAAGTATTTCTTGCACAACTTGTAGTATCAAGTCATTCTTTATCTATTATTTTCAACTACTTATCATTCTACTACGCATATTTACTGTACATTAATTAACAATTGAAATCATGTAAGCCTTGTTATTAAGTAGATTTGAAATATAATTCTTTAGATGCATTTGCAAGCTTATTAGATTCGCATCAGATTACACAACATTGCGATTCTTGGAAACGAGAGAGAGAGAAATAAAAAAGAAGAAAATATGCAAACGAATGTTGGGTGTAGGTAAAACATCGTTATTACTTTTGACTTAAATGCAACAACGGTGAGGTGTTTACGGTTTGGGGTCAAATTTGTGAATACTTTCTTTAAAGGTTTAATCAGTCTCGCTTAAGACGGCAGTAAAGTTAGATAAGACTTGCTATGTAATTATTAATCTTGGAAAGTAGACATGCTAAATAACTAGATTTCAAATGATATATCATGTTTTTATCAGAAATTGACTCAGTAGAATCATCAGTCTTGAATTTAATAATTTTTGTCTGCTTTAATTTCAAAACCAAATTTTTAATCTGTTTTTATAAATAATAAAAATGAATTTTTATAAAAAAAATTAAATAAAGTTTTTTTTTCTACGAACAGCTTTTGAGGCAGTGATAAGTTTAGTAATCCTTTTATTATTAAATAAATTGGTGAACAAAAATATAGTCAATTGGCTGTATGACAATTCTTAGAGCTTCGTTTTAAAAATAACTAATCAGCTTCTAGTCACGTGAGATAATTGGTCGAATTTGATTACAATTGTTGTTAAAATAAATCTGATTATTTAGTGAAATGCTCCGCGCTTATTGGTTGATAATTGCTTGAAGTATAAAGTTTTTACCGGTAATTATTAAAGTATTAAACATTAAATTCTCCTAAATGTTTTTCAATACTTATATAAGCCGGAACTACTGGCAATAGAAAGAGGAAAAACAAACTATAAAACGTCTATAGTACAAAAATAATTTTTTATATGAAGATATTGTGGAATTAAAGGGGTCAAATTCGGAGGTCGTTCTAATTGATCTTTCAATGCAACAATCGGTTATTAAAAGGGCCAAAGTTGTTGTTTAACTAGGATGAGATTCAACATCCGGTAGAAAAGGTGATTTCCATGAAAATATATTTTCCTGATTGGTTGATTAAAATACTTTAAAAACACCTCAAAAAAGCTATACTGTCAAAAAATTTAAACGAAATTTATTGAATTGTTTTCACCAATTTATTAATGATACATTTCACTAAAGTAAAAAAATATAATTCCAAATATAATTCCACTTAGGAGCTAACAAAATCATAAACAGGCCAACTGCTCGCGACGCTTCTTGGTACGCATGATTAATTTTTCAAGTTTATTTTTCTTCTAACAACTTGTGTAAGTAATTATGGTCATCAAAGTATCGTTTTTTTCTAACCAATTTAGAATCAGTAATTTTTTTCCTTTTCTACATGATTACTGCTTGTCTTTTGGAAAAATACTTTAAGAAAAATATTATTGTCTGTATATGCAGCAATGTGATTTATGTAATGTTGGTGTGTTTCCTTTTCGACTTCTTGGTACGTTTGAAATGCAGACAAGACGACTATCAAAATATTTTGAGAAAGTTTTTATAAACTTATTGTTTTTAAATTTAATAAAAATTTTCTTACAAATAATACTGGTTCAAAAATTAGACATAAATATAAAAATGATAGTTGATAAGCAAAACTGTATTTGCTTTCAAGTCGAAAAATCTTAAAACCTTTTTTTGTAACACAAGTATCAAGTTTTCTGTTTGAAATCATTTTGTAGAAAGTAAGCCGCAAGTTAAGACGGTTACAAAATTGAAAAATAACTTAATAAATAAGTCAACAATTTTAATTTGAAAATTTCATCTTTGATGACATTTTATGGCTAGTTTAAGGCATTTAATTACATCTTAAACGAGAAAATAATTAGAAATTATCATTTTCAGTTATGTCGCTTCGTGTTATTGGTAAACAATTTCTTTAGTTAAATTTTCAATTAACAAAAATATATAAATCAATCAGAAAATTTAATTATCACTTTTAATTATAAATCAATCAGGTTTGCTTTTGGTTTCATTTAAAGCTTGAACCAGTGTTGAACCTCTAATAAATTTAATTTTTTAACAAGGGATTTTCTCTAGCCAGTATAATGTTTGTTAGCTTTAATATGATTGATTTCACACAAGATAAATACAGTTTTGATCTCTTTACTTCAATTCTACTCTCAATATTTACAGTTGTGAAATAGGATTTTAAAGATTCTTAATAATCGTAAAGAAAGTTATTTTTTAACTTCACATTGCTTTGACTTTTGACCACTCTTGGTAATCTGAATCTGAGTATTTGATCTTTTAAGCCTTTTTTGAAAGTGTAGCTATCTATGGTATGTAAAATGTAAATATTTCTCCGATAAAATGGCTTTGCTCAAAATTTTAAAGGTTGTTAGTACTTGAGAGCAAGCTTACTAAACTCTATTTCAAATGTGAATCACAGTAAGGTTGACAATTTGAATTTGTAATAATAAAGTCTTGATGATTTTATAAAAACAAGCAGCATTAAAGATGATTATTTGGTTTATTTTCAGTCTGCATTTCTAAATGACCTTTCAAGTTCGTACTGAAAAATTGATGAAGTCAAAGCTTTTACTTTTTAAACTGATGCAGAGAATTTTATTTTCAGCTAAGAGGAATTTTTATTAGATTATATAATAAAATGAAAAGTGACAAGGAAATGATTCTATCAAAAACAAATCAGACGTTACATTAAAGAAGTTAAACATTACTTGCAAACATAAATATAAATAAATGTGGCATCGAGAATGAAGATAAATACAGAGATGACTAAACACAGACAGACTGCCAGTTAATGAGGTTCACGATCAGCTTTTTGTTTAGCATTACGTCACCTACTAACATCCTTTTTTATTAACTGCAGCGCATTATAAAAGTCACGTGACTTTAGGGTGATCATATATAATGTTGCCAGAGTGAATTTTTAAACTCCAAAGTTTACTTACTAGTAGTAACCTACTATTGAAGTAGTTTACCTACTATTGAAGGCGTAAGTCTCTATTAGATTACAGATCTGTTTTGCTGTTGGCAGCATTATTGCAGTTTTTATCAGTCTCATTTGAGTATAATTAAGAAGTAAAGAGATTGGCCTTTCTTGTTTTAGATAAGTTTTTTTTCATTTGTAACTTTTGACAGGATTGAAAAATTACAAAAGCCTTTTTATTATTTAGTATCAAACATTTTACATTTAAAAACAATAACTTTATCAAAGATTTCTTTATAAAGTTTGTAAAAACTAACTAAAAATTTTCCTTAAAAAGGTGATCAGCTTAAAAAAGGATTTTTATTCTTTTTTATTAATTTCCCCCACTTCCATTTGAAAGATCATTTTAGTAGAGAGGTTCAATCTAATCGAAAGGATGTTACGGATGTTAATCCTGCTGACGTTGCTCAGCTCTTCACTGGGTTCTTCTTTCAATGGTAATTTTTTAATCTCAATTAGAATAATAAAATACTTTACAATTTTATCAAACTTACTAATTCTGTCGAAGATCTCTCAATGGTTTCATTTAGTAAACTTTTGCTCAGTTGAAAACTTTAATATTTTTATAATTTGATTTCAATGTCTTAAAATACCTACTTGGCAACATTCGCTAGTTCTTTTTGGCATTTAATTAAAGATTTTTACAAAACTTGATGTCGACGTAATTGTGATTAAAATAGTTTTATTTAAGATACTAATTAGATTTGATTTTTTTGTTCTTTTAAAAACTTTACCTTGATAAATTAATTGCGCAACAATTAAGCTTCTTGTATAAAGAAATTACTTTTATTTTCATAAATCTGAATGTTAAGAACTTTCAAGATATTTTGGATGTATTGTTTTATAATCTTTCGAAGTAAACCCAGTTTATCTTTTTGCCATGTTTGCAAGATTGAAGTAAAATCATTGATAGCTAAACGGTACTTTCGATCAAAGTAATTCAATTAAATGCTTTGTAACTCTGTTGGTTTACTCAAGATTAAATTAGAAATTTAAAATAATTATATTCCATTTAATAAGTTTAAACTCAACAAATTTTGAAACAGAAGACCCTAATTGCCGCCGTCGTCTCTTTGACCTGATCTTCATTGTTGACGGATCGCGAAGTGTGGGTCACAATAATTTTGATCTTATAAAGTCATATGTGGTGAATTTTGTGGACCATTATCACATCGACCCTGGCTGGACCCGCGTTGCTCTGGTTTGTTGATAATATTTCAATTTTAGAAGCAAATTCGTTTAGATATTAAATTCTTTTAATAAATTTTTATTTTCTAATTGAAAATTGTTATTTTAATTTGAACCAGGTTCAATATGGAAGTATTATCAAAGAAGAAGTCTCTTTGGGAGAATATAATAATAAAACTTCTTTGAAAAAAGCCATCAATGAAGTCAAGTACATGGATGCAGGTATTGCTAACTTTTCAAACTTTTAATAAAATTTTGTTTTGTTTGCTTATTATCAGTCAAGGTACCTGTTGTAAAATATTTATGAGTATTCTCTTTCATTTTGGCATTCAAGCTCATTAATAATACAAGACTTTTCGTTTATAACTGAAGTTTGTCACAGTTCAAAAAAAATTATCAACTTTGTACCGCCACTTGAAATTAATTTCTACCAACTTTCTTTTTTTTCTTAAGTAATTTTGAGGGCATAATTTCTATAAAATTTATCTTAACTCCTTTTAACTGATTTCATTCAAATTGAATCTTTTTAACTTTCTTCTATTAAAACATTTATTAAATGGCAATAGTGATTTATAGATTTTTCGAACTTATTTACTAAAGTAAGAAATAATTATTTAGAAGAATGTTGATGACGATTTAAATAAAGATAAGTTGCTACTTACGATATTTCAAAGTTGTCACTCATAATAAGATCTTTAATACAAATTTCATAAAACAAAAACGTGCTTTGATATGCAAATAGTGATTTTGCTGTACAAGATAACTAAAAAACCTTTTAAAATCATTTTCTATCTTACAAAACGCCGTTGCAAAGACATCAATCAAATAAAATCAAATGGGTTTGTAAAGCTGGATTCTTTATTGTTATTGGTCAAAGAATTTTCTCCTTAAATGAAATAGTTTTAGTAAATATTCTTTTATGAATATATGTCATCAAAAGCTATTATACCTCATTCTAACCGCATTTGCAGAAGTTGACGTCATATCTAAAAATACAATATCATATTGTTATAAGTAAATTGAGAGCAAATTATAAACGTTGCACGTGGTCTTTTCATTCATAAGTATTATAATTGTAATTATATTATTTGTTTTTATAATTCTAATATAAAGAAAACACTTGTATATTTAAGAATAATAATTTAGCAAAATTTGTTTTCAGCTCATTTGAATTTTCATTAACGATTTTTTTAGTAATTTTAATCCAGAAAATCAAATTTATTATTGAGGCTATTTTTAGAGACCTTAAACTTGCAAAATTATAATAAAAGAATCTTTGTATAGTTTTGATGAAGCTTTTATTGTAAAAGTATTAATAAAAATTAGTGATTATGATAAGTGAATAGTTTTTGAAACAGATTTAGACATTTTCGGTTTTAATTAACTTTATTTTTTTCGATGTAATACTTAAATAAATAAATTTAATAAATAATGACTGTTAAACGCCGTTCAACTGCAGCGAGAAATGTTCTCGAATTATTTGAATAAAGTTGTTTTCCTACGAAGATTAGTCTTCCGACCTCTTTCAAAATAATATCAAACAAGACATCTCTCTAACTATTACTAAGTATTTATCAAATCAGAACTACATCAAAACTTATTGACGGTTTAATAATAAACTTTTACGTTTAAACTCTTTTTTTCATAGGAAGCATGACTGGGCGAGCATTGAAGCATGTAGCTGTCAACTTGTTAAGTCCTGGCAGTGGCTCACGAATAGGAAACCACGCAACGAAAACTAAAGTGATTGTGCTAACGGATGGTAGATCACAAGACAGTGCGTCAGGGACAGTTTCAAAATATCAGCAAGAGATTAAAGTAAAACATTTTATACAAAAATCAATTCATAAAGTAAAATTTCACCAAAAACTAGTATAAAAACTTTATTGTTCTGCTCAAATTTTCTAAATAGATTGGTTATAATTCTGTTTTCAAAAACTTTATAGCTTAAAAAACTCGAATTAAATAAATCTAGATAAATGTTAAGTATCAAATTAATAGTTTTGAACAGCTAAATTTAAGCAGAATCAGAAATCTTTTTCTAAAATTACAAAATATGTTTTGAATTGATTCATATCTTTCATCACTCTGTCTACTATTTTTCAATGAAATACTAAAAGAATAGTCAAAGTATACATTATAAAAATCTTTTAACAGTTCCTAAGTTCTTGCTCTGACTTTAACGTAAAACAAACAATGATATTACTTTATTTACATCAGGATTTAGGAGCAGAACTTTATGTAGTGGCTGTGGGTACGACGGTCAACATGACAGAACTGACCGAAATTGCTTCAAAACCTGCATCAAAGTATCTTCATCGTTACAACAAATTTGGTTCAATTCGACTGAGTTCTCTTGAGATTGGAGATGATGTTGAATGTGGTGAGCTTCATTCAAATTTGGTTAAATCACATTTAAAGTTATTGATTTTTGATTTAAGTAAAAGCTTATAAAGTATTTAATAAACACTTTGAATGAATAGTTTAGGATGACTGTTGCAAAAGTAAAAATTAAAGTTTAAAGAAATGTTTAGTTATCGTAAAAATATTGCCTCAATTTTATGTGTGCTCTCTACATACAAGAATTGTAAATAGAAAAACTTTGTGCAAACAACTTGATCTAAATTTGACTTGCTTTCAAAATAATCGTATTCACTTTTATAAGAATCGTTTGAACTTTTTTCAAACTTTAGATTGTAGCTTTATTTTCTATTTCAAAAATTATTAAACTAAATGATGGTGAGTTCAATGTTATTATGAACGTTTTAAAACTAAAATTGCTTTTAAAATATTGGTACAAGCATTCGGAAGACTGAATGAACTCGAAAAATGTGAATATATAAGTATGATATGGCTATATAGTAAAAAATTGCTTTTAGTCCCACAAATATTTCGATTGTTAAAAGTTCAACTATTCTAAATCGATCAATAATCTAATAGAAAAAGTTATACAAGAATAAAAGCATTTAAAAAGAAATCCCTTTGTTCTATTTAACTAATTGAATTTTATAAGTCTATAAAATTACTGTAATTAGTGTTTTGTTCCAAATATATTTTTGCAACAAATAGTACTTCAACAAAACAATATTGCTGTGGTCTATTCTTCATCATTACTAGTAATTCACTGGCTGAAAAACGAACAGATAGTTGAAAATATTTATTCAAAATTATTTCATAGAGCTATAAAAATATTTTCGATAAACTATATTTGTTAAGTGCGAAATGACCGAAAGAATTAAATTATTAAATAGACATCAAAGGTATTATAATCAAATAAAGTAATAATAACAAAAATTAGGTTTTTGATTTCATAAAATGATCATTCATCCATACAAAAATGCAAAGCTGGTAAACATACATTTGGGTTATTCACTATTTCCTAATTTAGACATCAATGAATGCTCAAGTGACTCGCATGGGTGTGAACAACTCTGTATCAATACTTTTGGCTCATACAAATGCAGCTGCGAAGAAGGGTATGGTCTGGATGCAAGCGACAATAAAACATGTCACGGTTAGATGAGCATAGAGCTGGGCGTTTCAGTTCCTTATTGAGCATGAAAGTTCTAAAACCCGTCTATCAACCACTAATTAACTGCACTTACATTATGGCATCATTTTATTTATCTAACGGCTAAAAATAATACTGCATGCTGCATTAAGATCAATATCTATCGTGCCAATGACTATGTTTTTAGTTTGAATTTACAAACAATAACAACAAAAACAAACTAACTTAATGAATCAGCGAAAGCCTACAATTTAGCAAAACAAGGTTGAAGGCCGATTGCTTAACCTAATTGGCTAAATAATGAAAGTAATTTCACTTAAGCGATCAAAATAATTATAATTATTTGTTTTTAATTGTTTTTTTTATGGTGATACAAAAATACTTTAATTTAAAATAACTAATGAACACTGCTTTTAATTCTCAAAAAGCATTTCTCTGCTAGTAATGCTGAAAATCTTTATGGTCACTTTTTAATTTCTACTATTTTGTAAAGTTTAATTTTGTGTTTAGTTTATAATTGTGCAATATTGAACAAAAAGTTATATCAACAAGCAAATGCATGTCTAATTTCAGGATTTAAAATTCCTAAAGCTTTTTTAAATCTATAGATTAAATCCTACTCAATTTAAAGTAAGATTACTAACGATAAGAAGCTTTAAACATAGCTTCCTTGAATTAAATATTGAACAAATAATCTAGGTTGTATGTTAGACAATTCTTTTATCATTTTATAAACCTTTATGATTTGAACCCACTAATTGTTTTACTATATAACAGAGAAAAACGTCCCAGCCCCAATTGACTTGGACTTTAAAAATATAACTGTGACAAGCACAAACCCACAATGGAATTTGCCGCCTAGTGATGATCGTATATATCTTCCGGTTTCATTCTTCAATATTTCGTATAGAAGATCAAATAAACGAGGAAATTGGAAAACTGTTTCTGTTTATGGTAAGTAATAGCTACTTACAGATGATAAGATTTAACTAATTAAAACTGAAATTAAGATATTCTAAAGAAAATTTAATTGTTGAAAGTCATAAAGACGAATCCAAATTTTTAAGATTAAAATGATAAACAAAAAAATTTCTTTAAAAAAAATAAATTAAATTTAGAGAGATTTATTTTCATTTATTACATTACAGTCAACAATTAAACTGAATAGAAATAATACGATTTTTGTTGATCTGAATAATTAATTGGTTTATAAATACATATGAGGTGGTCTTCTGCTCATCAGCCAATAAAAATACTTTCTCACTAAACTTCAAAATTACTTTCTTATCATTTGAAGAAGTTCATTTGGAAGCAGTGTAATATCTTATAGAGTATAATAAGCTGTATATAATGTGTGAAATATTAGCCAGTAAAGCTTATCAATTCTTTAGTGGGCAAGTATAACTTGACATATGAAGTATCACCTGTCACCCACTTTCTAAATTTATCTTTATATTTTAAGAAATTTTAAATTAAATTGAAGAAAAAAAAACAAAGAAAAATTGACGCTAGTATGTGAGTTTCATACATTCATTTTTTATTTTCTATTTAAAATTGAGTTTAAAAGTAACTTTTTTACAAATACTTTCTCAAAAAAATATATAAATAAAAAATATATAGCTGCATATCCTAGAAGTGTCTTCATTCGCAAATAATTTTTATGATCAAACAAAATACTAACACTTTGTATAATATTTACCCATCAAAAAAAGCTTTACAAACAAGAAATGATTTTATTTGGTCAGCTTGTTTAGTTGATGCAACTATAGATAGATTTTATACATTTAGTTTACATTCACAGTTCTTAGAACAGCCAGATTATAACTAAGTTTTAATGACATTTTTTTAAATATCAACAGTGTGTGTGATATATTATCTAATTATATCCCATATTGTGTATATTTCAGCTTAATTAGTGGCAATCTCAACATTTTTTTTCATTTTAGCCATCTAATAAATATCAAATAATGTACATTAGTTTTATATCAGTTAAAATAGATATGTTTCATTAACTTGAAAAGTTGTTTAGTCTTTAAGTAATCTTAAATGTATTCGTTATAAGTAATTTAGATTCATAAAACATAATCAGAATTAATGAATAAAGTTTTGAAAACTAACTGATAATATTAATAACAAAATATTATCCTAAAAACTTATTGAAGAATCATAGTTTCTAGATTTAAACGCAAATAATCTTTTTATGAAAAGCTTTCATCGCTTTCATCACTTTATCTTATGTTTAAAAATAAGTTTGATTTTTCTATAATAAGGCCAAATTTGCATGATGCATAAGATTGAAGTAATAAATTTCAAAAAAAATTTATATAAGCGTATTAAGATAGATTTATAATTAAATTAGTTTTAAAATTTTTACATTTAAATAATTTTTCAATAAAAAGTTTTGCTGTTCAGTAAAATATACTTTTTTTAAGCCTTGAACGGAAGAGATTGAAAGATTTATAATAATATTTTTATGAGTCTTTCACTTAATATTTAAATTGAAATCAAGTGAATTATTGAAATCAAATAACAAAAATTAGCATCTACTGATACAAACAAAGTAATTAGATTACTCAATAATCAAAGACTAATCAAATTAAAATTCAAAACGCTAAAATTATATATAAGTGTTTATAAAGCAGCCGAGTTTGTTCGAAATGTTTGGAAGCTACATATTAGTAAAAAATTGGGAACTTAAATATTCAAACTTATTGCTGATCTAAACATTTTTGCAAGCAACTTACCTCACTTCTACTTGATTCATCTACATTTTCAGGAAGGTTTAATAATGATTTAATAACGTAATACTCAGATAATCTCACATACTTAATTTGCTTGTTTAGGGTAAGTATAAGTAACTAAAAGCCAAATAAATAATTTCACAGAAAGTTGTAACCACGAGCTCAAAATTAAAAGACAAGACCTAATCTTGAAATGATCGCATAATAATAGTTTTCACTGAACATCAAAATATCTGTTTTTTAATTCATTTTTTTCAGATAAAACTCATAAAATTGAGGATTTAAGAGCAGGCACTGAATACGAGTACAGAATTACTTCTGTTGCGTCAAATGGGAAAACTTCAGAAACTAAAAGAGGAAAGTTTACAACAGGTTGGTTTACAATTAAAAGTATAAAATTTTTACTGTTTAAACGTGCGATTTATTTATTGCAAATTGAATTACCAAATTTTTAATAGTGGCTCAAATGATTATTTATTCATTAAGAGTTACCTGGTCACACATCAATCACTTTATTTGACCCGACTTCACATTCTCTTACTGCCCGCTGGTCTACAACTGGTGGTCCTGGAATAACTGGGTACAAGCTTCGCTATGTAAAATATTTGAACAGTTCGATGAGAGATCCGAATTTTCAGGTAAGCAAGCAATATAAAACGAAAGAGAATTTTTGATAAATATAAAACGAATTTTAAGAATTATTTTTCTAATTATCAGCTTTTTGACCTTGAACAAAATTTATGGGTTTTAAACCCATTCTTTTGAATAATTTATACACACTTTGAAGTAAAAGCCATCAAACGTCAGGTTGTCATCTATTGCGATACAGATTATCTAAAATGAAATCACTTTTTTTTAAATTGTTGTTATTTAAGATCGAAGAGGTTATGTAAATTTTTGCCAATTTATAACTATTGTGTAACATATTGTTGTTACTAACTAATGAAGCCAAAGAAAGTTTACAATTTTATTCTTTTAATGAAATTTAATAAAACTTTTAAACAATTATCTGATTTTACAACTGCCTTAGATGCTAAGATTAGCCACAAAAATATTTTTTACTTCTTACGGTAGTTACAACAACTACATACAGCAATTTACAAATTATCAGTGATTAGAGTAAAGTAAATTATTAACTTTTTAAAACATTTACTCTGAAATATCATAAAATACTTTGATAATATTTAAATCCCAAATTATATTTGAAAAATTCAACTTTTATTAAATAATAATAAACTATTTAAAAGTGGATTTGATGCTTAATGTTACATAAAAAATCGCTTTAAGAAATACTTGAGATGAAATTTACTAAAAACTTTTGAAGTAGAATTAAAAGCTAAAATAAATGTCTTAAGTAAGCTTTATAGTTCAATTTTATTTTATCAAAATGCGAAATGCTGTAAGCTAATACAATAAATTTTCAAGTTATTATAACAGCATTATATAGATCAGATTGCTAAAAGATTTTGAAATTGATAAATTAAGTCTTTCAATTAAATCTCGTCATACTAAAAGAACTTGATAAAAACATAAAGACAGTAATTTAAATTGATTTTTACCAGCATAGAAAAAACTGTTTTGTTTTAAAAGCAAGGTCTTACTCTAAACGTGAAGGTCAGTAAAATAATTTCACTTTTATGAGTCACAGCATTGGCACTAAGAGCATTTTATGTTACTCACATTGAGTCTTTTTTCAGACGAAAGCCTGTCCACTCAGTTTTATTTCTCTAATTTAAAATCATGCTTGCAGCTCAAAGTAATTTTGAGAGTTATTTTCTGACAGTAAGTGTTAGTGGAAAGAGCTAAGCAAAAGGAGCTCGATATTAATTTGTCATTTATGATTTTTACTCAAAATGATAAACTTTAATTTATTCTAGTCAAAATTTTCATCGCTAATATAAATTATTTTATAATTAGATTATTTAAAATGTAATTTTCACTATTTTATTGTTAAGTTTTTGTCTAAAAACATTTAACAAATTTATGTGGTTTCTTCTTTTTTAAAAATACATAAGAAGGTAGTATTAAGATGCGATTTCATATTTGAAAATTTTTTTTAATTTTTTTCTCGAAAAAGGCTCATTTCAATCAAGTAAATTTTTTTAATCTGTTTTGTTGAGTCGTTGGCTTTCTGTTTACACTGCATCCATTGTTATAAGCTCGATCAAGTAGTTTAAAACTCATTATTCAAAAACGGGCAGTTGATTATAAATTTTTGTTCTATAAATTTCTGCTTCTGCAGTATAAGCCGATTTATAACTTAAAAATAAATAAATGAAATCTTATCTTTTATTGAATGTTTTGTAGGAGTATCGTTTACTGCAAATTCAGTTTTATTTAAAAACAGAGCATAGCTAGGCAGAGGAATTATGTTTCTTAGGCTAATGCTGTTCCTTTTACTTTTAAGAACTGTTTGCTTGAGAAAGGTAAATGATGTTATGATTTTTATCTAAGCCTTATTTATCGATTATCCATAAATATTACCAAAAATTATTTGATTGTTCGCTTGTTTCGATTTTATCTATACATTCACATATCTTGATAATGATATTTTATTAAAATCGTTAAATAATAACCTGTATCTTATCAAGTTTCTATTCATATATTTTAAGATAATTATAATAAGAACTTTATTTCTACCTTAAAAAGCTAAAAAAGTGATTTTGTTGATAAGAAGCTTACTCATTTGTTTTTTATCTAAACATATCAAGTTGTCAGTGGGTTAGTTGTCGACAAATTATTGAAAGATTTAATCAGTAATTTAAGAAGCAATTTTTTTACCCGTTTATCAAAGTTATTTTATTGATATTAAAAAGCCACATAATAATAAATCAGTTTAAAAAGTTTTTCAATTAACAATTGGAACAAAACTGAAATGGTTTTTCAAAGAACTTTCTATTTGCGATAAAAGATTGAATCTCTTAATGTCGATCAAAACTTTTTACTTAATGCTCAGTAATTCGAGCGTATAATGCATGGTGTAAACTTGACTTTTTCTTTTATCCTTCATTTACTATGATGTAATACTCAGACAAAATCGCGTAAATTCAATAAAGATGTACGAGAGCATGTGATTCGACAATTAGAACCAGACACATACTATGACGCATGGGCAACAGCGTTGTATGGCACACAGGAAGGGAAATCAGTGGACCATTACGGTTTACGAACAAGTAAGACTTAACTTTAGTTTAAACATATAACTCCACTGACTAAAAATTTATGAATGACCAGCAAAAATGGTTCCATCTGTCACTAATCTTCGATTTGATGATAAAAGTCCATATACGGTAATTGCTTATTGGGATCTGTTTGGCGATTCACCAGAATTTGAGAAGATCGAATACTATGTCATCAAATGGTGGCGTGTGGGTGCCAAAAGAAAGATGATTATTCGAAAGACACAAGGTGAAATCAACTTAAAGAGTTACTAAGACTTAAAAATGTATTGTTGGCAGATACCCAGTGTACAATGCGACATTTACGACAGGGACGTCAGTATGCTGTTTCAGTTGCTGCTGTATCGGAGTCTGGTGAAGAAAGTGAAGAGATTTACGGAGATTTTGCCACAGGTGAAAGAGTTGTTTTTTAATACTGGAATTTGTATAAAAGTTGTTTACAGTTGCTTATGACAAGCCTCGATTACGTTTATTCCGACCAACCTACAGTACCATCAACGTCAAATGGTCTATAGATGATCGAGCAGAAATCACTGGATTCCAACTCAAATATTACCCTTCTGCCGAATCAGAAACTAATGTTAGTTAAATCTACTATTTTTTTCGAATTTGAAATTTGTTTTTTTTCAAGGCTCAAACAATGATATTGAAGAAAGAAATTAGAAAAGTTGTTTTGATTTCGTTATCGCCTGGTACATTGTACACTGTTAAATTAACTCCCCAGTATGAACACATCAAAGATAAAGCAGTTGTAAAGCAGATATCGACAGGTGGAGTATGAAACTGGTTTCATGAATGATTGCTTTAACTTTCTTGTATCAACAGTTGAATTAGGTCGAAGTATAGTTGAGTTTATGAGATCTACTCTAAAAACCATCACATTTAGATGGAAGGTTGATAAGGTTGTTGAACTAACTGGATTTAAAATTATTTATTATGGCTTAAGGTCAACAGCAGAAGTAAGTTTTTAAATCTTTGTATAAGCTTTTAATTCTTTGCAAGTTTTTCTTATGAGCTCTTCAATGTTGAACTAAATGTTGACTTTCAAACAGGTTAATTCTATTCAAGTTGGCGAAATAGTAAGGGAGCACACTTTAGAAAATTTGAAACCTAATTCAACTTACATTATTTCTGTAATTCCAATTTATGACATTGAATTTGGTGAAAGTAGTGATGTAAGCATGACCACAAGTAAGAGCGGAAAGATCCAATTCTTGTTGTTTAACAATAAATACTTGAAAGATAACAATCACTGTTTTAAATAAAATGAGTTATAAACACTTTTTGAAAATTATTCTATAAAACTTTCTTCTAAAATTTATAATTTTGTCAATTATTTGAAACAGAAACTTACGCTGCTATTCAGCTACAAACCAGTGATGTGAAGGCAACATCTTTTGAAGTTAGATGGGGATTAGAAGAGGAAGAAGATAATATAGATGATATAGATGAGATTACTGAGTATCAATTAAAAGTTCGACAAATACAAGAAGCTGAAGATGATGTAAGGAAAAATATATTAAATATTTGTAGAAAATCTAAATCTTTTTGAAAGCAATTAACTTCTTTATCAAATTGAATTAATTTTGATTAGGCAAGAAATATTCTATAAATAAAAACTAAAAACCGTTTAAATAGCTTCCTAAAAAATGTTTTTCAATATCACTTATTTCTATAAATTTAAATTGTTATTTATTCAGGCTAAATTATTTGTCTTTGATGGAAGTACACACAAAACAACTTTAACTGATCTAGAACCAGAAGCAAAGTATGTTGTGGAATTAACTCCAATGTATGGAGATGAACCTGGTAAAACTATATCAGAGACAGAAGTTACAGGTAAACAAAAAAGACTGAAAATTATGACCAATCTATGTCAATGAACGTTTGACAATTTAAATGACAATTTTAAACCCACTAAACTTTCAACAAATATTAAATTCAGCTCCTATTGGTGGAGTTCAGCTTGAATTTGTAGATTCGACTTCCGATTCAATTATGTTTCGATGGACTGTAGATGATACTGATAATTTACTCAATTATCGTTTATTGTATTACGAAAACCATTCAGATAATAGCCAAGTAAATATTTTATCGGGTTGACTTTGTATAAATGAGATGAAAGTTTTCTCTTATGTAAATTACTTTATAAAAATTAACCTTTTTAAATGAAACTTTCACCGCAAGCAATTAATTTACTAATAAGTTAAAATTATGTTGTTGTATAAATAATACTACAAACCTTTATACTCAGGAAAACATTTTAGTCTTAGATTCTCAGGCAAGAGAACACACTTTGACTGGTTTAAAGTATTCCACAAATTACACCATTGAATTAACACCAGTTTATGACAAATATAGAGGAATTAAAAGTAGCAAATTCATGATGACAAGTAAGGAATTCTTATAAGTAAATCTTTATTTAGCTCTGTAATTTTAGGAACAAACAATTCAATTAAAATAACTATGGCTAATTTTCCATTTCACAGAGAATAAATTATATCAATTTGAAGATTTGTAGTTCGCTTCACATTAAATTAAACGAAAATTTGTACATAGTTTTGGTTATCATTAAAAAATGAATTGAAATTAGTTTTGAAATTTAGCTTTAATCTTATGTATGATGGTTTTTCTAATATTATAGAATTACAAGCTTGCAGCATATGTAAATATGCTATGAATAATTTTACTTTCAAAAAACAAACAGAAAAATTGAAAATAGTTCAGTTACGCAACGTTAACATTGAACAAATAAACGAAACATCAGTAAGATTGACGTGGAAAGTTTACAAAGAAGGTGCTGATAACAAAGAATTGTCAATAAATGATGTAAGCTGGAAACCTAAGAATAAAAAACAAACAAAGAAGGCTTCAACTAAAGGTGCCCTGTCAGATTTGTTCAACTCGAAAAGTTTCTTATTATAAACAACTTAAATATTAAACTGTCAATCATAGAAAAATATTTTCATTTTATTTGGCTAAACTAATGTTTAACTCCAAAAATCTCTGAAATTTATTTTTCTAATAAAAGATGAATAAAACTGATAATAAACTAACTATTCCAGAGAATTCATTGGTCATCAATGATCTGCAACCAAATGTCGAATATGTTGTAAAAGTTCAGGCATTATTTGGAAGTGGAATAAAAAGCAACTCAGTAAAAAAATACTTCACAATAGGTTTGACGTCTTCTAACTAAAATCTTAATAATCTAAACTATTTATTTTGTTCAAATTTCATCATCTGTGACTCACAATTACGATAATCTGAAAGATTTTCAATCTTGTAATGTTTTATATAGTCTATACTGTATAAAATTAGTTTTTCAATGATTTTTTATGAAAAAAGCAATCTAGAATTTCATTGGAAACATTAATTTACCTTCATCTCAAATAAAACTTCGATCCACAGACGTTGATTTGATTCAAACAGTAACGACAACAGAAGTCACAAAAATGAAGCAAATTACTTCTGTAAGAACAACAGCTACAAGTTTACTAAATGAAGATAGCACAACAGCGCAAAGTAAAATGCCAGGATCATTAAAAGAACATGATTCTTCAGTGGAAACAACTACAAAATTGATGGACAAATTAAAAGAGGGACATTCAAAGAAAACTAGGTTGACCGTAGTTGAAACAACAGCTTCTAACATCACAGTCCGCTGGAGTCATGTTAAAAAAGCCGGATTGATTGGTTTCTTGTTAAGATATTATAAGCTCAATGACAATGAACAAAAGGTACATTATATTAGAATAGCTTTACCGTAATTTTGTAACAACTGTGCAGGTTATTGAGCTTGAAATGAGTCCTCACACTCATAAGAAAACGATCTCAAACTTGGAACCAGATAGTTCAATGTTTGTAGAGATCATACCACTTTACGATGAAGAAGAAGAAGGTAAAGCAGCTTCAAGAGTTATAAAAACAGGTGAATAGGTGAACGGCTTTGCGCATGAAACTTTAATTTATTCAATTTGTAGAAGCGTTAAAAATCCCACAAGTGAGTGACCTTCAAGTTAGCTCTGTCACAACTAACTCAGCAAAAGTGCAATGGAAAAGTTTGGCATCAGATGATGAATATGAACAAGTTGCTTATTATCTCATTAAGCTTAGAAGAGATGGAATTACTAGCTATGATCTTGAAGCAGAAATTTCAGGTTAAAAGGTTTTTCTGATAAATCAAAGTCATTTTTAACAAAGGTCTTTTTAATCTCAGCTCTAGAAACGACATTGATTAATTTGTATGAAGAAACCAACTATACTATTAGTGTTGAGGCTTTTACTCTCAGCGGTCAACGCTCATCAGAAATTAACAAAACTTTTTCAACTGGTTAGATATAGTTAGACAGATTCTTAGTATTTAAGTTCTGAAAAGTCAATCATCAAAATTATACTCTAGGCTCTCCATCACTTAAATCTGACTTGCTGATTACTGATGTAAATCGGACAAAGACATCAATAAGCATTAAATGGGAAAGTAGAAATGAAATGATACAAGGCTATCAGCTGAGATGGAAGGAAACTGATCAAGCTAATGAAGAGGTTTATCTAATATTAGTCCAACTGCAAATTTCGAGTTTTTAGCTTTTTTTATTAGGACTTATCTGTGAAGGAGCTCGATAAAAAAGTTTCAGAATTCACAATTTCTTTGTTAAAACCGGCAACTACATATACAATTGAACTAATTCCTCTATACAATGATTATATTGGAGAACCTGCAACTAAAAAAGTTTCTACTTGTAAGTATCTTTTTGTAGTCTTATGCAACTAACATATAAGAAACTTGTCATCAGTAAGTAGCCGGGTTCCAGCTGTCATTGGTTTAGAAGTGGAGCCGATTTCAACTACTTCTGCAGCAGCTGTTTGGTATCTTGAAGAAAATACTGATGAGCAAGTAGTCCAGTTTTATCGAGTAAATGTATTTTCACAAACTGATGACAAGTATGTATTTAAAGACACAACAAAAAGTGAGTAAATAAAAGCTGGGTAGCTAAAACAAATTAGACTTGTAAATATTTCAAAAGTTTTATCTTGAAAAAATATCAAAATGTTTTACTCAAAAATAAACATCGTTTTTATAGACAGATCTATTATCATCAACGAATTAGAACCTTATGAAGATTATGTATTAGAAGTAACACCTGTTATAGATGACACTATTGAAGCACTTACGTCAAAGTTTAAATTCAATACAGGTGATAATATTGCGAACATTAATTGAAATTTATTAAGTTAAAACTTGTATCTACTATTTTGTTAATTGATTTTTCAAAAATTTATTTCTACAATTTGATTATGCTTCAGATATTTATGTTTTATGCAAGTTGAATAATAGTAGTGTATTATTATTTTTTGGTAACAAATTTTTTGTGTTTACTATTTAGCTCAAGTTGTACTAGTACCGGTTGAAGTTCCTACTTTGCTGGTGAAAAGTACGAAACCTACCTCAATATCATTAGAATGGTTTATAACTGTGGCTGATAAATATCTACTTAACTACTCCATCATAGAAGATGGTAGAAAAGAAGAAGTAATTTTCATTAATTTAATCTAATAATCACAATTCGAAAAAAAAATCGTAAAATCAAATGATCAAAAATTAGTTCTATTTCTATTGCTGTCAAATAAATACTTTTTACTTATTAGGTTGATAGCTTACTTTTTGAGCTAGGAACAACAGAAACAGAATTAACTGGTCTTGAACCCAGCACCAATTATGAAATTCAAATAACTCCTATATACAATGGAGAGAATGGAAAACCTGAATCAATTATAGTGCTTACAGGTTCTCTCATCTTTATTTACCTTGCAAAAAATCTAGAAATATTTGAGAGCGCTTTTGTCAGACGATTTGTATGAAAAGAATGAAATGTTTGAGCTTTTAAACTTTTAAAGATTGCAATCATACTTTAGATGTAGTTAGTATATGCAAAATTCATACTTGCAGATGAATTGCTTTTGCCAACATTGGAACTTCTTGATGTTACTGTTCTCTCCCCAACATCTGCCTTAGCAGAATGGCAAATTTATGGAACTGATGAACAATATGATCCTATCGACTATTATCAAGTTACTTATTGGTCACGTGAGCAAAAGGGTCCAACTATTCAGGAACAAATTGAAGGTATCTGATACTTTAAACCGTCTATATTATCAGATTATAGCTGATTTTTTTTCATTTTAAAATGAATTTGATAACATTAATAACTTCATAATAGGTAACGAAAATGAAACTGTTTGTCATCGTAATTCGATAAATGTTGTTTACTGTAACTTATCATTTTATACGCAGCGAACACTTTCAAATTAAGCTACTTAAGTATGAATAAAGCGTATACAGTAAAAGTCACAGGCCACACTGAGGGTGGGTTCACAACAAACTCAATGAGAGCTAATTTTATTACAAGTAAGAAGGCGTATTTGTTTGATTACATGCATATCAAGTTATGCAAAAGTTAATTACTCGTATCAAAAATACACAATTTCAAATCGATTATTTTAGATGAGGCAGAAAGTCTGGAATTAAAAGCTACAAATTTAAAAACCGATTCTTTTGATGTCAACTGGTTGGTAGAAAATAGTGAGGATATTTCACGATATTTTATAAAATATTATGAAACGGAGAAACCGAATGAGAATGTAAGCTACTAGTTTTTAGATATAAGTAAAACTGTTTCTCTTCACTTCCAAGACGTTATAGAATTCTATTTATTCTAATTAGATGGAGCCAATACCAGTTCATCCAACAGCAACACATAAAACATTTTACAATCTGATGCCTAACACCACTTATACTGTTGATGTAGCACCGGTTTATGGTTTTGAAGTTGGTGCATCAACTGTTATTGAAGTAACCACAGGTAATGATGATGCGAACAAATAACTATTGTGCGGTTTGAATGTATCTTTGAAGTCTTGTATCAAGATTTTTTTAAGACAACACTGAGACTTCATTGTATATGATTGACTTAAAGATGAAATTTATCTAATAACATGAAAAAACATTTTTTAACTTTCTTTCTATTTACTACATTTTTCTTTATAATAGAAATATTTTTAAACCTCAATTTTGTAATGAGAAAATGAAATCTACTCTAAATTTGTTTTTCTAACTTATGATAATGTATTACAGCTTCCTTATCACCAACTGAACTGACAGTTGCAAATGTGACAACTTATTCAATACTTGCTAAATGGACCATCAATGAACACCTTGCCAAGCACATCACTGGTTATTTACTTCGCTATTACTCCACAAATGACCAAAACATGGTGCGTAAAATGTGATTTTCTTGAAGAAACTATTTTTGAATAAAATAATAGCTTTATGCTGATAGATTAAAAAGCTGTACGCCGACTAATTTCTTTTAGAAAGTGAAAATTAATATATCGATTGAAAATTGTTCCTTGTAATAAATATGAGACTATTTTTCAAGTAAATAAAAATTATAAAGTATTTATAATTCTACAGCCTGAAGAAATAGAAGTTTCTAAAAACACTCGAGAAACTAATCTGGAAAACCTTCAACCTAATACAGAATACACAATAATTCTCATTCCAATGTTTGATGAAGTTCCTGGAGAAGAACTGAAAGCAGTTGGATTTACGCTTCCTTCTGGTTAGCATTCAATCAAAAAAGTTTATTATTCTACAAACTTTACTTAAATACTATTATAGAAGGGAGTGACATAAAAATTGCAAATCTGAAAGTTACAAATGTTACAATGACATCTGCATATGTGAGCTGGGAAATAGAAAATACAAATGATTACGACGCTGAAGTCTTGTACTACTTCTTCACGTTGAGTGATGATGAAGTTGAACTGATTAGTAGTGAAACTTCAGGTAAGTAATCGTTTAAAACCTTATCTTATCTCATTGTTTTCCATAACAATCATCTATTGATAGACTTTTGCTTTTACAATTACTCTAAATTTGATTTATTTGACAGAAACCTCATATGAGCTGAATGATCTAGACCCAGAAACTTTTTATTCTGTTTCGGTTGCTGTGCAAACCACTAAAGGCTTGGTAACACCAGCTAACCAGCAGTTTACTACCAGTAAATAAATTTTTTTGGTGTTTTTTTTATATCATATATTTACTTTGATAAACCAAAAACCTCAAGAGAACAGCTGAGCGTAAAAAATATTTCTCAAATAGTAATAAGAAACATTAAACAGCTTTAAATCTTTTACAGAAAGCTTAAGTAAAATAATGATAGAAAAATTCAATTCAACAAGTGATTCAATTACTGTCGTATGGAATACTACTGACAGCAGTTTTCTAACTGAAATTGAAATGGAAGTACGAGTAGACAATGACGAAGAAGATGATGTTAGTTGTACAATTAACTTAAATAGATAAATTAACATTTAAGGCGTCAGTTTAGTTTTACTCAACAAAAATATTTCATAAAATTGCTCTTTAAGTTAATGTTATTCTAATTGTCTTTATTCAAAAGTTTATGAAAAAACAAACATTTTAACTTTTATGATTTAAACATTTTTGTAACAAAATGAGTTGATTGATTATTTTAAAATCGATTGAATCCAATCAACGTTAATCTTTTAATGATATTTTCATTTCAGTTTCTTTTGTCTTTCGATCTTTCGCCATCAGATTCAGAGTTTACTATTTACAATTTACAACCAGACACGCCTTATGAGGTTTCACTTATTCCTATTTATGGTGATTTCGAAGGGTATGCTATTAATCTTCCAATAACTACAAGTAAGTATCACTTTTAATACTAAACGATTGTCAAATCTAACTGTAAAAAATTAAAAAGAAATACTTAAACAGACAAATTTTATTATTTTACAGAGAAGCTGATTCCTAAAGTGGAAGACCTTGATGTAGCTAATGTATCCCATACATCAGCAGATTTACACTGGGATTTAGTAGCTGGTGATTCATATGAAGAGGTAGAAAGACTTGATCTAATCATTACTGATGATGATCACAATAAAATTGAGAAACTTTCTTTGCATCCACAAGGTATTGAAAATATAACAAAATTAGAAATATATTTTTTTATCAGAAATAATTTTAATGCATTTTATTCAGAAACTTCTAAAACACTGGATAATTTAAATCCATCAAGATCTTATATAGTTAAAGTTGAAACAGTATTGAAAAATTCTCATTCCATGAAAATAATGTCAAATGAAGTACACTTTATTACTTGTAAGTATGAGAAGTTAATTTAACAAATGAGTTTTAAATATTAATAAATGTCAAAGTATCTCTTGGAGTAACCACTCTAGAAACTTTTTCTGCTTCTTCGGATCTACTTTATGCAAAATGGACAACTGATAATACCGATGGCTTAACAGGATATCAATTAAAAGTGTATTCCTTTGACGAAAGTAACACTAAAACACTTGTAAAGGTTTGTAAATTCAACTTGTTGGCAATTGTGCTCAAGATACGTTTCTTTAACAAACTCAAATTGTATAAATTTTTCATCTTGCATTATTTAGATTTACTTAAGTATTGATTTTGCTGATTTTTTGTCTGCAAAAAGCCTTGGAAAACTTGCAAAAGTTGCTAATAGAATTTATTTTGAAAGGAACAAATGTTTGATTCGGATATATCTGATTACATGATTCCAAACCTCAATCCGGCATCTACTTATCAAGTTGAAGTTATTCCATATTTTGGCAAGATAAATGGAACTAGTGGAATTTCTATCGCAACAACAGGTTTGAAACTATTATTTATTACTTTTATAAATCTCATATAAAATCCTAGAAGACATCATAATAACTATGTTTTCTAATTTTGTTTGGCTTTCAATCAAATATTTTTGTAATCATTTTGTAATCATTTCCGATAAAGACTTAATAAGCAGAAATACCAAATCGTTCTTCAGGTAAACTCACCCCGAAGATCACTAAAATACATCCACTAGAAATTTCTCAATTTGCTGCTGAGTTGGCATGGAATGTTGAAGAAATTGATGAACTATATGATCCGGTTGTTGAAACTATTTACCATTTAAGAGAAGAAGGAAATACATCTGAGATTAAAGGATCAACAGAAGGTTGGTTTTTAGGCTAATTGTAGTAACTTTTTAAACTATAGTACCTAAGATGTCATTAAAGATTTAATTAATAGTTTTTTAAATATAACAATCAAAAATTTTGCCTATTGATTTTCAAGATAGCTCATTAATTATCAACGACTTGAAGCCATTTACTGAATATGAGTTTTCGGCTTACCTAAAAACAGAAAGTAATGAGTCACAAGCAGAAACAATTACGTTCAAAACAAGTATTTTGTTTCTAATTTTTATAAACATTATTTTTTTCTTGAATTTTTTTATTTAAAAATTCAGTAATCTTAAACATTTATGAACTCATGTATAAATTTATCACAAATTTACTCTTCTATTGTACAGTGGATGTAGGAGAAATACAATTGAAGTTGGTTGAACCAACTTTAGACTCGTTAACTTTGAACTGGGACTATAATGATACAAGTATCACTTCTTTAGAAGTCTCATATTATCCACAACCTAGCAACAACAGCAAGTTAGAGAAATTAGAAACGGTATTTATATAAGTTAATTCTTTTTAAAGTTTCAGTTTACAGCACATAAAAAAGTTGTAGATTATTCATAAATTTTATCGGTATATTGCAACTCTGATTTCAACAAAAACTGAATCAGACCGATGATAATTGTTAATATTTGATGTAATCCTGAAAAGTAACTTGAACATATTTAATGTTCAATTTTAAAATTTATAGAAGGAGCAAACAATCATGTTATCTGATGATGCGAATAGCTATACTTTAAGTGATTTAGAACCAAGCACAAGTTATTCAGTTGTAGTGAAACCAATACATGGTTCTCATATTGGCAAATCAGCAACTGCAACTTTGTCTACAGGTTATTTTCATTTCCAGTATAATTTTCTGACCGTTTTTACAAATTAGAGAATAATATTAATTATTTAAAAGTGTCTGTTGCATAAAGATTTGCTTATTTTCAGAAAAACGTAAACCAAAATTGAGAAATATACTTATCAATGATGTAACTCCTTATTCCGGAGAAGTATCTTGGGATGTTGAACCAGTTGACTCTACATATGCTCCTTTGAAATATTATATCATAAGCTTGACATCAAAAGATGTCGAAAAAAAAGAAATTTCAAGCTTTACTCGAACAAAAGGTATTTATTATTTATAC
The DNA here is from genome assembly GCA_034620365.1 of Pegea sp. RAD2-039. Lineage (NCBI taxonomy): Eukaryota > Metazoa > Chordata > Thaliacea > Salpida > Salpidae > Pegea > Pegea sp. RAD2-039. The sequence continues at coordinate 3,285,699 of JAQGEQ010000192.1, forward strand.
TATTCTTTTAACTGGTGTCTTTGAGTATTCAAACTCAGTTGAATTATTTAGCTGCTTACAATTAGAATATAATGAAACATCTTGAATGATTTGATAGAAACCAAACATGTTTTCACAAATTTGAAACCAAACACCGAATATGAAATTAGTGTTGTTGCGATGCTAGAAAGAAATCAGTCATCAAATACAGAAACAAACATCTTTAAAACTAGTGAGAATTCAAGTTAAAAAGTTTTCTTTTTATCTTAATTTTATTCCATCATTCAGGATCTCTTTCTCAGCCAATCTTGTCTCTTAATGATTCTCAATTAAACTCGTTGAGTGCTGCTTGGCGAATCCCAGATAATGCTGGGATTACAGGATATACTCTAAAGTATTATCCAATCTCAAAAAAGAATCACTCAGTGTCAAACGTGAGATGTTCATGACTTAAATGAATCTTGTCAATTTCGTAGTTCTTTATTATAGTTAAGCTTTCAATTTATTTAAGGAAAAACTATTTCCGAATCCCTCTTATTTTATTTTCATTACGAATAATTCATTTTTTACTCGAAAAACAAAAATATTTTATTGAGGCTATAACTTCAATGAATGTCATCTGTTTTTTTCTTAATGAGAACTTTTAGAAATTTTCTAGCCTTGTAATACCTTTAGATTACAATGGAAACATTAAACCTTACACATTTGGACACTGAAGTGACCATTAATCACCTTGAAGCTAATACGCTTTATGAATTTATTTTGACTACTATTTATGGAACTCAATTTGGACTGTTTGCCAAATCTCGCGAATCAACACGTAAATTGTATCTTTAAAATATATTTAAATAATTTATAAGCAAAGTAGTAAAGTAAATATAAGAGATATGTAAGTTGCCAATCGCACTAAGCTTTACTGATTGCTATTTTGACTACTTTTATCTATATCAAAAGATTATTATCGAAAGTTCAAACTTAAAAATCTTTTATTAAATTTTGAAACACTTTTATAATTCCACCTATTTTCAATATAAAAATAAAAAAACAAATTTATTTGCAGAAAAGTATGTCCCATCAATTTCAAAGTTGGAGATAGACGATATAGAGGCTGATTCAGTAACAGCGAGGTGGCAAGTAGATGATCAAAACGAAGATTATCAACGAGTCCATGACTATGTAATTGAGTACTGGAAAATTGGTGCTGAAGAAAACAAAGAAAAGATAAATGAAAGTCAGTGATCCTCTTGTCAAATTTTATAACAATTAACAACCAATGATTTGCTGCTGTATATGATTTAGTGCTAACCCTTCAGTGTTGTTTAAAATGGTAGAAACTTAAATTAAGAGTTAAATTATTGATGGTTTTTATCATCATAATTTCAAAAAGTACTTTAAAGATTGCAATCTCCCATACGTCCTCTTATATCCCATATGTCCATCTCCTCTACGTCTTCATTCAAAATTAAGCCGCTCAGCAACTTTAATAACACTAAGTGGAGTAACAGCTTTTTTAATAGGGTATCCAAGGTTTCTCTTTTCGATTCCATCTTAACATTAAAATCTATCGCATATTTTCAAATTTTGTTTGAAAAACAAGAGTTAAGTAATTTCCTTGACAAATGAAATGTAACACTGCCAGTTTCTTCACTTTCTTCTCCTAATTGATTATATTAAACTTTTGATTAATAATTTACGTTTTACCTCTACGATGTTTCTATTATTTCTGTATTAACCCTAAATTGTGATAGCTAGGACCTTCCAATTATCTTTTTGCTCGTTTGGCTCTTGATCGCTATAAGAACTGTTGAATTTGTTACTTGTAGCCACGCGTTAAATAAATAAATCAATAACTTTTAAAGATATTTTTGTGGGTTTTTAATCAAAGTTTATTTTCTACAGATACAAGCCAGTCCATCCAAATTACTGACCTTGAATCTTCAACGTTTTATCGGCTGGCAATTTATTTAGTCACTGATCAAAAACATCAATCAAAAGTAGTAGCAAAAACTTTTAAAACAAGTAAACTAATAAACAAGTGTCAACAATAAATCACTGATGTTTGAACTCAAACAGATAAATTAAGGAGTGCCAACATCACATCAGTTGCTACTTCAGATGATTCTATTTCTTTAACATTTAATGTTAGCCATGAAGATGAACTTGAGGACATTCACATCGAATACTGGAGTTCTGATGCTGAAAAATATGATGTAAATATTTGTTTCTTAGTTTTGACCTAGAAGATAAAGAAATAATTTTGCTTTTGATTTCATACAAACTATAGTAGCACTTATTGTTGAACTAAAAATTTTTGCCAGGATTTAACAATCGCGGAAAATGTTAGGCTTGTGAAACTTGAAAATCTCAATCCAGCAACTACTTACAAAATACGTCTTACTCCAAGATATAAACGCTATTCAAGCACTACCACTGCGATACAAGCTTCTACAAGTAAATACAATTTCTTATAATGAAATTAATTCATCTTTAAAATATCCCATTTTATTAAAACTTGTTTATTGATCAAAAATGCTTTTAAATTTAACTTGTTTGTCTATTGTACTTATCTCTTAATAATTATCTATTAGCTCTTAAGTGTACAGTCCAAATGTTACTGTCTCAGCTTATTTGATAATTTATGTTTTTGTTTCTAGAAAAATCTTTACCTGATATCAATAAACCTAAAATCATGGAGTTAAAACAAACTAGCGCGGTAATAACGTGGATGTTGAACAAAACTGGAGATAAATTTGCAAATTTGGAAAGCTTTGTAGTTAGATTGGTTGATGAAGATGATAATGAAGCTCTAACCTTCAACACTCATGGTAAAACAAAATACAATCTTAAAGTTTTTAAATTTAAAACTGAAAGTTTCAATTAAATTTATCCTAATGCCACAATTTTTCTCTACAAAAGAAATGCAGTCTCCATTGGAAAATCTTAAACCTGGAAAGCAGTATACGGCTGAAGTTTACGGCACAAGCTTAGATAAAAGAAGAACAAAATCATCTTTTCAATCATTTACTACTCGTTGGTTTTTCAAATTAGTTTAAGAATTGATATATTTTTTTCGAAAATCAGTCTATAATATCTTCTTTGCATGTTTATACAAACTATTCTAAGCTATAATCAAAAAAATCATTTATGTAGTTTAAGCTATGTAAATTTATTTTATCTCTATCAAAAAAATTTATCATCGTAGTAAAAATTAATTCATTTCAAAACTAGGCTTTATTGAGTTTATTTTCTACAACTCTTATAATACATATTTAAAGCTCAAATTCATCACTATTTTCTGTGTAACAATTTATTATTAAAATTTTATCAGCTTCATTTGGACATACATCTGTAAAGGTGACTAACATTACTGGAAGCTCATTTTATGTCAATTGGAAAACTGTAGATGCATTTGGTCTTTCTGGACATGAAGTGAAAATTGCTAAAGTTATGGATTCTGACGAAAAAACGTTTCATCAAGTATTTTATGAATAACTTTTTTATTGTTAATAACAAATGTATAGTCTGTATAACTGTCATCTTCCTCATCTTTATAATCTTGAAATGATTTAAAAGATGTTTTAATTTCAAAAACTGCTACCAACAAGCGTAGCGAATATTTTCTGACAATTTAAACCTAACATAAAATTGTTTATTCAAAATGATATAACATTTTTCTATAGCTTTTATTGTTTGTAAAATTTCAGAGCTTTACACAAATTCTATTTAAGTTACAGAAGTATCAAGCATCAGTAGATTCACAAATGAAAAGGTTCAATAACTTAGACGCTGCAAGCAACTATCTTATTTCAGTAACTCCAATATTTTTTGGATCTATTGAAGGAAGGACCGTTCAGATGCCAGTTACAACAGGTATAAATTAACACATCAGCGTTTAGATGAATACTAAAAGTATTTTATCAAAACTTCATCTTCTCAGCCAAAAAGATACCGAATGTAAAAAATATTTTCTTTCACAACATCACACATACATCTTTCAATATGTCTTGGGATGTAGACAAAGGCTCAGAATATTCTACAGTTCAACAGTTCATTATTAGAGTATATAATGAAGGCTATGGAACTACACGTGATAATTACCGACCACAATCTTTTTATCTGTACTCTGATCACCCTGACTTTAAAAGTAAATCAAAATTTAATATTCCAAGCTCCACGAGCTTTATCAAAATTTTTCAGCCCAATCTCATGTTGTTCAAGACCTTCCCCCCTCTTTAAACTATTCAATCACTTTACTTGCATTCACTGATGAAGGTTATACAAACTCATTAAAAGCTGATGTTGCCACAAGTAAGAGCAGAAAACTATTCAAATGCTTATTTGAAATTATTCTACTTCTTTAAAGAATCTTACAGTAACATTAACTTTACTGTCACAAATCTTGAGCCAACATCAATGACAATCAAATGGCAACCGATTGGAGGTTCAGGATTAACCAGTTACATGGTAACCTTCTACCCAACAATCTGCCGCTCAAACAGAGCCTACAATATTTTGTGCTATAAGGTTGCTCTTAAACTAAACAATAAATTTTATCAGAAAAACCAAATTTCAATTTTAGATGGAAGAATTTGAAACTGTGGATCTTAACTCAGAAGTTATGACTGTTGAGAACCTGACTCCTGGTGATGAGTACAGTGTCATAGTCAGACCGATGCATGGTAAACTACGAGGTCCTGAGTTTGAGTATCGACAAATACTACGTGAGCAAAAGTTGTATAAGAGTCTTCAAATGTTTGATTCGTTGATTATTCTCAGCAAAACGTCTGCCAAATATTACTAATTTGAAAGCTAGTAAGGTGGGACATGAAACAGTTTTGTTTACTTGGGATGTTGTTGGAGGTGGAGATGAGTTCTTAGAAGTTGATGACTACAAAATCAGAGTCATGAATGTCTCGGATCCTAAAAAGAGTTATCAAGATTTTTTTGCCAGTAAGAGTATGAATCATAAACTGAAAAAAGTTTATTCAAACGTGTAGATAAAATGATGTCAAATTTTTAATTGCAGTAAGAGCTGCATAAAACTGAAAAAAAGACATTTATTTCAATTTTGTGCTAGCTACAAATGATAATGTCAAACGAAATAAATTTAATAAGTAATTTTAGTAATTGCACAATTATTGATGTCGGCTACTAATTATTTTTTAGATGGAAGGTATACCAAATATGAGTTGAAAAACTTGCAAAATGCTACAGAATATTTAGTGACTCTGCAAGGCAGATCAGAAGAAAGAAATTTAACTTTACTGACTTCTACCTTTGTTACAAGTATCTACTAAATAATATATATACAACAAAACTCATAATATAAATGACTTTTAACAAATACTTGAAACATTAAAGTAGTTTTTTCATCAAGAAACTTCTTTATGATACGATTTTGATTTCCTATCTAGAGGCTATGGGAGTTTTAGTCATGAATTTGACTGAAATAACAAATTCATCTATGAAATTAAATTGGAAAATCAGTGGAGATAAAGAACTTTCTTCTTATAAACTTAAGTACAGTAGTGTTCAAAATGGTTCATCTGATGACAGGTCTCAAGTATATTGGGTAAGTTATAATTTTTCATAAAAACGTATCTAATCATAGATTACTCAAATTCCTCTTTTTTTGTTGAATAAGACGGAACAAATAATTTCGGACACAAGCAAAACCAGCATTGATATAAATGGCCTAAGACCAGGAACTACTTATTCTGTGAGCTTAACTCCAATATATTTTGATCGATCTAAAGGAAAAACGATCACACAAACAGCAGCAACAAGTCAGCCTAGCTAGTTCAATCATAAATACTAGAAACAGTTCTTTTTGTTCAGTAAAACTTCAGCCACAAGTAACTGACTTGCGGGTGGTTCATGCAAATTTGACGTCCGCCTTGTTAGACTGGCAAATGGAAGACACTTCTCAAGATTATGATGAAGTTATTCATTATGAAGTCTTCGTCCAAAAGCACCTTGATGAGAAAGAAGATGTTCCAATCTTCTTTAATATCACTCATGGTTAGTCAATAAGAATTAAAAACGTAAAACTAAGTTTCATACAGAACAGAGGGTTTATATAAAAGTGTTGCAAAACTGTGAATTTGTAATTAAAACTATTAAAAGTTTAATGAACTTTCAGGTAATAAAAATCTTTTGTCTTTCCACTATAATTCAACTTAAGTAGAGCGATTATCTTACAGAAAAAGTATAAATTTGTGTAAACACATCTGAAGTTTTTTGAGATATCAATTTTATTTCTTAACTAAATTACATCTTTTCATGGCAACAAAAATCTTTGAAATAAAATAGTTAAAATTGAATAATTAAATCGTACTTTTAAGCAATTAAAACTCTAACTTGGTATCATAAAAGATGATTGTAATGTTTCAGGAACAAGTTACTTAGTGAAAAACCTCCAACCAAACACTACATACATGGCCTTAGTGAATGCGATTTCAGTTTCTTCGAATTCTTCAAAGCCAGTCACTGTTACATTCAATACAGGTATAAAATGATTTTCAGTTTCCAAGCTTTTTAACTAGATTCAAGTTTTTTGTCTAATAATGATCAGATCATTTTATTCGAATGGAGTATTTTTATAAAAAACGTTTAAGTTTAAATTGAAATGTTTTTATTTAGAATCAAATTTTCCCATTTTTCAATAAATCCTTCCTTTTCTAAAATACAATTTTTTCTTGATTTTCTGCAATGTTTCTTGTATGAACAGATATACAAGAGAACCTAAAAAATATTTCATTTTAAGAAACTTAATGAAAGTAACCTACAGACTGGTTTTTCTAGCCAAAAACATTTTAGGTGTTTAAATTTTAATCTAAATTTTTATTTTAGTTTTCGAATTTTTGCAGGAATAATTGGCTCAACAAATATTCAAGTTTTATTCCAACGACACTCATCAGTACGTTTAGCGTGGACTCGAGCCCCTGGGTCATATTTGAGTGGATACAAGTTGGAAGTCAAACTTGATGACAAAAATGAAACTCGTGTTGAAGTAAATCTTTCTTTATCATTTAAACCTTATAAACAACTTGAATACTTAAAGTTTGTTATTCAATTATGTTGTTTGAAATTTTAATGTTTTTTCAGGTCTATACAGTCCCTGAAAATGAGATCAGTTATTTGATTCAAAACTTGAAACCAAATACAAAATATATAGTAGAAATCACTCCAATCTATTCGTGGTTAGAAGGAAAAACTGCAAGAAAAAATATCTTTACAAGTAAGATAAAATGTTTGAGTTGGTATACATAGTCTTTTCTACAATCGTGTCTCAGTAATTAAAAGTATTGAGGTCTTGTATATAGAAAATTTTCATTTACTAGTTAAAAACAGATAATGCTTCTCTGTAATCATGTAGATAAATATCTAACTTTAAAAGCAATAACTTAACTTGAATGTTTTGTTTTCTGCACAAGTTCAACCATAAAAGTAGTTTGTATTTTTGAGAATCGTGTATCTACCATTGATATATCACAACTTAAACTCAACGCATTAAAAACAGTTGTTTAAACTTTATAACGCAAAATATTTGAAGCTACTTTCTTTAATCATCCAAATTTCTAATAGTATCAATTATTATTTTAATACTCTGAAAATTAAGATATTTTTAAAACAAAACAAAGTGATGATAATATACTATGAAGCGTGTAAAAGAAGTTTGTTATAAGCCACCTAAAACTGATATATTTTTATTGAAGTACATTAGTGCTACAAAACATAAAAATTGCAAATTTTCAAAATAAAAGCAATTTTTTTCAAATGCAGCTAAAGTTCCAGTTAGAGTAGAAAAACTAAGGGTTGGAGCAAACGGTTACAAGCTAGCTGTCTTGAAATGGAACATTAATGCCCCTGAAGGTTTTATGGACAAGAAAGATTATACTTTTAAACTTCATATCGATGAGAAAAGCCTAGCTCCAGGAGATCTACAATATGTATTGGTTAAAGGTAAACTTGTTTTTAAACATTTACGAGCTTATAAAAAAACACATTCAGATAAACTCATTTAAATTTTAATTATTTTTCAAAAGGTCAATTGAATTATACATTTGAAAATCTTCAGCCCGATACATCGTACACAGTTTTCCTTAATGCAATAGATTCTAATGATGATTCTGTTGTTATTGATCATACTTTCACTACCAGTGAGAAAATTTTGTTAAACTTTTTTGTTAAAAATTAAAACTGATTTTTATAGAAAGCATGGGTTACTTTGATGTAAGCACACTAAACGTTAGTAGTAGCGAAATATTTTTCTCCTGGAGAGTTAGCTCCCTTAATTTAGATGATCTCAAGGGGATTACTGTCACATACAACAAAATAGGAAGTGCTGAGGTTAGAACTTTCTTGTTTTATGGTTATTGCAATTCATTAGTAAAGCAATTATAAGTTCGGATGTTATAAGCTCAACTAAAAGCTCATCATGAGGTTGTATAATTTTACAGAAAAATGTATTACATGTTGCTCCAAGCTTGAATCCTTTCAAAGTAGAAGGACTGACACCAGGAACAACTTATGAGTTTAAATTTACTCAGGAACTTTTCGATTTATATAAAAATACAACAGGAAATACATTTCAACTACAAGAAGCAACAAGTATGATGTTTTCTAAACTCATATTACATAACTGAACAATGAATTAAACTTCCTTTATAATCAAATAAAAATTCAGATCGACTTCTACCTACTCTTCAAAACATAACTATAAATGAGATCACACAAACATCAGCAATTGTGAAGTGGTTGATGGAAGATGAAATTACCCCCTACATTGATGGCTATTTTTTCGTTGTGACATTAGAAGTGGCTGAAACTGATGAAGTAGTAAAAATATTTCAACATTATTCAGGTAATTGTATGACAACTAAAATGTGTAATGGCTATGATATGAATAGAAGTATGGTGCAGGTCTTAGATAAATAATTTGTTTTACAGAAAAATATGTTTTGACGGGTCTTTGGCCAAACACAACTTATCAATTAAGTGTTAGTGTTGTTTCAATGGTTGGTGAATTAAAGAAATTCTCAAGACTTTTTACAACTGGTGAGGAATACACAAATAACACATTAATACTTAAATAACACATTTCGAATTATTTCGTTTATATAGAACCAGCTGATGCAATACAACTACATTTAATTAATTCAACGAAATACTCAATTACTGCACGATGGGAAATGTCGGAAGGTTTGAAAGCCTCTGAATATGAGCTTCAATACGTTCATGTTCCGGAAAACACTGATGCCAACTATGATATTGATCAAGATGATCAAGTAAGAAAAACATTTGTAATTTATTTATTTTATAAAACTAATAACCAAATTATTTGAAATTATTTTTTGTTGAACTGGATTATAATTTTATGACAATTAAAACATACTTTTTATATCAATTATCAAAATTCGTTCAGTTTATTGGCTTACGACTTCCGGGTGAAAGAAACGAGTTTACAATCAATGATTTGATGCCTGGTACAACATATTTCGTGAAAGTCCTTCCACTTTTTTCGTCATTGCGTGGAGCCTCCAGCTCTGGCGTTGCCTCGACATGTAAGCTGTTTAAGAAAGTGCTCAAGCCTCCAATAAAACTTTCACACTCAAACTTTTCTGCTTATGTTGTAACAGTAAAAGCTTTCCCGACCGTTCAAAACCTGAGAAGCGAGAATATTGGTCTGTATAAAGCTTTAGTAGAATGGAATACTAACTCTGAAAGAGCTGATGTAGCTAAAGTTGATCACTATTTATTAAATCTTACTTCTGATGAGGGCCGCTCTTTTCAGCTATTTAAGGCTCGAGGTAAAATATTTTTTATTCAAATCTACAAATTCTTTCAGTAACAAACTGATCAGTTTCTTTACGTATTTTTCTATTTAACTAGTCTTTGAGTTAAATGCATGCTATCAAGTTATTCTTACATTTTTTTACAATACTTTTAAAGAATGATGTTTTAATGACTTGTTTAGATACTAAGTTTTGGTTTACTGAGCTCAAACCATTTACGAGATACTCGCTAGCAGTTACTCCTGTAACAAATGATCTAGTTGACACAAAAGAAAAGGACAGATTCGTACCGGCAGAAACAACATTTTATACAAGTACATTTATTAAGCAACTACTTATTTTCTTTGAGCTTCACTAGTTGAAATCTTTTAACTATATTATTATTATTAAAACTTTGTTAAATTACTTGCTGTAAAACTGTTAGTCTTTTTTAGCTTGTGAAAACATAAGTTTCAAGAATAACAACTAAAACTGTTTAATTATATTGAATAATTCAAAATTCATTTACATCAAACTGTAACAGGTTTATGATTATTAATAAATTATTTATGATATCAACTTCCTAGAGTCTCCTGGATTGCATGATATGTCCTTAAAAATGAAAGGTCGCGAATTAATTGTCGCATGGGAATCACATAACGCAGACGGATTAACTGAATACCAAATTACTTTTTATGGTCCTTCAAAATACAAACCAAATACTCAAAATGGAACAGACGAATGGCAAGAAAAGGTATTTAGATGGAAAGTGCAAAGAAACCAGCTTACTACTCATATCAAATAAATTTGTGTTATTAGATTAATGAGCCTGAACATATAGTGATAAGATACAGAGAAGACAAATCATATACTTTTGTCGACCCTCTTCCTTATTATTGGTATTTAGTTGAACTAACTCCAATATTTGACGAAGAAAAGGTAGAACCTATTATCCAAGCAATTCAAATCAGTTAGTTTTAATTCCTTTGTAATTACAACAGTGTTTATCAAACTTTCATTTTTTGTAGTTCCAAACAGAGATAAAAAAGTTCCTAACATCACTACTGATGTGTACAATGTAACTCACTCTAGCGCGATTTTGCAATGGAATGTTCCATCTGGTGATCAATATCTTCCGATACAGTCTGAGATTTGGATCCAATATCAACCCATAGGAGATATCTGGGCTTCTGAAACCCTCTATGTACAACGTGGGTTAATTAGTTACTATTATTTGTTAATTTCAAACGAATCTAGTTTCAAAAGTATTTTGTTTTTAACAAAGTCATTTACTTTAGCCACGGAAACAAAAATAAAACTGAAGAACTTAAAGTCAGCTACATATTACGAGTTCAAGGTTTGGTTTAAAACAGATAATGGTACCGTAGTTTCACGTGGTGACTTCAAAACACGTAAGACATATTTGAATTTCAAGTAAAATTTGTAATTGATTCATTATTTCAGTTGCTGAAATAAAAATCGATCTTGTGGTAATTGGTAATAACGCTACATCGTTTAAAGCCAAATGGACTCCGCATAAGCTTAGTGCTCTAACTGGATACCGATTTGAGTATAAGACGCTGAATAAGCCAGACGTTAGATTATATACAAGCTAATATTTAAAAAAAGTTAATTTATATTATACTACGTTTTAGACAAATGAAAGCGTGATAATTAAGTTCGGTAAAGACGAAACTGAGACAGATATCACTGATTTGGAGCCGTCTACATCGTATCAAGTGAAGATACGACCAATTTATGGTAAAGAATATGGAAGCCAAGAAGCAATGGTTTTGTTCTGCACCGGTAACTCACTAAATTTGATTTTTTAAAGACTCTTATTTTATTACAATAAATGCAAAGGAGAATGCCCGAAAAGAGAACCTCTTGCTAACACACATTTCACAAATAATTTTTCAATTTTTCTTTATCTTTCAAGCTCCTTTACGTCCTCCAAGATTGAAAATGATGAGAAATAGCAACGCAAGAATGCGACTTTGGTGGCGACTATATAAGAGCATACCTGTTGATTATGTTATATTGAAAGTATTTCCAAGCAATGTTCCGTCAACGAAAGAAAACACCAAGGTTTTGTACCTTGCAAATTATCATATTTTATTTTAAAAAAACCGTTAGGAATTACATGAAATTAATTTTTGATTAAACATTAAATGATTTTTGTTAACTTAAAAATCAAATGAAATAGATCTCACGGCAAAATTACCCAATTATTGCTGTATGGTATTAAGTATTTACAATTAAAATTGTTGATAAATATTTTGAATGAAAATATTCAGAGAGTACAGTAAACTATTTTTAAAATAATAAGAATTACCTAATCAACCAATTAAATAGAGATATCAAATTAATTATTTTGTTACCATCTTTTTGTATTGGCTATCCGTCCATATATTTATCCGCCGTAAACTTATTTTAGTATTCAGAATGTCATTTTTTATGTTGATTTTTTTAGATGAGGCCTATTTAAAATAATTTTGTGGGATTCTTACTTGAAATTAATTTTTTAAGATTTAGTTTGTCTTACATTATTAATCAAATATTTGTAGGTTATAAAAGTAAACTCTCCAGAAAAATCTTCTATTACCATAAAAAAATTGAAAGGAATCTCTTACAACGTTTCAATAACTTCTCATCTTGTGTCTTCCAATGGAAGTCATATTTCAAGTGCAGCCAGAAAAATGATATCTCCACCAAAATGTATTTTTTCTGATTTTTTACTTGAATATATTGAGTTGTATAATACTTTGGATTATTTATAAAACTATTATTTGCAGTTTAAAACTCTTATTGCATACTAAATTACTATTATTTTTTAGCTTTGATCAAGCCTTTAATAATTATTGAAGAGAATGGAGCTTATTCTTTAACTTTTACTGTTAAAACTTTTGGATATAATGTAACTGCAGATTGTGAACCATTAAATAATATTAACTTAGGACCAAGCAGAGCTCAAATAGAAGTAAACTTTCTTCTTTTTAATCATTATGTTTATTTTACCATTCTTTAAAATTTTATAAATCCTAATAAACTTTTAGCTTGCTTTATAAATATCGAAACCAATATATTTGGAGTTATGAATTGCTAATAAGTAATAAATAAATGTTTGCTAATTTTTTAAGAAAATTAATTAAAGCAAATTAACAAGCTGATTGAACAAATCAGTTCTAGATAAACTTATTGCTGCTGATAAGCATAGAAAGAATTTTTTTGTATACTTTTTATAAGAAAATCAAAAAATTCTTTTGAAAAATTATTACATTTTCAGCAAAAGTCAAGTTCTAAAGGTTTTGTAACAATGAGATGCCGCAATCTGAACCCTGGGACTCCATATAAAGTTAAAGCGAGAATAAGTAGCGAGTATGTAATTTATAGTCTTATAAATTTTGCTTGATTGGTGTAATAAGCTTAAGCTTGCGTTATTAACCTTTAAAAGAAACAAATTTTAGATTAAATCAATTTTTAACTACTTAAAAAGTAATAATTTGAAGTATTTTTTTTAATTTGTAGTAGTATATGGAAGCTTTAAGTCTAAATACATTAAACAGAACTGCTATATAAATTTTGATAAATTTGTAGAGATATGGTAGGCATGGAAAAGCAAGTGAAAACAAGAACAGCCAATATTGCACCTACAAATTTGATGCTAGTAGAGGTAAGTAAATAGCAAATGTTTAATTATCAATACAGTTACGATATAATTCCTGTTACAGCCTCCGTTTAATGAGTCCACTTCATTAGAAGCTCACTGGAAGACTCCTAAGTCTGTGTCTGATGCTACTTTAGTTTATGAACTGATCTATCATCCTGTAAATGATCTAACAGCTGTAAAAAGTAAAACTATTCCTGCTGATAGACGAAGGAAGTACACGTAAGAGCCTAAGAAGTCTACAAATTGAATGTTTCTCGAACGTCTTTTATTTTCTTGTTTATAGGGTAGTTTTAGATGGTTTAATACCAAATGAAACTTATGCAGCGAGCATTAAAGCAATTCCTATCGAACAAGATTTAGAATATGCTGAGGCTCCTGCACCTGCTTCAGAGTCAATCCAAGCTTTTGGTATAATCAAACCCGAAAAACTAACCTTGAAGGTTTGATAATGAAATATTGAAGCATTTAGTTTTTAGATAAAGACCGCATTATCTGAAATTCTTTTTATTTTATAATTATTATAACTCTTCCTTCTTGCTCGCAGCTTGATCCTAGCAGTAAAGAAAATTTGAACATATCTTGGTCCCCATCTGTATATCAAAATGTATATAGATATGAAGTTTCACTAGTTTCAGTTACAAATCAAAGTGATTTTATTGTTCGAACTGTACCAGGAAATCAAACTAGATACATATTCAGGTAAAGTTGGAAACGAAATATCCTACATTTAGCTGGTGTATGACTTAATGCCAATAGTTAATTTATAAATAATAACTAATACTATTATCTGTTTCTGTTATAATTAGCATCTATATCACTCTGATCACTTCAATGATAAAAATATCTTTATGGTTTTTGAATAAATATCAAAAATAATGATTAGTTTTAACTTCTTCTTTTCATTTTGTTGTAGAAATATTGAAGGACAAAAACTTTACAAGATACAACTTAAAGTCTTGTACACAAACATGTCAAAAAATTCACAAACTTACGGACTTGATTCGATCACATCACTTCACCTAGGGAATGTCAAAACAAATTCTGCTGACTTAATTTGGGAATATGTCAATAATTCACAAAATAATTTTAGCTTTTATATAAACTTTAATGAAGGATTCGACAATAGGTCCCAAATTAAAGGGATACAGGAACCTCACTACGCGTAAGAAACATTTTTTTTTGTTCTGATAGAGTGACTAACAGATGTTATTTCTAGAAAATATTTGTAATTAGTTTTATGAATATTTATGTTTGTTATAATAGGTTAACGAAGTTAGAAAAGAACAAACAATATGCTTTAGATGTTGGAGTTATGTACAATGATAGGATTTTATCAGAAACAGTTTCCACTAGGGTATATTACAAATTATTTATATTTTGCCAAGCAGTCTATCTTGATATTAGCAGCTTATTAAGAATTTAATCTAAATCTTAATTATTATTCATCTATCAGAAATTATTTCGATTTTCTAACTTTTGTAGTTCAAAACTGATTCATATAAAGAAAAAATTCCAAAAGACCTCACTGAATTAGGTTCTTGTTCATGCACTCAAATGCAAAAGAGACTGAATGTACTGCAATCCAAACTTGTTGCACAAACACAAACAATTCTTGAGTTAAACCGACAGTAAGTTTCATTAAGATCTATAAGTTTATAATTTCATTTTTTAGGTAAATATATCTAGGAATTGTTTGATATTGTACTGTATTAGTTATATTATAAGTAAACAAAAGTAAAGATTAGGGGCTTTGTCTATACAATACTTGTCACTACATTTATACTATTTATAATAGCAAGTTAGAAAAAAGTTGAAAAAGTTTATTTGGGTACGAAGAAAAATATGTTTTTATTTGTTTACTATTTATCACAAACATTAGTTTTTTTCAAGGACTCGTTGTCAATGGCCAGTACTGCAACCACATGTTCGGAAATGGCAAAATAATTTTAAGAAAAATGTTCATCGTTATCTGAATAATGATAAAATAGGTGATTCTCGCATCACAAATGCACAAAAGTATAAGATTTGAGTGATGCATAGAATGTGGATCAAATTTGTTTTTTTGAATTCCACCGAGATAGCTCAACACGTATCCAGCTTTTTGATTTATCGACATATGTGAAACCTCCGTAAGGTTGTTTCTGCAAACACAGCAATTATTAGCACAGTTGTTTTATGAATAGAAAGTTTAAATAGCTATTCACTGTTACAGATTTTCACAAAATTATTTAGTCACATGTGTTAAGTTTTCTTGAAGTTTTATGCTTCACAGAGACAATCACGTCTATTACTTCGAATTATCATAGTTGAAATTAAATGAAGGCCCAAATTTCAAGAGAATAGCTTGAAAACAATTAGTACATCTTAAAAAGATGAAAGCTTTTTTAGTATTTTAGCTTAATTTAGATTTCATGCTGAATCCTTAGTAAATAAAGTGTAGCAAAGTTAGATTGTAACAAATAAAATACTATTCATTAAATGCTACTTTTAACATAATTTTTATTTTAGGCTAGATGAATACAAGAATCGCCCTGAAATCAGAACCAATTGAGAAATCAACCCTGAAAAACTTGTGGTGGATGTGACTTAGTAGTCATAAATGTATTCTAGTTTCCTGTATATGCCTAAGGAAATATAACTTGCATGAATCAATTGATCTTTTATTATAAAGCTCAACATTTTTCACCCTCAAAAGATATTTCAAATTTTTTTTTCATTCATTTTGAATGAGTTATAATTGTCTGTACTGATCTAACGTTTAAATAGATCACAAACTTATACAATTTAGTGGTTTCATATTTTTGTATAGTAATATATATATCATTCTTAAAAGTGTAACCATATTTGATTTTTTTATCAAAAAATGCAAGTTTTTTTACTGCTATTCACTACATCTTAGTACACTATAAGCTTGATATTAATTGCTAAAAAGTTCTCTCTTGTGTCATTTTTTCATATATTTTGTCAATGTTTATTCTTATAATAATAATTATTACAAGTAATAAGAAATAGATAATACTATAGTTCAAAAATAATCATAAATTGTTTTTTAATTTATGTATGTAAAATAGATAATCAAAGAAATATTTTGCTTTGGACTAAGAATAAAAAACCTTTTAGAACATTTGCAGTTTATCAAATAAATCGCTGATGCATTTTTCAGTTTGCAAAAATAGTATTTTTCTT
This sequence comes from Pegea sp. RAD2-039, assembly GCA_034620365.1. Taxonomy (NCBI): domain Eukaryota; kingdom Metazoa; phylum Chordata; class Thaliacea; order Salpida; family Salpidae; genus Pegea; species Pegea sp. RAD2-039. The sequence continues at coordinate 3,302,310 of JAQGEQ010000192.1, forward strand.
CAAAATGATTTCTTAAATTTACTGCAGATATTCAAGGGTGTAAGAAATGTTTTTAGGATGATAAAAGCCTTGAATCAATCAAGATAAAATTCTTGGCTTCAATAGTAAATTTAAGAAATGATAGAAAATGTGACGCATACAAAATATAAAATCTTTGTGCTTTAGGTAAAGATAGTTTTTACTAATTTTCATTAATTGCATTCAATTTAGTTAAAAAAGTTGAAAACGATCGCTTTAAGAATAGTTTTCACATGAGAGTTATTGAGAACAAATTAGATATTTTAAATTCATTTTCTAATCATAAATTCAGAATTATACATCTAAAAATATATTTGAAGTGTACTAAGTTAAGTGGTTGATATATTTTTAATACTTTAGTAACTTCAAAATTGTTATGAGTGATATTGAAATTTATAAATTTGTAATCTATTTTCTTAATAAATATTTCAAGGAGTTTGAATACAACCTAAATTAGAAAAAATTGATAAAAGCTAACTAAAACAATTCAGAAAGTTGACAACTTAAGAGTACAACACGCTCGTCTAAATAGTATTATGCAGCAAAGCGCATATTTTCACTTTGTTTCCACCAGAGTACCCTGCTGTATGGTTTCTGCCCTGGCTTACAGTATGACCGTTCTCGGCCGAAGCAGGTCATACCTAATACCAAAAATTTAAATTAAAGTAATTGAATCCACAAGCATTTGAAAGCTGTTCTCGTCGTCTCGGAGAGGAGTCTACTTCAAATGTGCGTCACACATTGTCAGCAATGCGTTAAATGGAAACAAATCTTTGTGCGTCATCACAAAACTAAAGGACACCTAAATAAACATTTTCAATTTCAGTCATATATTTTTCTGTGAGTTTTAAATCGCAAAACTATCAATTCTAAAATTATTCAAATACAATGGGAATAACTTATTAGATTATTAGATCAAAGCATCATGACTTTACAAGTCTTAATCCCAGTGTTTTCATGTACTATCTCAGAACTAAATGACTATAAATGTTCGGTTTATTGACTTGAAAATAAAATGCAACAAAATAAGTTGTAGCAAGCGTTTCAACTTTTGACTAGATAGATTTTAAAATAAATGGTTAAAAAAAAACGTGGAAATTTTAAAGAATAGATCACTATGACTAATACTACGTTATAATGACTTAGCATCAAAATTTTCATGACTGAATTCTATGCATTCTATACATCAATTTCAAACATAAAAAAGGGTATATGCTCATACTGTTACTTCCTGGCTTTATTCATTTGTTAAAAAGCTTTTTTATGAAACTTTTTGCGCTTACTATTCGGTGGATTCACAGACTGAGTAATGAAATAAAAAAAAGTTTTCAAAAATAGCTATGAGCATTTTTTTCGTTTTTTTTTTATTCTTATTTTAGGTAGAAAAAAAAACATCGCAACAATTAGTTTGAAAAATGTAAAAATTTTTATCAAGTTTGTTGTTGCAACAATCCATAATTAAAAGCAAATTATCAGACAATGAAAACTTATTACAACAATAGTTCAGGAAGTTTATACAAAAGTTTCTAAAAATACAAATTGCAGTATATCAAACTTAGTTTTAAACCTAAAAATTGTTGATTTTAAAAATTATAAAACTTATGAAGTTATAATAAAACTGTTTACTTTTTACATTAATGTTGTTAATTGGTAAATACCACAAAACTAAAGTATAAAAAAAGAAAAATGTATGTCGATCGAAACGATGAAAGTTATGTAGATATCACAATGCTATCGTGAACAGAGCTATGGTTCTTAGGGAGACTTTGACTTTTTTTTAAAAGACTAGATGGACTGATTCTTTCCATTTGAATTGCATTGTTTCTCACCATTCTGTTCTTGCAAAAGCTGCAAAAAATTTCTTTTCTATCTTCAAAACAAAATATCAAAGAAAAAATGTTAACAAAAAGACTAAAATCATAAAAAGCACTGGACCAGTGGGCTGGTAAAGTCTCTGGAAAAGCTACTGTAACCAGAACCATCGTAACTATATCAGAAACTATACAAACCGCAGTACTTTTAAGAGTTGAAAACATAGCTGTCAAAAGACGTTTTTCAGTTCTTACTAGAGCTTTTCGAGAATCAGTTCTTTTAGATATTCGGCGAGTATTTGCTTTTTGTTTAATAAGTGGGTGGCAGAATAATGCAAAAATCAAAAACTGTGAAACTACTAAAAGGCCAGCAGCTAGATAACGGGGTAGATGAAATTCTACAGTACGACTGATGCAGCCGAAATCACCCAGCTTATAGCTTAGAGGCTCTATAAAAATCACAACAGACACGGCTCCACCAAGCAATATCAAAAGGATACTGAACCAACTAAAAAATGAAACTATTTTTGTATTAAGATACTGAAGAGATGGTTGATTGTAGAGTAATCTTTGCCTGTACCAAAGAAAAAAGTAAGTTGAAAGGATTGTTAGATAAAATAAGACAATTGACAAGTCCATTGCAACTTCACAAGCGTGGTCACCTATTTCACCCTTTTCATGAAAAACTCCTATGCAAGTTATGATCAAAGTAGAAATCATTGTCAGTGCTGTCATTATAGTACTCAAAGCAGCCAGTTGATTCAAGATTAAACTTTTAGAATTTCTAATCCGATCCTTAAGTCTATGTCTAATGAAGCAAAACAGAATCCAAAAAGTTGCTACAAGAAGCATGATAGTAGAACACTGCACAGGAATCCATGAACTTTCGAAAAAGCTTGTCTGATTTCTATCATTTAGAATTGTTTCGTTCATAGTTTTGCTCATATTCTTACGTATTATAAGCATCATTGTTAAATCTGGAATAAAACAATAAAGAAGCTTTAAAATATTTAAGTTTATTTACGTGCAAAACCTAGGAAATTTTAAATTGCAAAAATACTTTGCAGAAACAAAATTTCGATTATTTTTCGTAAAAACTAGTTCAGATTTAAGCGATAATAACCATAAAGTTTTTTTTAACGAAATATCTTACAGAGATGCAACATAAGAAGCCCTTAAGAAGTAAAAATATTTTCAAAGTTTACCCTCTTTAACTATAAAAAAGATTGTAGCTTTTATAATGCTATAGTCGTTTGCCAACAAAAGTTAATAAAAAGTAAATAAATGATAGAATTATATAATTGAAAACTCTTGAATTTAACAATGTACTTTGTACATCTAAATAAAAAAACTGATCAGTGATAAAATTTCAACAAGATAAATACTCATTTAATTTATTACGACTTGAAGTCTTAAAATTATATTAACAAACAGCAGAATAATCTAAAATACTCATGATGAAATTATTGCGATAGTGCATTTCGCATAACTAATATCATTGTAAACAAACTTTAACAATGTAATGAAATTTAAATTTCAATCACATCCTTATAAATAAAAAGAAAATGAAAATTACAAATCAAATAAAAATTACATAAACTTTTGAAATATGAAAGAAATATACGTGTCACCTTTCTTCAAAAATGTAATCTATTTCATTCAAATTTGAGAATAGTAAAACTACAATCGAAATGAAAAGACTAGCATAAGCTATACAGAGCTATACTGAATAATTTCACATTTTAGGTAGAAGTGTAGTTTCTTATCCTTATTACTCATTGAAAAAAGTTTAACGCTCTGTTATTTAATGTAATAATACCCATAATTTAATTATATAATTAAATTTTAAACAAAGTTCGCTCTTTGAACAGAATGTTTGCTTTAGCTTAGCCCTATATGGCAAAAAGTATCAATTACCATATTTATTTAATGGCAATTTATTTAGATGTATTTAAGAAAACTATTTTGAGAAATGATAGATATTTCAAATTATTAAGGTTATTCTATGACATTTTTTTTTTATTTTATAATTACAATGACAAAACCCTAACCAACTATTTAAGGATATGAGTAACGGAACGATAATTTCAAGCCATGACGGTCACTTCATGCAAAATATACCATTTCACAAATATATAAATGATTTTGTTCATAAAATGCGTTATTTAAGAGAAACGAAGCCAACCTTTTATATGTTACATTACGTATCAATAATTTCAATAAAGATGTTTATACAAAATACAATCAGTTCCATTGAATAGTTGATTGATAAAACACTTTTTGAAAATAAATGTATATTTCAAACGTCAATGTAAAACCAAAATCAGTGAGATTATCATATTTTAGTATGATTGTTAGTGCTGGTCGTTACGTAATGTTTACCTAAAATACGTTCATATTTTTATAAAAGTACCAACATTTTCCTGAAAAAATGTAAACCAGTATAATACTATTATATATTATATAACGAAAGAAGTAGAATTTACTGAAGATATCTTAATCGTACGTTACATCTAAAAACTAATTGTAAACACAAAGTTGTTAGCACAAAGTTTACATTTATAAATTTAATGAGCAACAAGTAAATCCGTAAAAAAAGTTCAGAAATATATTTGAAAACAGTATTTAATATTTACTAAAGTATACTTGCATATTTTTAGAAGCTAGTATTTTAAGTACTAAACTTAAATCTAAGAATCTTTCCATGACAGTTTTTGAATTTATAGCTTATCTAGTGGCTATCTTAATCATAATCTTGTCTTTTATGATTATGAAACTAAAAAACGCAGATGGGTTTGTTAAGTTATTCAAAAATTTTCTAATTTCAACAGTGTTAGTTATATAATATATTATCACTCTAATATAGCAGAAATATTCCCAAATTTTCAGTGTTAAGCTTGATAAAAAATGCCTAAAGATATAATATAGAAATATATAGTGTTGTTGTAAGGTAATAGAATTCCGCTGCATACAAGCTTATAAAGTTTTTACTTCGAGTTTATCATACCACCCTAAGTTTTACCCTTGATCATATCTTTGTACAACTTCGTGCGTAAAGTTTTGTAATTATGGAAGAAATATTGAAAGCATTTTCTAGGTTTTACAAGAGTTTTAAATATTTAAGAAGTATGTTTGTTTAAAAGTAGTAACAATTTTATATAAAAGCATCAATTTAAGTTGAGGTAATCTATTATTTATTTGAGATTAAATTTCAAAAAAAATATTTACCCTTAAAAATTACGTTTCTGAAAGAAAGGACAATTTTGTTTAATAAAATAAGTTGAATACTTTTTAAAATAAAGAAAATTGTTGCTGTCAAAATGAAACTTTAAGAATAGGCTATGCTTAAAAACTAAATTAATTAAAAGGTTTAGGGAAATCACCACTCCCGAAAGTTTCAAGATCAACAAATTTAAAAACGCTTGTATATTGTTATAAATACTTCTACTTGAATTTCATTGATTTTTTCAGCTATTTAATAAATAAAAAGATTTTTCATAAAAGTAATTGATAAAAATAATGTATTTAAGAAGATAATTCATTAAAAGAATTAATTAAAATATTTTTTTCATATTATCCATGAATTTGGTTAAATAATTGACTGAAGAAATGGTATAAAATTTAAATATTCAAATTTTTTCACTGTTAACATATATCAGTATCTAATATTTTTATATACTCTAATTTTTATAGAAATATAACTAGTATAACTGATAAATAATATAATTAGTTTGAGATAGTCATAAATATTTGATTTTTTTGATGGCCAATTTGTATTTACAACTTTATTAATAGTAAAAATTAGTATAATTTTGCTAACCTTTTTTCTTGTTGCTTACTTTCCTTATTTGATATCAACTTCAAAAATATGAATCTCACACTAACCAAATTCTTATTGCCATGAAATATTTCTTATATTTTATATTTCTTTATTCTTAATAATGACTCACTCTCTTATTCACCTTTAATCTCTATATTTGCAAAGGCCTGTGAGCCTAAGCTACCAGGTGACTGGCTATAAGGCTCTCTAATTTCTGAGAAAAGAAATAAACCAATGAGTAATATCTATTAATAAAAAAGTAATTTAATAATGTAGATATAGTAATATTATTTTTATATAAAATTCTTGAAAAACTGCTAAAATATATTTATATATAACAAATTCTATTCTTTCAAGTATATAGCAAAATGTTCTTAAAACGCCTCAAAAACTTTTTGTCAAAAAGCACCAAGTACAAAATTACCCACAACACGTGCTTTTCAGTCAACGCACATTCAAATTTAGATAAAAATCCCACCTCCTTGCATCTTCCTGTAATGTTAACTGAAGTTCTTGATAAATTAGAACTATCTGATGGAAGTACTTTCATTGATTTAACTTTTGGTGGTGGCGGGCATTCTGTGGAAATATTGAAGAGATATCCTCAGACAAAAGTCTTTGCATTGGATAGAGATGAGAGAGCGATTAGTATAGCCAATGAAGTGGCAAAAGAATTTCCGTAATTAAAGTTTAAGTTGTTCTTAATTCAGTTATTCTGATGTTTGTAATACAGGGGGAGACTTATTCCTATTGTTGGGAAGATGTCAGAAGTGTGTCAGCTCCTAGAAAAAATGGGACATCATGGGAAAATTTTTAATGGAGCAATCATTGATGCTGGATGTTCATCAATGCAATTTGATGAAGCTGAAAGAGGTTTTTCTTTATCAAAAGATGGGCCATTGGATATGAGAATGGATGGTAGCAGGTAATTAAACATCTAAATTTTAGCTTTCTGTAAAATACTTATGTTAATATTTATAATCTTTTAATATGATCAAAGACTGAATGATCAAATAACCGCAGCTGACGTTGTCAACCATTTGCCAGAAAAAGATTTAGCAAATATCATTAGTAAGTTTAGACAATTTTATTGTTTTCATAATGATTTATATAACAACTTTATCTGTATCAACCAAATTAAAATATCCAAATTATTTGACTTGTTACTTTTTCTTACGATTAAAATAATTTATTTTTTATAGTTATTTTGTACTTAAAAAAAATAAGTTTTTACTCAAAAACTTGTATTATTGAAGATAGTCAAAATACATCTTAATCAATATATTTTTATAGAATCATATGGAAATGAAGAAAATGCAAAATTAATTTCAACTTTTATAGTTGAAAACCGACCGATTCATACGACTAAAATGTTAGCATCTGTAATCGAGCAAGCATTTTCATCTGGCATGATTATGAGCAACTTAGATTCCTTGGGAAGAAGGTGAAACTTACTTAAAGTTACTGGAGCACTTAAGCTTAATTGAAATACTATTCAGAGAATTTGTTTAATTATTTATTTTTGTATTTTTGACATTAATTGCAAAATATTTAATTTGCTATTTACAGGCGACATGTAGCGACAAAAACGTTTCTTGCCTTAAGAATTTTCATCAATGATGAGATGAATGAATTGTATGAAGGGATTGTGTCAGCTGAAAACCTCCTTAAATCTGAAGGGAAACTTTGTGTGTTAAGTTTTCAATCTTCGGAAGATCGAGTCGTTAAAAAAGCCCTTAGAAGAATCGATGATATCAAATTAAGAATCAATTCTGTCGAAAGACATAAAAATAATGACTCTGTTAAAGTTTGGAAAGATTTAAAAACTTATTTTCCAAAAGAAGTTGAAATCGGTGGTAACCCTCGTTCAAGATCTGCTACTTTGAGGGTTGCAACTAAAACATAATAGATCATATCTTGTTTTTCTTTGAGAATTGTTACCCAAGCTGTAAGAAATAAATTTATAAAATAATTAAGATAAATTGTTTCCAACATTTTTCAGATTTAGTATTTTTGTCTAAAAGTTCTCGTATAAAAGAATAAATTTAATCTTAGTGAAATAGTCAGTTTCTATCAAATGATTAAAAACTATGAAAAATACTTATAAACCTCTTACAGAATTTTCAATCTTTTTAAGATCTAGAGCAAATTTTCAAGTCTCAAAGATATTTAAGAGCAGCAAGTTCTAAAATATGTTACAAAAGTCACACAGTTATAGTTATTCACTCAAAATCTCTAGATCGATGCCATTAATTGTCCAGGATTTGAGATTATCGCTTTCAATTTTTATTACTCAACGTTCAAATTCATTTAAATTTTATCGTGAAAACTATAATGATACAAATGAGTTTCTATCAAGTGTTGACTGAATTTCTGTTTCCAACTCTACCGAAGACTTCAATAGTACTTACTCAAAGCTTACTAACATCGTTAAAGAGTCAATGCATAGTTTCAATACCTTTTTATAAGTTCAACAAAAAACCACATTTGCTCAAATATTCAAGGAATTTACAGCATTTAAAAAACCTCTTATACAAGTAGACCCTTCCATCAAATCTCTGTACAACGGTCTTTGTATAGTTTACAAGAAATATATTTCTAATTTCTATTTAAAAAGAAAAAGTGTTTTCATGTCAGAATCACTCGTGCTTTTCAAGAAGAAGCTGAACTGTTATAATATTGCCAACATTGTTATTTCTAAACTGTTATTTCCCCCCCCCTTTTTTTATAACATTAACATTCTATGTAATTGTTCACTGTTATATGTTTTGAGGACTACTGAAATTCCATATGTTACATCTTTTGCTTTCTATATTTCTAACTTAATAGATGTTATTTGTGAGAATGTGAGTTAGCGGGAGGTGCTCTTTTCAGGCCCTCTCCTTTGCATTTATTGAAATAAATAAATAAAAAAAAATTTTCTCTAAAGTGCTCAGTGATACTAAATAAGGCTGTACAAAAATATTCTACATGAAGAATAGAGAAGAAACTCATGTTCAAAGAAAAGAAAGAAACCCTAAAGGCTTTTTCTTTTCAATTTCACTGTGTCTTGTTCTATTAGTTCTACATTTCACTATTTTTTGCTTTATTTTAATATCATCACTCAAAGCACATCCCGTATAGCGGTTCTCGGCCAAATCAGGTCCCTATTATTACGATATAAAAATTATCTTTAAGCCGTTATGCAGTCTAACAAATCAAATTTTTACAATAATATAGTTTAGCCAGCTTTTATTCAATTTTAATCAGTAAGTTTTTAACTTTTCAAAGTGAGTCTTGAAACAAAACTTTATAATTGCAATAATTCATGCTATCACTATAAATATTAGCAGCTTATTAAGAAGGATGTTATATATATTAGATAGTTTTGTGGATGCTTGAATAAATCCGGGCGAAACGTCGATTTTAGTTGTAGCAGTTTTTCATAGATACTAAAACGCTAATCAAATATTTATTGATTTATCGAAGTTTATACCAAACATTCTAAAATAAAATTTTTAAGAAAATGTGTTTTCAAACCATATTTTAAGTTACTTGAAATACTTGCAGATTTACAGTTTATTTTAAAATCATAGTTTTTATTTTTATATAAAAATGCTGTATTAACATTAGGGACATTAAATAAAAATAAATTTTTCTAATACTAATGTTTTGTTAAATATAAAGTATTCATCAACTTTTTAGACTTAAATCTTTAACAATAAGAAGCTAAAATTAAAATAATTATTTTAAAAGTTAATTTATAAAAATGCCTAATTCTAATTATTTATAAAATCAAATTTTCTAAAATATTTATATTTTTGCTTTATAGTCAACTACATCTTGAGATTATTTGTTAACATCTGATTGATGTTCTTTGATGGCGATAGAATATAGAAAAGATTTATTCGAAAATGTTGTCTCAGAATCTACATCAACAGAATTTTCACCAATAAGTGACACTAATTTGCTTTTGAATAATCTATTGAACACCAGTAAGCTATATAATTAAATATAAATAACTGGTTATGAATATGTGTTTTAAAATATGTTTCTTAAATACTTTTTTGCTATTTTGCTATTTTTGTCAAAAATCTTAAAATATTTGAAAATATGTTCAGTTTTTTTTTTGTAGATACGAATAAAGATTTGGCCCCGAGTCAAAAAACAAGTGAAACTATAAGAGTTTTAGTTGATGTTATTGAACAATTGGTAAGAAACTCATTTTAATAAATTTTGTAATACAAGAAACTCAGGTTCGATCTCTATTATAGTACAAAAATCTTATAGATACCTTATAGATAGATAAGTTTTCCTTTGACCCATAAAACTCTTCACAAAAAACCAAGAATATTTTTATAGATAAATCCTACTGTTGAAAGCTAAGGGTGCCTACAACCCCTTGCTTGTTTATTTATATTTAATATTTCATTTATCTGTTTATAGCAGAAATAATTTACTCTGATAATATTCTGTGTACTCTTTTTTCATCTTTGATAAACATACTAGTTATCGTTATCCAAACTACATAGTCTAAACGACCTCTAAAACTCTTGTCTTTGAAGTTTCTATTCAAGCTTATTGGATTCCTAAAATTTATATATTTTGTTTACAATTATCAGAAAGATTCTAATCTCTAGTTTTAAAATTTTTTAATAAATTTCAGTACACAGAAAGAAAAAAGGCCCATGAATCTTTGGAAGTATTGACAATTGAAACTAGCAAAAAAAGATGTCTTCTTCAAACATTACCAAATATATATAATGAGCACATGAAAGGTTATCAAATTCAATTTCTTATACTTTTAAAATTACTTACTGCGTGTGATTAAAGTCATGTATAATCTCTTTTTTTTCTTGTAAAAATGAAAACTATAGACGCAGTTTTAAGTGCAAGAAGTAAAATAGAAAAAGAGATTAAAGATGTTGAAACAACTTTGCAAATAAATATCAACGAATCAAATCAAGCTGAAGTAAGCTTCCAGCATTTAAGGGATGAAAATAAAAAACTAAAACCAGAATCAGAAAAATCTCAGGAAAAATACAATGAGCTGATACTAGCTTTAAATCATCGTTTAGATGAGAAGACAAGGTTTGTAAGAAGTTTAGTGATTCCCTATTGAATTTAGGAGTGTAATATGTATGAGAATTTTCGTAGAAATCAAATTTACTTGAACGAAACTGAACAGACAACAAAAGATATTAAAAAGGAGAATTTAGAGCTTGATATAGGATTTGAAAATCTTAAAGAAGATCTCTATAATTATGTTGAAGATTCGACAAAAAAAAAGAAAGATGTTTTAGAAAAAACTGTAAGTTTTATATTTCAAATTAACTTAATTTGAATAATTTTTAATTTAAATATATAAAGATAATTATTTGATGTTTCTAACCAAATGATATTTTCTATAATATTTATCATTAAACAAATTATAGAATATTTTTTGACTTCTTGTTCTCAAATAAAAAAGAATTGTAATATTTGGTATTTTTCAGAAAAAAATTCAGCAAGTTTTAGATGAACAATTAAAAGTGAACAAAAAGCTAAAAAAGTAACTTAATTTTTCTCAATACTGAATTTCAAAATTTTCTTTTCTTAGAATTGATGATGAGTTTGAGAATCAGATTTTTGAAGCAAATATCGACCTTAAAAAACAAATGAAGGTGCTACTAGTTTCTGAAATACTTTCTTACAAATGAACATAAGCTAATATTATTGTCTTATTCTGTAAAGAAATCAAACAAAATCGAAAATGTTGTGAGATATTTGGATAACGAAACCAGAAGAATTGAAATAGAAATTGCCAAAAAAATTCCCGGAAATGAAAAGCTTCGTCATGAAAGGTTATAAAAATAAATCAATTTTATTAATTATCACAATTCGAAAATTACAGAATAGTTAGAATTTAACTTTTTCTTAGTATCAAAACTGGAAATAAAATTTTTAAACATATATTTATAAATTATCTCTAAACTTTGTAGAGATTATATTGAAGGATCTTTTGAAAGGCAGAAAATTGAATACGCAGAAAAAATTCAATCGATGAATACACTAATAAAAGAGGTGATTTGATTGTCTTATCTTCAAATAATCAAACTCATCAATAAATATTCGATTTAGGCTTCAGAAAAAATTCAACGACAGAAATCCCATTTAAAAATATCAAAAGAAAACCAAAATGAAAACAAAAAACAAGAAAGTGAAATAGAAATACAGAAAAATGATTTTGATATTGTACTACAAAATCAAATAAAAATGTATTTATCTAAAATTCATTTCTAACTTCTTCATCAGCTTTTAAATTGTTAATTTAGATTTAAAAGTTTCACTAACTACTAATTATTATTTAGTTCCATATTTTTTAATCACTATTTTTTGAATTCGAGACATTGATATTTAGTTCATCATTTTAAAAAGAGTTTAGGATAAGGTAGATTAAGAACAAAGAAGAGATTTTTTGACTAATTAAAGATGAATAGAGCAGATTTAATCAAAGTTAGATGTAAGTTTTTGCAAAGTCATATTTTATCATTTAATTTAAAATATGTCTTATGCTTATCTTGAATTAAATGAAATTTCTAAGATTTTGAACTTTAGGTTTTTATGTGACTTTTTTTTGTATTGAAACTTAATGATGTCATCTTATTTCAGAGTTTTTAAAGTTTTCCGTTTTTTACTTGACTTTCAATTAAAAAAGTCAATATATTTCCAAAATATATATATAATAGAAATATATAGAAACATAAATCAATATTGAATTATTATCTAGTACTTTCAAAAAATTTAACATGTTTCTTTATACCACTAATCACACATAAAATTGCAAACTAAAACTAGATCAGACGAAATAAGAAGTAAAAAAGATGAATATGAAGAAGTCTTATCGAAATTTCAACTAGAAAATAACGAATTAAAACATAATCTAGAACAAGGAAAGTTGAAACACGAGTAAGTCAATAACTTTTGATGTAATTTATAATAAACATTATTCTTTTTTGCAAGATCTTTTGTAAAAATGACCAAACAAAGAATTTCTGACTTTACAGAAGATTTGAAAAATGAGAAAAATAATCGGTGAGCCTAAAAAGTTGTTCTTTTTTTTATTAAAATTCGAGATTATAATGTTTATCTGAAATAAAACTTGCTGACACCAGTTAATGTGATGTTTAAACTGCAGAAAAGAATCCTTACTTCAACAGAAGCAATCTGAAAGATCTTTAAAGAAACTTCAATCAGAAATTGATAATTTTATTCAAAATCATTTTAAAGAAATTGAGCAAACAAAAAACCAACATCAATTTGGGTCTGAAAAAGTGAGAATAGATTTTCTAAAATAAACAGAAATACAAATGCAACTTTTTTAGATGCTAAGATTGACAAGAGAGACTCGATTAAATCTGAGAAAAACAGGAGATCTTAAAACTGAATTTGATTTGCTTAAAAAAAAGTTTCAACGAAAACAAAATGAATGGTTGATGCAAACTCAAAGGTTATCAACTGATGTTGACTCGCTGAAAATGGAAAATGAAAGAAATGAAATAAAAAAAGAAAGTAAATAACGAGTTTTTTACTATTTCTGTTTAATTATGTTAAAAATTTATAGAAATGCTGAAAAGTTTCAACGAATTAGCAAAAACACTTGAAACAGAAACTACTGTTTATGAAAAAGCCAAATTAGGACTGATTAAAATAAGAAATAAAGAGCAAAATTTAAATAAAGAAAAGCAAAGATTGGAAGAAAAGATGATTGCAATCACAGATGAGATAGTAAGATCACTTTTTTTAACTAAATATGATAAATTCGTAATTTGTTTTAACCAGGTTTTACGCTTATGGTATTGATGAAGTTTAAAGTTTTCAAAAATGATTAATTTTATACAAACTTCACAAATTGTTTTGTTTGCAGAAAGAATCTAAGGTTAAGATCAAACAAAATCAATCATTGGTTTGTGAGCAATTAAATTCGATGAATACTGAACGGCAAGTGGTTGAAGTTAAGCTTCTAGATTTTATCAGCTTAACAGAGACAATTGAACAACAAAACTATAAAATTGTTGAAGTTAGTTAAAAACTAATAGAGATTTTATTCATGAATTCATTTTACCGATTCAGACATTTGAATTTAAGATTTAATTTTCAGAAATTAAACATTTTCTCCAATAATATAAACTTATTAAATGAAAAGATAAAAAAATATGGAAATTATCGATTTAAAAGTCTTGTAAACCAAATTGAATCGATCAGAACTGAGATTTTGGAGTTATCAGTGGTGTTTTCACAAATGGAATCAAAATCATCAAGAGAAGTAGATATTTATTTCCAACTTAATCGATTCGATACAAAAAAGCAAAATTTAGAGATTTTTTTCTGTCAGGAATATAAAAAAGTAATAAAGATGCAAAACTTAGCGAAAGACTTACAAACTAGATCGAAAGAAACCACAAAAATTTTGACAACCATAAAGTACATGGTAGAAGACTTTGAAGGATTTCTTCATAGTATTCAATTAAGACGCCCAAAAAGTAAGATCGAAATAGCTAAAGATACAAAGTCCAAACTGATTTAGTAGATTTTTCTTGTGAGAACGTTTAGACTGGATATTTTATTTTCTTTGTTATTTTCACAATATTTTATCCATCTATAAATCAATAGTATAATATGACTTTTTGTAAAGATAACTTCATTATTTTTCTTTCTACACAACTTCTTTTATCATCAAATTACTGCGGCACACAAAATGTATTTAACAGCAACTGTTTACATTTTGCAAATTATTGTTCAGATGTCAATCAACAAATATCAGTTGAGGTTCCTACTGATAAGAGATCAGATGCAAATGAAAGTTTATTCATCACTGATGCTAAAATCCAATCCTCGTCGAAGCCCATCAAATGCACTTCGTAGTCAAATGTGTTATCAGATTATGCTTGCATGTAGTAATTTAGATAGTTCTCACTCGCACTTTTTTAAATTTTATTTATAAAAAACCTTTTATCTAGTACATTTTGTAGCTTGATTTTTGTGCAGTTGAAATAACGTGCAAATTATTTGATGTTTTACATATTAATTGAGAAGTATTATATCCAATTATAGTTGATTTTGTATTTTAGATATTTCAAATGTTTCTATTGTATCTTCAAATCTTTTTATTCTGCTTTTCATTTGAAATAATATACAGTTTTTCATTTATCATAAGTCGTCCAGTTCTCCTAACAATTTATCTGAAAAAAAGGTAAAAAATAAAAACAATTCTTTCAGCTCTGTTTCCTGCAATGTATGAGTTTTCTTTCAATAGAGGCATTTGAAAGATTTCAAATCAGTTAACTATTGATAGTTTTAAAATAAATAGATAAATAAATAGAACTTTGTTTAATTGTTTGTAAACACCAGTTGTAATTATTCATTAGAAGTAATAAAACCTCAAAAACAAAAGATATTTAATTAATATTTTTCTATTTGAAACATTTCAAATCAAAGTAAAAAAAAATACTTTATTTTGGGGTTTGATTTAAGCAATCAAGTTTAGAGATCGAATGAAAAGTATCTTAGTAATCTTAAAACGGGTATAGAGATAAATGTTTAAGTGATTGACCTTTAAAGTTCACCGACATATTCGATTGAGAAGATGAATAAAAACAAAAAACTTTTCCTTTATTTGATTTTGGTCAAAAATTCATGATGAAAATGAAACAACAAACATTTCAAATTCATATTTTATTATGATTTTTGCGGTTTCCGTTTATCGGTGTAAGTAGAACCCGAAGAAGAAATAAAAAGATAAATGGAAAAAATGATGACGATGATGATCATCAATAACAGAGACACTTACAGCCATGTGAAGATGGCTAGTAAAAAATTTCTTCTTCAGAAGAAGACGAAACAGAATTCGAAGTTTAAATCTTCTTCTTTCAGCTTGTACCTTGCAAGAAAATATTAAAAGCGAAAAAGGTTCATGTAAAGGATTAAGGCGGAGAAAATGTTAAAAAATAATAATTGGTTTGGCATTTCGTGTTAGAGTCGTAAAAAACTTTTCATCAAATCGAAATTGATAAAAAATTAAGATGGAATCTATCCAAGATTAGGATCAGAGAAGTGATGATGAAGTCAGAGAAACAGTTCCACGTCTGTAATAGAATCAGAACGACGTCCTTTGGAAGATCGACTGGATGCAGAAGAGTTGTTGTGACGCTGACTGGATTCTGATCTCTTGTTGTTGCTGAAAGTGAAAAGATTGGAAGGAAGACTTTCTCGGGAAGAAGAATTGAAGGAGGAGCTAGTTGTAGGGAAGCGAGGAGGAGAAGTTTTGAACAATTGCGGCGCGCTCAGTTGTTTCTGATGATGAGAAGTCTTCGGAACAGGAAGATTGTTGGAGGAAGATTCAGCTGTTGATGTAAAATGAAAAAAGATTATTTGATGAGGATGCTGCTATCTGATTGGTCAGTTGCTTCACAGTTGGACTCATCAAATGGATTTGTGAGTAACGACTGAGAAATTATACAGCAACATGCTTTGTGCGGATTAATGAGATCATGCGGTTAATCAGATAATAAATTGAAGGATCCACTGAAAGCACCTTGACCAATTAACTAACATTTCGAACCCTCGACCCCTGTGCTATTAAAACTGAAAAGTAATTTGGTGTGGTGGGTGAGAACTTAGATCATGCAAGTTGTGAGGAGGTATTATGTGATTGAAAGAAGAGGATTAGAGGATCGTAATCCGCTGTTTCGATTTCTTCCCAGACTTACTTCGATAAACTATTAGAACTTCTTACTGGAAGAAGAGATGTTGCTTCCAGTAGAAACTCCCGGCGTTGATCCATTGCTGCCACTAGTCAATCTCCCTATTTTATTCTTTTGCTCCTTAGAAACTTTGTTGTCTCCTTTAAGGGCTAATTTGCTCAATTTCGTGTTGAACATTTGCTGTTGTTGTTGCGCAAGCTGAAAGATGAATATTTGTGATTAGCTGGATCAAAAGATGAATATTTGTGATTAGTTGAATCGAAAGATGAATATTTGTGATTAGTTGAATCGAAAGATGAATATTTGTGATCAGTTGAATCGAAAGAAGAATATTTGTGATTAGTTGAATCGAAAGATATTTACTTTTCCAATCGTCAACTGGTTTGTGGCGCTGAATTGAAGATGTAGCGGAAGCTCCCCATTTGCAACAGAACTTCTGGAAGGATCAGTAGAGAAAATCGGTGATGTGGAACGAGTATTTGACCTCATAGAGGACATTTCACTACTTTTATTGGGCAGAGAACTGGATACTATACTACTAGCTTGAGAGCCAACAGGACTAACGACAAATCCTGAAGACGTGTCTGCTTTCCGCTGTTGACTTCGAACACGAGCCAGCTCACGTTGTAACTCAATCTTCATTTGAGACACTTCTGCTAATTCTTGTTCCACTTTCTGCTTCTCCATCCGAACTTCTACTTCTGTTTCTTTCAACTTCGCCTCCTCTTGTTCAACTGTCTGCATTTGTCGTCGTTTGTATTTATCAAATTGTTCTTTCTCCAATTTCAATTTTTGCTGAAAATAATTTAAAATTGAAAAGCAGCCAGGTGATTGGTTGATGAGCCAGGTGATTACTTACTTGTTCTTTGCGCAGCTCACTCAGCTGTTCTCCTTGCTTCAACTGGTTCCGTTTTAATTCTGCTTTTTCTAACCAGTCCGATCCTCGGTGTTTTCTCGATCTCTCTTGCTCCAGGATGTGGAAGATTCTGCCAAGACACAAACGCGTCAAATTCAATAATCGAACATCAAATGGAGATTACTTTGTGACAAAGGTATCTTGTAGTTGAGCTTGAGAAATGTAATCGTTACAAAGATGAAATAATTGCACGATTCCACTGTCTCCATAGCAACCAGGCTTTAAACCAATCAACAGGTTTGACAAAAACATACAATCAAATGATCAACTGACCTTGGAAGACTTTTGTAAAGAATCAGATCCAGAATCAGCTTCTGTGTCTTCAACTACATCAAATCCAAGACTCTTAATCGAAGATCCGCACTTTTTAACTGAAAACAGATGATTGAATTATTACAAAAATCCCGCCACTAGATGTCCTACTGTGATCAGTGATCTTGACCAGAAGAGGCATTGAAAGAGGAAAGGACTTCAATTGAAAATCTTCTTCGTTGATGAAAGAATTGAGAGAAGCTAGGGTAAAATGATCTACAAAAATATCACTGATGAGCAACCAGCAACCAGCAACCAGCTCAGTTACCTGAATCTAGGACAAAGGGGAAAACATCTTGATACTCTTTAAAGACTTGCATCTTTGATTGAAGAGCCGAGATGACATTTTCATCGATTGATTGAATCTTATCAAACAAACTCGCCCAGCGATTCGCCTTCTCGATAATGACTCGTTCAAGTTCACTACTCTCATCACCGTTGTTTCCTAAATTAAGATAAATCATTGAGATGATGATGATGAAGATGAAGATCACACCTTCTTTGACATCAGTAACTGCTGATCTAATGGATGAGGCCATCTTTTTGAATTGGGCATCAGATGTTGCTCGACATTCGACCATTTGATTGGATGCGGCGTTGATGAGGAAGAGTCCCCGGGACATATATGCTACTTCACGGACGATCAATTTTCTTAATCCAATCACAGCAGGCTGGAAAGATGAAGAAGATTTAAAGGAGCTGAAGATGATTGAATATGAGAAGCTCACCGTGGGGCAGAATGTGTATTTGCCATTGTTGTCATGTAATAGTACGATGCAGTCAGATAAGATGAGCAAAAGGACATCTGGAAGATACAAGTGATTAGATGCAAGCGTAAACATGGAATGATCTTCAAACCAGTCATTTTTTGATCTTTCTTCATTTCAATCCTAAACGGTGAATCAGACAACTTCCGGTTATTAAGGAGAAAGTCTTTGCGATCAAATTTACTTCCTGTAAGTAAAAAATTTCCATTTTTATTTCTCTCTGATTATTGACATCTAAAAGAAGCTAGCAGATGAACAATGGAAGTTGTAAACATTTGTAAAGTTCAAAACAAATAAACAAACAAATAGAAGCAAGCGAAGAAATGAGAGAAATTTGTGGAAAAAAATGTTATTGAGAAAGATTCGAAAGTTTTGATAAACTTTAAATTTCACGAAATATTTTCAGAAAATTTATTAGCAGCTTCAAAAGCATCGAGACATAGATTAGCTAATTAGCATATGCTAAGGTCAAGCTACAAACTTTTGGGACATTTGAAAATTGTCACAGTAACTTTTACAAGTACTTGGCTCAAATACAAGAAGATGAACGACAAATGAGCGAGCAAGTTGGTAGCATTCAAGTAAAATTTGCTGATTTCTCTGACCTTTGTAAATAGTGTTAGCTCTTGGTTCAGTCTTGTCATGTACATCGAGTAATTGCAAATACTTTTCACGGCTTTGTACTTGATCATCAACAGCTTTGGCAATTTCCTTGCTCAGATCAAAAGCTTTTTCAATATCATCAAAATCTTCGGGATGAGCTAAGACATTTAATTTCAAAGACTTGCAAAGATCATCAAAGAGCTGATCTCTCACTTTTTTTGGAGGTGTTTTCCAACAAAGTTTGCACCATGATAGGATATTTGGTGATCCTTTGAGTAATGAAGAGATAACACTCCGGGATTCCTTTTCTTTTTGTTCGAGGATCTTCTTTTAATCTCTAAGAACCAATCCTGATGAAGATTTCGTCGAAGATCAAACCTACTTCAACTTACTTTGACGAGTGAAGCAAACTTTTTATCAGTTTTCAACAACTCTTTGTACAACGAGTTCATCTCAGATTGCAAAGAACAAAACTTCCCAAAAAGATCCTTCATCTTTTCACCGCTCACACCACTCCAATGTGAGAACAAGAGATCTCCGACTCGATGAACCACCTGAAGTCAACAACATTCACACCTTGACTGACTTCTACAACTTTCCGACCAACTTTATTATCTTGCTGCCGCGTTCGAAGCTGAAGAACGAATCGCGATACAAACTCAACATGCTCATCAATCATAGGGAACATCTTCTCGATCGTGTCTTCATCAAATTGAAGCTCATTGACAAGTTCACGAGCAAATAACTTTTGTAGGATCTTCAAAGTTGTCAAATAATTGCGTTCAGTTTGAATGAATTCTGAATGAGGTTGACATCAATGAAGTGGCTGAGATGAAGATCAGGATCAGATTCTCACCGAAAATGATTTCTTGTCGTTTAATCTCTTTTCTCGTCATCTTTTTCACTACTTTCTTGTCCACAGTCACATTCCACGTCTCAGGCTCATTGGTCTTCAACATCAGGTCGGGATCGCTATCCAAGTGGTCACCAGGTGGCGATGTCACTGCAGAGGTAACAAAAGTGATTTTTGTTGAAGAGTTGGCGACTTCTCACGATTTTCTCCCGTCGATAATCCAATTTCTCCCATTTCACTGTTCTCTTCTTCATTTCTACAAAACACAAAAATGAACAAAAACTGAAAATGGTTTTTTGGCGCTCTGACTTGTTAGTAACTGATGACCTGTTAGATTCTTCGCGAGGATTTTGCAAAAGTGATCTGTTGGCAAACAGCAAGATAAACAAACAAAAGAAGGATTTATGTGAGTTTGAAAACGAGATCAATTGAAGATGTGAGCGGGTATTAATCGGTGGTTACAAAATTATTGACTTTTTTTCCACCTCTAAAATTATTTTAATTTTTTCACTGAAATCAATCAGAAGATATGCTTTGAATTTCAACGAAGGTGGAACTATCGATTAACTGGTGACAACGAGCAAATATAAGTTGTGATTTCAATCTCCATTTCTTAATTTTTTAGAATGAAACCATTTATTCAAGTTGATCAGACATCTCAAGCGATATTTGCAATTGAAATACATTTTCAGTGACAAAAAATTAAAGTAAAAACAAAACTTGTAGCAAATGATCTGATAAAGATGAGACTCACCTGTCTTTCACAGATTCCATTGTGCTTCCATGGGCAAAGACACTCTAAAAGAAGATTTCTAATTTAGTTTTGAAGCAAACAAATAAAGTGCTTACTTTAGGACGAGGTTGAAAACTGCCAGTTGTCCGTTGATTAATTGTAGTAGTAGCTACAAATGACAATCAGTTACCACAGATCGCATAAATGATATTGAAATAGTAATTATTCAACTACCAACAAGCATTGCTACAATTAATTGGATATGATAATAAACCAACCAAAAGGCTGATGAGATGAACCGTAGAGCATGATACTTGAATCATTCGATGGATTCTTCTGTAAAAGCAAATTTCTTGTTAGTTACCAAATAGAAATAACAGAAAATATATTTTTGTGGCTTCTCACCTTCAAATACTTTCTTATATCTTCTAAAAATACTTCAAAACTACCAATAACTCTCGTATTTTCTTCCATCGCAAATAAAGCTATCAACTAGCAGTTGGCTCGTTAATAAAAACTTTCTTTTTATTTTACATAATTCATCTAAACGGTTTAAACTTGTAAATCTTGAGTACAACAAATATTCAGCTTAATCAGACAAAACATCCGTTTTCTAATACTTGGCTGCGATTCGTTAGAATTGTTAAGAAACCTTTTAATACTAAAATCAACGCTTGTTTGTACTTGTTTGGAATACTTTTGGAGATGTACTTCTATTTTAAGTTTGTTTTTTTAGTAGTAGTGAGAAAACATTTTAAATTGTAAACAAATTTTGACTGGGTGCAAAAAGTGTTGCTAAATAATTACCTAAAAAAGCTTTATGCATTATTAAAAGGAAGATTTAATTAAGTGAAAACAGTTGTAATAAAAAAATTATAAAGTTCAGATTTAATCGTCACCAAAATATGGCAAAAGATATTTGCAAGTTTTGTTTAAGTAAGCATGAAGTCCAAGTTACACGCCAGGAAATGCTGTTGACGCTAACAACTTTCAATCTCATCATAAACCTTGCTTACACTGAAACTTTTGCTTCGTATTTATCAATACTCACAAAATAGTAATTATTGTTGAAAGTATCGAACATTTGGACTTCAACTCACCTGATGACTGCTTTTAGTTTTGAGATTTGAACCAATTTCATGACGAGTTGAAAGTTTTTCACCTGGATAAAAATAAGTTTGTTTCAGTTGGACGAGATACTCTTAACTCATATTAAAATAGTTTTTGAGGTTGGTAGAAACAAACTTGTATATGAAAAATTTAAGTTTTAAAACTCTGTCACATGGAGAACTTGTCCAAGTTTATCGAATTCTACAGTTTTCGAAAAATGTACAAAACTTTACAAGTTCAGACTCTTAAAAGCTTTTTGAACATCAGCTTCTTCTTATTTAATTTGAAAAGTTACATTTTTTAAAACCTTTTTGTCACCATTATAATTTGGCAAATAAATTTTAGAATTTAAAAAGTTGCAAATTTTCAGCATGTTATTAAAACGGCTTTTAGTGCTAACATTGAAACCAACTTCATTGGTATTCAATTTGATAAATGAATTAGTAATTGTTTCAATAAAGCTTTAAGTGATTCAAAAACCAACAACTTCAATAATTGATTTGTCATTCTTTCTTAAGATAATAATTATAGTGACCCAAGAAAATAGTACCAATAAAAGATTACAACAAAATCGGATCAGATGTTTATTTTTGTTTTAAGTAGAATTCTTTGAGGAGTTTTTTTACTAAATGAATATTTGTGAATTTTGCAAATCACAAATTTGCTTTTATTTAATCTTAAGCCTTGAAATAAAAGTAAAAACAAACTTACGTAAACTCAGAAATACATTTGGAAAATGCTTAAAGTTAAAAAATATATAAATAAAACTATCTTGATTTTAAAGTGCAAATTAAATAAAAAATGTGTTGGAGTTCAACCTGTATCTTATATTAGAAAAAATAATCTTAAAAAAACTATTTGCTTGTAACCTAGAAAAAGTTTTGAGAAACTTCTTCAGTATAAAAGACGGGATGTAGATAGTTCCTGTTTTATTTACATACTGTTAAGACAAATGATAGAAAATCTATAATGTGCCAAATTTCATTATGATTTTGAATCACTTAAAAAATAAACTTTTCTAAACTCACTTTTCTAGCCTTATATTGGTTATCAATTCTAAAGATTGAAATTTTTAATGGTTATCATCAAGATATTTACAAAATGTTTTAAAAGCTTCCATCAAGATAGGTTTTCTGACATGTACTGTTAGAAACAGGCAAAAAGCTTGATTATCAAACACAAGATTTCTCTGTAGAAAAATGTGTTTGGAATCGAACGAGATACTACAAACTTCAGCTAATACTACAAAGTTAGTATACTTAGAAAGTAGCCAAGTGAAAATGTAATTACAAGAATAGACTTTCATCAAATATTTAAAAAATCTTTAAAAAATAGAAAAGAATTTGAAAACCTTTTATAGAGATTTCTATTAGGTATCTTAAAGTTAAATCTTCTAAGCTATCACATTTAGTAAATTGAATTTGGTTGAATTAATGAAGCAAAGATTATTGATAAAAGCCTTCTTCCTCTATAACCTCAAACTTCAAAATCTTTAAAAATCTAACTTCCAAATCACAATGTAAGATGTAAGAGATGACAATGGACTTATGCAAAGCCTTACCTTTTCTTGAAGCTTTTCTTGGCAACGTGACAGCATTTCTGCCATCCCAAACATCAAACTGATAATTGCTGTTCGACTTTTCCTCAGCAATCGTTTCAATTTCTTCTATCGAATTTTTTCTGTACCATTTACGAGAAGAAGATTTCTTAGAAGCCCTATAATCTTTAGCAGTTTTAGGTCTTGGTGAGGTCCTGGGAGAAGTTGCTGACCCAGGGATGTGAGAAACTGAAGTATATGCCAGTTTACTAGATCTTTGCAGCTTGGGATTTTGTTGAAAGGAGTTTTCGGAAGATGGAAATAGATCTTTGCTCCGAGTCGCGTTTTTTACTCCTAAATCTGAATTGATGAGTCGTTGAGACAAATTTGCATCATACAAAGAGTCCACAGAAGTCGGAGATTTCTTACTACTAATATCAAGACGCTCAAAGGCAAGGTTACTGATGCGTGGTCTCAAAACATGTTTTTTTGTTGAGACAAATTGTTGACTACTATCTTCATCATCACTCAAAGTTATTGGATCTGTTCCTTGTGAACTCGGGCGTCTACTCCAAACCCACTGGGAAAATTTAGAAGGACTTTTGGAAGCCAGTTTGCTCAATGAATCACATGGAATGAGGTTTCTCGGTAATGTTTTAGATTGGAACTTCGAATGTTTGGTTGATCTTTCCATCTTACTTGCGTCTTCTTCATTCAAATAATTTTCCATCGAATTTTTGCTTCTTTTGTTAAAAACATTCATAATAGCTGCAGTAAGGTGCTGTTTCTTACCCTTACTGAATGCACCACTAATATTAGACAAACTATCATCAGATAATCTCCTTTCAACTGAATGTTGAGACAAATGCATTGTAATTAATTTTAGAATTAGAAACAAATTATAAATCTCGTCAAAGCTGCTGGTAATTTCATCATTTATAGTTTCAAAATGTTAATAAACTTTTGATGAAATTAAGTTTTGATGAAAAGCATAAAAGTTGGTTTTGTTTCATACTAAGTTTGCACGGATACGTCGAATACTATTGAAGGTAAATGACTTGTCGGCTACAGTACAATGTGGCGCCGAGTCGGCAAAGTAACTTGACAGTTAAATTGAAACACGTTTAACATCAAATCAGCAAGCTACTAGTAAAGAGTATCTAACACAAATAGAAAGATCATTACTAAAAGTTTCAATTATAAATAAAAATCTTGAAGTTTGGAAAGTTTACAAAAATGATGGGTTTATGAGCACATACTGCGTTGCTAGTTTTGATAGCTGCAATGGTCGACAATATTACTTCCTAGTGCTATTAATTTAGATTTGCTATAAGTAATGAAATGGTGAATGCAAAAAGACAAAAAAGTCTAAATCAGCGTGTTTGCAGGGATGGTAGACCAGCGATAAAATAATCTGAAAATAGCTCCAATAATTTGAAGATCATACTGAAATAGTGAATTAAAAACAGTTTACCAAAACTATTTTTGTATTTTTTTATCATGATTTATTTTGTTATTTGATTGCTTAAAAACCTTATCAATACACAGATCAACATTATTGATCGGGTAATTTAATAATATTGATAAAGTTAATTTCTAGTTTAGTTCAGTGTAGCCTCATCGAGTATATATTAGTTTCAAAATAATGATGAAGACAACAAGAAATAAGGAAACTTGAAATAAAACTAGAAACTTTAATGATAAATCAGATATGAAATCTTTTTTTAAGTGAGCTTATTCTTCCGAAGAGCAATTAAATCTTAATTAGAAGTTTTGCTCAAGCAACTTAATTATCAATAACCGAAGAAAACTTGCTAAAATAACTACTGAACCGAAAACTTCGGTAATTAAACAAACTTCAATTTCTGACATTTAATTGTTTCAAGTGTAAATGAAGTAAAATATTTTAGGAAAAATTGAAAAGATTTATTACAAGAAAACAAACATCTTTTAAATTAAGTGAAAAGGATTCTTAAGTAGAAGTTTAAAACTTAAGCAGATTACTAAGTTTAAGTAAGAGACAGAGCTTTTTGTTATTATGCTGAAAGGAAATAGTTAATAAAACAATAAAATTTGTTCATTAAAAACAGCTAAATCTGGTTAACTGACAAAATAAAATACCTCCATCTATCATATTTATTGACAGCAAACTTTTGGAAGAAAATACATGAGATTACATCATACCAAAATTCAATACAAAAAGTAAAGTTTCTCCAAAAGAAAATAACTACGTAAAAAACGACTTTACATGCTTCAGTTTGTTGTAAAATATTCATTTTTAACTTGTATAAAGTCTGTTATCATGTTAATCATTTCTTAATATAGACAAAGTAGAAGTTAGCTGAATAAATGGAAATCCCATACTCAATTGATTTACAGAAACATCAGAATTATCTTCAAATGATTGAAAAAATATTAAAGTTATTCTTAAAAATTTCTAACATCAAATTTATTTGAAAATTAATATATTGAGGCAAGTTATCAATAATAAGTTGGTAATTTCACAACAAAAACATCTGAAGTTTTTTTAAGTAAAAAATAATCTTCTAAATAAACTTAATCATCAAAATCTTGATAAACAAAAACTTTTTACTAAAATTATATTTTTAAATTGAAAAGAAAAAAGAAGACAACAAAAAGTCTGCGGCTAAAATATCTAAAAATATTCGAAAAAGATCGTGCTCAGATAAAAGGGTTTCCCACTAAAAAATTAGAAAATAATATTTTTTCAGAAATAAGTAGTTAAAAAACCGTGACATCAAGTAAATGTAAATTGACTGACTTGCTAGCTATCTGACTGAAAAGTGTAAGAAGAAAAAGTTAAAATGAAAATCGTTCGAAAAGGAAAAAAGAAGTGATCAGAAATTTGAAAAAATAAAAGAACAATTAGTCACGTGACCCTGAATGATGAAAGAATTTTAAAGTCTGATTAATTCGTGTAAATGATTAACATGAATTTTACCGAGAAACGACCTTGTGTCTTTAATATATTCACTTTCACTTGATTTTTACTGATAATATAATCGAAAGTTAGAGATTGAATTGGTTTAAATGGAAATATTTTTAAACATTTTTCTTTCAAATTTCTATCATACAACAAAATTTATTCAATTAAATAAACTTTCAACAAAGCATCATGACTCTTTAAATATTTAATTAACTTTTCGTTTTTCTCAATTTACTCAGTTTGTTCGAGTTTAGTGAGGCTAAATTAAAAAGTGTTTCTGTTAAAGTGTTAAAATTAGAAAAACTGCTTTTTGTTACTTCACCTATTGCTCATAGTAATCAGTTTGTAAGTGAAACGAATATTTAGTGAGTTGCTGACTCACCAATTACATCAACAGGCAACAAAATAATTTGCAACTTGGTGGTTGCAGATAAGAAAATTGAAAGTGAAAACATGCAGTAAGCTACATGTAAATATTTGGCAGGAAATTCAGCTTTAGAACGTTTCCAAGTTTCTAGCATGACTGTTTACAAGTATTCTGATGGATGATTTGGACTTATTGTAAATATCCAACATTAAAATAGTAAACATTTGAAAGTGAAAGTAACAGATCGATTTGTTAGTTGATGAAACAAACTCTTGGGACTTGCTTGAGTTGGTAACGACGTTGTTGTATAAATATTCAAGTTTGAGCAAATAATTAATTTGAAAAGTTGCTCTCATAACTGTTGCAAAACAATTTAGCAAAATCATAATTTGTAGATAATATCAAATAGAAGCTCGTGATTTATGAAATCCTCATCTTTATTAGATATTTCCAGGATTTTACAAGAAAGTTTGAAAAGTAATCTTCGCATATATTCAAATAAGTTTCAAACAATTTTCTTAATGGTTGAATAATTTGCTGAATATCTTATGTCGTCAGAAGCAAATAAACAAATAGAAAAAAAATGTGAAGCATTTGACGATGATTCTGCTGTTGATAGACTTCAACTTGTCTGAACCTTGTTGGTTTTCTCAAACCTTTAACTTGATAAACTTCAAAACTCAAGTATCTGAAGTTCTGGTGAAACTTTAAAGCTTATCAAAACCTCATCTACTTGAAACTAATTTTGTACAGCGAGATTAAAAGATTGCAATCAAGGATTAAAAGTAAACAAATAATAAACATTCGTTAAATTACCTTCTATTAATGGTGGATGTACTCCGATTTTCGGCTTATTCTGTAAAATATGTAAAAGTTAAAAGGAAGCAGCTCATTGGTCAGTTACACAATCACCTTTTTAGTGAAATGTTTGATGAAACTCAACTTTCTAGTCACTGCTTTTTGATCTGGTTTCAACAAACTCTTCGATGTCGAAGAAGCTGTTTCCATGGAAACCCTGAAGATACAACAAAGTTTAGTGAAGCTAGGAAACAAACTAAATTAAAATATGAAGCAAGCATGAGACAGACATCGAGATGCTTGTAAGCTGAAGACAATGACCATCAAACAGTTACCGCAAGAAGGCAGTAGAGAGTTAAAGATAGACGAATGACAGATGTAAACAAATCTGATATTTACAGAAAATTTTTGAAATGTCGCAGAAAACGAAATGGCAAAAAAGATTTGGTGGTGAGTTTTGACAAGTAGAATGAAAAAATAATGAATCCTTGAGTAAATGAGAACATTAACTGATCAAAATTTGCCAAACAAACGTATGAGATCAAAGTTACAAAGTAACAAGCAATGAGTGATGAGGAAAGTCTCAAAGTAAGCTTCAAATTAAAACATAATCCTCCGACAAAGATCTTTTGCAACAGATATTGATGATGCTTACTGGATCATGTAACTTCAACTTTAAGCCGCTTGTTGCAAAAGTGGATAAAATGAGAAAGTTGTAAACTGTAAGTACTACTTGAATTTTATTTATCATTTACAAAGAAATCAGAAAATGAATTTACTTTTGCTGGTGTTGTAGTTGGCCATTGCGAATATGAAATAGTCGATCTAGATTGAAAATAACAAAATGTTCAGACTTGAACTATGTGGTTAAAGTAAACATTGATTTACAAGTGATGCAAAGTATCAATGAACATCTTCATTCATACCTTCATCATCTAATCTATCTTCATCTCTTAGAGGGAAGCTAAGACCTCGTGATCTTATGATAGTTGGTGAACTCTGTGAGAAAAAATGTTGTTTTTTACTTTGATCAATTATGACATATAAAGAGGAATGATTTGAAAATTGATTTCAATTTAATCTAATCAAGATACATTTGTTAAATTGATTTCAATTTTAAGAAAAAATTGGAATAACAAATAGAAAAAAAAACAGATTGCAAATGTAAAGTTGTTTGTAACACAAGTGATTGGTTAACTCTATAAACAAGTGACAAATTGATAGAAAGATGACTTATTAACAGATCTAAAAAATATAATTTTTAATTTAACTGTAAATAGAAGTTTAAAGATTTGATAAAATCACAAATTATTTAGTTGAAAGAAGGTTTAGCACAATTACACATTCATCCATGTATTTACATCACATAAATATTTACTCAAACATAAGTATTAGCTTTTAAAAAATGCATCTCAAATGTTAATTTTGATAAGTCAAAACCCTTCACTAACCCGGTGAATGACATCTGTAAATAAAAAAAACGAATTTTTAAATATTATTCTTAAAAATGTCAGTAATTACAAATAAAAATACAATTAGCAAATAACCTGAATGATGCTTCTGTACGGAAGCAACGATTGGTTGCTCAATATGATCCTCATCACTAAGCTTTGGATGATTTGATTCTGATGATTGAGTACTCTGCAGATGTTTTGAAGAAATAAAAATAAAAATCTACAAAATAGTTTGAGACTGACTTGTGACAAGTTTGTTGATTCAATTTCATCATCTTCAAATTGAAACCTATAAAAATTGATATCAGTTTCAACAAGCTGATGTAGATGACTCACGATTTGCAAGCTTGTATCGGTTTGTTAACTGATGAAGTGATTTCTGCATCAGCATCAACATGTAAGCTCTCAGATGAGTGCCAACTATGAGGTCGAGTAGGTGAGAAATCAACTCGACGAACTTGCAAAGTCTTAAACACAATTAGAAGCAGTTAGAAGACCATCAAAATATCCAGATCACCCAAAAGCCAAGTGAGAAGGTTTCATGTTAACTGGAATCGGGTTTGCAAGCTAGCCAAGGGGTAATAGCGAAGGTTTTAAGTGCAGTTAGCTACTTAATCTCAATCAGATGAAAGTGATTAAATAGAGCTAGTTGATTAGTGAAGAAAAGATCACCAAAAGTCAGCTGATGGAAGTAAAATTGATGTTACATGAAAAGTTGGCATGCATTAACTACACCTTTTACACATCTACATACCGGGTTTGGTTCATAATGGTCAATTACAGCATTAATCTGTGAGTGAGGAAAACAAAACAAATCGATTTAACATCAAAAGAAGCCCTCAACAGATACCACTTAGTAAATTTAACTACTTTAAAATTGAAAAGTTTGCAACAAGTCAAATTAGTTAAGTTTTTAATGGTTAAAAAAATCTTCTGATTTTCTGCTTTTTATTTTCTTTAAACAAAACGATATGATTATTTGGAAAGAGAATTGAACAAATTCGGATTAAGTGAATTTCTCATCACTCAAAATAGATTTTCGAACGTAAAGCAATTTCTCTTTCTGATGAATGCAGTGAACAAACCTCAGCTTCTAGTCGTTCTTCACTGATATCAATTGGTAGAGCGTTTCTATTTCGAGGTTCGATCATCACTTCATCATTGACATTTTCAACTACAGACATCAACAAAAACTCACTTACTATCAACAACAACCATCAACTCACCTAAAAGATCATCTTGAACAAGATCAGGACATGACAAACTCATTCTTTTACCCTCTTCTTTTTCATTCTGCAACAAAATTATTAAAATATGAAATGATAAAAGTGAAAGCTGACATCTTCATCATTTGGATAATAGTAGGGATCTCCATATTCCTCTTCTTTGAAGTCGATCACTACAAGACACATAAACAGTGTCACAATAAACATCCGTGAGAGCCTTCATCACCTGATTTGCTTTCACCCAACCCGTACTCGACATGTCGACTGTAAACTTCATCAAAGTTTTCGTCGGGATAAAGAAGATAGCTTCCCTGAGCATCCCGATGAGTCGGAGATGATGAAGATTCAACACAACTTTGCCACTCGTGAAAAGGAATTGCTGTTAATGGAATTTCAGGAGCTTCTGATGTCAAACTGAACTTCTGGATCTGATCATCTATAAAAGAGCATTAAGATGAAGTGTTCAATCATCAAATGATCAGTGACCTATCGGTGGAAAGTCTTCACTTGTGTATCGAACAGTAGCTGTGGTAGCATCATAGTTAGTTCTTTTGATAGTCGAGTCGGGGTAGAGCCAGTTCTTCTCTTCTTTGTCTATTCTGTTGTATTTATGAGGACTGCAAACAATAAAATTAATTTACAATTTTTTCACACGAATTGAAAAGTTGTTAAGTTTTAACAGCTTCTGACAGCGCAATAAAAGTTAGTTGGATCTGTTTAGCACTTTGAAGGTGAAAACTTCTCGGCCACTAATAACATCAAATCAATCGTCTTGTAGCAAATCGTGGTTTGGTGGTTTGAAGGTGCTTAGGAGGCACACGACTGCGTAGTGAACCACCACAGTCATTGTAGCTTATCAAAAACACACATGACTTTTATAATTTGCCTTTTACACTTCGAAAGCACATGAACAAGATATACTCAATTACTGATCAACTATTTCCTGTCAGGATAAAATCAAATCAAAATTGCTTCCTACAACTTTTCAACAAGCATAAACGCACTCATTGTTGAAAAGTGTTAAATAAAAAAGTGGAATTTAAGGGGGAACTTCGAAAATAAATATTTATAAAACTTTGAAAGACAAAGAAACATCACGTACTTGGAGAAGAGCTCTGCTAAATCGTAATTCTTATGAATTGTAGCTACATTAGATGCTGATTCATCATTGCGATTCTGTAATCTCAAACACTCCTCGGCACCTTGTTTTTCAAGCAGGAAAGATGCAAACTCTCTGAGACCCAGACGACCAGCAAAATGGAACAGAGTTTCCCGTTTTATGTGTTCTGAAGAAATAATTACAAATAAAATTGCAGAAAAATTGAAAATATCTCACTTATATCGCTTCCACCCAATAAATTCCAGTTTGAAGGTAGAATAAGATGTTTGAAGGCGGGTGTGAGCCGATTATCTAAAGTTTCCAAATCCTCTTTACGGAGGCAGAAGTTTTCTCCTCTAACTTCATCCCAGTCTTCTAAGCTTTCGACATTGTGAACACTGAAAGGAATTGAACGAATTGCAGCCAGAAATTTAGATAAAACATCCAAGCAATCACCTATCTGCAAGATATCTAGCAAGATAGCAAGTTTGATCCAGATTGTACTGGAAGCGGGTAGTAGCCAAACATTTGCAATCAAAAGAAGAGAAAAGGACATAAACAGACAGATTAACATCTTCTGGAGGTTCATGATCTAAGAGACACAAAATGATACTTAATCAGTGATGCTTATTAAAAAGTGAAATTAAAAACCTGGAATTGTTCCTTTGAAAGCATTCAGCTTGTGATCTATTGCAGTTTCTGTTATTTGGTGCTCTTTAGTACCCTCAAAAACAAAAAAAACTCGAATATCTTTTGGCATTGTGAAATCTTTGGGGAAAAACGCCATAATAACTCCACCTCCCTAGGAAAAAATGTGTCAACTGATTTCATAATTCAATGAAACTATGGCTTAGAAGATATGAAATAAAAGTTATCAAAATATCATTGTTAATTGTTGTAATTGCATAATTTAAGTTTTGAAACATGAAGCAAAAATATTTGAATTTACTTACATAGACAGGAGAGGACACAGGATGTAAATCCATTTTATATTAAAGTAATTAGAATATTTTACTAAAAATATTCTTATAAAATACTAAAGAAAAATTTCAAAATATTGTTTTTCAGAAAAAAATATATATAAATACAGTTGTTTTAGTCTTCAAATTATTTATAATAAATTTAAAAACTGATTAAAAAACATTTTAAACAATATTAGATTTAACTAACAATACAAATTTCCTTAAAAAATATTCTTATAAAAAATACCAATCAGACTTTATTGACATTATTGAGTATAAATAACAAATTATGAAATCACTTTAAAAACTAAAAAAAGCCTCAATAAGTATTTTATTCGCAGTTAGCTCTAATAAAAATAGAAAGCTGAATAAAACACCAAAAAAATTTACAATTTAAAGACTACAATAAACATCTACTTCTATTTTTTTTAACATTCCTATTATTTTAAACTGTTTTTATAAAGTTATTGTAATAAAAATATTAATATTTCATAAAACATACTCAAGTTATGACTTTTAAAGAACATAAGAAATGATAAAAGCATTAGTGAGCAAAGTACAAATCAATTTTTAGTATATTATACTATTCTAAAACTCAAAGTCTAACAAATGAAAATTGTATTGTTAATTCAAGAGTGTTAATTGTTTTATTCCTAAAAAATACTAAACTTGTTTAAAAGACGAATAACTCAAAGTTAAATTTAGAAAAGTAAAATTTCCAACAATTTGAAGTATCAAAAGTTGACTATCTATAAACAAACTACTAAGAGTTATTTTAATTTTATTTCAAATTGACAAAGTTTGATAATTTCCAGATCTAAATTTCTAGTTATATATCAAAAGTTGAAAGTCAATTTAATAACAAAAATAATTTTTAACAAAAGAAAATTATGAAACAGTTAGAATACATGTAACTAGTTTTTAAACTCAAACAATTACATAATTGACTTTTTATTCAGGTAAAAAGATAAATAATTTATTGTGCAATAAGAAATGTCAAAGCTAATAAAACTTGAATATGCTGCTTCTGTTCTAAAAGGTCAAAATAAACTTTTTATTTCAAACTAATTTTTGTATGATAAAACTACAACAAAATCATTATATTAATTTTAAAATATTCATGTTAAAATAATTATTAAAACTATTATGATTATTAATATTCAAACCATTATTTTATCCTAATTATATAAACTAAGATATTATTTAATTTATTTGAAAAAAAATCAATCCTAGCATAAATTACTTAACATTGAGAATCATTAGCTAATAATACAATAATTTAAATTTTCTTAAATTTTGTGCAGTTGCTTTTTTGTTTTTTACCCAAAAAACATTTTTGAATTTATCATAGTTCAGTAATTAATGCTTCACATATATTTAAAAAGTTAAATATTCATCTATAAGTTTTATTTGATTGGTAATTTTTTTAACAAGTCTACAATTTTGCAAAACAAAACACATAATTAAAGCATGAATTAATAAATAAACTTGATAAACGTTAAGTTGTTTCTTTACTTAAGCGTTAATAACATATAGCAATTAGTACCTACATTTTTATGTAAATATTTACAATACACCTATAGCAAAGAAATTTGATTTCAATTCATACTTCACCTCGCCCAAAATACTAAATAAACTGAAACATACCCACGAGCGAAGAATAGATGCAAACAACTGAATATAACATTTAATTTTGCAGTTTAACTTTTTCATTTCTAAATTTATTAGATCTTTAAAAAAGTACTGAAAAAATTATTTATATGGACTTAAATGTAGATGCTTTATAGAAATTAAAAATAAAGTTAAATAAATACAATCAATAAAATTATTATTTTAGATTTTTTCTTATAAAACTTTACTTTTATATTACTTTTAGAATTACGAAAACAATCTAAAATGCAAGCTTTTAGTGGTTGGCTTAAACATTTTTAAAAGGAAATTCGTACCTTATAAGGTTGATATAATTATTTTCAAAAATAAAAATCCATACAAAAGAAAGGTGTAATAATGGTTCTACTTAAAATATTGCTTAAAAATAGTTTTAAGTTGTATAAGTAAAAACAAATATCAGTTTTTATCGGATTTCTGTATCAAAGATATAAGTAGGTGTATTCTGAGTTAAAAGGGTTCAGTTGAAGGTATAGCAATTATAATTTGATAGTGATGTACTATTTAAGTGTCCAATTACTCTATAAACTAGTTTTTTATGCTTAGAATCAATTTATTATTGTTTTTGAAAAACGAAGTAAAATTGCGTAAAAAACAAGACATTTTTGCAAAAATAAGTTTGCTGTAGTTTTGACGTTATGAAAAATATATAACTGCTTCTGAAAATCAAGAAATGTCATTATATTTCAGATACCAGCACTTTCTTTTGCATAATAGTAGTTAGCAGTATTGCAGTGAGTTTATCTCTATTCTATTTCAAATTTGTTTAAATTTTCTTTGAGATGCTCAAAAGTAACAGAGCT
This sequence comes from Pegea sp. RAD2-039, assembly GCA_034620365.1. Taxonomy (NCBI): domain Eukaryota; kingdom Metazoa; phylum Chordata; class Thaliacea; order Salpida; family Salpidae; genus Pegea; species Pegea sp. RAD2-039. The sequence goes on from JAQGEQ010000192.1 coordinate 3,336,835, forward strand.
GCAAAAATACTAATTTATAAAAATATGAATGATTAATGAAAAAAAATATGAGCAATTAAAAGCTTGTTTAAAGTGTATAAATAAGTAACCTTTTTAATACAATCTATAACTTTTAGGTCACATGAATATTGTAACATTCTGATTATCAGAGATTTAACAAAAAAACTTTTTCTATAATTGAAAACAAAATTTAAAAAAACTTCTATTGGTTCAACTTTACTAAAATATTATCCACAAAATTACAAAAAAGTTTTTTTTCCAAATAATATCAACGTTAATAGTTGTAGATCTTATTATGCAGTTTTTCAATATGTATGGCATGTAAAATATATATATGCAAAAAATTTACTTTACTGGCTAAAGCAAAACAGTAAAAAAGCATCTGTCTCTCGACATATATGATATAGAAATCGTTTATTTTTGAATTTTTTCAGTATTGTTAAAATTATCAAGAAAAAAGTAACCTTGTAACAAGTGTAACCAATAAGGTTTTTAAAAGCTGTTTACAACAAAAAACTAGTGCTGATTTAGCAATGTGTTTAAAGATATCTGAATTTAATTATAATTCATCTACTATGATTATAGTACATTATAGAGTTTAAAAGGTAATTTATGCATTATAAAATCACTACAAATTTTCTATAAAAATCAGACTACGAACTCTTTGCAACACAAAGATCTTTGGGGAATCTAAAAATGCCCAAAATTAAATTAATCTTTTCTATAGAATATTTATTGAAAATATTTTTAAAAGAATTTCGAGTTTTTACACACTTTTTTTAATTACAATGTCGTACAAACTGGCAAAAACGAGTATCTTCAGTTATTACTTCTTATAGTTGTTAAGCTGAGCGACAAAAACTTTGAAACATGTTATAGACAAACTTGGTTCAAATAATACAAAAATCAATAACGTTTTTAATATAATGACTTATTGAAACTTATCAGCAATCAAAGCCAAGCCTATAAAGAGCATTTTGCGCCGAAGGTGTCGAAGATGTTTAAATACCCATTGCTTGATTGTCATCACGTGACGAAGCACACTAAAAACAGATATGATTTCTTCAAAAATAAAGGAACTACAAAATATAATGCATAATTTTAAAGGAAAAATCACGCTAACACACAATGGTAGCATAAAAGATGTTTTGTTGTGCCACTTTTAATGATTCCTATCTACCAAGTGAAATATTTGTATGTAAAACAAGTTTGCCTTTAACTTGTTTTATTATGATTTACATATATATATTATGACTAATAGCACTTTTCAATTCATTTTTTAATCTTTTTGAAACATTTGATTCACTTATTTAATGTCATTTGAAACTTATCTCTACTGATTTTACAATTTAAACTTTATTATCATGTTGCCAATAAACTACCTTTTTAATGACTTGTATTACTTTTTTTTAATGACTATGTTTTACGAAAAGTGGCTGTTCTTAAAAGACCCTTTTCAAGCTTTTTTGACTGCTGGTATACTAATCTATAATAATCTCGTTATACTAAAATGTTTGACTTATGTATCATATGGAAGTTAGTAGTATTTTAAATGGTTTCAACTTTGATCAGTTATTTAAATATTGAAATCGATACAACCATTTTGAATACTTTCTACAAGCATCATGTATGCATTTAAGTTATACTTTTATAGCAAATCTCACTGATTAATTTATATAGAAATATAAAATATATATATAAACTACCTTTTTAATGACTTATATTAATTTCTATAGAAATATAGTAAAACTAAAAGTTTCGTTTAGATCTGTGTCAATTTAATGATCTGTAAAATAAGCTTGAGTATTCAGGATCTATTACCTTATAAGTAGCGTCAACTAGAATTTATAGATCTTGTATCTAATAATAATAATTTAGAGATGAAATTGTTATCTTAAACATTACACATTACACTTTTACTCAAACATTTTGATAATGCTTATGAAAACAACTAATGATTCAAAAAAGTTTGTATTTTAATGACAGTCTTATACTTTTTCGAAATGATAGCTGTGAAATATTATTGCATCGACTTTAAGTGAAAATATAAAATACAAATACTAAGATTTGCTTAAAATATCTAACTGTTATTTTAAAAGCTAAGGATAATTTTTCTAAACTTTTATCGTTTGATGATTTTAGAGTCTATAAAAGCAATGCAACAGGCTTATTTAGAATTTTATATTCCCGCTTGCATTTTCAGCTTTCCTATTTTAACGCAACCATTTTCACCATGTTACATTATTTTAAACTCTTTGAATTGTTCCATAAACTAGCAAAGTAGCTGTTAGTAGAAGCAATTTTCTATTTTGTAATTTTAGTAGAATACATTTATAATATATTAGTCTACTGTTTAAATTTATTTTATTTCTAGCTTTTTCTCACTAGGTTTGATAATTTTAGCAAAAAATAGTTACCATAAGTAAGCCATCTTTAATCAAAACTATGTTGATGTAGTTAGAATTTTGTTGATTAATGTGATGATAGTTGCAGCATATTGAATAACTGGTTTAAAAATGTCTCTGGAGCGTTAAATTAACATAGCTTAGATTCTAGTACATTTGGTTCACAAAATTTAACCATCATTTTAAATCATACATTCAAGATAATTGCTATCTAATTTCTTTTTTTTAATAAACAAATTTCTTCCTGGTTCACCCTGGATAATTTTCTGCATTTATTTTATTATTAGTTATATTTCACAAATTTATTTTTTATAGAAATTTATTTTATTTAAAGTTTAAAAAAAATATTTTAATTTTCATTATGAAGTAAGTGAAAATAGCATTTAAATGATTTAAATACAAATAAGCTGTCTTTTAATGATTAAGTATCTTACAGGTTTATATCTTAGTATTTATTTTATATATATTTATTTTATGTGTTTCTATTTATTTTTATGTAAAACTTTTTTGATATTAATTTGAATTATTTATATAATAGTTTGTTTTTTATTTATTTTAATAATAATTTCATTCTAAACTTATTTTAATAATTTTTATGTATTTTATTAAGTTACTTAATAATTTATCAATTTTTTTAAAGGTTTTTATTTAATGTTTTTATTAATTTTTCATACTTTGTTGCTACGTGTGTCAGTCTCATCTATTGTATTATGAACGTTTTAACCTTTCTTATATTTTTTGGTGAGTATACTCTGATTAACTTAAAACCCAAAGTATAATATTGATTAAGTTTTACTTAATATATAATGATAAATTATGATATTTTTAAATAACCAACTTTTTCTAAGTTTATTTCTTTTTTTTATGAGTCCTTTTTACATTTTGTAATAATGAAGTTATATACTTTGAAAATTTTAAAAGTTATTTATAAAACATATAAACTCATAAAACATTTATTATATCAGAATGATGATCATCAACAACTAAGTGTATTTTGATATTGAAATTATCTATTTTGATGGTTTCATAAAACCACTATTGTTGAGTTTTTTTTTAAATAATGTTTTGTTTTAATCTTTTTATTTGGTACAATATTAAATATTGGAAAAAGTATTTTTTTATTATATGTAAAAGATATTCTCAAATAGTATTCAACTTTTTTGAAAGGCTAAAGACCAGCAAAAACAATCTTTTTGAGTCTCTTTCAAATTCAACAGTGGATGAAAATCCTAAACTTCCAAAAACACTCATCTACCTCAAATCTCATAAGACTACCCTCAAATCTCACTATCAGTCACATTGAAGACAACTTTCTTCAACATCAAACTTTAATTTACATTTTCAGATGAATTATTTTTTTACAATTTTCACAAATTTTCAATTTGATATTTTAGGTGAGTCCCCTCATGGATTTTTAAATCTTTAATTGGGTATAAGGGTCATCATTTTCCTTCAGTAATCAAATATATGTTGTAAAACCATTTTTACCAGATTTATAAAAAGTTAAGAAATAAAAGTCCATTTTAAAATAAGTCTAAACATTTTCATTTTTTTTCAAAATCTCGTTATTTTAGTAAAATATATCATTTTAAAGTTTTTATAGTATAGAGTAATTTTAATGGGGTTGTCAGAGAAAGGATATTGTTCATCATTGTTACTTGTATACAAAATCTTAAACGGAACCTTTGACTTTTTTAACCATCTGATTTGCACTATCAGACGCATCTGCATATCACCAACCACCATCAATTCTAATTGAGCATCATAACTCAACTATGGCCCCAACCATACCCATCGATAAGATGTAATTCAGTTAACACCAACCATCTCTCAATGCAATCTTTGCAATTTACAACTCACAAATGTGTTTGATTGATTCAACAATATAAACCAACCTTCTGGAAACTATCTCATGCTATGAACTTACTTGGTGTAGAAATATGAAATATTATTGAAGTAAGTTTAAAGTGATATTTTAAATTTTTCCCTATAATTTGGATGAGGTAAATTTTTGTAAAAAAGGTAATCTAGTGGGTGAAGAAATTTTGTGACAAATATCTTCTGTAAACATTTGATTGGGTCATCCACTTTATTAGTATTATGGCCTTGTTTATGACATTTTATTGTATTTACTATTTTAATATTATTTATTAAAGTATATTATATGTAGGTAAAATTCTTATTACTTTTAAGCTGCATTTTGTTTGTAGGATTTTTGAATTTCCTAATTTCTATTTGAAGTTATTTTAATTTGGTAATGATTTAAAAGTATTATTTGATTAAAATCTCTGTTCTGTTGTAGATCAATCACTATTATGCCTGATGACAGTTTAAATATTTTCTGCAACAGTTATTTTGCTTAAAAAATTGAAATGAATCTTTGGTCAAATGTATTATGTTTAAGGATATTATTATATTATAAGTATTTGGTGCTTTCTGATTTTGATAGTTTACTGATTGTTATAACCAAACTATATTTCAGAATATTTTTTCAACATCCAATTTCAGATTAAACTTTTTTTTTAACCATGTCTTGTAGACCGAGAGTTTATATCGGTCGTCTTAGTCCACGAGCAAGAGAGCATGAAGTCGAGAGATTTTTTCATGGCTACGGAAAAATCCGTGACGTCATGTTGAAGAACGGTTTTGGATTTGTTGAGTTTGATGACTATCGCGATGCCGATGACGCCATCCATGACCTGAATGGTAAAATGCTGTGTGGTGAGCGAGTAGTACTGGAAATTGCTAAGGGAACCCCACGTGGTGCTGGTGGAGCGTTTGTGTCAGGTTACAACCCTCCTCCTCCAAGTGCAAAATATTATAAAGAATCCAGCAAAGTTAGTTCTTCTCATGGTTCTGGAAAGCCTGGTTATGGAAGGCCTCAAAACGGATACAAGTTGATTGTGGAAAACCTGTCGTCTCGTTACAATTGGCAGGATTTGAAGGATATGATGGAAAAGTGCGGTGAGGTGAATTATGTAGATGCGCATCACTATCGCCGTAACGAGGGTGTAGTAGAGTTCGCGCGTAAAAAGGATATGGATTACGCCATCAAAAAGTTTGAAGGTAAAGAATTGAATGGTCGAAAATTGAAGTTAGCTCCTGAAAGTTCAAGGTATAGTCGTTCACCTAGTGTTTCGAGGCGTAGTAGGTCATCTAGTGGTGAGAAAAGATCTTCTAAGCGATCTAGAAGTCGAAGTTATTCGCGAAGAGATAGTAAAGATCGCGAAGAAGGAGAAAGAAAGCGATATCATTCCAGAAGCTCATCAGGAAGTCCTGCTAAGAAAGTAGCAAACTTGGAAAGAGAAGATGGAAATGAATCGGTTAAAAGTCATGAAAATTCTCCAGTCGATGCCAATAATTCACGCAGTAAAAGTCGTTCAGCTTCACCTAATGGAAACGGCTATTGTAGTCGTAGTCGAACTGGTTCTCCTGATGTAAGAGAATCAAAATCACTTTCTAGAAGCCCATGAAGTTGTAAGGTTACTTCAACTTACAGTGGTTGTTTAGCAGCCTATTTTCGTTTGTAACCAAATGTAAATATTTGACAATTAGATAAATTTCTTTACAGTAATTTGTGGGTTTAATGGACTGGATCCTTCAGCTGGAAAGTTGCTTAGTTTTAAATATTAAATAATTAGTAACTTTTGGTATCGTGAAAAGCTATTGCTTGGTTGTGTATATATTATAGATAATCCCCACAAACTATTTCTTATTGTTTTTGTGAAATTTGAAATAAAATAGAATATTTTGATATCTTTGATTTGTGATTAAGTCTTGAAAAGATAGCCCTGCAGAAGATCAGATGAGACTTACATCTATATAAGATGATTTAATATAATCTGAATTATCAATTGAAGGAACAAACGGAATGATGACCCGATTCTTCTACTATTTCATTTGAAAGACCTCATTGAAAATCAGTTCCATATATTTTTACTTTTTTTCAACCCTGCAAGGTGACAAATTATACAGCTTCTTAGTACAATATGATTGCAGAAAGATATTGAGAGCTCTTTAGAAAATGTTATGATTTTATTTGAAAATTATGCTAATAAATCATTTAACTTCAAATCAAAGCTTTGTAACTTTTGGTCTTATTCAGAAAAACGTTTATAAAATATCAAGTTAATGAAATTTTACAAAATAAAGATTATTATCTATTCAACGCGTGGCTGCGAGTTACAAATAGCAGCTCTTAGACAACAAACGTTTATTTATTACAATAAACGTGAAGGGGCTTGAAAAGAGCACCTCACCTCTCGCTAACACACATTCTCATAAATAATATTATATAATAATACCTTGTTATATTTAAGATACAAATATAGAAATAAAAAGATGTGACACATAAAATTTCAGTACCAATATAAAAGTGAATAATTAGGTGTTAGTGATGTATAACAAGGAATCACTGTTGAGAAACGAAAATACTGTCATAATCTAAACGGTTCAAATTCTGCTTGAACAACACGAGTGCTTCTGACATGACAATGTCTGAGTAGTAATTGGTTCCTGTAAGAGAAAAAATTGCTCTAATTAAAGTACCAGGTGATATGGGCCCATTAAGGTGTAAAGTGTGTCGTCTTGATATAACTTGAGGGAAGGACTGATGGAAAAGAAAGTATGAAATTAAAATCCAAATATAGCGTAAAGATTAAAAAAAAAGCTAAATCGAGCTTAAACGGAAATAAATCAACCAAGTTTTTCAACCATAAGTAACAAAACTATGATTGTAAAAATTTGGCAGCGGTGGGATTCGAACCCACGCCATCGAAATGACTGGAGCCTAAATCCAGCGCCTTAGACCACTCGGCCACGCTACCCCATAGCACATCACAATTTATATTTATAAAAATTTTTTTTGTCAAAGGCGAGCTAATTTAAATCATTTGAAACACGTTATTCAGTTTGTATATTTAAAGATGAACTGCAAAATCGTTAAAATTATAAAAATAAAACATTTCCAAATACAAAAATTTTAAAATTACTTTTTGAAACTGTCATTTAACAGAGAACTCAATAAGACATACAACACACGAGTAACTTGTTATCTAAAATCATTCTTGAAGAGATAAATCAATTTTTTGATTACTATCTTGATTTTAGAATAATTAAAGAAACGATAAATGTATACTATAAATGTATCCAATGAAATATATATATAAATGTTTAATCAACAATTCTGGATACGGCTGAAAGAAAGATTACTTATTTATGAATAATTTTGAAACAACTAAAAATTATAATTATTTTATCTAAAAAAAGTAACAACTACATTTATATTTCCAGGAAACTTTATTAAATTATATAAACTGAAAAACATTTGTAAATATTCTGAAACCTATATCTTGCAACATTCTTAAAATATCTATGATTAGAACAGGATTCGTAAAATAATCATGAAAGTTTTCTGATAAATAACATATTTATGATTGAATATGAGAGTCTTAAAGAATAGCTTACGTCTTTTTTAAGAATTAGTCTCGAAAACTTTATTTTATATTTACAAGTTCGCTGTGTTGAATTCACACAATTTAAAGCGAGTTAAATATTTTAAGTGATAAACTTTATGAACAAAATATAAGTTTGCAAAAAAGGCTTTGTATGCCACCTAAGAGTAAAGTAAGTTATATAGTTGTTTTCTAATTATCAAATATCGTTACATGATTTTGTTAGATTAATTTAAACATGTTTAGAGATGATGGAAAAACTAACTTCCGTATCCTTGTTTACTTAAATAAATATTGATGTAAGAATAAATCTGCCTAATTATTATTGAATTAATTTGATAATAACTTGTTAACTGGTTTGAATAAATAATAAAAATGATGATGCTAAAATAATAAAAGTTTAATGAATAACTAATTAGAAGAAAATCTATAAACGAAACACCAGCCAGCAAATACATAATATAATGATTCCAAAACCAAGCTTCTCAAAATTCTTTTAAAAGAGAGTTTAATATTTTTAAGTCTGAAGAAAAATTCAATTTAATACATTTATTGCAATAATCCAAGTGTGTCAAAGAAAAACGAAGATTTAGTGGCGAAAAAACACTGGAAATAAGAAGAGACTAAATGAAGTAGGTTTAGTTGGCAAAAGATTTCAGCAAATAAATGAGAAGAAAAAAGTCTTGGTTAAAAAAAGGTAGAGTCTCTGCAAAGAGCAGATACGAGTCGGAACTCGCCATAAGTGAGAACGGCGTACATCCGCTGTGGGAGTTTTCGGGAATTAGGGGATGGATGTTGCACTTCAGTTCTGAAGATGAATTCACGTCCTGCTGGATCAGGAAGAGTTTGTCGAGGAGATGAAGCTTCACTACTTTTGCCAACTTCATCTGCTCTTTTCTGTTCTTGTGAGAAGAAGAATTTCTGAACAATTTTTCCGACTTTGCCATTTGCAGATCCTTTCAGTTCAACTTCCGGTTGTTCGAGAAGAAGTTGAACAAAGTTGTTGAGCTCGTCGAGATCATTAACTTCAGAAAATTTGTGGAGAATTGATCTTGATCTTTCAATCCAACTCTCAGCAAAACCGATCTGACGCAAGAAGTCATTCAAATCCGGAGATGTAGAAGCAGCTTCCGCGTTCCAGCTACTAAAGAGTCGAGAAGCTTTCTGTTCTAACTGAGCACACAAAGGAGGTAGAGTGGGAAGAAGACGAGACATGGATTTGCTGTGAGATTGCAATTGTAGAAGAGCATCATAAAAGCAAATTGGTAACATGAGCTGAGCAAGAGTAGCAGGATTTAGATTAGCGAGGAAGTGAAGAACTTTTTCTGCTTCTTTTGTGTCATCAAAAATCCGTTTTTGTTTGCGGGCTGGAATCGCAGGAGATGAATTCCAAGTTGTAATCCACAAGTTATCAGATAAACTCATTCTAGCCGAAAGAGCTCCTTGAACAAAGTCACGTGGTGAGTACCAGCGCACGAAGTCTTCAAGTACACAGCCAGGGTTAGCTGCTTTGAAAGCTGACATATCAGCTTGTAGTGAAGCTGTTTGCATTTTTGCGCGAACTTTCGAACCTTCTTTTGTATCACCTAAACTAGAAAACAATTTGGCTTGCTCCTCCAACTGATCTTCAGTCAGTAGAACTTGTTCCTGAGTTACTGGGACATATAAAGGAGCATTAAGATGTAGAAGTTTTAAATCTTGCAATTGATGCAGGCGACCTTTGGGTGGAATCGTTAAATCGGTTGTAACAGCTTTCGATGTTTCGTCGGATATATTTGTTACTTTTTTGTCTTCTTGTTCAACTTCGGGAGAGATCTCTTGATCGGAGTCTACATCATCACTCTTGAGATCGACTGATGCAGAATCGAATGTGTCATCACATTCAAAGAACTCATCAGAATCATCAGAAAATATGTCGGAACGATTAAAAGTATCTGATTCGGCTGCAGTGTCAAAAGTATCATTCGAAGTTTGCCGTTTAGAAGACTCCACTGAGACTAATTGATCTTCAGATGAAGCTTCATATGGATCTTGTTCGACTTTATCTGAACTAACATCCTCATCTTTCGACTCTTTGTATCTTTCGCGTGATGTTCGGCGTGAAATACAACAATTGAGGAGTTGCAACTTCTGATGAAGTAGACAACTTCTATAGTCAACTTTACTGGTACTGAGTCTGGGCAAACATTTGCCCAAATCCAGATAAGTCCTCAGTTCAGTCATCACTATGTGCCAAAGTTGAGCTATAGCCCACAGTCCGCCGTGGTAAAGGTTGAGGACTGCCACACAGACCGCCAAACGGTAAGTAAAACTGCCGACAGGGGCTGCTTTGATTTGAGTATAGGATAAATTGGAAGACATCATCTCATCCTGATCGCTATCATCAATCGAAAAGAGAAACTTCTTGATGTCAGCCATCAGCTTGGGATCAATCCTTTCACCAGCGACTGCCATCCGACCAATCGAGACAGCTCCTCTTTTGATGAAACTTTGTGAGTTGCTGACTACTTTGGAGATACCTTCAGCTAACTTTGGTGAAACGATTGGTGATAGAATCTTAGTTGGATCTGAGATACGATCAAGAGCATGACCTATATCTTTTTCATCTGGATTTGGAGCAATGAAATTGATCAAATCAGACATTGAAGCGGTCGATGAAAGAATTTTGACCAATTCACTAAGACACGTGGTTAGCAAACAACGAATATCATCAGCATATTGTAAACGAAGAAACCATTTGGGTGCTGTCAAGGGGTTGAAACCTTTATAAACATCATTATCAATTACTTGATCTCCTGTTATTGATGGCCAGCAAGCCGCTAGTTTCAGTTGAATAATAGGATCGTTTAAACAACCTTGTGGAAGGCAATGAAATTGATTTGTAATTTTATTTGCAATTGGCCATTGCTTTTGATTTTCCCAATCTTGTAGACTGTATGTGTAACGTGCTGAGACATGAATCTTATCTGATGAGAGATTACATTCTTTGAAGTTTGATTTAAATATATACATCAATCCTGAAAGGTTGGAGTATTGAGCAGGTGTTTGCTTGAGACTAGCAATGTCAAAATTTGTCATAACTCCTGGACTAACTGCACTGCCTAAAAAATAAACAGTTTCATTTGAACTAGTTTTAAACAAACAGAAAAAAATTGAAGACTATTTACGATTGAAACCTGTGTAAAGTCTTTGCCAGCTTTCTTTTATCTGAATGAACATTGGAATATCACATGATGTATTGAACAGTGCAATATTTGCAGAGCTTGTCAGCAGACTAGCTTTTGAAGAATTAATTAGAACGTTTGAATCCACTGGGCATAGAACAAGAAAACATCGAAGACCGTACCACCTTCATATAATCATATTAATCATATTTCTTAACTTCTAGTCTTTGCATTAACATTGTCTTTTAGCAAATCGAATATCTATCAGATTGAAACAATCAGTTTAAAAATGGAAATTTTTACAATTTTAACATTTAAAAGATATTTGTAGGGAAAGTTTATAAACTTATGATGTACCTTGCAAGACAATGAGCCCTTGGAGGAAAGTCATTTTCTTTATTCATCATGTCATCAGCATATTGAGGAAGATGAAAATCATTCTTACTTTCTTCCATGAACTGTTCAGTATCTTCTTTTTGCTTTAAGCGATGAAGGGATAAATCAAATGATACGGAAGAAAATCTAAGTGCAAAATACAAAAAAACATATTTCATCAAAGGTATTGATCAGCAATACAAAATCAAGACCCATAACTGAAGTCTGGCTTCATGTATTAATTGTTTAACGATGATAAGCACATCATTGAGTTTACTTTTAAACATTACAACATTTTTACTTGATATCAGCAGAAAGAGTTTCCCATTCACCATTTGCTAACTCATCAGATGATAGGGGAATAAATTTTATGTAATTGTTCAATTGCCACTGTGTTAGGACTTCAACTATCTGAGAAATGAAACTTTCCCAGTCTGTTTGGTTAGTAAAGTCATTGATTTCAAAAACATCTTCATCTAAAGAAGAAGTATGTTCACAATCTGAAGAGCTTGTTTCTTCCTAAAGAAAAACAATTATTAAAAAGCTGTTTTTGTAAGCATCAACATTTAGACTTAAAGAATTTATACCAACCTTTAAATCAGTAATTCTATGAAAGCTAATAAAATAGAATGTTACATGGATTTATATTACCAACAGATAAATATTAGTTAAAACCGCAAAAGTTTTATAAAATTTTATTGATCAGTACAACAAAATGTATAATCCTTTAAAATATATCTCAGTGTATATATTGATGTAAAGATAATTTATTATAGAAGCAAATACACTCACCATTAGGAAAGATTCATGAGAAATCTTTATAGAATTTATAATTAAATCTTAGATACAAGCTTCTATTTTAACTTTTAACCCTAAAAAATGAACACATGTAAATAATCATTTTTAAGAAAAACTATATTTTATTGAATGATGAAAACATACAAATATTGTCACATAACCTATATACTTTGAGCAATTTTACTAGCTATTATACCAGAACTATCAATTGAATAGTTATAATTAACAGGATTATCAACAGCCTGCTCAATTTTTTGAAGCATATTTTCATCAGTAAGCCATTCCTTAGATTCAAATTCAACTTGTAAAATTTCTTTTCGAATTTGGTCCAAATTAGTTTTCTTAACATCAGTAGAAGGCTTTGTTCTATTGATACGAGATATACGTTTTTCTCGCAAAGCTTTATTTTCAGCATCGTTAGTATCCATACACAGCTGATGATGACTACTTTCATCCCATCTCACTTTTCCAGTCTCTTCTATCAGCATTTTGTCTTTTTTTTTTAAAAGTTCTTCTTGAAAACAACAAGACAAACTTTGTAGCAAATAATTATAGGTTTTATAGATTACTTTTGCTTCAATAACATCTTTTTCTGTTGGCAAATTCTTTTTAAAATAATCAGGATCTTTAGTGGGTGCTCTTCCTGCAGATAAGGGCTTTCTATTTTTTTTCCATATTTTTTGGGGTTTATGAGAAGTCTTAACAGAGCAGAACGGGATTACTACTTCAAATCTACATTTAAGTAGTGAATTATTTCTAGAAATCAACCTAAAGGCCATTCTAAAACTTTTAAAAATTTCCTGAAGAAAATCAAAGAAACTTCTAAAAGAATTCATAAAGGAATTTGTTTAAAAATGTTCTACAATATTTATATCTTGTTAAATTTTTTTATATTAATCTAACATTATTAAACTATACAGAAGTAAACTAAAAAAATATTCATAAAATTTAAAAATTTTAAAGAGAGCATACATTTAAAAGTATCAAGAATGTTGAATTAGCTAAATATTTATAGAAAAAAGTTGTTCATCTTTGAAAAAATTTGCTTCAACAGTTAATGAGTACTCTACTTTAGCTATACAAAAGTTTAAACTTTGTTTCAATATGATTATAAAACTTTTACTAAAAAATAATAGTTACATTACATTTAAATAAAAAAAGAAATCAACAAAATTAGTTTATGTATGTTTTTATGATGTTTATGAAGTTCAGAAAAAAATTTGTTTAAAGCTCAACATTCAATTTAGTTCGTACGTCACTAAACATTTTTATGGTAATGGGACTCTACCTTTATACGTTTTAAAGAAACTGAACTAGCACATAAAATATTATTAAAGAACTTAGAATAGTATTAAAAAATGTAATTTTAAATCAAATTATTTTCTAGATTATAAATTAGACTGAACTTTATGTAGGGTGTTATAATGCCTCTTTATAAATTTAGCTAAATATGATTAATTAAATCCCGAGCTCCTAACTGTTAAGAGTAAATTTACGTACTCAATTGATTACACAATTCAAAATTTCACAGATACTTAATGTTTTATACAAAAGCAACACTAATCATTGTATCAATTTGTTTTTAAACATACATTGCTTGTTTATTGTTTCTAATTTTATACAAATTTTGAACCTATTTTATTGAATATAAACAACATTTATTTCACTTAAAGTTATCTTAAATCTAAAGAACATTATTTTGTTTCAAATTTTTACATTTCTTGAGTGAATTTAGAGCGCTATTAGTAAGATTCGGTCAGTTTTATGCTGAGGAGCCGTGATTATCCTACAGTTTGTAAGAAGGCGTCATTAAGTACCCGTAAATGTATGGTATACTTCTGACAAGTGGTTTCCTGTGTTTAAGTAAAAAGTCTAGCGATTTAGCTTAGGAGGACAGTAATAAGTGTAAGAAAAATTCATTATGTATTATCAAGTAAAATCATATGTATTCATGCTTCCGGACATGCAAATTAATATACTTAAAATGTATTATTACTTCTTAAAGTTTTAAACAGTTGCTTTTGTTTGAGACATTTGTATTAACAGCTAATAGTTTAATTATCTCTAACATATTAGAAAAAATATCCATTAAACTTAAATTACTACAGTGTTAACTAAATTTCACAAGTTTTCAGAAATTAGTTGCCTTCTACAGATATCAGCTAATAATCTCAAACTAATAATTTAACCTTAACCATGACACTGTATTTTTAGTAATAAATTTAAAAAATGTATTGATACTATATATACAGCTGGGTTTCTTAGTATGGTACAATTACAACCTAAATGAAACCAGTAAAACATTTGTGCAATAACTGTAATTTACCGGATATAGTTCTTCAGCGTTTTTAAACATAGTTTTGAATGTTTATAAAATTTTGTATTAAAATAAACATTTTTTTTTGATTATTTGGTAAATAAAATAACGCTTTTTTTAATTTTGCTTCTCTATAATTGTTGCTTTCTTTTTTTTAATATTACCGAATATCAGCTTTCTTAAAAGCGTTACTCTTTGAATCTTAAATTTTAACGTTTCTCCTACAAATTCAAATTGCAAATTTCATTGATAGTAAGTTCAATTACTTATAAGGACAGGTAAAATTTATTTTAATAAAATCTAGTGTTTATTATTTGTTTAATTTATTTTTATCGTGAACTGTACATATTTTCATAATTTTTTAATATTATTTGTTACAATCAAAATTGTTAATATAAAATAAATTTAGAAACAGCAAAAACTGTTATTAATTCAAATAAATTTTTGACTAGTTATGTTCAATGTAATTAGATTATATTTATTTTTATCTTTCATTAGGTTAAATCTTTCTTAAATTTGTTGATTTTACAATCAACTGTTAAAATTTTTATTTAATTGTTAAGATCTTTATATGTGGTATATTGTATTGATATGATTCATGAAAAATAATTGATGGTAACCTATCTTAAGGAAGTTTATTTTAGTCTAAACAAAACCTATTTTTCAATAAAAAACTTTTTTGTTTATTATTAAGTTAAATGTTTATTTATAATTTTTGACTTCTATTTGTCTTTAGATGATAATTTAAATATTAAAAAAAAAAGCTTTTGGCCATTTTACTTCTGTAGAATGTCATCTAGGACTTATTAAAGTCAACTAAACTGATTGTTAAGAAGAAGTTTACTTCAGCAGGCTTATTATTAGAAACTTAAAATGAGTAGTAATGATGAGACTCTGTTTTTACAAGAAAATGTTGCTAATACTCTGATGAAGAATTCTTCCACAAGACAAGTTTTATCAAGTATGGGGTTTCCAGACCAACGAGCGTAAGATCTTTACATTATTCATACAACATTGTTTTTATAATCTGGTTTTTATTTTTTGAAATACTTTTTAGGTTAAAAGCTATTGTGGCTACTGGAGATGCTGGAGTTCAAGTTGCTTGTGATTGGTAAATTATTACTAATATTTATCTATGGTATTCATTTCACAATAAACAGTTTATATGTCATAAATAATTTATTATTTATTTGATTTTTACTAGATCTTTTTTTCTAGGATTTTTGCTCATGTTAATGATCCAAATCTTAATGAAAAATCTACAAGAGAATATATTCTTTATGCATGTCCAACAGGTAAGATATATTGATTATATACTTTTTTATTAACATTGGTTCTTATAATTACTAAAATCTTACCAAAGTTTTATGTTAAAACATGTATTGCATATTAATCTATATATTAAGAGAATTGTGTTAACAATAAACTGCTTGCTTTGATAAAGTCACATTTGTTATGGTTTTCTCATCACTAAATTTACTTGTTATTTAATCAGCTGAATATTTTTAATATCAAATGTATTTTTCAAGTTTACTGAATATTGATGTCAGATTTTTCTCCTTTAATTGATTTATCTGCATTTTTGAAAGTTCATTAACCTTTTGAAGTTCATCATTTTTCTTTGTCATTTAAATATAGAATTTCTGTAAAAGGTTTCCAAGAAAATTATCAATTTTTAATTTTCAAAATTCTATGAGTAGATTTATCAATACTATTTCACAAAATTTTCTATTAATACTTTACAGGACCTCTCGGGTTAGAACTGGATGAATTTTGGCAGAAGTCTTTGCAAAAATGTGGAAGAAACGGCGTTCATAATTCGTTTCCTCACATCACCTTATGCAATTTTTTCAAAGTATTTTAAATATAAGTGATTTATTTCTTCAATTCTCGTAAAACATTTGTTATTTTTAGTGTGAAGATGAAAACGTTGCTTCACTTCTTCATTCACTTACCAGAGCTTGTAAGCGAGTCCTGAATCTAAACATGTCCACACAAATTGATGTAGAATACTTCTCTACACAAAATTACATCGGTTTCTTTCTACAAGAAGACTCTGCCAAACTATTGTGGAAACTTTCCGAGTTTTTTGCTGAAGAAGCTAAACTCACTGCCTGTAATTCTTCATTCTTCACTTACTGGTTTGAAGCTAATTAAACATCCAACTTTAGATACAAATGTTGAAGCTCACAGTAATAAGCAGCTTCATGTCACACTGGCTTACAAATTTCTACCAAATCATTTCAACAGCTTAGAAATGCTAGCCAAAGAAATAGATGTGACAAAGCCAAGTCTGTGGGAGATTCGACTGTATTCCAGAGATTCACTCTTCAACGGATATGAGGTAGGATTAGTCTCAAAGATCAAATTGTTTTTCATGTGTCACCTTGCAGACTCTTCGAGTAATCTATCCGCTCATATCTCGAAATGATGAGAATCTTCAGTTGATAAATGGAGATTTTATTTACGTCAAACCGGATAATCAAGTCCAAGAACCGAGATCTTCCGAAGGATGGTATCAAGGGACATCTTGGATGACAGGCTGCAGTGGAAACTTCCCAGTTTCACATACTGAGGTGGCTGTTGATACTGACACTTGGACTGTTCATAAGTAAGTTGTCATATTTAGCAAATTTCTTTCACTTGAGTAATTGCTGGAGTATACAGAAAGTTTATGCTCATTTCAAATGGTTCTGCTGGTAAATCGGGAAGTAAATTAACGAGGAAGTACTCTCGTGGTGCTGATGAATTCCATTGTAGCTCACACAATCTATCATTCACGGTAGACGATGATTTTTTTCTTTCCTTTTCAAAGTAATTTCTTAAACAAAAGAATTATTTTTCTGAGAAATTTATTTGTAGGAAATTGAGAGGTTAGAAGAAGGGGTCAATACCTTAGCTGTGAAAACTGTTCCAAAAAACGAACCAGATGAATTAAAAATTGAAGAGAAAGCACATACATCAACTGAAGCAGTTTATGCCAAAGTGAACATTTTTTACGAACTTTTTTTCTATCAAATCTTTTATGTAAATTCTCTTACAAGAAATTTAAAAAATTTTCTTATTTTTTCAATTGAACCAAATTCATTTTTTATATTTAAACCTCTAAGATAATTCTATTTTCAATCTACGACCTGTATCAGTTTATTTTACAACTTTTTTAACCACAGGTGATGAAGCCACGTGGTCTTCGAGCCCATATTCGTAAAGTAGATCCATCTAACGCTCGCCGTATCTACATCTTTCGTCACGCTGAACGTGTTGATGTGACTTTCAGTAAAAAATGGATTAATGTTTGTTTTGATTCCAAAGGTAAATACTGAAGCTTTTTATCGTTGTTCTGCTTCATGAGTTTGTTTCTTGTAGGAAATTATTTTCGTCAAGATATTAACATGCCAGTACGTATTCCAAAACGAGCAGGAAGTCCACATGCGTTTACAAATGACAGTCCAATTACTAGAATGGGGGAGCATCAGGTGATGTTTCAGTTATTTATCATCATTGTTGAAATTTCTAGAAAGAATTGTTATTTTTAGAGATATTTCTATACAATTTGTAAGGTTTATTGAAAGTGAATTGCTTGATTTAGGCTTTATTGAGCGGGGAAGCAATGAGAGAAATTGGTATTAAAGTGGAACATGTATATTCAAGTCCTTCATTAAGATGTATTCAAACCACCAACGCAATACTTGAAGGTTTTCAGGAATTTTTATTTTTTTTTTAGTTCATTTTTAAATTAACTTTCGGTTAGTAAGAATTACAAGTCGCAACTTCAAAACTTTCTATTTGAAGACTACAATAGAATACAATCGAATAAAATTTGTTTAAATATAGGTCTTGGCTTGCAGAATACTCTTGAAATCAATCTTGAATTAGGTCTTTTTGAATGGATGAAATGGTGTCATGGTTAGTTAAAAAGATATCAGTTTTCTATCAAACTAACATTTAATATGTTTGATACATGGAAATTACATGAGCTTTTACTTGATGAAATCTTTTTACAATTTCTCTGATTTTTTCCGCAGGTATATTACCAAAATTCGTTGAATGGGAATCTTTAACAAACTTTGGTATCAATGTTTCTAAGACTTATAAATCTCTTTTTAAGTCCAGCGATCTAAAGAGTGATGAACGCAGTGACAAGTATTTTCAGCGTTCCTTCAAGCTTATGAGTCATTTATTAAAGCAAACCACAGGTATTGCCTTTCTTTTTACTACCTGAAAATCGAAAACTATCCACTAATTCCACTGATGTTCAGGTGATATACTAATTGTTGGACATGCCGCTTCACTTGATGTTTTAACAAGACAAATACAAGGCTTTAACCCCCGACCAATGGCTGAGTTTGTCCGGTTTGTCACTAAGGTCAGTTCCTGAAAAAGTTCTACAAAAATAAAAAAAATTAGTTCAGGTTTTAGTCGTTGTAATCAAAACTGCTTTCTCTACCAATTAAACTTGATATTTTGATGTTTACTTTTATAAACCAATAGAGAACAATATCAGTTTTGCTTTTCAATTTTTCAAATCTTCTTTTAATGCAGGTACCTTATTGTGCTTCTGTAGTGTTAGAGCAGTGTCCGGGCTCCAGTCTCACTTGCCAATTGATCAAACCTCCCTATTCAAGGCTCACCCACTCACCGAACCCTGTATTTGACTGGCAACAACTCCTCAAGTCTTCCTGATACCTTTTCCAACTTATGATTTCATTAAATTTTCATTTTCTTATATCATTTTTAAGTTTGAAAAGTTTAGCTTCGCTGTAATTTGTCGGTTGATTTTTGTTTTCTTAAAATTTATGTAAATTAATCGATTTTTAAATTATAATTTTGTATTTTTTACAAAATCCCGACATTTCTGGCTTACATCAAGTTTGGTTGTTCTTTTGCTTGAAATTGTAGATGATATCAGCACATCATTTACCTATCCAGACAAACTTTGTGCATTAATTTTCTTTTCTTTGTACACTTTTTATCCATTGTGAATCAACCACTGTAGTATTTAATCAGTTTTTTGTGATCCTTAATCAGGTTTACTTTTTATTATTTAATCAGGTTGTTATTTTTAGTGTTTGAGTTTATGTCGTTCGTATTTTGTTGTTATTTTATATATTCTAAACAATATTTGCCATATTTATTTTCGCTTTTCTGTCTTATGCAATTTGTAACTTGAGTAGTATAAAAAGTTTAACTTTTTTACTGATTTATTCAAGAGTTTCTCATTCATAGTATCAACTTTTTCTGGAAATATAAAGTGATTTACGAAGATAATTTGCAAAAATATAAGATTTTCAATAAAAGTTATCTAAATAATTAAGACTTTAAACAAACGACTCACAATGAGATTCTATCACACCAGATAAGTAAAAAGCTCCATGTGAGCTGAGATCTCTCAGAGATGCTGAAGATAAACAGACAGCAAAAAGGTTCGAGATTTTTATTGAAATTATTTTGTGGAAATAAGCTAAATAATATGTTAAAAGTATTTATTATTTTATATATATAAAAAGTTAATAGATGTATATGTTTAGTTATCAAAATTAATTTTAATGAAAACTTTATGTTGAGGCATCAATTGATATTGAATGATTTCTTTTTTAGTTTCTAAAATATTATGAGCATATGAAAGTTGATATTTAAATTGTATGACTTGATGATTTTGAAACACTTAAATTGATTAAGGACCATGCGATGACTAAACATACTTTCTAACATCCTTAATAGTTTTGAGTCAAATCATTAATAAGTTTAATAATGCTGAATTTCAAAATAAATTCAATCTGCTAGTTCAAACATAATTTGTTATTAATCAAATTTGCAAAAAATAAATAGTTTCATAATCTGGTTTAAAACTGCATTGAGCTGTAGGTGCCAAAAAGAACTTTTTCTAATTTGTCTGGCTTATTTAATCTTAGAGGCTATTTTCTTATTTCTTCTTTGAGTCATGAAAAAAGAAAATATTAAGTCTCAATTATCTTGTAAAACTTTTCGGGGTATGCTTGATAAAAATATTATTATTTCACTTGGTGAAACTTAGTCAAAACTAACATATACAATAGTAGTTTAATGTGTTATTTAACTAAAACTTTATTCAATTACAAATTCGGAAATTTTATTTTTTGAGCTTTTTGAGTTTTTTTTTATTATTAATTAAAAATTATTATTTAATTATTAAGCTACCAATTAATCTTAGGTGAGTTTACACTTAAAACAGGTGAGTTTTACTATCTAGGTTAGTAATTTGTGATGTTTCGAGTAGAACCATCTTTAAATACCCAGTGGAATAATTGTAAATAAATTAAGTTCATTTAATAGGTTGGGCTGGTAAGACAAATTTACTGGTCACAGGAATATTTCTCTTGCAAAATCATTGGGTATTTGAATATATTTCAAGAATTGTATGACTGTCAAATAAGTGCATGCATTCTGCTTTTGATTTAGGAATTATCAAAAATTATTTTCTTATATTTAAGCTAATAGAATTAAACAAATGTTTGTGACATAGTTTTAGACTATAAATAAATTCATTACTAAAGTTGAAAATATGGTTAATATGATTTTCAGCAAAATAAAGTTTACTGTATTAAATTTGAGTGTAAAAAATTTAATGAAATCTTATGGACTTTTTAATCGAATCTCAAGGTCTACCTAAAAACATTGTTTAGTCTGAGAACTCTTAGACTGAGAACAAAACCAATAATGAAACTAAATAAATACATTCTTTGTGTACTTAGGGGTTACTTATACACGGTATCTTTCCTAATTGTTTTATTTTTTACTTTATAAATATGAGAACACTAAAGAAACTTTATAACTTCAAACTATGATTAGAATATGCTGCATACAGCATACATTAGGGATTAATTTTTATAAAAGCTAAGAATTGTTATTTGCTAAATACTTCTTTAGTTAAACATTTTATTCAAAAATAAAATAAAAATTACAGAAGGATGTATAATTAAAAAATAAAAATCCCCCACCATGAAAAAAGTTTTATACTAATTTTTTGTCAACTAACTTTTGCTCAAGTTTGTTTTGTTTGATCAAAACTACTAGATAAATTTGTGATGCTAATTTAATATCGAATGGAATTAAATCAACTAGATACATGTTAGATAGTTTGAACCAAAAAACTTATTTTTAATGTCAAAATTAAATACTTTAAGGCATTATAAGACGCCTTAATTAAATTTTTGTTGAAAAAAAAGCTTATTTTTAAGGTTTTCTAAAAGTAAGTTAAGTTATATGAAAAATAACTATGAATAGATAGTAAATATATATTTGAAGATAACTTTTAATCTTATAATATTTTATTTTCAATTTCTAAAATAATGCAAAATTTGAAAACTATTTAGAAAGCTGTTTTCTATTAAAATGACTTAATAACTTTTTTTATAATAAAAATAATTTGCATATTTTTGGTGGTTTTTATATCAAAACTTTGATTATTAGCATTTTTCTATTGATAATCTTATATTAGTTGAAAATATTTACTTTTTATTGAATTTTTGCTGAATAATTTTAATCTCTTACTAGAATAAATTTCATGAAATAATTTTAACCAAAATATTTCAATCATACTAAACTTAAAATAACTAAAAGTTTCTTATTGTTTATAATTAATATAAACTCCTATTATAATCAATATCATTAATTTTTTTTGTTATTACAGAATAATTTTTATTAGTACTTTTTATTTCAAAATGGCTTCTCAAGACTTTACTTTAGAATCAAACCTTTCAAAATCTTTATTAAGCTGTAAAGAGGAATCTAATTTTATTGATTATCTAAAAATATATTGTTCTAAGGTTTGACTTTTTTGGTTTATAAAATACTTAGATTTGAATTTTTGAAAACTTGAACTTTTAATAATTATATTTCTGTAATAAATATTTCATAGATTATACTTTTTATATTTTAAATCAAATTAATCTTTAAATTCATACAAATATACATTTTCAATTTATGATACTCATTCGTATGTATTAATTTTTATGTTTTTGATCTTTAGATAGAAGATGCTTCATATGCTGCTATTAATACAAACCTTAGAAAAGTATGTTAAAAATTACAAACTTTTAAATAAAGACTTTGAATAAAAAACTTTTTGTAAATCTTTTATATTGTAGAAAGTTTGTCTTTTTCTGAAAGATCAGATTAGTGAATCTAAAAATGGAAAATTGATATATGAAGTTCTCAAGTTGATTCTCAAGTTTACTAGAAATACTGATCTAATTAATGTGTATAACAACGAATTTGTTTGTATTTTGCAAAAATTAGCTGCTACCAATGGTAGGTTGCATACATATTTTACTATTTTATTTTTGTTAAAAATATTTTAACCAGCTCTTGACAAAACAATTTTTTTAGAATTTCAAAACTATTTGGTCAATATGTTTGCTTGGAAATGCCTCTCGAATATTATTTATATCTCTAAGGGTTCAAAGGTAATTATAAATATTTCAAAACTGTAAATAACAAACTCCTTTACCCTTTTTTTAGTTGAATAAGCTTTATAGATAAATAATATGAAGATTTTGTTATAAGCCAAATAAATAAAATAAGATTTAGATGATTTAATGAAATTTTTTTGTTAGGAATTTGTGAGAGATAAAACATTCATAAAACAGTTAAAAGATCAAGCATTTGATGATGGAAAAAGTTTTGATGAAAAGATTTTATTGCTCAAAATTATTTATCTTGTCACAGCTATGAATAAGACTTCAAGAACTTATTTAACTGATGAATGTAACTTAAGAAGATTACTTATAGATCGTTTGAACAGTTGCTTTGTTGTTCAAGCCAACAGGTAAAGTTTTATTCATCTTTTATTTAGGATTACTTCAAAAAAACTTTCTTTTTCATTAGTAATACTTCTCAACTATCAGCTGAATCATGTACGATGGCATGTGAAGTCTTGAAAGTTGTTTTTACGGTAATGATGGATCTAAGACAAAGTAACATAAGAACAGAAGTAAGATGTTAAAATCAATTTCAAACAAGAATTATCATGAATAAAATACTGATTTTATTATTTCAAAAACATTAAGTAGAAAATAAATGATATTTTATTTAACATGATTTACCAAATACTAATAATTTGCATATTAACATAGAACACTATAACGGAAATTGATGAATTAATTGAGCTTTGTAGGAAAGCTTTTCACTCAAAGACAGAAGATAATTTATCACAAAGAGAGCTTTATTGGTATTTTTATATTTACAATATTATTTTTTCAAGATGTAATGAGCTTATACAAATTTTATGAATGAGTTGAATGAAATAAAGCAGCTCATTAAAGGTGAAATAAATGAGTAAAATTAAAATGAAAACTTTTGAATTATAGCTCTGCTGGAAACGCTGCTTACTGTATATCGATAAATGATTTTAAAATCGATTTGTTTTTGCCACCTATTTGTAGCACTAAAAATAAATTGATTGATGTCAGTGAATCTCGCGATATTGTCCCAATTGTATCTTTAATGAAAATAATGGAAGCAGAAGTAATGCAGGTGAAGATTTAGATAAATTAGGAGGTCTTACTCAAGTTTACTTTCTTTAAAAGTTTTTCTTTATTTTTTGTTTTAATAAATTTATGTTATGAAATATCAGAATTCCAACAGTAAAGACGTTGTGGTGCCAATATTTGCATTCTTTGCTCAACTATCTCGTTTAAATAGCGGAGTGAGGCGATATTTGAAACAGGTCATTATTTCACACAAATCAAAAGATATTTTTAACAATTTTTTCTTAATTTTATTGAACAGCAAGTTTTACCTCCAAGAAAGAATTTTCGTGATAGACCAGAAGATGGTGAGAAGTTACCTCAGAAGTTGATCAAATTACTCACCAATATCGACCTCTCGCTAAAACTTGCTGTTGCTGATTTCTTATTTGTTTTATGCAAAGAAAAAGGTTTAAAATAATTTCCATCATTTTGTTCAAAATCAATTTCTCAAAAAGTTTTCTGTAATTTCCTAACATTTTAATCTTTTTCTATATTAATTTAGTGGACAAGTTTGTCAAATACACTGGTTATGGGAATGCTGCTGGTTTGTTGGCATCGCGTGGGTTACTGTGTGGTGGTAGAGGTGATTATAATTACTCCTCAAGCGATTCTGACAGCGATACTGAGGAATACAAAGCAGTAGCAAAAGAGTAAGTGGTAGCAGGTAGAAGACAAGTGTTCAAAACAAGCTTGTTTGTTGTAGTATTGATCCAGTAACTGGACATATACCCCAACCAGCAAAATCTGATCCGATGAAAGGTATGAGCGACGAACAAAAAGAATATTTGGCCGTTAAACTTGCAAATGAGATCTCTAAGCTGTCAAGGTGATTTTGTTTATATTTCTACGATTGAAACAATTGATCTATCATTGTTTTAGTGATTCACCTCTTCAACCTATGTGTGTAAGTGATGATGGCAAGTTGGTTACTATGAGAGAAAAGTTTCATCACATGAAAACTGAATCTGAGGAATCTTCATCTGATGAATTGTGAAATTCCATTTACTATTTGAATTTATTGTCGAGATTAGTTAGAATATTGTTGCATTAAAAAGGCTGTCATTAACTTGCCGTGTACTTCTGTATTTACTTGTATTTGTTCTCAAGTCAATTTCATCTTGTGCATCTTTTAGTTCATGTATTTAGTTCAATTATCAAATCTTCTTGTAATTTATTTCAATGTTCTAAATTTTAATAGTTTTTATCAAAAAAGTTATTTTTAATGTTTCATCATTGATTGTTTTAATGAAGTCATTTCTGTTTTTTATAATAATGCTGATGAATTTGATTTTTCTTCATCAAACCATTTATTTATCACAAGACTTGAATAAATCATCTAATAAAGTATCTTCCAAGCATTTGTAGCAAAAATAGAAACATAAACAACTGCAACGATTACATCAATTTTCTGCAAAACTAAATATCGTTTTAAGAATGACGGTGTTTGATAGAAGTTGTCTAAAAGGTCGATACAATGAGTGAATAAATCTGTTTCATGTTTTTATTAATTTCTTAATGCTACACCTGAGACAAAGCTAAATATTCTTCACATTTGATTCAATTGATCTTTTTATTAAAAGTAACAAAATTAATCAATATTGGGTTTGTCAGGGGGTGGGCCACATGGTTGAAACATCTTCTCAAGCAAATTAAATCTCACTCTACTCTTGGACTCATTTTCAGCAATGGCAATGTAATTAAGCAAGTCATGATGCCCTGATAAAAAAAAGTTCAGATTATCTTATATTCATAGATAAAAATATTGTTAAAGACAAATTGTTGTCAAAACTTTTCATCAGTTTATTACAAAAGTTAAAACCTACCAATGAATGAGGCCAAGGAGTCACGGTGCTGGTTTGATAACCATTCCCACTTAGTTGTATCTGAATGACCAGTTCCAACATACTTGGATTGGAGATGTTCCATTTGAGAAAATATATTATAACGATCACCCATAATGACAGGTTCTTAGTAGAATCTAACAAAAAATCTGTAAAAAGTTATCTTATATAAAAACGTTTGTTTAAAATTTTGTAACTATAAGAAATGATTTAATAAAAAAAAGAATTTATAAAAAGTTGGAGATAATAATTGATGTTCGAATATTTTTCTGAATAAAAATATTTAAATAATTTCATTGCAAAAGTAAACCATTTAATTAAAAAATAATTTAATAAACAGATCTATAAACATTTCTTTAATATAAAGTTATTACAAATAGTTTGGTTTATTTAGAAATTGCATATAAACTTAAAAAATTCATCCTAAGAAAGGTTCTTTCAAATTAAATAAATTTTAAGATTTAAAACAAAATAATAAAAAAATGTTAAATAATTCATTAGTTGAAAAATAAATAACAAAAATGAGATAAAATAATATTAGCTAAAAGTTTATATTTAAATCAATAGATAAAATGCAATGAAATATTAAAATATATGATTTATAATAATTATTATTAATGTATAATATTAATTGATTTTAGTAAAAGTATATGATAAGCATAATAATAACAACAAATAATTTACAAATCAACTTGGATCCATTTTGAGAAAAAAAAAACAAAGAAAGTTATTTTTATTTCAAAGATAGCTAATGACAGAAATGCATGCTTTAAAACTATATCTAAAATTCATACTTTTATCTAAAAAATCAGACAATCATAAAAAATTAGTAATTATAAGTGTGTGGCAAATGTAGAATGGATAATTAGATTGTATTTGAAAATGGTTGCAGAGAAGTGAACGAAACGAAGTTTAAAACAAGTCTGTAAACTTTTTTGGTGCTTTTTTAATATCGAAAATTTAATTTAAAAAAGATATAATATAATAAATAAGAAACTTATAAAGTAGATTTCATTATTGCTTTAATATATATATATTGAATTATTATTGGCAATCATGCAAGCGTGATATAAAATCACTCAACATCAATACCAGTAATTGGAAAGATATCGCAGCAAATTTCTCCTTATGGCGCTATCTACTCCACAAATAACTAAGGGATAGAGAAAACAAACTAACTTTGAAGAAGAGAAATTTAAAAGCTTTTCTGACGCACACTCAGCATGGCCGTACTCTGCCTAATCAGGCTGTTATTATGATCATTGATGACTGTATTTCTATCTGAATAATGAGTAAAGTAAATTTAGCAAAATTCAGATACACTACAATAAAAGAACTTTCTTTAATGAAATAAGGCTATTAGAAGCTTCAAAATGTTTTTATTTCATGGTATTTGGTCAACTTAATCAGAAAAAATGTATATTTTACAATTAAAAATTAAAAAGAGAACCAAAAGTATTCAGTGTAATGCAACAAAATACATGCCTGCAGATTGTTATTTGAAAGCAAAGAAGTTTGCGAAAACAACTTTAAGATCATTTCTACGTTTTCAAAGTAAATGTTTTTTGTTAATGTTAAATTGCTATTTGTTTCAGTTGTTTAGTGCAACAATTTTTTATACTACATAAATTTTACTTAATATTATATGAGATTCAGCTTATTATCCTATAGCAACAGTGATGCAAAATGATACTGGAATCCTTCTCGATTGTCTTTTCTGATAATTTCTCGATTTCTGAATAATTTTTATGGATAGTCATATACCTCAAGGTAAATAAATCTGTATGATTTTAAGGTAATTGTAAAAGGCTTTTATAAAAAGAACAAATTGTATACTTGTTGCTATAGCTACATGAAAAATAACAAATTTATGCGACCACGCTTGTTGTTGGGCTAAAAAAAGTTAAAAAAGTTTTGTTTTCTAAATTGAAGCAATAAAATGTTTTTATTTTTGCATCATTATTTTAGATTCATGCTAAAAAAGGCAAAACATGTAATAATGTTATCAATCATGCATAAGCTCTTAGTATTTAAGATTTCTTAAAAGAATAATTTGTATGAAAAAAGATTTTAGATATAAGACTATCACCAATGTCATCAAAAATGTTTTATTTTAAGACTTTTATTTGATTTTTCTAATTAAGTCAGTTTACCAGCTCTAAAAAAACTAAATAAATGTATGGACTTGAAAATCAATCATTTTTTGAAAATAAAAGTTTTTCACCATTGAAACTTAGTGCATCATCAACTTTTCAAATCAATGAAAAAGAAATACCTTATGATGTTGCAAAAAGACGAGCATTTGGAACATTTAAATGGTTTAGTGGTGAAGTTTATGAAGGAGAAATATCTAAAGGTAGAAGAAATGGATTTGGAAAACAAGTTTGGAAAGATGGATCTACTTATGTGGGGAATTATGTTAATGATCTAAAGCATGGAAAAGGAAATATTACTTGGTACTCAGGGGAGGTTAAATCATAGTTTTATGTCTTAAATTTAGTTCTTTAATTTATTTTTATAAGTTGTCTAAAATATTTTAAGTTTGACTAATATTTCTGACACTTGTATTATTTATGGTTTACTTTTTTAGGAGTATGAAGGATACTTTTATAAAGATAATCTTCATGGTAAAGGCTGTTATAAGTGGCCAGATGGAAGCAAATTTATAGGAAGCTTTTACAAGAATAAAAAAGAAGGATATGGAACTTTTTTTTTTAACAATGGAAATAAGTTTGAAGGATTGTACAAACAAAATGAAAGATTTGGACCTGGTGTATTGCATTATAAAGATGAAGAAAATGTTAAAGATCTTGGCATTTGGCATCGCAAGAGACTTTTACGTGTTTGTGGTGCAATCAAAAATGTTTTTTCTATTAATAGACACCCCAATTACAGTAATCTCATTGATGAAGACCTTTTTCAAGATGATAGTTTAAGTGCTATAGAAAATTATGATGAAATTGAATTTGATTTGTTTAAAATCAGTTTGAAATCTTCAAAAGAATTGATTCAAGATGAAACTGTTATTTTACCTAATGGCATTGAGTCTTATTGTCGGGATTTTGATCATCTACCAACTTCAAAGCTACATAGAAAAGAATGGGATGAAGCTTTCTCGTGTTCAGATGAAAGATCATTAGAAAATAAAAGTAATTATGTTGATCAAAGTTTAATCAACAAAACCCCATTATCAATCAAAATTCATAATCATGTAAGTAATTAATTATTGTCAAACTTCATTTCTAAATTTATATAAAAGATTTTGTAAATTGATTATCAAAAATTATTTATTTTTTGTTGTTATACTTTTTTTATTTTTCCAAAAAAAATCATGTTAGATTCAGTCAAAAAGGCTTGAAGTTTAACTCACTAAATAGTTTTAATGTTCTATATTAAGATGAATCAACATCAAAACTTACCTTGGTCCTTTGATGCGAACCGATTGATGGTGAAGCAACGAGATGAATTTGAATCAATGCCAGGAAAACTTGAAACTGTATCACTTCAGCTAATTCAATCATCTAGTGAAGGTGACTACCAAACAGTCTTAGGCATTTTAAAATCTGGCTTGATTGATCCAAATGTAAGCGAAAAAAGTGGAAATTTTGCTCTAATTCAAGCTGCAACAAATCTACATCAAAATATTGTTCATTTACTTCTGGATTTTGGTGCAAACGTAAATCAAGTAAGCTTTTAATTTGCAGATATTTTTATAATAACAGGGTCGTTTTTAATTGCAAGATTTTTTTAACAGCTATAATCAATCTAAAAACTAACTTTAAAAACAATTATGTGTATTCTAACAGTTAAATGACGAAGGAATGTCAACTCTGAATGCTTGTTTGATTTATTATTATCCTACTGATCATTTCAAGCCTAACAAAGCTCAGCAATATATCAAGAATTACTATCAATTTCTTGAAAGAATTAATAATGATGATAATAATATCAAGAAAAAACAGGATAATCAATCAAAATTACCAGAAATAGAATCAGATTTAGATTACTCAGAAGATGAAAAACCGTTTTCTAGTGAAAAAAGGTGTTTTATAAGTTTTAATCATGAACACGTTTAAAGATGTTTATAAGGCTTATAATACATTTGTAATTATCAAAGATATATTTTTCTATTATAAAACAGAATTCTGGAACATTACCGATTATATAAGATGGGAGAACTTTCAGAAACTACTGATTTAGAAGAAACAAATGATGAGGAAGATAATTTGAGATCAATTTCAAGAATGTCTGTAAACTCAAGTCTTCAAAACACTACAAAAGTATCAGGTAATTTTGATATATATTTCTTTTAGCTTTATTGTTTTTCTTAGTTTGTTTTATGTAAAGTGAATATGATAAGGAATATGAACATTTTGTAAATTAGTATTTTTATGCATAATATTTATGTAATTCGTAATTTTGATAATTAAGAAGTTCAAAGTTTGAGCAATTTTATAACTTTCTTGTAAATGTAAACGCGCCATTTCACAATATCTCTGAATGTCTTAACACGTGATCAAATTTATTTTTTAATTCATAGAGTGGAAATTTTTTGCTTCAACCGCAAACGTGGTGAAGTTAGAAAATAAAGTTACTGAGGAGCTAATCAACAAAACAGCTGAGATTCTAAGTCACAATGATCGCGCAGTTGATGGTTTAACATGTCGTGACACAGAAATAAAGAACAGAGGAACACTTAGAACATTAGCTGTTTATAAATCTGAGTATGACTCTTTCTAATTTTCTAATAAGCTTAAAGACGTGTTCGACCGTAAGAGTTCGAATAAATAGTTGATCGTTCATCTGATTGTTAGATAAAACTTGATATATATTTTTTCATAGACGTATGAAAAGAAAAGCTATGATTGCAACTCTATTAGAAAGAGGTGCAAATCCAAATTCTAAATCTTTACCGTTCTACCCAATTTTTTTTGCTGTTAAATGTGGAGATTATGAGATTTTGAAGCTATTACTTGAAAGAGGTGCTTCACCTGAAGTTAAACTTTCAAAAAAAGTAATTTTTATATTCAATACACGACAATCATGTAATATATAATCTCTAATTTGTTTAGAAAGGTGGATTAACACCGCTCCATATTGCTTGTTCAATAGAATCCCCTGATGGTCCCAGACTCGTTGAGTTGTTACTAAAAGCAAAAGCAGATCCAAACATAGCTGCTTGTGACAAGCATATCTCTTACAAGATGGCCAACGGAGAATTTGTAAGTGTTTTTGCTTTTACTCTCATTTTAATCAGTCAAAATTCAATTTATTATTCTATTATTTTCTAACTTTGTGATTTGATGTAAATCTATTTTTGATTTAATTTCTAATAAATTAATTTACTTTGTTTTAAACAATTTTGATATTTTTTAATATCAGCCAGTTCACGAAAGTGTGAAGGACGCGGCTTTATCTCATGACTCATATCCTCTATCAAATTTACTCTGGGACACAAAAGATCTCAACTTTGTTGATAGTGGTGGTAGAACTGCTCTCCACATCGCTTGTGATCGAGATGATGATTATGAAGTGATTCTTTCATTAAATCTGTCTGCCAGTTTTTCTATTTTTATAATTTTTAGAGCACACAAAAAATAATTCATTTGTTGCTGAGTAATGGAGCAAATCCAAATGTGCTGTGGAGTGGGCATTCACCTTTCTCAATCGCAGCAGCTTCAGGAAACGACCTGGTGAGCTTTAATCATAAAAACATCATTTTGCCATCTGTTAAAATCTATTTTTGCTGATTAAAGGCCATAGACGAACTGATCAAATTTGGAGCAGACCCAAATCTACCTTTGTTGCATTCACTCGGAAATTTAATCTGTGTAGCATGTGATCCTAAATATGAATATCGAAGAAGCAACAAGGATCTTCTAAAACTGGTGATTCCTTCAAGTTCAACATTTTCTTATGCTTGCTAAAATATTTTCTGTGTAGATTAATAAACTGATAAACGCTGGTGCCAATGTTTTATCTCCTGTTGCCTTCGGTACTAACAAACAAGTTGGAAATGTTGTTGATTATGTATACTGGAAACAATCAGAAGATAAGAAAATAGCAAATACTCCATACCATGCGCTCACTTATCAAGTGAATTAATTTGTTTGACTTTTAGGGCGACAGTCAAATAAATCAGTATTCTGTTTTATTAAAGGAAAGAAAAATATATGATTCAAGAAATGCTCTTTTAAGGAACTTATCTAAAATTGTGCGAAACGCAGCTATAAAGAGAGAACGTGAAAGAAGAATGACTGATTCTAGGAATGGCATAAATAGTAAGTTTGTTGTGAAGTTGATAATGAATTCGAATATTCTTATATTTGTTTAGATAATTTTTGTATAATTTAATAATACCAATGTTGATATTACAAACCTTAAAGTTCAAGACTTATTTTTATGTTTAGAAAATCATAATAGTCAGTAATAGTTTTTTTTCTAATTAATTTGCAGCTCCAAAAGAAACGATATCAACAAAATCATCTCTTTCATATAAGTTTCATTTAAAAGACAGATACAGGTAGCTCATAGTTGATAGTAAGGTTCAACAGACCATCTACTTAGAATGAAAAATCTGAGATTTATTACAAAAGCTGAAAAGTTGTCATCTCTAAGATTTTTTTGAGTTTAAGTAAAATCAGTTTAGATGAATTCTTAATACTTATACTAGTGAAATTGTTTGCTAAATAAGTTTATAAATTGTTTCAAAGCTCTAGAAATATTTAATATATTTTTAATTAATGACTAAATATTAAAACTAGTAGATGTAATTTATTTCTGTTGCGATTATATTACTCGCCTGATAACTAATATCTGAAAATAAAAGCTCGAAGTCCCAGCAGAGGACAGCAATTTCTGTACACTGGGGCCGGCGCAAGTCTTCAATCTCACTCCTCGGGAGAAAAAAGTTCCCAAGCAGTCCGAAAGCTTACAACAGGAATAGAATCTCAAACGTCTGTTTTAAGTCCAACATCAAACAAATCTACTGATGTAAAATCTGAAGAAATTAGGTGAGTTCTACTCTTACTAATGATCAAAAACAAGTTGTTAGTAATTAACTGCTTATGCAACTGATATTTTGTAATCCTTAGTGACTATCTAGATATAAAAAAAAAGATTTTATTAGGAAGCCTCTTTTCAAATATTGCTATAATTGTGGAAGATCTGTTGGAGTTCGATTACAACCATGCCCTCGGTGTGGAGAAGTTTACTACTGCAGTAGATCGTGCAAACTCAGTGCATGGGATGCATTCCACAAGAAAGAATGCAAACGAGTAAAAAGTAAATTTGACATTTGTCAACTTGCTAGTAATCTCAGTTTTTAGTCAAAACTATTCTTCAAAACTTTTATTTTTTGCTTTAAGTATTGTTAAATTTAGAAGAAAAATAGTTGATAAAAAGATTACAGTTGTAACAATCTCAATTTTAAAAATCTTTTTCTTAAAATATTTGCAGTTACATCATTAAATAACTCGTTACCAAGTGAAGTTGAATCATCAGAATTGTTTCAAGAACGAAGTTTAGAAGATCCAATGTCTAGAGCAGAATCTAAAACTACAGCAGTTATAAATTCAGTTCTTGATCGAAACGTTGTTGTCGCTGAATTAAATAGAGTTTCTGTATCGAGACAATATGGACTGTCACTGATGTCAAAATCTGGTCTTAATTTAAACTCTTTGTTGAAAACTCAAACTGCTACTACAACAAAACTTCCAAATATAACCAGGTAAATTAAAATATAATTGTTCATTTATATAGAAAACATGTTTTTCTGTTATTTAAAGAACTGCGCCAGAAAATACAAAAAGAACCGCGCCAGCAAAGACCAAAAGAACTATAAGTGGAAGACCAGCGAGACCTTTTGTAAAGATGACTAAAGATATGAAAAAGAAAGTTGGTAAGAAAGTTGAATGGGACACAGACGGAACAACATTACATTATCTCGATTCAAATGAAAATTACAGCTTTATCTAATTTTTGCTTTTTAATGTATAGAAATGCATTTTTTCGGTTTTATTTTTTGCGGCATAATTTTATAATTCAAATTTATTATGTAGTTTTTATCTTTGTATATTCATTCCTTTTTTTTCATTAAACTTTTTCACAAATATTTTGAGTTTTTTTACTGTTACAAACTTTTAATAAAGATTTGAAAAACAGATAGGCCTCTTTTATTATGAAGAAGGAAATACAAAAGCCATTTTTCAGAATCTTACTTGATAGGATTAAATAAGTTTGTGATAGAAATAAGCATGTTGTATTGCTCATTATGTAACCATAACTAACCAATTGGTATATTAATTGACGCCAGTTAACATTAAATTTCGAGCTTTTTATAAGTCTTCATAATCTAGTTCTTCAGTTATTTTTGATTTAATTTCTCTTCCTGTATCATTGTAATCCATCATATTACTTTTTATAATTCTATTTTCTTCTATGAAAGGATTGATAATATTTGTGAGATTTTCAATGTTTCATCTGTTATTTTTTATCAGTCTAAAATATTTTCTATGAAGTAATTTTTAAAGTGAGTTAAATTGTTTGTTTTTTATTTTTAATAAAAAATTATGTGTTAGCTTTTACCGGAGATATCATAAAATCTTTTATTATTATGATGCAGTTAATATTCAAAAAAAGCTGATAATTAAGAGCTTATACTGATTGAACTGGTTTCATTAAGTCTTTCGCATATATACAAACCATATATCTATGGTCTTCATAAATCTTTTTTAGGATTCAAAAAATTAAAAATTTCTTAACTGTTTACTTTAAGACTTTTTATCGTTCATTTAAAAGAGGTTTTAGAACTAAAGATATATCTTAAAATATAAGTTTTAAAGCGAATTTGTTATAAAATACTATTTTCTATTGTTATTCTATTATCTTAAATAATTTAAACTGAAACTGTTTTTAATTTTTAAAATGACTTTATTTGTGATTATGAAAACTTTAGGTAAAATTGCCTAGTAAAAGGTATTGAGCCCTTACTCTGTCAGATATGAAGTATGTTTCTAAACGTATCTTTAATGATTGTTTTTTAATTCATGACTTGTTTTGTTTCTGAATTAGCGAGACAGTTACACATATCAAGGTACAAATGTTCGCCATAAAGAGCTGTTTAATTTGTAACTCACAGCCACGCGTAAATAAATAAAATAGACCAACCAATTTTTACAAGCTGCGCCGTATGCAAGATTCAACTAATTTTTTATAGCATTATCTATAGTACTTGTTTGATTGCTAGATTAACATTTAAATTTCTCATAATTTCATAAGCAACTATTGATAACTAATGTTGTAATTAAACGATATTATAACAATGACTGAGTGATAATCTAAAAACATATTTGAAATCAGCCAATCCTACTAAGCGGAACTTTATACATACTTTTTACATCAAATGTTCGTCTTCGAACTATGTTTAATTTCAGTTTTATTTTTACATCAAACGCCCTCGTTAAAATATATTTTAAAGGTATTTTTTCTAAAATTTATTTTAAAAAAGTAACCTTGATGTTTGAAAAAAGTATAGTATATAATTTATCACACAAATACTTATAAACTAACCTTATAAAGAAAGTATAGTAAAATAAAATTATAACATTAAATTATTAGAATTTATTTTAATTGGTAGCTTCCATCCAAAATATTATGAATAAGTATTTTATCGAATATTTATAAAATAAGAATTCAAAAATATTCACAGGAATCAAATTTAAAAATTGCAACTAAAACGCAAAAAATCGAAATATAAATTCTTATAAAGTGTCTCGGCCAAAGTCAAAAATTTTTTTTTAATATAGATAATATTTTTTACATTTTATAAAGCTGAGTATACATAAAAATCGTTGTGATGATTTTTAATAAAAAATGATAATATATTTCAAGTCTGTATTAAAATTACAGGTCTGCGTATAACACTATTAATTGTATAATTTTTTTTTAATCTTTTTATAATAATTGTGAATGTAATTATAGCGTTTTGCAAAAAAAGGTGTTTTAGTTGTTATTATCAAAGTATAGATGGGTAGGTTAAAATCTAGTTTACTAATATTATATATTTATTAGTAACTATATATAATTTTTCTATTCTATAAGATTTATTCCTATATTTTACCTGTTATTTAAGTACATATATTTCGCTTCCTAACCTAGTTATTGTAATTAAGTTTCCTTTATTTATTTACTTTTAATCTGGTAATTATATATTTAAATGTACATAATTACTTTTAATGTGATTAATATAATTTAAATTAAATTTAGCTCCATTCAAAACTAATCTATTATAAATAGTATTCTAATTTTTTTATGTAAAATTTGATGGAAACTTCTTTCGGACTCCATCAAGATCTATCATTTCTTAAAATTAAGTTTAAAAATATGATTTTAATAATTTTTAATAAGTGATATATGATGCTGCCAGTTTCTTTATCTTTTCATTTATTTTTTATTTATATCTTATGTTTACTTATTTCTCAGCAGTGTTTCTAGCTCTTGTACATTATTTATGTTAAACTGTGCTTATTTTTCTTTATTTTTCTACAGTCTCTATAAGAGCTTTATAAGCTGTCATCTGCAACCATGTGTAGATTAAAATGAATAAATAAAGATATTAATCTTTTTTAAATTAACAACTAAGTTCAAAATATTTTTATATGAATGCTTAATGAAATTATATATGTTTGTTTCTGTATAATTTTTTTAAATTTTCTATTTCTTTTTATTTTTTTTCAATGTTGAGATGAAATTAATTGAATAAAACAAAAATAATGAACAAGAATAAACAATTAATGAAGCTTAAATATAGTATAAAACTATTTATTTTTTATATAAAAAATTCTTTAAAAGCAAATTTTGTGGTTTTTGGCAATGCTTTCATAAAAGAAAAATTTTAATTAAAAAGTTTTTCGACTAAACGTTTAAGTATTTCAACAGGTATAAAAGATTCTTGGATCATTATGCCTCCTGTTACTTTAAAATTTGTTGGTCAAGATGCTTGTAACAAGCAGTCATTTCTCGCTCAACCACTAGCAATTATTGGTCAAGTTAATAACTTACAACAACTTAAGTATTGTGATATTAACCGGTATTTAGACTCCAAAGTTAATGAACAGATGTGGAAATGCATCTTAGTTTCTTTGAAGCCCACACCAACCGAAATGTATCATTTTACTTCTAATTCAGCTTGTATTGGAACGTTTTCTAGTAAACATAGCCGCCATAATACTTCATCTGGAGCCTATCACATACCAAAGCTTCTAAGAAATTGTGTTTGTGGAAAAAATGATGAAAGAATTTTGTTGGTTTGTAAAGAAGAAGAAATGATTGCTTGTGGAAGTGCAATTGCTCGTTCTTATCCAATGTTTTCCATGAAAACAAATTTTTCAAAAGCTGTTAGAACTGTTCAAGTACAAGTTCTTGTGGTTGGTCCTGAAACATTGGAGCCAGAAAATGTGATTAGTTGTTTGAATGATATTTCAGCTTCTGTTAGAGTTGCAGCTCAGATTGTTGACATGCCATGTAATATGATGAATACAACAGCTTTTATACAAGAAGCATGTAATGTTGCACGTGATCTTTCAATCAAACCTGTAATAATTGAAGGTGAGGAGTTAAAACTTCGAGGTTTTGGTGGGATTTATGGTGTAGGTAAAGCAGCAACTGCACCCCCAGCTTTAGTAGTTTTAAGTCATACTCCTGCTGAAGCTACTAAAACTATTGCCTGGGTTGGTAAGGGTATAGTTTATGACACTGGTGGTTTGAGTATCAAAGGTAAAACTACAATGCCTGGTATGAAAAGGGACTGTGGTGGAGCTGCTGCTATTCTTTGTGCTTTTCATGCTGCTGTAAAACGGGGGTTCAAGCAAAATCTTCATGCTGTTTTGTGCTTAGCTGAAAATTCTGTTGATTCTACAGCTACACGACCAGATGATATTCATATCTTATACTCAGGAAAATCTGTAGAAATTAATAATACAGATGCTGAAGGGAGATTAGTGCTTGGTGATGGTGTTGCTTATGCTGCCGGAGATTTGAAAGCCGATATCATTGTGGATATGGCAACTTTAACTGGAGCTCAAGGTGTTTGTACTGGCAAATACCATGCAGCCCTATTGACTAACAGTGAAAATTGGGAGAAAGCTGTTATCCATGCTGGAAGTACATCTGCTGATCTTGTCTATCCTGTTGTTTATTGTCCTGAACTTCACTTTTCAGAGTTTACATCAGCAGTTGCAGATATGAAAAACTCAGTTGCAGATAGATCTAATGCACAGTCTTCTTGTGCTGGATTGTTTATTGCTTATCATTTACCAAATTCTTTTTTGTTCTCTGGTACTTGGATTCATATTGATATGGCATCACCATCTCACTCAGGTGAGCGGGCGACTGGATTTGGTGTTACTTTATTACTTGCAACTTTTGGACAAGCATCTTCTGATCCTTTGCTGCGCTTGATTGCACCTAAAGTAGAGATTGATGTTGAATCTAGTCAATGTTATGATGATATTTTATGCAAGCGCTCCAGAAAAGAATAAGCTATTTTACTTTTCTACCTCAAAGCAGAGTTATTAATTTTTATAAACTGACTTTTGGTATTGATGGAATTTTAATCACATATGTATAGTTAAATACTTTTTTGTTTCAAAATGTATCTAGTGTTTTATCTTTTGCTTATAAAAGAAGACACTGTATTACAGATCTTTGCTCTTAAATTTTCTATTAGTATGTTTTTTAGTTAAAATTGATATGTATGGTTTTGCTGATAAATTGCAAAAAAATGTTATGATGCTTTGATAATTATATAGCTAAATTAAATGGTTGTAATGACCAATTATTATTTTTTGAATTTGATCTTATTGAATAGTAATTTGTAGTTCATTTTATTCTGTTATGTTATGTTCAATTTTTGTTCATATATTCTTATCTATTTAATAATATCATTTGTAAATATGACACTTATATATACTTTAATAAAATACTCATTTTTAATTTGATTGAAAAGTTACTTAAAAGTTGAAAAATAGCATCTTTAACTTTAAAAATAAATCTTAGAAATTTCTCATTTTTAATTGTGCTTTCTGTTGAATATGTAAATTTTCCAACAAGCAAATTATTTTATCTAGCATTTTATATTTTAAGAATACTAATTTTTTGATTTTTGTTGTTTAGCAATAATTTAAACTTATTTGATGTGCAGGTTTGCGTTTGTAAGTTTTTATAAACTTGTAAGTTAATTCCTTAAGAATGAATAGTATAAATAAGGAGTGTAACCCTTTAAAAGCTGATTATGATGAATGCTTCAACAACTGGTTTAGAGAAAGTTTTTTGAAAGGTGATACTGTTGATGTTTGTGCAGAACTATTTAAAAAATATCAAGTTTGTGTAAAAAAATCTCTTGAAATGGAAGGAATTGATATCTCTGAAGTTAAACAGTCTATTTTAGGAACATCAAATGAAAAACAAGCACCTTCTAATTAGTATTTCAATTCTTTATATTATTTATCTGATTATGCATGAACATCAAAATATTATTAAGGGATTCTTTCATTTTTATAGATATAATGAATAGTTTAGTCAATAAATCAAATATCATTTGCTTTGTTGCTTTTATTTTGCGTATTTTTCTTTTATTGTATGGAAACTGGCAAGATTTTAATTTCGATATCAAGTTCACAGACGTCGATTATTATGTTTTTAGTGATGCAAGTGATTTTGTCACTAAATCTCTATCCCCTTATCTTCGTGGAACCTATAGATACAGTCCATTACTAGCTTGGATCTTGCAACCAAATTATTTGTTAGAGTGTTATGGAAAATTAGTTTTTATAATTTCTGATATTTTAACTGGAGTGATAATTCAGAAAATTTTAACTTCTTATGAAGCTACCAAGCTACAAGTTTATATTGGAATGTCTATATGGCTCTTTAATCCATTAACTTGTACAATATCTTGTCGAGGAAACGCTGAATCTATTATGGCATTATTATTAAATGGACTATTGTTGGCTTTGATGAAAAAATATAGTTATATGGCTGGCTGCCTGTTTGCTATAGCCATACATGTTAAGATATATCCGGTTATTTATACTTTATCTCTTTTTATATTTCTTGGAAATGGTTATGACGATTTTAATGGATCTCTCAGCTTTAGTGGTTTAATCATTCTTATAAAAAAATTCGAATTATCATTATTAATAAAAAAGGTTTTAACTTTTGAAAGAATGAAGTTTTTTAGCAGTATGATTTTCACTTTGACTTTTCTTAACTTAGTTATGTTTAACATTTATGGTTATGAATTTTTAGAACATACTTATTTATATCATGTTAGCCGTAGTGATATCAAACATAACTTCTCAATATTTTTTTATATGTTATATTTATCTGGTACTTGGTGGCAAAGTTTAATCTGTTTTGTTGTTCAAGTACTACTAATTTTGGTAATTTCATGTAAATTTTCCTCTGATCTTCCTTATACATTTTTTCTCCTTACCATGTCATTTGTGACTTTTAACAAGGTTGCCACCTCTCAATACTTTATTTGGTATTTATCTTTTATACCTGTTCTGGTACCTGGATTCCGACATGTAAAAGTTATTAACTTGATCAGAGTTGTATCGTTGTGGATGCTGGGACAAATGGTATGGCTATATGAAGCATATAAACTAGAGTTTCAAGCACATAATAGCTATTTAGAGATTTGGCTGTCCGCTGCGCTCTTTTTTATTATTAATGTCTTTATTATTGTTTGGTGTATTGACAATTATTTATTTTTTGAAAATTTTGATAAAATTGGTAAACTATGTCGATTAACTAAATTAAAATGATTTTTTTTTAGAGTTTTAAGATTTTTCACACGCTTACAAGTAATCTTTATATTGATTTAATAATAAAAGAATCTCAACAAGTTAGTTGTTTTTGTTTGTGATGTTTAATTGATATGATCAGTATTTTTCAACCACACCATTTATAGTGCTACGGATTGCTTTAATTCAGATGTCAGTTGGTTCAAACAAATTTGAAAACGTCAAAAAAGCTTGCAAGCTAGTAAAAGAGGCTGCTTCAAAAGGAGCTGAACTTGTTGCTCTTCCAGTAATAATTATAAAAGTTTTTTTAATTTTCT
Organism: Pegea sp. RAD2-039; assembly: GCA_034620365.1. Lineage (NCBI taxonomy): Eukaryota > Metazoa > Chordata > Thaliacea > Salpida > Salpidae > Pegea > Pegea sp. RAD2-039. The sequence continues at coordinate 3,377,821 of JAQGEQ010000192.1, forward strand.
GTAAATTTAGATAAAAGCAAACAAACATTGACCAATTAAAAATTGTCATCTAGCGATGAATTAGTAAAACGGAATATTTTTCTGTGCATCAAAAATCCTCTGATCCGAATCTTCCACCATTCACAAGTAGAAGAGTTTGAATTTATACAACTTGTTCACAGGAATGTTTCAATTCACCATACGGTACTCAATACTTCAAAGAATATTCTGAAAGTATTCCAGGACCTACAACAACAAATTTATCTGAAATTGCGAAAGAATGCCAAGTTTATTTAGTTGGTGGTAATCAAACAGCTTTACTTTCTATCTTCAACTTTACCATCTTACTGTTTCTATCCAAATTTTCTGATCCACAAATTTTAATTAACAATTTTTATCGGGTTTAAAAAACTTTTTTTGTATGTTTGAATTATAAAACTTCGAAATTGTTGTCTTTTGTCATTCAAATATCTTTTAGGGTCGATACCCGAGGCTTCAGGTGATTCCATTTTCAATACATGCGCTGTTTTCTCTCCTGCTGGCTCTATGATCGGTAAATATCAGAAACTTCATTTGTTCGATATCGATGTTCCTGGAAAAATTCGTTTTCAAGAATCTCAAATTTTAACCAGCGGAAGTAACCTATTAACATTCAATATAGGTTTGTTGCAATTATCATCTATTGAAATAAATCAAAAATAATTATTTGTAACCGCTACTTCTCAAACTTAACGACGATAGTTCCAAATCCTACTTCTAAGAGGCTCATAGTATGTTTAAGGGTCTTGAAACTTGTTCAGGGCACTTTGATAAACGAATTTCTTGATATCAAGAACACCAAATGTAAAAATCTTGTTTTTATATCGCTATTCAAGAAAGAACAACTGTGTGTGTAGATTTGTAAGAATTATTTAATTGAGGGATAAAATATGAAAGATTTTTTTAAGTGCATCAATCCACTATTGAGGCCGCCAATCTTTATACTGAAGAAGGATAAATTTTAGATTTAAGAGATACATTTTCTATTAATAATCATCATTTTGTTTAAGAAGCTGAATGATCAGAAAAGTTGTTTTTGTTTGAAGGCTGTGCAAAAGTTGGTATTGGTATTTGTTATGATATACGATTTGCTGAATTGGCTCATATCTACGCTAGTCAAGGTTGTGACTTGATTGTTTATCCTGGTGCTTTTAATATGACTACTGGACCAGCGCACTGGGAATTGCTACAAAGAGCTAGGTTTGTTCTAGTAATCAATTTTATGAATTAGAAATTGTTGTAAATATCGAATAAATATTTGTTGAACGTTTACAGAGCTGTTGATAATCAGATATATGTGACAGCAGTGTCTCCTGCTCGAGATGATGCTGCTAAATATGTTGCTTGGGGTCATACTACTATAGTTAGTCCATGGTAACTTCTCCTATCAATTTGCAAACAATTAATCAAAATTACTGATTAATTTCTATCATGTTTGTTTGTAACTTTTATCAACTTTTTAGGGGCGATGTGATACAAAAAGCTGATGAAAAAGAAGCGATAGTTTATGCTGATTTAGGTTAGTAGCTCACGCGATTTCTCTTCACTGATCAACAATATGAGCTTTTTACAGACATGAATCAATTAAAAGAAATCCGTCAAAACATCCCGATAAGAAACCAACGAAGACATGATCTTTATGAGCAATCAAAACTAATTGATTCAAAAACCTTGAATGATTGTTCTGAAAGTTAAATTTGTGAATATTTGTTTAACTTCAACAAATCAATATAACCTTTGATCATTTCTCTTATAGAACTGTAATTGCTTTCTACCCTCATTATCATTATTTAGTATTTTTACTGAACTTCAATTGAAAAAATATCGAATTTATTTGATTCTATTTCTTGCAATTTGATGATTTTTACTAATCATCGTATCTTAATCAACTTGCTGAATAATTTTAAATAAATATTTCTTAAAAATAAACAAGCTCAAAGTCTTTTTCAAGTTTACTAAATGATATAAGATGCGAAAAAAAAACTTTTAGTGAGAAAGAGTCTGTACATCTAGTTCAAAAATTTATCTTAGAACATTTTATTTAACAAATTCGAAACGATTTTATTTATAAATAATAAAAATCATATCTCCTGGTACGTTAATCAGAACAAATTTTTTCTCATACCGCACGATTAGTACTTGGAACCAGCTGCCATTAGACATTGTCATGCCAGAATCACTTGCGTTGTTCAAGCAGAAGTTGAAACATTATAACGTTGCCAACATTGCCGTTTCTAAACTGTAATTTTTTTCCCTTTTTTATAACATTAACAATCTATGTAATTGTTCACTGTTATATGCTTTGAGGACTTCTGAAATGCCATGCGTTACATCTTTTGCTTTCTATATTTCTAGCTTAATAGATTATATTTATGAAAATCTGAGTTAGCGGAAGGTGCTCTCTTCAGGCACCCTCCTTCACATTTAGTGAAATAAATAAATAAAATGCAATAATTTTTTCACTAAATTTATAATCAGTTGTTTACTTTTGATTCATGGCTTTCAGCCGAGTACATCTCTTCTGGTTGTGCTCTAGAAAGTGAAATGCAAATGAGTTGAAAGTGTTCAAAATCCTTGTTTTGGATAGTAAATGGTTGAGAACAGCTTTCATTGTACTTAGTATTCGTGTGAAATGATTTCACCACAATAAAGAGGCTAGGTGGGCAGCCAATCTTCAAAAGTATCCTGAAAGCACCCTCACTAATTTGATAGTAATTTGCGTGAAGCTAGAAAGGAATTTTGCTGCAGATCTGTAAGAAAGTGACTAATGAGTTTGGGTTTTGCAAAAGCGAAATGATCCAAGCTGCAGTAGCAAGGGATGACACCAAATCAGACAAATAAGCGATCAAAGGTCATAAAATTGTACAAAAACAAAAGTGCCATATCCGGATTGCAACAATCATAGAAAACTATCCCTGTTTAACATCGTAGACAGAGTATTTGCTCGTGTGATACTTACTCGCCAACAAATATTAGCTGAAAGAATATATCACGATTCACAAAACGGTTTCAAATCAAAAAACTTTCTGTGCGACAACTACAAGAAAGATGCAAAGAGCAGCAGAGACCTTTGTATATCGCGTTCATCAACTTCACCAAAGTTGTCGACCTCGTCAGTAGGGAAGGTCTTTTTTATGGTTTGGTCTGGAAAAAAGAATTGGTAACGTAGAGACTTTGCAAGTAGCAAAGGTCAATAAAATCTTGTCTGTTTGAACTCATCTTACCAAAACTAAAACGTTCAAGACACAGAATCTAAAAGTTGTGATCAGCGTTTACTCTCGTGTTGAAATCACTCAAAACTATAAGAAACTCGCTTTTGGAAATAACAGGGGCCTACTTCGGCAGAGAACGGCAATGATGTGCTTTGAGTGGTGGTGTTAAAAAGAAAGCAAGAAACAGTGAAATGCAAAAGTAACTTTTAAGGTTTCTTTCTTTTCGTTGAAGCTATTTTCTCTATCCTTTACTTATTTGCGAAGTAGAGAGCGTCATTCAGAGCGATCCGCTGCGGTATCCTCCCAGTTGGTGGTATTGATGTGTTAGGAAGTGTTGGGAATACTGGGATCGAATTTCTACTAGAACGAATCTTTGATTTCATCGGCAGTGTAGATTGTGTGTATGTATACGCTGACTAGGGTTACTGTGCCTTTTTTACTGAGTATGCGGAAAGCCCTACACCATATGCTCTGCGTTCGACGGCAGGCTTTATTTTTCAGAAAAAGGTCCTTTTCTCTTCCAGAGCCTTGGCCGGCGTCATTTAAAAGGCGGCAATACTGACTTTGCTCATTGTTAATGATTAGTCTTTCTGACGTCACGAGTATTGCATATGTCATCATCCATACCGGTGGTCATGGTACGGACGTTCCCATTTCCCAATTAAAAATTAGGTCTGCTACTTACAAATCAAAAATGATTGCTTGTTGCAGCATCTTACAGTCTGCTGGTCACAATGAAACACTGCTAATCCCCGTGCACTAAACAAGGAAGGCAAACTGTAGCAGAAAGCACTTTGGTGCTGTTCAATGGGAAGAAAACATTTCTCCAACCAATGGAAATTACCCTTTACACCTGTCTCTACGAGATTTAACTGATAACCGGTATCTGTAGTTTCCCGTTTCATTTCATACGCTAAACAGCGAAGCTCTTCAGAGCTCAAATTCAGGGCAACAATTATGGAGATACAGTTTGTACCAATTCAGCAGAACTCTACTCACTATACCAACAAGGTATGCAGCGGAATAGAAGGACTTATACTCCCATATGGTGTCGAAAGAGCTTCCATAACGACACTGAGTATAGTGACGAACTGCTTACGAAGCTACAGCTTTAAATTCGGAGTTTTACAACTCTCACAAAGGTTGAGTTTTAAACTGTCTAACGAGACCCTTCTACTCGAGTTTTGGAGACCTTTCCTTGTCGCATTATTAGAATATTATAAAGCCGAAATAGTATTTAGCTTTATAATTGTTTTTATCATTTCTAAGTTTATTACTTTCAGTTTTATGAAGTTTTTTATGATTAGTTTTAGAAGTTATAAAAAATCATTTTATAGTTGTTGTTCTATTTTAATAAGGTATATGCAACAATAAACAAAATTTGAAGATAATATTAATAATTATCAATAATATTTATTTTATTGAATAAGTGCAAGTTTTCGATAGTATCATCGATACAGTTAGCATTCGTCGCCTTTATTATCATCTTCGATACTCTTAATATCTTCATCAGTTGAATCTACTGATTGTTTTTCACTCTCTGCATCCATATCTACACAGTTTTGTGTCTGACCTTCCTCAAGTACATGCAGTTTCATCGATTTATTTTGTGAATTATCATCTTCTAATTCAGTTTTAATTTCTTTAACTTCTTTTTCGGCGACAGTATCTTCTTCATTTTCTTCAATTACTTCTTCTGCTTTTTGGGTTTCCACTTCTTCAGAGAGATCTTTTTCTTCATCTATCTCTTCTCTACCACATTTACGATCAAAGAGAGGTGACACAAACTCGATAGCAGGCTCAATCGTTTTATGAACAATCTTATGAGCGGCCATCAGATGTTTCCGTTGGTCGTTCTTAACTGCAAAATTCAGTTGACAAATTTACAATTTTAAATTTGTTTAATAAGTTTCCTTTTAAATAAAAAATATTATTTTAAGCATTTCAAATAATAAATTCAACATTAGTTTAAATCAAAATAAATTTGATTGAACATATTTTAGAGAAAGAAAACTAATGTTTTAGTTAATAGCATGCGACGTTTAGGTGATTATAAGAAGTCCTCAATTGTAAACTCATTTACCTTTCTTTCGAGCTTCGACTTTTAATATTTCAGGCAGAAGGAAGCTGTGCACAAGCTCAGAAACTATTCCTTCAGATTCAACTTTAGTTTTTCTGCAAAAAATTTATTTAAAAGACTTTTTAAAGTAAAAATTTATTTCTAGACATAAAAGAACAAAGTTTTTCAATTAGTTTAGATCAGAACTTTAATAAAATCAAATTAGATAAAACTCAGCTAACTTGTTTTCAATTTCATAAGCAATATCATTGATTTTATCAGCGTGATGTTGAATTTCAATCCTTGCTTGTTCATCAGCAGTTTCACTAGCAGATTCCATCAAAATATCTTCAAGGTATGTATCAACCGTTTGTTGATGAATTTTGACAATTTGTTTGAAGATTTCATCTTCTTCTCGCCTTCTTCTTTCTTCAGTCTGACGACGACCAGCTTCTTCAGCCTCTCTGATACGTCTTCGGCGCTCAGCGAGCATACTAGTCGCCAATATGTTTTAGTTTAAAAGATTTTAGAACAAAATTAGTTAAAATAAAATAGAAATCTGAAGGTTAAGTTGTTTGTGTATAAAAAAAGTAGATTGAAATATAGAAAAGACGAATTACCAATAGGCATGAATCTTTCTTTCTTCTTGTAAACGAATAAGTTCTTTAGATAGAAAATCAAGAAGATCTCCGATTGGTTCACCTTCCATAGAAGATAATACTTCATCTGCAACTGCTTGCTGAAAATTGTATTTTAACACATATTTTAGAGATTCCGTAAATGAATAAATATAAAAGATTTGTTTCAAAATATTTCTATTTTTTTCACCTTATTTTGGTCGGCTTTTCGAAATCGTTGAAGGTTTATCACTTCTTGTTTCTGTTGTTGTTTTATTTGTTTTTCTGCTTTCTGAAGAGCATGTGTGCTCCGAAGTTCATCGATTAGTTCCAATCGATTCTCCTTCCCTTCATACATCATGTTCTGAACCGCTCTTCCTCGAATGATCTTCTGAATAGTGATGGCAGCAATCTCCAAACTCTCGCCTGCCTAACATCAAAATCTCTCGATTAATTCAAAATCCTCACAAAAACTGATGTAGTTTGAATGAAAACAAACCAACCCTCGATGGAGTCACAACAGAAGGAGTAGCAGGTCTGGGCTTCTCTTTCTCCAATTTAATCAGAAATTCGAGAGATTTAGAAGCTCGTTTGCTTTTCAATTTATTATCTTGTATTGTCTGAAATGAAATCAACATTGGAATAAATTCGAGTTATCAACAGCTTGAATCATCAAACCTTGTATGCATCATCAAGTCGCTTCCCCATTCTATCAGATCGTTTAACAAAAGCGCCGTCAGTGGCTTTAGGTCTATGAACTGGAACTTTGAAGTTAGGTTGGGTTATAAACCTCGGTAAGGAGCTTTCTAGCTCCAATAATCCTTAACAAAAAACATTTGTCAATTTTCAAAGTTATTTTTTGCAAAACTACATCATACCTTGATAAGTATCTAGGTATCTGCTTTTAACTACATATTGTTCTGACGCTCTATCAAGAAAAACACCAACTCGCGTTAAAGGCGCGTGAACTTGAGAACCAAATGTACTGTACTGGTTTATCTTACTACCAGCAAACAGTTTTTCGTCGACATGAGAACGCTTTTTTAAAAGTTTCCTCAAAGCTAAAAAGTAAATTTATCATATTCTATACATATATAGGTTTGTAATTTCATTTACATTTTATATATTTGTTTCTATTTCTGTTGTTTTTTCTTTCTTTGTTACGCTGTTTTTCAGTCCACATGCTATCAAGTCGCTTCTCATTAATTTTTTGTTGTTTACTTTCTCTGTTATGAAGAAGTTGCTCCAATACTTTAAGTCGAGCTTCTTGAAGCCTTTTTTTCAACAAAAAAATTTATTCAAAGTTAAAAAAGTTGAAATTCATCTGAATTACTCTTCAATTTCTTTTTCTCGAATCGCCCATTCTCTCGTTTCCATCTCTTCCATCATTTTGCGACGTTTTTCCAGCTGATCAATATCATGAAGTGCCGGTAAAGTCTTCTCCCAAGCTCTTTTTACTCTTGCTCTTTCAATCATCTCAACTTCTGCCAGTCCTGCAGGTAGTCCGTGTTCTGAAGATAAAAACATTTCATAGCAATAGAGCAAATTTATCAATTCTTTATCTGCTGAAGTTGTTTTTTATGAAAACTCACTGTAAGAAAGAGTAGCAAGAGCAAGGACTTCTGGAGCACTGCCAGGTCTTAGTACATACTCAGGAGTGTATGGATCTGTTTGTGTTTCAGATTCACGGAAATCAGTTTGTTGAAGAACATTTCTTGTTAAAGAGGTGGAAACTTGATCAACTACTTTAGTAGGTGGCGCCAGAGGGTCAACTCTGCAAAAGTGAAAATCTGATAAAAGATTTCAAATTTTAAGAAGATATTTGAGTCAAAAAACATTTATTTAAACAACTAAACCATTTTTCAATAAAATATTATTCACGTCGCGGGTTGTAGTAGAGTTTCTGGAGCAATTTGTTGTAAAAAAGGTATGATAGGTCTTCGGAAATACTTATAACGGTCAAAACTTCGAGCATGTGATTTCTCAAAGACCTTTTTAGGAACTTCCATATTTGGTACATAGTTGATGCTGTTCAAAATAATCATGAAATGATTTATGCTTTCTTACAAACAACTTTAAAACTAAAATTGTTTGCAGAACTGCAATTGATAAATATTATCAATAATTAAATTAATTTTCTATTTTTAGAGTATTTAAAACAATTTCGATTAAACAAAACTAATCAGCCTTAAAAATTCACAACAAGTACAACTAGATAGAATATCTTTTAACAATTTATTCATAGTAATTACGTGGCGTAATGAGCTATTGCTTCTCGTCGTTGTTCACTAAAGCCTTGCCACTGACGATTTACAAAAGCAGGAACTACATCTGTTTGATCTAGCTTAAAAGTTGAATTTGGAAAATGTTGGAGAGTAGAAAACATCTGCTGGAATTTTGGAAACTTTTTCTGTTGATATTTAGAAGTTGATAATAAATTTCAATTATTTGAATAATTTAATAGAAAACTTACAAGCTTTGATATATCAGTTTTTGTCTGATATATTTTGCGATTGTGATCTTTTTCACTCGATAATGTATAAATTTTATCTGGAAGTAACAAATAATTAGAACAAATCTAGAATTATTAGTATTCTATAAAAAATTAATTATAAATTTATCATTGAAAACACTGAATATTAAATTAATAACACTCAAAAGTGATATAAATAATTAAAACTTGCTTACCATATAATTGGTCATATTGTCTTTGAGGATTAACTGACGGATGTTGAATGGTTTTAATTTGAGACATTTTAAGTTTGAGAATACTTTACTTCCAATCTGGCAACAATCTTTACATGTTTTAAAGTTTTTTAAGCCTCTAAAATGAAAATAATATTCTTTCAACAACAAAAGTATTTTCAAAATTTGATTGCTATAAATACTAATCAATAATAAATAAACAAAATAAAAAGTTAACTTTTACCATTAACATACAATTAATAGTAAAATCAATCCAAATGCATTTCTAACTATAATTTTGTTTTAAGAGAGGCATAACATAATATTAATTAAAAGGTAAATATGAATTTTATATTCCAAAAAAGCTTTATATAAATACTTTTGGTCAAAAAAGGTTGTAAGAATGTTGCATCTACCTTTGATAAATACAACTTTACTTTTTACTAATGACAAATAAAAAAGCCGTCAATACGGCAGTAAGATAAATTTCTAGTATTTTGAGAAAATCCTAATATTCGATATCATTCACATCTCTAATGAATAAGACATCCTAACTTGTGAACTGAATAACTTAACTACAACAATTCTTAACTTTTAGTGAGTTTTTGTGTGCTTGGCTGTACCATAACAACGAGTGTTTCTAAATAAATATTTTTAAATTTGTTTAAGCCTTTCAAAAAAAATTCTAATCTACGAATAAGAGTTATTTGTTGCTTCATAGCTTTAAAATAGACTTAAAAACCTAGATTTCTTTTTTTCAATATCATATAACTAAATTATAATATCTTAAATCTTTTGAATAGCTAAATTAACTAGATACAAGACTATGACATTATCAACTGTTAAATCAATTGTTAAATATTTTAGTAAAAGTTGGTGCTAAAAATAATAATAATCTAACGTTTAAGATTGATTTTGTAAGCGTTGAGATGGTATAGTTGTTTGTTAAACTTTCTGCACTTTAGGGTTCAGTTATACTAGCAGACCAGTTTACGGCACAGAACCTTTTACATAATGTTTTTTATCAAATAAATTCGACAGGCAATATTTGTATATACTTATTAAATGGCTAAAATACGATGTTTTATTTTAAATCAATCAAAAAAGCTGTAATTTTTTATCACTATCTAGCAGTTCATAAATCATTCAATCAAAATTTGCTTTAAATGCTAAAAGTTTCAAGTATTTATTTAGTATTTGATTTAAAGTTAGGATACTAGCTACTATTTGTAAACACTGACCACTACTAGTCTGTAACAGCTGTTTGTTATTAAAAGTTCTGCAAATTCGACTTCTTATCTCAACAGATCAAAACAATAACACCTGCACCTGTTTTTGATAAAAAATCTAAACTTTTCCAAACAAGGTTTAGAGCAAAAAAAACGTTTAGAGCAAGTAACTGACTAGCGCGTTTCAAGTTATTCAAATTGTTGCTATTAAAATTTATTAACCTGTAATTATAAATCCACACACACAACAAAATCATTTGGAAATTAACTTCAAATACGAGAAATCTACAAACAAGAAAATCTTTTTACATAAAGACGATTAAACTGAGATATTTAACAGATGAAAAAGAAATGGATTATTCACAAAATTCAGACGTGTTATACTTTTATACAGTTTTAGAGACATAAAATAAGCGAAATTAGATATCATCAATATCGAAGTCTTCATCATCTCCATCCTTCTCTTCATCTGCATCACCTGAACCTTCTTCAACTTTTGTTGGCTTGTTATCAGCTTTCAGTTTCTCAGCCCGATTATCATACTCAATTTCAACCTGGAAATTCAGTTTTTTTATCAAACAAGGAAAGATCTCCGAACAATAACACAAACATCATCATCTTCTTCCTCTTCTTCGCTCGATTCTTCTTCTGCTTCTTTCAACCAGGTGATAACAGGTTCAGCTTTCTTGTGAATACTTCGACTCAGTTCCTTAGAAACATATCTCTTGCTTACGTGTTCACCCCATTCAATCAACACTTCCTCATCCACAATATCCAAATCATATAGATCCTGCCAATCAGCAGATGTGGTTAAATCATTGAAGATGAAAGATGAGACTTACTTTGACGATGAAGGGCACTTTTGGAAGAAGTTTCTCTTGATGAAGTTCCACCATCTTTTCAAATCCACCAAGCATGGCTTTTTGAGCTTTTTTTGTTTCTAAACAAATCTGTAGAAATTCAAGCAGTTTAATACAAAAGCTAAATTTTGACAACACTTGCTACAGCAATGAAAACAGTATTCAACGGTTTTAGGCGCAATTTATTTTCTACTGGAATGTAGAGAAGCTCAAAGGTCTCTTTTAGAGGGATTAGTGATAATTGAAAATCGTCTCACTCGAACAAAGAGGTCTCGATGAGTGCGCAGTTGTTCGCGCATGTTGACGTCACATAACAACTCGATCAAGATCAACGGAGCTTTACTTTTAATTTCTAATCTTTCTGCTTCATTACAAATGTCTTTGGTAGCCTGAAATGAACAAAATGTTAAAAAAAATCACAAGTACCTTTAAATACTAAAAAACATTCAACTGAATGTGCTTAAAAACCGTTGAATCAGGATGTAGATACAAGAGGGGGTTTTAATTGTACAAAAACTCACCGACTTGATAGTTCCATCTTTAATATGCTTTTGTACAAAAACATATAACATATCGGCACGTTCAGATGGAGTTCGCTCTAAATCAGAGCTCAAAGTCAAAGTAGCAGCGTGAGAAGTGATTTCTTTGATTCGTGAAGCAACAGCTTCTTCAGAAACATCAACAGACCAACCATCATCAGCAAATCCATTAGAAGAATTCTAAAAGTGAAAAATTATGAAGAAAAATTCATTTTTTTAAAATTGTTTGTTAGTTTTTAAGAGCAACTAAACAAATAATTTCAAGTTTTAAAGCAAAAAACCTTTATCGGTAAAACTTCATTAATCACGATATCATCTGTTTTCTCTTCTTCACTAGAATGATGTCTCTCATGAGGAGTTTTGACTGTTTTAGCTTTTGGTGGAGGATTTCTCACGATATAAGTACAAAGCTTGTGACGTAAATCAACTTTACTTTGATGACCACAAGCCTTACAAACCAAACCAATTATTTCACGTTTCACTACCTACATAACCAAATAAATAGATCAATTGTCGGTTTTCAGTTTCACAAATCAAATCTAAGCAAATATATTTTCATTTCAAACACTACTTTGTAGCAAGTACGTTTTAAAAGATCATCAAATTAACTGATTATCGGAATACTCACCATAGTTGTTTCAGGATTGTCACATTCTTGACACAAAACAAACTTCTTGATAAAGACATCCAGCATGTCTTGTAATCTAGAACCTTCATGAGAACCATTCACAATATATCGATCATTTTTAACATCAAGCTGAGTTTGTGCTCCAAGTTCACAACCAAAAAACTTGCACGCATCTATTTTAACAAATGGTTAAAAAACAATAAAGAAAAATTCATACAAAATTAAACATTTTTAAAACAGTTCTTCAAAAATGTTGGTTAGTTCATTAACGAAAGTCAATATTCAAAATCAATTTAGCTGATGTACATGTAGCTGGTCGCCCAAGAGATCTAGCTATTTCAGACATATTCACAATGACTGTCTTCACACCATTCCCTTTTCCTTCGACCTACATTAAGACAAATAATTAAACAAATATCAGAAATTTGATGACAATAAAATTACTTTAGCCAAAATACTTGGCATCTTATAGCGGTAGAAAGTGTCTTGTATTTCACGATTGACATTGAGTAAAGGCATGTTTATGGCTCTTTAGTACAGTTGAGTTTAAATGAGTTTTTATGTTTACTAATTTGGTGGATCTATATCTAATGTTTTGAAAATGTAATTCTTTATATACAGATAATTGATCAACTAGTATTTTTTGATTGGTGAAGTTGTTTCCATATAGATATGTTTTCAGCCGTTGATTTTGTAATCGACATATATGGCGGTGATGAACTTTTTTTCGAAAAATTCTAGGCTTCTGAAGGAGAAACTCTTGCTTTATACAACCTGTAATAGATAATAATGATTTATGCAACAAATTTTTATAATAAAAATGTATCTCAGCTATCATCATATTTATAGATTATAAGTAGATGAAAATTAATGAAGTACTAACCTTTTTTAGTATATAAATACATATAAGATTGTATGACGAAGCTGCAGTAATTACTTGAAGAATGTATAAATTCTATAAATATACCTAAAAAAACAAGATCCATGAGGTTAAAAAGACAATATTTCCACCATAGATTTAAAAAAGTTAAGAAAATTTTTAATATAAATATATCTAAAAATTTATTACTTAAATGCAGTCTACATTTATATTACATCAACAAAATTAAACTATCTTATATAGAAAATATCAACATTTTTGTAGCTGGATTCAAGCTGAATATTTACAAAAAACTTAAATATAAAATTATTAAATAGAAAAGCTTTCATAAAAAGAGGTAACATATAGAAACTACTATAAAAAGCGTTTAAAAGTTAAAAAAAAGCAATAACAATTTGTGATTTGATTTAAAACTTTATTATAAAATATTACTTTTATTTAAAATCGAAAAACTAAGGTTGTTTGAAATTGTAATCTAATTTAGTTTAAAAATTTCAAATATTTATATTTGACAACATACCAAACAAAAATAAATCAAATTCTATAAAAAATGCTTAAAAATATTAGAAGCAGTTTTAAATGCTGAAAAAATCTGCACATATATTAGTTTGAAGTATCATTACTTCAAACTAAAGTAGGTTATAGAAAAACACTACTATCTCAACTAAGCTTTGAATACGGATTACAATATAGAGGAACCCGATCGCAAAAAACCTTGTGTATGTACTTTTTTTCAAACATACCCGGATGTTTAAATTTACAAAATGGAACTTTTGAATTCATAATCAATAAATATTTCAACAAATTTTTTTTGTGAAAGCTACGAATTTTTTAATGATTTGTTTAAAAAGGTTACATACATTTATTACCTGTCTGATATTTGTTAAGCATTACCTACTTTCGCCTCCTTTTCTTAAGATTTGATAATTTTAGATCCCTTAAAAAGAATCGTGAAAAGAAAGTATTTATAAACTTTCTAAAATTTGAAAATATAGCAATTTTTCATTTAACAGAAGTCGTCATTACAAATAAATTCATATTATTATTAAACCATTCTACTTACCGTGGATCATTAAAATATGTCATTTTTGTTACTATAACACATTGCTTTCAAAATTGAATTACTTTATTGCTTTGTAATTTTTTAATTTTCTACTCCCAACAAAACACAATGATGAACATTGCACTGCATCAATTGGAACGTTTATTCATCATGCACGATCTATATTACAAACCAACAAGAGAGGATCACAGGAAAGTCATTTCTGCAATGGGCTCTGGAAAAGCAGCGGGTAGCGACAGTATACCACCTGACTTACTAGAATAATGTAAACTTGCCTTCTGCCCTTTTAATCAATTATTGGGTAGAAGGAAAGGTTCCAGAAGACATGCACGATCAAAGGTCATAACAATGTACAAAAACAAAAGTGCCATATCCGATTGTAACAATCATAAAAAGCTATCCCTGTTTAACATCGTAGACAGAGTATTTGCTCGTGTGATACTTACTCGCCAACAAATATTAGCTGAAAGAATATATCACGATTCACAAAGCGGTTTCAAATCAAAAAACTTTATCATGTATATGATTTTTTTCTGTGCGTCAACTACAAGATGCAGAGAACAACATAGAGCTTTTGTATATCGCGTATATCTTTTGTATACCTTACCAAAGCTTTCGACTTCATCAGTAGAGAATTTTTTTTCTCGATACTATTAAAAATTGGCTGCCTACCTAGCCTCTTTAATATGGTGAAATCATTTCACACGAATACTAATGTAATAGTACAGGATGATGGAAGCTGCTATGAACCATTTACCATCAAAACGGAGTAAAACAGGGATGGTTCCTTGCTCCAACACTCCTTAGAATTTTCTTCTCAATGTTACTAAGACATGTGCTCATATGTCTACTGAAAGAGTCTATCTTCATCCAAGATCTGACAGAAATATCACGGTAAAGACGAAAAGCAAGATAAAAAAGGTCTACATCTGCTACCTGCATTTTGACGATGAGGTAACATTGTTGCAAATTAATTAAAGAATTACAGACACCAATTTTAATCCGCCTAAAAACTTTGGGTTGAAAATCAGCCTAAGGAAAACAAAAGTTAACAGCCAATCAATATAAATAACTGGGACGTTGAGGGTAAGGATGATTTTTTCTATCTCGACTCAAAAATAACATCATCAGTATCAATCGAAGTCAAGGTCAACAGTCGTCTTTCGTTGTATTTGTCGTATATTACGTTTAAGGTGGCAGTAAAAGATCTCAAAGGAGGAAGTCTTGAATCGCACTGACTGATAACAATGTACAGCATGCCAAGCAAGGAAATGCTTCGCTAGCTTGGACACGTCCGTCGGATTGATGGGTCCCAAAAGATTTGTTGTATGGGGAGCTATTGAAAGGCAAACCTAACATCGGTCGTCCTTGTCTTCACTTTGAGGCAATATGAATTTGCTGAACATCAATTGGGAGGATTTCGTAGCAGATCGCTCTAAGTAGCGCTCTCTACTCTACAAGCAACTGGAAGTTAAAAAAATCTGCATTTCATTCTGTTTTGCTTTGTTTTTAAAGCTATCACCCAAAGCACATCCAGCATGGATTCTCTCATACAAGAAAGTTGTGATTTATATATTAAACGCTTATTATATAAGTTCAATTTTATCCTCGAAATGCAAATTGATGGATGTCACCATTTTCAGGAAAACATTTTTTAAATATGTAAATGTGAATAAAGATACAATTAAATTAACAATCTTGCAGTTGCTCACAGAGCAAAAATAACCCGAACCCTATCTTTTGACACAAGATTTCCCGGCAAAATATTATTATTCTGCATTGAGCTAGCTAGAGGATAATTACCGAGAAGACCAGTATTCGGTGGTAGAAGACATCTAATAGTTTACAAAAATAATGGTGACTTTTTGTTAAGAAAATATCTTGAATAGAGACGATAAAACTAATAATTATGCCGAAACCACCAATAAAATACTAAGTTAGTGTTGAAATGTCCAGTCATAAATTTATAAACGGTTTGAAAAACAAAAAACACGTTTGAAGCATAGAGTGATTTATTGCTGCACTATAATCTAACGAAGTTAACAAGAAAATATATAAATCACATCAAAATATGCTAAAGATCAATTCCTTTGAAAATCGTTCTGTTAATGATTATTTTAGCGGAGTTGCACAAAATTATGATCTTTAGTAAGTTTGGTTGTATGCAACATGATAATCCCTCACAGGCTTCGCTAGCTTGGTCTAATATGTCGGATGGAAGGTGGACGGATCCCAAAGGATCTGTTGAATCAAAAAGCAAACGCAATATCGGTCTTTCTTGTCTTCGCTTTAAAGATACATTACAAGCGCGATATAAAATCGTTGAACATCGACAGATTTCAAAATGAGAAGATATTGCAGCAGATCGCTTCAAATAGTTCAAATAATCTGGAAACAATTGAAGGATAGAGAAGAAAAACTAACATTAAAGAAATGAAAGAAACTTCAAAAGTTTTTCAATTTGTTTTTGACACTGTTTCTGGAACACACCGCACCCGGCTGAAACAGGTCTTTAATGCTATGTGTAAAAAATTGTTAACTTTTAAAACTTTGAACAAATTTAAAACTTTGTTTTTATTTTATGCTAAATTTAGGGAAATCTAAAAAAAATTTGAGTTTATTTATATTGATACTAACCATAAAGCAATAGAATGAGATTAGATATACTAAAAAATCGTGACAATCATGAATTTATCTATAACATTAATAATAAAAAACAATAATATGAGCTGCTTTTTATAAACTCAGTTAATCTTAGAAATTAAAATAGCTTATCATCAATAGATGAGAATTTAAAAGTATTACAAATTTTGGTTTGAAAATTTTGCCTATAAAGTTATACAAATTATGAAAATATAAATATGGTACAAAAGGTCTTAAATTTGTAAGATGAAATATAAAAGAAAGAGATTTACAAAATGAAA
Organism: Pegea sp. RAD2-039; assembly: GCA_034620365.1. Taxonomy (NCBI): domain Eukaryota; kingdom Metazoa; phylum Chordata; class Thaliacea; order Salpida; family Salpidae; genus Pegea; species Pegea sp. RAD2-039. Next base: position 3,394,535 of record JAQGEQ010000192.1, read on the forward strand.
ATAGAAAATGCAGAAAAATGTCTAAACCTAAATCTAACATTTTTTGCCACTAAATCATCTTTGCTTTTCTTCAATATTCTTAATTGTTAATTCTGTAAATGAGTTTTGCTTCGTCTGGTGTTGTCTACAAAACAATTTTCATCATGCTGAATTGAAGTAATGTTCTTTTATTGTAAATGTAATTTGGTACAAAATCAACATTTCTTAGAGATATAAATATTGAAGTTAAAAATTGGTGAGGTCGCCAAAGACTAATCAATTAATGTAAGAAAAGCCAGCAGGGCCAGTAGAAAATAACCTAAAAATTTGAAAAGGAAAAAGAAGCATCTTGGGTCTGAAAGACCTTGGATATCACTTCTCGTTAAAACTCAAGTTTCCAAAATATTTTAAAGCTTTGTCAGCTGATTCAAATGAAACGTTAAATATTGGATGAATGGCCTCCTAAAAGAAAATAAAGTTGTTGATTAAATTGAGAAACCATAATAGTTTTGAAATAAATGCTGAAGTTAGTAGTTGCAAGCTTACCAGTTCATTGTTGCCGCAACTGATGTCCATAATTGTCCCTTCTGGACCATGCTGAGACGAAGACAGTCCACTTAGACCGTAACAAGTATGATAATAGTCGGGTCGTCTTAAAATAGAAGCAAATTATCATCGGTTTTGTGAAAATAATAAATGAAGATAGTTGAGAAGATGTAAGAATTGAAACAATTGTTAGAAAGAAAATCTTACTTGCCCGGTTTGTCGATGATACCACCTAAAGAACATTGGCAACACAACAAAACATAATGTTGTAAAGCGTTCTCATCATACAACCAACCTTTGATCTAAAAGTTTATTGAGTTTAGAAACAAACTGAAATGATTTTCAAGGATTTCAGTCTACCTGAGGTTGCAACTTATTTTTAGATGCAGATTGTTTTTCGATTACTAAATGAAGTAGAGGAAATATTCCCCCTTGCCAAAAGGAGTAACAAGTATCCACAAGCTTATTTGTTCTTCCCTGTAGATTCAATTGACTCTTAAAAACTTTATTCTTCTTTTAATAACAAAAAGGAGCTTAAGAATCAATTAAATAAGATTTTCTTGTACCTGAAAGCCTCCTTCAAAACGCATTTGACGATTTACCGTCCATCGAATGAAGCTGTTTAAATCTAACAGCTCATAGCTGTTCAGTATCATCAGAGCAGCGAAACCACAAAATGTGTAACCTCCATGAGCTTCTGCTCCTGGTGTACTTCCAATTCCTCCTTCGTAAGTTTGGCAGCTACAAAAAAATACTTAAATTTGATCAAAACAGTTGATGGCTGGTAAAAAGAATATGAAGATTTAATGAAAATGAAAATAATCCTTGAAAGTAAAATTGTCGACTTTTTTACTATCAATCTCAGTTTTGTGATTTTTTATAATTGAATTTGTGCAAACTTTCTTCATTTGTAAGTCTTAACCGAACTAAACAATTTTGTTCTAAGTTTACAATGAAATATTTTAGCCTGATACAGATAACTAGTTAGTAATGACATCATTGTACAAATAAATAGTATGGTACAATAGTTTTAATGATTCAACTATAATTACTAAAAATAATTTTAAAATATGAAAAATATCAGCTGACTCCCATTTTCTACCTGGCTATCCATTCAGCTGATTTAGAAAAAACATCTTGCAATCTATCAAAGATACCAGTAAGTTTGGCAATAGATAAAGCACAATATACGCTTCTTGTATCTGCTTCACCTCCAACATGCATCGAAAAACTACCATCACCTTTGTGCATTCTTCGGATAAACTCACACAATGTGTTCCTAAGAAAAAGTCAAATTGAAAACCAATTGAATAACTACAAGTATATACAACGTTATCAAAAAGAAATTTTCTTATCAGTCTCTACCTGTTGATAACTTGATACGCTTCTTGTGTACCAATATCGCATAAACAATTTACAGCAGCATAGGTTGTTGCTAAATGAGATAACTGCATACAGCCACCACCAAATCCGCCATCTTTTTGTTGAAGTTTCGAAAGATGGTTGCAAATCCTGAAGAAAAAGAAATATGAAGTTTTATATAAATAGTAAATCATTTTGCTAATCAAACTAACAAATACATAGATTATGTTTGTATATCAGTAACCAATTACCAAATTTATAATTAAGCTTTATATGAAAATTATTGTAAGAAAACTCTATACCTAGATTTTAAGAATTCATCAATTGGTTCTTTCATCAAAGTTAAACTATGAATAATCCAATAACATAACCATGGTTGACTGGCGTCTAAACACTAAAAAATGAAATTTATAAGTTATATTGAACCACATTACAAAAGTATAATACATATAACTAAAATTTGATGAAAGTGTAACTATATTTCAAATGTTTAGTGGTAAAGAAACATTTTTAAAAACAACAAAAACTTGTAGATTTATTGCTAGATTGTTTGAAGCTAGCTAAACTTTAAAAAATATCTGAACACTTTCATTACAGTAACCTGATAAGATTTTGGTAACCTTTCCAATCCTTTCTTTAAAAATGACACGTGGGTGTCTCGATCAAGACGAATACTATATAAACAAATATTAATTTAATAATTTTTTTTCTTTCTTCATATTTATTAAATACCATACAATAAGCTTTTAAAAAATTAAATTAAAAATTTATTGAAACATTTTATTTCTTATTAAGGAACATGATGAAGAGCTTTGAAAGCTTTTAGACTCCTTCAATGTTGTCATGATGACAAGCTAAAAATACCAATGATAAAATCAGCTGATCTAGATATTTTTTGTTTTAGTTTCTTAAAAAGTCTATTAATTTAATACAAGAGTAATAAACAAATGTAAAATATAGTAAGAAAAGAGGACAATTCTAATCTATAATTTTATATTGAATTATCTTTTGTACTAAATTACAATCTGTTTGGTCTAAAATGTCAGCCAAAAGAGCTTATTACACAAAATAACTTCAAAGCTTAAACAGCTTTTTTTGATGCTATCAACTTGAAATTTATTTATTTATTTATTTCAATAAATGCAAAGGAGGGTACCTGAAAAGAGCACCTCTCATTAACACAAATTTTCATAAATGATCATATATATTAGATACAACACACTGAATGGAAAAATACTTGATAAATTAAAAACAAATAAATCAAGTTTAGCAAAAAATGACTGATTTAAAATTGATAGATAAAGTTGTACCTACAGTGGGTCATTATCAAAATTTTCTTCATAATCTTTATACTTTTTTAAGATGCTGGACTCTACATCCATCTACAAAATATCTAATTAATTTTGAGAACTCAATTTCATTAAGTACATTGTACTATTATTAAACTTATTTATGACTGTTTAGGATTAAAGAGAAAATAATTTTCTATTGTCATAATATAAAACAAATATTAATAAAAATTTCATAAATAATAATCTATTCATTATATTTCATATACTTAAAATATATGATATAATTGTTATTGTGAACTTACTTGCATAATTGAAGTTAAAGTTCTGGCATTTCTATCGTCAGTGAGTAATGTTTCAAAATCACTTAAAGTAATCCAGTTCATTTTTTAAAGAAAAAAATATATATTCAACAAACTATAAAAAGTTTAAACTTTATTCTTGACAATTATTTTATATAAAGTTTTATTTTATTAAAATACTCATGATATTTCAACTTAAAACATTTGTTAGAAATATTTTTACAATGCTAAAAATGTAGTTTATAAAAAAAAAAACAAAAAAAAAATTTATTCATCAATTATCATTTCTCTAAAAATCAAACTTGTACTTAAAACTGCTATATAGTAATATATTAATATATATTATAATATATACTGATATATTATAATGATGAAGTATATACTTCTAATTATCACACACTAATTTATTATCAATTTTATACTTCTTTCTATAAAATAAATTGCTCAGATAAATTAATATAGATATTAATATATTTATTAAAACTTTATGATGAATATATATTAAACTTATTTTAAGAAATAAAAACTATGTAAATATAAAAAATCCTTAGCCTGTTAGACTATAGTTAAGCAACTAATAAAGGCTATTCATTAAAAATAATACATATTTTTATTAGTTAAAGTATTATTAATTATTATTTATTAGTCTTTACTCATTAAACTATTCATAATAACTAATAATTTGAAAATAAATTAAAATTTATCAAAATACATTTACTATTAAAGTAAACTCATGATATCATAATTTTTAGACAAAACAATTAAGATCATTCTTAAAATAATAAAATATTTAAAAAAAAAATTGTTTAGCATTAAAATGAGCAAATACAAGTTTTTGAAATACTGTCAATTAAGTTGAAATTTTTTAAAACATAATTAAGTGAAGTATTTTTTAATTTAATTTATTACTATTATTCACAGCAATTATTAAATCTTTTCTTTAAGTTAATAATCTTTTTTGCAGTAAAACACATTGTTCAGTAGTACCGTAAAAATCTAAGTATTTCTATAAAAATCTGAAACGTAAAGCATTTGTGTATCATACAATAAACAATACTTTAATAAATTATTTATTATACAACATTTTTAGTTTAAACTAAATTATCAAATATTTAGCTTTTAAGACTTCCCCTTAAATGAAACTTTTATCTAGTAAATAATTAGAGTTTATGTCTTTATATAATATATGCCTTATGAAGTATAAAGCATCTTTGACTAATAGTTATGTAAGTAAGCTATGTTATGTTATTAGTTTTTTAAAGTAAAACTAATAATTAACTTTCTTTATATATTGTTCGGTTTTGTTAATTAATTTATTGTTAAATGAAATAATGTTTTATCAAACATAGCATCATTCATTATCTGAAATCCTTTAGTGTAAGAGCAAATTGATTCATAAAAGTAAAATTAAGAATTTTCAATTTATGTAATATATGTTTAAATGATCTTTAAAAACGGGCTATTATTCTTTTCTCATTTTAGAGCTTAAAAAGTACGAGGTTAAAAAGAAATTTTTGCCCTAAAACTTTCAACTCTTATATTATTTATTTTTTGCTTACTATACTCAATTAGAAAAAAAAACTTTCATCATAAAAGTTTTTATATAACTTAGTCGCAATTAAAGTGGCAATGATTTACATTGTGAATAAGTTGTTCGATGAGTGGATAACTAAGACAGGATGTATGTCAATTAACTTTTCTTTTAATTATATATAATTATAATTTACCTTTGATTTAGTAAAATCAATGCTAGTTCAGCTTGTGTTTTTTTACGTATAGTAATGTTTTTCAACCTCCTAACTAACCTATTTGTTACAAGGATTTAAAAAAGTTTGTATGTCTGATTATGAACCATTCTAGTTTTTGCTCAGTTTGTTATAAGATAAATCTTTTGGGTTTTCTTTAAATACTAGATTTAAACTTTCATACTAAGATACAGAACATATTTATAATTCATTTATCATGTTTTTCAACACTTAAATTATTGATTATTTAAAATATTTTGTGTAAAAAACTACAATGAATTTTCGAAACATCGGTAGTATTAGCATGTTATCTTTTAGTTATGGTAGCTGCATCTTGTTTGAATTCTTTAACCTGCTTTGAAGATTAGTATAGACTCAATTTAAGATCAATTCGAAAAAAATTAAAACGATCTGCTCTATTTAAACATAATACTTGCGTTAAATTTTAGTTTTTACAAACGGTTTACCCTAAAAGTTTTTGAATAATTTTTGTTTCATATAATTGTTCTACTATCATTAAAAAATCTAAACTGAAAAATGTTTATTTTAGCAAAGCAAGCTTTTTTAATTTTAAATTTTATTAAAAAATGCTAAAAGCAGTTTTAATATAATGGGGTTGATTAAACCTAAACCTTATAATTAACTAACAAACTTATTCTCTTTGGAGTAATTTCAACATATTGTATGATGTAAAATATGAGATTATAATCGATATTAAGTATGATTAGAAAGGATAGCTTGAAAAATTAAAATAGAAAACTTTTGGTGAAAAATAATCACGCAGTATAAGAACGTGTGATTAGGTAACCTGTACTTACAAGTTGATTGAAATCAAAAATGTTTTAAAATTTAGGGCTGTCATTAAAAATATTTGAACAAAAAGTTTTGAGATCTTTATATCGATAACTTTCAAAGAATGGTTTATTTTATCATAAAAAAATCATTTCGATTATGTAATGATCAACATAACAGTTGTCAATAACAGTCGTACAGCAATAATTCAGTTTTTATGCATTTGTCATAATGAAAATCTTAGTTGGTTGAAATTTTTCAAGTTATTTTACATATAGTGATTTCTTACGAATTATAACTTTGAAGCATAAATATTTCGTAAATTTTTTGTCAATAGAAACTAACTTTTGTGGATAAAACTTCCAGGAAAAATTGTTATGCTTCGTGTTGCTATAAGCGGCTGAATTTTTGTTTAGGATTTGTTAACTTTTTCTCAGTATATCTCGCATTTTCTATGTAAACAGGGTTCTTTAGTTTTTTTCAGAATAGTTGATAAAATTATTTTTGTGCTTTATTATTATCCTCATAACTAAGATATAAAATCGATATTGTACAAGTTATGATAAAACCTAGCCTGATTAGTTTTTCAACTGCTTTTTTATTTTTTAATCCTCATAAATTTTATGACCTAGTTATATTTGATTTTTTCAAGGTATAGAAAGTTTGATAATGATTTTATTGATTTTCAAGTTGATTGTTTTCATGAAATAATTGTTTTTTTTCCAGAAGTGCTATCAAATTTAATAAATACTGTTTCAAATATTTCTGGGACAGAATCTCACTAAGATCTAAAAATAAATAAGATTTAATAAATATATTATAGAGTATAGATATGTTAAAAGATTATATATTTTAATCACAACATGTATTATTACAGTGTGTTCCAACATATATTACTTTTGAATCCACTTAAACATTTCTTATAATATTTAATTCAAATTTTTTGATAGTTGTTTTGGTCCATTAATAATCACATTTATTTTTTAATTTATGAAAGACTTGACTCAAGTTTTAGTTATTTATTTCCTTAAAATAAACTATATTAGATAATTTTTTATAAAGTTCTTGCCTTTATTTTATTATTATTTAACAGATTAAAGTAATTAAAAAATATTTGTTAATTATATACTCTTTTAAATTTGTAAATATAAAATCATTAATAGAGTGATTGTAGAATTATATATTTAGAAATATTTTGTAATGTATGGTAGCATGATGTATACAATGGTTTATTTTTTAGCCTGCATTTTTAAGCCTTAAATATTCTAAACTATTTTTTATTAAAAAAGTAAAAGTAACAATATTGCTGTGCTATTTGTTATTATAAGGTATTTAATAAACTAAAAACCTTTTTATTTGTAAGTAATGATAAATATATATGTTTTATGCTATAATATGATTTGGTTTATAAAGAGATTTGAAATTATTTCTTGACCATTAAAACAGGTTTCCTATGTATAACATATTATTATTTATTTACAAAGTTTGATTAGTTTTTTTTTATATTGAAAGAACTACCATTATGGTTTTTATATTCTCGTAAAAAGATGTTTTGCTTTTAAAACTATGTAGTTATATGAATATGCCAGATAATTAAATGTTTTTTTAATAAATAAGAATATATCTTTATTGATAATTTTATAGATGGTAGTAATAGATAATTATAATTTTTAATGAAAAAAATTGTTGATTTGATGTTTTTATATCATTAGCATATTTGATAAATTGGTTGTGGGTTAAGAATTCTTTTTGAATGACCAATAAACATAATAGAAGCAACTTAATTGACAAAAAAATAAACTTATGAAAAACTGCTTATATTAATTTTTTAATGTTTATAACATATTTTCTAAATAGGTAAGAGTATAAAAACAAGCTTAATATAGAGAATAATCTAAATATTTAAATCAGGTAAATAACAAATTTAGAAAATGTAGGTTTATATCGATCAAAACTTTAAAAATATGTTCAACTTTTAGGTAGCTGTTAGGTTAACAAGTAAAGTTGTTATCTTTTCTTAAGTCATCATAAAGTTATTTCATTTTTTCTATCAAGAAATTCTTATAAATATTCTATAGTTTATGTTCAGCAATCAGATATAATTCGTTTAGACTTAAAATTGTATTAGTTGATACATTTTATATTTCGATGAATTTAAAGGTTTTTTTTAAAATAATATTTAAATTAAATAGTTGTTAATAAATTTTATTAAGTTCAACTTTTAAAAAATACTTACATGATATTTTTCAGTAAATAATTTTAGTAAATAATCAAAACACTTTTTGCTTCCTGGGATGAATTTTTGCTCATAGCTGTTTACAAGATATAATATCAGATGGCTCTAAGAAGACTAACTTCACCAGAGAGAAAAAATACCAACTCAGGTATTCTTATGGTGGGGCCAAACTTCAGAGTTGGAAAAAAAATTGGAAGTGGTAACTTTGGGGAATTGAGAATTGGTAATTTGATTAGTTTTCAACATACATAGTGATTTAAATTAAGGTCAAATGCTTGTCATTCTAAATAATTTAGTTCTATTATACTTTGTTGTTTGAGTGTTATTTTTTATGTAGAAATATTTATGCTAAAGACCAAAACTTGTTTATTTAAATATTATTTATTTCTTTATTATTCTCAAATATTTGAAAGTTGTAATAAGAAATATTTAAGATTATTCAAGTTTTAATTGAAAGATTAGTTCATTCTTAATACGTCATACGTTTGATTGATATGATTTCTAATAGCTTTACTTTTTTTTCTTAGGTAAGAATTTATATAACAATGAACATGTGGCTATTAAGTTGGTGAGTGAAATATGAGTTTTTGATCATTTTTATTGAAATTTTATCTTATACCTAGTTTGTTAAAAAGATCTTTGGATACCATTCTTGAGGTTATTGATATAAAGTTTAAAAAATCTAGTGAAAGTTGATTTTTTAAATAACATCTCAATAAACGTTAAGATCAGCTTTCATCTGAATTCATTATAGTAATCCTTTGTTCCAAAAACTTTATATAATTACTACTGTTATGATTTTGTTTTGCATTTTTGTAATGCTTTACGATTATTATGTCTTAGTTCTGTTATTTTTTTATTTAAAGGTTATAATAACTTATTTTACCTCAGTCAATATTTTAGTTTATTTGTAGAACACATGTAGGTGTTTCTATTTTTTATCGTTCATAGATGCATTCAAGCAATTTCTTGTAAATAACTAAATAACAGGTGGTAGTATTGCAAAAAAGATAATTGAAAGCTTTAATTAATCAAATTCTAGCTGGTGTCTAGGGATTAATTTTATTTTTCATAAATATTAGTTGAAGAATTTAATCTGATTTGGTCTCTTTTCTGAAGTTTATTCTTTTTGGCTAATATTTTTTAAATAAAAATATAAACTTATTGCAAGTTTGAAAAATAAAAGATTTTTTAATCTCATAAGTTCTTATAAGTATTTTAAAACATTTACAAAAATATCATAACAAATTGTTAATATTCATTTATTCTACTATAAATTTGTTTTATTATATTATTCTGTTTTATTTTATTAACCTTTTACTGATTTATTTTTACTCTTTAGAAAGGTTTCAGGTTTCCTTTTTTACTTTCTTTTCATTTCTTCTTTTGAAACTTAAGGCTATATTATTTAATAGAAATATAAATATATCTATATTTTTACAAACATGTAAGTAACGACTGCTAGTATTTTTCTCACCTCAGCTTTAAGCTAAACTGATTTCAAAAATATAAATAAATTTATAAAAATGGTTAGCAATCAATTTCATTAAAACTACTTTTAGTTATCACCTGTTGAAGTTATTTGAAATTGTAATACATTTATCTAACAACTTTCTTAAACCACATTTTCTTACTTATTTTAGCAATATTTTTTATAAATTCAAACTAGTTTAACAACTTTTCTACAATTATGTTACATTATTTCATTACATGAACATGATAAATGTTGTTTATTGAAACATTGATTTAATTTATTAAAACAATGAATTTTCTCATGTTTTTTAGAAATTAAATAGAATTATAAGTTCAAAGATTTTTGAACAAAAATCCTTATTAGATAATCAACTTATTACTCGAAATGAGATGATTTGTTAGATTTAATTGTATTTTTACTGTTTAATTTAATGACTGATAATTTTAGGAGCCCATGAAATCTCGTGCTCCTCAACTTCATTTGGAGTATAGATATTACAAAATGCTTGGTAATGTTGGTATGTTTGCTTCATTTATTTATTTATTTATTTATTTATTTATTTATTTATTTGTCTCTTTTTGTTTTTGTTTTAAAAATTCTTCACTTATTTTGTAATTTTAAAACAAGTCTTTTGTGGTATCTATAGATTATTATTATCATCTTTGTCGATATCTTTATTATTGTAAAGCTAGAAACAAATTTTCTTCTTTCCAAGAACTTTAAATATTAGTTGCTAAAAAGCCCTTTTCCTGATTTCCACTTTTTTGCTCTGAACTTCACAAGCTTATCTTTCTGCTCAGTTGGTATTCCTCAAGTTTATTACTTTGGTCCATGCGGGAAGTATAATGCAATGGTGATGGAACTGATAGGACCAAGCCTTGAAGACTTGTTTGACCTCTGTAACCGTACTTTCACTCTTAAAACTGTACTCATGATAGCAATTCAATTGGTGAGGACATTTATTGCTAACTTATTTTGTGATTGTTCTTCATTTTGATGTTTATTCAAATCACTGGGCAGTTGACTAGAATGGAATATATTCATTCTAAACATCTTATCTATCGAGATGTGAAACCCGAAAATTTTCTAATTGGGCGAGTTGGAACTGTAGCTGAAAAATGGATTCATATAATTGATTATGGTCTTGCAAAAGAGTACATTGATCCAGAAACGAAAAAGCACATACCCTACAGGGAGCATAAAAGTTTAACGGGAACTGCAAGATACATGAGTATTAATACTCATTTGGGAAAAGGTTAGTTAAGCATAGTCTAGGGATTTTTGGCAATATATCTATTGTGATTATTTATAATTTTTGTTGTTTGGATTGCATACGATTAATTGATAGAGGTTATATAAGTATATAAGAATTAATTTTTAAAGTAAATTATTAAACTCTTAAAAATTGAGCTAATTCTTTTTATCTAACTTTTTATAAATCGGGATTTTTTAGAAACTTTTTATTCTACTTTTAAACTTGTTTAGCTTATATAAAACTTTGGTGTCCAGCTGATTTTGATAAATATAAAACTTTGAAGACTTGTAGAGGTTTTAGTTGACAAGTTACAAAAAACATATTTGATTTGAATTAAAATAAGATCTTTTTAAAAGGTTGCAATTGTTTATTCAAGTTTTTAATACCGTTCAAATATTTAATTTAAAAGTTAGTGTTTGAAATTTTTCATAAAAAAACTTGTATATTTTGCTACAAAGAAAGAAATTTAATTTAAAACGAGAAAAAGTTTTTGAACTTTTAAAGTTTATAGTTTTGAAGATAATTTCTTTTATTTGTTTAAGAACGTCATCACCTGAAAAATGTTTTTTTTTCAGAAATTTTTGTTTTGAATTGATTTGTATCTTCTACTAGTCAGTAAATCATAGGTTAAAAGTATTTTCTTGTATTTATATATATACTGTTTTTCTTTGACATTAGACTTGGTAAAAAGAACATTTAATAAAATTTATTGTTTTAATTCTAAGAGCAAAGGAAGTTTTCGAAAACAAAAATTGATATTTGAAACAAATGCTTTTTAAAACAACTATTTCAAGATATCCATATATAGAATTTGTATAAATCTGAATTGTTAACATTAAAATGCTCACAATGTGATTCCATTTGAAATAATTTGTAAATAACGAATTTTCTCAATTAATTCATATTTTCATGACGCAAATGTTTTAATCATCTTACAATTATTAAAGTGGCTGTAACACACACTTATTATTTATTTATTAATTATTTCTTCATCTTATTTTACAACTTCGAAACATTTTGGGTTTGCTCAAAATCAATTTTGATTTAGAAAGAAAAAAGTTTTGAAAATTAAATCAAATTTTCTTTATATGAATTTAATAAAAAAAAACTTACAACTTTTACACTTTCAAATGTTACTCGTGTTAATATAAACTTTATTTCCGCTAAGTCTTATTTTCCTGCGTGCTATTACAAGAGATCAAATTTACAAAAGCTCAATTCAAGATATGACTTGAATACAATTTATTAGAAAAACTTCTCTGTCTACATTTGATCTACAAAACTTTTCATTCTACTTTTTGCTCTATATGTTTGTTCACTCAATTTCTTTTTGTCAACATTTTAAACATTTGCAATTATGAACTCAATTGATTATCTCTTTAGAATTGTTTCGACGACAATTTGTACCAAACTAATTAGACATTAGCTTCGCACTTGTTTGTTGCAAATATTGATATCTTCAATCTAACCTTCTTCAGGAAACTTAACTAACTTCACATCTTGTTTATCCTAAGAAATCAATATTTCGATACAAATCTTTGAATTTTCGATGCACTGTATTTCACGATAGGAATTTTCTTGATAAAACTTTTGTTCTACTACAGAGATAGAAAACTTTAAGAATTATTCAGAGACTTTTGTCTAAGATTTGTTAAAAGTAAAATTATTTAAATGCTACAAGTGGCTAATATAGATATTTATTTATATATTGAATGAAAACCTCAAAACTTGTCATTCATTAGTGTTTATGGTGACTTTTATCTTCTTAAATATTTGTTATTTTTACTTTAAAACTTACCTAATGATTCTAATTAAATCAGTTTTTGTGAATGATTTGCGTTATGTAATTTTTATGCAAAATCTTCATCAGATTGAGGCAGATGACTAAAAACGAATTTTGCTTTTTGCTCCCAAAACATTTTAATCCTTTGCAAATGTTGATTTAAATTGTTTATAAACTTGTTCAACTTTGCAAACGTATCAAGTTGTTTTTGATAACAACTTTCAATTCTAACCACACTAGCAATATAAAGCTTGTAAATAAAATATCATTTCAATTTTGTAGAGCAAAGTAGAAGAGATGATCTAGAAGCACTCGGACATATGTTTGTGTATTTTCTTCGTGGTAGTTTACCTTGGCAAGGGTTGAAGGTAATTAGTTAATATAATTCCATTTAAGTAGCGAGCTAAAAGTTACTTCTGTGCAACAGGCTGACACATTAAAAGAACGATATCAGAAAATTGGAGACACTAAACGCACAACTCCGATTGAAGCACTCTGCCAAAATTGTCCAGGTCAATAAAATATTTTCTGTTTTGCAACTGTTTTTTTTATCGACTAATCTGCTTGTAGATTGGTTTTTACATCTTACAAAATTAAACTTTTGCTTTTTACTTAAAATCTAATTTAGTTTACAGCAACCACACTTAAGGTTGCATTGTATCTCAAGCTTGTTTTTATCTGGATATGACTCGGAACAATTACCTTTACATTCCAAATTTGTTTATTTATTTATATTAATTTCCGCAAGCAAGAAAATCATGATGACGAAATTGATATTTGTTTAGTATTTTTTACTATAAGAGTTGTAATTGTTCACTATTACTTCAACTTATTTTCAAAAGTTGACCACAAATAGGAAGAGATAAAATTCAGATATTTGATTTAAAAGTTTCTTTGTTTTAATTTCTTTAAAATCAATTCTTGAAATTGAATGAAACAAAATATTGATGAAAAGTTTTTTTTATGACACTTTAGTAAGCATGTGACGTTGTGCCACAATTCTGATTCATAAAATTCAAACTTTTTATTTAAATTCAAAACACAATCAACAAGTAAGTAATAACTTTTGAATACTAGTAATAAAATATGATGATTTAATAAAACTTTTCATGGCTTGTTGCACAAATATCTTTTTTTATCAAAAGCTACAACTTTACATTCGAACAATTTGTTAGTAAAATTGTAGAGTGCTGATTGAAAACCAACTTACCTTTCTCTTTAAGTTATTCGAATAAAAAGGTTGGTTGATAAAATGCCACTACAATATACTAAATCCTGGTTGCAACCAACTCTTTTATTCAAAGTTCTGTGACACAAATTTCTATTTCTCAACTTCCTAGCTGATTTTATTTTCGACTGGTAAGATTTATTAAAAAGAAATGGAAACCCATTGAATTTGTTTCTGATATAGCTGATAAATGGTTTTTCACTTTTAGAATAAAACAAGATTCAGTATTTGATAAATCATCTTCACAACTCACTCTAATGTGATTTCATTCTTTCAGTATAATTTTCTTTTAACTTTTTGATTTTTTTTATTCGAATTATCTCATTACTCTCAGCAACCTTTCGCTATTTATCGCGTCTTTCTATCGACTTATCAAAACAATCATTTTATGCTTGTCAAGTAGTATGAATGGGATATATTGAAACTGCTTCACCAGTAAATTATGTATGATGGCTACAATGTCGCAGCTTCCAAATTCTTCTTTATAAAACGAAATATTGACTTTCTGAAAATCTATTTTCGTTCAATTCTCGGAAAACCTAAAAAAATGTTCATTTTAATTTATTTTACATCAACAACATTCATTCTATTTTGTGACTTACAGAGGAGATGGCCACTTACATGCGCTATGTCCGTCATTTGGACTTCTTTGAAACACCCAACTACGATTACATGCGGAAACTTTTTCTTGATATGTATGATAGAAGAGGTTTCCCAAGAGATGATAGATTCGACTGGAGTGGTAAAGCAAAAGTGAGATTTAATCTCTGATTTTGACTTCAACTGATCCTACTTTAACAACAACTCCGCTAATGTTGACCACTAACGTTAATTAGCAGCTGTTTACTTCACAACTGTTTACAAGTTTTTGATAATCGAACATTTTTTACCTACGTGATCAGTCGATAATTCATTTAAAACTTCTTTCATATAGGCACATGTCCCTAATGACTCTTCTCGCGGAAGTCTAGCGACTCGCCCTGTGAGTTTCATTTCATTTTTTTCTTCACCTTTGTTCACAAATTGCTTTTTTTAGTCGAGAATTGTTGTGCCTGGAAATACAGGGGCGGAAGGAACACCTCAGGTAGACACTGATGATATGGTAGACACGAAGTAAGTTTTTATATTAAGAAGTTGTAGTTTACACAGTTATTTATAATCTGTACGTTTTACCTAATCTCAATTATTTGCAATCAATATTTTGTTCAATAAAAACATTTGTACTTTTCAGATGTTGCTGCTTCAAAACTAGACGCAGGCGAACTGCGGCTGGCAATTAGCATCCATCTATTGGTTACAACTGCCTCTAAACTACGGATACGAAGTTTTTCGATTACAACGAACATATTTTAAACAAGTACAAATTGAAGACCTAACCTTTGAATGGTTTTCTATGATTTAAGAACAGACATGCAAATGCCTGTTCACCAATACACTCATCGCCGGGTAGATGAGGCACTATTGATGTCGACTTTGGAATGTTTTATTCTATCGCACAACGATGGATGTAACTCTATCTCGATGTTACTTCATTTTTCGGTCGTTTCTTTTCTTTGTTCTGATAATTATTTTCTTCCTGCTGAGTTTGTAAGGATAACCATTCTCTTGGCTAAGCCTTAACACCTATCCAACTCCATGTACTCATTCTATTCGCAAGTACTTCTTTTCGCAATAGATTTTTTCAACCAAACCTGAAAACATCTTTCTCTTAATCATTCATCAGCCATTTACGTTAGATGACAGAAAGTAGTCAGGTAGCCTGCTTTATCAACCAACGGCTTCATATCCAATATTTTTATTTTCTATTTTCCGTAAGTGTCAACGCTTATAAAAACAATTTTTTATCTTTCTTATAAATCTAATTATTATTAAATCATCTGCGGTAAAGGGGGGTAAACGTTTGCTTGGTGTGGTCTGCTTATTTGGTCGAATCTTTAACAACTGTCCTAGCACTTGTAATTGATAATAAATTCAGTATTTTACTGGTATCTACCCACAACTACATACTATCAGTTTGTGATAATTTTATGACACTTTTGAACTGTATGGATAATTTTGAGAATATCTTATCAGCTCAGGTTATATTGAAATAGAAGTTGCTTCTCTATTTCTTTCACTTGATCTACGCATAAATTGTATTTGATTTCATCATTATTTTACTGTGTTCTTCCTCTAACATCTTCGGCCAATAGAAATTTGGAAGCATTGTAAAATTAAGATCACTTAGAACTCTCATTTTATTTTTCGAAATACCTTCTCTTGATGACTGTCAAATTTAAATTCAGCTTTTATTTTGTTTAGTTTTTATCAATAAAAAGCTGAGTTTTTAGAACAATTAACTGTCTGTCTAAGTCTACATTATTCTGTTAAAACCACTTTAGCATAAACATCTGAAAACACTTTTATTGTCTTCGATTAATTTGTTTACAGCTTACAACTAAGTGTAGCTTTTACTGATTACTTTCTGAATTACTTCTCGCTATCACCTTCCCTCTCTTACCGTGATATAATAAATTCGAAAGTGAATTCCTGTTTAGCATTTTTCATTTTTGCTTCCTTTGTTTATTAACTTTTTTGCTTTTTTATGTCTTTACATTTTCTTTACTCTGATATTAAGAACATAAAATTAGAAATATGTGAATATAGTTTTCATTCGTGTTAATTCTATCTCCGTTTTTTCTGTATGTGATTTGTTATTCTTCTTTTTTTATTTCTACAAAGAAATTACGAGAAGTGAAACTAAAGATAACTTTGAGGTTGTATTTCATCCTCAGCTGATAACATTGAATCTGGCCTGTCATGTATTCACATCTAGCTACTAGTGTGCAAGAACATGAAGAATTACAGCGAGATAAGAATCTTAAAGATTTTAGGAAAGTTGTTATAAACCTAACTCCTTGTTCTGATCACTAAATATAAAACAGTGAAAAACACCTACTTGAACTTCTAAAAGTTAATTGAGATGTTTTCTAGTAATGTAACTGACTCTACACAATTAAATATAATTATTCTTCATTGATCACGTAAATAGAAATTTTTCAATTATTATAATTTTTTCTTGGTATCTTAAGAGTGTAATTTAATCAAAGAAACCCAAAATATGATCGTTCATTTTGTAACTGATGAGCTTCAACTATTTGTCAAAATCTGATACGTGCTCATTTTACCGATTGCTATGGCATCCTATATTGTGGTTTCCTGTCCAATTTATACCTAAAATTTGACCTCAATTATATATTTGGTTTAATCGAATTCATCTTGATTGCTTCCCCAACAATGAGTGGTTAGAGTGAGAACACGTTTGACTACTTATTGTGTTTCTATTTACCTTTAAATTTGATTATTGCGTTAAAACTTTATTAAATTATTTTCTTCACTGAATAGATGACAAACAAACTGCATTTAATTGGTAAAAACTAAAGTTTTCTAAATACCAAACTAGTTGGCTTAATAAGCTGTATGAAAGTAAATATTTGAGCTGCTAGGCTTGTCGTTTTGTGTATTATAAATATGTTAGCTAAGTAGTTTTCTATTTGTAAAGTTTATAATTGCAAGATGTAAAACAAGATTATTGGAAAAATAATATAACACTAAAGATTTTTGAACTGCTTGGCTCGCATATTCTTATTTTTGAATCTGTTCGCAGTTCAACAAAAAATGAAAATTGTTTATGCTGCTGTATTATGCAATTACTCAATTTATAAACAAAAAACTATTATTAAAACAGAATGATAATGAAAATTAAAATAAACTTATTTAGTTGGACAATTTCTTTGAAATTTAGTTGAAAATAATTAGTTATCAATTATGTAAGATTTTTAGCAAATTAGTCAGCTTAAGACTTTGATGGTCTACAGCGAGACTGTGTTAATATAAACTAACCTAAAATATTAAGTTTTGAAAGTTTTTATGTTGCAATCACTAAATGAATAAAACGTAGAGAACCAAGAAATGTTGTCCGGCAGATAATCTAAGTAAACTAAATATACCTTTAATAATTATCTGAATATTACTACTTCAAACCTATTTACATTGTTTTTTGTTTTGGCCCGCTGCGAACGGTAGTACAGTGACGAACTGCCTACAGGGCTCCAACTCCGGATTTTAATAAAGAGTTTTGCATCTTCTAGAAGTGTTGTCATTTTACCAGACTCATAGGGCTCTTCTACCAGTTTTTTATGGATTTTTCCTTGTCACTAATATATGTTTACCTGGGATCGAATCTAGAACCCTTACTTTGTTGACAGGTTTGGTAGCCACTTCACCACACAGATTGAAATTGTATTTTTAAAGTTTTTAGCCACAAAAAGAAGTTTCCAATATTAGCTAATGATCATATCATCGTAAAAATGCAGCCGGTGTGCCTTTTGCGCGCTGGTCCAAACAGTAATGAAAAGAATACGCCACTTTAGAACAAATTCAAGTTAAAAAAAATTTGAACTTGGATAAGATAAAATTAACTTCAAATAAGTACTTATAATTCATAATTATACTATATTAATATGTAAAAAAATAATTTTTAAAATTTTTGCAGAAGATTTTCATTTAGTATTCATTTTGAAATTAAAACATTTTAGATAAAATTTTTGTGTTAATTTATTTTAAATGAATACTAATTAGTTTGTTTTAGAAATACACAAATATAAAAAAGCAGAAATTTTATTTTTTACTTTTGCTAAAAAGTTGTATAACTGTCGGTTGCTGTTATATTCAATATATTTCATAAACATCATAATTTATTCATATGCCATTACAAATATGCTAACGTGTAATTGTTATAAATACTTTATAAAATACTAGAATCTCAAGTTTCCTTTTCAATAGCGAAACTGTAAATATGATTAGAGCTGTAGGTTAAGACACAAATAACAAAAAGTTACAAAAGTACACTAACGCCACTAGTAATTAAATACCACATGATCGTTCTCGGTCAAAGCAGGTCCCTATTATTTCTATATCAATCAAACACCGATGCAAAAAAATGACCTAAAATATTGATTTTGACTATTAACATTTATTTATTTATTTATTAATTACAAAAAGGGTACTTGAAGACGGTTGAAATTATTATGTTAAGACGGATTGAAATTATGCATAGTTTAGTTTTCAAAACTACCAAAATTATTTGTCAGTTAATCGATTAAAATATTGTTTTTGCTTTCAGTTCAGTCATTTTACTAAAAATTGATCTATATAAGTATATAAAAGCAAACAGGGAAGCAACCTTTTTAGCATCTTTCTTGCTTTAGCTCAGTTTCTGATTACATATCTATAGTTTCACCTAGAGAAGATCAAAATTTGATCAATTGATACTTTTATTATTATTTATACTTCTTAGTTAAACTCTTCGCTAATTATATATTTCCTTTAAAAAATTTAAATATAAAAGTATTTATAAAATTATTCGATAAAATAAACTTTTAAGAGAATCTTTTAGACAGTACAAGTTTACGCCAAAATAGTATGTAATCGTATAAAAATATTATCTTAAACTTGTTTTTACACGAAGTAAATAATGTGTAAAAAATGACTCAAAAATATTGACTTTAGTTTCTTTCAAAAGTTTACTTGTTCATTTAAAGTATAAATTGATTTATAAAATATAAAATTAATGATGACTAAGTAATGGTAACATGATTTTGTACAACTATTTATAATCTTGTTTTTATTTTTATAACTTAAGTTGGCAACTTTCTAATACTAAAAGATTTGAAATAATTTATTTGAATTAATTTTTGTTTTATTAACATTATAAGCTTATGTAGCACTAGTTTTGTGTATCACAATTATTATCTAATTACTTAAAATATTTTATATAATTTATTTCCTCTTTAAAAGTTATGCTATCTGAAATTTCTTGTTTCTTTATGATTTTATTTTAAAATAATCAATTATTTTATGAACTATTTTTATGTTATAATTTGAAAGTATTATTTTCATGGAAATTAAAATGATTGAGATAAAAGAAGAAAGATTATTTTCTATCAATACCTTATCTCAGTTACTTGTCAATCAAGAGGTGATTAATTTTTAAATTTATAATTTTTCTTTAATTTCTCTGCTTTATTTTTTTCTTATGTGTAAATTATTTTTGTAAAAGTTATATTAGGACTACATTATTAGCAACTATTCAAATTTTTTATCTAAGATTATTTTATGTTGTATATGTTTCCATGTTAAATCATAAGACTATTAAATGTTTTAAGTACTTCAGTTGTTTTTTGAGTAAATCTTGTAATAATTAGGAAGAAGATCGAGATCTAGGTGTGGATATTGGAGAGATAGCGGAAAATCTCTCTGATGTTGAAGATGATGATCTTCAAGTCTTTCAACCTCTTATACAAGAAAAAATTGGTAATTAATAGTTAACAGTAAGAGTTATATAAGTTGTCAGAAATATATTGAAACTTAAATGACAAAAATTTAATTTTTATGAAATCTGTAGATGCTGAAAACCGATATATACAACAGGAAAATTTTGATCGAGCTTCATTACCTACAACTGTAACAGTTTTAACAGGAAATAATGGGGAAACTGTTTACATGGTAGGAACAGCTCATTTCAGTCAAGAAAGCTGTTTAGATGTTGAAAAGGTATTGTATCTACTAAATTGATTCAAATATAATTTAAAATTCGGCTAAAATCATACTGATTATGTTTGCATGAACTAAATATCTACTTGAAAATTTTTGTTTAATATCTTATCTAATGTTAAGTTATCATTTAAAAAAATATATCAAATATTATCAAATTTTAATATTTTCTTTATTTTATAATAAATATTTTATAATAGTAAAAGTTGATACAAATATAATTTAAACATTTTTTTTAAAAAGAGTAAACCTACTAAAATAATAAAAACAATTTTTTATTATAAAGTTTAAGATATATTTTCACCTGCTCAAAACCATTTAGGAAAAATGTCTATATTTTACTAAATAAGTAAATATATAGCGCTTCATTCTGTGACAAAAAAAGGTCCATAAAAACCCGGGTAGAAGGCCTTGTTAGTCTGTTTTATGATAATATTTCTAGAAGACGCCCAGCTCTGAATTTAAAGCCATATTTGGAGCCCCTTAGACTATTAGACACTGTACTCAGTGTATCAGTCCTTCTGTTCTGCTACATACCTTGTTAGTGTGAAGAGTGGAATCCTGCTGCATGGGCAGCAACTAGATATCCTAAATTTCTGCACTGGGCAGAAAACAGTTTCTTAAAAAAGTATTTTTTCAGTTTCTACCATAATTTTGTCTCTTTATAATGAAATAAGTATTCAATCTATCAGCAAATAAAAATTCAGTCATTAAACATTAGATTGAAGTTTTCCTTTTCTTGATATAGGTTGTCTCAATGGTTCAGCCAGATTTTGTTTTAGTTGAATTGTGTAAAGCTAGAACTGGCGTCTTAGTAATGAATAATCACTACAACAAAGATGACGATAAGCTGACAAGTATGGAACGATTAAAAAGATGCATTGATATGGTTTGCTCCTTTATCAATCTTTTAGTTGTAAAGTAGCTGATCATTTTAGAAAGGGGTGGCTGGTGGGTTGATACTTTATCTACTTGATGAAGCAACTCATAATGTTACAAATCAGATAGGAATGCAACCTGGAGGTGATATGCGAGCAGCTCACCAAGCAGCTTCAAAGTTCGTTTTAATTTGAACTTTTTGGTTTAAATTTTTAACTAGCCACCAGCTGAGATTGTTTGTTACAAAGGGTACCCGGATGTAAGGTCTTCCTCGGCGATCGACCTTTTGAAGTCACAATGAAGCGTATGATGTCTCGTCTTTCTTTTTTGTCAAAATTGAAGTTTGGTTGGAAGCTGTCACGTGACATCTTTTCAAAAATTAGGTTTGCTTCATTATTTTTTCAATTTCCATTTTACCTTTTTTTTCAATTGAAGCTCCGAAGACATTGAAAAGTTGAAAGATAACGATATAATCGAAGCAATGTACAAAGAAATCGTTGCTGAGTTTCCTGAACTTGCTGATGTACTTGTAAAAGAAAGAGATCTCTTCATCACTGCCTTTATCAGAAAAGCTATAGATACACAAATCGAAATGCCCCAAGGTATCACCTTTTAGTTTACTTCTCTTTGATCCCAACTAATTTTACTCCAAGGATTTCGTGCCCCTGTCATGGTAGCTGTGGTGGGAATGGGCCATACTCGTGGAATTCAAAACCTCTTTTATAAAGACATGGATCCATATAAAGAAATTAAGTCTTTGCTAGAGTAAGCTGCTATTGAAATTATTAATCAGAGTTGTTAAGAAAATAGGGTGGTGCTTACTTAATTCAAAACTTTATTCAAGTGAAGGAGTTGAAAACGAACAACTTGATGACTTTATAAAATAATTGCAATCTTAAAAAATCTTTGAATTTGCAAACCATTAATACATTTTTATTTTTTAGGCTTCCCCCTGCACGGAGAAGCTCACTGTTTAAGTATTTTATGCGAAGTCTGCTGTTATCACTTGCTACTTACGCTACATATCGACTACTCCGTAGATTCGATGTGTTTTCAAAGCTTTCTGGAATTAAATTTCTACAGTTTGCTTGATTAGATTGATGTTTTACCTTTATTTGGATGGTGTTGTGATTGAATTGTTTTCTTTCTGGTTTTAGTTTTAGTATCAAGTTTTTATGGGTTTTTCAACATGACCAGAGTGTTTTAATCGAATTATTCTTTGTGTTCAAATGATAATCATATGAAGATTGAATAAAATTTTATTTTCCAGTGGTCAGGCTGTAAAATGTTGTACAGTCTGATAATATCTAAATATTTCTGTAAAGTTTTGAACAAACGCTTTAAATTATGTGAAAAAAATCATCAAATTTGTAGACAGTATTTATTTCACCAAATGTGAAGGAGAGTGCCTGAAGAGAGCACCTCCCGCTAACTCACATTCTCACAAATAACAGCTATTTGGTCAAAAATATAGAAAGCAAAAGATGTAACACATGGCATTTCGATAGCACTCAAAGCATATAACAGTGAACAATTACATAGAATTATAGAAATATAAAAAAAGGAAAAATTCACAATTTAGAAATGGCAGTGTTGGCAGCGTTATGACGTTTCAACTTTTTTTTCAACAACGCGAGTGATTATGACATGGCAATGTCTGATGGCAGCTGGTTCCATGTACTAATTGTGCGGTATGAGAAAACATATGCTCTGATTAATGTACCAGGTGATATGGGGTTATTAAGATATAATGTGTGGTCTAAGTTGATATAACTTAAGGGAAGGACTAATGGAAAAGAAATCATCAAACTGAAGGTCAATTAAATTGTGGATATTTTTAAAATAAGAATTAAGTCGTATTTAATTCGTCGAATTTCCAAAGTATCTAAATTGATGAAGCTGAGACGATGTTTATAACTGTCATATTTAATATTAAGTTTCCTACATACTTGTCTCGTAAATGTGGCCTGAACAGACTTGATTTTTTGATATCACCTACTTGATATGGCAACCATGCACTAACATTGTATTCAAGAATTGGACGTACGTACAATTTGAAGAGATTGATAAAAAAGCATGGGTCCTTAGAATTAACGGTCTTTATAATAAGGAAGACAAGGTTGATTGATTTTCCAAAGATTTTGGAAACATAATTGCGCCATTTAAAGTCAGATCATAGACTAATGCCAAGGTCTACGACCGAAGATACTCGTTGAATAATAAACCTATTGATGGAGTATTGGTTCAAGGAATTTACAGCTGGTTTACGGGAAAAAGTTATATGTTCAGACTTTGTGGGCTGGATTCTGAGCTGCCAATCCGTAGGCCAGTTTTCTACAATGTGTAGTGCAGTTTGAAGTTTTGAAGGATTACAAGATGATAGCTTGATATCATCTGCATACATAAACACACTGACATCATCTACTGCTACAAGTCTTCTGATGAGGTCTTCAATGAAAATTAAAAAGAGAATATATTTTCAAATGTTACATAAGGATTAAAAAGAGTTTTGTGAGGTTGCAACAATTTATTTGTGTGATCGTGTTCACAGTCATCTGATAAATATCTCAAAAAAAATCAAACTTTTTAGTATTAAGAAATTTATTCCTCGACAAGTTTACAGATAGGCCTTTCAATCATTTTCAAAGATCTTTAGTTTGATTTGAAATGATTTTTACAAAGTTTTCTTTAAGTAGACTAATGAAAGAAGGTTTTTTTATTTAGCATTATCTTTTCATTTTTAAGAATTCTTAGACAGCCGAAATAACTTAATTTGATTCAATGTTTGGATAACATCGTTTTTTGTTTCAAATATTAAAACAAAATCTGGAATTTTGAGAAAGATTTGATTTCCCAAAACCTACAAAAAGCTTATCAAACAATCTATAAAACAAGGTTTATAAGAATAACAGACCTATACATATATACTAGACCTTGTAATCTTAAGATCAGTATGATGGTAAATGTTTTCAAACATTTTATGATCCCTTTCAAGAAATTAATTTGTGAAAAGCGACAAAATCCTTCCGCTTGATGACAGAAAAAGAAGCTGGTTCATCTAGTGCATCAGTGGTTAACGTTACAGCTTTCTTGTTGAAAAAAACTCATGATGAAGAACAATCTGCTAACGATCTTTAAATAAAGTATTTAATTTCATTTAGAAACTTTGTCTTTGAAAAAACCTTATTCATAGAAATACTAAACATTTTTCAACCCTGAAAGCTATCAAGCAGCTAAATCTTTTAAAGTATATCTAGAATCAGAGTACTATTAGCAACTTGGTTAATGAGTTTTAGCAAAGTATCAGTTAGGTGGATTCTTTTTTGGTTTAATAGTTTTATTTGTTATTTTTACGAAAGTAACTGCAGTGACTGCAGCCTCTACTAGAATTGTTCTGTCGCAATTACTTGATATGTAAACAGAATTTGGCTAAAATAAGTTGAGAGATAAAGATCTGTAAAGACTTTGGAGTGTAGCTCTTAGAAAAGATATCTCAATTTGATAACAACTATTTATTGCAGTTATATCGTATCCAGTTTGGCATTCATTAGAAAATCACATCTATAAAATGAAGAAAAACAATATAGCAGCCTAACTGACTAACACTTTTAAAAAGCTTCGTAGACTGTATCTTGTATAATTACATCAACTTTAATTTTGTTAGAACTCAAAACGAACATTTGGTTTCATATTTGACGACTTTGTATGAAGATCTTATTTTCAAAATACTTGGTTACCAGTAAGGGTAGTAGTTACTTCTCTAGCTTTTTAAGCTGTAAATAGTTTGTAGCTCTCGACTGTTATTGTAATTTAAATGCGACTTGTTAAGCCTAAAAATATTAACAGCCCCTAATATATTTCAATTCTACTATAAAATTTCTTTATGGCGGTGTCTCTATCAGGTATTTGAAAACCTTTCAATTTTTGAATATTGAATTATTGGTTTTTTTTTCGAATGGTTCTTATGGTGGTTTACAATTGAGCAAAATTTATATGTGGCTAAGTAATCTAAATATTTATTTAGCTTTCATATGAACTTTCAACTATTTTTTTGTATAATTAAACGTTTTGATAAAAGTCATATTTATACAAAACATAGTTTTAGGAAATAATTTTAGTTTCTTCTCTAGCATTTGATATATATTGTCTTTTAAAACAACTATTTAGTTTAGAGTAAACACAAAATTTGAAATCACCATTTTTATGTCTGAAAATAAAATAATCACGACTTAAATATTTTCCATAGTTTATTTCACCTGATATCTTTTTTTTACAAATTAAAGGAAATTAAGAAACACACTGCTGTAACTAGCTAGTCTACACGGTGATATCTTTTTAGAATGCTTGAAACATCTAAAAGTGTATCTTTATATGTTTTAGTTTTAGCTTATTAGTTTTTTAAATGTTCATTTTAAAGGGTTCAGAGGTGAAAAAAGCTTTCCACAAAAAAGACAAAGAAGCTTCAGACCAAGGTTAAAAAAAACTGATTGCTACAAATAATTACAGATAAAAACAAAATGTGGTAAACAACTTTTCAAGGTGACTTAAAGATTAACTTTTTAAAGTAAACGCACTGAACAAACTTACTTTGGTAAATGACTTTAATTAAAACTCTTTGAGAAGTTAATATAACTATAATACAAATACATTATTGTTATCACATATTATATTATTATTATAGTATTTAACAAAGTTTGGTTAAAGTATGTAATGCATAGATTTAATGCAAAGAAAAGTCAACCAAGCAAACAATGACTCAAGCCTGTTCAACTTGTTTTTCTGCACTATTGCTTACAGCACCGTTGAGCTTGTTGGTACTTGGTCGTTGACTTTTTGCAGAGTTCAGACGAACATTCTGTTGAACTTCAAAAGTTCGCAGCGTGACTCCAAAAATGTCTTCGTGATATCTTTGATCGCCCTAAAATTCAAACATTTAAGCTTGTTATAAATTTTGTGTAATTTATAATTTTTTAAATGAAATTGCTCATAGCAAACTTTAAGCAAATATTTTAAAAATGCTATTTAACTTCAGATATCAATCAGAGTTAAGTTAAAAATGTTGAAAAAATGAATACGTTATTGTTGAAATTATTCAAAGTATATTTCATTTTGATAAATCTATAATAGAATCAGATTTATACCTTCATTGTTAGAATGTATTCTGCTGCTTCTTCTTGTGAAATTTTCATTTGTTTTTTGATAATTTCTTGTACAGCAATATTGACTTCATTTGCCATCTTAACATCTCCACAAACAAATAAGTGACCATTTCTTTTAGTTATAATGTCAAATACAAATTCGTCAATTTCGTCCTTTATAATTGCTTGAACGTATTTCTGAAAGTATCAAAAAAGAAAAACTTTTGAAAAAAGTTCTCTAATTTAATTGCAATATTTTCAACTTTCAACAACACTTATTAGAAAAAATGTTTTAAAATGAGAAACTGTTGTAAAAATCTTATTGTAATATAAAACAAACATTTATAAACATTTTTATTACTAGTAAACTGCTTCTATCATATAACAATTACTGAAAGAATTATACAAATCAATTCTTTGATTTTATTCGAAATACTTTAAAATCTTTTAATTAATAAATGTTAAACCTTTTTATGGATAGGATCACGTGAAAATGCTGTGTAAGCATGAGTGATTGCTCCTGCTTCCATGCACTTTTCAACCTCATCTTTATAAATATGATCTAATTGCGAGTTCCGACATCCGAATAGCAGCACCAATGTGCTTCCTTCTAAAAATAAAGTTACATTTATGAAAATAAATTTATGAAATTTCAGTGAAAAGAAGAGCTTACTGATTTTATCAAACATCCGCTGCTCCCAAAAACTTCTATAAGGAGCAATTCCTGTTCCTGGCCCAACTAAAATAATTGGGAGACTTGGATCTTTTGGTAGATGAAAGCCAGGTGCTCTAAAAGTGAAAAGTTCGTTTATTAACCTCATTGGAAATGAAATCTAATTTGTTTCAATGATTTTTACAACGCTTACGCTCTAATAAAGCATGGTACTTCTTCTGTGTCATCAATTTGATTAAGATAGTTGGAGCACACCCCTTCTCGAAGCTCCCCTTCGCCTCCTTCAATCAATAAATTCATCATCAAATATGATCTTAACTAAATTTTAGATTTAGATTTTTTAAAAGTTTTCAACAAAATAAGATGAGCATTTTACATCAGGATGAACTTCTAACATACAAGTTTTGACTTTTATTTTAATTGGCTTCATCGAATATCACTAACCGTTAGTGTGGTAACGAACTACTGCAACAGTTGCATGGACCTCTCCAGGATGTACTACAGGTGAACTACTAATTGAATAATAGCGAACTTGTAGTAGAGGAAGTTGGGTGAAAATTAGAGGGGCGGTCAGTTTTATGGATGGGAACTCCTTCAGTACAGCTACATAGTTAGGAACGCCAATAATACTCCATTCGTCATAAAGAATGCTGTCCTGTTTTACAAAAAAAAATTGTTTTTAAAGTGCATTAAAAAAACAAGTTGATAAAATGTAAAAGTTGTTGTGCGTTTAACAAACTGTCAAAGTAATATTTGAAGATTGAAAAAGCTATTACAAGTTTTAATCTCAAAAGTGATAATCAATCATATAATTATTTATATAAACTCGAAAACTTTAATCCTTAAATTGAAAGTTATCAAAATGATTAAAAAGATTAAAGTCAAGATGTAGCAGATATTGAATTTCAATCTGTGTTAATTACTGCTTAAATATGACATGCAAGAGTTACACGTGATTAAGTAAACTAACTTAACCTCGCTAAGTTTGATTAATCGTTCACGATGAGACTTATCAGTTGCAACTCCTGAAAGAACCTTCAACATCTGTTGAGATGGTGGAGTACTAATATCGATGTATCTTAACAATGCAGTTTGAAGACTGCATTTAGGCATACGATCAAGTAGTTCCCACTTTTTCATCTCACCTACACATTGCAGTCAAGCTTTATTCTCTGATTCCAAGCTTGATTTTATTATAAGCATTACGTGAGTCTCAAACGTTGTTCAATTAATAACTAACGCTTACAAATATTTGAAAATCCAAAAGTTTACCTCGAGGAGTTTTCTTTATTCTCAATGATTCCACTTCAATAAGAGTTTTAGGATCAAACGAACTTTCCATGTATTTCAATATTTCTGAAATAAACAAACAAGTCAAACAAATTCAATTTGTCAAATATTTTCAGAGAAATCACCTTCAACATGAAGAGGATTGTTCTTCGGAAAAATTGCAAGATGATCACCAGGCTGGTACTCAAGATCTTTGTTCGTTTGAAGCTCAACTAAGATTGTTGATCGTCTATAAAGTAAATAAGAAATTATTTGTTGGGAAATCAAAATAGTAAGTTAGTAAAAGATAGTTTTCATACCCTGATTTTTCGGATTGTAAGTTAGTTCGATTGATTAACTTGCAAGATGAAACTTTCTTTCTATGTAACTTGGAAAGGCCTGTAAGTCGATTATATTAGAATAAAAAAACACTTTTTAAAAGTAACCCTTTTTTACAATAAATGAAATAATTTTTAAGGTTTTTCTTTCAATTAATCTTAATTATATACCTTCAACATAGTCTTCGACTGATATAGTGCTTGATAGCTTCAATCGGTATCTAGATTCTTCGTAATTCTCATCGGAATCATCCATCTCATCTTCAAATCTATTATCGCTTTCGATACAGTAGACTTCACAAGCAGCCTAAAATAACAATTGAAGTAATTATAATTTATATGTAACAACTAAAATTTACCAAAAAACTTATATTGGAAAAAAGTTTCTTTGTTAAAGACTTACTTCATTAAAAAGTCAAATAAATTAAAATACTTTTGCTTTAATCTACCGTAAAGTTATACCTTAAAGACTTGCTTGCTCCAAGTACGAAAACTTTCTGCTTGACCACACAGCTCATCTCCTTCTCCGATCTCTAAGATCCGCTCACCATTTAGCTCACCAAACATGGTATCAACAGCATGAGCAAAGGCACAAAAATGGGGGTATGCCCTAGATCCCAAACCAAAGACGCTAAATCTGAAAAGGATTTTAATATCAATATGCTGCTTGCTTAAAAGTTTAGTTTTGCTTTTATTTTTATTAATTATTAATTGTCATTTTTGTATTTAATCTTACAGCTTATAAGCATTTACACACATATGAAGCTAATGAAATGGCTTAAGTTCACCTAATTGATGATGTTTGAAGCACAAGCACTTTTAGTAATTAATCATCAATTCATAAAATCATAAATCATGTAAGTTAAAAAGAGTAGCACCCAAAATAGTTTCGCAACATACCTAACATTTGCCAGTGGACCAACTTTTTCAGTATTTAAGCTTTTTAAAGAAAGCGTTGAGCCTCTTTTAACCAGTGGCTTTAGTGTCGCAACGCTTTGAAATTTTCCTTTTTTTTTGTTTATAGTTTTTCTGCAGTAATCAATAAAAGCTTAAAAGATGTCTTACGGTATTGAAATATTTACTTACTCATTGCTACCTTCATTAGAACACAGTTTATGTAAGCTTGAGGCAAAAGTCTAAAAATGTAAAAAATTGTGAACAAATCGAATCTTTAACAAATGGAATTGGTCGATAAACAACAAGTAATGATTTTAGAAACAGTTAGCTGGTAGATCAAGTACACTAAACGTATTTTTTAGATAAAACAGTAAAAAAATACCTCTCCGTTGATAGGTGGATCGCCATTTCCAAATGTACTTGTTACTACAAACACCAGTGATTCATACTGAAGATTTACTATATCATAGTCCTCCATTGCTATAATCTATCGAATTATAAAATAAACATTTTTGTATATTTGACAGTTTTACGAAGCTATACAGTTTGTAATGACACACCGAGCAATTTACATAAAATATCTCAGGAAAAGCTCTCATAAATAATCGATTATATATCTCACTTTTCCATCAAATGCATGATCGAGTAATCTTTTCAACATTTTAGCGTATTCCAGCGATTTACCAGTCTCTGTTGCATATAAGATAGTTGCTCGAATACGTTTTGACATAGCTTTCGTCATTAGGTTAGCTGTCATCATCACGGACCTAAATATATTTTCAAATTCAAATGATTTGTTGGAAATACTTGAAGATTTTAATTGTTGATATTTTCAGGTAAAACTCACTTTGCAAGCTCTTTGAAATGAATCTTTATGTTGCTTTTTAGTTTTTTTTGGTCTTTGAATTTATAATATTTCCATGGATTTGGCTGTTGATAATAAATACAAAAAATTGTTGAGCTAATATTGAATCAAACTTATAAAATGGTTTTTTAAATGTATTTATTCTAAAAGTTAGGGTCTAAAGTAACTGAAAAAAACTGTTACTTGATAAAGACAAGCGGGATTAATTATGTAGTTGAAAAATTCTTGATGGAAAACAGGAGATGCACTTCCAGATATCGGAGGAACCAACCATACCCAATCAGCTGGGCAACCTCCTCTAACTTTTAGTTCATTATGAAAATGTTTCATAAAAGAATCGCTCGCAACATGGTGGTCCATGATTGTAACATTATCTGACTGTAATTTTTAGAGTCAAATTTTGTAAAATTTATTATTAACGTAAAATAAACTCAAGTTAAAAAACACCTGTTGTTCAGCGTTATAGAGTTTTAAAATATAAAAAGGATTATTTTTCATACCAAACGAACCAAATCAGTGAGTCATATAATCTTTTAAAATTTTTTAAAATTTACAATAAGAATGTTTTCGGAAATTTGGAGATATAGCATCTTATAATCGCTTATAAATGAAACTAAGAATTAATTAAACAAACCACAACAATTTCTACAAACCTAACCATCTTAAAACTTTATATATTAAATTAATATACTTGAAAACTGTGAAGAACAGCTACGTTTGTTTCGAGCAAGGCTGTATCTTTCCACAAAGATGAAGTTCTTTTGGTATCTAAACCCATTTTTTCGGCAATTGTCTAAAAAGTAAGGATGTGTTTTTATTTATTTTATAGTTTATTCAAAACAAATAGGAAAAGTTGAAGGTTAATTTGCTTACTGGTAGCAAATCATATCTTGATACATCACAAAGATCTCGGCCAACTTCTGTTCCCATAAACCACCCATTAAATGGAGCGGCAGAAAACTCTATACCTCCAATATTTAACATAATATTGCTAACTCCTGGTACTGCATACCACTTTAAATCCATTTCTTCAAAACACTTGTACCTGAATTTTACAACCATAAATTAGGAATCAATGTCAAAGTAAATTCTATATCAACTGTAATAAAGCTTAGAAAAACTTATTTCTTGAAACATTGTCTTCAAATATTTCTAAAATATTTAATTTGGAGCAATGAATTAAAAGCTTGTTCCAAACTATTAAAATTTATATACATCATCTACAATACCTCTGATATTTCTATACAAATGCAGATGCAGCATCACTTATCAAGCTAAAATATCCATTAAATTTTTATAAATGATTTGGTGAAATTTTCAAATATAATAGAGCTTCAAGGTGATAGATTTTTAGAATATTTTTAAGTTTTTAAGAACTATGAAAAGCTGGAGGAGTTAGTTGAATTATTTTGAATTATGGTTATTTTTAAGATCAAAGCTGTCAATTGTGAACATTCTTTTTATAGCAAATACGTTAGATTTCTGTAAATACTTTTAGCGATCTTATGATTACAAAAACTTAAATTTTTTTATTCAAATATCAATTCAACAACATTTGTTTATTTTAAAAAGTATAAAATATTAAAACATTAAATACCTCGGGTGTCGGATTTTAACTTCAAGGACAAGCTCTTCAGGTACATCATAAACATCTGGATCCTGACCATTTGCTTGAAGTACCCAAGGAAGAATATCAAATCTACCACCTTTTCCTTTCCATCCTAACTTCTCACATATCTGAAATTGATAAGTATTGAGACTACCTATCCGGAACAACTGTTCAGCAACATACTTGTGTAAACTCTAGATTGATAGGATCTCCAATAATACTGTCATCATCTTGACGGTAAGCAGCATAGCGAAGAACCTGACTGTTCCACACTCGAAACTCAGTTGATAAATGCTTTCTCGGAGGAAAAAAGGTAATGCAAGATCTGTAAACAATTTATTAAAGAAAAGATTATGTATAGTAATAATACTATATAACAATTTACTGTTAAGTATAAAACTGATTAGTGTAATCTAATGACTTTACAAAGAAGGATAAAGTTCATACGTAAATTACTCAAACAATAAGCTCCACGAATCGTACAACTTAATACAAAGTCATTCAAACAAATTGTAACTTACAAAAATAACAATAAAGTCAAAACTGAGCTAATCTAAGTTTTTTTAACTTTAAAACAAATATCAAGAATGTTTGAGTTGTCGTGGAGTGACTTTCAAAATGAGTTTCAAGGTTGTTTTACGTATTTATGAAGTTTGTTTTAATTTATTGAAAAATTAAACGTAAAGTAATAATAAAATAAACATATAATCTTTTAAAGAGCTAAACAAACATCTTGAGCTTACTTAGCAAATAAATTGTTTTGTGTCAATATTTATTCAAATATTTAAAGAAAGCAAGAGAACAACTGATATCGATTAATCAACTAGATAACTCCATATAGTAAATAATAAGTATCTGTAGAAAATGTTTCAGATAGTTCCTACTAAAAAGATTTATTTTGATAAAGTATTGATAGGAGTTAGAAATAAGAAAACAGATAACAGGAATTATTCACACAAAGTAAAATTGATAAAGTTGTTTAAGCTTGGTGTAACCTTAAATAAATTTAAAATATTTGCAGCAGCTTTAAATTCAAATAGTTTTTGAAGCCTAACTCGATTTTTATAAACTGCAAAAATTTACTTAACAATTTGAGAAGTATTTAGACCTATCTAAAACTGAAGTCACGTGAAGTAATTATAATTGAAAGTTGTAACTAAGCATTGCAAAAGAGCGTTTAAAGTATATTTTGCATCATTTTTTAATCTCTAAATCAACTTTCAGTTTAACTTTTGAAATATCGTCAACAGAGTAGAGTAAGTTTTGATGTCTTTGACTACAAAGTGGTGGACAGTTAATTTGGTAGAAAACCAGCTTTTTGAAAAATTACTGACTGATTACCTCTTTGGATTTATGAAATTCTTTATTGTTTTTCTAATAACAAAATTAAAATCAAAACATAAAAACCATTTAGAACGTTTTCAAAGTTTACTCTTATAGCTAGAAAATATAAAAAGAATATCGAAGTATGCAAACAACGATTGCTTTACCGGATGTTTCCTTTATTCGTCGCAAATTTCATGTGAGTGCATAGAGCCTCAAACATCTCTTCAGTTGTAGTGATTTGTCGACAATCAAAAACCTAAATAAGTGCAAGGTGAAAAATTTTGATAAAGACTTCTTAAAATATAATATTTAAGAGGATGAAAGAAATTTGATTACTTGTAACTTGTTCCACTGTTGCCGTCCAATACACCTAGGAGCATTCCGCCAAGCCACCTTGGCCCCAAAGATCAATTCATTTTCTGTTAATTTATACTCTCCAGTTGACTTTAGTGAATCAAGAACTTCATTCAGTCGACTTTGATGAGCATCAGATCCAACTCTTAGTGACAAATGATTATTAATTATTTTGTTTAATTATAACAGTCTTTTAAAGCTTAAATATTATTACGATCACGTGTTGCAAAAGTTCTTAAATACTGAAACATATCATGTTTCAAAATCAACTCTACTAAAAGTGATATTACCAGTTGATTTAAAGTTTATGATTTAACATTTCAAAAACACGTCTCAAAAACTGTAGCAAAAAAGAGTTGAAAGTCACAACAGGATGTTCTACTGAACCTCAGGCTAAATGAATTTAAAAAATGAATCAAATACTTTAAATTACTTAGTTATAGCAGTAGCTAACTTACAGTAGTTTTAAATAAAATACTTGGTTATTATTTTATCGAGCTATTTTACCGTTTTGTGGAGTCATAATACTGGTCGATAAAATCGATAGCCAATTTACGAATCTCATCAATAGTTTGAAAATCTTTAGTTGGATCCACTGTCATATTAGGAGGATTCATTAAGCTTCCTCGACATTCGGTTTTTGAGCAAATATTGACCTGTGAAAATTGCAAGCTAAAAGTCATATCAAAAAATATAAATATATTTTTATCAATTTTACATGGATCAAATAGGTCGACAGGAATTAAATCATATACTTGGAATTCGAGAAGTTGTTGTAAAAAATCTTACTGGACAAGCTTTTTGATGCAAAACTTCTTTATCTTTCGTTCCGCTTTCATGGTTTTGTAGAAGTTCTGCTTTCGTTCTTGTATGAGGAAGAAAATTATCGTGTTTTGGTTGAGGTCTGAAAAATAATGAAAATTCATAAAAACAAAACAACAAAACACATAGAGAATCATTTGTAAAATTTGAGCTCAACATTGAAAGTAACTTCAACTTTTTAATTCAGTTTTGACAAACTATTGTTGTTAAATATTTTTTAATATGGATAAGTCCATTCTCAAGTTTGTGGAATTGGAGAATAAAGATATGTTTCTCCTAAGTCTTGTAGTTTCAAAACATTAGTCGAAAAAAATAGTTGTAGTGATTGAAACAATTTCCAAATAGTTCAAGCTAAGCTT
This sequence comes from Pegea sp. RAD2-039, assembly GCA_034620365.1. Classification (NCBI taxonomy): domain Eukaryota; kingdom Metazoa; phylum Chordata; class Thaliacea; order Salpida; family Salpidae; genus Pegea; species Pegea sp. RAD2-039. The sequence goes on from JAQGEQ010000192.1 coordinate 3,429,649, forward strand.
CTATAAGTTACAGAAGTTATAGAACAAACTGTTTAACAAATCAATGCTCTTTTCGGAACTTGATAACTGATAATGAGTCGAAAATATTTTAAAGATATTTTACCCAATGCAAGAGAAAAAATATACAGTGAAATAAGCTTTCAACTTATCCTGAGGCAATTTCATAATTAGCCTAAGATTTTTGTTGTATTGTTTTGATAAAGTCTTACTATGATTTATTCATAGGTTTAGTTAATCTGATTATCTCTCGCTGTTTAAAACCATAAATGATTGTAAAAAATTTCAATCACTGTAAATCATATAGCTTAATACTTAATGTTTTTAATTTTTTTATAATTTAGTATTAATTTAATATGAGACGCTTAAGCAATTCTATAAATAATGAACTTTCTTTCACCAAAGAAATTACATCATAGCAATTTAACTTATAGTTCCTACTTTATGTGATATTTGTTAATGATAAGAAGATAAAAGTTATAATTATCTTTTAATCTAAAAGTTTTATCGGATCTTTCTCATAATATTTCAAAAAATAAAATTTGTAAAATTTAGAAACATTTGCAAAGTTATACCAAAAACCTATGTGTAATTGGCGTCTCTGTTTATGTGTTTTAATCACTAATATTATTAAGGGCTTGAAATAGAAGTTTTGATAACTTACCAAAGTTAATTGATTTACGATAAGCCTATTATACGACTGAAAAAGTTGTTAAAATTGTACACATAGTTGAATTAATTCATTTTTATAATTTCTTTAAAAGTTTGATATTTTAAATAAAGAAATAGTTTACGTTCTAAGAGTAAAATCTTTTATTTTATATAAATCAATAATTTCTAACCTTTTAATCATATCTGCCGATTTTAAAAGAATATTCGAAAACTGAATAAAACTCAAACAAATCAGTTTTTAGTATAATATGGTTCCGCTTTTTCTATTTGAATGAATGAACAACTCAGTGTATAGTTCAATATATACCGAAAAGAAAAAAATCCGCTCGAAAAAATAGAGTACAATTCTGAAAATATTTTTCTACACTCACTTTGTTTTTGTATAAAATAAACCTGTTTGGCTAATTTAAGTGGCTTTTGAAAGACTTCAAAATGTGTAAATGAAATTCATTGATAAATTCGATGAATAAAATTTATAGATAATTTAGATGAGTAAATTTTATAAAACTAATTGGAAAACTGATCATCTTTCGGTTGGTCAGCACAACTTTACTGTAAATTTGTTTTAATTGAACTTGGAATGTAGTAGTATCTAATTATATATGTTTACAACGTTTTCTCCTAAAAATAAGGAACTAAAAAGAGGAACAAGAACTAAACAAAGATTTTGAATTGTATTTGGAAAAACTGATTATTATCTGCTTTTATTGTAATAGAAAAATATTTATTTAAAGACATCATATAACATACTAAAAGTATTTGTTTTGTAAAGTTTTTGACTTATTATCGATTTATTTAACTTATTTGTAATGCTAGAAATTGTCTAATAATAAAACAATTACAATCATTAATGAAATAAAAAACACACCTTTGCACATCTATTTGCTTTTCAGCAACTATACCATTTTCAAGATATTTTTCGTTTGTTTTTGATGGTTGCTGGGGAATTAAAGCAGGTTTCTTGTAATGTTGGCTGGGTTGAATTGGACTCAATTTCAATGGAAGTTTTTCTTTGTTATTGATGATTGCTATAACAACAAAATACTCATTTTGAAATTATTTATTTTTTTGTATCTTCTGTAATAGTATGATTCCTTAGTGCATTTAAGTAACAAAATGATAAGCAGAGGAACTTTAATAAGTCAATAAATTTACATTTAGAGCTACTGTAACTTGAAGGGTATCTTTGGCGTTTTCTACTATATGTTACTTCTCCATTTTGTCCAGTAATTGTTTCCAGAGTCCCAGAAGCTTTAATTAAAAGTAAAGCATTTCCTCCTGGCCGTATGCCTACAGTTTAAGAATTAAGTATACTTCAATTTTACATAAATCAGAATTGTACCTTACAAATAAGAAAAGCGTTTTAAGAGTAAATTACAGAATGACAAAATAATACCAAAATATCAAACTACTTAAATCACTTAAATATTTAACTAATGGGAATTTGAACTTATTTAAAATAATAGAGATCAAAATAGTTAAGTATGTAGATTGGCATTATTTTGAGTATTTAACTTAAAATTCTAACTTCGCAAACATTGCAGAGCATTTTGATAATCCATGTTAGAAAGGTCATGATGATTTATTGCCAAAATAACATCCCCTACTCTTATCAGGTCAGTTTCTTCGGCTGATCCACCTAAAAATGTGCTTATGAAGTCAATAAAAACGATTTATAATCGTATTTTAAACTATTGTATTGTAAACTAGTCTTTTAAGAAAACTTGCAGAAAATTAATTATTTGAAATGATTCGGCAAGTTTAATGAAATAACTTAATCAAACATTTACCAAGTTTACCCCTAAATTATTATTATAAGAGCTTTATTTAGTTTTACAAAGTTTGTTAAGTTTACGATGAAAGGAGGGGTTGTTAGAACACTTAAATTCATATGAGCAAATGAGCTCTTTCAAATATTTTGACTTTATAAAATTTAAAGTAATTACATGACATTAAGTAACTATTAAACTAATAATATTTATTCGTTACAGATAATTAAAAATAATAATTTTCAATTATCACAAAGACTACAGAAATAAAGTTTTATATAAGTTAATGTTAAAAAGAATAACTATAATGAATAAAAAATTAATAATTTTTGATTTTACCAGAGAAAATATCAGTTAAAAATTTATAATAAGTTGTGTTAATATCATTTGAATAAATATTGATTCTTAAATTCTATTAGCTACTAATAATTAGTGATAAGAACTTAAAAAAAAAGTCATTTAATAGCTTAAAGAATATATTAAAACTCATTGGTTGCTTAAAAGTAAGTTAAAACGAAATGTACCTCTTACTACATATGATATTTGAGTATAAGGTTTGATTGACCTTTCTTTTACACTGAATCCCAATCCAGTTTTACGTCGTTTTTTTATAAGAACAGATAAAGTGTTTGAAGAGTTGATCATTTGCTGGTCTTTATAGGAATTCCCGTTTGGTACACCTACAACATTTATATAGAACAAAATTAGATTTCAGCATCTGATGCAGGATATGATGTTGTCAATGATATTGATTAAAACATCAAAGCTTAAGAAGTGTCGTTAATATCATATTAAGCAATTCTCTATTGTAAACAGTAGATATAGTTTTGTCAGAAAAATAATTGCTTATATCCAACCAAATTTATTACTTACATATAAGAATGAAAAAGCATAGGTATAAAAACATACATAAATGTAAATTGATATTTGTTAGGTAACAAAATTAAAACTTAACTGCTAATATATATTTTTCCGCAAGATTTTTGTAAGATTGACCTAAATATATTAAGTATCTATCTTTTTAAATATAGTTTTTTAAATTAGATTGGTACCTCAAACTTTATTTATTGCAATAAATGCAAAGGAGGGTGCCTGAAGAGAGCACCTCCCGCTAACACACATTCTTACAAATATTACTTTATAAATATATTACTTTTCTATTCTCGCACCTAGTATATTTTGCAATTTTTTATTTTTACTGCTAAAATAATTCATCAACATACTAACAGGAAGTAAAATGAATAGATATAAATATAAAATATTTTACCTCGATTTCCATTTCCATACCTACCGTTTTGGTTCGACATTTTTGTAAAAAATTATCGCTTTTCAGATTCAAATCAACCAAAATGATTTTTAATTAGTAACTTTCCTTCTTATAGAAAAGCAATGCCACAATTATTTACATAAGGTTGTCAATAAACGTAACCTCAAGTAAATTATTTGCAATATGTAAGATGGTCACGCCTTTTGGAAACAATATGGTTTAATTTTGTAATAAAAAAAAAACTTGTTTTATAGTATAACAAGTCTTTTGTTATTTCATTGAACTAGCTTTTTGTGGTATCATACTTCTTTTCTTGGTGTTATAAAATGATTTGAAAACTCATTCAAATGTTGTTTGAACCCAAACAACTTTTGTGATTAGTTTCTTATTGTCTTTATTTTATTTTAATACAAGTCATTTAGCAAACAAATCGATCTTTCAAATCTAGCATCATCTTTGACAGAAGTTTTTAAAAGCATTATTATTTAATCAATGGTCAATTAAGGTAAACAATCAGCGCTTAGACTTTTTTGTAATTTTTGAAAGTGTCGTAAAAAAATAATAAGGCTTTGTTACTTTAACCAAATAAAATAAAGCGGAAGTTCCTCTTTTAATGAATCATATAATAATTTACATATAACTACACCAGTTTATACATCCTTAAAATACGAGCTTTTTTGGTAGTAAATAAATACAAAATAAATCAAGTTTAATTAGAGTAACTTCATAACGTTTACTTGGTTTGATGTTTCTTATTCAGATCTTAAACAGTACAAATTTCCCAACCAGTTTCTGCATCATCCTATTTTGCTTTGTTTTCATGCAGATAACTAATCACAGCATCTTCTTAGAAAAGTGTCTACGTTGTCAGATCTTAGAATGATTTAAGTAATGTGTAATAAACACAATGTCTAATTCCCACTTTTTAATTAGACGCCCTTGTTTCACTAGATTCCTAGTGCTCTACGAAGTAAAATAAAAAGCACCTGTCATTTCAAAAATTCGAATTTTTACTTCGGTTAGAAACAATTTATTCAATCGTGTCGAATGACCTGACTCTTTTTTTATTGGATACTTTATCAAATGTTATCAAGAACCAGGCATGAAGTAGAACGTTCGAATTATCAATAGATTTTTATTATAGATCACTTTTAGGACATTTTTCATGATTTAATGAAGACTAAATCTTTCTATTTGTCTAAAACATTTTTATTCTTTTTTTTTCTAACTAGGTAACAAAAAAATTACCAAAGAATAGCTATTGTCTCATTTTGGAAAATCGCAGTAGTGACAAAGTTTGAATTAAGAAATCTTTCTTTTGCTCTTATGATCTAAATTCTTATGTTCTAAAATTCTTTATACACTAACTAGAATATTTTAAAGATTAGTTTTTGCATTTTCATCTCATAAACGTTTTATATATGACCTAGTAATTGTTGCAGACAGGAAAAATTGATTATACTAAAAGCCCAAATTTTTAATTAATGTTTATAAGAAAAGTTGTCTGTTACTTAAATGAGAATAAAATAATAGATATATTTTATTTATTACAAGTTACATGTGGATTTTTAATTTACACTTTCAAATTTTTGGTGTTGTATTTCTCTAAAACTTTATATTAAATACTGGTAGAAGTTTAGTTGATAGTGAATTAAAGTTATTTTGCTCTATATGTTAATTACAAGACATTTTTTAAAGGAGAATATACGCTGCTATGGTTGGTGCTTTGCTGCGAGCAGTGGTCAACTTATATGCGATTTTAAAGACCAAAAAATTAACATTTAAAATTCCTCTGTAAATTATGTATGCTGTGGTTTGGTGCTGTTGCCTAACATTTTTAATTGCTAATTAAGCTGCTGATATTATAAATCTAAGTTCTTATACCACCTGGACAAATTTAGAAATTATTTCAAACTTTCAAAATGAGTGGCAGATCCAAACTGGCTTTTGTTGATTAACAAAATTGTAGTACATAGCATTGCAAGATAATAAATCATACTTGAATTTATTTTAATGTATTTTCTATAGTTGCTAAGTTTAAAGCTAAAATTTAACCTTTTGCCGAGTAATTAAACAAAGTAAAGTTTTCATTTAGTTTAATACAAAATTTGTTTGAGTCTAAAGATAATGATATAATAAAAAAGCACAAAATAGTCTTAAGATTATTGTTTTGTTGCTTGGTAAATCAGTTCAGCTATATTTCTAAGCTTTCTGCTTTTTCCTACAGTTATCTTGCTTGGCGTTTTGATACACTTACATATCATTTGAAAAGAATTCTTCATCAATCTTCTTACAATCTTTATTACAGGGTCTTATATCTTGTAAATAAGAAAAATATGATTCGAATAGTTTTTATAGCTCCATTTTTTCCAGCCAGAATCATGAAAATATATTGAAAACTAAGTTAGTTTATTTTAGGTTAGCTCGTTTCGATTTCTTATAGGTGGGTAAAAAATTATCTTTTAAATTCAAATGGTTTTTGTTCCTTATATCATGTAATCTTTAATTGTTTAAATTTGCAAATTGTATTCTGTAAGAGGAAAACAACACGAATTAAATGACTTTTATTGCGGCACATACCTTCGCATAATTTTGATGATATCATCAATTTTAAATTAAATCTTAAAAGAGAAAATATAATCCTAAAAACTCAGACATTTTTCCACAATTGCTTTTTGTAAGTTTTTAAAATTAAATGTAAATTTGTTCTTACTCACTATTTCATACTATTTTAGTTTGTTTATGATTTTCAAGTGTTTTACTTTATGTTGAATTCAACCTCAAAACCTTCGATTATTCATACTATTTGTATTAAAAGATTATTTCTAATAAATAATAGCCACTTTTAAAATAGTCAATTAATTTAAGAATTTATTTGGTTTAAAAAGCCAATATTTTTTAGCCTGCTGTTTTACCTTTATTACTGCAGCTTATATAAATTTGACGTTTTGAAGCTTGTAAAGCTACTTTATTTTACATCAATAGTTTAAAAAAGTATGAAATTAAAATAAAACTTTTTTTCAGAGAGAAAAACCAATTGAAATTTTACAAAAAAAAAACAGATATTCTTAATGTACATTTTATAATTAATTAAAAATCTTCAAGTAAAAATAATTTAGAATTTAAAAAATATTCGATATTATGATTACTGATTTGTTTAGTCTTTTATAAAATTCTTTTTGGGAGTGATGAAGAACCTTCTTTTTCACTAAAACTTTAAATATTTATTTTGGTTTTATGTTTAGAAAACTTTTGAACTTTTCTAAAACAAACATCATTAAATCAAAGCTTAAGTGGATTTACTTAGTAGTAGGAAAGCATGAAATATATCTTTCTAAGTATTGATTAAATATTATAAGCCTGATCATTAAATAACGAATGTGTTGAGTCATTCACTTAAAATGCTCAATATAATACTAAGGGTAATAAAAATGTAAGTCTGTTTACATTTGAAGAAATAAAATTTTAAGTGAATGAAACTTTTTATCATCATTTAAAGTTAAATTTTTAAGCCAAGTATTTTTAAAGAAAACTTAACTTTTAAATGTGGATGTAGTTTGATTTAAAAGTTTGATGGAGAAAGTTCTATCAAGTAATTATATGCAGTGAAAGCCAGCTTAAATCAGATTAATTGATTAAAAAATTATGTTTTTGTTTTCTTAGCAACTGTTTTGTATGTAATCAATTAAAACTTTTGTTTTTATTATTATCAGGTAAAGTTGTAATGTCTTCATTTTGTAAATAAGTCAATAAAAAAACTAGAAGTAGATAGATAAAACTTACAAAATCCTTAAACTTAATTTTGAAATAACTTATTTAATAGTTTATAAAAATTTAGTGTATATACAGAGTCAATTAATTTTAAACATCTGAAATTATGCCAATAAGAAAGATCAGAGCAAAATCTGCAGTGAATGATAATTTCAACTGTACGCCTGAAAATGTCCAAGATATTCGAACAGCAATCGTTTGTTTATTAAACCGAATTTCTTCTTTAATTGAAATTCGTGATGGCAAAGCTCCAATTTCCTACAAAACATTCTTTCAAGAATTCTGTTTATTAGTAAGTAGAAATCAAAACAATAAAATTAATTTACTTCTTTGACTTTATATTTGATATTTTCATATATCTAAATGATACATTTCAAACTTTTCCTTTTATTTTGTACCTAAAATTTGTATCAAATAAATCCATTTGTTTAATTCTAAAATATAAAAGTATTTATTGCAATTTCAGAATGAAACTATCTTTGAAAGTCTAACCAACCGTTATCTGCATTGGTCTTCATCAAAAAATGCAAGAAGCAAGTCATCAACAAGAAATTACCGAAAATCATTTTCAAATATTAACTTAATGAGGTTTATAATTCAAACTTTAATTAAATTTATATAAAATTGTTTTTGTTGATAAAGAGCCAAAAAGACATAAAAAGTTTGACAAAACCAAAAAAATAGATCAGATAAGGTCTTTTAAAGAGTCTTTATAAATATTGAAGAAATTAGAAAAAATGTTTACCAAACTATTTCTCTACATCAGTAATTATGAAACTTTTCACTAAATTTTAATATTATTTTCAGTAATAACTATGCACATGACCAAGCTGATAGATTTCTCAAAGCATTTATGTCTGCTTTTGAGCAATGTCGAAAAAGTTTAGTTTTTGCTTTGAAAAGAAGATCTGAAAAAGAACACTTACTAGCTAAAACCTTAGAAGATACAGAAAGTAAAAAGTCGATTATTTTGTAAAATTTCTGCATTTAAGAAAAGTTGACTTTTAAATTTGTTTTTCAAATGCTTAATATAGTTTGAATCAAAAAATTTGTTATAAATTTCTTCTATAATACATGTCTAAAATAATTTTCTATATTTTGAAATGATCAAAGTTTAATTAGTAAAATAATTGAAAATAAAGATAGCAAATTTCAAAAATACGTTTAACTGAAATGATAAACAAATGGTCTAGGAAAGCTGGAAAAGCAAACTAATGCATACAAGTTATTAGAAGAAAAATTAAACCTCTTTAATCAAAGTAAAAACTTTCAAGTACCAAAATCCCCTAATTTATATGGAAGTTTTGAAAAAAACAAATTGAACGACATGAAGTAAGTCAACAAGTTATAATTATTTATAGTAGTTATAACGAATCTATTAATCACGTGAATCCTATAGTAGCTCTTTCGTTTTTTCTAACCTGAGTTTATTAAACAAGAAAATTTGTAGTTGTTTTAAAATTTATTTAGTATCTCTAACTTTTACCATCAGATTTCCAAGTCTTGAAACCAAGTTAACCACCATCGACCAACACAAAAAATCAAAGAATAAAGAAATAATATCATCAAATAATAAAAGCTCTGAAAGCTTTGTTGAGTTTGAAACAAGATTCGAAGAAAAAATTCATTCGTTGAAAGAACGAATAAAGGTTTGCAACTAAATATCGAATATTTTCACTAAACAGTTACTCTTATTCAGGTGCTGGAATATCAATTGAAACGCGAATCGTTACGAAAAGGAAAACAAGAAAACTATATCCTCCATGAAAGACTTGAGTCTGTTGAAAGACAGTTGTTTGTAAAAGATCAGGTTCAAGATGATATTTGATTATACTTTTAATGTTATTAACGTGTGTAGTTGTTGATTTTGTAGATAGCTTGTTTGTAATACTCAATAATTTTGAGCTGAAAATAAATGATAAATAAGTTTTATAATAGTCTTTCTAGTTAATGAGAGATTTTTTCAAGTGATGACAAGTTGTAGTTGATGTTTACTTAATGGGTGTAATTGCCAATCCTTTAACTGTTTAACAAAAATAATTTCTTTTTATTCAACTTTGATGCTTTATCTTTTTTAGGAGCTTTATTTATCATACCAACAAAATCAGAAAAAAGAAAAACAATTTGTTTCACTTATTCACGGACTTCATCAAGATTATGAGTGAATAAAAAAATCCTTAAGTTGTTTCATTAAAGTTCATTGGAATTAAAACTTAGCTTTATTATTTTTACTGTATAATTGAAGTGTTTACAAAATGATCAAAAATTTTTAAAAAGTAATCCTAAGCAGCAGGAATTTTAATTTTGAAAATTGTTTGAAAAAATTGTTAACAACTCTTTTAATGATTAATCAAACTTCTCGTAAACGTCTCTTATACTCATTTTTTGTTTATCAATTTAGATTTCCATTTCTAGCAACTCATTATCTAAGATTTAGTATTTATTCAAACAAATTAAAAAAGTTTATTTATTGTGTAAATAAACTATTTCAAGCTCTAACTAATTTACTATACTTCTTATGGAATCGTTTATTTAGCTTTTATCCATTGTAGAAAAATAAGTGAAATTATTAACAAGGAACAATTGGAGAAAGGCTTAGCACCGTATAAGGAAGAACTCAAATTTAGGGTAAAAATATAAATATGTACTTATAAGCTTTTAACAATAAATTCTTTTGTCTCTTTGGTGGTTTTTATTTGTCTCAACTAGTTAATATTTGTTCAAAGAGAAAGTTGCTTTGTTAAAAGCCTTATCTTTTTTAATGTTATAAGAACTTATATAAATATTCAATATCCTAAGAACTTAGCGCAAAAACTTCAACCAAAAATAATTTGTTTAGATACATAAAAATTTGATGGTAGTAATTTTCATCTGACTTTTTTATCTCGACAGACTATTTTACAATATATAAATCAAGCAGTCGATACAAAAAATATCGAAGTTATAACTACTCGGTTACCTTCACACTATTCGTATGTTGATCAAAAGTAAGTGAACAACATTATACTAAAGATAAAGAAAGTATAAAATAATCAAACTAAAGTTTTTCTCACATAAACCTTTATTATTGATTTAAAATAGTTTTAAAGCACTTAACAAACTACTTTAAATTGTTCGTAAAGTAAAAAAAATGATAATTGTTTTAAATACAGATTATCAAATGCTAAAGATGAAAAATTTGATACAAATATTACCAATTTTATATCAGTCTCAAACTCTTCTAACAAATCAGGTAGATTTGCCTAAATGCTTTGACTTGTAAAACAATTATCGTAAAACTTGTAAAATGATTACTAACCTGTCATAAATAATAGTCATAAATACAATTGCTGACGATTCTATCTTTATTTAATGAGTATTCTTTTCTAGTGGTGAATATTTTAACATTCCTCCTAAATTTTCTTCTATCACCAAACACTAACTCTCACTCAAGACACTAAAGAAACTTTTTAAAGTTTTGACTTATTATTTAGAAGTCAAAAGTAACTCAAAAATCAAACCAACATTAGTAAATCCAAAAACAGGAAGAGCTGACCTTCTAAAAATTATGAAAGAATTTCCATATCTTACCTTTACTCAGGTAAATTTCTCAGCAAGTTTTTGAACTTTGAAATTAGTTTGTTATTATTGAACTTGTGTATGTTAACATACAGGAGCAATTTGTAGTTTTAGTATCATTGCGACGTTATTTACATAAGATACAAAAATCTTGTGAGGAGCCACGAGGTATAAAATCATCTTTCAACAAAACAAAGCTCAGAAAACCTGATCTTACGACCTTGTCTTGAGCTTGGTTGTTAATGATGCTTAAAAGCCTTTAGCAGCTTTCAGCACTTCAGTAATTTGATATAGTCTACATTTTTTAGGAAAAATTAACAAAATATCGGAAAATAACTGAGATACTTAGATAAAGTAAACCGTTTGTCACAATTATCAAATATTTTAATTTAGATCGACAAATTATGGAAACAGTTCAAGTTATTCGATAAAAACAATGATCTAAGCCTTGACATGAAAGAAGTAAGTTATTGCCTCGATTAAATACTTTTTTTTCAGCAAAGAAAAGATATATATAAATGTTGATAAGAAAATTGAAAAATTTTAAATTTATTTCCATTACTTCAAGTAATTTCTTTAAAGTAATGATGATTTAGATGCTAGTGTTTGTATATTTCAAACAAATATAATTTTTTAAATTATAAATAATAGATGATTGAGGTAATTCGAGAAAAAGAAATGCTTGATTTGGTGAGTGAGAAGAACGTAAGAGAAGCTTTAAAAGAAATTGATTCTGAAGATTGTGATTGTATTGATTTCTATGAGTTTCTTAAAATTGGCGAGATGATCATGAAAAAGCAAGGTAAATAACTATCATCAAAACACTTGAGTTGTTTATCTTAAAAACTAATTTTACAAGCATTTCTTAAGTATTCATAATTTGTTTTTTTAATCTTTAACAAACACCTAAATAGTAATTTTATTTATGATGACCTTTATGATGACAAATTTTTTTAACAAAATCTTGCTGATTTGAATAGGTCGATCTGAAGTTTTCAAGTATCAACTTCTAAATAGGAAAGATCTAAGTGGAAATCGCTTCTGTCATATCCAATAGTTTCTGTTCTGAATAAAAAGTTGGCATCAATATATTTGAAATCATTGTCAAATCTAAAACAAATAATAAACTGACTTGATCTACTATTGAAAGATTGACGTTTACTTTCTTTAAAACGAAGATAATTCTTTTTAAAAACTTCTACAAAACGTTTATAAATCTCAAAATCAAATATAACAAGCATTTATTAATATTATTCGTAGAATTGGCAGAATTTGTATAGTAATAATAAAATAGTTTTCAAACGTTTAGTTTTATTAATCTAGACCAATATATCTTTGTTGGGAATTTTATGGTAGTCTATCAAATCCTTCAACTGCAAACAAAAATCTACCAGTCAGTAAACTATCTATTAAACGTCTCAAATGTCATACAAGAAATCAAAATGTCTTTTTAATGGTTCAATTATATCTTTTATTACAAATTATAATAGCTTTAATATCAAAAGAGTACATTTCAAGGTACTTAACCTCATTGAGTAGAGTTTCTTAGCTTTAAAACAACATTTTCAGAACAACATTCTTCTGCTAACTATCTTAATAAACAATAAAAGTGAATTAATAAAATCATACTGAAAGTATGTTGACTAGACTAATTGCTATATATTTACAATTCATCATGAAGCTCCGTTTTGACATCTTCACAAGCACATGGAGTAACAAACTCAAATAGATAAGCACATCTAGAAGGCTCATCTACAGAAATAACTTTGTTTTCGACCCCACATTTAATTTTGACCTCTGTAGATCTTGAAGGACCATTCCAGCAAGCAAGACCATTTGAGTATTTCATCTTAGAGTATTTATTATCTTCCGGACCGCTCCAGTCACCCCACTTTCCTAATGAGGTGGGAGAATCCGAGTTTAAAGGACTTTGTGTGATTTTATCAAAAGCACATAAAGTATATTTGTATTCTAAGGTTTTATAATCAAAACATTTGCCATCAATTGCATTAAAAGAATCATCTGGACCAAAATCCATCTGTAATTTGTCCTTAATTGATTTTATATCACTTTCAATTGCTTTCCTATTTCTAACTATTTCATCAAAAATTCTTCTTTTTTCATCAGCTAATTTAATTACATCTTTGGTTTCATCATCATAATTAATATCAACTTGTATTGGCTTAGCAGTTTCTACAGATTCATCATATTCTTCCTCTGATTCATCTTCATCTGACTCATCTTCATCTGACTCATCTTCCTTAGATTCATCTTTATTAGCTTCAATAACAGGTTTTTCAGTTGCAGCTTTTTCTAAATCATCATCAATTGCATCAGATTCTTCATCAATAGGCGGAGGAGGAATTACTTCATCTTTTTGAGGAGCTTTTGAACCATATGTATGTTTGATTTTAGGCCAAACATGAGCAAGAAAGTCTTTACTGTTAATACTATTTTCTGACATTATTGCTAATCCTTCAATCTCTGTAAACTCATTATCAGAAGTATCTGGGTCTAACTCTGTATTTAAAATAAACTCTTGTAAACTCAAAATCCCATCTTTATTCAAATCCATCTCATCAAATGCAATGGAGCTAGCTTTCAAGTCAATTTCAGCTTCTTCTCTCTTCTTTTTCATTTCTTCAAGTTCATTAAATTTATCTTTTAGTTCCTTTTCTTTAACTTCAATTTCTTCTTTCTCCTTTTTAGAAGAAGCTTCATCTACTACAATTTTTGACAATTTATTTTCATATTCTTTCAACTGGTCTTGACGTTTTAATTTTGCTGACGCACCTTCAGCAGCATATTGTTTTTTTAAGAAATTTCCTTGCGTTTGAACCTTAGATTGCATCTCCATTTTTTCTTGATGAACCTTAAAAAGTACCACACAATTGTTAGTACAAGAATTAGGATATTTCCATTCATCAGAGCCATCGCAGCAGTCACAGATTCCGTCATTTACGCGAGATGAAGGAATACTTTTAGGTTTAAAACCTGCATTGATACAAAAAAACTTTCCATTCGAGCAAGCTGAGGTACCAGGCTCATCAGACCCATCTGCACAATCACAATAATCATCATTTACATAACTGAAGCTGATTGTTTTGCTTCCATCCAAGCATGTGAAATCAATTGATGAGTCGTAAAAGACTTTATTAGTGAGGGAAACACCTCTTGGTCGTTCAACAACACTTGAAGACGAATGACAAAAACTAAGAAAAGCTTTGAATAAAAGCAGCTGGTAAATTACTTTTAACATCATTTTAATGATTCACTCTAAAAAAAAGATTAATAATTTACGAATAAACCTAATAACTATTGATAGATATATAAGTTAAGGAACCACATCAAAAACTAAAGCAGATAGTATCATAAATAACTATTAGTAACATTAAATTTAGAAATAATTTTTATATATGATAAACTATCACATTTTATTTTTCAAAATTTATAAAAAAATTGGCTACAATAAAAGCAAAAGTTACAGATAGGTACTAAGTACAAATAATCAGAAATATACTTTTTCAATTTTTAGTTGAACATTTTTATACAAGTATAATAAATATCAATATCACAAATAGTGTTCAATCATTTTAAAATGCTAGATAAATAATTACAAAAACTAAAATTGGATGCTAATAAAATCAATCACTCTACTACTATATAATAACTTATATTTTATGAAACTCATAATTTAAATTGTGAAAATATTTTCTGTCTAATAATGAATATAACTAATGAAAACCACATTGAAAAAATATATATATTACATATAAAATCAATAGATAATAATCTATAATCAAGCCTAAGAAAGAGCTTTGGAAAAAACTTTGTCACATATATTAGAAGTTTATCTAAGACTTACAAAAGAAATTTACTCTCTAAAAGTATTTTTATCATCATCAATTGTAAATAGTACTATTACAAAAAGCTTATATAACCTAAACAAGTTTTTTTTTATTAAATTTATTTTAGAAAACTTAGTTTTTTTCCTAATTCAATTTCAAATTGTTTCATATAAATGCAAAAATTATAGAAGTAAAACAATTTAAAATCCTTTTTATTAAAATGGCTTTAATCATATTAATTAATCAATTATACCTTAAAATAATTTTTTTTTAATTTAAAATCAAAAAAATCAAATGAAATTGAAGTAAAAATATATCAATAAATAGAGCTATGTCTAATTGTGGCCTTAATATCAACAATTTTTTCAGATAATCAACGAATTAAAGGATATTATGCTAAGTAAGAAAAGTAATTATTAAAGTAATTAATTGTTCATTATTTTACATTCTTAATATTCACAAAATTCAACTGAAAGTTTTTACCATCGAAAGTAAGATAGTAAGAATATTTTTATCAACAAACATAATCTGAATACCTTTAGTGACGTGTAAAATTATGAGTGCTTTTAATGTTTGCTTAAAATGGTTTTTTACCAATTCTACTCAGGTATTGATGATTAATGTAGACTAAAAAATAAAAAAGTCAATATTATTGCTCTAAAACTTAGGAAAATTTAAATTCTTCTATTAAATAATATTTAGATAACCAAATGGTTTTCCGAATAACGTGTCTTATTAGCAGTCAAAGTAAAAATGGTAATAACTAAATTAAAAAGTAGAACACTTTTAATTGAGTTATCCGACCAGAATTTTTGTTTTCCAGATTAGAAAAGTTAAACCTGTATGAATTAGATTTGTAATGCACAAAAGTAATTTATCCAAAAAAATCCCAAATAAACCTTGCTACGTTTTAAGTCAGCTTATACTCGAAACACATTTTAAAGACTACGTAATTCATACTATAGTATGATAGGTACATTTTGATTTATTAAACATAAATCACAAGACATTTGAGGTATAGATATGATTTAATCTGGCTTTACTTTAAAGTATGATACTTTTAAAGATTTACCATGAAATAATAGACCTTTTTGTCTTTGCAAAAGAACATAAAAATTTTACAATAATTCAAATATTTGAGGTTTTCATCTTATTACCATCTAAAACATTAAGCTTTAGTTAGGCTGAAATATTCTGTTAATTATATTTTGTAGATAGAAACTATTAACATCAGCTTAATATTCTGATGTACAGTATTTTGAAAATTCACATACAGTTAAACGAAAATGTTTGCAATATATTATTCGTAATAACTGAAGAGGTTATGCTATTTAATCTTTTTATAATATCTTTCGGGTTTTACAAAGTTTTACAAATAACTGAAAGTTACCAACTAAATTTTTGACTGAGTAAAAGTCATCAACAAATTTTTAATTTGATTTTTATGCTCTATGCGAGGTTTCAGACAGATTCAAGCTTTTATTTATGACAGACGCACATATGTTCAAACAATAAGTATTTTTGCAATATTATTTTAGTAAGAATGTTTTATTAATTTAAAAACAGAGGAGCTTAACTTTCATAATTAGAAAATTGTTTCAAATTTTCAATTAAACTCAAATTAGAAAGTGTTAAAACAAAATTGCACTAAATTACTTCAGTAGCATATAAAGTTGAATATGTCAACATCCAAAAATATATTGCTAGTGATAAACTTGTGCTTTTGTGCATAACTTTTATGCTACTTTTATTAAATAAATTAAGAAAATTTTCTGTTGTATGTGAAGTAAAGCTTAGGTGAGTCTTAACAACCATTATTACAAAAGTTTTTAATAAATTTATTTTTTTACTTTTTTACGAATGATCTTCCATTTTACCTTTTTTAAATAGTTAACAAAAATATTCAAATCTAATCATTTATAAAAATCCAAATTTATTTTATCCACATTTTCTTAAGTTGCGTCATATTAAATCAACGAAGTCGTACTTATATCCTGTAATTCTCTCAATGCAATTTTTAACTTATTAATTTATTTAGTATTTTTTTATTACTATTTTTGATACCTTTTATTTCAGCGCTAATAGTAAACTGTTTTTCAAGTTTAATGTGGTTGTTGAAGTTTAAAATTTAATATTCTTAAATAACCTTTTTCTAAAGTTAAACTACTTAACGTTGAACATATTTTGTTCATTTATTGTAATTTGATCAACCAAATTAGTTTAATTAATCAAAATAAACTTTAAAATAGGTTTAAAAGTCTCATATGTGTATAATGAAATCTTAACTGGTAGTGTTTTACTTTTGAATACACAAATACCAATATAAATATATCATATGGTTTTCTTTGATTTATTTGATAAATCTAAAAATTTTTATATAATGATGAATTTTAAATTTTACTATTTTTTAAACTAAGTTACTTTATTTAATTAATAGAAAGATAAACTGCATTCTAATACAATAGTATGCTAAATTACTAAAATATACGATAAATATGTATTTATATTTGTAATATCTGTTATATTTTCTAATATTATCAAAAAATATCTTAATATTATTATTATATTCTATATTTTACTATAATTTAAGATTTCATAAGTTAAAAGTTCTCTTAAATTTGTTTGAAGTAAAATAGATAATTTAGTTCATACTATTTATATTACAGTCATAAAAAACTTAATTAATTGGTTGGTATGGAAGTTGCTTCTAAACAGTCTCATCTTGCAGTGCAGGATCTTAATAAACTAGTAAGTCAGACATTGCTTATATTTGTTTAATTATGTTAAGATTATTATTTAAATTTTTAATAAGTATTGATCACAAATAGTTTAAGCATTTTTTTATTCAAATAAGCAAGGATTTTAAGTTAAAAATCTCTTAAAAAGATGTGTTTATATAAATCTAAGTAACCACTGTTAAGTTTTTTTTTATACTGTATATGAAATGAAATATTTGTTCTAATTAGTCTATTTAGTTTACACTTTTAGGTAAAATTATTTAATAAAAGTTTGTTTAGTGAAAAATTATCAATTTAAAAATTGTAATGTACCTCATGTTTATTTTATAGTTTTTATGCTTTATAAATTTTATTGGTAAAGTATTTTAAAATCAAAATTATATCATTAAGTCTATAGAAATATTTTTACCACTTAGATTCTATTACTTCTGTTTTCTTAGGATGTTTCTCTACTTACTCCCTTGACCCCAGAAGTTATCAGTAGACAAGCTACTATCAATATAGGAACTATAGGTCATGTTGCTCATGGAAAATCAACTGTTGTTAAAGCCATTTCTGGAGTTCATACTGTTCGTTTTAAGAATGAGCTAGAAAGAAATATTACTATTAAACTTGGATATGCTAATGCTAAAGTAAGTATCTAGATTTGTTCATATCCAGTTTAACTATCTTATATTACTATTTTGTGATAATCCAAATGGTGATTATATTGTTTTATAAGTTAATGCCAAATATTTAATTTATTTATATAAAGTATTTGAGTCTATATAAAAGTTTGAAATTCTTATCTAGCAAATAATAAACAACAATAAGGTGTCTAATATTCAAAAAGTAATACTAAAAGTTTTGAATCAGATTATTAATGAAAGATTTGTACAGAAGTTTTTCATGAGTAATATTTATTAAATCATATCTAACAGCTCTACAAAGCTGAAGGATCAAAGCTGGAATGTTATCGAGCAGCAAGTAGCTCACATCCTGATGAGTTTCCAGCAGATTTTCCTGGAGCAAAAGGTCCCTTTAAACTTGTTCGCCATGTTTCATTTGTTGATTGTCCTGGTCATGATATTCTTATGGCAACAATGCTTAATGGAGCTGCAGTCATGGATGCTGCCTTGTTATTGATAGGTACTTTTCACTTTATTTGCATTGTGATTAATCATTAGTTGACTCAGTAACAAATTGCTTCTAAAGCCACTCACTTTGATTTGAATATCAATTTGTAACATCAATTTACCTGAGTTGCCATTAAATGTTATTTCAACTTAAAGCTACAAAATCTCAGTTGTTCTTAAAATTCTCTGTTTAATTGAAAATATAAAAATGATAGAAGCAGCTAGCTGTTATCTCAAATATTATTCAATCTTTCTCTCACTTTTTAGCTGGGAATGAATCTTGTCCACAGCCTCAAACATCTGAGCATTTAGCTGCAATTGAGATTATGAAATTAAAACACATCATCATTTTACAAAATAAGATCGATCTAGTGACTGAAGAGCAAGCTAAAGAACAACATCAGCAAATCATGAAGTTTGTTCATGGTAAATCCTTTTCTGATGCATAACAATTTAGATTACAAGTAGTAAAATCTAACTTCAATCATTTCTTTTGTAGAAATTTATATTTTTATCTCTTGTTACCATTTTCAGGAACTATTGCTGAAGGTTCTCCTATTGTTCCTATATCTGCTCAACTGAAATTTAACATCGAAGTGGTTTGTAATTATATAATCAACAAGATCCCTATTCCAATCAGAGATTTTACATCGAAACCAAGACTTATTAGTAAGTCAAATCCAAATTCAATCAGAATATTTTTGAAAAATCTAACTTTTGTAAATCGATGTATCAGAACTAAATTTGTAATTTCTATTTCTTTTTTAGTTATTAGATCTTTTGATGTCAATAAGCCAGGAAGTGAAGTTGACGACTTGAAAGGAGGAGTGGCCGGTGGAAGTATTCTCAAAGGAGTTTTACGCGTAAATTACATCTTTTCAATATTTATAGTTTGATAGTGTCACCACTTTCATCTATTTTCTTTTTCTACAATTTTCTAATCGCTTGAATTTATTAATGAAACTTATACGATAAGAAAATTATGCAATCCTCATAATCAATATTTGATTGACAATCCAGCTGTTTACAACATTAAAGGAGCTTTAAAGACTGAGAAAAGTTGGCATTGATGTAAAAACTATCTCTCATGCAAGTCACGTGGTGGCAGCAGAGAGCTGACTTACTGCACATAGAAATGTTCTTCATATTTCTATTTACCGCAGCTTGATACAAGTTCAAAAAACCACTAAGCTAAAGTTCTGTGTCGATCTGTAAAGTTGTCGACGTGTTTTCGACTCTCATCTATTTTCAATTTATTGATAAATGACTTTTAGGTTGGTCAGGAAATTGAAATTCGACCCGGAATTATATCTCAAGATGCGCACGGCAAGTTGCAAGTCTTCCCCATTCTATCAAGAGTTGTTTCCTTATATGCAGAAAGTAATAATCTCCAGTACGCTGTACCTGGTGGTTTGATTGGTCAGTTTTCAACACGAAGAAATTTTCTTCAAAATTTAAGACAACTGAAAATATTCAAATTTATTTTTTAGGTGTTGGCACAAAAATTGACCCAACTGTTAGTAGAGCTGACCGGCTCCTAGGACATGTCCTAGGTCAGATTGGCTCATTACCAAACATTTTTACTGAAATTGAAATCTCATACTTTTTACTTCGCCGACTTTTGGGAGTGAAAACAGAAGGAGACAAGAAAGGAGCAAAAGTCAGGGAGTCTCGACTCCCACCAGCTTCCTCTCAACATTGCTTTTCTTTCAAAGGTTCAAAAACTTACTAAAAATGAAGCTTTAATGGTCAACATCGGCTCACTGTCAAGTGGAGGTCGTGTAATCGCTATCAAAGCTGATTTAGCCAAGATTATGCTACATCGACCTGTGTGCACGGAAGTAAACGAAAAGATTGCTCTCAGTCGACGTGTTGAGAAACATTGGAGGTGGAACATTCATTCAGCTTAAACTTTTCAAACTGATCTTAAACTTTGTGGTTTCATTTTTAGATTAATCGGATGGGGTCAAATACGACGAGGTAACATCATCAAACCGTCAACTAAAGAGCGGAAATAGACTCATCTCTTAAGCTCCAATTTCTACCTGTCTAGTTGCTAACATGTTCTTGGCAGCTTGATTTCAACAAGCTATTCATCATTTCATGCTTAGAAAATTTTTTTTCAAATGATACGTTTTTGGCTCTTTTGTTTATCCGTGAAACTCATAATAAGATGATTAAGTCGTTTTGAACGGTGGTTGTTTATTTAGTGATAGATTTTAAATCCAAGGTTTTTGTTTTTCTCGGTGCCAGACTACTTCAGATTGTTTTAATTTTTTTAAAGCGTCAAACAATCTTAATAATGAAAAGTCTTGTGTGATCAAGCAACTGGATAGTTGTGTTTTGATAAATGTAAGTAGCGATTTTATCTTTTTTTGTTAAATGGTTTTGGGGTTCAACAAGTTGCTTTATTTTCTTGAAGAGACTAATTTTTACTTAAGATAAAGTAATTTCAAATTATTTTAAAGAAAACTTCTTTTAAAGAAATTATGATAATTTACTGATGAAGTATTGAAGTTCAGGTTTACGACAGATCTCTTATTTTTATGTGCTTGGTTTTACTTTTGTTTTTATGGAGAGCAAAATTAATTTCTTCTACATTCTAACTTATTAATTATTTGATATGAAACGACAACCTAGAGAAATTCAAATGGACATATCTATTGTGTTTCAGTACAATTTACTTGAATAAACTAATAAAAACAGCTTTTAACCTTTTGTTCGTTTACTTATTTCTAAAGTTTATTCATTTTGATTTTGTTGGTTGCAAAAATTTACGAACAATTTTTGATTTTCTGAAACATTTGGTGATAACTGGAACGACACGATCGGTATTAACTTGATTTTAAGCCTTGTAACATTTGATAGTAGCTTTATTTATTATTAGAATCATACAAATTCATCGATGAACAAACGGCAGAGTTCTATTGACGGTTATGACTCTTCTAAGATACATCCTTATAATCAGATCATCAATGAGAGAAATTTAAAAAAATTATAAACTATTAAATAAAATATCACAGCAATAGACCTTGGGCCATTTTCTGAAATATTCTTTATCTTTCTACTATCTTTAGATTAAATAAAGAGAATATTTTGATGTGGCTGAAAATAATCCTTATTGAGTTCTAGTAAACTGAGCTCAGTTAGAAACCTTATTTTAGAGTATGTTGTGTAATAAAGTGGTTGTGACGATTAATATTATTATTAATGAACTTTGAGTAGTCTAAAACAGATATTTTAAAATTACAATTTTTCAAACATTTTTATCAAAGTGTTCTTTAGTTTAAACCTTAAGCATTTGTTTATTATTTGATTTCATATTTTAAGAAAATGTTGAAACATTTTTTAATACCCAAGAATCAACCTTAGCTTTAAATACTACAGTTAGAGGTAACAGAAAATTGCTTGAACCAGTTGAGCTTGCCTCAAAATTTAGTAAACGATTTTGGTTGATATAAAGTAACAATAAAATCTTACAAAAGTTAATCCAATCAATCCGTAAGGATATTTTTTCTCAAATAAGATCATAATCTCATGATTTTAGTGAATAACAGCCGACAAGTTGCAACTGTTTTAAGTAAAACTGAATATCATCGAGAAAAATAATTTTTAAACAGTATGTTTTTACTTTAATGGCAGCTATAAATGAATTTTAACTTGTATTGACTACATTGACTAAAGACTCTTCAAATAAAATAATCTAAAAAGTAACTAGATGGATTCACCATTTTGATTTGTACAAAATCCTCGATCAATAACATTAAATCAAGAAAAATTAGCTTTACAGACAAAGTGTTTGCTTGGTGGTTGAAGAAATGCAAAGTAGCGCAGTAAAGCGTTACCTTGGTAGTAAGATCAAGAAATACTTATAGAAAATAGACTGAAAAATTCATTTTAAATAAGTGCCTGTGTTTAAATCTGAGCCAGTCATCTTTTAGTGGTCAATTTGTTATCATCAATAAAACTTTTAATTTATCAAATTCATTTTTGTAAACTTAAATTAGTTGTTTGTTTCAACTAAAACGAATTTAGAGGTAAAACAGTTTTGCGTAACATCATCAATTTGTTAGAAAACCAAAATCCTCGGTAGTTATTTTATAACCTATCAAAATTAATTAAAAAAAATAATTTGTTTAAACTTTACGATAAATAAAATAACAAATCAATAAATCATAATTACAAAAATAATTCGAAAGTCTTTTAAATGTAAAAATATTTATAGCTCAAATATTAAAGTATAAAGTTTAGATATATAATTTAAATGCTAATCATAACAAGTAATGAACTATTTTTTAACAAGTTTAATACTTTTCGGTATCGTTGGTAGTGAAACAGTTATTTCAAACTTTTGCAAGTGAAAAATATTTACTTCAAATATTTAAAATTAAAAAAGTTGTAGAATTGAAATTATACAAAAAAAAATTTACTTAAATTTATATTGATATTTGTATGTTTATAGTAGAAAAACGGTTTTAAATTATCATTGTTGACTTAGTGAAGTAAAACTTTTCAAACATGGTAAATCTGAATAAGATTAAGCCAGTTTAAAGTCAGTTTTTAAATGATAAGTAAAAAGAAAAAGTGTAACTAAAAAAGTAAATGCTTGTATATTAACTTTGAAATACATCTTTTCTAAAAAAGTTTAATTTTATTTTTTTACTGCATAAAAGTGGGTTTAAGAAAGTGTTTTTAGACAGACTGATGCTTAAAACAAAATATGAAGATTATATACTAAAGGTCACTTCAATAGCTTAAAATTTATCGACCCTTAACAAATTTTGTTATTAATGACAACTTTGGATTTTACATAAATAGTATAAAATAAAAACTGCTCATTATGTTTAGCAAATAAGCTTTCTTTCCTGGCATGACTTGTAGTAAGTGAATATTTACGAAAATTTATTTTCAGAGATTTATTTTTATATAAAAATGAATTCTTTTTAAAAGTAATCTTAAGACTTACTAATCTTTAAAGCTAATACAATTCAGCCAAAGACAAGAAATCAGACCAAATGATTACTAATTAATAAGTTTTATTTGATTTTATGAATAATTGTTTATTAATATGCCATTAAAATCGATATTTTCCACTATCTGTAAAATTATTTTAATGAAGTAACTTTACGCTTTCAACGAATAGCTTATTGCTCAAAGAAATTGAGACAAATATTGATTTATATTAGGGAAAAATGTAAAATACATTTCTTTGAATTTTGGTGTGTTTAACATTGCTTCAATATTTGGGCATATCTGAAAAGACAAAAATTTGACACATAAACTTTCAGATCTAGGAAACAACATTACAAAAAAATCAAGCTTAAAATAGAAAGTTTTGAAAACATCTTAAATGTTTGTTTTAAAATGTGTCAAATATCAGATGAGATAAAGTAATTATACCGAAAAATTATCTAATACAAAGTTTTCTTAAAAATAGAAAAGTAGATTTAACGTCAAACAAATTGATTTTTTTTCAATATTTCAAAATCTAACAAAGAGTGTTAAACTATTTAGAAATCAAAATTTAAACTCTAATAATATTCAAACAGTTTCTTAACATACCTTTATTTCACCAATAGCTTTTCGAGCTTTCAAAATAACTGCCTTACCGGCGAAGTTCAGATATTTTTGAATAATCGGTGAGTCGATTGTAAACTTAATATCTAAATCACCCAGATTGAATTCACAGTTCACCAAAACGAGCTGAAAAATTACAACAAATTATCAAATGAATTCTTTTGCTTTGAAAACTGAAAATTTAATCTGAAAAAACGTTTACATTAATTTTTTTTAAATTTAATTTATCATCTTTTTAAATTAAGATTTTCAGATTGGTCAATTGTTGATAAGAGTTTCTGTAGTTATTACCATTGGCATAATTAGGCTGATAAGTATAATAACAACTCACCTGGCCAGATTCAGCATCATAACTTATTTCATAGATAGCTGATATTATATTTGCATATATAGTAACACTTCCATAAAATGGCACTGGACCAACTAATCTGAAATTTATTGATTATTTAGCTTTTGTATGAACATTCAGAAAACTTATTTAACCTACCCAAAATTAGATTCAAAATCAACTTCGAAGATGAAGCTGAAGTCTTCTAGTATAAGACTAATACCTCTACTATCAACGATAAGCTCAGCAATTTCTGCCCGTGCATCCTCAAGTTCAACACTGTAAGAAAATAACTTAATATTTAAAACTTCAACCCCTCAACAGGTAGTTACAATGCTTATAACTGTATAGTTATGGCTTTAAAGGATTCAAGAAAGTACCTGTCTATCTTTAGCACCGATCCGAAAGGTGATTTATAACCTTTAAGGAAGCTTGTGGTTAGAAGACTGATGAACTTGTTTGAATTGAGAATATCAACTGAAAAAAACAAATTTTATTTTTATCAAAGTTATATTTTTAAATATATTTTGTCTACTGGCCGATATATCACACTGCTATATATTGAAAGCAACTTATAATAAATCTAATAGTAAAATATGCACAGGTTTGTTCTAAATTGTTGTAAAACTTACCAATATTGTAACTTGTTGCACTTCTTTTCTTTCTTTGAATTTCGGCCGAAAGACCCAATCCAACAATAAGGAGAAGGAATACCAAGGAACGCATGATCAAAATGTGTTTATCAAATTTTGACTTGTTAAACAGATAAGGTAGCCTTCAGTTCTGCTGTATTTAAAGCAAAAATATCTAGCCCCAGGTAGTTTACGAAACCTTTTTTAATTTTTTAATCTTCTTTTTTTAGTATGTAGAAACTTGAAATGCAGGCTATGCAAGTAAATATGAGTAATAATAGCTAAACTTTCACGACTTAACAATTTATAATTTATTATTTTTTACTTTTGTTTGTACAGATGGGTATTATATTTAATATTATATATTATATTAATTTTTTATCCAGTAAAAAAGTATCTAATCTACTTATAGCACAATTTAAAATATTTACTAAACATATTATTTGTACTTAAAAAATGCTGACAAAAGCATCATTGCATAACTTTGTTAATGTCAATTTTGGTTCGCTTTCTGAACCCTCTTGAAGAAAAATACCAAAACAAGAATTGATTTAGATTGTTTAAAGAAGTTATAATGAAATTCGTTACTATAAAGCATAAATAAAATTCGAATAAAAGGATAAGAGAATATTTTACAATAAGTTATATATTTTAGCCCATTGTTGAAATTAGCTAGCATTTTCTATGGGGCGAAAAAGTACAATTTTAAATTGTATCTGTAATTATAATTTATTTTCAGTGAGATTATGGCTTGCTCACAGCAATAACTTTAAAATTATATTCTCTCTAGATTAGGTGTTACTGTATAAAATTATTTTTTTAAGCAGCTGGTGACTGATTTCTATAATTTAAATTCTGATCGAATACTAAGATCTTTAGCTTGTAGAAGCAGGAAATGTTGTTAAAATACAATAAGACCTCAACATATCTAGAATTCAATTCAATGGTTAAATCCTGAAATTTCTTAATCAGTGTAAACCAACTTCTTCTGGTTTGTTTCACAGAGCGAAAATCCCTGTCCATAAAACTCACCAAAAATACATACCACTATTATTAATAATTACGACAAATTAAGAAGATTTTTACAACAATTCACAGAAAAAAGTATGCTTTTATCATTTGGAAGTAACATACGGAGTTAAGTGTGTAACTATCAAAAGATGTGATTGGTTCTACTCTATTTTGAAAATTGACGAGAAAGTCTTCATTAAATAAGTTTACTTGTAAAATGTTGTTGCTAAGCCTAAATCAGAGCTACCAAATTCGTTTAATTAGTAAATGATAAATGAATTACAAAATTTTGTGCAACATTTTGATGGATTTACAATTTGATTAAATACTTTTTTATAAAACTTTATAAATTAATCTCGTTTGAAATTAGTCTTATCATCAATCTTTAACTTACAAGATTTATTTCACTTACACCTCATAATTTAAGGCCTAAGGGGTACTAAAAAAGATGAAGGAATGTAAACTGATTTATGATCTAAAAATAATCACAAAAAGTGGTATGATTGAAGACGTATAAATACCTGATTTTTTTTAAAACTGGTTTTTCCAGCTCTGCAGAAATTTTTATATTTAAGATTTTAATCTCTGACTTATTAGATTACAAATTTTATTCATTTACTGAGAATTTTTAGCAAACATTTTGCAATCTGCAAATATTTTGCAATCTGCAAACATTTTTTATAATCAGTAACAGTTTCTTTGTTTGCTGCAATAATATTCTTAAAGTAATACTTAGTACTTAAATAAATAGAGTTGAATAAATTGACTGATACCAATAAATTAAAAATTACTTTTTTTTTTAAGCAAACTTTAAAGTTTTTTTACAGATCTTGCATATGCATATAAGACATCTGCATTCACAAATGTTTAACAACAAATTGATAACAGTTGAAACCTTTTGATGCAATTAATCGTTCAACCTAAATTCGAAACATTTGATTGTTTTTAACAACTACTCGTACTTAAAAATAGTGACAAAATTGATAAGTAGTTGACAGTAGTTAAACAGTTGCTACTTTATCACTCATCGTTTCCAAAGTCCTGATTCTTATTGAAATAAAAAGAGGAATACGGAGGAGGTAGAGGCTGAGAAAAACTGGAAGATTCCTGATATGTTGGTAAGTCATCGTGATGAAAATTTTGATCAAAGTGTGACTGAAAGTTAAAAGGCCATTTTTGTCAGTGATATCCGATATATTATTTGATACAATCAACAGTTTTTTATATCTAAAACTTTGCTGAATTATTTGAAAAATTTTACCTATCATTGTAAACATCAAAATATTTCTGCTTTACATTAATTTAAATCAAGCTCGACTACAATACAATATGAGAAATAACGATAATGACGAAGTTGTTTAGGATTACTGAAACTTACATTTGGTTGGTTAGAAGAATTCATTTGAGTTGACACTGTAATAATTGCTGTTCTCTGTGACAATCATAGTAAAAATTATAATGTGTTGGATATTAATGAACATTAATCCCGCAATTATGTTCAAAAATTTTTTATATCACAAAATATTTTTATAAATAATGTTGCAAAATAATATTTTATAATTAATTCAGTTCAACTTTTATATTGAAAGCAAATTTCAGCTCCTAAATCATTATTAATAAAAATTCTAATAATTTTCATTGATTTGTTCCATCTTTTAACATACTTGATCTTCAATTTGATTTATTCGGTAATGTTTTGAGCAAGCTTTTAGAGTAGACAAGCAGAATGAAAAGAAGATGAGAAGAACTATTGGTGTGAACCAAACATCTGTAAGATATAAAAGTTATATAAAAACTTGATCAATACAATTGTAGGTAACAATAAGTTTCCAAAGTTTGAATTATTTTATTACAAAATTGTATGATTCATCATACTTGTGTTAAATCTTAAATCTTTTAATGGATGTGGTCAAGTGGTTTTCTTTCGTAAGATTAGACATTAAGAAACAAACTTTATACCTATGAACGATTGCAGCTTTAAAAAAATTTTAGAACAATGTTATTGAGCTCATTCATACTAAGCTATTAGCAAAGACTTTGAACTTTACAGTTGTATAGTACACAAGTACCAGGAAGTATCTCACATATTCTTTGATTAATGAATTTTGTGTAAACACAAAATTAATGTAAATATGGAATGTTATATAAGACTTAGTTATTTACAAAATTTCATCGAAAATTCATCATTTGCTAAATTTTACGTTCTTAAATGTGAATAAATGCAACTTGCAGATGAAATTTACAAATACTTTTGAGCATTTAAAAGAAGAATACTTAATAAATCTTTATATGCGCTTTTTTAACCTTAATAAATATTTAAGTATATTTACTTCTTCATTAAAGCTAAATAAAGAATCAATTCACTTACACCAATAATTGATGATCATCACTTTTGCATTGGTGCTGAAAAGCAGTCAATATATAAACAGATTTTCTCAAAACTTATTTTCTAAATCATAGTGTATAATGTAATGTAAAATATTTAAAAAGCTGACAAAATAAATTTACAAAAAATATCACATAAGATTGATAACTTTGTTTTAAAAAGAAAGATTATGTTAAACAAAGTAAATGCAATAAAATTGTGTGATGATAACCTTGTCAGTTTAAGTTGTTATAGATAAATAATCTGAGAGAACTTTGTCTTTAACTATGCAGACAAAAATGTTAAGCTGTGTGAAGTAGAACAAGTAAAATAAGCTAGCTAAAAATGGTTATTATACTATTCAAGAAAACAAATAAATAACTTCAATTCTTCTTGTACATATCTTAGGTATATAAAACTTTGCTAAGTTTCAAATGTTTCATCATTACTTAATTTAAAATCTTTTGTCGCTCGCATCTTTTGACCTAAGCTATTTCTTTGGTGGCTTAACTAACTTAAAACATTTAATGGTGATCCTACAGACGAAACTTAATTAGTTGCACATTAAATTTTAGGTTAATAATTAAATAATTTCTAAAAACAGTACTCTTTGCCAAACATCAGAAAATATCATTGTTTAAAAATGTCAATTGAATCGAATCAGCTGATTCCAAAAAGTTTCATAACTTTTAAGCCTTATATAATATACTAGTTTTATTCTTCAGACTTAAAAAGGTATTTTAAGATATAAAGTATTATTAAAGATAAATTGAATCATCAATAACACTAGCAAATTACAAATTGAAGCTTTAAAAGCTATATAATTTGTGACTTTAACTTGTATCATCAGAGATAACGTAATAACATAATTTTGTTATTTACTTTTCTTTTTCTGCGAAAATTATAAGTTTAAATAGAAAAATGAATTATGGGAGTTTTTAATTTCAATCAAAAATATTTTTAATGCTAATAAAATTTTAATTTGTAGTAATTTTTTATCAACTGTTTCGGCCGAGAATGGTCATGCTGAAATCCAGGGCAGAAATTATAGAGACCCAGTCGTTGCATATGCAGCAGGATTCCTCTCTCCACGCCGACAAGGTATGCAACAGAATAAAAGGACTGAAGCAGCGCTCAACTGGTATCACAGGAGCTGCCAGGTCGACACTGAGTACAGTGACAAACTGCCGCTTTAAATTCGGAGTTTTGCGTCTCCTAGAAGTGTTGTCATTAATTAAACTAATAAGATCTTTCTACCTAGGTTTATTTATTTATGTTTATTTACTAAAATAAACATAAAATTGAAAACACAAAATTGAAGATGCTAAAAAATTTGATTATCAACTACTCGAATTAAAAAAAAGTGACAAAATGTATAAATAGTTGACAACAGTTAAACGATTACTTCTTTATTACTCATCGTTTCCAACAGATTTTTAAATTTAGATTTTATATTTTATATGTAAACAGAATTTTCCTTTTATTTAGACTCCAAATTACTAGCTCAAAACTTTAAATCTTCTAAGGATTAGCATCTCATAAAATATATAAGAATTTCTTTAAAAAAATCAAATATTTTCTTAAAAAATACTCTTATACAATCGTTGGTACAATATTGCTTTTTTGCATCGTAAATTTCAGAAATCGTTATTTTGATTTTATTACTTAAAATACATTTATTCAAAGAACCAAAATTTATAAGCAGCAAAGTTAATGATTGGTTCTCTCAAATAGGAACAAATTAAGATGCAATTATTGGTAAGGACATGTAGATATATTCTTGAAAAATAAGATTTTATGTTGCCAAGAGCTAATATTTTAACAATGAATATTATATAGTTATATAAGACTAAATTATTGACCAATTTCTCGCCAGTAGCCTCTGCCGAATCTTCGAATTGGTCATTTCACAGAAAACTCTGACTTATCTTTTTAACAGCATATCGTTCTCTAATAAAAAAAATAAATTTCTTCCTCAAAGAACCTACAGAGAACAGCTAGTGTCATGTCTATATTATTGGCAATATTCCTCAGCAAATAATTTAATAGCCAATAAGGACATTTACAAAGTCTCTCACTCAGTTTAACATCCCGTATTAGCAGTTTAATATTAACCCTACTCTTATCTTTCGGACTGAGCAAGTTCTTAAAGATAGATAACAGCAAGTTATAATCAATAACACTTCTTCAAGCTTTCTTGAGGCTCACAGTGATGTCTCCCAGCATTATTGGCCTTTTACTTTTCAATACTTATATCAATGACGTTACAGACAGTTCTAGATAACTAAATAGTTCTGGGAATTTAGTACTTTTGCCAACAATGCTAAACTCTTAATTAAATCAGTTGCTATTCAATCTTCTTTCGAATCCACTAATCAGTGGCTTTAATCAAGACAACTCAATTTTATCACCAACAAATGTTTCCAGCTGTCAATAAATAACACTTCAAGCTCTAATTCAGTCTTAACTGGCTTTTAGGCAACAATAAAATTTTACAATGTCAGGTTGTTAAAGACTTAAGAATCTTCATACCCCAAGACTTAAAATGGACTCGCTACATAAGTTATTTGTTTAGAATTGGTTCATTGACCTTATACCAAATTCTCAAACCTTCTCTGCCTTTGAATTTCTGGACACTCTTATACATCCATTAGGCATACATCCGCCCTAAATTAGAGTTCAAGTCTTCTGTATGAAGTCCTCTTTTTAAGAAAGATAGTAAAAAGATGAATTCATCCAAAAATCAATTACCAGGAAAGCTTTCTTTAGATGCGACATATCCTTTTCTTCTTTCTAAGGCCGCCCTACAAACTAAATATTAAACCCTTGCAATATCAACACCTTTTTTCTGACCTTGTATCACTATCTAAAATTATTTATTTTTGCCATTCTAACTTCATAGAATACTTTAAAGATCGCAATCTCCCATACGTCCTCTTAGAGACTCTTCATTCAAAATTAAACCGCTCAACAACTTTAGTAACACTGAGTGGAGTAACAGCTTTTTTAATTGGGTATCCAAGAATTAGAATTCTCTTCTCAATTCCACCTTTACATTAAAATCACATTTTCAAATTTTGTTTAACAAACAACATTTAAGTTGTTTTCTTAACAAGTGATATTTAACACTTTCAGTATTCTCACTTTCTTTTTATATTTTGTCATATAATTTTTTTACTCAAAATTTACATTTTACTTTTACCATAAATTGTGATACCTAAGACCTTTCAATTATCTTTGTTGGGAAACTTAGTTTTTGTTGCTACAAGAGTTATTGAATTTGTAACTTGCAGCCACGCGTTGAAAAATAAATAAAGATTTACGTAAGAAAAACTTGTATAAAATATGTTTTAGCAAAATTTAGTTTTTATTATTTACTTTCTTTTCATCGTTAATTGTTTATTTCAAAAGAGAGTCAAGAAGATTCCTGGAAACTTTTTTATAAGAAAACTCATTAAGTTTATGTATACTTTTTAATTTTGCTACATACACATATTACGTAACATACATGTAAAATAGATACAAGATGACTAATAACGAAATATCAAAACTTCGATAAGCTGAGTAATCAGTTTTGTCAGAAAGTTTGGACAGTTTGTAGCTCACGTTTTAATGTTATAATTGTTCTCTTTTCTATGTATAAAGACAAAAGCAACCAGTTTTCAACCACTTAACTTACTGTGATTCATATTTAATAAATTAAACTTTCTTAATGATTCTATTTTCGTGTACTGTAAATAGGTAAACTATTTGAACTGTTTCAAGGTTACTGCCGTAAAGAGGTCTTGTATAAGAAATGTTAATAACAACAACAAAAATATCGGACAATTGCTTTAAATTTTATGAGTATTGCCAATAATTAAAAGAATAAACATGTTAGTCAAATATAAAGTTTGTTTAAGTACATGTAAAAAGAGGTTGTTGCAAACTGAAATAAGGTAGAAAAAGTCCTATGTAAGGTTTAATTAAGTAAATAGTCTCATTAAATGATTTTTTATAGATATAAGTTTGCTTTAACAAACTATATACTTTACATTTTCTATACTAGTAATAACTTACCAATCTTTAGAGACATTTGTATTTATTTAAAAACAAAATCTTAGCACAATAAATTATTCATTTAATATATTTTCAAAAATCTCTCTTTAAATATAAGACTCTGAAGTCTTTATTTTGATACTTATGTTGAATAATTTAACTTTTTGATTTTTACTACAATTTCATAAAAGCTTTAACAATTTTTAGTAAATAAAAATCTCACTTTGAATATTTTATGAAGTTCCGAACTGTATTTGAAACTTCTCTCTAAATATACATGTAAAAATTTAAAGAAAATATTTTATTCTTTTAATGCAGAAGGCACAACAGTACAGTGATAAGCGAGCTGAAATTGCAATGAAAAACTCAATATAAAACATACTTGTGTACTAAGCTTCACAAAATCTTTGATAGCTTAAGAGGTTAGTTAAGGAAATCATGGTCTGAATAACAAAAGAAGAGAAATGCTCATTAAACATTTCCAGATATAAATAACAAGTAGAAAATAGGAAGAATTTTTTGACTGATCTATTAAAAGATTTATAAAATCAGACCACTTTAGATTTATCAGACCACAATCGTTTTTTCATAATAGAAATATATAAAATTTATGATAAGAATATTTTATATAAAGAGCTTTATGATCAAATCAGCTAAGAACCTAGCTTCTTTAAAATTAATCAACAAATCAGAATAAACTAGCATCTGAAATTCCATAAGACACAACATGTAATTCTTCCTAAATTTTATATTTGAAAGAAATTTAATGTCACTTAATCTCATTCATTGAACATCATAAAAGTATATATAAAAAACACCTCAAAAAAAATGAATAAGAAAAGTATAAGGAAGTACAATTTTAAAAAAAAATTTGTTGGTTTACAATTATTTTTAATATAATAATAAACTTTAGATACACCAAAATCACAAACTTCTCTTATTATGGAGCTTAGAAAACAATATTATTTTCTTTAATTTTAGTATCTATTTCATATTACTTTTAATATTTTTATCAACTAAATGTAAGTCATGATCTTGTACTAGTTTAGGAATAATAATATTGTCAATAGGTACAACATCTGCTAATGAGTGCAAATTGTTAACAAAAGTTATCTTATTGCTAAATTTGGAGCTTAAAAATGGCTTGAAAAATTTTATAATCAAACGAATATGCCAAGATGGATGGACAATAATCAAACTTTTTAGACTTTTTCTCAGCCGTTTATCAATTAATTTATAGCATTTTTTCAGCCAACCAATAGGTGGTCTATTATTCTGATTACATCCACTGCTGAAAAACACAATCAAATATTCATGAGCAACAAGCAGATCCAAAGTACTTACTATGTATAGAAAAAGATTATCTAAAATATATCTACTATTTGACATTTTAGTACTTGGAAGAAAACATGCAGAAAAAACAACAATAGCATTAAGACCATCACCATGGTACCCACCATGAGATAATACCTGTCTATAAGGTTGAATGATATTCATATCTAACTTATAATTTTTCCCACTAATAACAACTGTTCTCCAAGTTTCATTTTGAGCAGTTACCTTGCTTGTATCAACTTTTGCATGAACTTGACTATCATCTTCCCATTCTAAGTCAACACTAGAACAAGCTTGAGATGGTTCTTCTGAATATAAACTACAAATTGGACTTTGGGGGTCAAGCATAGATTTATTTTGATCATCTTTTGAATTGGTGTATATAGATGTAAACTGATCAGGAATTGTGGATATACAAACAGATGACTTATAGCCAGATGATGATGAAAATTCATTCCCTACAGAAGAAAATTCTAATATTTCATCATCTAGCCATTCATTTTCAAAAGATTTGTCAATCAAGCAATCATCATCAAAGTCTTCAACTGATAATTTATCTGAACAGTTTCCTAAGCTCTCCATTAAGGTCCTTAATTAAATTTAATAATTGGTACTATTTATTCAAAACTATTCCTTCAAACCTAAATAATCTGACTATGCTATTGTGTCATTATAAAAGAATCAAAATAACCATTATGCTAAGGGCCTTAAAAGTAAACAATAGTTGGCTTAAAATGACAGACCGATATTAAGTGGAAAAAATGGCTTTTTGATTATTAAGCTTTGATAAACTTGACAAAATAAAGCTAATTTCAACAATTTTGTTAAATCAAATTTAAGAATCTATTTAGAATTCTATTTTAGATAAAATGACTTAAAATTTCTACTTCTTATCTTATCCATACTTATAGTCATCAAAAAATTTCCTTCCTAAAAAAATTATTAACATACAAAAGTTAAATTGATTCTTCAAATAATTTCAAAATCTATAAAACAATATTTAGCTTACCAAAGTCTGAAAAATTTCAGTGACTGTCTGTTGCTTGTTGAATTCTGCATTAGTTATTATAAATTAATTTGAAATAATGTCGTTGTACTACCTAATTTAAGGATATAAATTTAATTTTAAAAATAAATTTACAGCAAATGTTATCAATTCTATTTACATCTACAAAATCAAACAGTTGAAGTTTTTGATTTAATATTAGATTTAAGTTTAAATACATTTGAATGCAGTTATTCTATAGGCAATTCCAATTAGTTTATCTGACCATTTTTAGTCACTAAATTGTAATGATACAAAATGGATTAGTGGTTTAATCAATTGGCTGCTAAATCATTGTGCTTTATAAGTATCCGAGCTTAGTCTTCGAGTTTAAATCCTACTTCTTCCAAAAGATGCAGTGTACTATATATAAAGGTGTTGTGACGCTCGTCTGTAATTCCAGCTACTAGGAGGCATATAAGGCTCTGCAAACTGTATTGTAGTCCAGAGTTCGTGCAATATACTGATTAGTTATTTATAATTCTATCTAGTTCACCATGTTTGCTGCAAGAGCTATTGGACCTGTAACTCGCAGCCATGCGTTTGAATGAAAAATAATACTGCGCTCTATTGCGTCACGAGAAAAGTATTTTTTCCAACGATATATCAGTAGTTGTTGTTTAAGTCCACTCAGATAGAAAATCTACAATCTGCTGACCTCGATGTCTTGGGTCACTGGGCCGTGTCATCGTGCAGCGGACCTACTGAGTGGCAATAGTTCAATATATACCACTCTTCACTTGTATCAAAGACAACGTAAATGCAAAAAGATGGTATTATGAAAGCACCTCTAACAGTCCTATAGTGAAGAAGGTGGAAGGTGACATCTAGAAGTCACGATTCTTCTTATTGGTGGTCCACAGTTTGGGTCGTATTTACCCTGGCGTAAAGATACTTAGTAGCTAAAAAATTATAAAAACTCCATTTATCGCTATTTTTGCTCTCGTGTTCATAGTTTCTAATATTTTCAATTTGAAATGCTAACATAATACATTGAAAAGTTTTATGAACAAAATAAAAGTTTTATAGGTTGTTTTATCATATGAAATTCAAAATAGGCTGGTAAATAAAAGCTGTAAATTTTATAACTGTATTCACGTTATAGTAAGGGCAAGTGCTTCCGACTAGTTTAGTTGCTTCAAATTGTTTTTAAATCGAAACACTTTTATGAAATATAAGCTTTATTTGCTTGAAGATAAACTTTTTTAGCTGTAAGTACACTTAATACCTTCTTTGATAATAACATTTACTGATGGTATTTAATACTAAATTACTTACTTAAATTAGGCGACAAGATAGAAATTAAGAAGGTTAAGCTATTTAGCTCCTAGGACACTGTGCTATGTCTATGTGGGCTCGAATCTCAATGCAGTTTAAACGCCTTTACGTAACTTTTTGTATTTCTTAACTGTTACTTATTAAATTAATTGGTATCTTTAGAATCACAATTAATCAAACTATAATAATTAAAGAGTCAATGTAATTTCCTCAAAGTAAAGGCTGTTTATTTCATACTGTAAAAA
The DNA here is from genome assembly GCA_034620365.1 of Pegea sp. RAD2-039. Taxonomy (NCBI): domain Eukaryota; kingdom Metazoa; phylum Chordata; class Thaliacea; order Salpida; family Salpidae; genus Pegea; species Pegea sp. RAD2-039. Next base: position 3,466,238 of record JAQGEQ010000192.1, read on the forward strand.
GGGACTCTTAGTTATAATCTCTTGATAACCGATATATCTAATCTTTTTGATAACTCTAATCTTTTTGATCAAGCTTCTTATGAAGACAAAATAAAGTTTATTATTTGTTTCATTTAATAGTATTAAGTTGCTGTTATAAGTTGAAGTCAAATTACATGAAATATGAATTAATATTTTTTGTACCTGAAAAAAACGTTTAAAAAAATGTAAACCTGCAAACGTATTCACATACGCTAAGATTCTATAATTGTTAATTACACATGAATAAGAAATTGCTTAAGGCTTTACAAAAACTCAGACTAATTACTTTTCTAAATAAATTTTATGTAAAAATTTTTTGAAATAACACAAATAAAACTCAGTTTTAGGTGAAATATTGTCCCAGTATAATATAAAATCAAATGAAAAATTAAATTCTTAGATTCAGATATGATATTTTTTTTATCTAATCATTATAGTAACTAATAGTTTTTCTGTATATACTTATATCGTTGGTTTCAATGGATAATTTTCTAAAGTACATAAATGACGTCATTTATAAGTGCTCATGCATAACGTAGATGTGGACGGACCCGACAGATTAGTATAAAGTTTTAGTAAAGAGTCACCTTATTAATATTTTTAATTTGAGTGTATTGTTTGTTTTATTTTTATTATGATTTTTGTGTGGCTTTGGATTGTAATTTGTATGCTTTGAGTTATTTTCTTTTTGAACAAAGGTATTAAACTAGCTAACAATAAAATTGTTTCATGTTTATTTTTTTATTCTTAATAGTTCATTGAATTAAATTAAGTATATAAAAAAATATGTAAAAAAAATTTTATGAAATATGATAATATTCCATCATATTGTTTTATGTTCATTTATTCTTTCTGAAATATATTTATTTGAATTTAAAAATTTTGAAAAGATGTTTTTTATATCTATTTTAAATAATAATAATAGTTGTTAGTTTAAGCTTTTTTTTACTTGACAATATAAACATAATTTGTTGGACTGATTAATAAGTATAATTGAATTTCTAAGTAAGTAAGTTTTTGTTTTTGAATTTATTTTATTATTTAATTTATCAATTTACCAATTAGTATTTATTTAATATTATCTTTATAAAACATTTTGTAATTTATATATATTAGTTTTATTTCATAATGATAAAGTCATTTGTAGTGAACTTGATTATATAAAAAATAATTTGGCTAATCTTAAAAATCTGTTTATAAAGTTTTGATTTAAACTTTATTTGTATTTGTTTATTTATTTATCTTATGAATTTATTATAATTTGAAAAACATCAATATTTGTCATTAAGAAGTTTTGAACAATTTGATCTATATCTGAATAATTATTCGAAGATAAGCATAATTATTCAAAGATAAGCAAAACTTAGGTTATTCTAGCTCATATAATTTAAAGCTAAATTAAATTATTCAGTTGTTTTACTGTTATGTGTTTTTGTAAAAATGATGTTAAGTATTAATTTCATTAAATATATTTAATGTTATGATATTCACATCTTATATTTAACCTAAAGCTTATTACAAGTAATTTATTTTATATAATATAACATGTAAGTCACTAAAATAGAATAGCTTCTTCTTTTTTTATTTTTTTTATTTCTGACCTAATGTTCTGCTAGCTAAAGCTTTATAGCAAACACAAAATGGTATAACTGGAGAAGGATAATGAAAAGATTTTAAGTATAACAGTTTAATATAAGTAATGTAGAAAAAAGGACACTGTGGAGGTAAATAAATAAATATAGGTTATAAATGAAAGTACAAAATAAGTAAAAAAATAAGAAACTTTTAAGATATATTCTAGATTTTATCATAAAGAGATTGCTTAAATCATATTTTCTTAATAACATTTTAAAAGAGGTTGTAAATTTCAATGTTGTTATTAAGTCAGCAAGAAAATTTGAAAACCTTTGAAAAGCTGTTAGTCCACTGGATGTTATTAAAGTTGTTTAGTGGGTTAGTTTTAAATGACCAACTTCTAAAGGTGTATGAAAGATTGTTTAAAATGCAACTCAGTTTGTTTATTACTCAGAAATTAGAGAACCTTTTTGTCATTCACCAACCAGATAATTCCAGCTTACATAAAATAATTGTTTATTAATTTATTTTTCTTTTGTTCTAATTTTTAGAGAAAATATTATTTTAGTAAAAATTCTTGTTTATAGATCACATCATCTTTAAATGCCATAAGGTATATGATAAGCAGTTATTAGCAATTATAAGTAAATGATTATTTGTATATATTTTTTATATAGAACATTTTTCAAAGATAAATATTGTATACATATATTATAATATATTATAAGTATTGTATATATATATATTACAATATATTATAAATATTATACAAGTTTTTATTTTTCTGAATAGTCAATGAATAATTTTATATACATAGCTTACAAAATATACTTTGATGTTCTTAATTGTTAAGTCTTATTATAATGATCAGAAGGTTAAAATTACTTTTAATTAGAAAAAAATTAGTTGATAGCTATTTAAGAAACTGTTAGATATTTTATAGTACTAATACTTATTTTTTAAAGGCAATTTCTATCTATATATTATCATCTTGTTCATAAAATCACATCGAATTGAATAAAATTTAAGAAAAACATTTAAAGTATGCTTATAATTAAATATTGTATAAAAGTTGAATGATTCTTTTATCTATAGTTAATAAATTTATTGCTAAAACTTTTATCTTCTGCTAAAACTATTAAAAATTAAAAAAAAAAGATGTATTTAAGTTTAAATAAACTTATTTTTAGATTATTATGTTTTATTTAGAATTTTTATCTTTGTTTTTTTAGTTGATATTTAAGTAGTTTTTAGTTTGATTTTTCAATAATCCATAATAATGACAAGTGATTTTGGGAATCCATTGAGAAAGTTTAAACTTGTGTTTCTTGGAGAACAAAGTGGTTAGTTTTTATTATAAGTTTTTGTTTACTTTTATTATTTCTTTAATTATAATTTCATCTTTTATAACTAATTCTTTGAATTTTCACTGAAATAAAATTTCTGATTAATTTTAGTTGGGAAAACTTCATTGATAACAAGATTCATGTATGACAGCTTTGATAACACTTATCAGGTTTGTTTTTTTGTTTTATTTGAAATGTGGTCTGGCTAAAATTAAATAAGTAAACACAATATTTAGTGATAAACAATTTTGTTTTTAATATTTCAGCTGGTAGATTGTAAGTTAGTTAATATAAAACTGCTTGAATGTAATCTGGTGCTCAAAGCTACATTTTCTCACAAGCACCACTTTTTAAAAGAACTTTATTTTTTTAGAATGTTAATAAATGTTGATACAAGTTATATACAATAAAAAACTATATTTCTTATTAAAAAATTCATTGTTACATAGTAAGGTTTACTTAGCTGTTATAAATAATTTTATTTGGTATTTTATAAACTTTGTCAATACTTTAAAAAAGAAATCATTTTTTCCTTTAGTATAAATTAACTAAAAATTTTCATTATTAATTGAATCAATAGTTTAGTTCAAATTTATTTTTTTCATTTCTTATTTGCTTGCTGAAACCAATCTTACTACAAATTCAGTCGAAGGTATTATTAATGTGGTTTGATATTTGTTTGTACATATGTTTTCAAATAGTTTATCAGGATTATTTTAAAGTCTGTATCACCTGTATCAGGGTTGCACCTTCAAAAATCACTGCATCTATATTTTTGAAATCTTCCTAAATGCTGTAGGGACCAGTTTTCAGAATATGTTGACTTATTTTATGGTTCATTGCTTAATATGTTGCTTGTGAGTCAATTAACTATGACTTATGTATATTATTGAGTCAGTTCTTTAAACATTAGAAAACTCAATTGCTCTTTAGATATACTCTTATTGACCAAGCTATTTCATATTGATATTTTAAACAGCAAACTTTTTCTTATGAATTTTTTATTAATAATTTAAACTATTTTCATCTTTTAGAATTAATAAAATTCGTTTTAGATTCAACACAAACTTCATTTTAAGTTACTTTATTTTTATATTTTAAGACCAAAGCTTATATTATATAATCTGTTAAAGTTTTTTTTCTAAATCTTATATTTAATGATCAAAATGTCTTCTTAAAGTTGCTTTGTACATTGAATATGATGAAAATTATCACTACAAAGTAGCTGTTGTAGAATTTAGTGAAAATAATGAATCTTTAGTTTTCTAAATGTCTTTTTAGTAGAGTTTGTTGTCTTCGTTGTTAAAGTTTCTGAAAAAAAAAACTTCAAAAAAAGGTAGTTTCTTTTTTGACTTTTAAAGTTCATTGATTTATCTCATTAGAATTTTTACTTGGATCAAAGTAGAAATTGTCAAAAGTACATTTTTTTGCTAGAAGTTAATCTTATTATAAATTGACTTAAGATTATTAAAAATTGTTTTTTTTTAAATACTTTAAAAGATCAAATTGTTGAATAGTTGGTGCAACCCTTTTCAGAATACCTTTTACTTATTAATTGTGTATTTTGTTTATGTAGTTTTTTGAGCACTAGATTGCATTCGTTGAATGTATATAAGCGAATATTTTCATAACTTTATTAGCTTACTTAAAACAAATTCTTAATTGATTGTTCATTCTGTAAGAAGATCTATTTAACTTTTAAAACTAATTATGACTCATCAAGACTTAATGTAACCGTTTTACTTCAATGTTTTTTTTTTCAACAAATAAATTTGTTTTAAAATATTTTTTCTTTGTAGGCTACCATTGGAATAGACTTTCTGTCCAAAACAATGTACCTAGAAGATAGAACTGTAAGAAAACCTTACGAAAATATCTTTATAGCTATTAGATGAAAATTAAATGTAAAATTCTGATTAATTAGGATATTATTTTTGGAAAAAAAAATTAATTATTTCATTTGCTGCTTGCTGTAATGTTGAAATTTTCAATTCCAGGTCAGATTACAGTTGTGGGACACTGCAGGGCAAGAAAGGTTCAGAAGCCTCATTCCTAGTTACATAAGAGATTCTACTGTTGCTGTTGTTGTTTATGATATCACCAGTAAGTTCAGTATTTGTTTACATTAGTAAGACGTCCACTTGAACTTTGTCTCTTCACAATCATTCTCTAGATGTAAACTCATTTCAACAAACTTCGAAATGGATTGATGACGTACGAACTGAACGAGGTAGTGACGTCATAATCATGTTGGTCGGCAATAAAACCGATTTATCTGACAAAAGGTAAAAACTTTCGGTTTGGTGTTGATGTTTCAGTTGTAGTTTGTCGACAGGCAAGTACAAGTAGAAGAAGGTGAGCGAAAAGCGAAGGAGTTGAACGTGATGTTTATTGAAACTAGTGCAAAGACTGGTTATAATGTCAAGCAGGTTTGTTTCATTTATGAGAAAAGTTATCATCATAAAAACTTTCTGTGTTTTTTCAACAGCTGTTTAGAAGAGTAGCAGCAGCCCTGCCTGGAATGGAAAGTTCCCCTGAAAAAGAAAAAACTTTCATGGACGAGGTAGTACTGGACAGAAAAGACAACGCTGAACCTACCCAGTCTGCCGAAAGCATGTGTGGTTGTTGATATGAAAGTAAAAGTGAAATCATTTTTATTATAAAAAGGTGGTGCACCTATTGTAGGTACCCAACTCAACCTAATATACCGATTTGCTTAACGGTTATCTGTTTAGTGTCTATAACAGACTTCATTTATCAGCTATTCTCTACCAGCTTGTATTTCATCTTTCATTTATAAGCATTATTTCAATTTATTCTTCCTTATATTGTGTAGGCTTTTTGCTATTCCTTTATCAGCTGTTACCGCTCTTCAATCAATCCGTGGATAGATAACTGATAAATCGTTTGCTTTGAGATTGTTTAAACCTCTAACTCTATTTATAAAATATAGATTTTTTTCAAAATAATTTAATAAACTATCTCAATTTTCAATTTAACATCATTTCTAACAAATCAATTCTTAAAGTATTTTCAAACAGTCCCTATTGGTTGATTTAAAACCCAATAATCGGTGACAGCTAGCTTATTTTAGACTCATTCTTTCATTTAACAAACCCAAACACACAGCAGTACGCTCTTTATTTAATGAACCGTATTTACTTTTCCTTTTTACTGCAATTCTCATAAAATTTTTGTAATACTTTTAGTTTTCAAACATACTCTTTATGGCGGAAATATTTTATTGTTGTGCTACACCACAAGTAAAATGAGGTTATGTGATTGTCGTATTGCTTGATTTGCATGTGATAACACCTTTTCGGTACTCTTCGTTTTTTCTTCAGATTCTTGTAATTTTGCTACACCAAATAGATATTTCACTAACTTGATTGACTCAATATGTAAAGTAGTGAACTAACATACAAATAAACTGAAAAAACTAGCTGGTATAGGGGGAGGTAAATCCTATTTTTTATTGTCTTTTTGAAGCATCATTTTGTGCCAGTAAATCCTTCAACACAAACCTCTGCTGGGATTTTTCAACATTCACTTCAATCGGATTTTCAATTGCATCATCTCTGATCTACAATTTGAACAAAGTTGTATTTCTATTCATCTACCCCATTCATTATTTACAGCAGTTTTTGGCTGAGCTCAAACCTCTTTCTACATGCATTATTGACGAGAGACGTTCAGAACTGTAGCGACGACAAAAACTTTTTCCAATTTTCTGCTATCTTTGATGAATGTTAAAAAGCATGAACTTTAAAACCATATGTGTTAACTATAAGATACAGCTTTGTTTGAAGACGACTCCAAGTTTGCTTTCATCTAAACACTAGAAATGTATTTGAATATTTAATCTTGATTATCCGTTCAATAAATGTAAACATCCAATTAAACGCTAAAGTTTGTTCTTTCTGACATAGCTTGATTGCAAATTAAAAAAGAAAGTAATTTAGTTAAATAAATTCGAGTTATATATTGCAGACTATCAAATTTGTAAATTAATTTTTATGTAACAAAATATAATCACCAAATCACAATTGTTATGATGAAGATTTCAATTTTCAAATCTTTTTTTGATCGTATTGATTTTTAAAAACAATCTTAATCATTCTATCAGTAAAATTATTAATGTCTGGACAATCTTTCTCTTTGAGCTGAATATTTCTTCATTCAACTGAACAAAAGTTGAAAGTAAACTTCTATTTCTTGATTGATGCAACCCATAAAACCACGTGAGCAGTTTAGGAATTGTTAGCTGACAGGTTTGATACTCTATTTGAATTTTATTCCTTTAACAGCAACTTTACGACTCAATGGTTTCAGTAATTAATATTCTGAAATTACAAAGGAGTAACTAACCAAGTTTTATATATGATTATAACCTTTAAAAAATGATTTTGAAAAGACAAAGGGCGTTTATGCAAATATTTTATAGTTTTAATTTTATGCTTCGTTAGTAAAGCTATAGAAGTTTGTGAACATTTTCATTGAACTTTTGTAATTTAAGGTGGAAAAAAATTGGGTTTCATAAATTGAGAAAATATTAAAAAACTTTTACTGGTTTCATAAAGTTTTTCCTAAGATTTTAAAGAAACTTTATTTATCAGATTGATTCAAAAGTTTATTATTATTTTAATAAATAACTGCTGTAGTTTTAGATTCAACTGTTTTTCTTCTAAATTTAACAATACTTAGAGCAAAAAATAAAAGTTTTGAAGAATAGTTTTGACTAAAAACTGAGATTACTAGCAAGTTGACAAATGTCAAATTTACTTTTTACTCGTTTGCATTCTTTCTTGTGGAATGCATCCCATGCACTGAGTTTGCACGATCTACTGCAGTAGTAAACTTCTCCACACCGAGGGCATGGTTGTAATCGAACTCCAACAGATCTTCCACAATTATAATCCTAAGCTTATACACAAAATATCAAATAAGCACAAATAAAAATTGATATTTTTATAACAAAATCCCTTTCCGCTATTTAACAAATTACATTTAAATATTGAAACCGCTCTATTACAATCACTTTGAAAGATAGCCTAAGATGAATTTAAAAAGAACAGTTTTAGAAGATAATCATTTAACATTTCTTAATCCTTAGCAAAGATTACAAAATAGCAGAAAGTAATCTATTCTTAGTAGATATTGATCTGATAATAGGTTTTGTACACAAGCTCTAGACGAAAAAAAAAATTTAAGAGAAGTGATTATTCTAGAAATTATTGTTTGTTGTTGAATTTTAAAAAAAAACTGCCTAAAACATCATTCAATGCGTTTGAAATCTTTGGAAAGTAGCTAAGTATCTTGTTATATGAATAAGAGACTAATTTACGTTTTTCTTTTTGTTTTAGCTAATTTTTTTAATTCAATTAGTATGGCCGATACACAGCAGAATAAAAACTTTGATGTGTTATACCAGCAAAGTATATTTGATTCTCTTGTGATCAACTAATTAACACAAACCCGCTTGGAAAAACCAGAAGATATTTGCAGCTTATAAAACCAAACTAAAAAAACTTGTATCATAAATTTTTCGAGAAGTTTCGAAAATGACTCATATACCTTCAAGCAACAAAGCATCTAATTTGGTCTTTCTTCGGAAATTACAGCTTAGATTTGCTTGTTTAGCACAAAATATCTTTTTCTGAGATACTGTGTAAGAAGAACAAATATTTGGAGAAATATATGGACAGAAATTGTCGTAGAGTTATAATGTTGTTTTGCGATACAAATGTATAAATAATTTTTATTTTTGTGATCAGTTATTTTATAAATAAATGTTTAATGATTCTGATTTACTAGATGCGGAGAAAGTTCCGAAAAAGTTTTATTTTTCAATTTAAGGGTTTTATTTATTCACTAGTTTCATCTGTTTGTATCTAATTAGATTACTATAACCATATACTTTAATATCTCAGGTCTAAACTTTGATAAATGTACATTTTCTTTTATAAAGAAAAGGGGCTTTGCTGCAACTACTGGGCCAAACCCAAAGATAGAATGTTGTTGATAGAAGTCGAGCCGACTGTCAGGGATGTTGAGCTACCAAGAGCTGGGGAGAACTGATGATGAGTCCAGGTATAGACACATGACGTACTCTAGCCCCAAATTTCTGCATTTGGAAGTGAATAAGGAATGACAAGAAAACATAAAAAAGATATTTATAGTTTGAATATCGGCAACAATTGTAAGAGCTCGAGAAGACCTCGAGAAGTTGTTCTCTTGTAAAATGATCTGCAGGCAACAGGAAGACGCAAGAAGATCAATTTCTTATAATATAACAAAAGATATGGAATACAGATTGATGAAATCGTCTTTTTAAAATATTTTCTTCTAGATTCAAATTCACCGTCTAGAACTACATGATTTTGGTAAAAAGTTTCTTTATCTACAAAGACTCTAATATCGCCAAAACTTGCCTTGGTAATGTTACCATCTCTGGGAATGGAAGATTTCTTCTTTTCTCAAAAGAAATCCTAGAATAAGTACAAAGTCCTACTTTTCACTTCATCACAAGCTGAGATTATAACCTCTTTTATAGCCGGATCTGAATCCCATGATCTTTTGTATGCGGTCCACCTTGAAATGGGAATCGTATGCTACAGCTCAAGAAACATTCTATGTTGTAGTAAAAAGCTTTAAAGGTAAGATCAAGAGAGTATTACGCTAGTAGTGACAGTCAAAATAATTAGTAGAACTTTTTAATGTGTTTATTGAGATAATAAGTGATATGTTTTGTTCATATATTCTATCACAGCTCATTAAATTAATAATTTTACATAACCGGGAACTTCTTTAGTTCAAGCTACAAAGTTGGTCAACAACTAAGAAAAACATTATAAAGGTCAAAATTTAAAGCAGTTATAGGAAAATACAAATATTTGATTGAGAAAAGCTAATTAATCTGTAGCCTTCTAACTTGATCCTTTTCTCAATGAGATTGAAAGTAACTAAATTGTTTATAAAACTATTTGAAAATATATTATTTACAATTTTATTTGGTTTGTAACTTATCATACATCAAACTAAAAACCCTTTATTCTACTTCACAGTGGGACTACAGAAATCTTTGAGAGATGATTGAAACTCTAAATCTTAATTACAAATATGAACTAAAGTTTGAATAGTATAATTTCAGATTAATCAACTTTATTTAAGTTTGTTTTTCTTACAAAAAATCATCAGAAAACTTTTTTTGTAAACTTTTGTTCAGTCTTCTGAGCTGCTTGTGAGAAAAAGATTTTAATAGCTTGCAGTATACTGTTTGCTAGTTTGACTTTTAAAGTTTTGATTAAGATTTTGAATAATTTTGTTGAAAATACCAACAAGCAAAGTTGTCCTCGCTTTTATTTTCAAATTTTAGCCAAAACCTCAATTGCTATGAGTTTGCTATAATATAATATTAGTGAGTCATCCTTAAGACTTGTTACTCAAAAAATATTATAACAAATTACTAATAATCTTTTCAGCTAAAATGATTTAAGCATACTTAAATAATATTCTTTTTTTTAATAGATAGGATTTGTTTTGGTAGTAAAATATAAAAAATCTCTGTGTACAAAGTAGTTTTTTGAAGCTTAGAAGTATAAATATAGATCAATTATCAGACTGAACCTTAGGAAATATTTCAGAAATTAAACTGAAAGCTCTTTAAAGTTCAGAAAATTTTTATAATTTGGCAGTCAGAAAGATCAATCAAAAAAGAAAAAAAGAAGATTGAGATGTTTGCTGAACATTTAGTAAAAATACATTTTAGTTGAGTGGTTTATAACATGTTTTGTTACATATTGCCATGTTTGGTGTTATTTAGTAGTAAAGTACTCATAAGTTAAATTATTCCTTGACAAAATGAGGATCTGATAGACTTATTCATGCATACCATTCTTATCGTGAAATCTTGAAAACTAGTTCTTAGTGAATTGCTTACTTCAATTACTAGATAACCGAATCATTGGTTTTATTCTCAAAATCATTTGTCAACTGTAAAGATGTCTAAATTGATGAATACTTTTTTCTGTCTAACTAACTACAAATTTATAATTAATCAATACTTCATCAAATTTTACATTAACTTGCAAGAACTAATTTTATTTCCAAGAAAGTTTTTTAGCTTTGTTTTTCTTTAACTAAGTTTTATATTTTAATTCGATTACCCCTCAAAAAGTCTTCTTTTACGTCAGCTTTAAACTTATCAACCATCTAAAAAATATTATTCAATAAAGAAGTTGAAAAGAAGTAAAAACTTTTTATGTAATAGAATATGATGTAACGTTGGGTTTGAAATTTTATTTTGCAAAGACACTACTGCAAGTTTGCAAGTTCCACTACTAAAGTAACTTCGAATAAAACAAATATTTTTTATATTATATTATTATTTTCATATAAAACTGCATATATATTTATAAAGCTGTTTTATTCTATAGCCATCTGTAAACAAACTGTAAACCATTTTGCTTTTATTTTAATATAAATTTAGGTTTGCTGCTTTTATTCAAAAAGAATTTTTTATTTTCAACACTTTTCAAATATAAAGAAAACTTTAAAAAAGTCTTATAATTATGTACAGACTTCTTTTAAATTGCTTCAATAAGAAATAGTTTTAAGGACATCTAAATACATTTTTACTATAACTTTCTAAAAATGTTATAGTTTATTCAGATTATAGTAGTAAATAGACATCAAAATCAGAAGTTCAAAAGTTACTAACAATTAATAGCTGAGGTAATTATGCAACATACATTTTTTCATTTAACCAAAAATACTGAAAGAATTTACTAAAAAAGAACATATAGCATAAATTGAAATAAACTACAAGCTTTTTATGACAAAATTTTGACTAGAATAATCCTAAAAATTATCATAAAATCTGGAAATAGTTTGGTTAGTTAAGCAATATTAAAATATTATAAACATTGTATTTTATTATTGTAAAAACTGTTATAAAAGTACGATTAAATGTTTGAATGCTCGTGAAATTTAATCGTAATAAATAAATAAAATTCTATGTATCTTCCAAATATTTTAGTTGTGTTATATATAAAACTTGAAAAAAATAAAATTATTCAGATTATTATACAGATCTTCATATTATTGTTGAAGAATTTCATGGACAGAAATGAATTTATTCGGAAAATATTAAATTAATTCTATAAATTAATATTTTTTTACAAATTATATTTTAGCATTTTAAATTTAGTCAGGACAAATAAAAACTTAATTATTAAGAAAAATATTTTTGAACATAAATAATAAAGACTAGAAAAATTTAACTTAAACAAACTACTGAAAATTTAATCAAATTTTATCACATTTTTTTAATTATTAGGATAAGAAAATTGAAAAAAATATTTTATTCATTAAGCCATAAAACATGAATACTTATTTTCATTACAGAAGTTTAATTATTTTTATACCCAATTACTTATATAAAAACTATATTTCATTTCTTTAAATTAGCAATTTATATCATGGAAATTCATTATTAACTTTAGTCACTATCCTTATAAGTTTGTATAATATTTTAAAAGTAATTGACTAGATTTTTGAAATTATGTTTATTAGAAAATTACAAAATAATTTTACTTGATTGATATTTTTAAAAGCTTTAAAAGTTGTTATAGTAGTTATAATATAAATATATCATTATTTTAAACTATTTTACATTTATTGCAAACTCTGACTGGTTTTGGAAATGTTATATAAAAATTTGATCATAAGTAATAATTACAGATATGTTTTTAACTTTTGTTTTACTAGAAATTTTGAATACGTTTCAAAAGTTTAGATACTTTTTGTTTGGTGTTATAAAAAGTTTAACTTTTTCTATAACTTCCATATTTATTTGGTCTTCTGTACAAAATTTCGTATTTAAGTCTGAACACTAAGCTTTTGAAATCATCGCTTTTATTGATATACTTTGCAATCAAGTTTTTTATACACATGTTGAATAAAGAAAATTAATAATTGATTTGTAAATGACTATTGTCAAAGATATAATTGTTAAATTTATATACTCTTAAAACGTTAACCTGTTTTTATTTATTCACAAATAGGTAAGTTTTAAAATAACTTAGATAACTATAAAATAGCCACTATGCCATTATTTCTATAATTTCTAAAGGGCTTTCTCTTTCTGTAAAATGAGAGAATGCAAAGAAAAAAAGAGCTGTTTTACAAAGGTAAAGTTTAATATTCAAAGTTCTTTACTAGATAGAAAAGCACTCAACCATGACCAATTCTTTTTTCTCTTTTTCAAGATTTTACTTCATAGATAGCGTGACTTACTTTATTCTCTGTTTGCTAGCCTTAAACTTAGTAGCTCCATCTTTTAGTGTTGTTAAATTAGATGGTGAGAAGTAGTAACATTATAATATTAAAGCAAATTTTTAGACTTATAAAGTTTCTTTCAGTTGTATTAGCCGTAGCAGCAGCCGGAAGATGACAATTTAGTTTAATTTTTAGTGCTGATTTTTTGATTTAGTAGAAATAGCCACTAGTATTGGAAATTTATGATTATCAAAATTAGATTTATCGAGAGAAGGTTCTGTTTAGATTTTTTTTTCAAATGCAACTTTGATTAGGTAATTTAAAAATTTTTGTTTGTAGAAATTTTTTGCTACAATATTTTTAATTCATTCACTTAAAGAATAGATATAAATGAATCTTTTTCTTCCAACAATATTAATTTATGTTGCTTTTAATTTATTGTATCATTAGAGCTTAAGTGCATTTACGGAGCCATCAAAATGTTTTATTATTGATTTTTCGTCGAAAAACAAATCTGATATACTAAGTTCGAATCAAAAATTTTATTTATGAATCTATTTTAGAAAAATTAATGGAATTCTGAAAACCAACTTTTATAAATTTAAGCTTGTATGGAAGTGCTAACTGCTATTTTATTACTCTTTGCCAGTATACCATTCTGGTTATGTTGCTACTCAAAAATTTCATTAAGCCTAAAGTGTATGTTTTTTATTATCCTGAGCTTAGTTTTATAGCAAATAATCTGTAAAATCTTTAAATTTTGTTTAAACTTAGCAAATCATGTACTGTATAAAGCTTGTGCTTTAAATTATACTAACAAAAAAGCCACTTTAGGCTAATCTTCAGCTCTATGGCTTTTTTAATCATATAAAGTGTAATAATAATCTATCTTAAAAACGACTGTAACACTCGAATATTATCTTTTATATTTCATAATAAAATAGATACATGCTAAGGTTATAAATCAATTGATTCATTTAAATTTTGATGTAATTTTTTAGATGTAGTTCGTTTTCATCTAAACGTTGATTGAGTTTTGACTTTACTATAAATGCTTTACTCTTATTATTGCAATAATTAATTTAATATTTTCTTTAATTATCAGCTAAATAAGAAAAAAATCGTTTAACAAAAATGTGACATGTTAGCTTAATTTTATAACTAAAAGATTTTTTTAAAATAAAGTGTCATTATGAAAATTACTTGGTATAAGTTAAGTCCTATCATCTTAAGAAATTACTGTTATCAACTTTTTATGTTTGCTGTTTTAACTATTTAGTCATTGGTTGTTATTAGAATCAAAATTAACTGAATCAATACCAGCATAGCTGAGTTGCCCATATCATTCATAAGTATGTATAACTCATTTAGTCAAAAAGAAATTTGAGTTTACTGATTACTTTCTTTTTATAAAGGTTTCTATAAGCCTTTGAATTGATTGTAAACAATTTTCAATAAAAACATTTTTTATAATAACTTGAATAAGTTTTAATTCATAAAGATGTATTTTTTCACAAATCAATGTTCATGTTAAATATAGTAAAAAAAATTACTGATTTTTATAAAATTATGTTTTAAGACTTATATAAAAGTTAAATGTATAGCTTTTGATATTATTAAGTCATAATGGAAAAGTAAATTTTTAAGAAATTTCATAAATATGTTTTTTATATTTATCATAAAAATCTTCTTTTATTTGTTAAAGATTTCTGTCAGTGTTACAAAGTTTAATTTTTGGTAGCTACAAAAATAGTATTTCAAATCAATGTATGGAACTATCAATTATAAAAACGTAGCTTAATTATTCTGTTATAAATTACAGTTTTTTAATTATTCTTATAATAGAAAATTTTCTTGTTTATATTTCTACATAATTTGAGAAAAATTTATAGAATTTCACAGTAGATAAATTTAAAACAAACAATTATCAAAATTATTATAACGTGGGTTGTTTGATTTATTTTTGAGAAGCATAAATGGTGTGCTCTACGCTGATATGAGCAGACAAGTGTTTAGCATTCTCAACTACCAAGCATTAGATTTATCTGCAATACGAGTTTTTTTGGACTTAGCCTTGTGACCAATGTTTTTTTATTGAATGAAATAACTTCAATCGCTTTACGATAATAAAACTAATGTAATAAACTTAAATTCTTATCGCAGTGTAAGATGCAAAGTATCTTATAGATAATAAAGGTGCAAAGTATCTTCTATAAACGTAACAAATAACTTACGTCATATATTTTAAAGCAAAACATTTTTAATATTTTTCATATTGTTAAAGAACTTTGATATTTATTTTTTTTAACATCAACTTGTTTTATTTAGAACTAAAGAAGAACTTATTATAGAGCTCGTTAACTTTAGTATTTTTTCACCAAAACAAAATATTTAGCAGGAAAATAATTAACAATGGCGAGAAAAAATGTGCTAACTTTAAAAAAGCAAGGAAGAAAAATCACCAGAAAACGGATTCCGAAGCGAGTGTGAGTAGTTCTTTAGATGTTTACTTTAAAAAGTTTGATTTTTAATTGGTTTGTTTCAACGTTCCCTAAAGATTGATACAAATTTGTTTAACATTTTCTTTTTAAAGCTCATTTTTCGCCAAAAATTGTTATAAAAAGCTTTAAACATTTAAAAGATTTAAAGCAGTTATTAGAATAACTTTATTACAATTTCTGATAAATATAAATATTTGTTGATAAAAATTCATCCAATTTTATTCTGTGATTAAATAAAACCAAACAATTTTTGTCAATATTTTCTTGAAAAACTTGAAATTTACTAGCAGAAAAAAAAGTATCAGACTGTCAAAGTCTGATTATATTTAATTGTAATAAGTTGGTTTTTACCACTGCAAACTCTTTAGTGTTACCAGTTGTTAGTTTGATTGATAATTAAACTATTAAATAAAAAAATCTATTAATAATTGAACCTATTGGTTTGTTGATATGCTTATTTAGTGATTTGAGTTAATCTAAAAAGAATAAGAGATTTGGATGAAAATTCATTAAAAGCTACAATTTAACTGACGATAAAAGCCAGTTTTTATCTCATAAACACATTTTCTCACTGAAAAACTTTTGTTATGTTTTTGCTGAGAAAATTGTTTTGAAACCAACTCCTTCTAAGACGTCAACTGTTGATTGTCATTTCTTCATCAGTCTCTACAAACTCGATTTTGAATTTTTAGTCAATTTACGAGAAGAAAAAAGACAAAAGCTGCCAAGAAAACCAAAGAAGAAGCAGTTAGCAACCAATTGTCAACCACCGAAGCAACCAGTTCGCACCAGCAACCGATACCAACCTCAAACGTCGAACCATTTTCGTCAACACCAAAACGCACCAAAGAAGGAAAATTGATTGCGTCAGTTGCACCTCTTCGTAAAGTCAGTCGACCATCAAATGTGGCCCTAACTCCTAGTACTCGTCCAATTATCCTCTTACCTGTGACCATCCGACCTGACTCGGGACGATCAGAGATTCCCTTGTTGCTTCAACCAATCAGCTTTAAAGTAACATCTTCACCCACTCGGCCATCACCTTCAATATTTCCTCAAATTATACCTGAAACCAACTCAAATGGACCACAGTGGGCACAACATTTGTCACCAATGGTTCGTTCAATTAATATGGGACGAGGTAATCTACTAAACAAACAAAGCTCTAATTTGACCAATTGTGAGGGACAGACAGAGCCTTTAAATTTGAAGATGGGAGAGACCACTGTATTCGCCTCCCCTGTCTCAGTCAGTACCCACGACTGTCCAAAAACCAAATTGAACAGTAAACCAAATAGTGTAGTGGACTCCACTTGTCAACCCTTGAACTTGGAAACCAAAAAAACAGCGGCCAGTTTATCTTTAACTTTGCAACGCTCAAATGCTGCTAGAAATGAAAAAGTGAGGTGTAAGAAGCTCTCAAAAGTAATGGAATCAGCTCAGGATGATCATGAAGATGATAGTACAAGTAGAGGTGAGTGTGTCTCAACATCGTTTTACTAGTAGCATCTTCATAATTTTGTAGCTTATTTGTTTATTTGATTAGTGACAAATGTAAATTATTTGTTGTTGGTCATTTTATTGTTTATTTCAATTTCTATCGTTTTTGATGATCAATAATTTTCGATATAAAATTTTAATGTAAACTCTTTTTTAAGATCTCTGCTTTAAGTATAAATATTTTCTATTCAGTCTTTTGATGAATATTTTAAGTTTCATCTTCAACATTATTCTTCTGTGATCATTTGTATTTCTCGTATTTTTTAATTTGAATCATATTTCAAGTTGCTTTCTAGATGTATGAATCACACCAGCATCTGTAAGATTTTGTAGAAAGATTTTCTATAATCTTATAAGACTGATTCATATCAGCTATTTTTTATTTGAACGAAAACTGTAATTGTATCTTCTCATATATTTTTATCTAATTTTTAATCTAATTTTTTTCATTAGTTTCTTTACCAGTCTTTATCATCTGTTCGAAGTAAAAGAGAAATATTTATAAACATAAATATTTATAAACTAAATTAGTAAGAAATTGCAAGAAGAGAGATTTCTTTCTGTAAATGTCACATCTTTATCCTATTTTTTCTTTAATTGTTTGAAAAATATTTTTTTTTCAATATCACCGAAAAAAAAAATAAAAAAAAGATTTCAGATTTTTCTACAAAAACTATCATTTTTCATCAGATGTGTTGAAATTACTCTTTCATCTTCTGCTGTTGCTCTTATCTTTGGATTACCGACAAATTTTTAGCTAAAAACATCAATCCACTGATCTTATTTGCATATTTCTGTTCAGAATCCTGTTCCTCCCCCGACTTCTTAGACGACATTCAGGAGCGTGTCCCTTCCAAATGTCGGAGGAAGCAAATTGATCTTCGAAGCAAAGCTGCTCCTTCTTCTGATACAAAATTAAGAAGAACTGAAGTGAAGGTTGAGCAAGTGAGTCTTCATCAATCATCCGCTCATCTTCATCTCGACTTATCAGAGCAAGAAGAAGCCACCATGGAAACCATCTGCTCCTGTGTATGATGTCACATCCACAGATGACGAAGATGATGATTGTCCTTTGGCCGAAATACTCAAAAGAATTGAAAGTCAAACGAAGAAGGACCGAAAGAACAAGCTAGTCGAGAAGGAGCCGCTGATGACGTCATCGAGCGCGCTTCGAACCAACAACGGCTGGAAAGTTGATGGCAAGCCCTATATGGCGTTCGCTTACGACGCGGTATCTATCAATTAATTATTCATAAATGCTCCATCGCTATAAAAGTCATTTTTGTCGTTTAGTTTCATAACAATTAACTTTCTAATGCTGATCGTCACTGAGGTCTTAAAGAAGATTTGTTTCTAGAATCAACGTAAACACATCAGACGTCAGTGTTTTCCATCAATTGTCAGATCTTCTAAAGATGATTATGACTCCGTTGTGATGGTACAGGACTGCGTGTACATCAAGGCTGCTGATGATCATTCACCTTATATTGCAAGAGTTGCTGCTATTTGGATTGAAGAAACCAACAAGCAGTTAATGATGAGCATCATCTGGTACTACAGGTAATCTTTCAACATACAAGCTACTTGTATCAGCTTCAATTTTAAAACCAACTTTCACAAGAAGCAAATTATTCGGTCAATTTGAAATTCTCTTTAATAAGATGTGATAAAAAATGAAATCATTAAAAGTTTGAAGACTAACAAAGTCTTATTTGCATATGATTCACTCAGTATAAATGAGCAATTTTCTTCTATTTGTTTAAAAGCAAATCTTATTTATTTGATAAATAGAATTAAGAATATGTTAGCCCATAAAGTTTAAAAGCTTGGAAATGTCTTTTGTGGTTTACTTTTAAAAATTATTCAAATAATTGCACGTTACAATAACAGAATCGATATTCACATCTTTAATCAAAGTTGTTTGTGTAAAAGACTTTCAAAATACTTGGAACTATTTGCCGATAATTTCTATGATGTTTTAAAAACCAATTATTTAGATTTAACTAAAATTTAAACCAAAGAAACTTCATCAGAATCATTCGACTTTGTCGAAGGTGCTCATCGTCTCCAACTTCTTCTAATTGATTATTACTTTTTAATATTTATTGATAATTTGCATGAAGGTTAATTTTTATTATTTAAAAGAAACTAAATAATATTTACAGCCTGACAATTTCTCATTTTAAGTAGCATGCTTTTATATAGATTGGCGGGAAAGTTATTTAGTTAGTGGGTTAGTCAGCTCTATAGCGTCGCCTGTCGATAGTAAATCACGTGATCAAAGTAAACGCGGGTAATAACTGGTAAAAGTGGATATGAAGGTAGTTTGAGGGTCTTAAGTACGACAGGAACTTTTCACGGATTTATATCGTAGTATTAATTCAACTTTCTAATCCGAACCATTTCATTTATCATCAAACTTTGTGAGATGAACTTTAACTAAATTTGTTTATGTTTCGAGCATCCAAAGAAACCCGTTCTCGTAATCATCAATTCTTTCAGTTAATTATTAACTCTTCTCGAAACTCTTATCTAATTGGTCGACAATTCCTTCTCAACCAGATGTGCAAAACTTCTCGCTGTTTCATCTTCCTTCTTCACAGAGCGGAGCATGTCCTTGATCCTCGGTTGAGACTTGCCCCGAGTAAAGAATCGATGGCAGAAAGGCTCGACTCAAACTCCCGTTCTGGTGGATGGATCTACGCGTTTGAAAACGAGCTTTTCGCTTCTTATCACCAAGACAACATCATTGTCGACTGTGTGGAAGACCGATGTCACGTGGTCAGCTACTTACACTACTGCAGGTCGCCACTTCTTCTTGTCTCGATTTTTAAAATCAATTTTGAAATATCTTGATAGAATCAAAGCTCGGATTAGATCTGGTCTCAACTGCTTCACAGATGATCTTCATCGGATTGTTCCTCATCAACATGATGGGAAACGACAAACTCTTTTTATGGAGTCCCCTCCTTCCGATTCCAACATCTATTTTTCTCGAAGCTTTTATGACGTCATACACAAACGAGTTTTAAAATTCTTGCCTTCATACGTAGATCTTGTGAAGAAAAGTTGCTTCACGAGATCATCTAGACGTAAAAAGCGTCTTAAATAACTTGGTCTACTTCTTTTCACTTTTTTATTGATGTTGTTTGGAGCTTTTGTAAATCACAACTTTTTCTTTTAGTCTTCCTTTTGAATTTAGATCAAAATCGTGTAGAGATGCTCGTTGTAGAGATCAGATCTTCTTCTCAACAATTGGAAGCTTTATTTGTGTTTTCTTGATAAGCAGCAATTAGTACTTGTAACTGTGTTATTATACTTGTCATTTTTTGTTAAATGTTTTATTTAATAAGAAATATTGAATGTAATGATAATAGTGAGTGCAATTAATAGCGAGATGTTTTTTCAATAAGTGCTTTTAGGAAAATTATTTTCAGAATTAATTTTGAAATATTTATTTTAATGAATATAATTCTACGAAGTTAAGTTTTGAATTATTTCAAAATTTCAAGACAAATAAATTAGATTTTTTATCTTTATCTTGACAGTGTTAAATATGAGCGTGACAAAGTAGAACCTTAATATAAGTTTCACTTTTCTGATCTTCTATTTTCGATATTTCAGTATTAAAACCTTTCAAATCAAACTCAGTCAATGTTGTGAAATAACAAAACGTTTTTAGCAATCTTTTGTTAAATCAATTAAAGCATCTTGAAGATCAGATGAAACTTGTGTTTAATTTTATGGATATTGACACCAAAGAGTACATTCTATAAATCTGAAGTTAATTTGCTGCTTTTTCTGTTAAGGTTTTAATTTTGAACCAACAAAGCTTTTATGGTAGTCATAACTTGAAATAGATTTTTTTAAGCTTTTAGTTACACAAGATATTGATAAATATTTTTCATAAGTCTCAAATTACTTCCTTTAAAGTCAAGATTTTTAAATGAGCTTATTAATATCTTGTTTTTTATTCTAGGAAAAGATAATTTTCAAACATACATCTGTTTATTCTTTTGTAACAAAAACATGATTAGTTTTTATGTAAATCCTGAAGTGATAAGATTCAATTGTTTTGATGAAAAGTCGTACAGAGTATCAGTTGTGTTAAAACTCAAAAGTCTAGACTAGAATATCTTCCCATACTTGCATCCTATAAAGGTGACTTTATTGAAGTTGTTTGCCATAAAAACAGCTACTTGAAAGATGTATTAGTTCAAAAACCAATAATAAAATGTCTCTAGCAATCTCTAATTTTCTTTTACGCCTGATTAATACTGAAAGCCATCCGATTAATCTTTTCAAAGATAATCAATATGTTGCACAATTTTTGTTAGACAATTTATCTTAAAAAACTAAATGCTGTTTAAAAAAGATAAAATTTATGATATTTTACTAAACAATAACTCATTCATCTAATCTATTGATATAATTCAATGTTTACTTTTTAAAACTCATGCTTGTTTGAGGATGTATTTAAACAAAAAGATAACTAAACTTAATTTCATACTAAAATTTCACTTAAAATTTATTTATTTTTCTATTTTACTTCAATATTTTTTTACTGGCTGCAAGAGTTTCTATTTTGTGTAAAGTGTTTCTTAACAAAAGTATATGTTCATATATCATAGTTTTTATGATAAAAGTTTAAAAGTACGTTTAAATGTGTTCGACAGAGTTAAAATGTTTTTTAGCAATGTCATTTAAATAAAACTGTAACTTTATTATATTTTCATTTTATCAAAAATTTTTCTCATGTTAAGTCATGTTAAGTGTGACGTTTTAAAACGAAAACTACCAGAAAAAAGTTTTCTGTATAAAATCAAATGACGCTAATAGTTGGTAGATAGAATTATGCCTATAAAGCCGTTATTAAATCGAATAAAACCTCACAAAATAAACCATTTCTATAAATCAATTACATTATTTATTTTAAATCAAACATTAAAGCAAAAATAGAATAGTTGGTAATTCTATGTAATTGATGTGAATGTCTAAAATGTTTCTATTTCTACTAAAGTTAAATCATAAATCAAGTTGAATTAAGAGAAAAAAATCATTTTGAAAATAATTGAATTAGAGTTACAGAGCAAGAAAAATTAGTGGATGTTTTACATTGATAAAAATAGATTAATCCAGATTTTATATAGTTCAACTTTGATATAAACAATTTATTCGATATCTGTAAGCTTCTATATATTGATATTTATTATTTGAATAAATAAGTATTTAGTTCCACCAACAAATTAATATTTCTGATTTTAAATTTAGTACTTTAAGCTTATTTTAAAAAAGTAAGTTTTGTTGTTTTATCTTTAAAAGTACAACCTTCAAAATTAAAATTTTGATTCGCTTCAATTATTAATGTTGCAAAGTCAACATTTAAAAATGCAAATTTAGTGAAGCTTAAGTGTTTTCAAATTTAATTATAAAAATTTTTCAAATTATAAAAGTTAAACAAGTCTTTCTTTAAGTATCTATTCTTTTAAACAATCGTTGCATACTCCTTCAATGATAAAAAAATATTTGTCAAAATTATCCAATTATAAGTTCACAATTTTTTTTGTTTATAAAAAAGAATTGATATTTATTTGTAATCTTAAACAATGTTGAAAATTATATTTGCATATCGATAATACAATATAACTGAAAAGATATAAAGAAAACATATCAGATATCTTTTGAGTAAAATACTTTATACAGAAAAAAAATTTCACAAAAAGTATTAAAAAACAAGACATAAAAACATCGAGGTTGTGATGAATTTGAAAACTTGCTGACTCTTAATAGTAAGCCTCTTCAATTAGCAATTATATAAAAAGACTTAAAAAAGGATCAAAATATTTGAAGTCATTGCAAATTTTTTAAAACTTCTACAAAATTATAATAGTACGTGAGTACAATAAAAAGTGAATAAGATAAAATCAAAAGTCAACAAATAATTGAATGTTATAAAAAAATAATTTCTAAAAAATTGTAACTTTGTATCAAAGTGTGAGCCATTCGAAAAAAATTTTTATGAAACCTATCTCTAAACTAACGCAAAAGCGACATTTGTAAAACTTTGGCTGACTGCCTTCAAAATTAAGAAAAACCAGTTTACGAAGTAAAAACTCCAATAAAACGAAAGCATCAAACCGACTACCTGATAGTAAACGAAATAGTCATAATGTAACATTGTACAGTGGTACTAACTCTTCACAACTTTGTCTGCTTGTTCAAGGTAATCGATAATAGCTGTCTTAATACCTTCGCCGGTAAGCTGTGGTTGAGGACAGACATGAAGCTCTAAGCTGGTAGAATCCTTGCCCTTTTACAAAGACAATATCAAAAAGAAGTTTTATTGTTATTTTGTTGTTGTTTCAGTACATTTGTATTAATAAATACACTTAGGCGTTGATATTGTGAAAAGCATTTACCTTTTTATCAATGCGTTCGATTTTTTACAGCGTTGTCTTTACACCAATCGCTAGGAGATGTGATACCTCCTAAATGGATTATATCTACTCAGAGTATCATTTTTGCAAACTTTTATCTCTAATCAATGTTACTGTCTTTGGTTTAGTTCTCATAGCTTTTGCTTATCCGGGAGTAACCACAAGATAGTAGAACTGTGTGCAGATGAGGTTAGTGTATCTACTAATTGACTTGTTGACGATGCTGTATTATTTTTAGAGACGACATGTCTCTTCCTGCTAGTTGCACAGCAGAATGAAAATATATTTAATTAATTTTGATTAAATTTATCCTCAAAAATAAAGCCAACTTTACTGCTTCGATTTTATCATCCAATTTGAAATCGTTTAATTCAATTTCTTTTCCATTATCATTTAAAATCTTTCCAGATAAAAAGAGTTGAATGCCATCGATGACTTAATATGACAATTGCATTAAAAAACTCCTTTTAAACCAGCCTAGGTTTCCTTTCTGTACCAATTTAATAAAGTAGATTTGAGGTAGCGAAGTTTGAGGAACTCCTTTATGATCAGCAGCAAGTTTGTCTTTTTTCGCTTTATTTATAGCTTTTATAAATATTACTTCATCAGTTTTTTGAAATGTTATTGTCGAAGCAAGACTTTTGTGCAAATAAACAACTATGTTAGCAACAAAACTGATGGGTAGTTTTTCGATATTTTATACTGAACAATAAGAGTTAAATCATTAAGATGCTAATATAAGGATGTCTTTAAACGTCTTCAAGCTACTAACAAAAACAAGATGACAGAATTAAAAGTGACATAACTATATAAACTTTAATTGCTCTTGAACTTGACTAACTTTAACTTTGCTCGTTTGATTACATCTCAAACTTTAATTCCACCCAGCTACTGGCCAATACTTGCTAAAAACTAATGTGGTATAGTCAATTTGATCAAATAAGCATTGATGTACCACATTTTGCAAATTTAATGAAAATCTCTTATTCCTGCAAACATGACAAGGAAAGATACTCAGCTTTTCATCAGAGTGCTCTTTAAATGATGCTTAATTCTGCCTGTTCTATATAAACATGCAACTGCTCAGTAATTTGGCTCCTAAACTATTGTATTGCATCTATTATATCCTCTTGTCTGTCTGCATCAACGAGACCTTGTGGATACTTTGATATTTCTCATATAAAATTGCTTTTTTTAAGTAGCTTCAAGTGAACCCTTTATTTTGTTCTTTTTGTAAAAGAGCACTACTAATATCAGGTCTCGTCAATTTTCCATTTTCTAGATGCAATGATAGCCAATGAAATTAGAAATGTTTCATTTGAGCAAACTAGGTTATCTAATGGAATGAATTTCCTTCTTCTTTGCAGCCTTTGGAAATTTATCTTGCTTTATCTACTTCATTAACTTCATTTTTTTAACCGGTCGTATTTTGTAAAGTAGAAATCATAAGAAAATTAAAGACCAGCTGATTAGAAACGAATAGTTACTGAAACTTATATCCAAGTTAAGATGTTTCATTTGACGATGCATAGTTTCGGGGGAAAATTAAAATTGATAATTTGAGAAACGCGCATGACAATCGACAGTTGAAAGAGTTGCGTGTTTGTAATCGAGCCTACTAATGTTTAGTAACTTCTTTTCTATATTTTTAATTATTTTTAACCGCAAGGTGACGCAGCTGAGTTGTTCTCCAGCATCTGCCACACAAAAGTTTAATTTTTAAACTCTTATTAAAGTTCTTGCAATTTTCAGCATCAAAATGCTTAGGTGCTTGTATCGAAATAAAAAATTTTTTAAGTTGAATTAGAATTGAGCTTGAAGTAAAAAGAAATTTTGAATAATAAAATCTAATGTTGTTTACTTGAATCTGTTTACCTTGCGAAATAATCTTTCTATTTTTATTAGTTTTTCTTGTTTGGTAAGGGCCAACATTTTGTTTGTTTATTATAGCTTCCATATATTAATCAGGGTTTTTGTATAAGCTAAACTAAAGTTGTATTTAGTGAATGCATCTTCTTAAAGACCCTGTTGAACTTCAAGATACATTTTATTTTGAAGTCAAAATCTGATTTAAAAGTTTTTATAATCTATATATTACTTTTTAGGGTTTTGGTGAATCATATATATAATATTTATACAGTTATACCTGAGTTGATATCAACTTTAAATAGAGTATTGCTTATTACATGAACAATATATGAATTATCTTCTAATTTCTTTGCCAAAAATTATTTTCATGTAGCTTTTTATACAACTTTTGTATACAATGGAAAAAAAAGTATTTGTTTAATATTTATCTTTACTTAAGGTGTTTATTTTTAGAATTAAAACAATATTTCATATAAGATTTACTTAGTTCTGACTGTACTTTGTTGTATTCAAATAATATAGTTAGGTTTGATGTTAAGCATATAATGAACATTTAATGGGAATTTGTTATTATCATTCTAAAATCAATTTTGTTTCTTAAGAAAATGTCATTTTAAGAAATGGAATTTTTTGAACCCTATTTAGTATTTCTAGACTGATGTATTAGATGTATCTATGTATAAATAATCAAAACTTTGATTTTCTTTCAGTTATAATAAGAAAAAATTATGTTGGAATATTTTGTTTTTTATAAAAATACTATCGGTAGAAAACAAAAATGTTTGGTTCAAGCAATTTTATCATATCTTGTTTAAAAATACTTTTATATGATAGTTTAGTTAGCTTAAAAATTCATCACTTATTTTATATAATAATTTCAAATTGTATTTTACTTTTTAAACTAAAAATATAAAGATAATATTTAAGTTTTACAAATATTTGTGAAGTTTATTTATTCTATATTAATAGTTGATTTTTCTAAACTAACAAATAAATAAGCTTTTAAAAACTCATATTAATTATTAAGAATTATTTTCAACTTTCACATACTATTTCAATTTTCCTGCTATTCTACATTATATAAAAATTGATAATTTCAAGAAATACTCTGTTCTATTTATAATACTTTGAATATAAAATTTAGAACATAGTATATTTTGTGTTAAACAACTTTTACCTAACTAAAAGTTTACTTAAATAGAAAAATTGTATCAATTTGTATAAAAATAATAGTTTAGTGATATAATTAATCTGAAATTTAATGAATGGATTTCTAAATTAGAAGTAAATTAAAATATTGAAAAGTTGAATGATTTAAAAAATGTATAATGGATTGGGAAGCTCTATTGTGGACCACCAGACTCTACAAGTTATCATTTTTTTCGTCTTCAACCTTTTATGCACTGTATCTTGCATTTCAAATAATGGTGAGCTATTGAATATAGTGTTTGCTTAGTCTTGTGGTCAATCTAATGCAAAGGTTTTTGTTGATAGGCACCTGTAACTTTACAACTGATTTTTGTGGCTATGTTCAAACTAAATCAAATAGTGAACTGTATTGGTATAGAAGCAATGCTTCTTATGTAGTATCTCCGCAAATGTTAAAAGAACAGTTTGTACGTTTAACAAGCCCACCAATATCTATTGAAGTAAGTTTTGTTTGTAAAATTTTTTCACAACAGATTACTTTTTTTAAAATAATTTCAAGTATCTACTTATTTTACTCACAATTGCTTTTGTTGAAATTTTGTTTTTTGCAGAAGGGACATTGTGTAACGTTTTCTTATCGAATAAGACCTGGGACATTTTTCACTTCTTCAAATCTTGATACTAATAACTCGAAATTACTTCAAACTGCTGATATTCAGCTGAAAGTATTTGTTCTCCATCAAAGTAACAAAGAGACTTTTCACCAAGAAGTTTGGACTAATCCTATTGGTCAATCGGAAAATTGGAAACAAGTTGAACTAGCTCTTAGCCCATCATCTTATAAAGTAAGATCCGGGCTTAAATGTGTACAAATTTCCTGAGCGATGAATAAATCTTTTGTTGTTTCTGTTTTGTTGGTATCCTATTTTATTTCCATGGATTTAAAACAAATAGATTTCTTTATGAAATAGAAGCCACCTCTTCTTGTCTACCGAACCTTTATTTTCTCTGTTGATAATCAAATACTATCTCATGCAAATTTCTCCATACTTGTTCAGAAGATTGGGTTTTTTCAACTCATTTTTATGCAACAAAAAGATAATTACAGAATTTCAGCAAAATTGTAATTATTTTTATCAAAAATTTTTGATCTAAATCACTATTCACTATTAGACTATGATAGAAGAACTTCAGGAAAACACTTGCCAAGTTTTATTACTTTAATAGCATCCGTTGTGTTCAATTGTTAGAGCTCGCTACTATTAGCTTCATTTTGTCATTCATTTTTTCTGTCATCTATAATACATGTCATTTAATATCACCTACACGATACTTCTCGCTAATTAGAACATCTACATGCGTTGCGGTGGTTGCTTTCATTTAAAAACAGAATCATTTTGGTTCAAATATTCTTTGAAAGCTTCTTGAATGAGATCAGATCAAATTGTTCTTTAAATTAACTTCATTTGTTCATCTCAGCAAAATTTATGATTGAAATAAGTCCAATCATTTATAAACTAGACGTATTTGTAAGACATCTTTGTAAAATTTCGAATAAAATTAGAAATTGATTGTAGTTCAAATATTTATTCGAGTAATATCAACTTGTCATTCTTTTCTTACAGAAGTAACAACAGATTTAAAAGTTTTAAATTTACCTCTAAAAAGTTACAATTAATTTCTCACAAATCTCTGCTAGTAATTTTCTATAAAACTTCTTTCTTTATATTTTCTTTCTATTCTTTAAGTTGTTTGTTAAAATTGTTACTTTAGTTGGTTTAAGTAACCACCATTAACTGAAAATACTTTTTACAGTTGATGTTTGAGGTAAGCGGGCTTGGAAATGAGTTAAGTGGATTAGTAGCAGATATCAACAACGTCGAACTATCGAAGAATCTATGTGGTAAGTCTAACACTTCATCATGACGCATGCTCTACAAAAATTCTTGTCAAAATTTATATTTTCAAAATTATGAGGATTTTCTTGTTGATTATTTTTCTCAAGTTTAAAAGCTGTAAATTCCGCTTATCTTCGTCGCTTTGTTTATTTTTAGTCAATTTTTTTTTAAAGTTTAGTTGATGTCATCTAAACGTTGATCTTTGTACATGAGTTGTTTTTTAATGATTATTTGTTTTGTATAAATTTGATAGAATACTTTTGTTCACCTGTTGTTGTGTAAAGCTTATTTTTACTTCAATTATTTAAAGAAAGTGAAGTTTTTGTGAGATAAGAGTTTATTTCATGACGATGTTTATTATTTGAAGAATTCATTTTGTGTAATTGCATTTACGTTTCAAGTTGAGTCATAACTTCGTCTGTCATAATGTTCTTTCCATCATTCTTTAGCTGACTTTTTTATATGTTTCAAGTATTGGAAGATAATCATCAAATTTGTTGTATCTGCCTCAGGCTCGTATATATTTAGTTTAATTTACGACGACGACGAATCGTTAGAGTTTGAAAATTAGTTGAAAATAATCAACTGCAACCACTTGAACAAATCAAATCTACAGACTATCAAATGTGAGTAATTGAAATCAGTTCGAGCAACAGATCGAGAACCTTATTCAGCTGTTGTCATCTATCTCTTCATTCTTTCTTTAGCTTGCTTTGTGTTTTGATACTTATGATAAACCTGCTGTAGCTTCATACACTAGACTTCATTAAATCCTTGTGTATTGTTATATCAACTAAGTCTTCAACTCATTACTTCTCTTCAGCTTAGCTTGTTTCAAATAATTTCACTCAATTTTATGAGTACATATTTCGTCTTGGGTATTTTTAAATTGATACTCTGCGGTATTGTAAAATTGTTTGTTAATTGAATAATTGGGTTTTATCATATTGATATATTTGGTGAGAAAAATCTGACATTTTTCAAAACCGATTATTTCAAATTCATCTTAATTTAATATTTAGTTAAATAAACAAGATTCACTAAAGAAGTTATCAATTCAAATCAAGCTGTTAATATATAAATATATCTAGTTGTTATTCACATATAAATATTATCAATTCTCTACATAGGAAAGCTTTTATTTCAATATTTTCAAGGATTTCGTAATCGCTTCATTTATAAAAGCTTTTTTCCATCTGCTGAAATTTTCTACTAAAATATGATTTAGAAAAGAATATAAGTGAATCTATTCATATGCAAATTTGAAAATCCATCTGCCAAGCTTCACACTACTTACTTTCGTTTATCAAGTACTTCTATATTTCATCTTTTACTACGCCGATAAGACAGACTGAAATTTCAAGTATATCTCGTTGGATTTACATCAAATTTTCTATTAAAATTACCTCAACATTTGAATGTAAAAATCTCAGATTGAATTTGAATAATTGAATGTACTTGGAGATGTTATTCAATGTAAAAGCAATTGTGTGAAATAAAAAAAATGTAAATTAGGTTTGATAAGTTATCAAACTGATACAGTTGCAACTTCATTTCTAATTTAATTAAATAATTAAAACAGGTTTCCATCTAGTTTCTACTCGATGATAAAAATTTTTCAACTTCTACAGATGTCACTCCATTATTTCTAAAGTTAGGATCTAAAGAAGCAAATCTTGGAGAGAATATCACGATGGAATGTTTATTATCAGTTGATTATAGTTTCAACACGTCACTTGATCACCAGATTTCTGTTTCGCTGGAAAAAGCGGAATTTTCACCAAATAAACAACCTTCGAAAACAAGGAATGACGGATACCACTACTTCTTCTATTTCCAGTTAGTTACTTGTCCATTTCGTCTGATGTCTGTTAGTTTTATGTTCATGACACGACAGATTTAGATAACAGTATGACATATTTATTTTCCATCACATATGTCTAAAGTACTTCCCCTTTTATCTGTCAAGTTTTTCAAAATCAGTTTTGATAATTTTCTTCACATTTACTAAAAATGCTCAGACAGCTGATTTGACGAAATTTCTCAAAAAGCTGATTAAATGACTTTTTGAAAAGTTGTAACTTTGATGAAATGATTTCGTTTTAATGATATATACTTAGATGTTCCTCTTTCTTACAAGATTTCTTTGATTACAGGTTTGAGAAGTTGAAGTCAGACGTGAAAGGTTCATACAGATGCGTTTATCAAACTGAACAGGTTGTAGCAATTTCCAATCCAGCTGAGATAGTCGTTTCAGGTACAATTCTTCCTTCTCTTCCAAAACCTCTAATTTTCTCTAAACTTTTTAGTTCCACCTGTACCAACAACTGCCCCACAAATATTACAATTGGGACCGGACAGTGTTGAACTTAACCTGAACAACAACCAGTATAGTGGAGATGGTCCTTTAGTCAGAAGTTTTCTTCACTATCGCCGGAAAGGACTCAGTTGGTTTCGTAAGTTTCATTTTGACGATAAATATTTTCAAATACACACTCAGCAAAGTGTTTCAAAATATATTTTCATAATTTTCAAATGTTTACCAAAAGTTGCTTATTTTGAAAATAAAATTTCGCCGCTTTGCGCTGATTGGACGATGCAAATTTCAATATTTTGCAAATGTTCTTTATTGACATTCGGCTCGTTCCACTTCACTGCTCACTCCAACCTCGTTTGCTGTCACGCCTGAGTGAGCAGCAGTTCGACTGTCTTAATGTTGTTGGTGTTGGACAGATGTCATTTAAATATTTGCAGATATCTTTGGAGTAGAAATATGAACTTATTTGCACAAAATGTATCTGAAACCAGACTGCAAACTCCTAATCTTGCAAACAAAACCATCTTCTGCAATTATTTCTATACAACAGCTGCTAACACTAACTTCTTCTTACATCCACTAATCTTGCTC
The DNA here is from genome assembly GCA_034620365.1 of Pegea sp. RAD2-039. Taxonomy (NCBI): domain Eukaryota; kingdom Metazoa; phylum Chordata; class Thaliacea; order Salpida; family Salpidae; genus Pegea; species Pegea sp. RAD2-039. The sequence goes on from JAQGEQ010000192.1 coordinate 3,497,720, forward strand.
CCAGTGAAGATCATTTTATTAATGAAGATCTGCATCACTTGCAGAGTCCCATGAAATGAAAGGAAGGACCTACCAGCTGTGGCATCTCACGCCCGATACCACATACATCTTTGCTGTGTCACTTGAGAGACCTGGTATTGGAGGTAGAGGATCAATGGGACCAGAATTGGAGTTGAAGACCAAATGTATGTCACCGTCAAGACCAGTTAGTCATGTGACCACATCGTCACCCACTTATGACTCCGTGCAAGTCATATGGAAGGTTTGTTGGATTCCTCAAACAACTTTTTTGTTGATTTCTTTTTTTCTTTTTCAGCAATTAGATTTTTCTGAGATTAATTGTCATGCTTTCAAATATAAACTGAAATATCGACAAGAATTTACTGAAATCGAAAATAAATCAGCAAAGTTCAAATCCATCGACGCAAATGTAAGATTTCAATAAGATTCGAAAATGTTGTTCTGATCTCTGTATCATCTTCAGTTGGATGGAGACACATTAATCGAATCTTTATCACCTTACACTACTTATGAAATTAGAGTTGTTACAATAAATGAAGCAGGTCAAATTGAATCTGCATCTTTCTATCAACGAACTCTAGAATCAGGTCAGTTTATTTTTCTACAAACTTTTTACATTTCTTAAATTTCAATCGAATTGTTAGTACCTGGTCCAATTCCAAAAGAATCCTTTCAAGTCACCAATGTTGATGAAACTTCAATTTCACTTCGGTGGGAGAAACCCAAGAAAGAAAATGGATTCCTTCGAAATTATCAAGTAACAATTCGGTTCATCTGATTCGATGTTGATCCCTCCGTCTTCTTCAGATCTCTTATCAAGCAACCTCTTCACATGATCCTTCTTTTAATGTCAAATATGAAAAAGCTCACATCGAAAGATCATTTCCGGATCGATCCATAAATCTGACATCTTTGAAACCAGGAACAAGACACAACGTCACAATCTGTGCGGAGACATCAATCGGTTGTGGACCAATCGTGTCTCTACAAGTGGATACTCATATTGCACGTAAGTGACCAACCAATCACTAAATGGTCCACATCTATTTTCATCTGTCCCCGACAAATGGAATCATCAAGATCTATTTTCAGCTCCCACTATGCCCCAGTATCCTCCATTAGACAATAAAACCAATCAGACCAATCCCACAGTTGAAGTGATATTGAGACCAGCTTACAGTAATGGCGCCCCGGTCACCAACTACTATCTAGTCATCGAGGACATTACTGATGAGGTGTGGTCCTGAGATTGACAATTTAAACTGGATTTGATTTAAACTGATTAAGTTTTGTTTATTAGATTGAAGAGAACTCCAGAAGAAGAAGATCAGGTCAGAGAGAGTCCTTACTCCATCCATCCATTCTTTCATCTTCATTTCTTCTTTGTAGTCTTAGCAAGCAAGATATCGACGACTGAATCCAACATGAATGAAGAGACAAGCACAGCGTCCTCTAGTGACGACAAATCGACTTGTGTCAACGTCTCTCCACTCGACTACAAGCAAGCCAAAGCCATGAACAAAAGCTCTTTCGTAGCAGCCAGGTTTTCACCGGAACAACTCAACAAAGTTGGTTGCAGCAAATGTTGTTAGTGAGTTGCTGACCAGTTGGTGGTCGACAGGAACGCAAGTTTGTGGTTGGTGATGGAAGCAAACACAACGGTTTCACTAACATCGCTTTGAACCCTAAAAGGAATTATCGAATATATTTGATAGCAGAAAGTAAAGTAGGAGATGAAGTGAGATCAGGTTGTGTTGTGCTTTTGCAGACAGGTAAATATCTATTTTTCTGATGTCTTGTTGCTAATTCGGTTGTTATTGATAGATGCAGCGGTTACCAAGGACACGTCAGCAGGTTTGTGACTTCGTTGAAATCGAATGTTTCAATCGAATCAATTTTATTTCTAGAAACAAATACAGAAAGCGAAAAGGCAACTGGTGGTACTGCCATCATGTTATATGGAGGAATTGGTGGTGCAGTTCTTGTCATCGTCTTAATATCAGTGGTTTTGTTGGTACTGATCCGAGCTCATAGGTTTGTGACAATTTCTTCTTTTCATCGATTGAAATATCTGAATTATAGAAAGAAGAAGAATCCACAGAAAGATGAAGTTGTCAATCCCTTCGAAGTTCGTCTCATGCTTTCTGATATCCCTCAAAATGTCTCTTCTAATAATTCGCATTTGATGAATTCAACGCTACCAGTTCAGTCATCTTACAATTCAAATGTTGCTGGTTATCGTGATCCAGGTGAAATGTTTTCAATTTTGAAGAATATTCATTCATGAGTAAACTTGACATGAGATTAACTTGATGAAGTTTCAAATCAATTTCTTAAAAAATTAAAATATTCTAGATTGAAATTTGCTAATAATTTTCTTTTGTTTGTACAAGTTGTATCTTCATCTGTAGGATTCTCCACATTTCGTAAGTTGATCATTGCTAGATAGATGAAGCTTGTGCTACTCAACATTTGCACTTAGCAAATATTTGTTCAGATAAACCTTCTGCTAAATTCTTTTTCTAATTGTGGCCTAATTTTTATCTAAATATTTGTTCAATCTAATATAGTTGACATTAGCACCCGGCACTAATTTGCAACTAGCTCATGAACAACATCAGATTCTTCTATATGATTCGAATGTTTAATTGTGTATCAGTGAAACGATTTGATGGAACAGATTCAATTATCTACCAGATATTTATTATTTCTTCAACAATTGAAATATTTGCAAACAATCTCTGCTGAACTTTTAGTTGAAACAAATATTTTATGAAGAATCGATGTTGCTATAAAATGATGTTAGTTGTTTGCATAATATGCTGAGCGTTCAATAGAAGGTTAAAATATGTGGAGTGTTCGACTGTAGTGGCAACAATGACATATTTCAATGATTTGTTGATTAGTATCTATCTACTCATCATCAATTTGTAGATTTTAATGAGAAGAACATGGAAGCAGCTTGTACTAGTTCAGTTGGTGATGCTGAAAACGAGAAGTTCGCCATCAGAGTCAATGACTTCCATCTTCATGTGTCTCAAATGAAATCAGCTGATGGTTATGGATTTCGTGAAGAGTTTTCACTTTTTCCTGAAGGTCCAACTGCTTCTTGGAATGTAGCTCTAACATCAATCAACAAAGTAACCACATTTCCACCACCAAATGTCATCTTGATCAGAAAAACATTTTGATCATAGAAAAAAAATCGATATGGGAACATCATGGCGTACGACCACAGTAGAGTGGTGTTGGAACCAGTACCAGGCTTCGATACTGCTTTAACTACCAACTACATCAACGCTTCTTACATCAACGTAACTCGAGTTTCTACTCCTCTTTGCACACTAATCCTCATTTACAGGGCTACAAATGTCCACCATCTTATATTGCCACCCAAGCCCCGACCAGTGACACTTGTGTGGACTTTTGGTTGATGGTTTGGCAGGAAAATGTCAATGTGGTGGTCATGTTGACTAACTTAATGGAACTGGGCAAACGTAAATGTGAAAAGTACTGGCCAGACGACCGCTGTCAATATGGACCATTTGAAGTATCAATGAATAGAGAAGAATTTACATGTGATTACGTCATGAGGACATTTCTCCTACGTCAAGTCATCTTCCATCCTCTCATCTTCATTTTCACCAACTCTTCATCTTCAGGTTGGTGAATATGATGTCCGTGAAGTTCGTCAGTTCCACTTCAGTGCCTGGCCCGATCATGGAGTCCCGTCGCGTCCCACTAATTTACTCACATTCATCCGACGCGTCAAAGCTTTTGAACCACCAGGTGACCACCATTCAGTGACCAGTGAAGGAACCACCTAACCAGTTGTTGTTGGACAGATGGTTCGACAATTGTTCATTGTAGCGCGGGTTCGGGACGAACTGGTTGTTACATCACAATTGATGAAATGCTTCAAATGGCTCGTGAAGAAGAAATCGTTGATGTTTACAATACTGTCCGTCATTTACGGACCAAGCGAGTAGACATGGTTCAAACAGAGGTTGAAGACCTCCTGATTACGAGGTTTTCTCACAAACTAACCTCTTATACTAGTTGCAGTACATTTTCATACATGAAGCTCTTCTCGAAGCACTAATTTGTGGCGAGACTTCTGTGCAACCAGATCAATTAGGAAATCATTATGATGAAATCATTACGATGGATGCAATGTCCAATCTTGCTCCCATACAAGAAGAATTTGATGTAAGGCCCCTTCCTCTTCCTGCTCTCTATCACACTGGGTATTATTCAGACCCTTAACCTGATCACACCGAAGTTGAGCGATGAGGAGTGCGCCGTGGCCCGATTACCGCGCAATCGCGACTACAATCGCTTCAACGATGTCCTCCCCGCCGACCGCCACTTAGCGTACTTACTGTCCCCTGACCTAACTGACCGCAACAACACCTACATCAACGCTGTTTTTGCTGACGTAAGCATCTGATCACGTGACCCAGCAATCGTTTCAATTACACTTTGCAGAGTTACTCGCGCAAGAATGCTTTTCTCATTACTCAAATGCCTCTACCCAACACAGTAGTAGATATCTGGAGGTTGATATACGATCATCAATGTACATCCATCGTCATGATGAACGATCTTTCAGAACATGATGAGGTGATTCACTTGCTTCTTCTTCTTCTTATAATCATCGAGTTATTACCGACAGTCTTGCGCCATCTACTGGCCAGAAACAGCCAGCATCACATTCGGTCAGTTCACAATCGAGTTGATGAACAAGGAGGATGAGATTGATGTTGTGACAAGAGTCTTCAAGATCCAAAACAACTCTGATGTAAGTTTCTTGCTTTTGTAGATCTTTCTACTCATTCCTGTTTATTGTAGCCCAATGAAGGAGTTAGGTATGTAAAACAGTTTCAACTGACCAATTGGCCTGGTCCACAACCTGTCCCATTTTCTCGTAATGCGGTTTTGAGGGTCATTCAATTGACCATGAAGTGGCAATCTGAATGTGAAAGGAACGGTTACCATGGCAGAACAGTGGTCCACTGCGTGTAAGTGTTTACTGGTGGATGATGGTTACTACAGGTAGTGATGGTTGTTTACAGGGCTGGTGCTGGTCGAAGTGGTACTTTTGTGGCTTGTTACAACATGTGTGAACAAATGAGTAGTGAATATTCAGCTGATATTTTCAACAATGTCCAAAGACTGCGTAATATTCGATCTCATCTAGTTGAAACTCTGGTTAGTTTCATCTTCTAATCATCTTTTCGCTTTTAACTAATTTCTTCTTTAGGAACAATACAGATTTTGTTATGAAGTTGGAATCGAATTTGCTGATCAATAAGTTTGTCACTTGGTGGCGCAAAAGAGCTCAAAGAGCACGATCACTGGCTACGGATAAAAGAAGAAGAACGTGCTTGTGATGAAAGTAGTCATTTGTAGTTATTACACTTTATGGCCTTATCAGTTTCAACTTTTATTCAATTTTTTGCTTTATTCTATTTTGTAGGGCTTTTTACTGACTGTTAGTCACGTGACATCTATCGCCTGCCTTTCCTATTTTCATCAAATTTGATTGGTTAAGAATTGATCATGTGTCTTTTGTGTGTTTGTTTCAGCATGTGATCAAGTTTTCAGTTTCAAATCACTTTCTTACTTAGTTTTATGACCAACAATTTATGTTAGAAATCCGATTTCTGTTCATTTATGATTAAATATGAATTAAGTGACCTAAAGACATTTTAGTTGAAAATCCTTTTATTTATTGCTAATTTTTTTGATAAAATCTGATCCGTCTTGTTGTTTTCTGTTTTTTTTTTACTTATGAACCAACAAACAAGATGTGATACATACCAATTAAAACAACAAACTAAGTTTTTTTATCATGTGTAGTTTTATGCTGAGATGAAGTTTTGTGAAATTTTAACATCAAATTTAAAAGTTGTTTTTGAAAATTAGTTTGAGAAAAAGTTGATAATTTCAGTTTAGAAACAATTTTTTCGATAAAATCTCTAAAAATCTTTCGACTTATCGATATTTAGTCATCTAAATTGTTTAATAATTTTCTCATCTGATCTTCAACTAAGACTTGATTAAAGAAATAAGTTAAAATAAAAACTAGTTACAATCAACCATGTTAACTTTCTACAAACATCCTATTTTTGAAATGCATTAAAATTTCTTTATATAAAATATTTAGAATCATTAAGAATCAATCAGTAGAAGTAATTTATTTTATTTTTCAGCTTTGTTAACTTGAGGTTTGTAGTTTTTACTTTTTAGTAATTTTCCAGTTACTTGCTGTAAAAATTAATTTAATATTAATAAGAAACATATTTTTCAAAATCAACAAATTTGAAACAGATTGTATACAAGTTTCAGATATAAAATATTTTACTTTAATTTTTCACTTTCATTTTCTGACTTGATTCCTTTAGAACTGGTTGATCTTTGTCGAATGCTTTCATCAGAATCATGGCTTGAAGCTTGTCTAGTTATCAAATTAACAATTAGTTAAATGGAAATAAGTACATCACAAAAAACTCAAGATCTTTAAGATTTAAGAAAGATTTTTTTAAGATGAAATTGATTTGAACCTTTGATCGCTTTTCACTTTCATCTTTTTCCGAAATTTTTTCTTCCGATCTTGACGTTGCAAAATATAAGAAGATTCAGATGAAGAGTCTTCATCTTCTTGAACTATCGGTCGAAGATCTTTGAAAGAACTGCTGATTGTTTTGAGACGAGGAAGACACATATCCGACTTGGACTCGCGAACTTCTAGATCGCGTTCATCAATGTCAGCTAGCTTTTGATAGGAAGTTGAACTTACAGCCCAACTTCTTACAGAAGCATTATCAGAAGCTTTTGAATGTATACTCAAGCTTGTGCTAGATGGACTTGGCCGCAGAATTTCAGTTTGTCTTCCAAGTATTTCATCTAAACCTTCGAAATCATTTCCTTCTAACTTTTCTTGGCCAATTAAGTTCTTTTTTTGAGGTACTCGTGTATCTGATTGGTTTAGCCGACCAGAAGCAGTACTTGTTGTAGCTTTACTAGTTTGTTGTTTAGATTGCTCCTCACTTTTGAGTGATGAAGTGTTTGGACTAGATTTTCTGCTTCCAGTTGGTTCAGTCTTTTGCTTTTGAGAGCTCATTTTGGAAAATTACTTCAGCTAAAAACATAATTTTATTTTTTATTATTTGTTTGTATTAAAAACTTAAGGAATTTTTATGGTAATTTTGTAGAAAAATTTAAATTAAGTTTGTTGTGATTCAAATTGCCGACCTTAAATTTTGTGAAAAGCATTTTTTAATCTTTAGATCTTTAACAGGATTTAAAATTAAGTTTTAAAATAGAAAACCGGATAAAACATTCTTTTAATTTTTGGTCAATAAAATAAATAAGTTTTTTAATATTATAAATTTGACAAACGGTTTTCATAAATATATTTTATTTAATTATGATAGTAGTTTTTAACAGTAGCAAATAACGTTTATTTGTAAAAGTATTAAATAAAACTTACCAAAGTTCGAACTTCGCTTTACATCAGTAGCTTCACTTTCACTGATTTTTCATTCATCCTCTATCTTATATATCCAGTGAATTATGACATCACTAAGACCATACTACCTCAAGATTTTTGTATTCTATATTATCGAAATAATTCAAATACAAGATAAATGATAACCATTAAAATATACAATTACATTTCGATCGAAAAAAGGAACTATGGAAAAAGAAAAATACAAGCGACACATTGAAATGAAATCAGAGTAATATTTTTAGTAATCTGCATACAAGTAATTTGATTGTTATTTCAAACAGCTAAATTTAGATAATTAAAGATAACCTCAACAATAACCGGTGTGTTTGTTAACGACTTTATATGCTTATTTTGAAATTCAAACTCTATTCTTAAAATATATTTCTTAAATGAAAAAGTTTAAGCCAAATAAATCTTCAGAAAAATCAACCATTTAGCCGTAAATTTTGATGAATAGAAAGTAACCCCAAAACCAAAAAACTTTGAACTGATATCTCAACAACCGTTTTTTACTTATTTTGACAATATTTATTTTTGTAATAAGTAATAGCCATAAGCCGTATAACTATTTGAACATTTCTCCAACGTTTCTTTCTAAATATCTTAAATTATAACTTTGATGTAAGCTTCACAAAATAATTCTAATTTAATCATTCTGAAGGTTGTTCATTGAAAATATAAATTTTATTTTTCTCAAAATGTTGGAAAAAGTTTACGAAATAATTTGACAATTTTAAATGATTAGAAAATAATTTTACAAATGATTAAAGAGCTCAAGGTGTGATCAAATCTTGCACTCTCGAAGTCGCTACAACTTGAGAGCCGATTTTGAGAACATCAGATCACAAAAGCATCAAAGTTTCAGGTGAGGCTTCTAATGTCAGGTGTACAACGAAAATACAAATACTTCAACTACTAGTAGCCTCTATTCAACATGAAATCGTCGAATTGGAACTTTAAGCCGTGTGTGGTTACTGATTTCAAAGCTTCTGGTTTAATTGGATACGCTTCAAGTGAGATAGGCAGTAAAGGCCTTGGTTTAGACACAAGTCCATTCTAGCTCTGTTGACAGGTCTACTAAGCGACCGCCTTACTTTTTGTACCTTTTCTTGGCAAACTGAAGAAACATGAAGAAATTGATGCAAATATTAAACCGACATCTTATTCTAACAAAACTTTATGAAAAGTTATTAATAAAATTGTTTATTTTGAAAAGTTAATTGAAATATTTACAGTTCTGTTTCGCATATACTCTGAATGAAAACCTCTGGCTTGGGTTAATTGCATAACTAGCTCAAAACTTTAAAGCTGCAAGTGATACTTTGAATACTTCAGAATCTCTTCTGAAAATAAAATAATTTGAATGTTGACTTTTATCAGATGAAATTAAACAATAAGAACTAAACTCAATTAACTTCATATTTTTTCAAATATTTAAAATATTGCTTTCTTCTTTGTAACATAAAACAAAATATTCGGTAATAAATCATTTCTGAAGTATTATAACTAAAGTGAAAATTAAAGATTAAATGAAAGAAGCAACTAACTTATTCTATCTAGTTCAACATCTTTTTTATTGAACTACAACAGAATATTAATTAGTTATTAAAATATCTAAATAATATATTAATTGTAGAAAGCTAATATATAAGAGGCATTCGTTTATCGAATGTTGGTTGAGATAGTTGCATTGTTCGTTAGCAACATGTGACAACGCTGCTGGAGATATTGCTCTTATCAAATGCTGAGTTACTCATTCAGATGCTCTGGTTTTTGGAATAAATTATTACAAATGAGTTCAAAGTTTGACTCTGTTAGTTTAGATTATTCATATTTTCATGCACACATGAATTGTATTCTATTTTGTGGTCTGCAAACAATTTTTTTATTCTTTCAACAATTTCTTATTAATAATTTATCTTTGTAAATATTCTTTCGATATTCTTTAGCAGTGAACTATTTTAAAATAGTTTTTCTATAAAACATAAATAACAATTTTATCAACCTAAATGTTTCATTAAACTTCATTTGAGACTTTTATTTTGAAAATGATGAAATCGTTTTTTATATATTTAAACATATTAAAACGTGTTTATAGATAAAAAAATAGAAAACTGCTGAATGAAACCACAAAAATTTATAACAAATTTGAAACTTGTTTTTAAGTGTTGTATTTTTAGTACTTGCATCTTAATAGTGGTAAGCTTCAAACTTATTGTTTATAAATTAAATGTTTTTATCTAGTAAAACAGAAGGCAAGATGTACGTTTTACAATTTACTGAAATAATAATAAAATACATCTTTATTCGGCGAAAATAGATGTTTATAAAATTATTGTAAGTATTCGGCATTAATAATTTAAAAATAAGATTTTCTTGAAGTATATTTATGTTCAGTAAGAGGGTTAATCAAATAATTCTTTGTAGTTTTTATGAATCTTTTAAACATAAAACCTGATATCTGTAATATGAGTAAAATATTTATAAGTGTCAAAAAAGTTTGAAAAATAAACTTTAGATATAACATTAAGTCGGTGTGTTTGCTATGAAATATTTTATAATAATTACTAGTTTTTAGATGAAATAATTTTAATAGAAGAACTTAACTTACCAAAAGTTTAATTTTCACAAATATAGAACATTTATCAATCATTCCGTCTAACTTGGTTACTGCAAACAAATCATTGTTCAAAATCTTTATTGAAAGCTATTTGTGACATCATAATTTTCAAGAAATTTTTCAATCCTACGACTAATAAAAAACTTTCTGAAAATGCAATAAAACCCTACAGCATTTCTTCTTGTATTAATCTTGTGTTTTATTGCATTTCTTCTTCAAGTAAAGATTTAAATTTAATAGTTAAAAGTAAACAGAAGAAATTAACTATTTGATTCTTTTACAATTTTTAAATTTGACTTGAATTTTTGTACTGATGTTAAAACAATTAAAAAAATGCTGAAATTTTTGTGTTGAAAACCTAAAAGAGTGAAAAAATAGTCAATATTTTCTCAGTATTTATACAACATTCAGATTTTTTTAAATAAGAAGATTTTAATGCGAGAAAAACATTATTATAAAATATTTATTATAAAAATCGAAACTTTTTAAAGTTTATAAAAATGAATAATTGAAACCTAAAAGTTTGAAACAATTAGCTTTTTAGAAGTATTTTTATGGTTGGAAGCATTTTTGAAAGTATTTTATTTATTATCAAATAAATTATCTGGTTAGATGAAATATCAGTAAACTTCAAATAACAAAATTAATTTGAAATTAAATTTAATAAAAAATTAAAGAATTTCTTTTTCTATCTCACCAAAATTGTCAATACAAATATCGAAGAAAGTTTTGCAGCAACTGAATTTTTTATTTAATTTTTTATTTAAACAAAATTCGAAGCTCAGGCTCGATTATTTAAAAGTTTGGCTACAAGGTCCAACTGAAAAAGTATTCAAAATATAATAAAAAGTCGGTAGTTTTTATTTGATTACAACTGAAGAGGAAGTTGTTGATGGAATCAGATGTTTATATAAACCGGGATCACATCGTCCAAGCAAATAACAAACAAAGACTGATCACGTGGTCATCACAAGCGACCAATCAAGGTTGAGGTCGCCTGTTGACCCATATTCTAATTTGAAAATTGTAAAACGTTTAAGTGACGCCGCGCGGCGTCTATTCTTCTAATTCGTCACTTCCGGGAACAAGTTGAAAAGGAACTCTTTGCTCTCGCGGTTCAATTGCAACATCGTACAAGATTGCCGCTTGAAGGCACGCGCGAGTCGCAGAGCATCGCGAGTGACAAAGTGGCCGATGCCGTTGTACTCGACTGCGTTGTTGACCATTAAACGTATGTCCTGGACCAGTTGACGGAAAGTGTATGGTCGGTCGCCGCGCGTGTCTTCACGTTCAGCTTTGGTAAGAATATCATTAAGGCAGATAGGAGATTTGATGATGACGTAATAATCGCTGTAAAGATTCCGATCCACTGGATCTCTGAAGAAAAAGAGTTGGAAGAAGATGAAGATGAGGATTGCTCTTACCGGAAGAGTTCGGAATATGCAAATGAGATGAGTTTTTGGATGATCTTGACACACGCATCAGCTTCTTCTTCCTCATCTTCACCAGATGGAGTCACTTCCTCCTCATCTTCGGACACTTCCATCTCACTACTTTCTACATTCTCTTCGTAATCTTCTTCTTCGCCATTTGCAATCATCGCGCGATAACTTTGCGTCTTATGACGCGTTTTACGGATTGGACGCCCTGAAAAAATCCCTATCAGTAAGATCAACAAAAGATCAACTTCTCATCTCACCACTCGTCTCAAACTCTTCTTTCTCCTCTTCTTCTTCTTCTGAAATCTTCCTCTGTTTGAAGGATCGGATGCGAGAAGACCTTCGATTTTTATCATCTTCATCTACATGACTCTTGTTAATAATCTGATCAACTTGATCTACTTGAATCTACCTTCTTCATCTTCTTCTTCATCATTTTCTGCAGATTCTTCTTCCGCATCTGAAAGACTTCTTCGAGACTTTTTTTTGCCATTTGATGACGCAACTTGACGACGATTCCTGCGTGACGTCATCATCAGCATGTGACGTCATCAATAACATGTGACTCACGATCTTCGGCAATTATAAAGCTCCCATCGAACTGATTCATTAAGGATGCAGAGAAGAAGAGTACATCTAGAGAAGAGTTTGGCTTCTTTTAAACTTTCACGAAACCTTTCAACTCGCTGTTCAGCTTTCATCTTCAAAAGATCACAAGATGAGGATCACAAGATGAGGATTGTAAAAAAAGAAGATCACAAGATGAGGATCATAAGGAGGAGAACTTTTGATTTCTAACTTCTATTTATTTATTTGATTTTCTTTCGCATCGAATTAGATAAATAAAAATCAAACCTTCTCTTTCTCGCTCACTTCTACCTCTGAGTTGTTCCCTGCTCTTCTCCGGTTAGACACTCCAGTCATGTAATGTCTGAGATTCCTAAAAACGGAAGAGGTGATATGAGAAGATGGAAGAAGAAAAGCAAATACTTTTGTGGAATCCAATCCATAATCTCAAGGATCAACTCGGAAAATTGCTCAACTGTTTCACATGAGTTGATCCGAGACACAACTGTCTCTGTGTCTTCCACTTCTATTAAATTACCCTTGTGTCCGTTACAGATGAAGGAAGTTAGGGTCTTTCTCAGTTTCTGACGTTGAAACATCTCTCCATCTTCCAAAGATGATGAAGATTTCTGATCTGACAGATAACTGAGACGCTTAATTGATCTGAAATAGAAGTTGATGATTGCCGCTTCTTCCTCTGCTGGTGGCTACTCACTTCAAAATAGTTTCTTCATTCGCTTTAATAGCGCTTAGAAGCTTCGATTCGCGCGTTCCACGATTATTCAATGATTGGACCAGCCTCTCAAACGTTTCTTGATTAGATACAGTGTACCACAAATTCGGACCATTAATTGGCCACGTGGCTTCTCGTAACATCGCACCTAGCAACAGATGAAGATTAAAAGATGAATGAAAGACGAGATGAACTAACGAGATGTATGAGGTGAAGGTTCGACTGCAGGATCAGAAGCTGATGTCGAGTAGTTGATGTAGTCCCCTACCCAGCCATGTTCGACGTACAAACCAGGGACACCATCACACAGAAGCCAGTACCTTGTGCAATCACCATTAGGGCAGGTAGGTTGGGCAGCATTGATGTACCAACCTGCTGTGGTTTCGATCAGTTCCTAAAGGTACTCTACGCTGAGCATTTTTTGCTTCATTACGAGTTTCCATCAACAAGCGATCGACTTTCTCCGTCTCCGCTTTCTTCCGCTCTTCCTCAACTTCTTCCATCCTCTTCTTCTTCTGTTCAGCTTCCTGAGCTCTTCGAAGCTCCGACATCAGTTGACGCTTCTTCACCCTAAAGATCATGATCAGTTGAGATTAAGATGAAGAGGTTAGCGATGGTCGGCGAATATTAAGAGAGAAGTTAAGAAGATGAAAGTGAGATGAGAAGATTAAAGAAGAAGAGTACAAGACCTTGGACTAGCTCGTACTGATGTTTGCGACTCCAGCATTGTTGAGCTGATAAAAAAGTCACATTTCAATTTGTCGAATTGAAATCGAGAAAAAAGCAAAAACGGAAAGATGCGAAAAGAAGAAAATATTGACTTACCGACTCACAAGATCAATTTCCACCTCTTCCGTCACCTTCTCGGGTTTCGGCTTTGGTTTTCTGCCCTTCTTTTTTGGCCCCTAAACAAGTTAAGCTGACGACAAGGAGATGAAAGACTTAGAAGATCAACTGACCGTCGACGAGTTCTTTGATTCTAATTTCACTGCCTTCTTGCGTTCACACATCTCACTCCACGCGATTGCTGCCCTCTGTCTAGCCTCTTCCATGTGTGATTGGACCGCATATGTGTTGGCGACCCGGTAGGCAAGGGCCGAGAGTACATCAATCTGCTCCACAGCACTCATCATATAGATCTCCTTGGTAACGAGTCCTTGCGCCACCTAGCGACAGGAAATCAGTTTGAAGAGTAGAAGCAAAAGAAGATGTGGATTCGACCTCATTACTAAAAGAAGCTTCACAATCACGTGACGAGTGCTCGCCTGCGTCTTCGACATCGTCATGACGACGAAGACAGATTCGGGTCATTTCACAGGCGATTTCGGGTAAGACGACAAGTTGTGAGAGTTTGAAGTCGAGTTCAGTGTAGTCTTTAGCAAGATCATCGACTAGTAGCGTTTGTAGGAATGTGACGAGAAGTTTACTTGTAAATGAGAAGCTGTTGAAAGAAGAAGAGTCACGTGACCGCCCAAATGATCCCACCATATCAAACTGACCCTAAATTGCCTGATGAAACCGCTTGTGATAGAGTGAAGATAGTGATTTGTCGATAATAATTAGGTTCGGCGGGACACAAGAGCGTGTGATAAGAGTAGATGAACTCACACAACATGGCAACTTTACCGAACATGTCATTATTCAAACCAGGTGGTAGTTGAACTGGTGTTAGAAGAGGTAGATCTCTAAAGTGGATGAAGATCAAACAAAACATCCACCAATCAAATGCTCGCATTTCACTTACTTGCTTTTGTTGTCGCGTACAAGAAACTGATCTTCAATCGGACCTTGTTTCTTTGCTCCGTTGATGCCAAGCATGAAGTTGTTTTCAGCCATCTGTTGACGTTGTTCTCGTCGAAAAGTCTTCTTCTCATCTCGCGTCATACTCTTGTAACGTCTTTTATACTCTTCAATTTCCCACTTCTTCATCACATCACTTTTAACTTCAACAGGAAGATTTTCTCGTTGCTTCTCAGACAGCATCCTGACCGCTCTGAAAATAAATCGGAGTCAGTGATGATGACGTCATGAAGACGAGAAACTCACGAGTTTAACGTCAACTTGTATTTGTGAGCGCGAAAGTTCTTTTCTCGCTTCAGCATCATCAAATGCTGGACAACTATAGGTTGCTTGGCCTTCTTTGCAGCGGTGCGGGCCAGATGTGGAAACGTGGACGATCTAGCCATGCCGAGTTTGGTAGAACTCTTCCTAGCCATGTCCAAGATACTTGCTTGCTTCCTCTTCATCAATATGTTGCTCGGCTTTCTGATCTTTGTGCTGCTCTCTGAAGATGATTTGGTGTCTCCAGTAACAACATCGGTGTCCGTAAGTGAGCTTAGGACCAGCTGGACATCTTTGTTGACAGACAAATTGAGGGCCGTGGACTTGATCTTTCTTTTACGTTTTTTTGGGACTACTTTTGGGTCTGATGACTTCCGCTTGTTCGGTGACGCGACGTCTTCATCTTTGATCTTTCTGGGGCGACCTCGCCCTTTGCCTGGTGACTTCAGGGACGTTTTATTAGGTGATTTGACCTGCAAGAAAGTGGTCAGTGGCAAGTGGCAGGGTGGAAAAACGTACCATGCTAAAGATGGGAGCAATCTTTCTTTCTGGAGCTTTTATCGTCATTTTTAATGACGAATCTAAAGTAGGATTAGGTCTGCTCCCAGAAGCTGAGTGTTCGTTCCCGTTACAACACGCGGAGTTGGAGCTTCGGTGAGCATCTCCGTTTAATTGATGATGCTCCCGTTTAAAAAATCCAATCTGTTTCACAAAACCTTGCTCTTTTGAATCTTGGGACTTGATGAGAGGATTGTGAGGTGGGGGTGGGGTTTGATTATCTGCGTTGATTGTTCCTAATCTAATGATCTCGCGTTCACGATCACGTGATATCTTTGGTTTAATCGTGTACCGGAAGACCTACAATCGAAAGTTGGATGTAGAACAGTTGATGAGCAACCGAAACCAACCATATCTTCATCAACTATCCAGGGGAACTTCTCTTTTTGACTGTGAGGTCGGATTGCATTTGAACGAATAAACAAACGAATAAGTTCACGGTTGGGTAGCTTACTGACACGTGACATCCGATCAACAGGAACATCACTGACAATCTGGAAGCAGAGGCTGATCTTAAGATATTTGAGTTAGTGATTGAACAACTACCTTGTTCTTGGCAGTTAAATGTAAATCATATTTGTAATCAAGCATAATCAGTTTCTTTTTAGGTGTTGGTTGACTTGAAGCACCTGGAATAGTGATTATAGATTGAAATGAGATGAAATTGGAAGTCTCTTTACTTACTATTGTCACCAGATTTCTCAGGACATTCACCTTTCAATTTAGACTTGTTTTCCTTGTCACTAGATGGCGATATCGAGCTGTTTTCTTTTACTAAATTTTCGCCACTAATCTTCGAAGAGCAATCAGCTCCGTTTAGATCTGTTTTCTTTTCTGAAGAATCTTCATCTTTTGCTGTTTTGTTTACAGTCACCTTCATGACGGTAGCATCAAATGTTTTTCCAGGTTTGACCTGGATCAAAATTTCATTGAATATTTTCCAAAAGATTTTCACAAAAATTACTAACCGTAAAAAGGACCTTTTCTCCCTTACAATATTGAGTTTGAAAGAGAGCTTGTGTATTAGCTATAATTACTTCCAAAGATTGATAAGAGTGATGAACTAATAATAAAACTGGTTCTTCATATGGTAATGGATATAACTTAGCAACTCTGTGAAGAAATTTAATTGTAGAAACTTGTTGATGATACTAACATTACAAACTTTTCTCTAGCTGATTGCTCAGATTTAAATGCATCATAGTAACTCATATTTCCATGTCCAGTACATTGACAAAACCAGACGGGCTTATCATATAATGCAAGTCTTTTATTATAATCCCTAAATGATAAAATGATCAAATAAAATAAAGTTTTTTGGATTAGAAAAACTTACTCTTTATTACTAAATTTTTCTTTTGTGAATGAAATGACACAATCCTCTGAATTTTCATCTTTTTGTCTATCTGTTTCATGGTCAAATATTTTTTTACCAAGTAATGGCATTTTAGAAAATATGACTGAAAAGAACACCTATTATTTTTGATTATTAATTTCATAAGATTAAAAATAACAAATTATCTATAGATCCTATTATATTTAAATGAAACATTTCAAACACTATAATATCTTCATATTTTATAATGTTCTAGTTAGATTTAAAGCTTATGAACAAATTTAAATTAATTTGAACATTATAAATTTTTCACTTTAAAAATTCAATTAATTAATTATTAATTAATAACTTATTTATAATAAAACATAAAAATTAAAATTCAGTTCAAAATTTACTAATTTAAAAAAAGCTATGTCCTAAAAACTGACTTATTTCTCTAATTAATATTTAGAGAATAAAAAAGTTTTATTTACTCATAAAATATATACTTTACACTTGAGTATAATAAAAAAGTAAAAGCAAGAAAAATGTAAAAAAAAGTTCAATTCAGGTTTAATAAAAGTAGAAAAATTAAATATTAACAAAATAAACTAAAATATTCTTATTGAAAAACTTACCAATATTTTACTTAACAAATAATTATATAGAATGATACATTATTTAAAGCAGAAAAACACAAGAAGCATTGCTTAGAAATGTTGCAGTTATTTGTAAATTGTGTCTAAGGCAGCAAAGATCTACAAAAATTAAACCCCTAATAAATTTGTGTTTGATGATTAATCAAAGTGATCAATACTAAAAGTAAATTTATTTGAACAAACTATATCAAATTAGAAAATACAAGTAAATTATCCTCAAAGAAGATGCCAGAAGATACAACTATCTTCAATAAGACATAAGAATGTTAACAATTCTATCTAGTCCAAAATACTTTATTAAATTTAAAAAAGAGCACATGTGGTTGAGAAACTTTAAAAATCAACATTGTATGTAAAAAATATAACTATAACCATTAAAAGATTGGAGTAAAAAATATTTGTACCTAGATAGATGAACCCTGTCTAATATCAAGACTTTATTACTAGAAAATATTATACAACAATTTTTAGTGACACACAAAAACACTTACCATTATTGCAAAAATAAAATCAATTTTTTACAAACGTGACTAAACACTAAGAATGAAGTAAACAATATTTATTGACAATAAAACTGGATAAACAACATTCCACCTGAGCTTGAGTAATTAACTAGAAAAATTATGAAGATAATACTATTATTTATGATACAAGCACATATGCGGATGAATACTATCTAGGCCTAGGTTTTTCTTAACCAATAAAACAAAGGTTATAAGAAATAATTACAAATAAAACGTTTTTACAACTACATATAAACATTATTTTCATTGCAACTAAAAGCTTTGCTCTAACTAAAGATACTAAAAATTCAAAATTACTAGATCACAGTAACTAGGCAGAAACTTCAATTTAGAAACATTCCGCTTAAAACGAAACCATCACAGAACGACTTAATAAACTAGGCCTGTAGACTGCTTGTTTTACTTTTAATATCATAAACTATAACCAATAGCTGCAGTCGGTGGGTGGCGTGCGTGAATTTCGCGCGAAAACAGAATCTCTTTCTAATCCAGATGCATTAAAACACCTAAATGTAGATTTAAAAAATTGATTAAATATATACATAACTTTAGAAGAGACAGAATTTATATGACGATAAAGATTCTGCATTTCAAAAGTTTTCGTAATTGGCTTAAATCAATTGCAACCACACCCTATTGACTTATTACTTATTGTTAATGGTAAAAATGTAATAAATAAGAACAATTATTGCATCAACAGATAACTTATACTATTCAATAAATATTCCCCCGACATTACTTATTACTTAGTTAATCTTTTGACGTTATAATAATTAAATAGGCTTTATCTGCTAAAATAAATTAGGTGTAGCAAATAATTAGTAAATCTGTATTAGGTTATATCTTAGCAGAACTTAAGTGCATGTTAGTTATCTAAAAAAATTATCATTTTTAACAAAGATTCAACTTAGTAGTGATTCTGCAATATCTTTTTAAAAGGCTTACGTAAAATGTCGTTTTTTTAAATGAAAATTTTTTTCACGCAATTTCGATAAATCAGGATTACTGAGCTAAATGTTTTACAAAATTATGATTTTTAGGATAGTACCAATTTTCAGTTCAAAAAACAATAGATTAATAACTTTATTGATACTAGGAAAATATTCGTTATTACTTAACCAAAACGTAGATAAGATCTTTTGTAAGAAACCATTTTCTCTTTAAAGTTTTTAATGCAATTTGTTACGCTTGTCTTAATAAATTATTAACACAAAAGAAATAAATTCATCTCATACGATAGTTACATACGCAAATATGCATAAAATACATCATAGTTGTAAGTTTTACACAAATCTTCTTTAAAATAGTTTTTTTAATTGTACAATAACTATCGAATAAATAATTAAATATAAACTTTACAAGAAATAATATGGAGCAATTGCAATACTTAATTTATACTGTCAACTGATAATAACTTTTGGTTAGTAACCCATACATTTTAGATTTATAGACTTAGATTTTCTTTATAAGATCATACAATACTTGAATGTATAGTTTTTGTAGGTTATAATTAATTTTCTTTAATCGTTTAAATGTATTAACTGCATTTTAGTGCATATAAACTTTAATTACTTGTTTAGCGAATTTTAAATCACTTTTGATAAACCTTTTAGCTGTTAACTGTTTTTTTTCTAATTTTATATATAAAATAATAAATTATGAACAACAATCAACAAATTAATAATCAAATAGAGATTCTTAAATCAAGATAACTGGCATAAATTTCAGGCTATGCTTACACAATAGCTTAGTTGTATTTAGACTACAATATCAATCATTCACCATTTAATGAGTTCAAAAAGAGAACTTGTATAATATATATTTTGTATTAAATTGTTTACATTAAGAGAATAAAGATTTAAAGTTTTCTTATTAGCTGTTAACTACACTTTTTTCAAATCTACTTCGTTTGATCAGATTAAACTGTTATTGATTAATAATTTGTTACTTATTCTAAAAAACTCTATAACCCTTCTTAAGTTGGAAAAAATGAACTAATTGTTAGATCGACAAAAATACCGTCGATTCTTTTATTAGGATTTTTATACATCAAGAAACGCTTTTTATCTTGCAGCAAAAATTTACAGCTTATGCTATAATAAGCCTGCTTTGGCTAAAAACGGCCATATTGGATGTGTTTAGTGATAATTTTAAAAACAAAGTAAAATACAGTGACATGCAAAAGAAATAACAAAACAGTGAAATGCAAATGAGCAAACAGTTCTTAGAGTTTCTTAATTTTTTTAAGCTGCTTTTTACAGCTTATCTGTTTGGATACGACAGACGTGTCCAAGCTAGCGAAGCCTTTCCTTGCTTAGCATGCTGTACATTGTTGTCAGGCCAGTGTGCCTCAAGACTTCATACTTTGAGATCTTTTACTGCCACCTTAAACGTAATATACGACAAAGACAACGAAAATGAAAGGGGAAAGTGTACCCGATACTTTACCAATGCGGCTGTTGAACTCGGCTTCTATAGATACTGATGATATTATCTTTGAGTCAAGACAGACAAAACTATCAACAGCCACAGCGTCACAGTTATCGATGTTGATTGGCTGTGGAACGTTAACACCTTGGCTAAGAGCTTTTGTCATTTTAGGCAGATTTTCATTCTAATGTCTGTATTAGCTGGTGAAAATCGGTCTATCATCATCTGTAAGTTTTTTTCTAAATTTGCAACAACTGCTGCGTTATCGGCAAAAAGCAAGCTACTAGTTGATCTTTTCAACCTTGTCCTTTGCCTTTAAACGTGATGCATTGAAAAAAACTTTTGTCAGATCTTGAATGAAGGTAAGTTCTTTCCACAAACATATGAAACGATTGTTTTAGTATAATTGAGAAAAAAAATCCCAAAGAACATTGGGGCAAGGACACATCCCTGTTTTACTACATTTTTGATGATAAACAAATAAGAGCTGCTTCCATCATACTGAACTATTGACTGTTTGTGTGAAATAATTTCACTATATTAAAGAGGCTAGGTGAGCAGCCAATCTTAAACAGTATCGAGAAAAGACCTTCCTTACTGACAAGGTCGAAAGCTTTTGTAAAGTTAATGAACGCGATGTACCAAAGCTTGTTTTATTCTTTGCATTTTTCTTGTAACTGACACACAGAAAACATCATGTGCATGGTAAAGAGTTTTGATTGAAAACCTTCTTGTAACTCACGATATATTCTTACTTAATTTATTTAAGAATAGAACCGTTTTAAATCTTTTTTTATGACGTCACAAAAATATAATCACAAAGATGCATATCTTTTAAAATTTTACTAAACGCATTTGAAAATCAGCAAGAACATAAGAAATTGTTGTCATGAGCCTACCGATGGCAAGTTCTGCTAAACTTTTAGCAAAAGAGCTTGGTAGTTTGCAGGATGAGCCAATGGAAGGTTTTAGAATTGCTTTAGTAGATGATAATAATTTATATGACTGGCATGTTGTGATATTTGGTCCTCCTGGAACACTTTATCAAGGTGGCTACTTTAAGGCGTTGATTAGATTTCCCGGAGACTATCCCTACTCACCACCTTCTTTTAAATTTGTCACTCGTATCTGGCATCCAAATGTCTTCGAAAATGGGGAGGTAAGAATGTTTTTGAACTTTATAAAGGTATTTATGGATGCTAAAAATATTTTACATTTAATAAATGTAAATTTTTAGCTTTACATAGATCTCTTGTCTTAAATTTCATATAGATAGCTAGAATAATATTTAAACATTTAACTCTATTGTAAAATTGAAATCTTTCAATATAAGCTAATAACATTTCAACTTTTTTGCTTTTACTCAAACAATAGTCTCTATTAAAAATCATTGTTTAAATTTGAGTTTTTTATTGATGATTTATCATTATCTTATTATCATTGTAATATTTATTTCTAGCTTTCTGTCATTAGGTGAATAAATTTTCATGCAATTATCAAATTAGGATTTCTGCTTTGATCAAAATTTTTTCAATTACTATTTTATATGAAAATGATTCTTTTAGTTTATGAACCAATTATAAGGATAATTTCTAATCATTAGTTTGATGATCATATGATGAAGTTTTTGAATAAAACAGAAAAAAAAACTTTTTTATAAAAAGTTAAAAATAAATCTTATTTGTCAGAATTTCAAGAAAAATTTATAATTAGTCTTTAAATTTAAACGATATCATCAGGTAAAATTTAGTTAGTGTCAATTTTGAAAAGGTTTATTTCTTAAATATCTAGTAAATTTTTTTATATGAAAAATTGTAAACTAAAATTGATGAGCTGAAATTCTACTTGAATATATTTGTTGGAATCACATTGAAAATAACAAATTTCTTTAGGTTTGTATATCAATACTTCATTCGCCTGGAGATGATCCACAAAGTGGAGAGCTTCCAGAAGAGCGATGGAATCCTACTCAGAATGTACGAACCATTTTGATGAGTGTAATTTCATTGCTAAATGAGCCTAATACTTTATCACCGGCAAATGTCGATGCTTCAGTGATGTTTCGAGATTGGATGGAAAGAAAAAACACAAAGTATAAAGAATATGTTGAAAAGCAGGTAAGGAAATCTGCAATATGTTCGTGTTGATTGGGACTAGTATAAAAAATCATACTTAAAAAACAAGATTTAATCGATTTTTTAATTATTCAAACTGCAAACATTTAATCAATGACCAACTAACAAAATTGCAGAATAGTTTTATATGAATTATTATTTGATGCTAAGCTGCTGTCTTAGTTTTTTACTAAACACTTATTTCATAATTCTTTTGTTCTCATATACGAACAGGTTGAAGAAAGTAAAAGAGATGCTGTTGCAGATGGAGTTATAGTTCCAACAACGGTTGCTGACTATTGTATCAAACCTAAATTTCCCCAAAAAGAGAAATTCGAATTGCATGATGATATTTTGGAAGATATGGAGGATTATCAGATGGATGATGACGATGAAGAAATTGAAGTGTAAAATGTGTCTTTGAGCTAAAAAGATACTTCTTAATAACTAATATATAAGTGACTTAAACACTTAATTATTGCTTAATTTTAAAACTAGAAAAATAAACAAACTAGTCAGTTAAGACAATAAGATGTTTTTAAAATTGATGAGAAATAAAATAATTTTGAAATCATTTCTGTGACATGAAGCTAAAATAAAACTTGTTGGTTGCTTATATTTAAAAAAAAACTGTCATGTGACACGTTTTATTTAGTCAGTAAATTGTTAAAACTTGAAAATTCGAATATTTAAAGATCACTGAAAACTTATCTCAAATAAATCTGAAACTTACTGATATCAGTAAAAGTGAATTTTGTTGCCTCATCTGCTTTACTTGATTAGCTTACCATGGAAAGACATAGCTGAGTGTTTTACTTTTTGCTCTCATTTCAATCTGTTTGTTTCTCACTTTGTACTTCTGAAGCAGGAATATAAAGAACATTTTAGTGACATAGCTTAGCGAAAGTCCCACCTTTTTCTGATGTATCATTCCGAAATTATTTTACTCCCAACATTTAAGCATCTAAATGAAAGTTGTAAAAGTAAATCACCAGGCAGCAGATAACATTTGAATTTTTGGTTAACAATTTATTTTCAAACAAGATATTACAAACACAACATATTGTTCCGACTGTGGTTTAAAAACTCTCAGAAAAAATGTATACCAAATCGACATGATTTTTCACAAAAAACTTCATACAAAAACAAAATTGTTTAAGATTGGAGGCAATTCTCACATAGTATATGACGGCGTTAGTTAAATGTCTCAACAAATTTTGATCTAAGGTGAAACAAACTATTAACAAAACAGCTGTGATAAAAAATACTTTAAAGTCGACAAAGGATACAGCTTTTGGAGATGGCTAATTTTGAGGCAGGGGTAGATTTTTAAGGCTCGAAAAAGGCAAATTGAAATTTGGATGAGAAGTTTGCAGATGAACAATTTGACATCAAAATTAAATTGGGATTGAGTATGACATCAAAAACAAGATTACGAAATACTTATGCGAAAAATCGATCTAGGAAGTAGTTTTTGAGCTAACAGTCGAAGAGAATACATTTTCAAACTAAGATTAAGGTGGAGGCGATCTTGCAGAGGTAAAGGAAGAACCCGAAGCATTTTTTTGCGATTTCTCAGCTTTCTAATTAAAACAAAAAGATAATTGTTAAAAATACAACAGAATTTTGATTAAATAAATACTTTTTTGTTACTTATTCCGCTGCATTCGCCACCATCAGGATGCTATAAAATAAAAAAAAAAGATTTATAAATCATCTTAAATCATTTGATCATCAAATCAACCTTTTCTTCTCGCTTTCTTTTTTCTAAAAATTCTCTTTTTCTGATTCTTTCGCTGCGTCGTTTGCGTTCGTAACTAGCTTGTCTTTTCGCCCTTCGCTATTGAAATGAGATAAATAAGATGATTATAGAAGGCAAATGTTGCTAAGTGACAAAAACTCACAGCAAGCCGCTCACGTTTCTGACGATCATACTCACGACCTTGTTCGCCACCAATAAAAGCTCCCATCACGCTTAAGTGTTCGCCTGATGAACCTACATCACGTGAGTTGTTGGTGGAGTTTCCAGCAAATATAGTTTCTGAATAAATGTTGTTTTGAAAGATTTTTTCAATAAATAAAGCTGATTAAATAACACGACTTAAAGATTTTCTTTCATAATTAGAATAAAACATCAGAATTTATCAGCAAACCTGGATTAGTTGGTTCTAAGAACCCAGACACCGCTGCTATAAGGTGCTGAGTTCGAATTACTGCAGTGAAAGGACGTCGACTTGAGCTAAGATTGCTCAATCGTCCTTCTGGTGTAAAGTGATAACGAAAAGGTTCTTGTCTAGAAGATGGCCCAGAATACTGAAAAATGTCGAATCATGTTTAAATTTATCATCTACTTTAACAACTTTATAGTCA
Organism: Pegea sp. RAD2-039; assembly: GCA_034620365.1. Lineage (NCBI taxonomy): Eukaryota > Metazoa > Chordata > Thaliacea > Salpida > Salpidae > Pegea > Pegea sp. RAD2-039. Next base: position 3,522,647 of record JAQGEQ010000192.1, read on the forward strand.
GAATCAAAATATTTTTTAGATAAATTTTTTAAACAAAGAAATGAGACTAACATCTCTCATAGTAAGATCAAAGTAATTGGAATTTTCAAGATAAAACCGTCTTTGAAACAAATGATTTTCAATAGGTGGTCTCACCCATGGCAACTATTAAAAAAAAAAGCAAAATTAGTTAATGATGTTGCTTCTTACAATCACTTGATTAAAATGGTTTTCTTACTGGAGTTGGAAGTACTCTGTGACCATTAGAACTTTCTTGATTAGTGAATGACATAGTAGGACAGATACTATGTTTAGTTGTAAGACAAGCAGATATAAAAAAGATTATTGATTGAAATGCATCAAATCCTATACTCTAATGATCTAAATAAAATGTATTTTAAGTTTATTATAATCTTACACTTATACTTTTTAAGGAAACATATATAAAATATAAATTACTAAAAGTAAAAGGCTGTTTTAATTGATAACAATATAAATAATAAACTAAGGTTTTTATAAAAGCTACATTAAACAAATTAAGTATTTTATCTTGCACTTTAAATGTTAATACATTGTTCAAAAAGTCTCAATAAACAAATTGAATATAAACAATCTAGCATAAGCTACTAACTATTTACATATAATTTGAAATAAAGTTATAATTTATACAATTATAGAACAAGAAAATTACTAACCAAACAAGCAAGATAAAAAAGAATAAACAATTTAATTCTAAATATCTAAAATAACAAACAAATTGTATATAAATCCCCTTATATTTCTATTTTAAAACCTCTAAGATTTGAATTAAGAGTATCAAAATAAGGAAGTTATATAAAAGTTCCATTTAAAATTATTCAGTCAAAGTTAGTTACAAATTTATTATAATTTTTAAACAATTGAAACAAGCAGAAAGTATTGAACAAAAAATTGAAAGAATCATTTATATTGTAATTGGCAGCAAATTATCAAACCTTTTTTCTTTGACTCAATATTTAAAGTATTTACAGTTAAAATTGATAACAGAAAGAAAAAAATATTCTTAAGTTGCTTCTGTAATATAAGTTTTTGAATATGTCAATAATTGGCGCTGAAACTAAAGAAAAACGAAAAGACCAAATATTGTTGAAAAGATTTAACATTTTGTAAAATTACTTTTTTTTTCATAAACTTTTTATACTAGATTACAAAACTATTTTTAGAGATATTTAAACAAACAATTGAATATACGAGCATTAAATTAAAAGATAAAATAAAATACAAATATACAAAAAAAGATTTATAAACTAATAATATAACAAACCCAAGCAGGAACAACGGAATTCAATAGTAACTAATTCCAAGAATTTCTAACCACGTGACAGTAAGATTCAATGACGTCACGACTCGTAGAAAATATGACTCGTAGAAGCATTTTTAATTTTATACAATTTGAACTCACTTCTTATATCTTGAACTCAAGTTATTTTTTATAGAAAGTAAATTTAAATTTAAAGAAAAATTAATAATTTAATATAAACTTAAAAAATAAAAGTATTCAAGAACCTTAGAAATTATTGCAGGTGTGTTCAAAAACTAAAGAATAAATAAAGTTTTTATTTGTTCATTATAAAAAATGTAGGATTATAATGATATATTTAAGTTGTTATTTAAAAGAATGAATGTTAAAGAAAAATTAGAAAGTTTGTGACAAAAACTTTTTAAATTTGACTTAAATGCCTATATTTTGCCGAAAGATCATTTACACCATAGTTTTGATTTCAATAATTATGTCATTGCTTTATTTAAATCTGATATAGAAGCTGAAAACAAGTTAATTCAAATTTAATAATCTAGATGAACTTAAATTAAACTTAAACAAGCAGTTTTACAAAAAAGGACTTATGATTTTGAATAAATTGCTAATCTCTTTGTTACTATGAAAGCATGACTTGATTAAAAATTATAAGTTTGTTTTAAATAACGTTTAGATTTGTTGTTGGCTTAAGTGAATTTAAATTTAGTTCAACCTAAAAATACATTTTTGAAAAAATATATCATATTTTAAAGTTATAATTTAAAACTATGAGATAATGTTACGTGCATATCTTATTATTCGTTATTTTAAAGATTGGTAATAAAAAATTGATGAAATTTTAGTATTTATTCTTTAATTTCTTAATAAACTAAAAATGGTAAGTTTCTTAGTAATTTTTTCGTCCTTTATTCGTACTAATACTTATACTACATAATTTATACCTATCATGCCATAAAAATAATGGATATCAATTTGAAAAATAGAATACTACTGATTTTTTAAAACCAACAAATATGCGATTGTTACTGACAAATGCTACGTTTTTTGAAATTCTTTAATATGGCTTATTTCTATTCAAACTTGGGAAAAAAAAATTCTGGACAAAATAGAACATTGTAGTAATCAATTTCTAGATTATGTTGATAAATTATAGAATTTTAAAGCATCGTTTTAATATATGGTTAAATTAGCTGAAGTACTTCTTGCTTGAAGTTTTCATGAGTAATTACAATTTTTTTTTAGATTAGTGAAAATTATTTATTATTATATGTTTGTATTTGTATAGTTGTTGAGTAAGAACTAATGTTATAACGCTAATATTAATTATATGTTAGCTGCAATATAATTTTGTACATATCAATAATTTGAATTAAATATATTATTCCTATCTATATCAGTGTATGCATGTTATTGTTTGGAAAATTTCTAATCAAAAGTATGATTTAAACTTTATGAAATTTCCAAATAAGGATCTTAATCAAAATTATTTTAAGTATGTATTTTTATTATTTACGTTTTTGTTGAATCATTTTTCATGTTTGGTATTTATAGTTTTTTTATACAAATTATTTTAAAAATGTTGGATGCAAGTTTAGCTTAAAGCTATCTTTTAATTCTATTCAATATTTAGAGTTTTAGAATTTTTCATTTTGGTAAAACTGATACAATATCATTTAATAAATACCTATATATTTAGGTGAATATAATCAACACTTTAGTGGTGACGTCAACATTTTTTCTTATAAATCGTTTTGATATTTGTTTATTTGGCAATATATGAAATATAAAAATGTATTTCAGAGCTTTCTATACAACTTTATATATTTTAGAAATTAAAAAAATTTGTATTTCTATTAGTATAACTTGAGTTTAATTTTGAAAAAAATGTTAATATGTTATTGTTTTGTTTCAAAAACTTTTTATACTGAGAAGAATACGTTTTGTGAAAAAATGAAACTTTTTAAATATTTCAAGAGTTTAATAGCTACAGTTTATTTATCTTAAGCTCTTGTTTTTAACAACTTTTTATAAACATGTTTTTGTTATTATGTTTAGCAAAACTAAATGTCTTACAAAAGCTTTGTACTAGATTAAACAATATTTTTGATATAGATTAACTCACATTTATCATAAATAAATGTTATTTAATATTTATTAAAAGTTTTAATTGTTTCATTTTAATCAACAAATCTCTAACATTTATAAATCATATTTGAAAAGCATTTTTATTATGTTTTTATGCTTTATAATATTTAAGTTGAACTATTAAAAATTTCAAAATGGTTTGTATAATGTACATGAATAGTATTATAGTTTTAGTTTCATAATTTCTTTGTAGGTATCTAAACATTAATCTAACCTAACTAAGGTTTGTTTCAAAGCATAAGAGATATTTCTAAACAATCTAAAAAGATTTATTAAAATTAGCTCTTTAATTTAAACTTGATTAGTAGTTTAATCAAAAGAAAAAAATAAATTAAACGATTTTAGGAAAATTAGTTTCAAAGTTGGAATGATATAAGTATGTCAATTTCATTAATTTTTATTTAATTTGACAGATTATTTTGAAGCTCTGACAATAGTTGAATCATTTGCATCATGAGAATCAATTTTTTTGTTTTACTACCTGCTATTTGGTTTACTTTGCTAATATCTACTAAAGCTACATGCCCTTGTGGTTCTGAAGACCAATGTAAACCTGTCATCGAACATTATGAGAAAGAATTAGTGGCTTTTGCTTGTGGTGACAATCTAACTTTATGGAAAAATTATAATTGGTCTCAAATAACTCATGTAATTATGTGTGGCGATCTTTCTAAACGATTTGACTTGTACTGCTTTGCTCATTCAAGAAATGTGAGAGTTACTTCTTTACAAGGCATCACTACTACTTTATTTCCAAAACTATTGGATGCTTCCTTTCGAAAAAAACTAGTTAATCAATGGTTGAATGAAACTAAGACTTTTCATTTAGATGGTATCAATTTGGATATTGAAGGCTCTGCATTTACTGATGATATTGTAGCAGCTATAACTCAACTTACTAAAGAAGTTTATGAAACTTTTAAAGGTATAGATGAAAATTATATAGTTACTTGGGATATTCCATATTCACCCTATTTAGCTGGTTGCATTTCTGCTTATTGCTTTGATTATGTTGGAATTTCTAAATATGTTGATTATATGATTGTAATGGATTATGATGCTAACATTGATATTTTTGTTGCCCAAGCAAATAGCCCTCTTTTTCTGGTTGAAGAAGGTTATAACTTTTATATAAAGAATCTCTCTCTTGATCCTAATACTTTAGTGATGGCTCTACCTTGGTATGGTTACGATTTCACTTGTAAGAGTTTTATGAATCATACTGGAAGTGAATTATGTGTAATTATGGGCTCATCTCATTTACAAAGGAGTTTTGGAGACATAGTGGATTTATTTTATGATGGAAGTTATCAATTGAAGTTTAATGATTTTTCAAAGTCTGTTTTCTTCTCTTTAAAAATCGATGGCATTTATCACCAAATATGGTTTGATAACAGCAAGACATTGGCTTATAAGTATGACCTAGCTATCAGTTTAGGATTAAGAGGTTTCAGTATGTGGCATGCAGATAGTTTAGACTATAAGTCAACTGATCCAAAAATCAAGAATACAACTATACAACATTGGACTGATGTTTCTAATGCTATGATTAAATTAAAAAGTATTTCATAGATTTTTATAAGATGTTTAAATTTAAGTTCCTAATTTTAATTTTCTTATTTATAAATTTGATTCCATTAGATGCCTTTAAATCTTACATTTCTACTAATCATAAATTGAAAATTGTTCTTCAATCATTTTTTTATTCTTTATTTGATCTATTTACTATTGAAACTGAGACTTAACCACTGAATTTTTTAATTTGAACTTCTATTTTGAACGTTTAATTTATTTAAAATGATATCAAATTGAATATTGAACTAATATTAGTTTAGATCAGCAATAGATCAATTGATGCTATGGGTATAAAGAAAAGTGGAAAGTTGGTGACATTTATTGTAAAGTTTGACAAAGCTGATGTTCATGCTTCACGAAATTGGTAAAAGATATATTTATGAAATTGTTAATTGATATAAAAAATATTAATTTATTTCTTAAATTTTATATCCAAGTATTATAATAATTATTTATTATGATGAAATGTTATAATCAGCAAAATCTTTGGACTGAGAACAAAGTCTGAATTATATATTTGTTATTACATAATACCTCTCAATTCACATAAGTGTTTCAAAAAGTTAAACTTAAAAGTTATAAAATTAATTTTTTCTCTTATATACAATCATAGAAATATTTTGTTTAGTTTAAAACGTTGTTTTTATAAGTTTAACTTTTTATAAAATGCTTTTCTCAATTTATCTACTATTCACAGGCAACCACATAAATTATTTGTGACTGCTAGAAAAGGAAGAAAAAGTATCAAACAAAAAGAGGTATTAGCTAAAATAAAAAAGCAAATTAATTTAAGAATAATTATTTCATTTACTAATTATCATAATTTTGATAAATGATCATTTGTTACAAGTATTTGAATTGTCTATTTTACTAAAAATAAATAAAATAAAAATAATTTGAAGTTAAAACACATCTAAAGTTTCTTGTTAACAGGCTAGGAGTTGGCGACCTGAAATTGAGAATCCCTACAAAGGAAAAGTGTTTTGGGAAGCTGATGATACCATCAAAATTAATTCAACTGTTAGTTATAAGAGTAAAAAAGACTCTAAATTCGAAGAGAAGTTGTATGACTTTTACTTATGCAATGTACGTATTTGAAGCTATCACCTGATTCTTCATTGTATTTCATAACAAAAATATTTAATTTTATTTCTTAATATTTACTTAGAACAAATGTTGTTTAGTAATAATTTATTAGTTCTTTGTACTAAATATAACAGATGTTACATCAACTTCTGTCAATTTTATCTTAAAGTAAAAAATCTGTGTTATTCATCAACTTGCAGGTAGATATTAAAGGAAAAATCTCGGAGATTTGTCGAAGCCAGAAGGTCGAGTTTACTCGCTTCTTAACTGATGCCACTTTACAAAAATTGGATCTGACTTTTAAGCCCATAAATAATTCTAAAGTATCAGCCATGGTTTCGTTGTCAGTGTCTTACATTCGGTCCTGGTCCATTTGGTCAGTTGACAAATAATCTCTTCTATTTATTGTAATTTGAAATATTTGTGATGAAAGTTTTTAACGGAATGTTTGTTTACTTTTCAGCTCTAATGGAAGCCTGGGCAAGTTATCAAATGGTAACAAATCCATTTTCTAATTTCAAATAAGTTTCTAATTGTTGGTTTCTATCATGAAATGAAGATTATCGAATCGGGAATCTCTCACAATTTAATCTTTCTTTCTTTTTTGATCAGCTTCAAGTAACAGCTCGTTCACATCCAATAAAAGCTCATCTTCGCTAGGACAGCTTGCAACAGATGTGTCTACGTCATTAACCCAACTGTCCCGCACTCAAGATGTCCACAAGAAGACAAACAGTTAGTCACTGTCACTTTCCATAACTTATTCATTCCTTTTTTGAGACGTTTCTTATTCAGAGAGATATTTAAATCTGTTCTTTCAGTCAGAAGATCGTTTTTTTTCAAATCTTTATTCTTTTGATGCCAAATATCAATTTTACTATTTTGCAAACTTATATTTCCAATCTAATGAAATTTTCAATCAGTTTTTAATTTTTTGAAACTTTTTACATCAAATTATTCTTAATTATCTCTAGAAACACATCATCCTGTCGTTGGAGCAAAACTTTCTGCCACTTTACCATCAAAAATCACGACAACAAGCAAAAAGTTAGTTTCATGTTTCCTTTTTTATTCTCAATGAATAATGTGAGAAATTTCCAAATTTATCTACGATTTTCGACAAGTTGATCCTTTCTTGTGTTTATCTGCTGATGTAAGTTTTATTTAAAGAAAAGCAATTTGCTAATTAATCCTCGACGAGACGGTTTTGTATTTTTAGACACTTAATCAGATTTTGTAAATATTTTTTCTTTAGTTAATAATTAATCTTTAGAATCGATTATCTTCTAACCCAGACTTCAAAACAACTTGAAATTCATAAAAAGTTTAGTTTTGAACTGAACTGTTGTTTACAAATTACCACCAAAGATACAATTTCAAAAATTGATAATTTTATAAACCAACTATTTTATTACTATCTCAAAGATAACATATTTCAGCGATTACTTCAACAAACTTGCTTTTTGATACTGATATGAAATATTTCATACAATTTTATCACTTTGTAGCTTATTGATGACTTTTTATAGATGGCTACTTCATATCACGATAAATCTACTTCAGAAAATTGTATGTGAAAGCTAATAGTCTATTAAAGTAGATTATTGAGTATTAAAAGTGAAATTAACTCTTTAATAGCTTGTAGCTTCTTGCTTTCAACCAACTACCCGAGTTTTTCACATATTTCATCAATTCTAATTTGTTGCAGATTTCAAAACTTGTCATTAAACAAAGAAACCGTTTCAATAATCGGTGATGATGATGATGATGGTACGCGTGACTAAAAGTTCATACTTTCAGATTTGATTAACTTCAATAATTTCACTAATTGATAGAATAGATCACAAATAGGTCACAATAGAATAGATAAGATATTTTCAAAGATTTGTTTTTTTAGGAAATCAAGAACAAAGATCCCGATCTTCTTCTAAAAGTCTTCAGCGAAATGAACCTTGCAACCGTGGCGGAAGTATTCATGAAAGTATTGAAGTAAGTTTGTTGAAAATAGAAAGATTTTTTTAACTTGAATTATATTTGAAAATATTTGTAATTTATTTCAATTGATATTTATTATTTTCATATAATTGTAGAATTCTTTTAAATCTTTTCATTTTAACTTATGATGGCTTTTGTAAGATTTTTATTCAAACAAATAATTAATCTAATTAAGTCAATATTGAAGAAAGCAAATGTATCAATCCTTTTTTCCAATTACTTTTAATATAACTTCAGTATTCGTTGAAAGTCAATTAAAATTAATCTCTTTAGTTATTGACTTTCTTGAAATTCAAACTATTCATGTTCCACTAGTTTGGTAGAAATTCAAAAAACCAAATATCAAATATTGTGTAAATAAGTGAAATATTCAATCACGTCAAATGAATTGAGGATTATATGTTTCTCAATTTCTTTGTAACCAGATGTTTATCTCTATTTGTTTTGAATAAAAACCATCAAATTTTTATTCACCATCAAGTTTATTCTATCAAATTTCAACTTTCACATAAATCTTCAATTACAAAGTTATCTTCTTTAAATACTTTGTCAGTATTTGTTTGTTTGAAGGAGCTTCAATCACCGAGTAAAAGTGATGATAATATTTCACTGCTTCTGTGGTGTCAACAAGTCACAAGAAATTATGCTGGTGTTAAAGTAACTAATTTCACCACCTCTTGGAGAAATGGTCTTGCTCTTTGTGCACTGATTCATCATTATCACCACTCATTAATGTGAGTCGACTCTTTCAAATTACAATCATCTTTTTTACTACTCTCATATCTTCACAGAGATTATCAATCATTGAACAGTTCAGAAGGACAGAAAAATTTTAAAAAAGTTAGACTTTTCAATTAATTTTTACAATTTTTTGTAGCTGAGATATTCAAGTTAAACTTACAAAGTTTATTCTTAGAAAATATTTCCTTCAAATTGTATTTTTCGATTTCTTCGAATGCTTTTCAGTTGTCAAGACACAAATAACAGATTTATTTGCTTCAGTTTGTTTTCTACATGCAAAACTGAATAAACATATTTTAAATATTCAAATTATTTGTCACTAATAGTTTTTGAAACACTGAAAACTGCTTCTATTTGTTTAAAATAGATTTTCTGTTAAATATTAACTTATGATTAAAAGGATCAACAATTTGAATAATCTTCTTTGGTAATCGAAACTTCTTTTACTTTTTTTAATCGAGGGTTTGAATGTTGACATCTTTACTATCGCACTTCTGTTGATTCTCTAATCTTCCAACTATTTCCAATTTATTTATATAAAATCTTGAATTAAAAGTTGAATAAGCTTTCATTGACATTCAAATATTTTTTCACTTTTATTGCTTATCTTCTTTTAATTAAGACTTTTAAATATTGAAACTGTTTACCAATCAACTTATTTCTGTGCTACTCAAATCTCAAATCTCTTTTTATAAAGTTTGTTTCGAGAAATGTGAATAATTTCTTCAAATAACAACATTCTTGCCCACGTACTGATGTGACCTTTGAACCCACTCAATACTTCAGTTTTTATTCCTGAAATTTTTTAGGCGCTAGAAGTCCTGAAGAGTTTGAAAATAGAGAATTATCCAAACCCAAGCTCACAATTTTACAAAATCAAATATCGTTTAATTGAATTTCTCAAATTTTTAAGAAGTCATTTCGAGGTGAGATTACAACCATTCCCATCACGTGATCATTGATGACGTCATTCCATCTAGGTCCCAGTAGTAGCTCCTCAATCTCTTCAGACTCCTCCGGAACAATCTAAACAACGTTTTCAATCAAATACTGATCCCGTTCAATCAATCTCATCAAAGCAAAACACTCCTCCATTTATCAAGATCAACAACAGATCCTTCTCCGAAATTGACCCAAAAAAGCTCCTGGAAGACATCTCTAGGCAACACACTGATGATGATGTCTTCTCTTGTGAAGCAGATCATATTCTTGAAAGTGCTTTTGATCCTTTAAACGATTCATCTTGTGAAGAACACCAACAAACTCCCAATCTTCCTCTGCTTCAAGAAGCTCCTTCAGAAGATCAAGCTCTTCAAGATCAAACTCCTCCAGAAGATCAAGCTCCTCCAGAAAATCAAGCTCCTCCAGAAGATGAAGCTCCTCCAGAAGATAAAGCTCCTCCAGAAGATAAAGCTCCTCCAGAAGATAAAGCTCCTCCAGAAGATAAAGCTCCTCCAGAAGATAAAGCTCCTCCAGAAGATCAAACTTTTCAAGAAGATCAAACTCCGGAAGAAGAAAGATGTGATGAAAGGGTGCGGACGCCCACTAGAGGAAACACTATCAGCAAAGAACTTCCAGAAGCCGCAGAAGAAATCGAAACAGATCCAACAGATCTGGAAAAGGTCTCTTTTTCAAACAAAAGTTCGACTTGATGACACTATTAATGTCTTTATTCAGAATCCACCAGAGAGTGATCTTCCTCAGAGATTGAATCCGAGTGGAGAGATTGAAGAGATGTTGAAGATTTTGAAAGTAAGTTGAAATTGAATCTTCTTAAAAATCACTCAAATCTTTTGAATGATCAATTAAATCTTTTCAGCGCTCTTCAGAAGAGAGACATCTGAAGACAAAAGCTCAGGAGCATATTGATAAAATGATGAAAGAAGAGCAGGAGCGAGATAAAGATGTAGATGATGAAGTAAGATTTGAAGTTCAATCTCTTCAGTTTCTTTCAACTTCTCTTTTAATCTTCATTTGATTAATTGATGATCTCTAAATTCTTCTCCTCGACTTCTTTATTTGGAAGTCATCTGATCTTTAGTTTAAGATCTTTCTGGATGTAATAAAACTTTTCCTTATTTTTACTCTAATTTGTTGAAATCTTTAAAAGTTTTTATTTTTATCAAATCAGTTGATAAACCAAATTATTGTTTTCTGATATTGTAGAAAATGTTTAAAAAAATTGCTTGTTGATGTAACAGTTAGAATTTAATTGTCCCATAAGTTTGGCAACTCTCCATTAATGTGTGGTCCGTTTTCCTACATAATAATATTAAACAATTGGCCACTGGCCAACGTTTGCAATTATCCCGGCATATGTTAGTCTGATGTTGATGTATTTTGTAGGGATTATAGGATTATTATTGTAGGAATCATTTAACTTGTAATATCTGGCTACTGGTTTGTAGTTTGCTCGCATTACGCTTTCAATCAAAAATCGCCTCTCTTTATTTTACGTCTTTTGGTTTTGTATACTTAGCTAAGGATTCAATTAGAGGCTGGTATCGGAAGAAATAATTGTTGAAAAGTAAACGACATCTCATAAAAGTTTTATAAAATTTCTTGTCTGACTTTTAAGTCTTCTAGATAAAAAGAAGTTAAAGTTTATTTTCTGAACAGGAAGCAGAAAAAAGGAGACATCAACAAAGTCGTGCTCTTCAAGTAATTGCTTCGATTCGAAAAGAATTAAAACAACAAAATGAAAATGATAAGATTAAACTGACTAAAGCACAATCAGAAACCTCAGTGATAGGTAAAAAAGATTTTCTACTTTTCACCAACAAATCATCAAACTTGTTGTTTATGTCAAACCTAATTGTGGAAATGTACTTTTGTTGTTGTTTGTAAGATCGTATGCTTCTCATAAATGAGTATGATTACATCTCAACTAATTTCATTCACAAATATTTCATTTGCATAATTTCAATTCTATCCAAAAGTGTTTAGTAATCTACAAATATTATGATATTTATAAAGATAGATAAAGATTGTAAATTTGGTGTTTTTGCTAGATGTAAACAAATATGATGATGCAGGTGACCAAACTACTTCTAAAGACTCATTTAGTGATCAGCAGGAGTTGATTTCAGTGTCTGCTTCTCATGTCAAAGACTTTGTAATCATAAAGACACCAGATGAAGAAATTTTTGAAAAAGAAGAGATAGTAAAAACGAGATTTGGTAAAGATGAAGAGATTACAGTTGAAAGGGAGGAACTCTTAGAGAATAAAGATGAAGAAGTTGATGATCTTGGTGATAAAGATCTTGGTGATGTAGAAGTTGGTGATGAAGATCTTGATGATGAAGAAGTTGTTCTTTCGCCTGCTCACAGATCAGATTCTGTCTTGGAAGTTATTAGCATCAATTCTTCGATATCTGAATTAGACAAATGTTTCAATTCAACAGGAGAAGTCAATATTGAAGATAATTTAGTAGAAGATGAAAAAGATGTTGATAATGAAGAAGAAGACGAAGATGATGATGAGGAAAAGGATGTTGATGAGGAGGAAGAAGAAGTTGAAGTACAAACTGGTGTTGATAGCGAGGAAACTATTAAGGAAAAGAATATTGATGGTTATAAAGAAGAACAACAAACGGATATTTCTGGTGAAAATGATGATGTAAGTGATGAAGAAGACATTGATTCACAAGAAGATTTCAAACTCATCAAACATGGAAGTGATTCGAGGACACCTCTTTCATCTCATCACAACTCTACTGAAACTTTAAAAGAACATCAACTTAATGAAAGCAGATCAACTTCATCTACTATAGAACCTCATTTGATGTTATCTAGAAGAGACTCATCAGAAGAACTGAATCAAGAGACTTCGTTTGTAGCTGATGAAGACATGCATTTGTTAACTGAAGATATACCTGAAAATGAATTCGAAATAAACATAACAGATCCTCTACAACCATCAACTGATCCCACTCAGAATCTAACTTTATCACATCAATCTAATGATTTGAATACTGAATATAGAAGTGATCAGTTATATTGTGATGATAGAAGATCTGTAGAAGAAAAGTATGCAGTAAAGCTTCGTCGCCACAAAGTGTCTGAAGAAGGTGATTGCATGTTAGCCCGCTTGCTTGCTTACAATCTCATTTGCTTGATTGTTTGGCAAGTTGATTGTGACTATCCTGAAATCTACTGTAGTTTAGTCACTACTAACACACTAGCTTCACTTTTCAATAATTATTGATATTTTTTAATGGCCTGTCTAAAGCAGATTAATTTGTTTGAAAGTTTTGCAAAATTTATTTCTTTAATTTCATTTTTTTCTACTTTTTTTTTTAAATTCAAATTAGATGAACACATGAAGAGATTAGTGGAAGCTGAGAAAGCCGACCAACTACCGTCTATCAGTGAGAAACTGTTTGCTTGTTATTGTTTACTCATATGTTTGTTGTTTGTTTATTAATTTTCTTCAGTTTATTATTTACTGCTTTAATTTTCAACAATTCTTTTGATTGAAAGATCTTTCAAAAGTTCATTTGTATATTTAGGGTCTCGAAGACATTCTAGACCGTTATCTCAAGCTGAGCTACATCTTAAGACACGATTAAGTATGGTTGGATTGGATGAAAAAACTTCTATTTTGAATGAAGAAGATGATGATGATGATGAACCATCTCCAAGAAGCACAGTAAGTTGATGATCCTAACTTCATCATTTCCTCCTTGATCTGCTCATCTAAAATCTCTAATCTTCAACTTCTTCATGTCTCCTTATCTCATTTGGGTTTTTGTATTTTTAGTTGGAACTTCAGCAGTTGGCTTTAGAAAAAGAATTGAAGCAAATTGAAGAACGATCTGAAGAGGTCCAGGCCGAACTGAACGATTGTCTTCAATCACCAAGTAAGAAGTTGTTCAAATACAAAAAAAATGTTGATTGTCAATTTCCGCTAGATGTCACCATTGAGTTAAAACATTCTCATAAACTTGTCATTTGATAAATTGCTTTTTAAATATCAATAAATTTCATCTGAAAGTTGAAATCAATTTATCAAATAATCTTAAAGAAATATTTGAAAATAAAACTAATTATTTGATTAACTAACCAAAAAGTTAACAATTTGTTAATTTAACATTTGGTCGTAAATTGATTGAAAGATCTTCACTTGTTAAGAGAGACTACTATTGATAATTGAAAGATTTTGTGATAAATCTTCTTTCAGACATCTTATTCATACTCCACTTATCTTTTAACTTTCGATTTTTTGTCTTTTTTAATCGAAAGTTCCAAAGGTTTTAAAGATAAAATCGGAAAGTTAATTTTAAATAAATTAAAAAAAAGTTGTAAAAAAATGAGATGAATAAAACATCGGAACTCTATCGATTCTTCAAAAGATTCCTCACATTTCATTTATGCCGGTTAATGGCTTCGAGTTTGTTTCAAATCTTTACTTTTCTCATAAATCATTGAAGTTAATCTTCTCATCGCTACCTCTCGATGTGATCTTTCGATCTACACCACCAGCAGACTTTCTGACCTTTTAATCACTTCTACAAAAGAACACCACATCATTATAAATCGTCATTCTTTCTTCATTTCAATTTTCTACGACTAATTTCAAACTTTTTATTTTCTACATCTTTAATCCGAACATTTGAGGCTTCCACTGGGGACAGGCACCGACTTCCAACCAAACCGCATCACTTCATAATCACTTTTTTAATTCCCGAATTTTTTTCATCAACTTTTAATCGGATGAATTTTTAACTATCCTCAAATCATCTTTTCGTGCAAAGCAGCAGCTGGCAACCAACTTCATTCCAAACCAACAGCAGGTCACGTGACAGTGTCCAGCAGACTGGCGACTCGAAGAACCCTCGAATCGTGGCAAACTCCGTCTTTGGCACTTGGCAACATTCGGCTGGTGTTTGATCGAGCTTTTTATCCTTTCTCACGCTCGATTTATTGTTGATGTATCACAACACTCATCAGTAGTACCAGCAACACTCTCCCAGCTCTTCACAACGTGTTTTTCGTTGACGTACATCAACACTTGAAGCACTCGGCTGGAATCCTTCGCGCTATCCACTTCTATCAAACCACTATTCGCTCGTGTTACTACTTGTAGTCATCCTCATTTCAAATCGCTTGTCTTACGTCATCATCAACATCGAGTTGCAGCAAGTATCAACGTCGTTGCCAATAATTATTTGATGAACAATCAAATTTGCTTTAACTTTTGCAATTTTTGATTCGATCAAAACCTTAAACAAAGCCTTCTTTGTTGTCACCCCCTATTTCTTTTTCAAATCAATTCAATTGATTTTAACATGATTGATTTACAAAGTTTAATTATCAAATCGGCAACTTTTCGTTGTCTTTGATGAACAAAAGCTAATTTACAAACAAATTTTAACCATAAAATTTCTTACAAACCCAAAATTTAATGAGAGTATAGTTGACATAATCTTACAGCTGGTTTTCATATCAAATATTGAAATCGTCTACAGAAAGCTTTATTTGTCTAGCGGAAACACTACAGCTAGCAACCTAGACTATCTTTATCAAATGAAATCATAACAATACGATCACAACAACATTCCATTTTTAAGATTAGTCATGCACACGGCCTATATTATTTTGCATGCAATTTTTCATTTGATTTTTTGCGGCTATTTCAACCAGATGCTTGTCTACCCTAACCTATTTGTTTCGTACCGACCTTCTCGAGTTTCAACGTTTCAATAAGAATATTGGGTTTTGAATTGAAGCAAATTCGCGACTTTCAAATGATAAAAACGTTTGCTTTGAAATATTTGATCTTTATCATGATGTTGGTTTCACTATCAATTGAAACTTCAATATGAAGATGCCAGTCAGGATTATTTACGCCATTTAAAGTTCACAGATATTTTATGCAACCCTTGTCACCTACCAGTTGCCATACTCTTCTCTTATCTCAATTATTTATACTTGCTTAGGCATCGTTTGGCCATCAAGCAAGTATACCTTCAAACTTCTATTTGTTACTTTTATGTAAATTGATTGTGTCTTTGAACACGTGTATTGGATTGCATTGAGCTTTATCAGCTGTTCAACAAACTTCTCTCAATCATTTCCACTTATCGGTTTTTCTTGTCGAGTAATTGTTCATTTTGGCATCAATACCTCTTCTTCATATCCAATTGCTTTTAAACTTGAGTTCTTAACCCTCAAAACACTAACCTTCATAATTTGCAACTATTTCTGTTAAGTGGCCAATTGGAAATATTTTTTGCAAAATTTGTTATTTTTGACACTATTCAAAGGATTATCTTCCACTTACTATTTGTTATTCTTCTTTAGTAAAGTCACCTTCTGATTGGTCGATTTCTGAATGACGTCATCATCTTATTTTCTGTTATTTCCAGCTACTTACATTATCGTTTCATGAAAGTTATTTAATATTTAATAACTTGCTTCAATTTGCGCGAAACCATCTAAATGTAGCTGGATACAATTTACCATTTTCTGCCGACCACTGTGCGTCACATTTTGATATCAAATGGTCAGCACCGACAGACAGACAGTCCTGACCACCCATCACCATAATCTTGTTATTAGACTTCAATCTCTCTCACAAGATGCCAACAAATTTGAAATGAAAGCTTCGATAGAAAGTTGTGTGAAAACGACCACCAACCACTGGGACCAGTACCAGGGTTGGGTTTCAACTTGTCAAGTGTTTTCGAGTACAATTCTTCTTCTTATTCTTACAAAACGTGTCTGCTTAAACATTACACCGATAAGTAGTAGTCACTTAATCATCCGCCTACCTCTACATCAGCTAACTGTCCATCACACCTGCTTAATTCTTACTGATGACGTCACTACGCCGCGATGTATCATCAGCAAGAACTCGGTTGCCTCGAACACCCTGATTTCTTGTCATGCAGTGTAATATTGGCAGAAGAATCTTGTTAGCGAGATTCGTCCAGTCTGTTAGGCGCCAGTCATGGCAACTAAATCCTATTCCAAATACATCCTTCAATAGACTTCAAGCGCTTTTGTTTCTTTGTTCGCACCCTACACTGCTGCAACTGACAACCAAAATTCATCGCTTTAATAATCTTCTTCTTCTTCCTATTCACCACTTTCTGGACTTCGATGTCCTCTAGACGGTTCCTGCGTCCCCCACTGCGTTCCAACTTTGCCGTTAAATCTTCGTTTTGTTTGTTTTATATGAAAATTGGAAGCGGTGCTAGTTTGGAAGTGGGTGGTCGGCTCCCGTTTAGCTTCGATTTCGATTAAGCAAGCCTCTTCTGCGTGTTTTAATCATCTAAATCTACATGGAGTCCTGTATCTTCACCACTGGAATCGTTTACATCAACTTCCTTTTGTGAAATTTGTCAATGAAGCCGAGATGATGGCAACAAACAGCGACTAGAAGCGCGCGCGCTCCATAGACTCGTTGTTATCATCAAGTCTAATTTGTACCAACCTCATTTAGGATATTTGAATCATTAAACAGCTGATTTTTCTTCTGAAATTACTCAAGCGTGTCATTTATTACAAAAGTCAATTAAACGCTAGAGGACGCTGTTACTTTGTTCTACTTTTCTTCAAGATTTCATCAATCTTAATTACGATGTTTCTCGCGTTGTTATCAACCACACCCAACGCCCTCTTGCGGTTGAGTGGGTGGCCCCCAGATGACGTCATCTACCCGTCCCCATCACTTCTAACCGCCAGTCAAGATATCGTTGTAGTTGATGAGATGGTCAGCTTAAATCCTGCGTCAGTCCTAGCAACCACGCCGCTCGTTGCTAGGTTTTATTCGTTGTAACGCGCTTTCATTGATTGAAAACGCAATTTGTGATGGACCATATACCCATTGGCCAGCTAATTGTCTATCCACACGTCCTCCCCGCCCTAATCTGGCACTGGTTTGTACACCAAGCGTGGCCGGCAGTTGTGGTGTCCCGATTAGTGTTGATGTGAGTGACGTCACATTAGTAGCGAGATGGGCGAGCCAGCTTCTTCCGTGGTTGGCTTCAAACCGAGCTGCTTTATACTGAAAGTAAATAAGAATTGGATCTTTTGTTTATTTCGTTGTTCTTACATCATCATGACTGGCGGTTGACGTTCACTTTTCAAATTTTATTCATCTTCTTGAAGTTTTCGAAAACTTTGCAAATCACTTTGTAAGCAGATTTCTCTTGTATTAGTTTAGTGTCAGTCTCACCGACAAAACTGCTTTCTTGTAATAACATTGGTCATGCTATTTGTACCAACCAACTAACTCTACCTACCTATTTGCAATCACATCTTGTGATCTTACACTTGCTGAAAACATCTGATTTTTCTCTGAACAAACTTCAATTTAACTTTTATAAAAATGAAGTTTCTATTCCATCATTAATCAAAAATATTTATTTTTGTAGATCGCGATTTGAGCGAAAGTCAGAATCAGTTTACTCAAGAATGGTTTCAATTAGTTCATAAAAGAAATCGTATCCTTGCTCAACAAGATCATCTTAATTTGTTGTAAGTTGACGATAGATGTTGTGAAAATATCTGACAAAAGAAAATTGGGATCAAAAACTTTTCATTTTTTTCATAATCAAGTAACAAGCTGAATATATGTTTTTTATCAGGGACACTGAACAAAAGATTATTGATGATCTGGAAGCAATTAATCGCTCCTTAGAGAAGTTCAGTTTGATTGAAGGTGAGTCGTTTATTGTTGAAGTTTTTTTCAAGAGTTTGAAGTTTGTATCTGATCTTCATCAGCTTTTAAGATCTTTTACAAGTAGAAAGAGCGATGATTGTATTAAAAATATCTCTGAAATTATAAAATAATCAATTAACAACCGCTTAATGGTTTTGTCAATTAGCATATGTTAGAAAGATTTTTGAGAATTTTTCGATTTTCAAATTCAACTTTGATCTGACCGAAAAACCTCTCATTTAATTTGTGATTATCTTTTTGGTAACCATCAATAATCAACCAATTATCTTTACTGTATGCAAGAAATCACTACGATTAATTACACAATAACATCACTGGCTTAGTCAGATGCTTTCATTTTACTGTCTCTATTGTCGTCTGCAAGTTTTATTCGACGAGGAAAATAATGAGTCGACAGTTGTGATTACGTTTCAATATGAAATTGATACAAATTTACCAGGTGATAAAATGCTATGACTGAAATGAGATTTCTGATTACATCTTCTGCGGTATACTAATCTTTTTATGAAATTTTTATTTGATTAAAATTAAAAAAATTAAATTTATAAGATTTGAACATGATGTCATCTGCTACTTTACACCTCATTGATTTTCAGTTTATCTGTAAATTTAAGCTTGTATTTAAAAGATGAAATTGATGTCTTCAATGTAGTCTGTGATCAGTTTCAACAGAAGCATCTTAGAATTCAAATACCAAAAATACCTGACAATTATCGTACATCGATTTTCAGTTTAGTTTATCGAAATTTTTCTCGTAAAAAGGTTTGCAAGTTGAATAATTTGCCAATTTCAATATAAAGTAAGCAATTGTTCATTTCGCAAAGATTTTAGATGATGAATATTTCACATTGATTTAATCAAATTAAATCTTTTTACTGTTTCTGTCTAATGGTTGTCTGTTTTCAAACTGATTACAAAGACCCCACCACAAACTTGCTGGTTTTATTTCGTTGCTAATTTTATTACGATCAACAAATTGATGCAAATCATCTTCCTCCGTTGATAGTTGACGGTCAGATCTTACTAAAAGTTGCGGACCATTTACCTAGGACGATGAAAAGCCCCCAAATTGTAGTTCAAGTTGCCCTATGTCATCATATCTGCCATTGAAGGGTCTCACGGTTGTAAGCAGGTCGGAGCAGAACTGTACGAGGCGACAAGTACCAGTTTGATGTTTTTTAACAGAGGGTACTGTTAGTAGACAATCAGGGATTCTGAAGTGACTCGTTTTGATGACGATGAACAAAACATTTTGATCTGTGAATTTGAGTCGAAAATAAATCTTTAGATGAAGTAAAGGACTTTAAGCTTATCATCTTCTCACACTCTCTTCATGTATCTTAGAATCGTGTCTATTCAGTACCGACTCTCTTGTATCTAGTCGAGGATGCTGCAGCATCATTATTGAATGTTCTTCAACTTCAAATAGATCACTTTTCAAGTTGAGCGATTTTTTTGTTGAGAATTTTAAAGTTTGTCCGAAAAACGAGTTAGCGATGAAAAATGAAAAGTCACGTGAGCAGCTGTCTGTCGGTACTTGGTTTGATGTTCAACGCCAAAGCTTCTTTAAAAACTTTCTCTTATTAATTGTTTATCATAATTCAAGTGCTACCTACTCTAATTATTTCCATGTCAATCACTTTTCGTTTACATTTAATTGACTTTGTAGTCTGTCTCAGTGAACATATTATGATGAGAGCATGAAAGAAGTCTGCTTCAAATAACGTCGTCTACATTTGTTATTTTTCATTTAATTGTCTCTTTTTTGTTTATCATCTTGCTTCTTTCAGTAATAATTGAAGCTCTGTTGAAACACAAAGTAGAAACTTCTTCAACTTGTTCTGTTGTTTTGTTTATTGATTCATCAAACTAATTTCAGCATCTCTCCCTACACCAACGTCCACAAAGAAGTCATAATGAATGAATCAACTCATCGATGTGTTGTTTGCTTCATCAGTTTGTTGACTACTCACCAAAAAAGCAGTGTTGATAAAAAAGGACGCCACTCAGTCTAACTCACATCCGCGTTCATCTACCTACTCGCTAGATCACTTGCTGATGTTTATTTTAATTACTACAAGTCGAATTTCTTTCGTCAATCCCAAACAACTGATAAATACTTGATTTTTTAACCATTAATTTATTCGATTAAAGATTTGTTCAATCAAATCTTTCTCTATCAAGCAAACTGTTTGAAGTTGATTAACAAATATGCGAGGGAGCTTATGTATCAAATGTTATCGTCGTTTTTATCAGATTAACTTTACAGTTGTCTCATCACTTTAATGTGGTACAAGTTGACAGGTATGACGTTTTGTGGTTTGCATCTCTTCATCGGATCTTGCCCGCACCATCCACCAAATCGCTTTTTATTCGCTCTTGCTGTCTTCAACAACTGCTTCTATCATGTTACTTATGTCAAGAACCACACTTGTTCATTTGCCTCAAAACTATTTGCTTCATTTTTACCTAGCTTCTACAGTTGCAACGGAAACCTATGTAGCCGACTCCAACACCCAGCCCTTGTTTTTTGTTCTGCTCACCAAATGGTTTCCTGTTAGTTCACACTTTACAAAATTGATTTCTGCTATCAAATATTTTCTATTTATTTTTTCAAATTATTAGTCTTATGATACCTAGAAATATCTGCCCATATACATTTGGTAAATTTACTCTATGTTAAATTATAAACAATAAATTTAGACTGAAGTGAAGAATTTTGAAAACAGTCTGATGAATATAGAATCTTCAAACAGATCTATTTTCATAAGAAATCTACAAGACCAGTTCTGATTGTCAACTAATATTGGCATCATTAAATAAATAGTTTTCACAATGTCTACTTTCTCATAAATTAAATACAGCTGCAATTATAAAAAGTGATCAATTGTATAAAAAACTTACACCTGTTAATAATTTGCTTGTTTATTATGCAGCTGGTTTTATGAAATCATTTCATTTATCAGCTGATTTTCAATATTCGTTCATTTGGTAGTTTTTTGTATGTTGTAGATAATCTAAAAGTTTGCAAATTTTAGTGAATTATTTAATGTATTGTATTTGTTTCATTGACAAATGTTCAACTATCAGATATTCACACAAGATAGCTGAGTTAAGAGTAGTCCAGGTGTAAACACTGATTTTTATCTACATCAGTTAATCTATAGAAACCCTTCAACAATTTTAGTAGCAAATAAGATTTTATTTAACCCGATTTTTTAATATAAGATCGATTTAGTATTAGTGGTCAAGCAGAAGTTGTTCTGATTGAATTAACAATTGAAAGCACTGATAAAAAATTGATTAAATGATGAACGATGCCGTGCTTATTATCAACTTTATCATTCACAGCTTTCTATTAGAAGTGCATCTAATTGATTGTTCATTTGCAAGCCTTGATTCAATTTGAATTTAGTGTTTTCAACTTCATTTTATTTCATGTTGCTAAACACGTATGCAATAATCTACCATGGACAGTACGTGGTCACGTGTATGGCTGGTAGGGTCTGCAGCATCTGTTGATCACGTTAATGTGTGGCCCAATTTCCCAACCTTGTTTTCACGACAGTTTTACTTTCTAATATTAACTTTTTGTTTTTTTTACAGAGGAAATGAAAACAAATGCCCAAAAAGACCAAGAAAATCTATTGTTGAAACAAAAACTTCAATTAATAGATGATTACAATCGTATAACCACCGAAATTGATGTCAAAGAAAAAGAGTTTGTTTATTTTCAATTATTTTCATATCTACTCTAATTTTTATCTTTAAATTCAATTAGCAAATTAATTACTGATATCTTTTCGGTATCTTATTAAGCACTAAAATTATTTCCTCTTCAGCATTTAGCTGTCAGATTAATTCTGTTATTGAACCAGTCTTACTGACTTACTTTCTACTAATGAGGAACTTTAAATGATTAACTAACTACTGCTGCTACTAGCAACCGCTTCTCCTGATATAATTAACAGAACTTCATCAGAACAAGACTCATTGATGCTTCTTTTGGTGCACTTCAACTTCATTTCAATTTTCTTGTTTAATACTTTGGAAAGTTTTTAGAAATGTTTTGTAATTGATTTGATACAAATCATAGTTTAACTGATAATTCCTCCTTTCTTAAAGGTCTCTAGTAATGGAAGAACATTTGCAAGAAAGTATACAAAACAATATGTCCCAGAAAGAATCAGATGATAACAAATGCTTGATCATGTGATCTTCAATCCCATCATTGAAATGCTTGGTCGGTTGGCTTGCCAACAACAAAAAGACTGAGAGTTTGAACTTCTTCTTTTAACTTTTGAACATTTTTATCACACAAAGAGATTTTATTGATGACAAAATGTTGTTTCTCCATTTTATCTCTAAATGAAATTTTTTAATAATTTTATGTTTGTTCAATTTCAAAGTGCAATGTTTACTATCAGTTGATATTTTTTCCTTTGTATTTAACAATTTTGTAACTTTTTTGTGAAAAATCGTCATTATAATTTTCATAAAACTTCTTTTAACCTTTCCATCTTTTTTCTTTATATTCAATTCTTCTTCAATTAAACTTTTCCATATTTTGTATTTATGTTTCTTCTTTAAATGTACGTAGAAATCTCCAACCATTTCATCAACTAATTTTATTGATCAAAAGCTTTTCTCATTACTTTCAAACTTCTATCTTCCTCAACCATTCATTACACTTCTTTTAAAATGTGTTCTGAGTTGAAAATAAAACAAACAAGTGATACGGTTGTTAAGCTGTAATTGAATCGGAAAAACTCGGGTTAGTTTTAGTTGATACACAAACAGTTTGTTCATTTCTATCCACATCAGCTACTGTTTTATCCTAAACATCTACCTGGCATTCACAATTATAAAAATAAGAGTCTTAATTACTAGTTGGTTAATCTAACAATACTAGAGGACAGATAGTTTTGTAAAAGTTTCATAGAATATTGAAGTTGATTTAAATAATTGATTGAATGACTTGTTTAAACAAAATATTTTTAATTGAACTTGTTCTAGGTATAAATAGAAGATTTGCCATCAATAACAAGTATTGACGCAAAATAACGAATTCGTCTTGATGACGATGTTTGCTAGTATCGGATATTAGATTTATTTTTAAACGACATTATTGTAAATTAAACCAAAACCTGATGAAAAGTCATATCCAGCTGTTCCGTGTTCAATTTCCATGCTTTTATTTAGACAACAAACACAAAAAGATGATTTTAATATTTGTTATTTCATTAATTTTTATTTCTAAAGATAAATTTAAAACAGTTTGTTGAAAAATGCAAGAGATAGGCTTTATATTGTTTAATTGATTTATTGTTACAATTTTCCACTCAATTTAATAATTTATTTGATATTTTTTAATTGATAAGAATAAGATAAAATAAGTGAATAGATATAGTTTTATTAAACAAAATTCGACAAGTATCTGCTATATTTTCAATTTCAAAAACTGAAATTTTTATCTACTACAGATTTTACAGTAAGATAAAAGCATTCACTAAATTCAAACTTTTAATAACTAAATCATTAGAATCATCAACTTAAACAGTCAACATACAACTTAAAATTAGAAATAAAAGTTTCTCTTTAATTGCTTCAAATAATTAGACAGCTTTTAACTGTCTCACGACAATCTTGAAATTAATTTTATTTAATGAAGTTTGGGTTATAAATTAAATCTTATAAATTATTAAAACCACAAACTAATAATTACAGATAACGTGGCAGTTAAATTTTATATTAAATTTCAGTTTATATTAGTTTCTGTTCATATTTAATTACAATTATTAAGAAATTTTATAAAAAATATGTTTGAAATATTAGAAGTAAAAATCTAACAATTTATAAACTATTTTAGTAATATCAATTATTATTTTTTTCGTTTACTACAACTTATGTTTAGCATTAAACCTAAATTTCTGGTAAGGTTTAATTAGTTGAAATTTCTATTAATTTTTTAGCAAAATTTCACTGGGAAATTTTAGTTCTGAGCATAAATATTCAAACTTTCATAAAATGTAACTTAATTTAATTAACAAAAGATTTCATTTTATTAAAATAAATTAATCGATTTTAATAAACAGGTCATTTTTACCAAGTATTAATTGTATGACCAACACCATTATGAGAATATTTACTACAAGACTTAGATATCACATTTTTGGATTATTATTTTTTGACCTTTTTAAGCATTCTTATTGTTATCATAAAGATTTGGTTTCATTTTCTATTCTTTAAGTATTTATGTGATATTTGCTTTGAGAATATTCCCGCTTTTTGTGCTATCATTGGTTTATACATTTAATGTAAAAAATATTTAAGATAAAAACTTTCTAGTTTTCATAAAACTCTTTTGGCAAAAAATAACAAATATTTATAGTTTTGTAGAGACTTGATACTTTGATAATCTAGTACGATAATTTCAAAACAAATAATTTGAGGACTGACTACAAAGTAACAGGATTAGATTGTTTTGCAATTAGCTCTTTGAAGTTACAAAGTTTGTTTCTTGTTATGTGCTAATTACCATTGCCGCCAGATACACAGTTTATTTCCGATTTGCTATTAATAAATTTTTTGCCGAAAAACATATAGAAATAGCTTCACATTTTAAAGCTATTTTTGTTAGTATTTGAAAGTATGTTCTTTGAATTAGACTATTTTAGTTAAGTGGTGTTTAAGTCAGTGCTGAAATAACATCTAGAAATCATTGTTTTAACAATTATATATTTTTCCAAATATCTAAAAATATACTTTTACCAAATGAATACTAATTTCTAAAAACAATATAATTATAATAATTATAAAAATAATAATAGAAATTAAGCACATCACAAAATCGAAATTATTAGCTTAAGTTATGAGTTTTAGAAGCACAATTTGATGCTATTAAATTAAAACTTTTTAGTTTTATCATGATTTGTAACTTATTAAAAGATATTATGAATTGTATTTTTCATAATCTGACTTTTTTCATTGCAAATAAAACGATGGAAAGTTTCTTTTTTTAAAGTTGATGTTAAAAAGAGAAAAATGAAAATAATGTTTAAATTCTGGAAAAGATTTTTTGATGTTATACATTTTCTTATATCTTTTATCTTAAGATTTTTTTACACAAACTATTTTCATCTTATTGTTTCACTACAAGTTTCATAATTTAGTAAAATGTTAGTAGCAGACAGTATACAAATCATCTGATTACACAGCCATGCAAATAGACAGGTAAATAAGGAAAAGCACCGGATTGTTGCCTTGGGGCATATTAAAAAAATATCAGTTGTATAAACACTAGAGAAATTTATTTCAAGTTGTTTGATTACAGACTTAAGAAAATTCGAAATGACAAAAGCATTACAAAATTCGAAAATAATTAGAGATAAGTATGATTTATTGGTAATAGTTTAAATCTAACTTCAAACTAAAATAGATTTTAAATAATTGGAAAAAATTTGATTCAGGTAAAAAATATTTTAGAAATATTAAATATCTTGTTGAAAAATTTTAATTAAACTATTTTAGATTATATCAGGTGCAACTATTTGAAATGTTACATTTAAATATATCTTTAATTGAAAAATAGTTTGATTCTAGGAAACTCTCATATCACTACAACATCTACACATATTTTGTAAAATTAAATTAGATTTCAAATTTTACATCTTTAAATTGGGCAGTATGATAAATCGTTTTATTAAAGATCAAAATCATACAGAGACCTTGGAATAATCCACCAACATTAAGTAGAAGGCAATTTGTTGTTAAAAATAGCTTTGCTTTATTCTTTATTTGGTAAACTTAATTTATCAAAGTTAATACATAATAATAGGCTGATATCAGCAAATTACAAGATTTATTCATATTGACTTCTGCAGTTAATCTGATAAAAAGTTTTACAAAGTTAACAAGCCCAGAGGCGATTAGAAGATGCAGATTTTTCTATTCTATTTGTGATTGCTGTTTATGATAGTTGATTTTTTGTGACAAAATCAAACTAATTTGTTAAAAAATAAATAAAAATAATTATCAAAAAACTTTGAAACTTTTTGAGCTTCACTATATTTTTAAGACTTTTTAACTGAGCAGTAATATAGCTGCCAGCCAAAATCTCAATCGGCTTATTCGTTTGAAGGTTTCTTTAAATCCTAAAGAAAAACAATTATAAAAGAAAATAAGTGACGTAAGAAAAAAGACTGAGATGAAAGCGTCAAAAAAACACGATTGTGTAGAGTCAGTGTTGAATGCTTCAGAAACAGAGGCTGTTGTTTGTTTAGTAATGAAGAAGCGATCAAAAATGACATCGGGAATACGTGACGTCATCGTAAGTTCTAGCAAATCGTGAAAATTCTTTGCAATTGGTGTCATCTCGTTCCTAATGGGCTTGTAGGTTATTCAGCAGTTAGTTTGAAATACGGCTAACTTACTTTTGCTGGTTGCATTAGCAATTGCTTCTTGTTAAAATCTTCTTTAAACTTGTTTTTCGGTTTTCAAATGATTTTAAGTTTTATCTAAGATTTAATCATTTGTTTGCTAGTTTATGCAATTCAGATAACTAAATAAACTTTATTTTGGTTAATTATTGTGATATTAAATTAAAGCATGACTATTAAAAGCTGATTTACTATCTAGTAAGTTCAACCCAAACAGTTAATTTTATCAACTTATCTAAACTTTATTGCTTAATTTAAATAAATTGAATATTATCTTGTTTGAATCATGTTTTCAACAAGATAAAACAAATTGAATAATCTGAAATATTTCAGAAAATCTAGAGACTTAAATTAAAATATTAAAGCAAATTATAGATAAATCATTACAATACTAATATGTTCTTAAACTGTTTTGATTCAGTTAAGACTTGAATTCTAAATCTCAGCGACTATTTTCACTAAAAAAATCCCGTGTATAACTTTAGATGTAAAAATGAAAACAGAATCACGTTGTATCGCAGGTAAGTTTATTGGGATTATAGAATGCAAGATAAGTTTTGTTTAGCTGATTTTCTGATTTCAGTCGTTGGTAAACTAACTTTAAAATGTTCACTTCAAAGCAATCATCGTTGACTATAGCTTTGTACGATGCGTTTTTGATAATACATCACATTATGTTTATTTGCAAAAAACAAACAAGACACACAAACACAGATTTCTGTAAATAAGCTTTGGTGTATCTACAAACACTGATTACAAACAATTTTAATTTTTCTGAATTTCATTTTAGTGAACAGTTTCCTATTAATAGTTTAAAAGTTGATGGGTACATTAAAAAGCTTCTTAACAGCTTTTATATAAACTAAACCCTAACACAAGTCAAACTTCTTTTAAATGACTTATTTCTTTGTTATGTCTTTACTTTATCCATAAAATCGTATAAAAGTCTTAAATTACTTTTCTTTAAACCATGCTGCATTGATAATTTGCTCGTTAAGATTAACTAGAAGGAAGCCTATTTAATGTAGAGCTACAAGGTAAAAAGTTTAGAATGTAATAGAAAATTAATCAGATTATTTGTGAGCTTTAATTTGTTGTTAGGTCATGGTAGGTAAGTTGGCAAAAACAGCGACATTAAATTGGAATTTAGCTTCTACTTAAATACTAAGAATACGATGAAGGTAAAACATCACAAAAGTGATTTCAGGAAAATGAATTAAATTAAATGAACATTAAATGATTTTCTATGTTTAAAAGTTGAAAATAATTAGAAGAACATGAAATAAACATTTCAATTAATTGATTTCCAAAAAATTTCTTTTTGTAACTAAACTTTCTCTCATTAAAATGTTAAATAAATTGTTTTCATATCAACTACAGTTTCAAACTGGTGTTACTAAAGTTTTCATATCATGAAAGAAGTTGCTTTAATATTTATACCTATAAAAGAAGAAAGTCATTTTTAAATTAGTTTAGCTGTTGATTAGAGAGAACTATTTTAACTTATTTTTTTCAATAACACTAAAAAAAGTATTAAACGAAATAATTTGTTGGTGGTTACATGTACACCACTTTTTAAGAAGTTTTTATGTCTCAATAATTTTACTGTGATTAGTTTTAGTAAGATTATCTTTATAAGCGTAATTAGATAAACTTTTAACGATTTTTAAACTCAAAATTTGTCCTGAACACGATACAAGCAAGTTCAAACTCAAACTAGAGTTCATTTTCTGATGTTTTTTTTACAACTTACTAATGAAGCTAGTTTACGTACAACTTTCTAGCTCTTGTTTCAAACTGAAAACAAAATTTTTCAGCTCGTAATCAGAAGTAGCTGCAACTAATATAGAAACATTTTTATCTGAAAGTATATTTGCATTATTTTAAGAAGCTAAAATTGAAACATTAAGATCTTAAAATATTTATTCATTTGAGCAAAATTTGAAAATGTTTTTTGCTATTATTGTTCAAACTTTGAAAAGTTGTAATTTTTTGATGATGTTTTTTCAAAGCATTTAACAGTACATCTTTTCTTAAAGAATGTAAAGTATTTTCACTAACAGGACACGAGCTTATATTATGTATCATTAATTATGTCTAAACAGGCTGAAGAGATAAGCTTCTTTTAACTAACATTTTTAAGCAACTCTTTTTGAGTTTTAATTCTAAAAGATTTTTATTAATGTAGTTTCAGTGTCTCTCAAATCATGCATGGTTTTAAATGGGTACTAGGCCGACTGATTAGCTTAACGTAAACATGTATTTATAATGATGTAAACAAAAGTTAATATGAACATTTTAGTAAAATTTTCGGGCAACTTAAACAGCTTTAATGTTATTCCTAACTTATTAAAAAGTTTACTTTTATTTTACCTAATTTGTAATTACGTTTCAATTATTTATGGAGCTATTTAAATGTTCTTAAATAAGTTTTAGCTTTTTTCATTATCATAGTCTATCGTCAAAGATTTACTTTAGATTGATTTTTAAGCAGTAAATATTTCATAACAGTTTAAAAATTAAATAGTGTATCTCTCACATAACGTACAGGAACAAAATATTCTAAATATAACATAAAAGATTTGATGAAATTTTAATTTTATTACTATATGTAGAAATTAATTCTAAAATTCAAAAAGTTTTCAGGAAAGACTTAAACAAAATAGATTCGTTATCTACGCTTAACGTCAAATATTAAGTATAAAATTGTATACTATATTAAAAGAGGAATTCATTCAAAGTTAGAATATTTGTCTTGATTTTATTTTGATATTTTTAGGTCTTCAAGATCTTAAATA
The DNA here is from genome assembly GCA_034620365.1 of Pegea sp. RAD2-039. Lineage (NCBI taxonomy): Eukaryota > Metazoa > Chordata > Thaliacea > Salpida > Salpidae > Pegea > Pegea sp. RAD2-039. Next base: position 3,552,392 of record JAQGEQ010000192.1, read on the forward strand.
CAGGTTTGCAAGACTACAAAAATCACTCATAAGATTATAGTCACAAAATATTTTGACTTATATAAGACGGCGTGTTATTGAGGCTACTCAATGCTTTCCAGGTTTAGTTATCTACTGCAATCTGAAACTAAAATCTTGAGTTGTATCAACGTAACCCAGTCACGTGACAGATTAAGGATAAAAAAATCCCAAACAGCAGCTTGAAAAAGAGATTAAGTAAAAGAATGTTACTGAGTTAAAAGTTAATTCCTGAAAGTTTCTAAACTCATTTTCTTTCGAAATTAGGTAATTAAATCTAATTGCTCACTTTGAAAATTAAGAAATAAACTTTAAAGAACTTATAGAGCTGTAAACAAAAACAAAACAATTACTTCAATAAAAAAGATTAACGTTTAAAACTTAAGTAACAACAAATCTTATTTATAATCATTAACAACTAATGTAATTTTGATAAGTAACACAAAATGTGTTTGTAATAATTTAAAAGATTAAACTATCAAATAAAGCAGTTTTTGTTTTATAATGTTGACAACATTTTAATCTATAGTTGAGTTAATTTGTATAATCTCTTTCGTCTTCTGAAATTTCAACTGCGTATCTCAATAGCTATCACGTGATGATTTAAACAAAAGTTAAGCTCTGTTGGTGACATATTTTGTAAATGATTGTGTTTTGTATTTCATTTTTACTTGTTTAAGCAATTGAAAAAAACGTGGTTAAAATTTATGAGTAGTACACCAGACGATAAAATGGAAGATAAATAAATAGTTTGAAACATAAGTGCTGTCATTAGACTTAGTGTGTTGTAGAATTTAATGGTGATGCCAATTTTGGTAACCTTAATAATGAATGAAGACAGAATAATCTTGTTTCATGAATCGTTTTCTAAACGTTTTGTTCAAAACTTTTTATTTTGAACTTTATAAATTGACTTTACGTTCAGTTATATAGTCAACTATCTAGGCATCTGGTTATTGTCAATTTTTTGCTTTATAGTTATTAGCAGAGGTAGTAAAACTGATTGATACAAACATTAAAAAATGATTTTTTGCTTGTGAGATGACGGAACTAGAAAAATCTGACATCTGTCTCAACTGCATCACCACAGACTCCAATCCTCTTAGCTCCCTCCTTCGTTACGACTGCAAGAAGAAAACAAAACCTTTTGCATCTGTTTTTATAAGAAGTTTGAACACTAATAGAATATTTTGCAGCTAATCTTATCAATAGAAATACTTATGTAGAAATGTTATATACTTCGCTCTAACCTTTTTCTATTTGCTTTTTTGTTTGTTGGATTATAAATAGAAGCATCCCAAAAGAGATTATATCTCGAAATCTATCACCGATTTAGTTTGTCAATTTTCCGTGATTTAAATTTGTTTTTATCTTTTTTTTTGCAAGGTATGAACAAAAATAACTAAATAGATGTGAAGCAATTGTATGAAAAAGTTCAAAATCACTTTTTTTGTGAAATTTTTTCTTTACCCACTCACTTCATAATCTTTGTTCGAAAATTATTCTGGATAAGCACCTCTCATACTGCTGTGACTTCTAAATGGAATAGTCAGAAAAAATTAATCCGTAAGATTTTCTTGCTACTTTATGTTGAGCTAAATTTGAAACTAGTGTACATGTAAACAATGTCTACAGATGCGGACAATTTGATGAGTTTTTGCCTTTCAAAATATCTGAGTCACTATTAACCCGGCAAGATTGTGATGTATTGTTTAAGTTGACTAGTCTCTCTTACCTCGTGGGAAAATGATTGATATTTTGATTACTTACTGGCTTAAGAGGTTTGTGTGTTTTATTTTCTTTAAGAATTTTCTTCCTTTTTACTTTGAAAGTCAAATACTAAGATTTAGTTGAGCTTGTGATAGTTACTTGAACAATTTAGCAGCATTAAATGTTTGTTTAAAGTTAGATGTTGATTTTATGTTTTTTACTTTTCATTTTAATTGAGTTGATAAGCAAAAGGTGAAAAGATTTTTGCAAATATTTTAAAGTCTGATATTTAATACTGTTTAAGCTTTTAATGATTCAATCATTAATTCAAATAAAGTCAAATTTTTTACAAAATTCTCAAACAAAAAATAAATAAAGTTAAGTTAAAGCAACAAAAAAACAAAGCTTTTGTATATTTAGTTTGCTTATGAGATCAATATCACGTCATCTAAAATAATTACAGTTTAAATAATTTATTTATTCGATAATATGAAAGAAAAGTAATTATTTTATTTCTTGCTATCAATGTAAAAGATATGAAAATAGAATTACTTATGATTGAAAACAACTTTTACAATGTTATCAATAACTTCACCGTGAGCTATTATTTCACATAGATTAAATTCTGACAGAACTTGTGACAAAGTTTTAAGTAACATAAAACGAGCTTAGTCACAAAGCTTGACATTCTATTCATAAAAAGGGGAATACCCAACCACTTTAGTTCAATTCCGTTATTGTAAAAAAGATAATAAGTAGAAGGAAAAATTGCTGTGAATATGGTTGTTGCGCTTGGCATAAGGATGCTTAAAGCGTAGTGTTGTTGATGTTAGTAAAAACAAAATGGATGATGTGGCATAAATTGGAAATTTTAGTGGCGAGAAAATGATGTGTGAATAATTGCTGCTAATAATGAAAGATGTATATAAAGCTGAGAAAAAAGTGAATATTAGGAAAGTGGTTACGTGGTGCAAGTTAAACTGATTAATAAAAAATGAATCAAAAACCTCTTATTCTTCTGATTAAGAGCGTACTTTTCTTCAAAGTATAACTTGATATGTATTTTCTAACATTTTTGATTGATAATAAAACAAGGTGATTTATAAATAAATCCAACTAGTAGCTCCATTTTTGCTTCTTGATAACTTAATGAGTTTTTGTGGAAATCTCATGTCTAACATCACCGTATGTAAATTTAGCATATTTTACATCATTAAATCATCTTACTGTTTTCATGATATCTGTAGATTTCTTTTGACAGATCAACTTTCCTTTAAAATTTGTATCCTATTTGTAGAAAAGTTGATAAAACCGAAATTTATTTAGTAGAGCTTAGAATAAAGTTTACTTTTACAAATTTGCTGTCATTAGTTTATTTCTAGCTGTTATTTTTTTAGCAATCATCAAATAAATGCCTATTAAAGTAATTTGAGCTCTATGCTGTTAAATTTAGTTTTTTAAATGGTTTTGAAGATAAAAAATGATTTTCATGGTATATCGAATTACGACCCCCTAAAAACAGTAAGGTGAAATAAATTTGTTTATTGTTTTTTCTAAATTTATGCAACATTTTGGCAGCATTAAATCATTGAACCATTTGATAAGCAGCTTTTAAGTTTTGGTCTTTTAAGTATTGAAGAAATTTTCTTTTTATGTTACTTAGCCAGTTAAATGTTGTGCACAGAATTCCAGGTAAACTTAAAAATGGCGCGACATGTTTTGTATAGTCATCATCAAATATTGTTTACAAAATAATTTCTACCATTAAATATTACTAGCTTTATAAAAGTAAGTATTTTGTAAAGTTTTGCAACTAGTATTAGTAATTAAATAAAAATTTATCATGAAATATATAAAATAAACATTTTTGGTTAGACTTTAATCAATAAGTTAACAATTTTTGTCTATTAAGCTAACAAAAATCCTGCAAAAAAACGACAGATAAAAAGTAGAAACCTTTTATGAGAACTGAAACTAAATGCTTTGAAGCAATACTTATGTTTTGATTATTTTATAAAATTATTGAAAAAAAAACAGATTATGAAATATTCAATTTTCAGAAAATAAAAAACTTCTATTTTTTCTTTAAGCAACTTCTTTTCACACCTGATCTTATTACACTTCTTTGATCTTAGAATTATAAAAAAGATAAATCGGTTTGACAAGTTTAAACTGTTTAGAAAAAAAAATTTATTCGAAAATGAACATTTGATCGAGTATTTTGTAAATGATTTTCGAGGCTGTTAACGATTGACAAGATTATTTGAGTTTCAATCAGAAATAAATGTTCAGCGTTGATTTTTGATGTCAGCAGAGTGTCATAAGTACATCACGATTAGATTTATAACATATTTAGAAATAAGCAGAGGTTACCTTTAAGTTAAAACGTTTATCCGAATAAAACATATAAATAAAATGAAAATACTTTTAAATTCATATTTTAAAATTTTCACTAATTTTATATTAAAAATTATTAAACACACTTCAAACTGTTTTCAAAATACGAAAAGTTCATTAAACTATTTATTTATTTCTGTTTTAAATTGATCTAAAATGCCGTTAACTTAATTGTAAAATGCTTTATTGATCTGAGCTTTTCAATATACCTTATATACTTAAAATAGAAGAAAATATATCAAAACTTCAGCAGATTGTGGAAAGAATTGAAGTTTAATAAATATATAAAATATTATCGTCATAATTTGATGGTAACGTGCTAAAAAAATTCAAACTAAGAAACTAAATGCTTGATTCATATTCTCACTATTTGAAGAAAAATGTTTTGGTTATCGATTACAGTTTGTTCATTGTTGGTTTTCGCAAATTTGTAAAATATACAGCATGTAAAAAATAAACTAAAAATAAGTTTATTCACTTTTTATTTCTTCTTAAAACTTTAAACAATTTTTTTTGACTTTTTGGTGCTCATTTAATACATACTAATATTTAAAAAATTTGTAGTAATCTTGTATCTACGTATATTGAGTTAAATTTTACTTTTCTAATTAATCTCAAAAAACTTTATTAAGAGAATAAATCTGTATTTTACAGTAATAACATAGATGTGAGAATATTAAATTTTCTTCAATATGTTAATACTCCGTATAGACGAGGAGTTTATAAGCTTATAATCATAAGTACCCCTTTTTATTTTAGTCTGCTGATAGCGACTTGCAAAATAATGTAATAACTCAGATATAAAGTTTAATTTAGAAATGCTAGGCTCATTATACGATTTTTAAGATTAATATAAAAATTTTCTAAAAATTTTGAAGCCGTAAAAATGTTTAAATTCAAGTCACTAAAAAGTTTTATATATTGTTAAATGAAAACGTTTAAAAGTCAGTTCTTGGAATTTTTTAATATAAAAGAATCTGTTTAACAATAATTCAGGTTGTTCGTTTTACCAAACAAAGCCAAGAAAATAATGAAAAATGAATTCTATTTGAAAAGAGAAAATCGAATTTTTTTTATTTTTCTATAACACAGAGATGATAATAATTCAGGCAAAAAGTTGTTTTTAAGAAGTCGGCTTCGCTTTTATTGGTAATGTATGTGTATACATTCGTGAATTTCCCCATATTTTCGTTCTTTTTTGTAAAACGTCAATTGAATTTTTCGTTTTCGATTTTGTTGGTTAATGCTATATATACCATCTGTAAATCCTATTCCTAGTACCACAAATTCAAGTCATGTGACTTCATGAAAAGTACATTGGTTAGAGATATAATTTGATATTAAACCATATTTAGGCAGACATCTATAATATCCATGATAAAAACAAAATATTATTTACTTTGGAAATTTGTGTCTTCTGTAAACTATTTCTAAACATCAGTTTGTGATGAAAATGATTTTTTTTTAAATTAGTAATTATTATATTTTTTATCAAATATCTATTGATTAGCAAACAGTTTTATAGTAACTCTCTATTATACTAAGATATGAAGCAAGCTAATTTTATTTAATCAGTAATTTAGCATTTTTCAAAACTCATTTTTTTTAAACTAAAATATTTTTTACCTTAAACTAGTTTTGATGCGTTTATAAAATTACCTTCAACAACTTATCACATTTTTCTGCTATTAATGAAAATGAGAATTATTACAAACAATTTTCTAGAATCATTACAAGTAATAAACACTAAGTCTTCAAAATATCACATATTGGAGAAATATTTAAGTGAATAAAAAGTTTATATAAAATTACAGCAAAAGTTATTTTTAAAGTTAAGACTTTAAAATTAAATTTTGAAACAAGTTTTCTATAAAAGCTGTAAAGTTTCATTAAAATTAATTGGATATCCTTATGTTTTTTACAAAATATTAATAGAATTAATATCACCAGCAATTTTCCAATCTTATTTTTAAGTTTAATATGACTTTCAATTTTCAAAATGTGTTTTTTTTCTGTCAAAATAAGTAGAAAAGATGTACGGCGAGACAATACAACCAAAGACCACAACAAATCATAAACAAAATTGTCAATTTTTGTTAAAAATTTTAATTCTGGGAACGAATTGCTTTAAAAATATTGATTCTAAATCAGTTATCCTTCAAAGAAGCAAAGCGCAAAATTAATTTGCTAAGCAGAAACTAAAATTGTGGCGTGGAAGATAATTGTGAGTTACCTAGTTTAAAGTAATTTCTCAATTAATTCGCCTATCAGATGGTTTCATCATATCAACAACATAAAAGTAGGGGCACTCACGTAACTTTAAACTGCCCATTTCAAAAATAATCGAGGATAATCTTAAAACTATGGGATTAAAATGCGGTCTCCATTTCATTCAGCAATGAAAAACTACTTTTTGTGGTTTGTGGTTGATCTAAATTTTCATGAAAAGTCTATATTGAATTTTATACACGTAAATTGTTTTCATTGATGTCTCTACACACTTCATGAAATTTATTTTGGAAGCAGATATCAGTTGAAGAATTATTTTTGATGAAGAAATTGACAAATTATAAAATGATTTGCTTCGTGAATTACAAAACGACCCTTTATTAATTTAAACAAAGAAATCTTCAAATCAAAAACAGAACTTTTTGAAAGCTTGAAAAGAAATAAGTTAAAAAAACTTTGTTGACACACCAGACCAGCATTGCTGTTAGTTAATGAAGTTTAATGACTAACAGAAAAAGACAAATGAAAGTTTTCCCAGCGACCTGGCTGGTTATATTGACTCAATAAAAAAGAAAATGAAAAGAATTTGGATAAATTGACTGGCTGAAGCTATAGAAGCTGTAAAAACCACGACAAATGACGGGTCTTGTTTGTTCACTGTGCTTCTGCGTGACGTTAAACTCCTTAGCCACTAATCTCTCCATATCCCACTGAGCCACCCTTCCACATTCTCTATAGTACGAATGTGATGCTAACTGGATTCCTCGTTCCGAGACCTCCCGCAAAGCTGGCTCTGCGCACCAAGCATCACTTCTGCTATCTCCTCTTTTTACTTTCCTTTAATGATACAGATTTTCTCTTTCTTAGCCCCTCTCGGGGCTTTCTCAATTTCGTGCCTCTGACCAACTTTAGATTATTTCTTATTAGCTATAGTTTGAGGTAGCCGTTCTTCTATCAGCGATAATCCTGTCTATTGGATCTGGACGCCATAGCAAAGGTCCAGAAGGAAATACGTCTGTCGCCGTAGCTCAGTAGTTGCGCCTACTACTATATCGACCGGTCGACTGTTGGAAAAGTTCTTCATCTGCTTCATGTAGCTGTGATTGATATTACTGATGATCTTTCTCAAATCTTCTTAGGATCGGCATAAATCGCCGAGGATTGAAAAGAAGATTTCAAAATACAAAGCTTTTATATCGATCTGCGTCTTTTTTTTCTTCAAAAGAGATCATCTTCTCCATTCGATTTGTTTCTAGTATTGGCTTACCCGGAAGAAAAGTCTGTAGAGGAAATAAAAGAAACTGTTCTGCTTCTTCATGTCTTAGTCTGTGCCAAGGTCATATTCAGGACTACAAGAAACTGCTTTGTAAATCCTATTTACTTACTTAAATTTTTATGTAAGTACCTCATAACAAAACCACTTTTATCAGATTGGATCAGTCGAGTTATAAAAGCAAATTATAATTTTCAAAACAATAAAATGAAGGATTTAGATATTAAGCCATCAGAAATAATTTACTTAACTTTGGAATTATGTCTCATATCCTAATAAATACTCAAATTAAATCTTGCACCTTGTGCTTTTATTTTTATATAAAATTTGGAAATATTGTATAGATGTAATGTAAATATTAAAAGTTGAAATATTGAAAACATTACCCCTTTAACAAAAACTTATTTTCTGATTTATGTTTTTAATAACTAAAAATAATTTATAGAAAGTTAGATTATCAGCTTCATTAGATTTTTTAATTGTTTTTTTTATATAAAAAATTGTTTTGTTTTATTGATCTGATTTTTAAAGATTTTTCTATAATTACTTGATAAAAAAACTAAAAGGTCAAAATTGCTTTTTATTTAAAACCCATATGATTTCCAATTTTAATTTTAAAAATATTATTTGTTTACTGTCCAAAATCGAAGAACTCTTTTTTAAGCAACAACTGGCAACTGGATAGGATCAATCAAGTTGTATAACTTGTCATTCAGAATTAACCTCAGCCATTCATACAAAGATCTTCAAGAAAAGAAACATAATTCTACTTTATTTATATGATCAACTTTGATCGCTTCTACGTCTAATCGATTCTCCGCTAAAAGTCGAAATTCAAAAACTGCACTAAGTGAAGTTAGTACTTGATCGCTTCGAACAAATCAAAGTTGATTTTTATTGAGTCGTCATCAGTACCAGCGTGAGTTGGTACGTTTTGTTAGCGACCATTTGCTTGTTGCCGACATTGAAACAACGGCGACACAGTGGCGCCAATTTCGGGGGGAAAGTTTTAATTGTGTCACCTGGCTATACAAACTAGACTCCGGAAGTCTACAGGTTAGCATCGTCAACTCGATCAATCATTGACCACTAGAATTATCGTTGGGTTGTTGTTGTTGTTTTGATCATTTTATCAACAATTCTTCGTTCTTTTATCAGTAAATAGAATTGTTGATGTCACTGAGTGGCTTGTTATGGAACTGTTGCTGCAACTTTGGTGGTAAGGCTCCAGCGAGTCTGATGTGAAAGTAGTTACAACGAAAAGTAAGTTCGAAACCGCAAAGTTGAAGCTGCACAGATCATAACTTATCAATTGTAACTTCAAAAAACTTATTTTCTTCATACATACCGTTGATTTCACCGTGATTTTAACCTTTTAAATATTTTTTGATGTAACTATTTGATGTTCTAAGTTTAGTTCTGTGTAAACAATTGAATATTTTTAGTTTGGTATTTTTGAAACTTTTTTTTTGCGTCTACAGCTTCTTATTGCTAATGACGATGAGAAGAAAATGGAGTCCGATATTTTTTGTGGAAAGTTTGATTGGAATATCAACTTAAAGCTCTGTAAAGATCAATTCTAGTTGAAGAATTTACTTTCTGCATGTAAAGGTCAGTTATCTCTTGAAAATTTCTTTTATTATCAACGATAACATTTTAGAAGTTTTTAAATCTACTTTTATCGAAGAAAAAATATTTTAAATGTACTCAACTTACCTTACGCAGGAACTCATGTAAACAACATTACTTTGAAACTTTTAATAATCGCATCCAGTTTATGTATTAGACGAAAAGTCACCAAACAAACTAACATTTATCACTATAGACACACCTATGCATGTAAAAATTAGAATGATTTATAAATAGGTGACCACCAAGCACTGACGGCTTGTCTATGTAACAACATAGAGAAGACTTAATTTTGTAGTCAGTTTCCGGTGTATATTACAACTTCAGTTTTAGTTTTACCATTTATAAGAACCATTTTATTAGTATCAATGTGACACTTTCCAAAGATAATTTAGTCGAAGTTTTTTTTGCTGTGTATGACTATAACATTAGATGTTTATGCAATTACAAAATGCTGAGACTTACACGATTAACATATATTTTATACACAAAACATAAAAATGCTCGAGCAAGGATTGTATATTTTTAGCTAGAGTTTTTTTGGTTTGTTTGACTCTTCTAAAAATATTTAGATTTTTTATACTGCTAGAAGCACGCTAAAACTTAAATTTAAAAACTTTTGATAATTTGATTTTGCTTGTATCTTTAAACTTATTAAAAAGCCCTGCTGAGGAATATTTTTATGGATTTGTGAAATGTAAATTAATTTGTTCCAATTACTGGATGATAATCTTTTTGGCTGAGTCTAAGTTTTTGTTGCATACAAACTTTTTTTTTTAAATTTAAAGCTCTATTTTCAAGTTGCAGATTGATCTCAAACTTTTGTAAATAAATCTTCTAAAAACTCCTGGGTTTATATCATTACTGTATTTCATAAGCGTTTATCAGGTAAATTATTTTCATTATACATCAGTATGATTTTATGATTTTAAAAAGAGTAGAAAAACATTATACATGTCACCTGACGATAATAGTTGTTATAAAGCAAAACATATATCTGAAAATTACTAGCATCGTGTTATGTCATTCATCTCCGCCTAGCTAGGTTCATCGTACAATTTATTTAAATTTTCTTAATATTTTCAGTGTTTTAACTAAATGTATGCTAACAATAGATAAAAAATCCTTATTTAAACAAAAATAGAGGATCAAGTTAGATAACATCTAAAAACGCTAAAAAGATTCAAATTGAAGAAAATCTTTTTGAACTTTGCTTGCATAAAAATAAAATTAAAACAAGTTAGGTGTAGAACTTTCAGCAAAACCAAACCTCGACTCACAGAAAAACTGTAAACATATATAGTTCCGTACAACAGTTTTATAAATTACTCCTTAGTTATAAAGACTCGTGATTCTATAAAGTAGTGCACACAATTACTGAATCGATTAAAGCATTTAATTCTTAAAAATATTAAATGCAAAAACCTGCATCTTAAATATTAATATTAAAAGCATCATTTAAAGAAAATCTTATTGTCGTTAAAAGCTTTTGAGCATATTGTGATTACAAAAGTTGAACTGGTATTATTAAGGCTTAAGTGAAAATTCCTTTTTGTTTTTAGTTAAATAGAGTTAAATTTCATCACATACAGATGACTTCTATGTAATAATCGTATTATTCCACGATGTTGTTAGTTTTAGAGAAACATCAAAACTTAATAAGATTAATTCTTAAGCTTTCATTGATTTTTCACTAATTTTAAACTTATGAGGAAATATTTTTGTCTTTGAACTATTTTAAGTTACAATTTGTTAACAATTTTGAGTTAATAAATTAGCTCGATTCTTAGATTTTGTGCAAATTCTATAACTGAATAATTACTTGTTTTTGTACAAAAAATTGTTTTTTATACTACAAAAATGAAGCGACTAGATGTAAATTGTTTGACTGTGAAGTAAAACAGAAAGTAAAAAGTTCTATAGTTTTTGGAAACAAAGTAATGTAAAAGCATTCAGTAACTAATAAGTTAAGAACAAACTTGCTAAGATTCTTACAAAAGTCCTTATAAATGTAACTACAGTATTTGATAAACGATACATGTAAAAATGTGATAGTTTTGCTATAATCAGAATGAATAAATTATTGTTAATAACCTTCATAACCCATTTCATAAAACTTGGCAAGTTACTCATTTACTTTTTAAAGCTTAAAGAAAAATATTAAAAGTTCATTTTTTTTAAATTTTATAAAAATTTTAGATTTACACCTAAATTAAATTCTTATAGTTTATTCAATTTCAGTTATGAGTTAATTAATACAATTTCTTATAATCTGCAAATCGAAAATTCAATTCATCAGCTAATTACAAAAAATCATAAATGGTAAATTTTCTATATTTTTTAAAGTTACTGAAGTTTCAAGAAAACATTTCTTTAGATGAATTCAACTTTTTTAATCCGATAACTATTTTGCAGATAAAAGAATAATCAGTAAGTTTTTAAAATAAAAAGACTTTAATTAAACAATTTGTCACATTCAATATTCTAACAACATTTAATAAGAAACAGAAGTGTTTAATTGTTCAAGCTAACACCATGATTTTGAGATTTTACCTGTAGTAAACACTTTTTAAAAATCATATTTTATATTTGAACCTGGAACAGGTCATGTTAAATATTTATGTTCTAATTTTGGAAAATTAAAGCTTTCTGAGATAAACATAAACGATATTATAGCCCTAAAATGTCATCTTTACTCTATAAATTATTTGATCAAGTTTAATTAAAGGTGTTTTGTGATGAATAAATTATTCAAAAGTGCTTTAAATATTGAAATTATTCCGAGAAAAAAAGGTTTTATAAATGATTTGATGTGTCATCGCTTGTTTGTCATAAGAAAGCTTAAACCTAAATGGACTTGAAAATAACTTTTTTTTGCCTTATAACGATTTTATTAATGATTAAAATTATTAAAAGTAAACCCATAAGTAAAAATAGTTTCAAAACTAATTTTTAAAAGCTTTCTTGTTTGTATAGGTGTTTTACTTATGCTTCAAAAGTCTTTGTATTTAGTCTCTTGACAGGCATCTTATAGATTTTTATCAAGCACGTCAGCTTGAAATTTGTTTGAAGTGACCACAATAAAGTAAAACTTTTTACACTCAAGAAGATTATTAGAAAATAAAATAAAAATAACTCTGAATTTATATAATTTAATGAATTATACGGTTCTTAAAGTCCAAAACATCATTAAAAGATAAAAGAAGTATACAACAAATTCCATTTAAAGAATTGTTCTTATTTCAAACGTTCTTAGGTTAATAGAAACAAGCAAATGTTTTTCTAACCATTTGTAATTTCTTTGTCAACTTCACTTCCCTTCACTGATTTTAATTCATTCTCATTCTTAACATGAGGCATATTAACGCCAATTCAGTATTGGTCCTTTTGCTGTACAAGTAGTGTATGCTCGTTTGTGTTATCACCACAAAGTGCTCCTTTGCTTACGTTTGCTTGTAAACGAGTGCCCTTATGTTGAGCATAGGTTTTTGCTAGTGCATCCTTCCGAAGCACATAAGCTTTGTTGTCGTTGCACAAACAAGTTCATTGTCAGCAATCATAGTACCCCTAAGTTTTTTTCACACATTTTAAGAGGGCTTTAAATGTCGCTTGCTTTTTTTCACTACCAACATGCTTTGGGGATTAGTGAGGTCCTCATTATCATCTTTAAAGTTGACAAATGCGGGCACATTTACAGCCATGTTTCATCAAGTGAATGATTTGAAGGATTTACTGGTTGTTATGCAAGCCTAGTGTGCTATAAGTGCGGTTAAAAAATCTTTTTCTCACCATTCAAATCAATCGTTATTGACAGAAATTAAACTAAGTGTTTTCAAAAGAGCTTCATTGCGTTTTAAGTTGTGATCTTTTATATTATGCTTGCAATTTATCACCAATTATTTTATTTGATTACAATTATGATCATATACTAAACTTAATTTTAGTATTAGCAAATTACAGCTACTTGTGTGTTTAATAGACGATAATTTTATTCTATCATCTTCACATTTATACCAAAGAGCCTAATAGTAAGATTCATACATAGATACAAATATAAACATGATTACTGAGAATGGTTTTGCATCATTTTGATTATTGTATTTGCTTTTTGCGAGATATAGAAGTTTAAAGAAATTAAAATTTTTCTTTTCTTTTAAAAGTATTTTTGTTCACCAATTTCTTCTGTTATCAATTTTGTAAGTAGAAAAGTGAAAAAGTGTGATTAGGTGTAAATAGCAGTATTAAAAGTTTAAACCAGTTATTTGATGATTGTTCAGCTTAAGGTCTTTTCCAACCTATTCTAATCTATGATGGTATTGTATCATATTTACACAAACATATGAAAAGTAATTTGTATATTAATACTAAAATATGGTTTTAAACTTACCAGTGCTTATATATTTTCAACTAAGCTGCTTTGTAAGATTTTGTAATATAAAAATCCTATTATATTTCATGTTTTGTAAATCTTAATAGTTTGAAAGCTTCTATACCCAGCTTTGCCGATACAACAAAAATAAAATGGCTCTAAAAGAAATCGCTTGGAGATTACTTTTTCCATTCAACAAAACTAGTATTCTTTAAGCCATATATTATATTAATATATTTAAGCCATATATTAACCTTTAAAGGAAAAAATGGTAATATTTCTTAAATAAAACAAACAGAATATAGCTAAGTACATATTACATTGTTTTTATGCTTGCAAGTATATCTTAAATTATTTAAATATAATGTAGTAAAAAATAAGATAGATGAATAACTTGAAAAAAGAGTTTAATTTTAATTTTATAAATAATTTCACGATACTTATCAACATAAATTTTACAGATTGTTCTATAATCAATTCTTCAGTTTTTTCTGTTGTTTTATTAAGTAAATATTTATAAAAAAAATCATTGGCAGAAGAAGTCAATTTTTTATGAACAAGCATAAAATACGTTGAAATCGTGTTACTATTGTTAAGTGAAAAAAATTTAAAGCTAAAAAGCAAAAGATGAAAATTATGAAAAGAAGTTTTGACAGAAAATTTTGTCAGATTTGATAGTAATAAAACCATTGACATATTTTTCGGATAGAAATTAAAAAGTGACTTATTATCTTTAAACATATAGTTTAAGCAATAATGGTGTTTCTGATAATTCTTATTAGATAGAATTATTTTATATTAAATATACACACAGTTTTTGTATACATACTAACTGTATACAGTAAAATGTTCTGCCTATACTATGAATAAAGTATTACAACTTTTAATTACATTGAGAAAAACACAATCCAAAGTAGTTTATGGAAATGAAATCAACTTTTTTAAACAGTAAACATAATTTAATTTTATATGAATAAATATTTGTGAAGCAGTTTATTTTAAAGCTTGGATTTTATATTAAAGTTTTTTTTCTTGTGTCACTCATAATGAATCAAGCATCAGACGTTTTAGTTGTTTGTAAAACTCCATGAAGTATTTTTGCTTCTTAAAACTTACGGAGCAACGTAGAGACACAATAAAGAAGGAGCTGGCTGGTTTCATTCATCATAACGTCAAGCATTATAGCAATGAATTGAAACTTTGCTGAGAAAACTTCAAACTAAATTTAGTTATGATGAAAAATTTACAAAAACTGGAATGAAATGCAGTGTTTATGAAAATTTAAATATAAAAACATTCAATTAAAAGTTCATTTAAAATAAAATGTTAAAATGGAAGTACTGTTGTGCTAATATTGTTTACCTTTTTAATAAAATAACTTAAAAGTATATAAAAACAATCCTTTGGAAAACGTTTGAAGTTTAGGATGACATTTCAATTTGATTTAGCATCTAAAAAGCATCAGATGATTTTTTAAGCCTAGTACCATGTACAAAAACGATTATTCTGCTATAATGCAAGCCTACTGATGGCATTCAGCGTAAATTCAAACTTAGTGAAAAGTCAAGCTTCGTCTACTTACTTTTAATCGATTAATTAACTTACGTTTGTATAAGCACTTTGTATAAAGCTTTTTATCTAAGAAACTATTTCACCAAATCTAAACGATTAACTTGGATCAAACGCTTTACCTTGACAAATATTAACAGAAATCGGCTCATACTTTGATTTATCACTAATCTCAATTTTGAATATTATTAAATCAAATTTTAATTGATCAAAGCAACTTTTAGAGATATTGCAAAATTTGTTTCTGATAACCATTCTATTTTCAGAACCCAATACCTAAACACTTGTAAACAAGAGACTGAACATAAACATCTAGTTACATTTGTCTGAGTCATTAAAAGTGTTTTTGGTTTAGTGCTTAAGCACAGAATTGTCTTTCCGGTAATTCACCATGACAAATAACCTTTACTTGATTTAATAAGTCTTAAAGTATTTATAAACGAAAATTTTTTACCATCTGTATATCTAAACATTGACTTTTTTCTGAGATGATAAGCTTTGTTTACATGAGAAATAAAATGGTATTTTTGTTACTAATCCGACTAAATTATTGATCAAAATCAAGATTTCTGCTTCACGATATATATAGTGCTAAGATAGAAAAACATCCACCTATCATTTGCAAAGTAATTGATGGATCATGTCAGGCGTTGACAGACCAGTTGTATAAAGCAGTTTAAAAAACAACAGAATAAAAGTTTGGTAAATAGCAGTGAAAGTAAACAAGTGCAATTAGCAGAAATAAATGAGTTACTTAATAAGAATTCTAATTTGCAAACAGGCTTTGAGCAGAAGAAATAACAATGGACTCAGTGCTGGTTGGAATCGACAAACTAAACGACTTTGTGGAGACAAAGCCTTGTTACTGAATGATGAAGTGAGTAGCTTCTGAAATGTCGAAGTTAGTTACGTGAAAAGCGAAGAAAAAAGGAGATAGTTTTGCTTCTCGCTCGAGGCTAACGATGAAGTCGAAAGCCGGCTCAGTCGTGATTATCCGACGGTCAAGAAAGGTTCTAGACTTTATAGAGGTCCACAAAACGCATTAGATAAGCCTAGAACAGAAGGAAGCTTGCAATATATGTACTTGTGTGTTGACTAAGAGTTTTATGGCGATAAGACCTTTAAATACCCAGATATTTTTTTATTCCCTCTGTATTTTGAAAGGATTTTGTAGGATTGAGATTATACTAACTTGGTAAGTTTGAAATTGTTTCTTTTTTAGCTTAATTTTTAAAGTATTTTGCTTTGTTTATGGTACACTAAATTTTGTCAACAACTTCTTAGCGTGCAAAAATTTTCATGATTTCAATTAAAGTTAGAATTTATAGTTGTATTTCAAATTTTTCTATTGTGGTTTGACTTGTTAACTATTAAAATTTTTAGTGAATATTTACTGCATAAAAATATTAAACTAAACATAATTTAAACAGATTTTACTAGCAAATATTAAACGTGTGTACGGTAAATTTGCACTGATTAAATTTTTAACAACTTTGTGCAGAAATATTTCAATTAGATTTAGCCAAAGTAGCTCAAGGAGATATTTGCAATTTTTAATTTTTTTAATATACTTTCAATAAATTATAAATTAAAATTCAATTCAATTAGTTGAATAAATTAATAAAGGTTTAGTTTTTACTTGGATTTACAAACTTAAGACACTAAAATTTTCTTTTAAAATTTGTAAATCGCCCCGAAGTTTATTTTGAATGTTAAACAAGAAAAGAAAATGGCGAAACCCTCGTTAAAATATTGTAGCTTAGTTGACGATTTTAGTCGGAGAGAATTGATTATTTTTTGATGTTTATTGATCTATATGAAAATTAATTTAATGAATTAGTCACATGCCTAATAATATTCTATATAATTGATAAAATCAATGAATATTTCAAAGTATAAAAGTGTTCATTTTAATAAAGTCCAAAAATTAGATTTATGTTAAGTTGAAAGTTTTCTCGCAACAATTTTAATTGAATCTTAGCAACCACAGATAATTCTCGGATGAGGAGATTAATGATTATTGCAAAGACTAATAGCATTAAAATAGCCACAAAGTTTCGCTATTTGTATAATTCTTAATGTTGTTTCAGTATCAACTTTATTTAATGAATAATAAAGATATTTATTTCGTTTTTCTGTAAACATTTGATAGCACGAAAGTTAATTTCCAATTACGGTATTTTTCAAGTGAAAAACTTGTATATTAGTTGCTTTAAATAAAAACAAGTTCTAATTTCCAGTTACTAAAAGCAAATAAAATAATTTGGTAAATCACGAAAAGGAACGTTTTATCTGCTGCTTTAATTATTCAAATAGAATTTGAATGTGACTAGTTATCGGCAAACATTGCAAATAGTTTTCTGTTAGTAGTACTTGATTTATCCTTGGCCTTTACAAAACTAAACTGATTTTATTTTCTGTTTATTCTATCAGATTTAAACTCATTTCATGTTAAATAAATCTTTTAGTTGATGGCTTAGTATTACACGAAAAACTGTGGAGTTTTTTGAACTTCGTTGTTTATATGAAAGTCGCTGATTACCAAAGACTATCTCCACCAAGTACTTAAAGTAGAACAGCAGAGTAAAAAAAAACAGTTTTAATCTTAAAATTGCTACACTGTTTTCACTCGATATTTCAAGCGACTTGATGGTTTCAAACCAAGGTCATCTACATGTCGACATCTATTATATATTTTCTATTTTGCAGTTGCTTCCGTTAAGATACAATTTGCTACAAGTTGAATTGAGTGAAATGAATATCGGAAATTGAAGAACAAATTTAAGGTATTGAATTGTTTACTTTATCAAACCAATCAATCTCACAAAAACACATCTAAGTTATTTCTAAAATTTCAAGCTGAATAACGTT
The DNA here is from genome assembly GCA_034620365.1 of Pegea sp. RAD2-039. NCBI lineage: Eukaryota > Metazoa > Chordata > Thaliacea > Salpida > Salpidae > Pegea > Pegea sp. RAD2-039. The sequence continues at coordinate 3,570,457 of JAQGEQ010000192.1, forward strand.
CCTTATTTTTAAAGCTAAATTTCAGTCAAATATTTTATAAGAAATTTGCGTCTGTAAATCGTGTAGTCCAGTAGTAGTTAGCAGCGATTGATATGGTCACCAACCACTTAATTCTATATATTTTTTTGATTTTAGGTAATTATGCTATATATGCTTTAAATTGTTAAAATCATGAGATTAACGTGTAAAAATATTAATTTAACAAAATATTCTTACATCAGAAAGTTATGAATCCAATACCCGTTATTAAAATTAATACTTTTTATAGAATAATCAAATAATCTATTTGAATTACAAATCATAAATTCAATTAACATCTCCACTAAGTTAAAAGAGAATTTATTATTACTACCGCGGCTTGATCTTATTTATTTTAAATGTTGACATTATTAGTAATATTTAATATTCTACTAATAAAACCATACTTTTTTCAAATATATTATCAAACTTACCAAAATAGTTTTTAATCAAAAACTTTTTACTTCAATTTGTAAATAGTACTTTAATGCTAATAGCTTCGAAAAGCAGTTTTATTGATTTGTTTAAATGTTGAAGCTTGATATTTAAATATGGATTTTAAAATCAGTAAAAAACGTTTTTCAATCATTTTTGTTCATCTTCAAAAATTTTTGTAAAAATACTTGTTATCAAAGCATAATTTAGTTTTATGCTTTTTTTACGTGCTAAACGATTTTTTAAATTTTCCTAGCACGTTCACTTTCTACTTATTAGTATAAGACTACACATCTAAGGCATTTTACAAAATTTGAAACAGTTTCTCATTAAAAACTTGTTACAAAAAAGCTAAATAAATGTGGTTAACTAAACAATAAAAATATAGACCAAAATTTAATTAATTTTTGGAAATTAACTTTCTTTAGTGGAATTTCAAAGTCATGAGAAAACAGACTTTTTATTTAATAATATTTTCTCAGTAGAACTGGTTGAAGAGCTCATAGCAAATTTAAAATCGCATTTATATAAAATAACTTTCATTTTTTGTAATAAATTTTTGTTTATTTCTTTGAAGTTTTCAGTTTGTAGATTTTATTTCATAAATAATTTAGGTTAAACAAAGAATTCTTATTTTATATTAAACTAGAGTTTTGTAGTATTTAAGGTATTGTGTATTTTTAATATTTAGTTAAAAACTGACATAAATTGTTTTACAGACTTTATAAGAAGTCCTAATATTTTTATCATGATCTTTTACGTGAATCTTAAGTCTGATCAGATGATCAGAAAACTAAAAGTAAAATATAAAGTAAAAATATTAACTGCAAGCCGATAAGAATATATTTAAAATACAGTTGGAATAATTAGTTTTATTAAATATCTAAATAGCATCGTTTTTGAAAATGAATTTATCTAACTTTGAACAAGTTTTCAACACTTACAGATCAATTTTCCTTATACTTTTGTAAAGTTAAAAAAGCTGTTTATTTTAGTTTTGTTACTATTTTCTATTAGTTCGTACAATCAGTTGAAACATATATCTATTTAAATTTATGTATAATACTAAAAAAAACAATTAAAAATGTCGAATATCTGAAACATTTTTTAGTCATAAAAGAGATAATTAGTTTTAAAAATGTTAATCATATATTTTGTAAAAACAAAATTATAGAAATTGTTTAAATTGTCTAAATTGTAAAATAGGTGTACAATGAAGTGTTTAAAACCTCATTTTATTATTATATAATACTTTATGATCTAAAAAAATATTTTCCTATAATTTATAGATTATAATACAAAAAATTAATATATAAAAAAACAATTACTGATATTAGCTAATTCTTATTTTTATCATAAAAAACCAGCAAAAAATTTAAATCTTCAACACAAATAGTCTAGCTTACTCTTTGACATTTAGAAAATATTCTTATCTTACTTTATTTTATAATTTGAAGATGCATCTTTCTTAATATTTATCATACAGTTTTCTCATTATGCTAAATATTAACTTCACTTCCTTTAAGTAAGATATTCCAGAAAAGTTTTCGGTGTAATCTCATTTTTATTGTAAATTGTTTCCTAAAGCAAAATTTATATAAGCTGTTAAAAAATATCTCCTAACCCAAATCAACTTATTGCTTTTAAAGACATGATCTTTATTTATTATTTAATTACTTATAAAGTACAAATTATTTATTTAAATTAGAAACTATATTATCATAATTTTAACCATAATATAAACCTCATTATAAAATTCTGTTATACATTTTAAGATTTTAAATATGCTAATAGTTTTAAACATTAAACTGAACTACAAAATGTGCGCTGCTAAAAAAGGTTTGTCAATTTTGTGTTCCAAAATATAAATGATATCTTCCATATTTTAAGAACCTTCATTATTGTACATTCTATATAAACAAATGTGACTATAAGAATAACTCTCATGCTTTCCAAATACTTATATAAAAATTGATATTATTTTAGTGGACTGCTTTTTATTAGACTAGGTCAGCAAATTGTTTATTTTATTTTAAATTAAAATTGAAAAAAAAAGAGTTTGAATAAAGTTAACTAACTCAGTGAAATCTAAAAGCTATTTAGTCTTATGGGCGACAAAATCTTTGAGAGCAGTTCTAAAAGCAAACTATGAACTAGCTGCAAGAACTCTTATAAATGCTTAATTATTTTGTGATTAATGTAAAGATTGTTAATCTATAACGGTTAGATAAAAAATGTATTAAATAATTGATTCATTTTACAATTCTAAGCAGAGAATATGAATAATTTTTTCAACTGTGTTTTAAAACTAACAACAAGAGCAAATGATTTATCTTAAATATGAGGAATAGTATAAATTTGTATATTATTATTTATTTCTAAAATGCAAATTTTTTTCGTTTTAAAACGTTTTTAATTTTAAAGATGTTTTTAATACTAGTTTTAAAATAATAATTTTTGTGAATATGAAGAAAATAAAAGCATTACAAATTTGAAACAAAATAAGATAAGTATACTTTCTAAATGTTAAAGAGCAAGCTAGACTATTTCTGTTAGACAAAGATGATGTAATTTGTTATGTCAGAATTTCTTAATATTTTCTTGAATTTGTTATAGAGAAACGAAAAGTTTTAAGAAAAACGTAATCTAAGAAAATCTATTTAATGCATAAAATTTAAATTGTATTTGATATTTTACTTAATATGCTATAAAAGTCAGGTTCAGTAAATATACTCTGAGATTAACTTCTATGTAAGCTATTTACTCCTAAAGTTTGTTTCATGATTGTTGAAATTCTCTTTTGAATGACATTAAATTCTTGTAGCAACAAAAGTACTTTCATAACGTTTTATTAAACGATAACAAAAGTTCTTGACATTTTTTAACATTTAAAGTAAATACAAATATACAAATTTTATACGACTTGAAGACTTGTTGTGTAGGCTGATAGTACTTTGAAAATTTCGAACAAAACTGAAACTGATAATGGACAATGTTTAACTGTACCATTTTAATTGTTTGCTGGTCATCACAAGTTGGTTGCAAGTATTAAAGTCTAAATATTTTAAAAAGTATTAAATTACTTTATAAAGTACATAAACATATTCATGGTTTAGTGCTTAATCAAAGTTGATGAGGCTAGATGTTATAATTTATGATAAACTTTTCAATCTAAGATGTATTAGTACATACTTTAATCTACCGCATTCAGCGTATTATTTGATTTGAACATAAATTTTGAAGTTAATTTATAATTTTAATATTTCATAAATTATTGCAATCAAAATACCAATTCATTAACGATGCCACAAACTTTTAGATGCTGTTTTTAGCAAGTTTTTCACAGACACTTTGTTTGAGATAACTTAATTTGTAGGTTATGTTGGTTTTTAGTTGATTACAGCATCTTTGTTTATAACAAAATTATAAATGATCAAAAAACTATTTTAACTTCATTTTTGTCAGTTTTTTACGCATTTTATTAAACACTTAAAGTTAAACCAAACAACAAATACAACAAAAATCTGACCTAAGAATAAACAAATTGGTCGAGAATTTAATTTCCATTTTTGATTTTTTTCCTTGTTTGTAAAAACTTACGTGATTTATTTGGAGGCTCTCCAAATATTCTGTTAAATTCTGTTGCAAAAAGTCACTTTAAAATTACAATTTTTTACATTGCGAAATAGTAACTAAAAATTGAAGCTAAATTTGTTATCATTATAATAAAGAAAGCCCTATTTTTGATGCTTTTAAACATTATAACTTTATCTGAAGTTGTTATCTTTATTTCTATTAAAGACTTTTGTATATGCGCACGATATGTTGACAACCACCCATCTTACCTACTTGCTGTTTTCCTTCTATTTAACATGTGTACACATCAGTTTAGAAGAACGAGTCATCTGCGTGAAATTAATCGCGTTATTTTACCGTCTTTCTGGCGTCTCCAATTCATATAAGTTTTACTTTACAGGAAAGCTTGAGTAGGGAATGGCTATTGATGCCAAGTTTTTGCGTGAAAGTCGGAGACTGTGCTCCACGCACCTAAAAATTGGGTCTAACATAGTAAAATGGAGCTGAAGAAGTAGACATAGTCGGTGACAATGTGGCGAAAATCGAACCATATTTCTTTGGCGATGGAGATGATTTGCTTTAATTTGGATCTGGTAGCTACAAATGAATGAAAATTTTTTGTAAGGTTATGCCAACCGTAAATGTAGTTAACCGTTGAAATAAGAAACTCAAACAAACGAAAAGCTCTAATGAAGTACTTAGTAATTAAATTTACCAAAGGGGGTCTTAATTGAAAACAAGAATAATTGTATAATTTCTTATATCACTTATAAACCAAAAAGTATAAAATTAACACTTTGATAATTAATTTAAAAAATTTTTGAAAGCTAATCTTAAATCATTTAAATTATTTAGTGTCAAATAAGCTTTTTACAATAGCATATAAATCTCTGCTTTGTATACAATGTTACATTTTTAAACCTTATAATCTTGGTCTTAGCTGAGTTTATCTCACAATTATTTACGTTTATATAGTTAATTTCTCACACAATTTTTGCTAAAGATAATTGGACTCTTTCAAATGGCTCATCAGTGAATCAACAACTATTATTTTGTTCCACACGAGGTAGCAAAGAGCTTTTTCAGATGATCATTTAAAAGCTTTGTATACACGATTGATAGCATACATGATTTTAAAAGTTGAGTCGTTTTTAATGTTTGGGTTTTGATCAAAGTCTAATCAATTTCGACTGTGCAGGTCAATTTGTAATTATGAGTAACTAACTACAATTATTTTGATATTATTAGATCAAAATATATATAAGGATCTAAAAATTGTCATCTCAGATACGCAAAGTTTTTTTAATTATCTAAAATGGAATTAAGTATAATTTTCTCAGGTTGTTCAATCGAAAAATAACTTTAACTATCTTGACATAAAAGAATAAATTATAAAGGATAATAATAATAAAATAACGCAGCTGATATTTTAAGATTATTAGAAATGGAATTATTCACAAATAGATTAAAGTTTGAAAATATTCAAAACAAAGAACTAACTAAGATTGTTTTCTTACAATAAACATATCACATGAAACTTAAATTAAAGAAATTATCAGCAATTAAGTTCTAGTAAAAATTTTGCTGCTATTGTTGTATATATCTATACATTTAAAAATTTTTTATCAGATTAAAAACAGACCACCTAGTTTGTTACAAGTTCAGCATGACTCCCCAACGTCAAAAAACTGTAAAAAACCTAATACTGAAGTAGTAAAAAGAGTGTGGTAAGTAATTCCATCTGTAAGATCACTTTTGCAAGTCAAAATTTCTTTAAAATCCTTACATTTGTTTACTTTAACCGATTATCCGAACAGAGGGTTTGGGTCTTGGAGGTGTAGAAGACAGTACCCATCTCTGGGAAAATACGCCAAAATTCGTCAATTGGTAACCCTGCGTCATTCACCCATATTCACGTCATCGTGTATACATACATGTGAACCGGGTGTAGTGATGCGTATCGATTTGATGAGTGTAGGTGAAAGAATCACGAACAACTAGTATACTGCACTTGTTGATAGTGTTTCTTCTCTTACATCTTGACGAAAAGCGGTTAGATGAAAGCTCTTATGTCTTTCGTCAGTTTAGAGTCGACACGGATATCTTTTTTCTTGACGTAGTCGACAAGATGACTCTCAACAATCTTATATGCGTGTGTTCAGCTAACTCATTTTATAAAGTGGCAACGATGGGGTTTTCACTAATCGTAAAAACTTCAAATTTAATGTCACCACTGTTTTACTGTGATAAACATCAAACTGGAGAATGTCACCAAGTCTTAGCTTTACTGGTGGTCGACCTTGCAGCGACCTTCAATTTTTTATCCCGTCCAGGACATGACTGACAGAAATGTTACTTTTAGATTTGGCAAAAAGATTAAAGTTGTGAAACGGAGCAATTTATGGTTTCCCCATTTTAATAAGACTGCTGAAAAGGAGGAACTTATTTCTTTCTCACTTGCTATTTATTTTTGGTAAGATATATCTAAAGTAGACACAACTGAATAACAAGCTTATAAAATAAATAACCAGATCAAAGTTTACATATAGTTTTGTTTTATCAATTGTCTATAGACTGACTTTTACAATAGCACTTGAGAATTTTATTCGGGTTATTTTTGTGCTATTCACCAAACTAAATCTAATAATTTTTCATCTCATCATTTTAAGTATTTCATCCTTGGTGTTGTGCATGGCACCAACAAACTAAGATCGAACCCGAAAATACCTAAATTTGACATTTTATGGCAAATTGCTGTTGATATCTATGAGGTTGTATGTTGCTGATACGGTGGTTAGTGTAACAAATACGACCACCAACAAATAGATTCATTGCTCTACAAATTTGTTAAAAAGATTTTTAAGCATTAAGTTTGTTATTTTTTTGCTTTTCAATCGATAGATCGAGGGATCACGAACGTCTGAATGTCTAGAAACACAGGAAGTAGAAATTTTATCAACACTACTTTGCCATTCGTTCGCAATAAAAGCTTTCTTTCAGTAAGAGAAATATCTAAGCTCTGCGGTTTCCATTTTCATAATTTTTATATCTTGTGAGTATCATTTTCGATTTAACTGTAGGCAATCAGTTTTAGGTTAAAATTGGTTGCTTAATTAGTTTGTATACAATCAGTTTGTTGTTTCAAATAGTCTCTAAAATTTTTGAGTAATTCAAAATATGTAGCTGAAAGTTTCCGAAATATTAAATGAAACTTCTATTTCTACGAAAAAAGATTAATCAAACTTCTAATGACGTCATTGATACTCTTTCGTATATCTAGGTTGAATTTACCGATACTATTTTTAATTACTAAAATAAACAATCAAAAATCGACGAAATTTGATTTGTTAATTTTTGTAATTGCAGATGCTCTCTCCAAAACAATGACGCACATAACCGTCAATTAAGTTGTATCCCATCATACAAACATGTTTAGGGTTAAGGAGGAAGAATCGAATCTCGACGCGCACCTCTTGCAGTTTAGCAATTCTCAAGACAGTATCACGTTTTGTAGTTGAGTTTTCACTTTTAAAGATCTTTCGTCGCTAATCATTCCACTACTCCAGTTACTCCAGCCTTTGGTGGTCTATGTTTTGTTTGAATAAGCTTTAACGTGTTAAAGAACAGATAAGAACTTCTAATTTTTATCCAATGCGTTATAAACTGCACTACTGTTGTGACAGCTAATTGGTTATTGGTTTAAACCAAAATGTTCCCATTTTTTACCAAACACAAATTAACCGAATAGTTTAGCTGTTAAAAACATTAATTAAAAATATCTAATTGATGATATACATCATATATTAACTTAAATTACTAAACAATATTCGATTTCGTTTAGAATTAGATTATATTAAAATATATTGTTTTGGAATATTGAAAGTTTATTTGAAATTATTTATTTCCTTAATCGTATTTTTCTAAGTATTTTCAATGAAAATTTAGGTCTTAATAATTATTCAAAAGTTTCTATATTTAGTAATAAGTTAGTCCTATAAAATTATTTAATGGTAATATTTTGATGAAATAAATATTTTACATCTAAACAATGAACAGTAACATTTTTAAATTTCTAGAACTTCGTAATTCACAGAAGTGTTTACTGAAAACAAATATGTTGTCGATATTTCGTATCCAGCTATATAGATGAGTTCAAGACAAACTACGTGTAATCAAACATATAAGTTGTTTTATGGTTTTATTTGAAAATATATTTTCATAAATTACAAGTAAGTCAGTTAGATATCAAGGTAATACATAATTTAGATGTAAAGTTGTTCAGTAACTCATTTTGATAACTTTTTCTCTATTCAACTGATACAACTAGAATTTTATCATATCATATTACTATATTGATCAGTATAAATTTGTAATTTTTTAAAACAAAGCTTTTCTGTATGCATGGGTGATCAGAAGACTATTTTGAAGAATTACTGGTATTCTCCACCAACAACTGATGCGTGGCTAAGTAAAGGACATTTACGTCTAAGATCGGGAAATACAAGACCTAATAGTGTAACATTTCTTACAGGTAAGAAGAAGCTTTTTAAACAGTCATGTAAGTGTATGATCAGTTTTGAGTTGAAATAACTTAAAGAAGCCAAAAACAACAAGTGCAATTGAAATACTCAACCTAGCGTAACAAGCTTAGTTAATAAGTTTGTAAAACCAAGACAAAGATTAATAAAACTTTTCTGCAAGCAGCTCCACTGGTTATTGACAATAATGCTGATTGTAGAGCTTAAAACTTGAAACTATTTCCCACTTTATAAAACCTACGAGTCCACCAGTGCTCAATACTGAGTTAAGAGGGAGCTACCCCTCAGAGTAGAACGCAACCTCGACTGGTTTAGTTGTTGTGTGCGCTTCTCCATAACATTTGAGTGAACAGTAGCGTCCTTGGGCACTCACACGGTCACGCATGAATGCTTTGCTATGAGGCCTGCAGACGTCATACAATTACCTTCCTTTCTTCAAACCTCTCGATGAATAACCCAGCGATAGAGGCGCTGCTGCAGTATCAGTGCGACACAAACTCTCCCAGGCTGTCGCTGTCGTAAATGCTCATCGATCATAATTAATCATAGTCAAAGTTAGTCGCGTGGTAGCGTGTATAGAGTTTTGCTGAGGCTTGAAAGTAGAAGCACGTGCGCTTCGAATATTAGAACTCAAAAGTTCATTGTCAATAATCTCAGAAAGTCAACGTACAGGAGAGAAATTGATTGTTTTGAAATATTGGAGAAGGTAGCGAGTTGTTATGAAAATGTGGCAAATATTTAAAGAGATTTCATTAAAAGTAGTTGGTATGTTTTTAAGTTTAAGGTTTAAACTTGTAATGTGGTATTTAATGAGAATTTAGATAAAGTAATTTTTAATATCTTTATTTTGTTTGCTAAAAGAGAGTATAATTAGACAAATAAACAAAAAGTGATGTTTGCAGGTAACTGAATAAAGCCGTTAATAAACAGATAATGTTTTAAAGCATTTTTAACATTATTTTCGTTGGTTGATTATAGATTTAATTGAAATGAGAAATAAGTTTAATTCCATTGTTATCAAGATAAGTAATATCTTGATGGAAGAAAATGTTGTTTTTATAAACAACCGAAAACGCTGATCTCGCATCAGAATAGATTATGCATTTAACTTTTGAAAATATAAATGGCGTTTGTGTGATAGCTTAAATCCTTTTGGTTGAATTGAAAACCCTTTAGGCAAATAATATTTTAAGCCAGTAGTCAATTGTATACACGATCTAACATTGAGACTCATTGTAAAGTCGATTTTTAAACAGTAAAAGTCTTTAAGTTGTTCTGCTGATCAAATAACATTATCTTATTTAAGACTGTCATCTATTTTTTAGTGCAGCTTTTTCTCCTTTTCAAGCTATTGCATTTTATCAGATATACTTAAAAATTAAGTAAATCGATGAAAACTGAGTCGAGAAACTAGTTTTTTTTGGAAATTTCTCTTATAGTCTTGGTATAAAATTATATTATATTTTCCAATACAAATACCTGGGCTGTGATAGTTACCAAACTAAACCAGTTTCACATAAACTACGTAAGCAGTGAGCCTGCATCATATTTCAGCTACATTTTAAGAGCTTTGAAACTAATGGAATGTGCAGCTTATTAGCCACCGTAAGAATTAAATCTGCTGTGTGCCAGGTTTGTACTCAACGCTAGGCTTGAAGGTACAACAGCAGTTCAAGTACTGCCAAGGTATTGTTGGCGCCCTTTCTGTGCGGGCTAAAGCCAAGAAAGTCGTTTTGTTTCGCGTGTCGTATCTTTCACAAGCAAAATTGTAATTAACTCCCATTCTAGACTAGCATGAACAGAAAAGGTTAAACCTGGATACCGTGCTGTAATTTGCAGTAATGTTTAATCAACAGCTCGTGTTTGTTGTCGTTTACTGATCAGCTAGACCCTGATTCAGTCGCCAGTACAGATCGTTGCTTTATCCGCCATTTATAGGCGTCTACTAACCTTTTGGAAGAATAGTGGGTGTGAGGTCCGCCTTCGCTACCTTTCCATAATTGCAAACTCAAACATTCGTTGTACGAACCGCATATTATATTATTAAAAAGGCAGCCAGCAGAAAATACTAACCAAACAAGACAGGCTTAAATAATACACCTTTTTATAGCCATTTTGTTATAAAAAACAAAACAACTTTTTCTTTTAATACCTTATTTTCCAATTGATAGGCTTAACTCTGTAAACAAGTTTTGTCAATATAACCAACTGATTAAGAAGAAGAATAGGTTTTTTGGGTAGTTGTTTATTTGAAAGAAATTATTCAAGTGAGTTGAAGGATTAACTTTTTTGACATAAGTATGATTAGGTCTGTTGTCATCTGATTTAGAAAATCGCTTTAAGTAATTTTCGAATATCTTGCAAACTATAAACGATGTATAAAAAACTTACTTCAATAAATAATTTCAGCATTGATAAAAAAGACTTTAAAACAGTTCTAGTGTAGCATAAGTTAGCAAAAATAAATATCGCATTTATATTAGAAAAAGCATTTAATTATTTTTACAATTTTTGAAACCAATTTCAAACTTTATATTCACTTGCTCATAATATGAACACACCTGAAAACTACTAGAAACAAAAGTTGTTATTGACGTCATATGACGCTTTAGTGACGTCATTTGGAGCGCTCCATTGCCTTCTGGCTGGGTGAGGTGGTGACAATTTTTCGTCTTCTGTATTGACAGGTAAGTGGTTGTAATGTAATGAGTCACAATCTTTTTGTCAACTGATAACTTAGCAAAAAACCAACTTTGAATGTTATTTTCTGTATTATCAATACATTTGATACTCAACATAAGCAGCAAAATTCATCTTTTTATCACTTTTCTTCAGTCTTTCCAATTTGCTGCTAGTTGCTTAAGATTTTTTTGGGAGGTCAAACTTGAAAGAAAACAAATTCATGAAATTTTAAACAGGCGCCGGTACTCTTTACTTGACATGAGGTTACATTTTAATTTCTAGTCTTTGACGAGGACAACTAAATTAGTTACTTCCGATCATACGCCGTTACTAACAGACTTCTCTGTTTGAAACAAAACTAATTCATTTGCTTGCATTTAGAACATCGTCTCTGGAATACAAAGTATATTTAGATCTGTAAATTCTTTCATATAAATCAAAACTTATATAAAGCTTACAATATGGCATCGGCCTTAGACAGACCCAAAACTTCAAGATTATAGTTGACTTCTAATATATGTTGATCTTTTGAGTCTACTGAAGCTTGACCTAATCTTTTCGGCTTAAAACTGAATGCTAAAAAATCTGCTTAACACTACCAAATCCAAATTGAGTCAGGAAGATTACTTCTTACCATAAGAAATAGGTTCAGATTTAAATGCTAAACAGAAGTCGGCTACAAAAGAAACAACTGAAATAATCGCTAGACTTTCTTCTAAGTGATATATTTTGTTTATTTTTAAAAGAAAATCAGATAATGATTTTACCTGTACCAACCCTATATTCTTATCGGTTTTCTAAAGCAGATTAATTTTTACTGATAATCTTAAGTCACTGGTTGTCTCTTTGTAGTGTTGTCACAAAATTCACAAATAATAGAAAATAAAATAAATCATTTCATTTTTAAATTGTTAAAAAAAACTGTATCAAACCTTGCTGCTATTTATGAACTAAAAAATATATTTCTGTTTAGACTAATTAATTAAAGTAATTTTGAGATTAAACTTAAGTTGCTGTAAGTAAAGATTAAAAGAATATTTTATTAAGTGAGCAAAAGAAACATTTTAAAGCATTTACGCGATTATTTACTAAAGACTTTAATCAGATTTACATTAACCTTAATATTGTCGAAAGCTTAGAGGTTTAGTAATTAAATAAAATCTCATTTATAATACCGAAATTGAAGCTTAGTAAATGTTTATTGATAAAATCTATTTAAGGTTTCTATGTTTGAAACAAACTCAAATATACTTTTCTATAATATTCTTCAAAAAACGAAACATTTTGAAACTAACTAAACTTTATTCAGTGATTTTTTCTACTTTTCTACTTATTATTTTGCAATCTCTACCAGCTTTCTATTCACACTGAGAGGTTTGATCAGTAGTTAGATATAGATGTCAGTTGAAGGGTTTGTACCTGTCAAACGCATCACAAAAAATTACTTTGATAAATAAATTCTCTTTCGTCATACCGAAAATCGGACTTCGCTGTCAAACCTTTCCCCCCGTTATTATTCTTCCAAAATATCTGTAACATGTTATCCAAGCATCCGATAGATGCAGCGCGACGTCATAATGAGGAAACAACCAGAGGGTTTTTTATTTTACACTTATAGAGAGCTGAGACTGCCCAAGTAGGTGGTCGCCGAGGTGAATGAGCGGTAAAGACTTTTGAAGAAGTGAAAATTCACGCAGGTGATCGCAATGTATAGACAGCAGATCTACCGTTAAGACGGACTTACCAATTATTATTTTATTTTTGGAATCAGTTATTCAAGCTAACTTTTTCAGAAGAGATAACTAAGGTAATTTATCTATATTTATTTTAGGAACAAGTATGCAATTTTTAACATTGTTGAAGCGCTTTAAAAATGTTTACTTTATTTCAAGATGTAGGAATATATTTGCGTTGTCAAAGTTTTAAACTTTATAAACAAAATGTTGTTCATTCTAAGCTGAGGTTATTAATTTTCTAAAGCTTCTCCTTATAACAGTTAAATATCAACTTTATATTGTTTTTATTCAGACAAAAATCATATACTTCAAAATTGTGACATAATCTACTAAAAATTGATCACTTAATCAAAAGAAACATTTTACAAAGTAATTAACCTGATTACAAGCTTTGTAAACATAAACAAATACATATTTCAATCTAAAGATCATTTAGGTTTAAGTTGTAGAATTACTTAATAGTTTTTTATTTTATTTATGTTATGATTCATGAACAGCAAGTGTTTAACTAGCTTTATAACACTCAGTTTGTAACAAATTAAAAATTTATTTTATAAGTTGTTGCACAATGTATAATCTATTTAAAAAGTTGTTGGCAGTAAATGTAATGTTTTATTGACATCATTTTTTTATTGTTGAGAATTATGAATTGTTTTCTGTTTTACAGTTTTGACAGTTTTATCTTTAAGTCGAGTAAATTAAAATCATTAAATAATCAGTTTTCATTTTTTAATTTAGTCTAAATTTTTATAATTGGTTAGGTCAAATAACTTAAATGTAAAGAAGATTTTACAAAAAAAACATTATGCTGTTATGCAAAAAACAATGTTTTTGCTGATGGTTTTAATGACAATTGCTTTACAAACATCTTATATCACAAATTAAAAATCAATAAATTTTTAAGACACATCTAATGAGATGTTCTACAAGTTAGAAAAACTTATTTAAATCCAAAATCATTTGAGAGTAAAGATGAGTTAGTATCTTTTACAGTTCGCTTTTATGAAATGAAAATTTTTTCAATAACTTATTAGTTTGATTTTTTTAAGTAAATAACATAAATATTGTATAAGAAGTTTGTAACAACACTTATAAAGTATGAAATAAACAAATTTATAAAAACAGAAAACAGTACAACTAAAGTCATTGAATTTTGATGATGTTTTGTTTTAGAATCTGAAGATTAAAATTTCATGTAAGACTTCTATTTGAACTTTCCATGACTAATGGATCGAAACAGTAAGAATATTTGATCACACCTTTTTCAAAACTTGGTTACATCTTTAATTAAGTCTCTGTTATCACCTTTAAAAAGAATAGTTTTGTTTACTTTTGCTTTATAAAAACTGGTAGATTTTATTACTCTTAAAGTTTCTAAAAATCCCAATATAAATTTTTGTGAGATGACAAAATCAGATTAAGTGAAATCCACTGTGAGTTTTATTGAGTCTTTTTATATTAGATTTCAATCTGGAGTTTTTACAATTTATCAAATATTAAAAAATAAACAGAAATAAAACTAATGAAGCTCTCAAACATAAACTTGGGGTAAATAGCCAACACCTTGACTAAGAATTGTATATTAATATCTTAAAATGAAACTTTCTTTACTTTGCGATATGATTTTTTTTCTGATAAAAAGATCCCTAATTTTTAAAACTAAAATCAACTTTTCAAGGCTAAAAGTAACTTGATGCATTAAAAGTGAGTCATCGTGAAAGATAATTCTTCTCAAAGTTAGCTGCTTATTTCAAGACAACATTTTCAGAAGTTTTTTTTCTAGATACAATAAAAAACTTCAGTTTTTAAATTTACAATCTATGTAATATTAATTGTTGTTATATATGGAAAAGAAAGAACAAAATATTTTTTACTACAGATTAGTTTTTACCATCGTATATTTATCTTGATTTTTTATCACAATTATGAACAAGTGTGACCAAAATACAAGTGATAATATGTGTCCCAGATGCTAGCTTACAGCATCATAACACATCTGATTACTGGTAAAAGATGTAGGTAAATAAAACGCTTAAGACTATATTAAAAGTCTTACAATTTCAATTGAATAATTTAGTTGAATTTAAAAGATTGTAGCAAAACCAGTATCTATGAATTGGTTTATACTGGAGAATATTGGGTTCAACAATTTATATTAGCTTAAAAATAACAAAATAGAAACAATTTTAAAACAAAACTTCTCTGACAACAAAATGAAATTAAAAGTATATATTTTATACAATTTACTTAGATATTCTAAAATATGTAGAAAAACTATTGTTACTTTATTTAAAATCTTCTACAGCAATTTATGTCATTTAACTTATTTTAGTGTTTAACACCAGATGCTAGGCAGGCTTTTAGCAAATTCGTGTTTTCCATTTTGCTTCAATTGCCATGACAGTTCATAGATACAAGGAGGGTATAGTTGCAAACTTAAAAGGTTTGATAAAATCGTAAACTGTGTATATAGATTATATAATACTGATCAAGGTAAGAGTAACAAGCAGTAATTCTATTTTTTTAAGTTTTCGATAAAAGAATAAACTTTGAAAAGATAAATGTTATTTCAGTTCAAATTGTAATGTAAGGTTACAAAACGAGCCAAGAAACTTTACATTGTTGAGTTGATCTGAGTCTTTTATTTTGAGTTCATTGCATAGTTGCAATGATACATCAATCAGTTTATGTGAGTTTGAATCATCCAAACCTAGTTGTTTGGGAAAAGTATCAATAATTGATTCTTGAAAAAGATGCTGCTATTATTTTATGATAGATTTAGTTGTTGAATAAATTGAAACAAAAGAGAAATCTTACAAACCTAATAATCACTCGAAAAGCTGAAGTATTATTTTACCACTTAAACCCTTGGCTTAAATCTTTACTCCTGTATTTATTTCTCACTTTCTTGGTAGTCTAAAATAAAAGATACATTTTAGGTTCACATAATTTTCGAAAAAGCGTAGTAAGATTTCAGCAGTAATTTTATCTCAGAAAATGCTCTTTGTAGTTTATGTCAAAGTTGAAATTGTTAAAAAAGTAATTGGTGACTTGTGATGGTAAGTAACATAAATATCTTGTCTCGTTCCTGTCATTAATAATTACACACTTACTATTTGATTTCTAAATTGTCGAACGTTTCAAGTAACTACTTTGATAAAAGTTTTTACAATTTTTTTGATAAGCAAAATGTTTTTCTTTCAGTCTGTACAGATTTAACTGGTACCTAATAGTTTGAGACTTTCATTTATTATTGTTTGGAGACAGGGCCAGTTTTTCAACTGTGATATTTTTTCCACTACTTTTTTATCAGAGACATGCTGATAAACAACTTGAATGTAACTAGATTCTTTTTCAAGTACCCTCTTGTTAAAAAAGTCTTAAAAAATTGACACAGTTTCTAAAATCTCTGAAATATTTTGTTATTCTCAGTGATATTTGAAGGTATCAGTTATTTAACTTACTTCGGCTTTTAGAGCAGTTAAAATTTTTTTATTTTTACACTGTGGTAAAACCAAATATAAATTACATTTTTGCTTTCTTCAAATCAATTTGTAATAATCAACAAGAAAAAATTTACTCAAAAGGTTTGGCAACATTCTCTCAAGTAAATAGCAAATTACTTAACTTATTTAAAACTCATAAAGTTAGATTTAGAAAATAGTAACTTGTCACTATTCCGAAATTGTTGTAACTTATTTTCGTTGCAAAATTTTTGTCATTTATTTAAAACTGACAATAAACTTTTTCAAGTCTTTCTCTAAAACATCCTTAAAATATGTTTTCTATTTTTTACTTTTACTAAGAGGAAAACTAACTTCTAAAAACAGATTGTAAATGGTATTTACTCTAAGAACATTAAATAACCTTTTCTCAACGATAATACTATATCGAGAAACATTTTGTTGCAGTTTAAATAATTCTCTCTTGTAAATACGTTTGAACGACAAACTGATTACTATCGATTACTACAGCTATATCTAAAGTCACAAAATTTTGGACAAAAGGTGTTTTTCAATAAATATATGGAAGAAATATGAAATTAAGTCAGAAATAAATCTATATTTATAGGTATTTATTTCATTGTAAAGTAAGATAACAATAAGTTTATCAAACTTTAGTGCAACAGCTAAAATTAAAAACGGTTTTTATTTAGAAGTCTAATTAAAGGCTTGTTGACTTAGTATGATGTAAAAAAGTTTTTAACATTTTATTAATTTAAGCTTATTTTAAATCAACTGATTTATATTAGAGACTAGTAAATATCCATAACCTCCTATTATCATTTACTATTCTAATTTTTACACTTCATTGAACTTAAACTGAATTTTTTTTCAATGTTTTTTCAACCTTATGAACTGAAAAAGTGATTACTATTCGCTCCAAACAGCCTATTCACTAAAACAAATACGTTGTAAAATTGTTTGAGCGTAATGCAAAGCGTTTGCAAAAGAGAAAAATTAGAAGTATTTGGCAGAAAAAGTTTGATACTTGCTTCTGCTTCACAGAACATCTAAAATGCCAAAAGTTTATTATACAAATTATTTGCTACGAACAATATTTAAATTGTTGTATCTCACTTTTGTTTGTATCTCATAGTTATAAATTACAGATACAAATTCTTGAGTAACTTAATGGTTATTTGATGTTCTATAGATACTAAAACGTGTATTTGACAACGAGTTTGTGTTATCTTATGAATGTAACAACAAAAATTGTATTTCCAATACTTTCGTCATTGTTTACATTTTTTTCAACCCCTAGTTTTCAAATACTTAATCTAGTTTGAATATCTCAGCACTTTTAATTGCTGTTATAGGAAGTTGATCCAGCGAAAGTTCATCAAACAAAAAGCTCGGCAAACATTATTTTGAAAATCTCTAAGAAATTAAAATTAAATCAATTACCTGACTTAATTTAAGCTTTGTTTTTTAAATCTTAACTTAAATTTTTTCTGTCCTTTATCATCAGTCACAAAGCTTTTAACATTTTTAAATAAAACACTTAAAAAGCACACGAGTGATTATGTTTTGATAATGATTACGAATGAGTTTGCTATTGTGGCCACTTATTATCTTATTGACTTCAATAACTTTGTAATGAACTTTACACAAAAGCAATAATTTCTTTCCATTTCTTAATATTGTAGTTAATAATTTGTTCTTTCGCTAATTCAGCAAATTGTAACTACTCTCACGAGAGTGTTTAAGTTACATTTTGAACGCTAAAAACAACGTTAAAAAAGAATTAAATCTTTTTTAAACAAAGTACTACTGGTAAAGTTTGTCAAATGAGCTCAATCATGAAAAATCAATCAAGCCATAACTGACAAAATAAAAAGACTTTCAGTTATGTTACTCAGGGAGTTAAGTTCTTGCAATAAAATATAAGAAGTTTAGCTAAAGTGACTTCATTTGCGATTATGCAAACACTATTCCACAAGGAAAATTAAAAAAATAATTTTTAAAAAGAGAAGCCAGGGACGTTCACATACTTACAAATGTACTTATACATGCCTGAACATCAGATGGCATACTCACTGATTAAAGTGGTGCAAAACTACGCCAACTTTTAACTTGAATGCTTTAGCTTGTATATATCTGAGCAACAAATCTAATTCTCCGTACCACATCAATTTTTTTGATTTCTTTATCTTATTTAGTTGATATCTGATCAAAAAATACTTTTTTTACTGAGGCATTTTAATATACTTTTTAATAACCATAGATAATGTAGGTAAGGTAAATGTTCAATAAACTATAAAATAACTTGATATTGAGTTTCATTTAATTTTTCTAACAATTTTTTTTTGTGTAAAAATAATCTTAACATCACTCGGTTTCAAGTTTCACTAAAAATTTTAAAAGTATTTTTGAAGCCCTTTTCTCTTATATAAACATTTTATTCTTAGAAAAATTCAGTTTTATTTAAGATTTGATATTTATTGATTTAAAATCAGTAATTTAAATCTAAAAACTGACAGAAAATATTCAAAGTCATTTGACCGTAAAAAATACCAGATATTTTTTCATTTAAAAATCTGGTTTCATTTAAATGTCATGTTACTACATAGTTATTTAAAAAGTCAGTTATCAAGTTATTTGATTTGATTGTTGCTTTTCTTTTTATCTACCAGAAAAGATAAAAATAATCAATTTTTCAAAGAGTTTTATTAAAATCTTCAATTTAATGCTTACTTTTGAAAATGCCAGTGTTCATTGCGTCGCAGCGAGTCAATTTTGACCAAATATCTCTTTATTTACCAGTTCTCATACAAAAGTTTGAATCTTTAAATTCAAAATATAACCGCCATTTTGTTTTTTAATTATTTTCTAAAGTTACAGCAACTTGTGGTTACTTTAATGTAATAACTCTAGTTATTCCATTATCAAATATTAGCATTTTATACTATAAAATGTTGTTTCGTTCTTAAGCAAGTGTGTAAACAAAAGTAATCAGGTTAAATAAGTTGTTATTCATAGTTTTATCTTAGTAACAATAAAACTACATAAATTTCATTAATTTATTCAAAATTTAGTGTTATTAATCTGTTTGTTGTTATATTACTTTTAGATAATTGTATCTTGAAATCTGTACTTTATGTTTACAAAGTTTATTTGAAACTGAAAAAATAGGAAAGAAATTTGAAGTTTGATAATTAAATTGATTCTTAGATGTAAATAATTCTTATCAATTCTCCAAATTGATAGGTTATCAACAGCAAGTAACAGTTTTGAGACAATCGTTAATTTATTTAAGTGATATTTTTCTGCTGCATATAAATTGAAAGTTTAGCTAAAATCGAAAATCTTTAAAATAGTTTTGAAAATTAACTTTTAACTTTTACAAAAACAGACAGTTGTGGCAAAAATGATTTTTTCATTTCCTGTACTGATATGGCTCAAGTAATTTTTCAACAAAGGTAAGAATTATAATTGGAAGAAATTTTAAAATCCTTTGGCTGTGCTACTGCATAATTTTATGAAGATATATGATTAGAGTTAAGACCACAAATTAACCCATAATTAACCAGACAATAAAACGATAGAAATACTTAAGATTAAATTCTTAAATGATAAAGGTATGAGCTTAAAAGTCGTTAAACTGTTTTATTGTTTGCAGATAGAAAAGTATTTTCGACATGAATCACTACAATTGATCATTAAGTCATCAATATTTTATTGTAAATGATAAAAAACACTTTTTTATATCAGTTTTTGTTTTTCATTCTACTTGCTTTAAATGATTTTCTAATAAAGTATCTTAACTTGATGGACTTATTTTAAAAAGAAAATAAAGCGGTGCAAAATTATTTTACAAAGAGCACAAAAATGAACAAAGTGATGGAGATAAGCCAATTTAATAGTTTTATTTGTGAACTAGCTCTAAGCTGAATGAGTATGGCCTGCATGGATGCCTACCATGAAAGTAGGTTAGTGAAATTTATTTGAACTATATGTTTATCATCGGACGATTTCTGAAAAATAATGTTAAAACAAAACAACAAGGTAACTCTATTTTTTCAAAATATCTTATAGTGGGTTTAAACAGCAATAAAAGGTTATAATTTTATATTTTATCTTCATTTCAACACAATCATCATCTATTTAGAGCTTTTAACATTCCATTTTGATACTTTATTAGGATAAACTCTTAGACAATATATGAGAAAGAAATTGATAAAAAGTCTTTGATATTATAAGTAGACTAAATTACGGTATTTTTTAAAAGAATAAAAAACATTTTTCATTATCATATTTAACCTGAATAGACAAAAACTAGGTTTTTCTTCTTTAAACTAAAAGTATCTACAGATAAAATGTCATAAGGTAACAATTATATTTTTGAACATATCACAGTAACCAAGTAAATTATAATTTATGACAATTTATTTGAAGAAAGGATAAAATTATGTGAAAGTTTTTTTTTTGCAGATACAAAACTGACAGATGCTGTTACACTATGACAGTTTGATGCATAAAAAACAGGCTGATAAATATTCAATTGAAAACAGAAGTTTGATTTTATTTCTACAAAGTAAGCCTAAATGGGATTATTTCAATTGGTTATGATCGGCTTCTAGAAAGTGGGTTTCATCTGATTTGAACCTTTCAATGGAGGCCTGCTTTTGATTTTTAAACATTATATTTTAACTTTTCATTTCAGTTTTTATTTTTTGCTCGGAAACATTATAAAACTAGTTAAGCAAATCTTTGTTTATGAAAATTTTAAATCTGAAATTTGCTTTAATTAAAAATTTATTTTACAATTTTATAATTCTACAATAAATGGTACAATAAGCCTCATATTAAAGTGATATGACCCGATTGTAATATTCGATATTTTCATAATACTCTAAATTATCGTTTTTAGATAACATATTTTATTGTAATTGTATACAAGTTTTAGTTTAGCTTTTTATAGCTAGTAAAATACAGTTATTAATTTATTTTAGTTAAGAATTTTACTTAAAAGAGTTGAAATAACTTTTAGATTTATTTGTTAAATGACATATTTAGATATACTAAGAGTTTTTTCATTATTTTTTCTTTAAAATCATTTTAGTTTACAAGAAAAAATATTGTTTTGAATAGAAAATTTGTGCTTAAAGATGTTTCAAATATTTTACTTTAAATACTACAACAGAAACAATTTATAGCAACTAATTTTAATACTTTGTATCATTAATTATTTTTACAACAATTGTATTGTTATATGACTAAATCTTAATTATCTTTAATTTAAAGGCTAAACAACTCATTCACTGCTTCAGATGCTTTCAGACAAAATTGAATAATTTTCTATAATGAACACAGCTTAACCACAACAACTCACTAAGTACAGCTTATGGTTCCAATTACTTTTTAGTTAAATTAAATGTGCTAAAAAGTTTTATCTAGCTACAAGTTATACGAACTATTGTATTAGGGAGTTTTTATTACCTACTAGATTCGGTTCAATAAAATAAACTACAAGTTGACAAATTATTTTGATGAAATTTAATTATGGCTTGTGTAAATTTCCCTGACTTCTATTAACTATCTTCAATTAGTAATGGATTAACTCAATTGCTTTAACTATCTAAAAAAGAAAACTTGCAAAATTTACTCTAAGCCAGCGACAATCTCTCTATTTTAACAAAAATAGTTTGATAGTATCATTAAAAGCTAATAAGCAAAGCAAATTTAAAAGCTTTGTTAGTTTATTGTTTGAAAATATTATCCTGATAAAATCTTTACAGCTTTAATCTAATATTTCATTTTTTACAGTGATTAGTAAAACTTAATAATAAATAGTGATAATTCTTTGAAAACTAAACTGCTTATTCTTCTTCAAAAATTACAATTTTCAATACAACTGGATTTTGAGCCTTGAAAGCTTTAACGGTAAGATTTTTTCAAAATTTCTAACTAAGTGAATTCACAAATAATTGTTAATGAGTAAAATTGTTGTAATAAACGAATAAGTTAAAAATACTTATAAAGATATGAATTTTTGTAATTTACCAACTTTTGTTTTTATACAACAACATTTTAGCAAGTATTTTTTTTGAAGGAGGTTAACTTATCTAATATCGTGTACACTCCTAGTAGAATGTCATATTTGAAATCACCAATGAATGGGTACACCATGAATGGCTTGGCTCTTAATCATCCAGATATTGGAATTTTACATTCACCTGTTCCTTACCATGGTGAGTTTTCTTAAGCTACTTAAAAAGCTTGCTTCACACTGGGTTTTGAGCAGCTTAGAACATTTTTCATTATTTAAAAAGTATGAGTAACTGTCACTCTATGAAAATGTACTCTAATACTCCTCATTAAGCTTATTTTCTTAAATAAAATTTAATCTTTTTATGATAGTAGAATCAAGATATAAACTAAATAATCTAAATAATTATAAATAATAAAAACCACCTTTTATCAAATATGGTACTGCTAAAACAGGATTTAATATAAATCATAATAATAATTAAATTTCTATTCTTATCTTAAAATGTTGCTTTTTTCAACAGGAGATTCTGCTGCTTGTTACTTTCAAAGTAAGTTTGTAACTATTGCTATATTTTAATGAAATCTAATTAAAATAGCAAGTTATTTATGTAAAAAACTAAGAGAAAAAAACGTTGTTGTTATTGTACCAGACTGACTAAGCTGCTTTTTTAGTTTGTGTTTCTGCTTGAAAAGGAACAATAGACTTGAGATGCTTTCACTAAATAATTTTTGGCAATTAAACTAAATTTTTAGATCATATTTTAGCATTTACTGAATAAAATACAGACTAAAATTGTTTTTAGGAATTCAAGGTATGCATCAAGGTGCCAAAAACATGCCCTTTGCTGCTCAGCCTGTTTACAGTGAGTCGTCAACTTGTTAATCTGTTAATAAGCATTTTTTGTAGTACTATGAATAATAAGGAACTAATTTTGAGATTTTCAGCATTTTGGTAAATAAGGTTACAGCGCATTCAATCAATGTTAAATCTACTTTTCCAAACTGCCTAGTGACCAAATCGATTAAATTTGGGCATTTGATCTAAATTGAAAGCAAATAATTTTTATCTAATCAGCTTATTTCATTAAAATACTTTTCCAATTTATCACAGATTTTTGTGATTTAACTGTTCATGCAAAATAAGATTTGTCGAAACAATCAAAGATAAATGTAATTTGTAAATTGATTGCCGATTAATTTGAGATATGATTATATTTCAAACTTCTTCTACAACACGTTGTTGATCTTGCCTAACCTCTTAGTTATAATGAGATAGGTTCGTCTCGCAAGCAGCGTCGAGAAAGAACAACCTTCACTCGTTCTCAACTGGAAATTCTTGAAAAGCTCTTCGCAAAAACAAGATATCCTGATATTTTTATGCGAGAAGAAGTGGCCTTAAAAATTAACTTACCTGAATCAAGAGTTCAGGTTTGTGATTGGTTACTTTTTCACTAAACAATATAATCAAGCAGCATTAACTCATTTTGATGAAGTAAATGTTTGGTGACAATTATACAAGATATAGAGTCAACAAAATATTATTTTCAGGTTTGGTTTAAAAATCGCAGAGCTAAATGCCGCCAGCAAGTTCAGCAACAAAAGCAAAAGGAATCAGCAAATAACCGAAATTCAAGCAGCTGTAGTGGTGGGAACTCAAATGCAAATAATGGTGGATCATCAGCTACTGGAAGCACCCCTGCTATCACCGGAGGTTCTAATTCGAGCATTGCAACCAACAATAATAGCACTAACTCGGGAACAAAGAAAAAACAATTTTCAACTCAAGCTGACTCACCAACTTCAAGTAATTCAAACGCCCCTACGCCTTCTACGTTTGCATCACAAGCATCTGCTCATAAAGTAGGAAACGGAAGTCCTACAGTACATCCTGACTCTCCATCAGAAAACTCATCTGCTAGTTCAGTTAGTGTTTCAAATGATATGCTTGCAGTATGTACTGTTCCAGCTTCCAGTAATACCCATATGTCAGCCCATCAACAACACGGGGTAGCAAATATGATGCAGCAGCAGCAACCTCCTCAACAACATCCCAATCCTCAATCAAGTTGCAATATATGGAGCCCAGCATCCGTGTCACCAAACTCTAACAGTGATAGCTCTGCTGTCCACTTGGGACCTGGAATTCCGTATGGTCATGGTGCTTCAGGGGCTAGTACCTCTCCATACTTAGCAGCAGCAGTGGCGCAGGTCTCTCATCCACCATACGCTGTAAGCTCCACTAGCCAAATGGCAGCAGCTAGTAGTTGCTACCCCCAAAACTATGCTCCATCTCATGCTGCTTATTTTGGTTCTATTGAAGCGCCATATATGCCACCAATGCATTTTACATCAAGTGGTCACGCTGGTATGGATGAAATGTCCATGATTGGGGTTCAAAATGCTGCTGGGCATGGGGCTAGTGTACGTCACCACCAGCATGCCAATCAGCCACATTCAGTTGGTGGACATCAGCATCCTCATGCATTCATGGCACAATCTTACCCTTACCATCATAATCCTCATCATCACCCAGTATCTGCTTATCCCCCTCCTACTGATTGTCATGACTATAAGGATCAACAGCACTCAAACTTCAAGTTTCATTTACAATAAGTAGTTTGAGAGAAGAAATGAAAACTTGTATACTGCGTAAAAGTTCGATCTTACAAAAGATTCTACATCAACAAGATGTAATGAAATACTTTTATTAACATTGTTCGTGTTGACAGAACAGCGCCATTTTAATCAAAGAAAATGGGGAAAAGTCAGATAAGTGGATACATGTAAATTGAGCACTTGGAAATTTAACTCAGATGTTGGGTAAAAGAAGAAGGGACAACAAATTTGAGTGTAGAGACAAAGCTTATACTGTGAATTAGACTCAGATGTTTAACTCGATATTTAATGCTGAAAAAGTTGACTGTAATTGAATGCATTTAAAAAACTGAACTGCTTAGTATTAATTTTTTCCACAAGTTTCAAAGTAATAAACTTTCCAGGATTAAAGCTTCAATTATTCTTTATACATCGGAGTATATCTCAAAAGGTACTTATATTGAATATAATTTGCTATCAACCAGATGTTACACAAGTGACTGCTTAAGCACCATTAAATTATATTGGTTGAAATATGATATTAATTTGATGCTATATAACATATTTTTTCTTTTATACCATTTTGAAATTCTAAAGAAATCTTTTGTGTACGTTATTTCTATTTGGTTTGATGTTTTCTTAATCTAGTAATTTTTGCTGTTGTTAAAATATTTCTTGTCATTTCTTGTAAGTTCTGCCAGAGTCAAAGACTTTGGAATGAGGTTTGTAGCAGCTTACATAAAGGTTGCTTGCTAACTTACCAGAACTGTAACGTTTTGTTATTTGATCTTTTACCATTAAAAAGTGGATTCTGTTGTATCATTTTTAACGCATTTAAACTTATTTACATACCTTACAAAGGAAGTTTTAATACTGAACTACCGGTTAATTAAAAACCATTTGGTAAAAAATAATTTTTTAATGTATATTTAAAGTATTTTGTATAGGTGAAAGGTAAAGAGTCGCGTTTATTTTATTCTTCAGACACTTTTAGAATCTTTTATTTTTAGATAGTATATTACAACTTATAATTTTGGTTTAACATTTTTTACTTTAGTTGGATACATATAAAAACTTGGATAAGTATCTTGGATGTTTGCTTCTTTAATTGGTCGAGAAAAAATTAGTTATTTTGCATATTTTTATTTTGAACTTTTGATTTGATTGTGTGTACTTTGCATAAAATGACTAAAACACTAAGTGTTATGCTATTATCAGTTTTTTAATCTTGTTTTACATTTTTATTTTGGTGATACCTTTTTGAAACTTTAGTTATAGATTTTTTATTGTGCAAAATAATAATATTTATTAAAAATGAATAAAATTGTAACTTCTTAAATATTTAATTTTATAGGATATTTACACTTTCAAAAATATTATATAACTTGATTTATGATAAAAAGCAAATAATGTCAGTATTTTTATTACCTTTTATTTGAAAATTCTCTTTATAATATCATTCAGAAAATTTCATTATTTTGTTGCTTGCTTGAAAAACAGTTTTCAGATGTCTTTATTTTAGTGTATTTTTTATCTATCTCTTTCATTTTTGCTGAAATTTCTTGTTTCTATTGTATTTGAATACGAAACGATGATGTATGTTTATTTGTTTAAATTATATATAAAAATTGAGCAAATGAATGTTGAACTTCATAAAAACATTGAAAAGTCTTTTTTAATTTAACAAAAAAAGTTTAGTTTTGAACCAAGTTTTTCTAATAATGATTCATCAAATTGCTAACTATACAACTTACCAGTTATTGTTTTATCAAATAAATCTGGTATCATTTGATATCGAAATTTAGTTTACTCTATAAAAAAAATCTTACGACAAACTGCAAGCTGAAAAAAAACTGTTTTTATTAAAAACCACATTCAGATGATATGATAAAATATTAAAAAGTAAATATAATACCCCATAAGATTAAATCACTAATAACATTTCTAATTGTTCCTTATTTCTTTATATCTGCTTTCTGTACAAAGAAATTTAAAATCAAACTCAATTTGTTTTAGTAATTTTGTAGTAAAATACTAAAAGTTTTTTTCTTCTTTTATATTTATATACATTGCTGAAATTAAACTTTTAAAATAAACAACTGAGTTTGAAAATATTTTGCAAAATAAACACAAAGTCAAGTTTTAACTAAATTAATATTTTCAAAAAAAAATGAAATCTTATAAAAATTTTGAAAAATATTTTTATCACTTCTAAAAAACCATTTTAATACAATAAACTTTACTAGTTTACTTACAGTTATTTAAACTGCATTATTTCATTTTTAGAGTATTTTCTAGAGGGTTATGCTATCAGCTGTTAAAAATCCTTGAAATAAACAATTAAATTACAGAGTAGGGGTTTTACAGGTATTTTAAATGATAAAGTAAAACTCGAGAACTCATTTATAGCTGCACAGCTTTTTTTAATAAAAAATAAGCCAATTAATCCATATTTAACAAATAGATCAGAAAGATGTAAGGATTACTATGGTTTGTTAATAAGAAAACATGGATGATTTCTAATAAGAAATAACTCGTTTATTACAAACCTTAACGGTACGATTAGAGTCAATTTTGTTTCATTATTTAATTGATTTAATAAGATAATAATTTGATAAGAAGTGTATTTTTCGACTTTATAAAATATTATAAAATTGTTATAAGTTTACCTTACAGCATTTAAAAAAATCACAAAATACTTTTATTGAAGGATTCTAGTTTTCATTTTTTAATCAGTTTAAAAGTCTTATTTTTTATAAAACTGAAGAAAACGAGTCAAATTACTTTATTTCTAATTTATCCGAATATATATATAAATAGATACTTAAAATAAGTAAATTTGTCTTAAATTGTATATTTTGCAACATTTTGATGAACAAGTAACGTCTTTACCTTGAACTCATTATATTTAATAAGATTTTAATAGGTTTAATGCAGACTTTTTAAAAATTGTTAGCTTATCGCGAAGAAAAAGCGGAATCGTAATACAATGTTAAGTAATTTATAATATTTTGCTAATATTTAATTTTATGCTTGATAGCATTGAAGAAAATCAGATATTAATCCATCAATCAAACTTATTAAAGTTTTTTTGAAAAATAGCTCAACGTTTAGTGTACTTTATTAAAAATATTTCTTAGATAATAACTTTTTTTTTTAATATGAAATTTCATTTTAGTCATAGTATACTTCTTGCTAAAAATAACTTTGACTAATTGTAAAAGAAAAACTCAAATCCTTTTAACCTTTTTTCAGTAATTATTTCTAAAAATAAACTGAAAAGTAAAACAATTCAAAAACTAGATTCAACTCCAAGTACTGAAACTTTACAAAAAGCTATCTTTCTTTTTGATCTGTGTCCAAGATGCTTGCATAATTTACATTTAACAAATTTTAGAAAATTAAGAAAAGTTTTCTTCATATATTTTTAATGAATTTAAATAATATAAAATATTATCAGAAACCACCATCATCATTTTAGTTTTAAAACTAATGTGGGTGTAAAAAAACTACTTTAAAGATAATATGTTCAATTTTAAAAGATTTTTAAAGTTAATTATATAATATCTTTATAATTATTCAAAAATATATTTTTAATTAATGGTGCATTCAGATTAGTTCAACTTTTTTATTTGAGCAACTAGAGAAAATTTATAGCAAAACTAAAATAGAGTTCAGTTCTGCATGTGTAATGTAAAGAGATGTTTTCATAAATAAACATAAAATAATCCGGTTAAAGGGACTTTATGTAGAAATTATTCAGCCTGTTTTGCATTTATTTTTACCAAAACCAACTTAAACGTTAATTTATAAGACAAAAAAGTTGAAAATAAAATATTTCAAAAATATATTTAATTGTATATTGATTAGAGGCTTGATAATAAGAAATTCAATTTTGATGTTATTCAACTGTGATCATTAATCTTAAAACAAATGTAACATTTGCTCTTAATGTTTTATTCCTATTTTGTGTGAAGTTTATTTATAACTTTTTTAATTGACACACAGTTCTATTTTATCATGGCAAACTGATTATTAATCTATTATCATTGTAAAGTATAAAGTTTTAGTGCTACAAAAATAAACTTATTTATTTTAAAAGCAAACAGAGCTAAGCAGTTTATAAATGATGTTAACTGATTTTCAACTAAATTAATTTTGTTGGAAAAAAATAAATACGAAAAATGTGTTTACCTTCGTTAGTCCCTATTACAAGTTAATAAAATTAACCGTTTCTTTAAAAGTGAAAAGTTAAGCCTACCGGCTACGAATAGACTAGCTTTAGTAACTGATTTAGATTTTTAACTTAGAAACTGAAAATGTAAAATAATTGAATTTGATATTTATGAACTAATTTAAGTTTATTCCTGTTTATGCTGTTCTCGACTCAAATACTAACTTAAATATGCTAGATATAGTATCGGGGAGAAAGTTAAAAAGCTTTTTATATGGTGCGCTTTAGGTTAAATTGATATATCTAAATTTCATGGTTTTTTCTTGAAAACAGATGAGAGTTTTAATTATTAATGTGTTTGTAGTAAAAATATATATTAAAATGCTACTCTAAGATTTAAAAAAAAAAACAGTTAAGAAAAACATAGATTTTCCTCAAAAAGTACAAAATACTATTTTCTTATGACTATTTCCAACAACCGAAAAGTTTTAGATAAAACATTACAGTTCGAGTATAAATTTAAATCAACTCTAAATAGCAATAATTTACTTGAAATTTTGAGCTTTTATACTAAATTGCTATTATCAATAAATTTTTAAAGCATAGTCTTATCATCTAGAAAAATAGAAAATTTCTTCTAACGTGTAGAGGTTGTTGTAATTTCATTACATGTTTAAAGTATCGCATTATGTGAGAGAGTTAAAATTTAAACTCATTTTGGGATTAAAGTGAACAGAGACAATTTAGAGATTGCTTGTAAGATTAATATAAAACATGTCCTAAAATAGATTTTAAACAGTAGTATAATAAAGAAACTTTGAATACTAAATAAATTTTTAAACAGTAATTTTGAAATCAATTTTGTAAGTAGATTTTAGAATTGTAACAAAACTGGTGAATTAAATATCAAATATATATTAAATGTAAATAAATATATTAATATTTTAATATATACATATATATTAAATATAAATATATATACTAAATATAAATATATACACTGTAACAGATTTTATCAGATAATGAACATTAATAAGAAGTTAGTTATTATGATATATTTATATTTGTTAAAACATACTTTTAATAGAAATATATTTTCCTCTTTCAGGTAAGTTTTAGGAAATCGGTTTATTTCAAATAGTTTTTAGATTTTTATTGTTGAATTAGATTGTCTTGTTTTTAAAGTTCGGCATATAAGGTAATTAAAGTAGTGACAAAAAGTTGACCATTAAGCTGTTTTATCTATTTGGTTCTAATTTTTAAATAACAAGTAATAGATTTGTTACAGGCCTAAAATTTACCTTTAGTTTTTGTTCTATAACTTGCTTAACGTTTTTTTTATTTCCTGAAAGTGTAAGCTAAACTTATGCTGTAAGTTTATTACAAAGTTGTTATTTATTAAAATAACCAAAACAAATATAAAGTAGTTATGGTATTTTAATATCATGATAATTTTATTCAATCGGATAAGATTTTTCGAAACTTTTCTAAATGTTTTCTTATATTCTAAATTATCTTTCGGTAGTTTAGGAGCTTCAACAAATCAAATAAATAAAAGTGAACTAACATATTGTACATTAGAGCATTATTCTATAAAAAATCTAATTTTTATTAACTTACATTGAAAACGAACTAGAAAACAACACTTAATATGTTTTTAAAATCATAGTTGATTTTATAAACTAAATCTTTAATAAGTTTCTAAACAATATAATTACTTACAGGAACTACAAGCTTTGAGTCAGAACAAAAATAATCAAAGATAATATTTACATTTCATCTGAAAAAAGTTATCAGGTTATCAGATTTCATTTACAATGCTTGCTTATGAGAGAAGCTTTAGTAAGTAGTCTTTGACTTGAATAGAAAGGTTAATCTGTTTTTTTGATATGCAACCTTTGATAAATTGCTGTATCAAAACAAGTCTAAAGAAGTTACTTCCTTTTGATTAAATTTTTAACTAATTTTATTTAAAGTTCATTCAAAAACTTGATGGATGGTTTTTACATGTGTATCGCAGAATGAAGTAAAGTTTGATTTGATACTATCAATAAAAACACAATCTCTGTTGTATAGTTTTTCAGATCTAGTGATGAGATAATCATTTTAATTTTTAAAAATTCAATGGGGTTGAATCGAATATACTATTTTTAAAAAGCAACAATTAAATAGTTACTTGGGAGTCTCTTACCCCCCTGGCCAGGTAAGTTATTTTCTTAGTAAGATCAACTCAGCATGAAACTCTTGCAGAATTTTTTACAACATTGAGGTTGGCCTGGCTGCAGTAATAAGGTTTTAGAAAAGAGGCCTATCTCTTGAAAAAAAGTGCACGTGAGTTTAATGACCTGCCTCAGAAGCATCTTCATGTTAAGAGTTGCCAACGACACTGGAAAATCAAAATTGTTATAATAATAGAGACTTAATAATTATTCTGCTAAATTAGTTTATCTCGTAAACCTTTAGATTTTCTATGCTAATAACACGAACTAGAAGTATATTTTTTACAGTTAAATCTTAAGCTTAGTTTTAAAGAGGAAGAGTCGTTTAGCAAAGTATCTACTTAGGTGCTACTCAAACGATCGCTTAAGTTGTAATTAAAAGTTGGTGTCGAAAATATTTGAAATTCTACATTAAAATGCATTAGAAATTATTGTGAAAACTTTCTAAGGTCCTTTTTAGTATTTTGACTGTTATTTTAAAGCATAAACTATTTTTTTATTTAAATACCAATTACTTTTACCAAAATATATCTTAACTTTAATCCACATTATCAATACACCAAAATCGTAAAACTTTTTATTTATAAAAACTTTTTGCAAAATAGTGAACCTATGGTAATAAAATGTAAACAAAAATTATAATATTTTTTAAATATAAATGTGATGCTATGCAAATGACTTTATTTTCTTTTATTAAAATGTTTGCTTAACTTTTCTTTTTAAACATAGCGATTATTTTCTAAGGTTTCTTCGGTTTATTTGACTTTTGTTAATAATTACTTACAAATTGTTATGATAAAAATATTTTTTTTGATTATGATGTTTAAAATAATGAGTATTTTATAGAGTAAATACTTTAAATCATTTTTTGATTACTTTTTCATTAAAAAAACCATAAATGATCAGCTAAAGAAATAACTAAGGATTTTAAATTTTTTTTTAATAAAAATTAGAATTTAATTAATTTATTCAAATTAACAAATATAATGCTACCTAATTTTAAACTAACTTACTTGGTAGTTTTCCCATTCTTTCTTCACTATTTACATTAAACTGTGATACTTGAGACTATTTCATTATTTTTTTGTAGTCTTACTATTTTTTGTTTACTCCAAAAACTGTAGAATTTATCAGTTACAGCCATATGTCAAATAAAATACATAAATATAAACTTTATTTTTGTATTCAAAATCTACTTTAATATGACAAAAGCTATTTTGATATGATTGTACAGATATTTATAAAAAAGATAAAAATGTATTTTGAACTGATTTCTGCTTCTCTTATTCGCTTATGGCTATTTTCAATATCAGACTTAGTAGAATGGTTGAAGGTCAGACCAGAACTAACAACTCCAAATACTTCATGGGAAAGAGGTAACTCAAATATAAACATTTTTATTATAAACTTGAAAATTTAATAAATTTCAATTATAAATAATTATGATTGTTTCTTCATGAAAAGATAATTTGTTCTAGTCTTAGATTAAACTTTAAATTTTATTAAAAACATTTTTCTAGTCAAGGAAGGCTTGTCATTACCATTTGGATATAAGCAAAAAGGATCTTATCATGGGGTAAGATGAATTTCATGAAAATCATCAAGTTCTTAATAAAATAATTAAAGTTAATAATTTTTTGGCAAAAACTTCTTTTCTTTTGTAATATTTATCCTTTTTATCATTTTAGATTAAGATTTTAATGTTGTTATAAAATTTTATTACATTGGTCATGTGACTTATTTGAATTTTAAAAGAATAACAAATTTATTTTGAATGGTAATGATTTTTAAACTATAACTTTTTCAATTAGAGTACTCTGCTTTTATTCTTTGCAAAACAACTGGAAGCAATAAACCCTCAGCTTCATTGCATCATTTTCATTGTAAGTCTTTATAATTTTAAAAAGATTACTTTGATTCAGTAGTTTAAGTTATTTCTTTGCTATTTACTAAAATGCTCATATCTTTATTGTGACATTTTTCTGACTTATTTTTATAGGTTTGCGATCTATTAACTGCAATGTTTCTTCATAAATTTGTCAAAAATGTCTTATTTAAAGAGGTCAGTATAACTTATAGAAAGATCATTAAGATGTCTTTAAATATTTTTCATATATAGTTGGCTTATTCCTTACTTTTAATAAATCAAGTAATCTTAAAACTTATTTTTATAAATTTTAACTACTTGTACTTGATACAATACATTTTTTTTTCTTTAAAAGATTCAATTTTCATTGAATTTTTATTTACAGTTTTCTTCAGAAACTTTTTGCCGTCAGTGGAAGTACTGTGGTTTTGATGTTAAGCAACTAAAAAATGAAACTAGAAATAAAATAGCTCACCTTGTGTTTATGTTGTTAGTAAATCTTTTATATATTTTTCGTAACTATTTGAGATGATCTATTTTAATAAAATTAACAGCTGAAAGTAAAGTAAGAATTAAGAAGACATTTTTGTGTCTTATCTATGATTAACTGTAAAATAAATATTTTTTGGATATGCTGCGTAAGTCGAAGAAGTTGATGAAAGAAAGTTGAAGGACTCCTTTCTTGCTCCTGCATAAGTCTTGATTATTAGAGCAACATGCCCTGGTCTATCCAATCCTACAAATTTCTCTGACTTTATTCCCATAGCTTTTGCTTCTCCCAAAGCAGCCACAAGTCATTGGCAGTATTTACATAGCTGGGGGAGATTTATAGTGCTTGATAGATGGTATTATGATTTGCAGCATGCCATATCTTCGACTACAAGATGGGATTAGAACCCACGCGTTCAAAGTTCAATAGATTATGAAACCAATTATGTTTTTCTCATCGCTAAAATTTAGTTTATAAAATACAATAGAGTACTTTTTAATTTGATGATGAAAATTGAAACAATTTTTGTAATTCTTTTTATTTTCAGATATCTTTTCAACCCTATGACAATATTGACATGTGTTGCACAAACTACAACAATTTTCAACAATCTTTTTCTCAGCTGCTTTTTGGTACAGTGTGTTTCAGGTGTTGAAATGTTTTCTGTTATCACATCTGTTTACATATTACTTACATTTAATTGATTTATCATGTCTCCTTAGGAAACCTTCTAGCTACGACTTTCTTTTTGGCTTTGTCAACTTATGATACTTTGTATTCAGTTCAATTAATGAGTGTAGTTTGTATAACTTACAGTGATAGCAATCAACAGGTAAGTTTTAAGAGATTGTTTTTAGATAACTGATGTTGAATTTTTACTTCTGCTTTTTAGTTGTATAATAATTTATTCCAAATAATTTTGTTATCTGTAAACTGAGGTATACTTAAAAGTTACTAATTCTTTTTTTATTTTTTATTTAAGATCTGATTAAAATAACATTTCAGAAAGATGCAAAAACTTCTTTACATTCAGTCATCAAATGCTTCCTGGGATTTATTTGTTGGATGATACTTTTAATATTTACAGCTTGTGCAGTAGGAAATTCAGAAGATGTCTTCAAGCATTATGAGTTTATGTAAAACTTTTTAAGTTTTCCACATTCAAGCAATTCTTTCTCATGCTTTTTTTCAATGTTTTAGATGGAATTTATCTGACCAAACTCCTAACATTGGAGTATTTTGGTATTTTTTCACGGAGTTATTTGAACATTTTGAATATTTTTTTCTCGTCATTTTTCAACTGAATATTATCTTTTATAGTCTACCACTTTCTCTAAAACTTCGGTTAGTTAAACAAAAGTATTTTATAATTTTACAAATCAGTATTTGTTATTAGATCGAATCCATATTTACTTGCATTTGCCCTACTTGCATTAACCTCAATTTTCAAATCTTATCCAACCTTGGGGGACACTACTTTGTGGTTATCTCTGGTCCCTATGTGGTCATATACATTCATGTGTAAGTAACCCTTCTTTTATCATCTTGACTTTTGATACAGACACATTTTTGAGGTTGTTGTTTTTATATTTGTCTATAATTAAACTATTCTTTATTTGTTTAATCAGTAACTTTGAATTAATGCGATTAGCAATAACTAGCCACTATTTATAGACCTCCGTGATTCTTTGGTGACAGTTTTTGCCATACTCACTACTCTTCTATTGTGCCCTGTCATGTGGTTTGTTTGGATTTCAGCAAATTCTGGAAATGCAAATTTCTATTTTGCTGCTACTCTGGTATTTTCTGTCACTCAGGTTAACAACTTCATTTATATATTGCTTAATAAGTTTTATTTTTATTGAAATTTGCGGTTTACAAATCTTTTTATTTATTCTTTTAATGTAAGTCACTTAAAGAATAGTTCTCATATTTTGCTAGAATTTTAAACATTTAAACAGCATCTACCACTAAATGTTGTTGCTTAATAACACTCGATTAATCTTGGGTCTTGTTTAGGATTATTATTTTACAATTTTCTTTTGCAGCTGTATTTGCTATCTGATGTACTACTAAGTTTTCTAAAATGGCAACATTATTTAAGAAATCCGTCTAGAACTGAAAAACCGGAATTGGGCATCCACCCTAATTTGATTTTAGTAAATTAAGAAAGATTATTTTGAGTTACTACTGAATTAAATTTTTAAATTATTTCTGCATTTTTTGCAGTATTTGTCAGATTTATTATTACATTTGAAACAATAAGTTCATTCTTGGTTGTAAGAGTTGATTAGTGATTAGCTGCTAATTTAGATCCTGTATTTGTCAATCTTTATGTTTTTAATATATGTTTGTTAAAAGATATTTTATTTGAAAGAAATTAATAGACTTATGTTGTCACAGATAAGTTTCTTAGATTATTTCATTCAATTTTTCTGTTGTATTTCATTAAATTGAAATAATTGAACTGATTTTTAAACTGTTTATATGTTTATTTTTACTTACAACAACATAAGCTATAAAGTTTTATATTTTTCTAAGGTTTTTAGTTAATAAAAAAACTTTTATGTTTTCAAAAACCAAACCATGTTGACTTCATCTATTAGTATTGTAGTTTATTTAATTGTTTCAGAAAGAAAATAATATAAATATATACTATAGTAAATGATATCTTTGTTTTTTTTTGTTTTGCATTGCAATTCTTATAAAACTTTTCTTAAATAATTTTGGAAACATTTTATACCTGATATAAACATTCCAAGAAAGCAGAAGAAGAATTTTGAATTTTCTAACAATTATTAAAATATACAAAACTTTATAAACATAATTGAAATGAAAAATTCTCGAATATTTGTAGGATGAAGCCTGAGTGATGTTTCAAGTTCCATAATTTTTTTCAACACAATAAAATATTTATTAAGAACTTATCTTTAAATCACCAAAATTTGTCTCTAATGTAAATATACAAATTTTTGATAGAGCTGTAATGACTTTCGTTGACTAAAATACTTGACAGTTACCGTTTACGATATAATCTGATTGATATCAGCATTTATAGTTTATTAATTAGGCTTGTTATAATATCATTTATTTCCCACCTATAAATAGATATTGACAATGATTTGGGACTGCTTTATAAACTCAGACACAAAACCCACGATCCGTTGACCTCGATATTAATGCCCCAACTCACAGGACAATTTCACCGAGCAGTAGATCTATAGAGTGCAGATATTTCGACTTAAGCTGTTATTCACTATAATCAAAACCCAAATATGACTGCCATGTTCCTTTCATCTAATACTTCGGCTTAAAAAGCTCAATCCAAAAAAATAGTTTTTATATAAAAGTGTTTTGACAACGATAACGTAGGACCATATATCTTGTGTAAACTTGAACAAATATTTGAATTGAACTACTTAATTGAAATAATGTGATATAAGCATATATTTCAACTTTCACGATATTATCTCTAAGTTTACCAAATGAAATAACAGTATATTTCTGTCTTATATATTTAATTTTATTACTCAATGTAGTTTCGCTTACAGTCGATATTCAACTTTTGGTAACTTTCTTAAGACAAACTGAGGTTTCAGACTCAATGTTTTGAGTTTATAGGCTAAATAATTAACCATTTAATGAAACAATGCCTGCCTCGAATGGATTCAGCTAACTAATTGTTAAGAAGAATAACATGTTTTATTTAGTTCTAAATTTTGTATCAAAAATAGAACATACATCACTGAATAATTCGCTCAGACTTTTTTTATATTATTAAAATTTATTTGACTTCTTGAAAATAATGTAAGCAATATCGTTTGTGTCACAAATATTTAAACTCTTAAAGTTTTAGATAATAATTCTAAGATCTAAGTCATAATTAGCATCAACTTAATTATTCATTCTATTAGTTGTTTTAAGCACGTGTAAAACATGTTAAACAGTTATTCATTTATTTATATTTGTTCGTTGAAAAATATTTTAGAAAATGCTTGAGAAAAAAAAAACTTATTTTTGATTTTTATTATAGGAAGCTAGTTTATTTTTATTAGCTTTTATGAGGAAGTTGGATTGTAAAAATGCTCTGAAATAAAACTAACAGGTTTTTTTAAACACATAGACTGGCTGTAAATAACTATCGTAGTCTATTATTAGTGCTTCAAATGAAAAAAATAGTTTTTTATTTTTGTGAAATAACTATAATTTTGTTTATATACCAAATTAATAATTAAAAAGATTAAAGTCGACCAAAACTGTAATAATAAAGAAAATAGATTTTTAGTGTAGCAGAAATAATTTTATTTTAGAACAACTGATTTAATTTGAAAGCACAAACTGAAACATTACTTTATATAAAAAACACTCAAAATAGAAATGATTTCTCTTCAGATGAAAAAAAATAAAGAATACGAAGAAACTTGATGAAACTACAAAAGTATAATAAAATGGTAAAGTAAGTAACTAAGATTGATATATCTATCAAATGTCAGATATTTTTGAATAATTTAATGTAAAACAGTAAGAACAAGATGTGTTAATTAATTTATATATATTATCAATTATCAGAATAAGTAATATTTAATATCTGTTTTATAATTTTAATTAAATAAGTAAAAAAATATGAAACTCTTGAAAAAAGATTAACTTTCATTAATCGTATGAACAAACTTTTAACAAGATATTTAAAATTATAAATTAGAATAAAAATATTTCTTAAATGTTGAATCTGTACATTAAAACACAATCAAGCTGTATCACTGGTTCAAATAAAACATGCAAAAACAATTATACAATAATAGTGTATTACAAAAGTTAATTCTTCAGTTTAGTTATCTCACTGAAAAAGAAGAACTTAAATCCTTCTATCAACTCGTCAATCTTTAAGACGAATGAGTAACATTTAAATTTGACAGAATGTAATAATTCAAATTCAATAACAGCGATTAGTTGTCAGGTCTCACATCTTCTGACGTTTCACGTGAAATTTCCATAACGGTTATTGGCTTATGTTCACAATTACACATGGCTTTTACTTTCTTATCACCTGTTTGCTGTTTAAAATTGACAGCAAGTTTATCTTTATTGTCGTTTAAACTATGTATAAGGTTTCGTATTTGCTGTTCCAGTGAACCTAATGAAAAAAATATATGATCTTGCTATAGCTCTGAGTCAGTTTTTTTTTGTTATTTTATCTTTTATTATAATTAGAACTATTCTATATAAAGTTTTCTATTGTGTATAAACTCAGTTTTGTTCACCTTCGAACCCATGATCAACTAGATGGCCTTGTAAGATGTCTATTGCACTATCAACTTGCTTCATTAATTTAATTTCCTTTTGAAGCTTCTTATCATATTCTACAATATTTTATATATTTATATACATATTTACAAAATGCCCTTTTTTAAGTAGGTATGAACGAAATCATTAAATCAATTTTTTGTATTTACCATCGATCATTTCTTTGCAAATTCTTCGAGATTTACTCTCTAATTCAATTGTATTACAGCCAGGTTCTCCTTTACTACCTTGAACACCCGGAGGTCCCTATTTATGATTATAATGTCACTAAAACAGTATTTCAATTCGTAATTTTAATTAAGAACAAACTCATTTCTTCAAAATTATTTATCAAAGATTTATAACTCATTTAATAAATGCAAACCTGTGGCCCAGTAGGTCCAACATCAGGTTGATGATTTAAGCTGGTATAGTCTTTATAATTCTTTAGACGATAAGATGAAGAACTTTTAGATAGATTTAATAGGTAAAGAAAGTTGAAAATACTTACCAAATAGCTTTCAGGTACACTTATTTCTTTAGTCAAGCTCTGTAAAAAAGTCTTGTGATATTTTTTAACAATAATACATTTTGTAGAAAGAAATTCTTTTAAAAACAATAATCTTTTTTATGTCTCATTATTTTTAACCAAATTTATTTACTCTTTTGTTCCGTACACCTGCCGCTCTTGGGATAATTTCTTTAATTGCTTCTGGTCCAGCTAAACAAGGCTTACCAGGTGGTCCTGGTGGACCACGTGGTCCAAGGTTTCCGGGCTCTCCTTTAGACCCAGTAAAGCCTCTTTGACCAGGAGCACCCTATTATATATATTTTTAATGGTCAAGATTAATTGAGATTAGTTTTTCAAACTTTGCTTCCTCTTTGTCCTTTTTGGCCTGGAAATCCTCTGATCGGAACAACATTTCTCGCAGCAAATCCGTTTACCTATGAATCATCGTTACAGTTATTTTGCGCAAATTTCTATTTTATTAATAAACAAGATTTAGAACTTGATTTTAAATAAAAACTTAAAAATTGAATGAACCGGAAGATTGTTAGATCCCTTGATGCACCTTAAACATTTCTTTCTTCGAGGTAGAACTGAAAATCAAAGAAGTTTATTAAAGACTTTAATAATTTTTTTCGTGAAAATTATTCATCATTTAACTTGTTATGAGAAGCTTATCTATAATGATGTTTTTAAACATCTGAAACACCTCTTTTTCTTCTCGTGGATGCCTGACAAATACTTCTTCGCATCCTCTCAAGGACTCCTGGTAGCATACTAAAATGATTTATCCCAATACTGAATGTTGACGAAGGCTTTGACGCCAAAGCATTTGCCCAATTTCTCTTAACATCCTTCAAAGCAACGACAAATACCAAAATACCTAAAAACAAAAGTTGGAATGAATCATTTGTATTGACAATCAAACAATTAAAACAATTATCTTTTAACTTTTTATTCAAACCAACAATGACCTTCTCTTTTAAGTTTGCGAGCTTGAAAAACCGCATTATCTTTTGAAGTATCACTTGTTATAAGAACCACAATATTCCGTGTTGGAAGTGGTTTTGTTGAATTATTCCGGAATACGTTGCGACGAACAAAGTCTAGAGCGCGACCGGTGTATGCATTCCTTCCTGTTTTTGTATAAAAAGATCAATTGTAGGTCGACCGATAAACTTTAATATGTTTTGAAGCATGTGATTACTTGTCATATACAAAAAACAGAAAACAATTTATTTTCTAAATTATACAATAAAATTATTTTTAAATCAATTAGAAAATTAAATTTCAAATGTTTATGTAATCCTTTAAAAATAAAAAGCTAGCACTTGTATAAACTTGTTGATATTACCTGAGGTTTGTATGGTGTTTACGTACTGATTAATTTGTTTTCGCGTCAATCGAGTCATCATTGGAAGAACAAAATGAGCTTGTTCAGCAAATTGCACAATCGACAAACCAACTCCATAAATTGCAATTGGAGGTAGCTTGTGGAGGTTATGTCTTCTCACCGCCTGCCGCTTCTTGTTCTCAGCAGCTCTTATATACACAAGTAGCTTTAGTTTTTAGCCGCTTTCAAGTTTTGTATGAAATTATGATAATAGTTTATCTATTTACTAAAACTCTACGTTAAATTGATTTTAACACAACTTATAAACTAATTGAAACTACATAAGATAATTTGTATAATCTATTCTTTGGGTAAACATACTAAATTCTGAATACCACTTTATTTATTTAACTTGTAATTTAAATTAGTTAAGTAATTAAACTAATTACAGAAAGTTCATTAGATGGTAAATTAAGATAGTATTCACTTGTCTATCGCTTCTATTTGTAGAGAATTGATGAGCTGTTTCAGCCAATTTTTCAACAACTTTAATTCACGATTTTGAGTTGTATTTGTGCTATCAATGAGAAAGACAATATTACAACCAGCCATCAGACATGTACTCGCTCCTGAAAAAGCCCAGCATTTAAAAAAGAGCAATTAGACGCTACTTTATGAATTTATTGAGCCAAAAATTAAATCTTTAGTCACTTATCGTTTCAGCAACTCTCTACAATTACTTGGTTGTAAACTTACGACGCCTAGTAAGTCTTGTAGACATCGAATGAGGTATTACTTTATATATATCAGTAAAAGATATTGGATGTGAATAGCTATCTTCGATTGCCATTTCTTCAAGTGGAATTTTTCCCATATCAATATTAACTATTTCGGTTACGACATGGTCAGTAAACGTTACAGAGAACTCGTGAGTTTTTGAATGATTTGTCAATAGTGTAAGCACCACAGGAGACATCAAATTAAAAGAAAAAATGATAAAGTACAAAAATGGGATATAAATGCAACTAAATGAGTTATCAAACATGTTTCTAATTGAAAGACCTGAAAACAATTTTCAAATTTAAAAGAGATTCTTTTTGTAGCAATCCAAATAAAAATACATTTTAAATCAAGCCTTGAAAGAGCGGATAATATAATCGTAAATGTTTTATTTATACCTATAAAGAACGCCTTTAATAGGAAGCACTGTTTAAACCGGTTTAGGTGACCGTTTAAACGGACATTCTTTAACAGCCAACATTTTTCCAAATATTTACTTTAGAATTTTTCAAAATTTCATACATTATTCAGCAACTTGTTGAGATCTTTATTTATCAAGTTAAACATAAAAATCTATTTTTATATTTGAACCATTTAGTCATATCAATAAATTTAAAAAAGTCATTTCATGAGAGTCATCTTTAAAACTCTACTCTACTCTCCCACAAAATCAAGAAATTTTATTTTATTTCTTAACTTGTATAAAAGACTTTTCAAGCAAGAGACTTACAATGTTTTGTTAAACGATTGACAATCTATTTTATATACAACATTACCGACGATAATTAATATGATTAAGTAAGTATACAACTGTTGATGCATAAAAACTACATTAAAAATGTCCCTGTTTAAACTAAAAAGCAAAAACTTTCCTAGTTAATTTCACAATTAAGCTTTACTTAACTTTTTGAGAAGCAGTAACAAATATTATAATAATTCTACTAAAATTTTAACAATTTATTATTAAACTGATATGCTACTATTTGATCTACTGATATAGCTCATAGCTTTCATTAATAATGAATTTTATTAAATCTG
This sequence comes from Pegea sp. RAD2-039, assembly GCA_034620365.1. Taxonomy (NCBI): domain Eukaryota; kingdom Metazoa; phylum Chordata; class Thaliacea; order Salpida; family Salpidae; genus Pegea; species Pegea sp. RAD2-039. The sequence goes on from JAQGEQ010000192.1 coordinate 3,613,223, forward strand.
AAACAACTTTTAATAGCATTTTGTGGATTACTTTTAAACAAAGAATAGTAATTGGTTCTTTGTAATACTATCTGATACTGATTGTAAAATAATAAAACAATGAATTGAAAAACAGTAAACCTTTTCTCAATACAATCATGAAAAAAACTACCAAAAAAACAAAATTTTCTCCACTTTTTAGTTTGTAAAATATGATTCTTATGCAATCAACTATTTTATTTACATTTAAAGAACTAACTTAAAAAAAATTGGTTTCATACTAAAACGAAAATTCGTTTTAGGTTCTACTTTGACAAGTAAAAAGGAAAAAATATTAGTTCTTACAAACAAAGCATTCATTTCTTAATGATTTGTAAAGTTAAAGCTTAACTGATACAATAAAACTAAAGTAAATTTAATCACATTTGACCAGAAAATTCAATGCTACGCTTTTTACCAACGTGTTTTTAAAGACAACATTAAATAAATACTACGATAATAATTAACCTACAAACTGAAAGTTATTACTATTCTTACATAGTTTTAGATAATCAAATCATTAAAATAACGGCATGGAAGATATCTTAACAAGTAAATCACATATGTATCTATTAATTTCTTGTATTCAAGAATATTTTTAAACTTTAATTTTAATATTTAACTATTCAATTTAAGATAGTTATTCAGTAATTTAACTTTTTATTCGTCAACACTTTTTAAAATAGTGTGAAACTTACAGATAAAAAAAACTAGATTTTTATAATATTAATAAATATTGAAATTTTCTAATTTGTTGGTTGTATGCTAAGTAATATTAGTTTATACCAAATAGATAAAAGAAATTTTGAAATAGCAAATGCAATAAACTTTGAAATAATGCTAATTACTATTATTTACTAAATTGATTATAAATCACTTAACAGTAACAAAACAATTTAAAAAAAGTAAACTAGTTTTTATCATTAAGAAAGCTAACTTGATAAAGTTAACATGAAAAGTTATGTTTCATAATTGAAACTTAAAGTTGAATTCTTTTAATAATGTTTTTCAAAATTGCCAAACAAAACATTTCAACTGATTTTCTCATCGTTTATCAAAATTAAAACTAAAAGAAAAAATCTTAAAAATAAAACAAACTGACTATTGCAACACACAAGAAGCTAATTTAAAAAATGAATTGCTTTGCTAGCATACTATTCGGGTTTTCAATTCATTAAATTGAGAGTACTGTAAAAGTATACTGAAAGTTTTATTACTAGCGAGTGACTCTTCTAAAATGTGGCTTATTTTTAAGGTACAACTTGTAACTTATGAATGTTAGTGAGTATCAACAATTATATGGCAGAGGGTAAAAACGTAGTGAAATTGGTGGACGAATTGTTAGTTTAAAATTCTTTAGTATTTCCGGTGAATCATCAACAAATTCATGTCACACGGTATGAGTTTCCAATAAAAATAACAAGCTGCCAACATTTTAAGGAACAACTGTTAGCCTATTGATGATCTCAATGTCTTTTTAATGGTTTTAAAACTGGTTAATTCTCAATTTACGACCAATTATTCAAGACAAAAGCATCATAGAAAGATGGAATTATTTCTATCTGTAAACTTCAACGAGTATAAATAATATAAAGTTTGCCGGCAGCGTAATCTAAAACTTATTTCAAACTTGACAAGTGTTAGTTTTACGTAATCAATTCTTAATATCAACTTACTTGTGCTTATAGCTTTAAGGTATTTGCTTGGTCGAATCTTTGGTCGTGTTGCCTTTTTCTTGTTTCGATTATCATCTAGAGATTTTCTAATTATTTCGTTCATACTTTTTCGCTCATTATAAAAAGCCATGCGTGTTTCTACATTTACCATTTCGGCAAAAAAGAATGTACAATGAAGTTTGTCTTGTAAAAGGTTATTTTAGGTTATTAAGATTCTATATTTATAGCAATAAAATTTGCACTTTCTAAATACGATGGCTAGCTATTAAACGTGAAGTTGATTTTCTGTTTTTAAAACTATTAATATTTGTGATTAAGAAATGTTTACGTAAATTCAACCTCGAGAAGTAGTTCTTTCATCTATTGACCATCTGTGGTTAGAAAAGATGCGAAAATATACAATTGATTTAGATTTGACACCTTCACCGTCAAATGCTTCAAGCATTAGAGTGTAGTTGGTATTTGGTTTTAAATCAGTTGTAAAAGAATATCTCAATTGAACTTGACGTCTGAATCAACCATCATTCAGTTGAATGTCTTTCAACTAATCTATCAGAACACTCACTTTGGTTTGATAAGATCACTCAAAATTAGACCACTTGTGTCTAACAGCTTGATACCATAAAGTTCAGGCCACTCATCAGGGGCCCACCATTCAGCAACTCCTCTTCTGTAAATCATTTGTTTCTTCAATTAATAAACTAACAATCTTATAAAGTTATCAATTAAAAATATTTATCGAAAAGCAAACTGTGAATTCAAATAAGAACCGAACCCATTCGAGCTTTGATAGACAGTTAGTTGATGTGGTTGAAGGAGTCGCTCACGTTTAATACGATTCAACGAAAACTCATCAGACCGAGCGCAATCGATAACCGCATGATTTAGAACTAAATTAAACTGATCAAATCCTCCCAGTACGTACCTATGCATAATTGATTGGCTGTGAAGAAATGATTATCTTAACTTTATTGCTCTAATACAATTGAAGTTAGTAGCAGTCTAAAATACTTTGAATATGGAACTTCTGCATTGTGTGCCATTTGTATAATGATTGAAGTAATTCCATTCTCTGCCAGCTCTGATTCACTTTCGGGCATTAAATTACTGTAATGCTGATTGGTCAGGATTAGTAACAAAATACGAGGTACTCCACTGCGTGAGTTTTGGAAAAGGTTCTGAAATTAGTTTCTAATATTTGTTTCTTTTATAATTGAAATTTGGGATTCGTCTTCTTTGATAGTTTCTTAAAGTATTAAAAAATCAAGAACTCTGTGAGTACTCACAAATACAGTTTCTTTAAACATCTTGTGGCTTAAAACTGATGTGCCAGCTTTTCGGTTTAGAGTCATCATTTGGTTTAACAAGAAAGTTCTGTTTTGTGACTCTTGTTTATTGACAACAATTGTTGGAGTGTTAGACAATTGAACAACTTGTAAGCTGTAAAAACAGAAATTAAGAAAATTTAATTGTTGCAGCAAATTAGAATTTACAGTTTGATATACTATTTTGTTTTATCAAAATTAAAAAAACATTTAACAGAAAAGATTATATATTTTCCAAAATTAAAAACTATCTCTAGTTATGTCCTAATTTATTAAATTAATAAAGTTAATCAAGTAATAATTAACAAATTCATCAGTTACAATGTAAACAAACAACTTTTAGATTACTTATGCATGCATTATAAGCAATTTTACCTGACACTATTTTTTTCTAATGTTTCGTAACAGTTTACCAAATTTTTGAGAAATTGTCTTGTCATTACAATATCCCGATCGAGTAAATTTGGAGCCATTTCGAACATTACAACGATTTCTAACGCTAAGTTGATTCTAAGAGCTTGAAATTGAATTTCTTGTAGATAGCTTAAATGACCATTCATTGAAGCCTGAAATGTTTGGACAGTGATGCAGTTGTTTGAAACATTTATCTCTAAAATCTACCTGCAAGGTTGCATTATACTTTCTTCCAGGTGTTAAGTCTGAGATGATTACAACAAAAAAGTTTTGTAAATCTTTGTTGTTGGCAGCAAATTTATTGTGAGTTTTGTTTTTATAGAATTTTTCCTTTACTTGGTTTCCATCTTCATCAAAAAGTTTGATCAAATACAAAAGATTATCATCTGCTTCATGATTCGGAAACTTTAGAAGCCTCCATGTAAGCTCTACTCTTGATTCGGCGATTCCAGAAACATGAAAGCCTCCAGGAATAGGAAGGTCTGAAATTCAAAACTTAAATGTACAAAATTCAGAAATAAAAACTATTTTCCATTTTGATTGTAAACAAAAAATAAACTTCAGTCAACAAACTAAGCTTGCAAATCAAGCTTTCATATTTTATATATTTTATTGTATGTTTACCTGTAGTTATGTAAGCTCTACTGGCCGTACTGTAAACATCATCAACATAAACTGCTTGTACTCTTATTTCGTATTCATATCCAGGTCGAATTATATTTGAACTAATATAAGTGGTCGTGTTGACTAAACAAAAAACAGATTTTACTGTCATTGTAAAAAAGGAGAAGTTTACAGAAAACGTTTGGTGGCTTACCAGAATGGTTTGCTTGTATCATTTGCTGTGTTTGTCTGATTAAAACTGAAATTCTGTATCTTATAACAGCAGCTGAAGGGCTACACCATTTGATTAATAAGGAGCCTGTTGCATTTTGCTCGACACTGACATTTAGCGGAGGAAACATATCTAAAACAAATTTTACCTTTTTGAAAATTTAATTTTTCTTCAACTAATATAACATTAAAAAAAGATATTATCATACTTTTATTCTCATTAATTATAAGTAAATGAAACAATAATCACCTAATTAGAACATTTGCATACTTTTAAATAAAATTAATCTTAGGTAGATAAGAATCATCAATTTTATTGTATTTTATCAAATACTACTTTTGTCTGAAAAACTTGTAGAAAATTAAACAATTATAGTATAATACTTTTAAGAACTTTCAAATTCATAATCGTATTCTTGAATGGAAAACGAGCTTATAGTGATTTTAATTTGTACTTTTATTGGTAAGCATTGAAATAGAATTTACAAAATTTAATACCGGTTATATACCAGTTGTGGTTATAACGTGTGTTTTATCACTGTCCTTTCCGTATCCTTTTGATTGAACTGAAACGTTGTAGGTGTGTCCCGGTAAAAGATTGTACAAAGTCAAAGACCTAAGAAGATTAAAAAGCAAATTGTAACAAAAATTTCTAATTTATTTATACAGTGAAATCAAAAGTAGAATAAAAAAATAATATTAAATATTTTAAAATGAAATAATTTTTTATCTAGTTTTCATAAACAGTTGTTTTACTCAAATAGATTTTGGACGCTCACTTTTTAACATTCTGTAAGATGCTATGTTCAGGATTACAGCCTATCTCTTTAATTTAAAGAGTTAGTTTCATATTTTGTGAAAGTAATTTGATTAAAGTTTCAAAGTCAGCCAAAGTTAAAGTAAAATTTGAAAAATAAACTATTGTGGTTGACCGATACTTTAATGATGAGTGGCTCGCTTTTGTTTTACTAAATATACTTGACTTATATTCTAGTAAAAACTTTTACAAACGCCTACTATTTTACTTTTTGTTAAGAAAATTTTGTTTTAAAGAAAACTTAAAAAATGATAGGTCATAAAATCCTATGTAAAAAAATTATTCAAAAAACTTAAATTACTAAAATGTTCTTAAAATAAAATAGTTTTCAAGAAAATTCAAATAAAATGACAAATTTGATAAAAATTTTCTGAAATCTGATTAAAAAGAATAAATAACAAAAATAATGTACTTTGTAGGCTTATTTCTAACCCAATTACAATTAGTTAATATTTAGTTTGTAAAATTCTATACTGAAAATAGACTATATTTAACTACGATTGTTTAATTCAACTTTTTTTTATTTTGTATTAAAAAAATGTTCAAGTAATTAAAAGATTTATTTGCAATTTTTTTAAATTTAATCAGTTTAGATTATTTTAAATCTTTTCTCTTACAATAAAATTTGATTCAAGTTAATGAGGATTTTTACATAAAAAATTTTCTTAAAACTTAATTACTCAAAACAAACCTTTTCCATACTAGCCATCATTCAATTGTTTATTTTACAAACTATTATTGAATAAAATAATTTATTTTTATTGCTATTATTAATATTTATAATTTCATCAACTAAATATAAAAATAGCTACTTGAAAACAAATTCTCACTTGTAGTTTTGAAAAAGAAAACAATTAATAACAAAATGCAATTTCACGAAAAAAAGCCATATGTAGAAAAAAAATTTATCAAATAAAAAATATAATTATTTAATTATCAATGACTATTATCAAACAAAAATTTAAATCCAATTAGAGTAATTTCGCAAAATATTTGAGTAAAAGCTCCAAAGTTAAAAAACGATTACCTTGCATTACCTTAATTAACTTGTTATAAAAGAAGTTCGGAAAATTTTCATCAATGGCCAAACTCTTATATATTGGCTTTTATATATTTTATCTATTTAATTCTAACAATACTTTATAATTTTTCCATTGAAGTGTAGTTTATCTACTTTGAATTTTTGTTTGATGAATATATATGTTAATTTAAAATCGTAATTCCTTGTAAAATTTTGTCTCTTCAACTTTGTGAGTTTATGTTATTATATTAAACGTAAATCTTTACTTACTGTTCAGATTTCCCGACTAAGTACACAGCATCACTTCCATTACAAGTGATGATGTATCCTGTTATCAAACTGGACTCTGGTGCCGACCATGTAACTTCGATTGAAGTGTTTCTGATGTCATTTATTTTCACACTTAGTGGTGAAGGTAGAGATGGATTAACTGAAATTATTTTTATTGTTCTTTAAATAAATAAACAGTCAAAAAGTTTTTGTTTTAATTTTAGGCAAATTTTTCTATTAAAATTGTTATTTAAATGAGTGGAATTTTACAATTCTGATAATAAAATCAGATAAAAATACATTTCACATCAAAAGTAAAACTCAACAAACCTCTTTGATAGTAATTAAATACTTCTTCACAAATCGATTGTGATAAATTGAACTGAATCATGTCAAGATCTTTATATGTCTCAACATAATATGATTGATGATAAAAATGACTTTCTCTTCTACTTATTTTTGCTCCACCAACTTGAATATGAAACATAATTGTTCCGTCTGCTTTTAATCTCTACAAATACATTAGTCACAGTCAGACAGGATGATATATCTTATTTTATTGATGCTAGCATGTCTTAATATTTGAAATTTTTGAACTGTTTGATTGAGCAGGCCATCTTTTGATAAGAGCAGCATTGTATAATCTGAAAGATTAGTAATTAAATTGTTTAACTAAACTGGTTTCCTGAAATCTTTTCCGGAATTAAGAAGTTTGTTTTACAATTGAGTCAGATGTTGAACTGTAAGATAATTACTGATATATCTCATCCAAAAATTACTGTAACCCAGATATTTGGATTACAAGTGTAACCCAGCTAATCTTAACATTAAACATGGATAATGTTCTAATGCATTTTATATACAGCTAAAACACAGTTTGGAAGAAAATATATTTACTATACATGTTATATTTGGACGGTCAGTTTGACAAATCTGACTTTGAAAAGTATACCAGTATGTAAAATCGTGTAAAAAGTATTACTAATTACAAGTTTTTGCTTTTGTGCTTAAATATAAGACTTGTTCCACCAACGCATTAAAGAATTAGTCATATGGAAAAGCATCTATTTTTAGATATGATACATCAAAGCGAGCTTATGAAAATTTAACATGAAATCCTTTTAGTCATTTTCTGAGCATAAGTTTTTTACCTTTAACACTTTTCTTAAATCATCGTTTGATTTACCACTAGTGACGATTGTCAGTATTTTTGGAACTGTATGACGTGCATATTCGAAACCATATAAGTAAGCAAAGTTCAAAGCTGCTCCAGTATTTCTATTTCCTACATCGTAACTACTGCAGAAAATGAATATAATTGATATTAAGTATTTTCTTATCGACCCAATACTATTGAATGATATCTAAATATCAAAACTTACTTCAATTGACTTATTCTAAAAAGTAATTGCTGTTTCACAGTAAAGGAAGATAAGGGAGCCCAATATTGAGGTTCGTCTGCATATAAAACAACCCCAATTCGTGCTGCATTCCAACTAATTATAAATCCATCAACAAATGAGCTTAGAAACCCTTGCTTGATAGTACTGAAATTATCTGAGCTGAAACTGAAGGATGTATTTCATTAAATTATCTCCCTCTAACTTACAATTACTAATCACAGTAATAATTTTCAGCTCGCAAAATTATTGTTGTAAGAACTGATTAAATCAATTACAAAACTGCAGTTATTACATAAACTTAAAATTACTTTGAAGTATCTACAACAACAATCCCGTCGAAGCTTGCTGTAGCACAAGCCATATCAAAAGTTACAATAGAAGGTTCTGATTGTTGATCAACACCATGAGCAATTACTTGAAACTCATATTCAGTGGAATCTAACTGTGAAAGTTTTGTGCGATGTTCTTGACCTAGATTATATTTGAACACAAAATAGCAGATAGTAAACTTTACATTTCATTATTAAATTTTAAATGTTATTTCCTTACCAATATTTGCATTTATTTTTACTACTTGACCATCTTTTCCTTTTTTCAACGGCCGGTATTGAATTGAATAATGATTTACAAGATCAATGGGTCGATTCCATTTGATACTCAAAGATCCAGAATGTATCATAGCCAACCGAAACCCAGATGGTTTTTTTAAGGGTATAGAATATAAACCTGAGATTACGATAGGAGTTTTTAAAATATAAACATCTTAAGCATTTTAAGTTCAAAAAAGTTATTGAAGCGTACCTTTCAATTTTTTTGTAATCACTTTGTGTGTCTTTTTCCATAAACCGCATATGTGTCTATCTTTTGACATAATAAGATCTTTTTTACCAGAGAGCAAAGCCAAGTCTCTCTAATTTTTTTAGATAATAAAGATATTTATCAGAAATCTTACATATTTATGAACCGCTAATAAAAATAGTTTTTTAGGAAAATTAAGTTTAAAGTGGATGAAAATATTTTAGTTAACACTTAAGTCTACTGTTAAACCCACTTTTATTTAATTATAAGAAAAGCATATGTAATATAAGAACGACTTTCTCTTCGAACCTTTGAAGCTTTTCCATAACCAACTGCGATTGAAGCTAAGTATGGTATGGATAAAAGTTTTGTTGTTGCTTCTTCAATTGAGTTCCTGCATTTTGAACCGAGTAAAGTGACAACTACCTTAGGGACATTTTGCCGAGCACCATATGCTCCATTTGACTTTAATATCGTTGTACGAGCATATGTCAGAGCCTCAGCCAAGTTATTAGTTGCACTTTCTGTATTATCTAACATTTCGACAGCTAAAAAAATTATTTAATATTTTTAAATACTTTGATTACTTTTAACTAATTAAATCAGTTTCAAAATAGTTATTATCCTTGTTTATTGTTAAAAGATAATTTTCATAAATAAATAAACTTCTTTCCTAAGTATGCCAATTACAATTTATTAAAATAATGAAAACATCTATTTCTTATTCATAACATACTTTTAACAATAAGTTTAACTTAAAAACGAACAAAAACAACTATCAACGTTTTAAAACAACTCATATTTAATTTTTATTAATAAAATTCATACAAACTTGTTTTAAAATAGTTTTGATCAAACGATTTAAGGCAAATTTTAAGTATACCGAGTTTTTGAATTAGCAGTAAAGGTGAAATTAAACAGGCAACAGTTTGTTCAGTAAATGTGTTATCAAAAAGATAAAAAGTATAATAAGATAAAAAAGGGTTTCACATTAACTAAAGAAATTTCTTTTGCTTTTGATCCAATAAAGGTTTTTTGAAGTAAACCTCTTTTATTTGTATTTCTAAATCTAATCCTTATTTATTTTTGTCAATTTTACTATAATCAGAAAAAAACACAGATTGATGTGTCAAGCGATTATGGAAGCTGCCTTTGAGGTAAGGAAAATATGATTGAATTAAGAACTGGTCTGGTGATTTCAAAAGTTAAACTTTTAGTTGTATACATATCAAGTTTTGTGGGTGAAACTAAAGCCCTGTGTGTACTAAACAAGCGAAATCTGCATGGTGACAAGCTCTAATGACTTACAATGACCATCAGTCATTTGATGTTAAATTTAATCAGATATTTTTAAAAAAGTTAGTCGAATGGTATAAATATAGAATATGACATTCAGTTAGTAATTGTCCTGAACTTAATCAACGATGAATACAAATAACCTTTCTAAGTTAAATTTCCAATTAATTTATCTTAAACGATTACTAATCAATGAAACTTCAACAGAATGAGCAAAAAAATATTGCTAAATCAAGTTAATAGCTTTATCTATTACCTCTCTTATACATGTAGCCCTGATGATAACGACGGAATGAAAAGTATAATCCGGGTGACTCATCCAAGTTCATAAGAGATATTCTAATCTAAAGTAAATAAAGATTAAAAGAACATGAGTTAACTGTTTATGATAAGCTAATGATAAAAGGCTTTACATGTTTTAGTATCTGATTATATATAAGAAGACTTTCGTAATATACGATAAACATCAAAAATGTTAAATATATTTTCAATAAAAAAAGCTTAGAGAACTTTTACAGTGACTAGTTTTAGCTAAAAATCAATAAACTAAAACACAGTTGCTACTGTGTTAGAAAAAGCTGAATAATTTCTCAAAAATAGAAACAATTTTTAAAGTTTTCTAATACCTTTGTAATCTTAAGTAGAATTTATCTTTGCGAACTTTAATCTTTAGACGTCAGTATTCATAAAGATATTTTAAATGTGTTTCTTTATTTATACTAGCTATCTCATCATTGCTTTCAAATCTGAAGTAGTTAAATCCTTGTTCACAACATACATTTATAATTTGAAAATCTCAAAATAAACTTTTTAGAATAAAATAAATGGAAATCAAAGAATTTATCAATCTACTGAAAATAAAGAGCGTATCGACAAATAACTTGATTATCATTTTTTATTTACCATAATCTCCTTAACATGTCAAACTCTGACTACTATTATCAAGACAGCTTTTCAATTATCACATTGTAAACTGATTAGAGTAAATTACAGCTTATCATTTACACTTTTTTCGATTATTAAAACAGCTTGAATTTAATCAATCCTAAAACTTTGTATTATTGTCAGAAGAAAATTGAATGATAACTTTTGACAAAAGTAGTTCAAAGTTTAGTTTGAAACAAAAATATTTAAAAAAATTGCTTAAGTATTGTTAATTGCACTTCGAACGAAGTTTCTAGAAATGTTGTTGCTACAAATTGCTTTATCATTAATCTTTAAGAGTGAATATCCACCTTATTGTAATAAGCTACATCGAAATGATCGATTAAATTTCTCAGCAAGCACTTGCTTTCAACTAAATCAACATCAAGGGTTGATGACCGGTCAACCATGAAAATTACATCCAATGGATTATGAATAATCTCTGAAATAAGAAAATAAACGATAAAACTTTCTTGGATTTTATGATACTTAAGAGATGCTAGCTGATATAAATTGTAAAATTAAACTAATAGTAAATGTTATAAAACGTATTAGCCGAAAATTTGATAACAATTTAAGACATTGATTAAATGAAAATAATAGCTCAAGAAAAATTCAGAAAGTATTCACGTGGTATGTATGAGTTGTTTTCTTCAATGCTATTCACAAAACCTCTAGTAGAATCTAAAAATAAAACTCATTTTAATCAATTTTCTAACGTAATATACTATTTCATACTTTGTGTATTTAAACCGCATTAACTAACCTACATTTATATCTTTAAAACTAAACTAAAAATTAGATAATAGTTCAAATGAAATTTAAGTCATTAGTAAACTATTTTTGACAGAACAATAAATCTTTAAGAATAGTTTACGCTTGATTAAGTTGATTATTTTGTGGTCAACATACATCAACCTTGCATTTAGTTCAATAAAAATGTTTTAAAAAAGATAAATGTAAAATAGAGCCTGAGCCCTTTGGAGCCTAAATCATCTGATAGCTTCAAATAATTAAACCTCATTGCTACCTAACTCATTTTCATTTTATTCATTTATCTCAAATAAAATTTTTTTTTTTTAATTTTTTTGTTTAACTAAACATAATTTTAAATAATCTTATGAGATATTTTACTAAATAGATTGAATTGCGAATACTAAAACTAGAATAAAATTCTTAGCGAATATTTGAAAAGAATTTGAAACAAATTTCAGTTGGAAGAAAATCATATCTAAAATTGAAATTGATAAATTTACTTGTATGTTTCAAACCGTTTGATCCATGACTTTCAGCCAAAGTTTTGAGCTGTGTAACATTTGATAACCTTCTTCCACCTAATGTTTGGCGCCAAGAAGAAAAACAAAAGCAACAAATAAAAAGAAGGTATCTTGATAGACCCATTTAGTTAAAACTGTCTGCAATACGAAAGAAATTGATATTTTGATACTTCAAGAAAGTCACATTGATATAAGTATCATCTTTTACATATGATTAAATCAAACATTTTAATGAACACAATCTCATTTAAAGATAATATGATGATTGATTAATCGCTAATTTTTACCGATGTCTGCAAGTTATTAACTGCAAGTTGACAATAATTTTATCAATAACTTTTAGAGTAGTCTCAAAAGAAAAAAATTCTCACGTGACCTCAAGTTGTGGCTTTCTAGTAAATACTTTCACTTAATATCAGCTTACTATCTCGTACAACCTTCCTTCTACTATATGCGAACACAAGCAGCGTGAGCACAAAGTTTAAACTACTGATCGCTAAAACTTTTTCACATATAACCTACTCTAACGTTCTGTGTGTATCTACGTCATAGCGGTTTTGTGTTTGGCAATTATTGAGCTGACGCCAATGTGAACAATTTCATTTTCCTACATTACATTGAAAGTTCCTGGTTGTAGCTACAGTGTTTAAGCTTGTTAATTCTTAGAATAATCTTACCAACCTTGTATCTGATATCAGACGCTCTGTTGACTATAATCATTCGTAGTTACTTTAATTTCTAGTCTATTAAGCGACAGTTTCGAAAAGTGAACAAATTTTAAATTTTGGTTTTATATTTTTACATTTTCTTATTTCATCAAAAACCTTCTTTGTCGAAACTACATTTTTGAGGCTTTTACTATATTAGGATAGTGATAAGATGTTTAAAGTTTTAAAGTTGTTTCAAGTCTAGACATTTTGCAGCAAAAACATATTTTGTAGTAATAGGTCTATCTGTTTTCCATTAAATAAATTTTACAAAATCATGATGAACTGCATAATTTGTTTCTACCTAAATACTAATCTTAATTTCATCCGTTTTTCTTATAATTTTTTAATGTCACAAAGATTTTCATGGATTTTTTTCAATTGACAGACACAAGTCGTAGTGATACTAAAATTCATCTTACGTTCAAACATGATCTTAAGCTATTAATGTCTGACACAAAATTACATCTTTTATATTTTAAGCAAGTATTACGTTTTGATTTACTTTTTAACGTAAACCACTAAAAGCTAAAAGGTACACGATTGCTTTAATTTAAACATTTCTAGAAAAACTTTGACAAATTAGAAAAGAATTTTTTCAATCTAATATTCGTTTTTCATCTATAATCAATATTTTTAGTTTTTAGTTTTATCTCTTAGATAAATTCTATTCTAATTAATGTACTAAATCAAAATTTAGTTGAAAAATACATCTTCCATTGATACCGTTTCGTATGTAAATTAAATCGGTTTCAGATGTTACAGTTGGTTAGATTAAATTTTCAAATTTCAGTTTATATTTTATAATACGATAAACGATTTTTAAAAATTTTTTATTGCACGATAGCTTAATTGATTTTCCTATAACTTATAAATGAAAATAAAAATTTACTTTAACTCTTTTAATTTTTAAGTATTTTATGTAACTTAAATTAATCACAATAAATGAAAGAATTGTTCAACATCAAGCTTTTATCAAAAATTTCATTTGATATTTTAAATTATTACCTTGATAAACTATTTTAAGACTAATATTTTAGGTTCATGTATCAAATTTGATCTATGAGTTTTTTAGACAGTTAACAATAGATGAAGATTTGTAAAGTTTTGTGGTAAACTATACTACCTCTGTTGGTAGTGTCTTCTAACATTCAATTGTCTGACCAGAGTAACTTTTAGAAGCTTTCAGTGACGCTTGGTAAACAATCAATTTCTTTTTAGTCATTTAAGCATCGGAAATTATTTGAATAAAACCCATTTTCTCAATTTGATTTTTAAATCATTTCAATATTATTAAAAATTTTAGTCACCTCACAGAATTTAAAAAGTTAAAGTTGATTTTCTAAATAAAAACTATCTAAGATTTTATGAGAATTTGGAATAAATTTATGTGTAGCCTTAAAATTATTTTAGAAAAAAGATAAAATCCTTTAAGAAGTATTTAAAAGTAAGATACAACAACTCGTATGATTTTGATTGAATTTTTATAAGATATATGAAGATCTAACATTTTGCTTAGTATCAATCTATTATTTTCTTTAACGGTATCACCAAACAAGCATATATTGTAAAGGTCTGAAGCTATGCCTTTCAGATCTGTACTATTGTACTAAAACCATTTTAAAAAGCTCAAGGGCTAAAAAATTTCACAGAAATAATCTCAATTTTATAGCCAAGAAAATAGTTTGCTTTTCTTCTGGCGATAATATTAAGTATCAATAAACATAATTTCTATATAAACTAGACAATAAAGAAGATTTATTCGCTTGTAGATTATTGGACAAAATTAAAAAATAAAAGATAAATGTTTAAGAGCTTTGAAATTTATGATTTAATGAAGTTATTAAAGTTAAGAAATAATTTTTGAATATATTCCTGTCTAAATTTGAAAGCTTATCATGCAAAGCAACAACTGAGTTACTTCAAAATGATATTACTTCTCCAAGATATAAAATTATGATTAGATTTTTTAAACGTGGTAAAAGTGTTTCGTGGTACATCATATTTCAAATTTTTTAACATAACCTATTCAAAAAATGTAACAGTAACTATTTCATGTTGATAAAGTAAATCAAATTATTTAAAAGCTTACAATAAGAGATAAAAAGATGGAAATCAAATTAATAGTAATGAATCGATAGAAGTAATATCTACATCATACATTAGCATATAAACAATTTTGCTTTTAAGTTTGCTAAAACAGTTGTCGAAAGCTTTATTTTTAAAAAATAAACTGAATAAAAAAAATTGATAGGTTTACTTTATATTTCTTTTTCGTTTAAAACTTCCTGAATATACTTTAGTCTCATACAGAATAATTTCTGATTAACAAGGCTTAGAATAAACCGTTCTTAAACGCAAATTACCTTTTAGATACAGTAAATTATAAAAAAAGATATTCTTCAGCTTCAACTTAATTTAATCCAAAAAAAAAGACAAATTAAAACAAGATGTTTATAGTGTGTTACAGGTGTTTCTTGTAAATTTGTTTAAAAAATTTGATAAAAACAAGCTTACAGCTGGAGAAAAATATTTGCTAAATTTATAAATGTTCCCTTAAGTTTCTTTAAAATTTGCTTTAATTCTTATTTGATCAGCTGAAAAAACTTATTCTTAGCAAAAACTTATTCCTTTTCATTGCCTTAAAACACTTACAAAAAGAAAAAAAAAGACGTTTCGCTCTATTAGATCATCTTTATGATCGTATTTTAGAAGCTTAATCCAAAGTTGTTCATTATACTAATCATGAAATCTTATCAGGCTATCCTAAAGAAAATTTAAGGTACTTTTTTGAGAGATAAAACACTGTTTAGAGCTTTACAGCAGAGCTAAACTTTACTTAGTACAACCTCTAATCATTTTCTGCATATTTTTACTACAGCACTTAAATCGTTTAAATCAATTTTGTCTAAAAACGTGCTTTAAGATAGAAGCTTCACTAATGTTTATATTTGAAATTTGTTAATCTTTATATATTTGGTTAACTTTCAATTTGCTAACATTTCTTAAAACTTTTATAAAGTGATTTGATAAAACATCTTTCCATTCCACAAAAATATGTCTGAGAAGTTTAATGAATACTTTTGCTTTTAGAATCTTAATGAAATATTTCGGCAGACTAAGAAAAAAAGAGTGACCTAAACAAATTAAAAAATTTAAATATGCTCGAACAGCTTTTTTGAGACTTATAATTTGCTTAACAGTCAAAATAAAATCAATTTTTATATTTAAAGTAGTTGTAGTATAATCCAATTAGTATTTATTTATTACAATAAATGCAAAGGAGGATTAATTTAAGGTTCTTAATTTTTAAGTTTCCATTTACATATCAAATGTTTGAATGAAATCAGTATCAACAAAGCTGGTAGTAATAGCTTAATTAATTCTTCATTGATAAACTAAAATATTTAAACTTGACAAATCAATCAAGTTAGAGATCCTGCAATTAGAAAATTAATATTTTACACCAGATCTATCAACAAGTAATTCACTTTGAAAACCAAATTTTCATTTCCAAAGTTAGTTTGACTAAAAGAATTCTGGTGCTTACCATGAAAATTTTATTCAAGTTTTTTCTTCAATTTTAACTTTAAAAAAAGTACAAAACCTTTAAAAAGATTTTTATCTTAAAAAACAAAACTGTACACACTGTGATATTTAATAAAACCAGACAAGGCTTGCATAATAGGATTTATAAAAAAGTAACACTCTTTATCTTAGCTGCAGTTTTACAAAACTTATACAGATATCTATGATTTAGTTCAGTGCTATTTTTAGATAAAAAATAAACCAGAAAAAGTCTATCTTAATGTTGAACTAGCGAGCAATATCAGAAGAAATTTAATTTGAAGACAATTCAACACAAGCTACTTATATAAAATGCTTATTTAAATATTTACAGTAACTGTAAAAACAAAGAATTTTTTGACTGAGTTTTTTCGATCAATTAAGAATTGAAATTTGTCAACTAACTTTCCACGTGAATTCTTATGAAACAATTACAGATGGTTGTTCAAACTAAATTATTCTTTGTTATCTTAGCAAAGTTGATTGATGGAAAAATTATTTTGATTATAGTTTTTAAAATGCTTTTAATTGATAAGTTTTATAAATTAGTAAAATAATATAAGAATAAAAAAAGCAAAATATTTTTGGCTGGTTCAAATCTTAATATTCATAGTTATTACATATTTGTTTGACCAATACTGTGAACAATCTTGTTAAATATCACTTGGAAATATTGACTTAATAAAAATTGAATATGTTTGCATCTTTTATTAAGAAAATTAGCATTAAAATAGTTTAAGAAGCAAAATTGAACAATTAAAAAATTTCAATTTAAATCTTTATTTTGTAAACATTCAACATTCAGTAGCAAGAAATTTTTAGAAAATATTTTGTGATAAACTTTCAAAGGTTTGTAACTTTTTAAAAGAGTCAGCATAATATACGTTAACTGAAATCAATAATCAAACTAATTCTTTCATCTGAAAGATTTCGAAACTTTTCTGTATAATAAATATTCGTGGGTTTAATAAATCAAAAGTCAAAAAAGTAAAAAAAAAACTTTTATAGTAAACGAAGGTTTTAGAATTAATTTTCAAAGCTTCGTAAACTTTTCGAAAGTTTAACAGCAAACATTATTGACTAAGATTAATGATGTGATGTAACATTAAAAAGTTTATCTCACACAGTTTGGTTTTATCTTAATTTGAACACTTTACACAATTAAAGAAATAATCTAAAAATATTTATAAATCTTTAAAATGTATTGATTACAGTAAGTATTTGTTTAAACGTATTAATAGTCTTACTTAAGCAATTTGTACTTACTAAATTTACATTATCGTAGGCTTTAGTAAAATAAAAGGCTTAAATATTCAGAGGTATTTTTGGATATGTTGTTTAGAGTCATAGAAAATGTTCTTCTTCAATTGTCTTAAACTGTAGAATTTGCGTTTATCTAGGTATCGAGTAGAAAAAGCCACTTGTTAGATAAAATAAATTTTATACTTATCAACACGCTTACAGAGCTTGAGTGTGGTTCAATCTTTTAAAAAGATTTATTTATAAGTATTACTATAAGGACTTAGTGATGTCATTCTGACTACTATTTATAAGATATTACATTATTTTAAACCTTTTGAGCCTTAACCTAATTAATTACTCGGGTTTAAACGCACCTTACATTTTTAAATTTTATAATTTTGCACGTTTTTGTACTGTTTCTTAAAAAGTATCTCTTACAAAAAAAGAAAATTATTCAGCAAAGTGGCTACAAAACAACCGCAAAAAATTTAAGGGAAGCCTTTTAATTCCCCTAGACGTAATATGAATCAAAGTATTCCTGTAAATAGTTTATTGTTTGCTGAATTACTAATAGTGTTCTGGTATTTTGCAAATATTTTGTTTTCATGGGTAAAAATAGCTTTTAATAAACTTTAATATTTTATATTTGTTCATATATAAGTTACTCTTATATAACAGATCAATACATCAACTTGAAACTGTACAACTAAATAAAACGTTTTAGACAAGAGTTCAGCTTTGATATGACAAAAAAATGATAATCAAACACCAAAAAAGAGAATCTTTAAAAAAGACCATCTGGTCTAAGACAAAAAATTACTTGAGGTTATTATGCAAATGCGAAAAACATATTTTCATTTATACATTTCAAATCTTTTATTCAAGCTTAGACTAAAACCCGGTTAAAAATAGATTACGCAATTTTTATATTTTTGTAAGAACTACAAATATAAGATTATTATCTTGAGTCAGAAGTTAATTAATAGAAGTTACTTTACTTGCTCTTACTAGAAATTGTATTTTAATACAATACCTTAAAAAGTTTGAACTTTACTTAGATATCGACAACAAAGAAAAATTTTAAATATCTTTTTCTCAAACTTTGTTGCTACAAATTCTAAATAAGAAATGTGTAATAAAAATAAAAAAAACAACAAAAGAGAGAAAATAAAAAAAATAATTCTAACTATAAGCAAATTGTAATATAAATTTCAGATAAAGCTCTTTTAAACAAACTACATCTTTCTCACTTTCAGTTCAAAACTTACATTTATGTAGATACTGCTTGTGAGATGCAAAAAGAATAAAAACTTTATAGAAGTCATCTTACTTTGATTCTCCGACAACTTACCTGGTGGCTTAAAATTGATGGTGAAGTATAACAGGATAAAAAAATCTTCTGTAATACAACTATGACGGACTGACTTATTGCTCAAAAGATTGTAGCAAAAAATTAAAATTCTTAAGCTGATTTTTGAGCTAGCCTGTAATAAAAGAGTTTGTATCATCCTAAATATCAACTGATCTGTTTTCAAACACCAATCGACTTTCGCATCCTTTTTTTACAATTATTGAAATATTCTTTACAACAAATAAAATGAAATTATCTTTATCTTAACACAAGAATAAAAGCGTATAAGGTATCAAGAAAAAAATCTGTGAACGTTTAAACCATATAAACTATTTTTCGTAAACTCTATGTGCACAGCGACAAATTTCACACTTAAAATAAATTCGTCAACAGAATTTACTACCTGTAAACTGTCATGAACGCTTAAAGGTAGAACAGAAGGATCTATTTACATATCGTTGAAAGCAGCTTATTGAAGTTCTAAATCTAGTTAAGCTTCTTGTATAGAAGCATGTTTTTTATATCATTTGTTATTAATTTTAATCAAGAACAAAAACTATGATATTTAAAACAACTTCATACAAATGAATTTAGAATAATTTTATAGATAACAATTGTAATAAATAAACTGAAGAAATTTGGAAAAATTCAAAAATATTATCTCGTAGTATTTTTCGAACAATTAAATCTTTATAGTCTCTCTTACAATACATTTTCAGCTATTTTGGATCTTTGCTTAAAAGCTAACAAATATTTTACTTTAGTTTTGCTCTTTTTCATTCTAGCGTTTAACCAGTTGATACCGTTGAGCTTTTGAAGTAAATATAACAATACTACGATGAGTTGGTCACCTTTTTATCATTCACTTATAAAAATATTTGTTTTTAAGCACACTTGCAACCTTATTTTTTCATACTAACAAAGATGATTTTTCACTTTATTTATGCTGATAATTTAGTTATCTGTCCTAAAAATTTTAAAATTATTTTGAGGAAACCAAACATTCTCTTTAAGCCCCTAAAAATGGTCAAGACGTCGAGTTGTGTTTTTCATGTTTTTAGAGATCTGGAGAAAATGTCATACTGTTGTTAGGATAGTATAATGAATTTTCTTAATCTGACAGTTGATAGTTTATGATATTGGTTTGAAGATTTTTGCAAATGCAAGAGTTTGAAGCAAACAAATAAAGCGAAGACTTGCTTAGCAAATGGTAATGCAAAACTAGCAATGTTGTTTGAAATCTCACTAGGTAGAAAGCAACTTTAATAAAAGTCATTTAAGTCACTTTAGCACGTTAATTCTTACAAGCTAATCAGATGAACAAGTTCAAGCAAAAATGGGGCAAAAGTGCTTAAAGTGTGGCATATCTGAGCATATTAAAGTCCTTTTGTATATAGTAACCTAAGAAATTCAACCAAATGTTTAATCCTATTATTGTTTTAAATGATTGATATGATTTTACAATTCATTACTTAAAGTGTTGGGTATAAGTTTACTTAATTAGTTTTTATCAATACTTTCATGTCTTTGTTCTAGATTTGCGTTTCTTTACTTGATTTCTTACAACATAAATGAATAGAATTATTTGAACACCTGTATAGCTTCATAAACTATTTTTTTGTAAATCATTTTTAGTTATTGATTTTATTAAGATTATTTTGGATTAAATAACAATGAAATTGAAATAAAGCAAAGAATTTTATCAAATGAAAGCTGATGCGCTAGACACGCTAAAAACATATGATGTCATTTAATCATATATCGTAAAATTACAATGAGTACAAAAACTGCATACTTATTTCTCAAATAAAAATAAAAACCATGACATGTTTTTGAGTTATTGCAAATAAATCTAATATTTTAATCAATTTTGTTGATGAAAAAAATGAGGAATAAATTGAGAAAATATATTTTAAGTTCTCAGATGTCATTTTTAAAGACAGCTATATTTAGCTTGCTATTTTTATGATGAAGTAATTTTATTTGCATTTGAAAGTTTAAATAGTTAAGATGGCTGCTATAAAATTAAAAATATGAGATACAATATTTTACTCTAGATATGGAAAGTGTTACAACTATGTTTAAATAATATTTAAGAAATAATCTTGTAAGCGATGTAAATAAGAATGATCAACAAATTTTTGAGTCTGATTTAAATTAAAATTTTTGAATGCAACTCCTTGACAAACTTTGTAAAGCATAATTTCAAAGATTATTATTTTTTGTTTTTAAAAAACTACATCTTTGTTTTTATAATTTAAGATGTGGGCGAAGCTTTAAGCTTATCGTTAAAAGCACAACTCTTTACAAGTCTACTTGTAAATATATGACTTATAAATTTAAGTTAGCTGTTTATTAATACAAAATAATGAGTGAAATTCGAATGTTACCTCATAAAACATTTTGATTAACATATCAAGCATTTTTTAATTGATTATAAATCTAAATAAACTAAAATGAGCTAATGTATGCTCCAAATTTTGTAGATACTCTCACGAGCTTGCACTGACAAATCTAAAATTAAATTTGGGAGAATACCTCTTTAATCTGTTGTAGATCATCAAAAAGCTGCGGTTATATAATTCAATTTCATTTCTCGTTAAAATGTTTTTTTAGATCTCAAATTAATTTTTGTTTTTTAAGTTTTAAAAACTACATAGCTTATTACAACAAAATTTATTTTTATTCATGTACTTAGCTTACAAATAATATAATATACTTTTAATTCAGTTATTTCATGTGATATGCATAATTTAATTTAACAATAATTCACAATTTGTTTTACAAAATAACTTGCTTTAAACTTTTTAATAATCATTCTAATATTCGGTAAAACAAAGTAGGACGTTTTTTTAAATACTTTTGTCCACTTTTCATCTGAACATGTCACGGTAGTACTTTATAAAAAAACTTTTTGCTTGACATACATGCAATGAAAGGTATAATTTGTTATAGATACTTTAAGTATTAGTTGTATTAAATAACAAATATACATGAACTTACATCACTCATTACTCAGTTATAGTCTAGCTAGTTTAAAAACGTTATCATTAATTAGCTAATTTGTAAGTTGTTTGATTCTTCAATATCAAATCAGTGATAATTACAGTTGTTATTGTTGTTTAAGCCTGAATCGACTTTGAATCGTGTTAAGCCGGATTATCTTATAAATTTTCAATAATATTAAACTGCTTTTGATCTTATTTGTTTCAATTTAATCAACTTAAACTTAAGAGATCAAAAACATGAAATTTATATATGGTACTTTTAAAAAGATATAAATGATTAGTAAAATCTACACAAGTACACTTTTGATTATTACCAGTTATTATTATAAAAACTTATTTCAGGGCGAATATTAGATCTATTATTGTATTATGTGAGTCTGAAATTATTAGATGGATCTTTTTTGCAAGTCGTTGAGATTATGGCGTGTCGATACTAGTCTATAATGTATAAAACTAAATTATCATATATTTTTAAAAGTAATGACAGATTGATGATTAATGAAATATACTAAGTAACAAAAATGTTTTATGTGGTTTGTTTGAAAAATTCTCTTCTTCATTGTTTAATCAGCATATATAAAGTAAATATCAAGGTATTAAACACAGTGAGTTACCTTGAAAAATATTCTATACTCGATGCTTGTGTTATAAAAAACATGCTACCAGAAAAATATCTTGATTAACAATCATGTAAAAAACTTTATGTAAAAAGGTATTGTCTGAAAGTTAAAAAAATGTAGCTAGAATGAATCTATTCTTAAGTTTGGTATTTAAAAATGTACAAGCTAATATAGTTTTGTAAAATTAAACCATTTTGTACACAGTACTAGTTATCGAAGTTCAATTTAGATCTACTTTCAACAAAGTATTAGAGTTATGTAAACTAAGTTTGCTGTTTGAAATTTAATTTTGTGAATGGTATTCATTTTCTGAACATTCAATTATTGACAACATAATTTATGAACTTCTGCAATAGTGCATTTAGAAATTCAGACACTACATATAATGTAGTTGAAAAAGCTACTTTGATTGTTAAATATCATATTCAGATAATAAAATTTGTAAAACTAATTTTATAGAATAATTTTTCGATTCCACAAAAGTAAGTGACAAAATTAAAGCCTTATAAAAATAATAAGCACCGGGTTCTTTAAAATTTGTCAATATAACTTAATTGAAACTAATTTATTTGATTCTTTAATTTATTTCAAAACAAATTGAATGGAGATATGCTCAAGGCAAAATTTAAAATAGAAATATGAATTAATTCATTTCTAAACAAGATTTAAAGTTTAGGAAAAAATGTTAAGAATGGAAAAGTTATGTTTTGTACAAACACTTGGATATAATCCAGGTTGAAAGTTCTGCTCATTTATTACTTTACCGACTTTGTAAAAAAAATTAAAAAAATACTTATTATTTGATGTAGAAACGTATAAAAATGTTTCAAATATCTAGAAGGAGAATTTCAATAGTCTAAAAGTTTTAAGCAATTTGAAATTTGTTGTATTTGCCTCTAAAAACACTGCTTCTAGCTTCTTCATGATTAGAAATAATTTGATTAAGCTGAAATTTTCAGAAAAGTAAAATCTTTTTGCGAAGTAAACTTCTGATGTCTAAATTTCCAATATTTGCTCGGAAATTAATGTTGTTACAAGAAATACCTTTAAAATAAACTCAAGTTAAACAAAGCAAGTCATTTAAAAAGTCGAAACGATATATAAAAAAGAACAACTATGCAAAATTTTCTTTCAACATTACAAATATTTTTTCTCTCTATTAAATACAGCTTGTAAGTAATGGTTACATCATTAAACCATTATAATTGATTTAAAGAAATGTAGAATATCATAAACGTACCTATGCTGGTTAAGCAAACTATCTTAATTTACTTAAATGGACCTTAAAGCTAAAAATAATAAATGATAAAAAAGATTGACTTCTTTAATCTAAGAACAAACAGGGTTTTTGGTAAAACTTTGTTTGTATGCTAAAATTAGGTTTAATTGGCCTAAAGTACTTTAAAATAAACTATAAAAAATAAATTTTGTAAAATTTGATGTGATTTACTTATATGTTTTGTGACAATAAAATTAAAAGTTAAACTGTTTGGTTAGGTACACTTTTTTAAACAATAATTCTCTTATAAGGATGAATACTAGAAAGACCTATTTTTAGATAATCAAAGTTAATTTTATCAACTTTTGAAATTTGTTATTGCTTAAAGTTGTGAAAAATACTACATGACGTGATAAAATTCTGAATGTAAGCTGTTTAAAGCTTGTAGAATATTGTTTTAATCGTTTTTCACCTCATAGACTAATTTCTTAGAGTTTTAAAAATAATTAAATCAGAAATATATTGAACCGATTTTTAAAGTAACATTATTCTTATGGCTCTTCTGCCCTATCTTGCGGCTGATATATTTATTGACTTCATGTTGCTATTGCAGGATCTTACAGAGAAAAAAACTTTTAATTAAATTGTAAAACCTATATTGAAGTTAGAATATCAAAGAAGCATTAGATTTTTGAATAATTTAATTATTTTTGTGTATTAGTTTAAACGTGATGAGCTTATTTAAAAAAAATTTAAATCAAAATTTCACTGAACTCAAAAAAGGTCTTTAAGTCAAGAACATCTGAGTTTTCGGATTAAAGGTAATACCGAATTTTACATATTTATTCTACCGTGAAAAATTATACAAAATTTTGATTTTTCGAAAATTTGAAATTAAAAACACTTATTTTTGTAAAATTTTAACAATACTTTTCTGTTAACAATTTTCCGTATACATAAAGATTATAATTGTTTGACTTTATATAAAATTCTTTAAAGTTTTCAAAAAGAATTAAATTTTCTTAATGAGTATCTAACAATTTATCTTTAATTTCAGATACTAAAGATTATATTGGAAGATTATATTTTACCAAAATTTTAGTTGTAAATAAATCAATTTAGCATCTTCTCGTGATCACGTGATTATTTCTAATAACTTTAAAAGAAAAAAACTCTCTCACCTTACTTAAGAATTAGTTTTGAAAGCAAACTTTTAGCTTAAAAAGTCATTGTTAACGATAAAATAATATGATAGCCGTTCACAATATTTAAAAAATCTATATATAGAATAGTAGGTTAAAACATTATGTTAATTTACTTTCATTTTTAATTTAAATAATATTATTGAAGTCATCTTTAGTTTTATTTTATATTTCTACAAATCTTAAAGAAGAAAGCTAAAAGATTAATTTATAGGCATGATAAAAACATGATTGATTTAATGCTTTTGATTACAGTAAATGTAAAATATATCTTTATCAAAGGTTTGGTTTTGTTAGCTAGTCGTGCATTTTAGGGGAATTTATATTTATAATATAAATTATCTTCACTTTCTCAAGTTTTCAAGACTTGCGATTTATTCTATTGGATATTGTCATCTATGAAGTTTATATTAATAATTTCAAGAAGTTGTGTATTAGATATCTTTCTAATAACCACAATTTAAAAAAAATCACTTTTTTGTAAGTAAGTCCAAGAAAAACTATTTTATACAATTTATAATTTGCAAAAAAAGTATTGTATAGCATATTAATCAGTTGCTTAGCAGCTACTTAAAAATTTTAATGTCTATAAAAGTTGAAATTTTAATTTATATAGGCTTTTAGTTTGATTTAATTATCTGTTTTTGCTTTTTAAACCATTGATAAGTTCAAAGCATAAAAATACCATAAATAATTGTTGAAAACATACAAACTGATCCCTTCAGAAAGTAAAATTTTTGATTTGCAAACATTTGAAAGTTTATTAATACAACAAAATTGATTTTATATATTCTTAATTGTTTCATTTTGTTAGACACAAGGAAAACCAAATGTATTAAAAGCAATCTTTAATATTAATAAAAAGGTATCTGTACTTTTATAGTATATTTAAATATCTTTCAAGTATTTATCACGAAAAAGGTTGTATTTTACTTTTTTAAATTATCAATTTATTTTTTAGAGTTTTGTTCTGAAATGTATTTTTCCGTAAATAAAAAAAATGAAGCTTTTTATTTTGATAAAGTTCATGGCATCTGATACTGATTTGATTGAATACTTTATAATTATTTTATGTCTGACAAAAAGAGTAATATTAGCAACTTTAATTATTATCGAAAATAATATGTCTTTGAAAATAAAAAGAATGATTCACTACTAAAGTTGACATGAATTTAAATTTAAATGATAATAACTCACATTTCCATAGGCTAAGAGTTAGAGTTTAACTCGAAATAATAATTGAGATATGACCAAAATTAATTTAAATTTAAATATTTCTTTGTAATATAATATTCTTAACTTGATTCTACATTTGTACTATGGATCTCTAAATGAAAACATCTAAAGAAAACTATTTGTTTTGAAATTAGTGATTGCAGGTATTTTATTAAAACAGAAACCTTTCGAAACAATTATTTAGAATTTTTTAAGCAGCAAATTACAACCTGATTATTTTCGAGAAGCTGTATCAGCTACTACATAATTCAAAAACACAACAAATTTATTCTTTTGAAAGCCAGTCAATTCGTTAAATAAGCCGGTATAAGTTGATTTTATGAAATAATAACACTGTCAACATTTACATCATTCACAATTTAGCAAATTTCTTTTTTTGTATTTGCCAATACAAGTCGGCAGTCATGTCACAGCTTTACCTATAGCTTCCGATATAAGATTTCAATAATATTTAAATATTACTAATCAGCAATTTACGGCAGGTTGCCTACAAGTAGCAAATCTTCCTCCATTTCAATTGGACGTTTTTCATTACATTCTACTTGGCATTTTCCTGGCTCGCCAGGCTCACCTTTTGGTCCTGGGCTACCTTTTTGATCTTTAACAAAATATCTTTAAGTAATTGTAGCGTTACAACAACAAATTATTTAAGTTTGTAGGTTAGTCTATAATGAAACTATTCTGTTTATTTTGTTTTCTTTATCTAGTTTACAGTTAAAAATAAAACTTAAAGAAAAATAATTGTGCATTGAATTTTTCAGTAGTTTAAAGTTTAAAAATCAGTCTGATGAACTTTTGTAAACTCAACATGTATAGCAATACAATAGTTCAAATACTTTTTAACAATTTCAAAGATTCTTTTATGTATGGTGCATGTTTTGAAAACTTAAATCTTATTAGCTTATTTAAACATTTTTAAGAAATTACCTTGATAATTATTCTGTGGGTAGGTTTGGGAAGAGAGAAATCCAGTAAACTCTTTTGAGCTTTCACTCAACATCAGTAATTTGCTTCTCATTTTTGCTTCGTACTCTGATGAACAATATTTCTTTAAAATAATTTTTTTTGTACAAAGCAATTTAATTAATTTCATCTAAACTAAAGTGATTCTTCGTAAAAGTAAGAATATAGATGTAGAATAAAACCTGTTAGCATGACTTGGCAAACTTTTCGTGCTACTTCTTCTACATCAATTATGCTTCCAGGGTCTCCTTTCGGACCAGGAGCTCCTGTATCCCCCTTTTACAAAAAACTTTATTTACTTTTTGTTTTCTACAAACTTACAGAAAAAGATCGGTAATTACATTAAAAACTTAGAATTAAAACGAAGAAGTAAATCTGATTAATCTTGTTTAATGCTGTTAGTTAAAAATTAATCAACATGATGAATACTAATTATGATCTATGTATAAAGTAAAACTATCAAGGTTGTTTTTAATTGGTCCAGTTCACTAAAATATTTAAAAATTTCAAATAGTTTGATGGAGCATTAAATAGTGAACATGGTTTGCTTTGAAGTCATTTTTTTCACAAATTAAGATTTTTTGAGAATAAAGAAACTTTCATAGAAATTTTTTTGGACTATTAATAATTTATACAAAAATTTACTACAAAAAACTACAACATTTTATCAATACTTTATTTTTGTCAAATCTTTTTTACTCTAAACTTTTAATAAGAATATTTACAAGTATAAGTTTATTTTTAAAATAGAATCAAATATAAGGATATTTTTATATCAACCTTCGGCCCTACAGGACCTAAATTGCTGTGGTAATCCTCGTATAACTGTCGTTTTCTACGGGAATTCTGGGAATATTTTACAAATTTGTAAATTGTTTTGGTTTTTAATTTTCTTGTTAACTTACTTGTGAAACTATTTCTTCAGAAGCCACAATACTAATCTGCAACAGTTTTTAACGAAACAATTAAAGCTTAAGTAGATAAAAAAACCATTCACAACATCTTACATCTTTATTTATAAGCTGCCTTGGCTCCAGCAAACTTTGTTGGGCTACAGTGCTGCTTAAACATGATGGACAAATTCCAGGTGGACCAGGAGGACCAGGAAGACCTGGTGGACCTTGTTCTCCTGCTTCACCTTTAATTCCATTTAACCCTGGTATGCCTGGGGACCCCTATGAAAAATAGATGCTTGATTATTGATAGAGATAGTACATCTGAAATTATCTCACCGAATCTCCCTGGTCACCTTTCATACCTTGCAGTTTTCTCGCATTCTGTAGATATTGTTATTTACAACAGTACTAATAAAACTTGGCTTACACTTTTAAACGTTTCTCGTATTATTTTAAGAAGAGGTTTTTCAACCACAAAGCTGACAGATAACTGCTAATATAATTGAACATAATTTTACAAATGCTTGATAAACTTTGAAAAGATTTCAGACAAAAGTAACAAAACTAAAAAAGTAATTTTTTGTTTAAAATTTGGCAAAGTTGTTACGTTAATTGGATTAATGGTCTGTAACACCCTTATTAAGCAGCTGCACATGGCTAAAAAACATTTCGATTTTAAATAGAGTAGAAGAAGAAGAGTTGTCAAAATATAATCAAGTAGAAATGAAATAATTCAAACAATTTCAACAACAGTTTTTTATTAAACTTAATAAACGCCAAAAAATCTTTTTAAGATCAATTTCAAATTAATATTAAATGTAAAAACTATTTTCTAGATAAAATCGAATTAAAAGCTCAAAGAATTGTAGTTTACTTATTATCATTTATATTAATTACTTGTCAGTTAACTTTAATAGTGAAGTTAACAATAACAAAGCAACCTTTATTTGTACGTGATAGTTTGTTTTGTAAATTTTATAGTAATAATTTCATAATCGATTAAAATATAGAAGCATATCGACAGTAACTATTAATTCAACAGCTTTTATAAGTTTTTATAGTAAAATACTTAAGAACCTTATAACATTTATTTGATCAGGTAAGTTTTGTGATCAAATATATTTTGAATTATATTATATATATATTCTAAGAATTGTCTTTTATCATCATTATGATTTAGCCAAATTTTTCTAAATTTTCAGCACAAGTCATTGACACAATACAGAAATAAGCTTAACCAATATTTTTTATAGAATAAATAATTGTTGTCGATTTAAAAAAAATTGAAGTTTTTATGATTTCCTTTTGATTAATGATATAACAAGCAATGTTACAATGACTTTTCAGTTCTTTTCATACACCCAAAACTTTTCTGATGAATAATTTTACTTTTTTTTTTAATTTTAAGTTTGTACAATCCTTTTAAAGTTTTATTAGATATTGAATTTATTGAAAACAGGTAATTAAATTTAACTATTAAGTTTGTTAAAGTCATTTATAGCTAACTGTAACATTTACTTATTTTGAAAAGTTGATTATCACAAAAAAGTTGAATTTAATTAACAATTTTGAAGAAAACTGAAAATTTCATTCGATAATATACATCTTTAATTTGTTAAAACAAACGAAAATTTTTTCATTGTTTTATCCTTATATATTTATCGATTCAAAAGAACCTTTAACAATAAGCTTGTAAAATCTAAGTGAAGACAAAACTTATTTTTCTACTTAATCTACTGTCAATAAAAGCTATTTATTACAAGAAATTTTATAGTAACAAATTAGAAATGAAAACTACATACAAAATTATTTTAGATTTTTAATCTTGTTAATTTCTCCAATATTTTTGAAACAAAATGAGCATTTTAATTATTAGAAAATTATAAATTCAGTGAATATTTAGTTGAATTCATCTTAACATTTTGTTACTTACATGTAATTGAGGCACAGAACCTTTACACAAAAGACAAGGGTTTGTTTTATTATTTCCTTTCACCGAAGTATCTAAATATACAATAAATCTAATGACTTTTTTGGAAATGTTACAAGAAAAAATCAATTATCTTGTTAACATATACAAATCTTTATCTTGTCAGGTTCAGTAAAATATTATTTGAAATATAATCCACTAACTAATGTGGGTTGGGTTAGATTTGTCTGCAGTTAGATACGGTAAATTTTGTTTAAGATTTAAAACATTAAAAACATTTGTAATCTAAACATTAGCTCAAATCTAATAAGGTTTTATTAAATAAATTTATAAAAAGTTTGATAGCGTAAAAATATCCTGCAGATTAAAACAAACTCACATTGTTTACTTCTTTGTGATGCTATACAGACTGCCTTTTTTAGTTTGCCGCGAAATCTATCCAATGAGCGAACAGAATCTAAATCATGATGATACACACTTGCTGGCTTTGATGATAGCTGTTCATCAAGTATTTTTGTGCTATGCTTCAATCCGATAATCAAAAGCTTAACTCCTATAAAAATTGATTTTTTAAGATACAATATTATTGCATATTTATAAAAGTTCTATTACTAAAAAAACATCACTCAACTAAAACATCATTAAAAAATTCAAACTAATTTGTTCAAACCTTGTGCTTTAATTGCGTTTAATGGTATGTTTACGTCATCAGCTGATTGAGATGCTGTTATCAAGACGATAATGTCACGAGTAGGAAGCGATGAATTGTCGGAAAATATGGTTTGTCTCACAAAATCAAGTGCCTTTCCAGTAAAAGCAGCTCCGTCTAGTTTGGAATAACAACCGTAGAATAGTGATTTACGTAACTAATGGTTGTGTTCAAGCTGTTTAGCCAAGTATGTTTAGTCAAAAAAAGACTTTTATTAAAATTTGAAAAGATAATCTGTTTTTTTGTTTTATTGTCAATTGAAAAATAATAAATAAAACAAATAGTCTTTGCAATTGTATCTAGATTTATTTGTAGATAAAATTTTGTGCTGGTAAAATTTGTTTTGCAGAAAGCTATACACTTTTAGTTCGTTTAAATTACTTGCTGTCTGTAAACTGTGATCAACTGTTTTCAAACTTAAATACTTTGTAGAATTTTACATAATTGATCAATTGTATGCTAAGTTTAAAGAATTTAAGCTTGAAGGTTCAAACATTTGCTTAAATAATTCTGCAAAAGCAATTTTTTGATAGTGGCATGTTAGAAACCATTTAAGAAGATTAAATAAATCTTTTTGGAAAATAACCTTTCTGATTCATTGAAGATATATGTCGATTAATTTGCTTTTTAGTCAATCTGTTCATCATTTGAAGCACAATGCTTTGATTCGATGCGTATTGAATGATAGATAATCCAACACCATAAGTTGTAATTGGAGGTAATCGGTCTAATGTTCGTCTTCTAAGAGCTTGTCTACGTTTATTTGCTGCAGCCCTAGAAAAATATATTTGTTTATTTCTATTAGCAAATAAACATTGTATTTTGGAAGTGGTAAGTGCATCAGTTCAAAATAAAGCCAGTATTTACTTTGTCAACTTTTAGAATAAAAATTCTTTTCCTTTTGCAAGTTTTTTTTGGCCAAGATAAATAAAAATACAACTTGTTTAATATTATAAAAAGAATAGTTTAAATAACTATTTAAAGAAAAATCTATTAAGTCTGGTTAAGTTATTTAACAACTCATCGTTTATTTAAAATTTGATCAGATTTCAAACAAAAGATCTATGTATTAGTTTGAAACAAGTGGTTTCAAAATATATTTTTGGGTTTAAATTCCATCTGCCTGCTTCATTTAATTTCTTTAGTTTTTGTTTGAGTTTGTATTAAGAAAAACTCTGTTCAACAATTTTTTTAAAGAAAATGATTGAATAGAACTAATAAGTAGATAACAAAAGCAAATTTCTTTCAATTTATAATAAAACTAAAAGTCATATCAGTCTAAAAGCCTCTTTAATAAACAATGAAATGTTTCAAAATATATCTTTTTGATTTCATTGATTTAAGTTCTTACTTATCTACAGCTTCTATTCGTAAAGATGCAATAAATTTTTTAAGCCATATTTTTAGATGTAAAAATTCTTGACTTTCCATTGCATTTGATGAGTCCACCAAAAAGACTATCTTACACCCTGCCACCAGGCACGTTTTGGCTTCTGCAACAACATTAGTAAAACTTAATTTCAGAATTTATTCAAAAATATGTGTAAATAAAAAAGTCACAAAACTAATGTTTGAAAAAAAAAATGCTAATCTAAGTTAAACTAGAAATTAAATTAAACTTACAGAAGTTAAATTAGAAATTAAATCAAACTTTTAACATTTTGTATAGGACCGTAAGTTTTTAAAATACATAAATTTTATGTACTACATTTTAATTTCTATTGACAAAAGATCAAAAGACAACCTAATGAAGTTCTGTAAAATGATTATGTAATTAAACTACTGATTTCAGATAATATTCCTACCAAAGCTATTTTAGCAATAGAAAATTAATGTTCACAAATTATTGTAAACCATCAAGTCTAAAATCTATACTGACACAAAAAATCAAGACAGTTCTACTTTCGTGGTTGAAACATTTTTATAAAGTTTTTGAAACGATTACTTCTGATTAGATCCGACTAAACAGCTTAAAAGTTAAGCTTATTAAAACCAAATCAAGATATTGGTGCATTTTCTAAATTGTACATTGAGATGAAAGCTTAAACATTTAAAAAGTATTTCTAATAAAACAGCACCGCGTAATCCGTTTTAGTAGTGTTGTTCATAAACCTAAAATTAAAACTCAAATATTTAGTAAACTTTTATCATTTGATCTTTTTTTGCATTTCAAAGGGTGCTTATTACAAAATAATCGTCACTAGCTCCTTAGAAACTGATTCAAAACTAAATTTCCTAAAATTTGATGAAGTTAAACTGATTCTGCGAATAAACAAGAAACTTCTCGACTTAATTTAGTGTAACGTTTTTAACATTAGTAGCTGTTCTAGTGGCTAGAAAGGAAAAAAACTTGATAAAAAGCTCAATTTTATATGATTTTCTCAAACGATTATCAAACTTTCAAAAAAAGTAATGCTGTGCTTTTTTTGAAAAGAAATAAAAGCTGATTTGTAATATTCGTTAGTTCGAATTTCAAAAAGTCATTTGACTCATTTTAATACTTTGACTCGTAACAAATCGTTGGTCAAAAACACCTAACCACGAAAAACTTCATATACGTAACAATTTTATGCTTGATGACGAAAATCTTCAGATGACCAAAAAGTTACCTGTATGATAAAGTATATGCTAATTAAAAAAATATTTATCCAGCAACTTTTTTACCCATAAAGTAGTAAACACAATTTAATTCACTACTTATTTTTTTTGGTGTAAAAACATCAAATATCTGACTTTAAGTAGATATTTAAAAACTCAAGTTTGAGCTTTATATTAGCATCAACTTGTTATTCAATTTTCGAAATTACAAGTCTTAACTAAAATGTTTGGCTCTTATTAGTTATTGAAATTGAAATTGAAAATAAGTAATTATAATATTAAATTTACTGAAATTATAAAACTACGTATGGCTAACTAAAAAGTAATTACCAATATTTACCATTATCCTTATCCGTCACCATTTATTGAATTTACATCAATATGGTTTTTCAAAATCAAAAGAATAATAAATAAACGAATTAAGAATCAATTAAAAGCGACTCAAAAATAAAAGGTATCTTCTTATATCCACAGCTTACTATTTTTTACTTTTATGATTCTTGTAGCTTGTAATACTATCATTTTATTTGTTAAATCAAAGTATTTCTTACATTTCTTTTGATTAATTGTTAGCTTCAGAAAACTACTTTCTTAAAAGTTTTATAAAAGAAAAAATTTATAATAAATTCAAATGTTCTTGAAGTAAAATTAATTAGATCATAAGCGCCACAGACGACAAACAAAACGTTTTAGTTATTTAAATAAAATAATATTTCATTTAGTTTTTCTCGCTACTTTGATCTAATTATATCGACTAAAAAGTAGTTTATTATTATATAATACTTTGGCAAAGCTTATGCGTCAGTTAAAATATAAGTAATATGCCAAAATAATTATTAACAAACACAGTAGCTAAGTAGTTAATACAATTACTTAAACTAATAAATAGTTTTTAAATAGTTTGAAACTAAAGATTAAGAAACATTTTACGTTTTACTCAGCGCTTATTTTATAAAAGTTTATTTAAAGTTTTTTGTTTAAAGTGATGTTACTATTTTTTGAAATTAAATCAACGAAAACATTGTGACAAATTGGCCTCTAAATAATTTATTGATCTGGACTCAATACTAAGCAGTCTTCAAACAGAGCTTGTAATTTTTTAGCAAGTAAAGCTGGCTGTAACTAATAACAAATTGATTCAAACTTGCTCATGGAGAAATATATTTTTTTAAATTGACCCAGACTCTTATAAAAGAATCATTAAAAAATTAAGTTGTGATTCACCATAAGGATTGTGATAGATAACCTGTTATTTAACTTACGATATCTTGAAGAAAAACTTGCTGGAGAAGGTCGAGCAAATACTAATCGTGGTTGCTCAACATCAGGGCCATCATCTTCTAGAGCCATTTCTTCAAGAGGTAAGCTATCTATGTCAGTTGTGACAACTTCAGTAACTACGTGATCATCAAACATAAAAGAAAAGTCAGATGCTTCTGCTCCCGGTGAGTTAGCAACAAATATGAAAGTGATAATCAGTGCCGTAGTGATGGCAGTTAAGGTTTTTGTTGAATCAGTGCAGCAAAACATAATTACTCAGTCAGCTTAAAATAAAAATTTGACAACAAATCAGAAAGCTTTTCTTTTAAAACAATTCTGAGAAAAAATGAATAAAATTATAGAATTTTGACAGTGAACCTTACCAAAGATTTAAAGATTAAATTTAATTCTTATTTTGAAGATTATTGTTATTAAAATATAGTTTGTATAACCAATAAAAGCAATTGTTTCAGTTTTTTGGCGATTTAAATTTTATGTAATTACAGAGATCATACCGCAAAGATATGAATTATTAAACTATTTATTTACGCCGTTCATCAATATAATTCGATTAACTGAATGTTTTCAAAAACTTAAAAAATATAATTACTAAAAGTTTAAATTCAGACTTTTTACCAAAAAAACATCAATTTAACTTTTAATAAATATTGCATTTTCTAGATGTGGTATAATTTTAAAAAATATGTTTTAATCATAATGTAAGTAGGTAAACTTGTAGCATTTAATAGAATTATACGCAAAAGAATTATATAACTATAATTATATAAGAGATAAATTTAAACAGTTTTTTTAAATAAGCTAAAATATTTGTAATAAATATTATGATAACCCATTGGATTTCAAGCATAATTTAAGAATATTAACGTTTTAAATCAAAATAATAATCATCAGATATTCATATCATTTTAATAATATTTTGATCTAATAATAACATCTTATTTTTAGATTGTTATATTTCTTTATCTTTTTACTATTATTTTTAGAAATCTTTGATTAGATTATAATAGAAGAATATTGAAGATTTGAAGTTTATTTTGATTATAAGAGCAAATCACAAACTGAATTTGTGTATTCTATCAACATATATAGCTTTTTGGTGATCAAAATACTAAGAAATTTCACTTCCTATTAAGTTGCACTTAAATATTCTTAAAATGTGATCTGATAGACATATAAATGAAAAACAAAATTGTTAGTTAAATCATAGTGTGATTTAAAAAACTTTAACCGTTCTTAAGAAAAGTTTTAAAAGTAAATTAACTTTGTTTTATTTTAATATTTGTATAAACAAAAATACTTAAATTAAATGAACATAAACAATACATTACATTGAAATTGCTGAAGGCAAAAGTTGTTATATTTCATTATTGTTCATTTGAAGTTTTTCACGATTGTGAATTAGTTTTTATAATATATTTAAGAATTCTACGTATATTGATTTCAAAAACTTTTAACATTGACTTTAATGCTTAATTGGGCTCTTCTTTAAAAATTTAAAGCCCTGTTTCTAATTCGTTCAATATGGACTTAGATTGGTTGTTAAATAGACCATGAAATTTTTTATGACAATGGTATTGTAAAAATTATTATTTTTCATTCAAACTAATTTTTTTAATTATGAATACAGATGACATTCATTTTTAAACAATTTGTTACATAAGAAAAGATTAACTAATAAGTTTGAAAATCATGTGATGCAAAACTTTGAAGTATTTTATAGAACTAAAAAAACAATTTTGTAATTAGAGTTTAGCTTTCATCTGCAAGACGACAAAACAATATAAAACCACCGTGACAATTAGATTAGTATTAATTAGTGATTAGGTATACGATAACTACGAATATTTTTTATTTTTTAGTTTTTAAAAATTGCTTATGCCTACTAAAAATCGCTAGGCGCTAATATAAGTACGATATCAAGTTTTCAACAATTATTTATCGTCGAAGTATACAACAAAGTAATTTTAATTTAATTTTAGTAAAGTTAATAAACATTAGTTGTTTTACTTAAAATTAAATCTACAATTATCTAAGATATACTTAAACGTAAATTATTTTAAATTTACAAATCATTAGTAAAATAAACTCTTTGCTAATAATCAAAATCATTTGAATTAATAAAACAAAAGTATTCACTTTCAGATACAATTCTTTCATTTTTGCAATCTGTAAAATTTAACAAAACATTTTAACTAAACGAAACAATTGATAACTGTTTTATCTTTTGACACTTTTATTAATGATCACTGCTTAACAATTTATACAAAAATTCTTTTAAATTTAATTATCCCTGCTATAAATTAGTTATTAAAAAGTTAAGCTGAAAAAGAATTTGATGATGATAAGGATATCTTCTAGATAAAATAAGCCTATTAAGCATGACTTAAAATCACTGAACAATTTAAACAGTTAAGAAGTAAGCTTTGAATATAGATAAAAAACAAAATTTGCTGCAAATGTAGACTTTACAGTTCTACCTAGATCACTAGTATCTATGGAATGTTTGCGAAATCTTTTCTAAACAAAAATGAATAATATTTATTTATTTTTCAAAAAATACGTAATTGTCGGGCAAATTTATAAGCTTCAAGTTATAGATGAATAACAATCACATGACAATTTCTAATTAATTTTTATAATTTTGGAAATGATAGATGACTTTGTAAGAAGTTTATTAAAAATTAATATTATAAAAAAGTCCTTTTATATATATACATTTTTATTTCTTATTATTTAAATGATGAATAACTTTTCCGAAAATTTCAAAAATGTTTCTTTAATTTAAAAAAAAATTTAAAAATTCTACCGTTATTAAAATTTGGTTTCAATAACACTCATGATAAAATAAAAAAGTTGAAATGAGTGTTAAAGTAAATCAAAATTTTAATTGATTTGATTTATCGGATAAAGTTTTTTATTTGAAGTGTTTTTTTTTGCTTTTGGGCTTATAATATAATAATTATTCGATAGTTAACTCTGAATACAATGAATAATAAGATATCGATCAAAACTATCAATTTTTTATTTTCATCAACACTTATCGTATTTCTGTTTTTGCCTGTAAAGAGATTGAATTATATTTTAAGATTGAATTATTCGAATGATCTCTAATAAATCTTCATTGAGGTATTCAGTAACTTTTACTAGTACTAGATTGCACAAGTTTTTGAAAGTTGCTTTTCAAAATAAGGAAATTTAGTGAAATTTTTGATAAAAAAAATTAACTACTAAACTTGTTTTAATCATTTTTTCACGTTTTCTTCTTCTACCTAGTTTACTTAATCTTTTAAAATTTCAAATACTCATGATTATAAAAATTTTGCGTGAAAGTTTTTTTACAATTTTTCTTACTTTTTACTAATCATAATTTTCTACTTTTAACTTTTCAGTAGTTTTTGAAAACAATAAATCTTTCTTTTATTCATAAACACATAGAAAATTAAATCTAAAAACTTTTTCAACATATATTCTGAAATCACATCATAATTATCTTACCGCGACCTTTTCTAAGTTGTTTGCCTCATGTAGCTCTAATTAACCACTAAAAAGATTCAATCTTATTTGGGCTGGAACTATTTAGATTTTCAAAATTACTTTAAGTCTCATCTTTGATTGTAACATTTTGTAAAATTGTTTAATCTGAAACCTCTAATCAAATTGCAAACTAAAAAACACATCTAACTTTAGTGGCTTCCCAAATCATTGCAACGAACGTATTTATGAAGGAAATTAAGCTTAAAGTCATGTGGTGTCTGACGCTCTAGCGACATCCATGGATTGATTTACAAAGATTTTCTTAAGATTAATTGCTTACTTTCGAAAAATTCACTCAAAAAAGATTCAGATAGTGTCAAAGTTCTTTGTTTTTGATTGTGTATTAGACCAGTTGTATCTATTAGAGTTTCTTAAATTTGCCTAAAAGCGGTATCAATCATTCG
Source organism: Pegea sp. RAD2-039 (assembly GCA_034620365.1). NCBI lineage: Eukaryota > Metazoa > Chordata > Thaliacea > Salpida > Salpidae > Pegea > Pegea sp. RAD2-039. The sequence goes on from JAQGEQ010000192.1 coordinate 3,651,763, forward strand.
TAAGAGATTCTATTTAGATCTATCCCGTTTTTCGTTTCAGATTGATTTTCTAAATCTATCAAATACATGTCTTCTATAATTGGCATATAAATACAGTAGTGACATATGTTTGTATAACTGATTTTACCAACTTGTAGAGATTTCTATGATGTGTTTGTTGTCACGAATTTCCGATGTATCCTGCTCATAGCTTCTTCCTCTTGAAAAATATTTTTCATCAATTCCTTTGGAAGTGTAGCCTATTAACGACTGTAACACTGCTTCTGTAAATCATAATTGTATAGAATAATAATTAGAGTTATAATTTTTATTCTACTTATTCATAGTTTTCAATAACGCTTTAAAAACAGTTTACTTTTTATCACAGCTTAGTTTGATTTAATAAATATGAAATTTGATACCTTCATAGTAAGTTGTGTCTTTTAAAACAAGCTTTGTTTGTTTATCAGTCCGAAAAGTAATCGATCTTTTTGCGCTTACTAAATCCTTGGTAAAAGCTTCAAGAATCATAGTGTAGTTAGATTCAGAGTTCAAACCATCAGAAAAGGGAAACGTATATTGCAACCGTCGGCTGTTGGAATATTTACAAGCTACTAAATTGTTTTTTTTGCAATTTTACTAAATTGAAAATAACTTACGGTAAAGTAGTATTTTCTCTCCAAATGGTTCCACTTTCGCCGTTTAGTTGAATTATGTAATAGTCTGGCCATTGATTTGGTGCCCACCATTCTAAAACACCACCTCTGAATACAAAACCAATTTGATTAAATAGCTTTAGCACTGTTTACTTATTGAACAAATTATGAAAGATAATTTAATATAAGCATTTTCAATAATAGTTGCCTGATTTCAATGTGTTCAACTTCTTTTATGTCATAAATATAAGATTTTCGTCAAGAAATAGTTTTTATACGTACATTTTTTAAGTTACATGTAGTTTTTATACCTTATCACACTTTTAAAATTTGGCAGCGATAGCCAACTTAAATTAGAAAAACTGTGTTCTTGCCAAACATCTTAACAATTATTGCAATGAGGCTTGGTAAATTTTGGAAGGTACCTTGACATTTTGCAGCAAATAGGAGGAATATATAAAGATCTTGTGTGGTTATCATTTACTTCTACACATGTAACTCAACAGTTAGTTCATCTAACGTTAACTTAATTATACTTATTAGCATGACAATATGACTAGAAAGCATATGATTCCTTTGAAGTATCTTATGAAAGTTGATCTCACCCTGATAATCTTTTTGAAATGGTAAGACTGGATGGAATTAATTCTCTTTCCTGTTTGATTCGTTCTAATGGAAACATCTCAGCGCGTACAGTATCAGTTACAACAAAATGAACCACATAATAGAGTTGATGAAATTCCCCCAAGATATATCGATGCATTATTGCTTGGCTGAAAGATTTTAAAATGTGGACAAATGCATCTTACAAGATTACAAAAATCTTACATCGATAAGCTATCGATAAGCCACTCAGACTTGAAAATTGACTCAAATATCTTAGTATATCATAGACTTAATGTTTACTTTGTCTAAGATTTTAAACTACTTTTTCATTAGTTGCAGTTATGTCAACACTAATTTATTTCTTATAAGTTTAAAGTTTAGATTCACTATAGATATATACTAATTTTTATTTGACAGAAAACGTTTATTAGAAACGGAAAATAAAGTTATTTACTTTGAAAATGGAGACTTAGTCTTTTCAGCCATTTGCACAATGATTGAGGTTATTCCTTTATCACTTAATTCATGATCAAGTTCTGGCATTAAGTTAGTATAATGCTGGTTTGTCATCAAGAGCAACATAATTCTAGGAATCCCACTCCGAGCATGTTCAAATGCTGCCTTCAAATAATATGAATGTGTTGTAATTGAATTTCAAACAACACAAATTTTTAACCACATAGAAACCAAAATTGACCTCATAGAAACCAAAATAATCCTAATATTTGCTAATACTGTCTGTAAAAAAACTCATAAAATTCAAGTTAATTGAAAGATTAAAACAAAATAATGACAAAACTTTTGCTAGATAAATAGTAAACTTAATTTTGGTTGCATTAAATTGAAAAAAGAAGCTCTAATGTTAACAAAGTTTATGAAATCTTTTGAGTTACAGTTTTAATTTAAGATTTTTCAAACTTGACTCAAATAATTTGAAAAATATTCAACTGCTTGATTTTTTCTCGAATTACTTTCAAAATGTTCTGATCAATAAAACTTTACGACTTAATTACAAGAAAAGCAATCAGCTAATTTATATTCAAATATATACTTTTCAGAAGTAACTCATAAATTAATGATAAGTATTATTAATAAAATTATTACTTTTAAAGTAAACATAAACTTCTCTTGGCTGAGAACTGAAGATCCTGGCATTGGTAGCAAGTTGTCCAGCTGGTTCATTAGAAAGGTTCGATTAGTTGAATCATTCATTGAAAACTTTTTAGATGGCAAATCTGACAGTTGCATCATTGTTATCCTTTCAAAAACGTTTTGAATAAGCATTTCAAAAAAATTATATATATTGCATGATAGGAAGAAAGCTGATAATTTTTGGTGTTGGCTCTTATTAGTATTTAGAAAGATAATTAGTCATTATAATATCTTACATACCGTTCTGTAAAAAATTATTTAAGTATTTTTCAAAATTATTGGAGTCTTACAGTCTGTGAAAATGTTAAATAAATGAAAAAAAGTTCTTTAAAAATTATTGAGACAATATGATTAAATGAAGTTAAAAACAAACCTTTTGATGTTTAAAAGTTAATTGAACTCATTGAGCTACATGAAAATAATTCATACTAACCGAACATTTTCTGGGTCTTCTATTTCAAATGAAGTGATGTAATTTCGGATAAAATTACGAGTTGCAACTACCTCTTGGCGTTGTAAAGTTGGTGATACTTCCACAAGAATAGCAATATCGATAGGTAATCCAACTGTTTTGGTATTAAACTTAATCATGACAATTTCGCTTATTTCTTCATGTAATTGAACCTATTCAAACCCGACATTTAGTACTTTACAGCTCGTAACGATATTTTGATGTTTAAGTAGATTTTATAAAGATTTATTTTCAAAAATCATGTATAAGAATGTATAAAAATAAACAAAAGTCGTAGAATTTTTTATATTTACATAATTTCAAATAGATCAGCTTTTCTTTAGTAAGCTAAAACATTTCTTATAAACAATGAATAACTTTGTGATATTCTGGTTACTGTACCAAAAAATTTTCTGCTTATTTTTATAAAAAAGCAGAACTACATTTTCAAAAGTATTCAAAAATAAAAATTTACAATTTCATACAGTATAGTTGTTTTTAAGTTTCTATCAATTTCACTTTAGCTGGGGCATTTAAAGGTAAACAAGATTAAACATCTTATAAAACATTCTGCTGAAAGTTTTGAGTTGTTGAGACAAGGTCTTAATTGGATCATCTCAGACAAAAGACTTTATTGTGCAGTTTCATAAAAACCACTAGTGAAACCGACATGATGCTGCCAACTTAGTTTTATGTTTGCATTCAGATTACTGAAGTTGTATTTTTACTATCTATTTCTCTTCGACTTGTATTTACTGTTGCCTGTTAAGCTCCTTGAGTTAAATGTAGAGCAAATATAAAGCTTATTCTTTGTGATTCTTATTCTTAGTTTTAAAATTAAAAAAAATCCTTCTGAGCTAACGAAAGGCTCCGAAAACTTGAAATGGCTTAGTTAGTTAAATGATTTCAATTAAACTCACACTATCATTAGTAATAGGTCGGTATGACAAATTATTACCTCAACAGTTGCTTTATATTTTCGACCAGGTATTAAGTTTGCGATCCATATATATAAATAGTTGTCGTAATTTTTCTCTCTTGAAAATGGACTACTGCTGTTATGATTTAATTTATCAGTAAAGATTATGTTTCCATATTCATCGTAAATTTTAATTGGATAATACATAAAGTGTTCGGTGCTGTGTTGTTTGAAATTAAGTCGTTTCCAAATCAATTGGACTCTTGTTTCTAATCTTTGAGCCACTTGAAAGTCTTCAGGAGCAGGAAGCTCTAAAATATTACAGTAAGAAGTTGAAAATAACAAATAAAATGTATTTTTTTATACTGATTTTTCTTGAGTTAAAAAAATAGCTTCCACAAAGAGAAGCTTAAAATTAGCTTTGATAATTGATTCTAATTATTTTTTATAGTTGAGCACCATTTAGCAGTTTTAAATCATAGTAAATCGAGTCTTTGAAAAACTTGTTATCAATAAAAGTAGAACTTGTTTTAATAAAATCTCATTTATCAGTAATTATTATTACCAATTGATTTAAATCGTACAAGATATTATCGTAAAGCTAAAAGCTCAATGAAATTTATTTACAAAAAAATTGCAAACTCTTGTAAGTCACCGGTTATAAGATGAGCAATCGCTGGTTCACTTTCATAATCATCTTGATAAATGCACCGAACTTGAACTTTGTATCTTGTTCCAAACATTATTTCAGTTGAGTTTAAAATATGAGTGGTATTTGCTGAGATCATATGTGAAGTAAGGTTAGCTCAAATAATGACAATATTTTAGTTTCTCTTTAGGAGAATTAGTTTTTAAGATAATGAGGTACATGTATTGAAATTTTGTTTCATAATTTGTTATGAATTTCAAAAAATGTTGACGCCTTGAGTAACAGTTATAGAGGTTTGAGACAATAATGCGATTGTAATGTGGAAGATCATTATTTTCACGCTATGAAATTTGATCTAAATCTTATATTTCAAAAACAGATTATCAATAAAACTAAATTTTGTACAGATTAAGTGAAGAATGAATTATCAATTCTTAGAAAAACTTATAAAGTCAGTTAGAGCTTTAAAAGTAACTTCGTAAATTAAATTGTGATATCGTATGAAAAGTAAAAAAACAAACCTACTTGTGTATATACTCATAAAAAGTTTTTTGCTTTTTTGAAAAAAAATAGAAATCTTATATCTCAAAACTTCGTCCGAAGGAGTTTGCCATCTAATTCTTATTTTGTATCTTTCTAATTGCTGTACAGTCACACCAAAAGCTGCAGGTATGTCTGTTATAATTTTAAAACATTCATTAGCTTTAAACATCTGAAAAAAGTTTCTGTTCGAGTAAACCATCATTCCCTTATCGATATGAAAGTATAAAAGTTTGATCAAAGCGTTGATCAACCAAGCGACAGTATATATAAAAACCATTTTTGGAGTGGATATTTTTTGCTTACAAATAAATATTTCGTATTTTGTAAAAAAGTAAGTAAAATTTTTAAGGGATCACTTCATGTCAGCATTATTTAGTCAGTGAGCCTGATAGCCTAATTAGAACAATTTCTTAAACATCCCAAATATAGCTATGGTTAAGCTGATGAGCTTAGAGCAATAAACAATAGTTAAATGAAAAAACTATAAGATTGATTAGATTGAAAATGCTTTTATGATAGACAATCTCATGTTAATGCAATATCAAAGTAATAAAATTTAAGTAAAATTTAACAAACACTTTTTGGTGAGTTCACGTCAGTTAAACAAAATATAAATTTGAGGACTTAAAAAAAAACTATCAAAACTGATCTAAAATACCTGATGAGCTAAAAATTAAGAAGATCAAAGTGATTTTAAATCAAGTGATTCAAAATTATCTAACAAAATTTCTTACTCTGCTGTTTATTTTTTATGCTAAATGATAATCAAGTTTTTGTTAAACTTTATTAACTTAAGGTGTAGTGTAAAGATATTTTAAATAAAAGAAGAAATCTCAGTTATATCATTTTACGAAACAATAATAAGTAACTTGCTGTTATTTTACGATAAGAGCGTTTCGTCAAATCTATATCTCATTTGTAAGGCTGGTTTCTTTAATTATCATGCTATTTTATCTAAAATCACTGAGATATCATTCAAAAGTTTATTAAATGAGTTCAGTAAGAAACAAATTAAATGTAAAACGATGTTTATAAACGTTTTGCTAAAATAGTCTACCACATAAAATATAAAATAATTTTTGAAATTATCTACAAACATATGAATAAAATCATGAGTGTTTTATTTATATGGAAAATAGATTAAGCTTAAAAAACATTTCCAATAAAGATTACCAAAACTTTTAGCATTTTGTTTATTGTTACCTTTGTAATACCAGAAATCTTTCAAGCTATTTTTGATTGACTCTTACTAAATAACTAAAGTTAAGTGTTTAGCTGAGCGCTTTAAAAGAGATCTTTCTTCAGTAATTACCATTGTTAAAGACTTAAGCATAGATTTCAGTTTCAGCCTAATCAATTTAAGTCGCTTACTATTTGGTTTAAGCTTCATTAATTTGACACAAAGTGTTTGATAGATTCTTTTAGAGATTTTTTCTCTTCTCATGTTACAGTTAATTTAAGATTTTTTAACGCTAGATAAGCTATTTTTGAAAACATTTTGTTTTTGTCAATTTGAAAAACAATAAAACTAACAACTAGACGGCGCTAAAGGGCAAAGTCAGTATTTAACAATTATTTATACAGTCATAAAAAAGTTGTTGTTTGTTTTTCAACACGCCCAGCAGTATTTAAGATCATATTCACAGGTCACAAAGGTACAAACTATTTTAAAGACAGATGTGATGTTGACTTGAAGCTAGACTCGATTCACACCTATGAGGTTTTTCTAAATACTTTGTAAATGCTTGGACTTAACGCTAAATGGTAAAAAAGTAACAGCAAAAATGAAAACTATAAAACTATTTTTAAATTGATGAAAATATCAATGAAAGGAAATTATAATGTTTGTTACACCTGTTAAATCATTAGTTTATTAAATTAATTATTGAATTCTTATCTGTGACCTGATTTTAATATTTTTAACAAAAGTTTTAACATATATTTTTACTATAAATTAAGATAAAAGTTTGTCATAATAGTTATCATTAGAGATAAACAGCAACAAATTGTATTTTTTAATACTATTAAATGTCTGACAGATTAAAAATATATATTAGTGTCAAAATTTGAAATAAAATATTTGTAACAATAATTCCACCAGCTTTTAATTAAAAAAGTTCAAACGTAATAGGTTTAAAAAAAGAAAAATTTCTATCCTATTTAGTTTTTTTGGGTTTGATGGAACTGAAACTTATAAAAAAATTCAATAAAACTTAAATGAACAAACCTGTTTTAACAGATAAAAATACCTTTGCGCTTCTTTTTCGATATCCTTTAGAATTGATTGAGATATTATAATAATGTCCAGGTAATAAATCATAAAATGTAAAGGTTCTGAAAAGACAAAATACTTTTCATGTTATGATACTGATAATACAGTTTAATTAAAAATTTTATTAAATGTCTTAATATTTGGTGTACATTATTTCATTAGGAGTTTCTCAAATAACAACATTTTTTTCATTTTTTTCTATAAAAAAAAATCTTATCGACATCAAAAAATACTATAGGAAATTTCATTACAATGAAAAATTTGTATTCATTTTCGTTTGAACATCAAATTTTTTATATTTAATTTTGGAATTGTAAAAGTTATCATTATCAAAGAAAATAATACTTTTTAAAATCACTTTTAAATTTTAAAGATAACTTTTATTATGATAATTATAGTTTTTAAAAACTTCTTTTTAGTTAGTTTCTTATATTCGAATGTGGAAAATAAGAGTAAATGTTATGTGAATACTACTATTAGAAGTTTTATGTAGTAAATACAATAGTTTTACGCTTTTTGTAAAGTGTTTGTTAATTTTATAGTAGAAAATAGCAATAAATACTAGAACCAAATCGACCTAAATTCTTACACGATTTTGTTTGAAATCTAGGCATAAGAAATATTTTAATAAAATAAACAAAGTCTTATTTTACTGACATTTGATGCTTTTCAAAATTTTTTTTATATAATATAATTCTCACTTAAGCTAATAACATGTTAATAAGTCTTAAAATAGCTTACTTATTGACAAACTTAATTTAATTTAGTACCATTTAATAATTAAGATTTATAATAACCTATCAAATATATATCCAAGATATTTTTGTTAAAAGAAATAGCTAAATTTACTAAATCTTATGAATAAGTTTGAAAATACCCCTTCTAATCAACCTTTTAATAATTAAGGGTTTCTTTGAAATCTATAACTAAACTGATATTATGAAGATCTACAAACTATACTAAAAAGTATATTAGTAACATTTAGAAGATCAAAGGATTACTACTCTAATTATATGTATACAATTTTATGAAACGTTTAATATGCCGTGATTATTTTCTTTAAGGCAACATGTTCTTATTTTTTTAAATTTAAATACTTAAATAAGTCTATTTACCTGTACTTTGTATCTCATCATTTATAATTCATAAGAAAACTTGAATTGATGTGAGAAATTTATAGTCTATATATATAGATAGATTGAATTTATAAATAATTGAAGCTTATTAAAAAATGCTAGTATTTTTACTAGATTTATATTATTTCATAGAGATAGAAACCTAAAGCTTACAAAATTAACACAGATATATTTTAATCGTCTCATCAAATACTTTCTTATCAACTAACTTATATTTGACAATCACATATACTATTTGTCAGAATATTAGGAAAAAAGAATGAAAATATTTTCATTCAAAAATATACAAGCTTAATATAACATAAGGTGTGTCCACGTTTACTTTAAAGGTATGATAAAATAAAAACATATGAAGCTATACACAAACAACTGTTCATTATTACCTGTTTCATTTCAGAGTACTAAGTATGCTATGAAACATTTTTGTAAAATAAAAATGTGAAGAAATGTCAAAAAATTGCTATACTAAAACATTAGCAACAAAATTGTTGTTTTGATGCTACAGATGTCAAAATAAAGATAAAAAGTAAAATGCTTTCATTGAGGTTTTCTTTAATTATCTAAGTTGATATATCACTTATAAACTTAGTATGTATATTTTCTTTTGTCGCATTTTTTGTTTTATGTCCCAAATATTTTATACCCCTAAAACACCTACAACGTTTTCTGGTGAAAGGTTTATCCTTTTACAAGTTTACATATTGATTTTAAATAATAATGAAATTCATATGCTTGTAATTTAGAAGAAACTATAAAAGTACAAATAACAATGGCTTTGAATTGAAATTGGGAAATTATACTGTTAACACCAATTTTCTAAAATGTTTATAAAGTTAGTTAAGCAAATGTTTAGAGAAAGATCTAAAATAATTCTAAAACTAATATACCGAAGTTAGTTTTTGCAGATATATTTACAAAAAAAATACCATGAAAAAGGTTATGGCCCTTTTAGCTGTTTGAAAAATCATTTTTCATTCAAATAAAGTCGTCTAAAACCAAATAAACTTTAAATTAAAGCATAATAATAAGAGTAAAACTACTATGTATCAAGCTGCTTACAATGCTAGAATTATTTTTGGGGTTTATTTAATCCTGAGATTGAATTTTTTACATGGCTTAAGAAAAAGTTTAAGCAAATATTTTTGATTACATCACACTTTCATATAATAAAGACAATCAACAAATTTGTTTATACTAAATATTTGATGCCGTTTGTAGTGAATCAAGCTTAATTTAGCTTAACACTTAAAAATATTGCAAACATCATAAGACAATAAACTTCTATTTTTTAGATAAAGACTTCAAATAATTTATTTTTCCAAAATTGTACATTATAACAGTATCATAAGAATAAATTCTAAAGATTTTTGGTTTAAGTTATTTTTAGTAAATGAAAGATAATGCAATTAAATTTAAACGAATTAGAAACCTTCTAATAACCGAAAATTTGGAAAATCAAAGAGATATTTTAGGTTTTTCATGTAGTTTTTAAAGTAGATTGATTAACTGTCAAATATTTTATCTTAAATATAAAGTTAGTACAGTAGGCTAATAATTGATTGTTCAAGCATTCTTTTTTACAAACAACTTTTGAACATTATCTTTTAAAATTTTTTATAGAATATTTCCTACTAAATAAAGTAAGTAAATTTTAATTTAAATGTGTTTAAGGTTTCTAGAATTATATCTATTTTCATTTAGTTATATTAACGACCTTTACACCAAGATATTGATATACTCTATGAATCTTTGAAAGAATTTATGATTAATTGACTGAGACAGAGTATTGTGTAGCATCTTTCCACACCATCAAAGCAAGTAATATTCTCTACTTTTGAACGCTCATAAAAATAAGTTTATTTCACTCAATAAAAACCACACGATTTTTCAAGAGTAGTTTATGTAAAGGTTTTCATGTAACCCTAATGGACCTTAACGCTCATATAAAAATTCGATGTTGAACATCGCTTAATGAGTCAATATTGTTAATAAAGTATTTATATTTAAAACAAAAATTGAACGGTCTGTTTAAAATGATACTACTAAATATATTTAGATTTTTTATCTAGATTTATCTAATCTTATCTTTATTCTTAAAAAAAGTATATTTTTTAGATAGTATTTAATTTGTTTGACTAAAAAGAACTAAATTTGATGGATGACTGATATTAAATAAATTGTTTACTTAAAAGTCAATTAATGAGTAGCCTAGGTAGACATAAAATTGTATAACGTTTTATTATTTTAATTTTTCTGCCTACTATTACAAATACAAATAAATAAGATGTAAATTTAGTTTGTTTTAATAACAAAAAATACAACATTTTAATGTAGAGATATATTTTATGATTATAAATTTCTTAAAAAACTTTATGAGCATACTCGATTCAATAAAAATTTCAAAATTAATATAAGCTTGCTTAATTTCTTTTATATAGTTTTTTTTTGAGAGAATGTCTTTAACAATTGAAGTCTAACGTTTGTACTTTTATTGTAATATAAATGTAAATAGAATATTTAAGTTTTGTAACAGCAAAATGACAACATACAAATAAAAGTATGAGGCTATTTAATTGGTTGTTGTTTGAGTAAAGTTAAAAACCGTTAATATAAAAGTTTCATATTTTTGTTGCTATGTCAAAAATTAAACAGAAATTTCTGAAATTCTAAAAATATTTATAGTTTATTTTAAAGACAAAATGAGAAAAATAATCAATTAAAACAAAACAGATTAAGCTGATGATTCAGCTGTCAGCTTTTAAAGTCATAAATCATTATTGTTATTGCAGAAAAATTGAAAATATAAAGATTTAAAGATTATATACGATCTGCATTTATTATCTTTTGGTTAGACATAATACTGATTTACGTATTTTAGACTGTTTATAAAACTGTAAACTGATTCTACTTAATATTTGAAAAAGATCAGTTTTTAACTTGCAAGAGTTTATTCAATAGGGCATAAAAGCTTTTACTGTATAAAGAAATTCAAAAATAGTTTTATTCAGCCTTATACTGTCATTTGCTGGTAAATATGATATAAAAAGGAAATTAACAAGCTGTTGTTTTTAATAATATTATTTCAGTATTGGATTACAAGTTACTTAAAAAAATTTATTAAATGTAAAATCTAGAAAGTATAAATTTTGAGTATAATTTATTTCTAAATAATTTTTCAATTTGAGAAAACGAAATTATTCATAGAAATAAATTTGTTTGTAGCAATAAAATTTTTTTCATGAAACCACCAACCGAATTGGCTATATTATGCACCAATTAACGCTTCTCCAAAAATCGTGTAAAATTATTTCTTACAAAATAATAATTTCTTCAACAAAGATATTCAAAGGAAAATTAATAAATAATGAAGAAATAGAAAGTTTAAGATAAAATTCGACAATTGAAATGATTAATTTTTAGGTTATATTATTGACATACCTGTAATGTTTACCAACCAAAAAAGTGATATTTGTTGCATTGTTGAATATTTCGAAATTTGTCACTAAATCTGTTTTTTCATCCTCCCAATTAATCACAAATGATGTGTTACTAACATCATTAGCTTGAAAGTTTTTTGGCGCAACCAAAGATGGTGTCACTGAATTTGTAAGACTTTGTTAAACTATTTGATATAAGATAGATAAAATTAGTTATTTCTCATTCACAACTTAAGAAATAAATTGTAAATTTTTAGGAGTAAAGAGCTTTGACTTTTCACGAAGAGCCTTTATCTTACATAAGTTATAATATTTGAACGTTTGTGAGCAGATTGACTTCAACAAGTTGATCTGGAGTGAGGGTAATTCATTGAAAGAACTTATTGGATAATAAAATTCTTCTAATGGTTTCGAAGCGTAAACTTCTCTCTCTTCTTCAGAAACATCACCATCAACTCCAATATGAAATATCAGAGTATCATCATTATGAAGTTTCTAATAAGGGAAAAGATTTTATATCTGCCTACAAAAATATTTTGAATAATATATATGTATAAAACAAAATATGATATATAATATATAATGAAATATTACATAAGATATATACAAAACCCAAACATTTTTTTATGATATTTTATGAATATAAAAGAATAGCAAATATTTTACTAAATTTATTGGTTAAAAATTTTTTTTTTAAATTTAACATTTTATGAATTGAAAATTAAACTTTACATAAATTAGTAAATATTTTTATAGTATTTATCTAGACTTGTAAAAAAGTTTTTTCTACACTTTTTTTTCTAAATTTCTAAGAAATTTGCCAAAAGAACTATTTCATTTGAACTATTTTGATATTTTGTATTTTTAAACACTAAACAACAAAGCAATAAAATTATGTTTGACTTAAAGTTTCACCCATTAAGTCAAAATGGTTTTCTGTTTTGCATTGATAATTTATCTACTATCCTCATTGATAGCAGTAGAATTTAGTTTTTTTCACCTGTGTTTGTTCCATTTATAATTTTATTTAAAAAAGTTTACATTCTACAAAATTATCATAATTTTCATTCAAAAATTTAAACATAATAAAATTTAGATTAAAAACACTTTTCTTATATGATGGATCATATTTTTCAAGTATTTATTGTCTAAGATCTCGTTTTTAAGTAATCAAAAGTCAGTGTGGAACAGAAAGTTTTGGTGAAGTAATATTGCGTCTCTAGGAAAAATATTAAGACAGCTTCAATTTCAAAAGTACTTTTTTATAAAATCTAAATACACACAAAACAAAGTTCAGTGATTTTTATTTAAATAATAAGTTGTAATCCTAATTTAAACTCAATCAGAAAAATTAATCAATTTGTCAGACAATAGAAATAGAACTCATTGCATTGGACCGACTGTAAGACAGAAAGAATGACTTCCGTAATTTTGTCATGTGTCTAACTAGTAGCTATCAAATTGTTTTTCAAATCAAGTAAATAGGCTTATGTTGAGATTAGGTAAATCGTAAGACTGTTCAACCGTTTTCCTATTGACTACTTTAAAAGCTAGAGAAAATCTTTTAGATTAAATGAAAAAGTTGAACAAAATTATTTTGTTTTAATGAAGTTTAATTCATTTTAAACGTTCGTACTAAGAACCTAACAACCAAGAAGTTGGTTATTTTGAAATTTATAATATGGTTGCTAAATCATCTCGACTAATTTAAAATACCTGTAAAGAAACTATGCAAGCTCTCTCAACTATAGTTTAAGTTTGTTATCAAAGTGAGGTTTTAATGATTTTACATAAATTTAAAATAAATTACTCAAGAAACATTAAAAATATATTCGATTATTTTCTGCTTTTCGATTTTTAGACAAAAATTTTATATCTTTGTCTTGTTAATTTTGCGTAAAGTAAAAATAAAAACTGTAATTTGATAGCATTGGTAACTAACACCCAAATGTTTTATTCTATTTAATAATTAATCTATCATAAAGTTTCATTTATATCTTTATACCGAATTCTTACAAAAATTACAAAGATATTATCCAAGTTTAATGTTAATTACCTTTGTTGCCCTAGAAACGTTGTCATTTGATTTACCATTAGTGACTACAACAACCATTTTTACTACATCACGTCTAGCATACTCAAATCCATAGAAATAAGCAAACTTAAGAGCAGCTCCAGTGTTCCGAACTCCAACATCATGGCTAATAAAAATATGTGCTGCTGTTAGTTTATTATTGTTGATTATTGAATTTAAATTAGACTGGTCAAGAAAAATATTATTTGAAGACATTTTTAAATTAGCTCATACAGAGTTTACCATGTTATTTTTAGAATTTTAGAAATTTTAAATTACGGTTTCAATAAAAATATTAGAAACTGTAATTGGTAGGCAACGCTAATTACATAAAAGATAAAATGCCAGGACAAAAGATAAAATATTTTTCAAGAGTAAGAATAAGTTTAAGTTGCAGGAAATTACGCTCAAAAACAGCTCATAAGAATTGACTTAATGACTGATGGAAAATAAATTGCAAAAGAAATTTTGTGGTTTTAGTCTTGTCTCAACCGCCTAACTTCAAACACATTAGAGTATCTTCAAATAAATACAACTTATTTGTATGAAGCATTACCTAAGCATGCAGACATCAGTAAGTGTTAACAAACAAATTAAAAAGCTTTGTTGTTTTTTTAGTCAAAGCTATTTTAATTCAAGAAGCTTAAAAGCTTTTATGTTAGGAATATTTTTTGCCAGCTAAATTGTTAGAATAAACTGGTATGAAAAAATTCTGTAAAAGCATATTTTCTAAACTGAAAAAATAAAAGTAATCTTTAGGCTTATATTAGTTGTAAGAAGCTGAAAAGAGACTAATGTTTTAACCAACAATTCTAATAACATTATTGTAACAAGTTTTATAAGAGTATACATTCATAATTTTCAATTAACTTTGAGGGTTTGAAGGTGTTGAAAACTGATAAATACTTAATCTCAACATAACAGGTAGGTTGTTTCATATAGAGTATAACATTTTAGATAAAAAAAATCTTTTCATGTGGTTGTGTAAGGGAGATTTAAATAAGAGTTTTAGATTTTAAAAGATCACATTTTTCAGAGGATATCACTGATTAACTTTTTTCATTTGCTGATAACATCTTTAAAATAGTTTCAAGGTTGCATTAGCCGACAAATCTGCTAGAATTGTTTTAATAACTTTCAAGTATAAGCCAATGATAGGCTGCATCTTTCACGCTTTTAAAAATTGACTATAAACTTTTCCGAAATATTTACCAAAAAACACCTTTTAAAAAACTCAAACTTACTCAAGTTCATTTATACGCCAAAGAAGTTCATTCTTCTCAGTATAGGTTGAAAGAGGTGCTACATATCTTGATTCCTCAGCATATAAAATTATTCCGACTCTAGTGCTTTTGTAATCAATCATAAAACTATTAATGAAAGTGTATATAAAGTTGTGACGGACTGAGTCGAAACTATCTTCTGTTAATCTAAAAAAAGAAATTCAGTTTGTTTACAGATGCATTTAGCTAATAAATCAATGCAAGACATTGTTCTTTAGTTTCTAAAGACATATTAACATAAAATTTAAAACTAATGATTTTATCATATACATTATTTTAACTTTTTCGGATAATGAAACATAGATAGAAAATTTAACTTTTATTCGATGTGATAATTAGAATCTGAACCTAAATACTACATCTTTATATCTTGAAGAGACACTATTATTGTTCAGTCATTTTTTACACTTTTAAGAAATGTTTTAATAAAATTTGAGCATTTTGTTTTAATTTAAAGACAAATATCTTCTTTTTTATAATGGAATCTGATAAATATACAGAATACAAACTCTGTTAATAATAAAAGTATGTTGTCATTAAACTGGTGCACCACACCTACACACTGGCAATCTTGATGTTTGAATATAATAAAAAATCTTTTAACTATGACAAACATCCTTTTTAACAAAACAAATTGAAAATGATAGTAAAGTTTACTTTTTCAATAATTCGATTAGAAGATACTTTAATTTTTAAATTTCTTTTATAATCTTATTTTAAATCCCACAAGATTTTGCAATAGTTAATTATAGTGTTCTACATAAATAAGTACAGCAGAATATTTTATGAAAATATTAAGAATTAAAAGGTTTTAAGTAAAGAATAAATAATTTGAGATTTTGATCGAAAGACTAGACGTTATATTTTTACTGAAAATTAACATAAGTGGTTTCATTTAAATTTTGAAATGTAGTTAAATATGTATTTCAAAGTAGGAAATAAGTGCAAAACTAAGCTCAGCCTAATTTGTAAGATTTGAAAAAATCTTATGAAGATTTTATAATATACAAACTTGTTACAGAGAAAATTGTAAACTTTTTGATACTAGAATTATAACTAATATGGAATTTCTTAAAATATTTTGAGTTCTGGTAAATAGTTTAATGGTAGCTTACATTGAAGTATCAAAAACTAAGACAAGATCTAGCTTTATTCCTGAGCACGTCATATCAACTGTAAGGCTGTAAGTGGGTGAGGTTTGCTTGATTCCATATGCAGTCACTTGTATAAGATATTCAGTTGATTCCAATCCATGTAGTTGGACATTTTTTTCCCGACCTACATCCACCAAAACAGTACATTCCAACATACTAACAATTAAGTCGTTGTACCTACCTACGTTGACAGAAACATTTCTGTAGCTGGATTGTGGTCCAATTCTTGAAGGACGATATCGAATAATATAATAATCAACTAAATCTGCAGGGCGCTCCCAGCTAACCTCTATCATATCCTCACTTGACATACTGATATGAAACCCTTTTAAAGGATCAAGTGCCTTGCCATAAAGTACTAAAAAGTAAACATATAAAAAAGGTTGTTTATAATTGGTAGTTAATGATGCACCCTTTAATACAAAGTGTTTCAGGCTTTAAATGTTTAAACAAGAACTTCTTTTGTCTTCAGATTTACATTTTAATGACTTTTACCTTCTAAACGTAATAACATGCTTCGGTAGACATCAGTCCAAATTTTGCATAAAGATTCAGTTCTGTCTGAAAATATTACGCCAGAAGCATCGCCTGCGATTTCATAAAGCTCTTTCTATTAAAAAATAAAACCTTTAAGTTGTTGTCATTATTATGAATCATTATACATGAATGTCTAATCTTCTAACTTAAGAGGAGTTAAAACATAAACATTAAACAACATTTTTTAATAAAAACCTGTATTGCATTATTGTGACCGATTGCAATTGTAACCACATATGGCTCAGATCGTAATTTATAGGCAGCTTCTCGAATGGAACTGTTTGATGGTGATCCAAGTATGACAATTACTACTTTTGCCACATTTTCTCGAGCAGCTTGGCCACCTTTTGGTTGAAGGACACTTTCTCGAGCATAGGTGAGGGCGCGTTCAATGTGATTCTCTTCAGTAGAACTGCTCAGCATTTCAATCGCTAATGGAATATATTAAATTAATTAAAATCATTGAACATTTTCCATTTTTAAAGATTTCTAAAAATAAACCTTATTAGAAATTCACGTTGCTAATATTAATTGTTTATATTATTTATATATCAACTTGTATTACTTTACAAAATTTAAATTAACTTCA
Source organism: Pegea sp. RAD2-039 (assembly GCA_034620365.1). Lineage (NCBI taxonomy): Eukaryota > Metazoa > Chordata > Thaliacea > Salpida > Salpidae > Pegea > Pegea sp. RAD2-039. The sequence goes on from JAQGEQ010000192.1 coordinate 3,669,200, forward strand.
GGTAATAATACAAAGATAATATTTTATATGAAGTTTTAGCTTCTAAATGAGTTTATGTTCAAGAATATCAGTTTTATTGCGTTAGTTCAAAAAGTAGTTGCTGCCATCAATCATTGTAAAGTTTCTTTATCATTCAAAATTGTGTTTACAGAGTATAATATTTCATTTGTAATCTACTTTAGCTTAAATAATGAATTATCAGAAGAAAAATCTTTTTTATCTAATTCAAAGCTGAAAAAACTCTAGATAAAAAGAAATGAAACCTGGCTTGAGTATTTTAATTTTTTATTATCCTCCTCAGTCAGAAAAGAAAAAACAATTGTATAATAAACAAACCTCTGTTGTATCCATAGCTGTCCTGATAACGACGAAATGAAAATTCCAACTTCTTGTTTTTATCCAAGGTCATCAAAGCCAGTCTTACCTAAAAAAATTAAAAATTGTCAATAATTTCGTTATTTAAACATTGTGAGAAGAAAACATTAAATGTTGTAGACTTAAGCTTCTTAGTTTTGGATTATCATCGCAAGTCTTTCGGGCTTTCAATTAAGATATTCAATATGCTTGTTTTAATTATATGTCTTCCAGATTTCTAGTAAATATAAGCTTGATAGCAAACTGCAGTTGAGAAACATATTGTGCACCAAAATATAAAAGTAATAAAGAATTTAGGAAGCAGAAAACGTTTTAGTAACAGATTAATATTTGAAATTTACGAAATCAGTTGTTAATTTGAAAAAGATCTTTTATTTTGATTAATATTGTTTATTTTTAAATTCGAAAATTGTAGTCAATTATAGAGGTTAGCAAAAGTAATCTACACTCGTATAAAGCTCAATGAAACTCAATTTCATTCCTAGAAAGTAAATTACTACTCGCTGTAAAAGCTAGCAAATAAAAGACATTTAATTTTTAGCAAAGGTATCTATAAAATAATTATTAGTTGCTAATAAACTGATTCATTAAATAAAAAACTGACAACCGTTTCATCAATCAAAATTTGATAAATAAGCAACTGTTTTCAAAACATTTAGCTATTTCATGCCGATTTTAAAAATTATAAAATCTCCCTAAACTTGATTGCAAAAATGGTAATTAATTCACCTTTTTGTAATAAGCAACGTCAAAATGTGATGTTAGATTATGAAGAAGGCATTTTGTCTCAATAAAGTCAACTTCTATGGAGGAATATCGATCTATTATAAAAAGAACGTCCAATGGCCGACTGATTACATCTGCAAAAACAACTTGTACTAATTAATTTATGTTATGAGTAAAACATTACTTTCAAGTATTTTTTCAGTTTGATTTTTAAGTCTGTGCATGTCCAATTAATCATGTTGAAAAAATCTTTTTTGAACATTTTTCAAGATAGAAGAAAACGCTATTCGTGAAATTGCAAAAGATTCAGTAAATTTGATGTTTAAAAATTTAAGTTAGCATTAAGCTATTTTCGATAAAGCGATTTTTTTTATTTTTTTTTAATGGTGATCAAAAGTATAACATCAAAACAAAAATATTTATACAAAACGTCTATAAATTTTCATAATTTAAGTTTTCTTAGTTGTATTCTACCAATACAAAACGATTTTGAGTTTGTAATTTTACATTTAAACTTTTAAGGATCTGACACATAACAACATTCAGTTCTTTTAGCGGAAATTTCAATTTGTACAAATGAAGTACCTAGCCTAAAATCGATCGGTTTCTCAGTTGTTGTAGTTTCATTTGAATTTGAAGTCTCTGTTGAAGCAAAAATTTCAATTAAAAAAAAATCATTTGATTTATAACAAAAATATTACAAGTATTAGAATTTGATTGTCTAAACTTAGCCCAATTAGTAAACAAGAAATTTAATTTTGGCAACTAAAGACCTTTATATAAGTAAATCAGCTTGTAAAAAGAAGAATGAAAATTTGTCAAAAAAAACTATGGAGGTTTTCTATAAATAAAATAATTGGTGCTGGTTGCAAATTTTGCTTTGTGATTTAATAAAGAAATAATTAATATGTTGCTTTGAAAGATTTTAGGTGAGTTCTTTCTTTATCAACTGTTTCAATTAATACTCAGAAAATAACTTTCAAGATTTTTGTAATTACAAATCAATTTTAGCAATAGTTTTAATGATTTAATCGTTGAAAAGATCAAATACAGTCGACATATCTAAAAACAATAAAAATCCGCTACCATCTATTTGACTTTCAGTTAAAGATAACAAGATTCTATGAAATAATCTCCTTTAATCCCCAACATCATCTAGATGCGTAATAAAACCAGAACACTCTTATGGACTTATACAATCTTATGTACAACGAAAGCTATGTGGTAGTATCTAATAGAAGATGTTCTAATTTGATACTTTCCATATTCACCTCAAAGTGGCAAGTACCTTATAATGAAAGAATTTTGTTTATTTTGTATTTGACCTTTCACTATAACTTAAACTTTTTCTTCATCATACGTAAGACACAAAATACTTTAAATGGCAAGTGCATTGGTTTTAAAAGTAAAGCCCAAACCAATAAACAAAGAATTTTGTTGTTTCACTATCGATTAATCCTTATTGCTTAACTTAATATAGTAGCCACTAGTTTGGTAATATTTAATTTGTATAAATTGCCAGTAAGCACGCACAAAAAAGCTAACCTTTGTCTAAAAGACTTCGCCGGCGGCGTAGCCTTTTGTTTTTTAAACCTCTATGGGCTTCATCCAAAATCTCCAAGACGTTATGTTTGTTCAATTCAGTTTGATTAGGAGAGGGAGAATTATGAGGTACAGCAAGTATCAGAAAAGCAGCTGTTAGTAACCCGAATGCAGCGATTTTAATTTGCATTTTCTTGCTTAGAAATGAAAGAAAATTTTATGACAGTCATTAACCATTAAAAACTTGCTAGTTGTTTAAATAATGATTTAAGATGAAACTAGATGAATTAAAATCCTTCAAAACATTGAGAATTACTAATAGTTCACCTGACTAAACTAAAATTAAAAGCTATATGTTCAAAAAAATAAAATTAGATGTTTTTATAGGAATCTATAAAAATAAACTTTACTACAAAATAAAGAATGTACTTATCAGAATTTTGTTGGTCTATATTTCTGAAACTGATAACAAAACCTGAAAAAATAAGCTCTACCTGACTGTAAAAGGTTTTCACACGGTATAATTTTCGTTTGCTAAGAATAATTTTATTAACTAAAACCTCAACATTAATTTTAACACATCTATCTACCTCATCAACAACTCGTTTTTATCCGGATATAGATAATCTTTGAAGAGCCGATACTTTCAAAACAATACTCTAGCTTGCATATGAAACGGTCTGTCGCGTTACACTGCTCGTTCATCTTGAATCGTTTTATGCATAAGGCAGAAGCGCCTTCTTTTATTTACATCTTCCTGCTATGTGAGCTCACCAAATTGGTTTCAACTTGAGCCGGTTAGCAGAATACTATTTAGTAATTGCTATAACTAAGTTAAGAATCAAGTATCTTAGCACATCGGTCGATTATTGCTTTAGTAATGTGACTTGAAACATCGCTAACCTCTATCTTAATCATCTCTAAAGCCAATGGTCTGTGACGTCAGATAAAGTATGTAGCCAACAGCTTTTTGATCGATTTAAGAAAAGGCTTGTCAGTGGTCGGTATTTTGATATCAAATTGTGATTCAGACCAAACAGCAATTTTATTTAAAATATTTCGAAGATAAATCAATGGAATTTCTTATCAGAAGTAGAATGAGAAGAATAGATTTAGAAGATATATGACTATAGTAAAAATGTAAGGAGTATTACTACAGCACAAATATATTATAGAAAATATTTGAAGCTACATAAAGTTTGCTTTTGTTTTATCTTTTGTTATTCATTTAAATGTTTTTTTTTAATGTTTATGTCACATTTAACTAATAGTACATTTTGAATATCTGTTTTAAATCTCTTATGTTAAAAAACATAACTTTAGTAAATACTTATGAAAAATTAGTTTGTTCTCATCAACTTTTAGTTTTATTGAAGAAAATGAAAACTCAAATAACAGTTTGTTAAATCAACTCTCATGAGCATTGCTAATATGTAAACTTAAATGAAACATTAAAAATAGTAGGAAAATATTTATTTTTATCATCAAAAAACTAAATTCTATGAATTTTGGTAAATAAATTCCCCATTAAAAATGGTTGTGTAAGATAAGTAGCAAGTTATATTATTAAAGCAAAGTTTTTGCACTACTGTTTTCATAAAAGCAACCACATGTTTTATAATGGCAGATATGTTATGAAATAAGTGTAGAAATTTTACTGTAAAAAGAACCCAATAAAATAGATTTTAATCTGCTTTAGTATGTTTTATATTGTTAGCCAAAGCAAGTTTTTAAACAGTTTAAAATATTTTTGTTTTTTGTTCTTAGCAAATAAAACAAAGAAAACCCATAATTTGAAATTTTTAAACAAAGAAACTTAAGCCAAGACCAAGTATGTATTCTAAAAATTATGGTACTGTTTCGTTTTTCGGCTGTATATCAAATCAAAGACTTGAAAAAATTATCAGCAATTAGTGTTAATTATGACGATTTCCTAACTTTGTACAATTGGTGTGTACCTTCTCTCAAATAATAGGATAAACGATAAAAGTTGTTAAATACTTTCAATTTCTGTGGTAAATACTTTTTTTGCACTTTTTAAGCAGCTTTAATTAGTATGAGTCATGTCTATTTTCTTACAAATAATCCAATCTGTATCTTTAAAAATACCAAAGAAAAAATTAAAAATGTTAAATTCACAGTTGATATTCTTAGATTAACTAAAAAGTTTCAGTTAAACTCAGTAAAATCACAAGCAATTTCTAACTTAGATTAAAAATGTAAAGTTATTGTAAATAAAAAAGATATAGGCTTAATCTCGACACACTATTGTTCTATAAGTTTGCAAATTTTTCTTCAGCAGTTTAAACGCTGCTCAGTACTCACTTTTGTTTATTTTTTAATTTTTGAGTTGTATACGCTTTCTAGTGATGATTACTTTAAATTCATTATAGTATTTGAACGGGTTTTAATTTTCAATAAAGTACTCTTTTATAAAAATCTTGATAACAAGTTGTTGATAAATAATCCGGAAATAATATTTGCAAAAACTTTGAACTATTTTGATTTTTTAAAGTTATTCAGTAAAACAAAAAAATCTCTTCACAATGGCTTAATTTACAAATTAACATACTCATGGCTTATGCGATCAGCCTTTTAAATTCGTTGTACTTCAATGTATAAGATAAAAGAAGTTTCCAACCTCAAATAGCTTTCTAGTGAGATATGGACAAAGAAACCATCTCAACATAAAACCAAGATAAAAGCTTGGCAAAATTTCTCTATTTAATCAAAATTTGAATGATTAGTTTTGAAATAAAAACAAATTGAACTTTTGAAACAAATGGAGAAAGACTATTTCTATTTTGTGATTTTTTCTGGATAATGTTAATCTCACATTTGTTTATTAAACATTGTTTTCGATAATTTCAAAAAAAAACTGGATGTAATGTTTTATCTGTTTTGTATTTATATAGTAAACACAATTAATTCATGGCAATCAAATTGGTCTATTGATTTTAGTTTTGTAGATATATATACTACAAGAATGCCGTGAAACTAAACGTCAGAGTAATCTTATTCAGATAATCGTAATTAAGATAAAGAGTTTTTCACATTTAATATTTTTGAAATATTTGATAGGTATTGTAACCTAATTAAATTTGATTTAGCAAGAAGAAACTCAAAATTTATGTAACTTTATTTGTTACAAAGTTTTTAGTAATAGACTTTCACTAAATGAACTAAATTGTCGACCGGCATCTTAATTTTGAGTTAAGAGGTTTGCTAATAGCTTCTTCAAAACTCATTGAAAGCACGAAGGACTTATAAATTGAACATTTTTGTGGCCACAATGATATTTCTTGCCATACTACTAGACTTTATAATTCGTTAATCGGCTAACAAAGGTTGAGGAAACCAAAACTTTCCTTCAGAGCAAAACAATACAAACTGTTGCAAAAATGATCTTCAACTTTTATCTCTTCTGATATAAATATTATTTCACATAGTCATTTATTGAATATCCAGAAACTTATTAATTTAAAGTAGTTCGATGGTTAAGCAGGATATTAGTGGGCTATAAATAAAGCTAGATGTCTTTATAAAAAAATAAAACTGAATTAGATGGTGACTCATAACTTAAATGCGTTCAGACGGTTTACTTTATGAGTTTGTTTTTATATAAAAATTCAGAATACAAGCAGTTCAAATGGTTTCTCTTGATTAAATGAACAGCTTCAAAAAATGAACTTATTTGTTTCAAATAGTAAGGTTGTTAACAGTCAAGTTGGAACAAGTTAGATAACTTAAATTAAAACTTTTTTAAAGAGCTGAGTATGCAAAATTAGTTGGTTATGCTACTGAACTTAAATTAGTTGATAATATTAGTTTAATTATCTTCAATTGTTCAAACGCTGAATCATCTTTTGGTAAATATTTAAATAATCATGAGGTTATAGAAACAAACAAGAGATACACTTTAAAAAAACGGACAAACAGTTTTACTTTAATATAAAATGAAGATAAAATCAATAATAGATAAAAAATCAAAGTTTAAAGCTATTTGAGTACATAACAAATTGCAATTTCTTACTTTATCTAATTTGTATAAAATTTTGATTGAGAAAATATAAAAGCCTTTTCAAAATGATCAAAAATTACATAGTAGCTATTTATTTCACTTATTGAGTTTTCAATTCAATTGTATATAAAAACTTTTATTGGCAATATTTTGATTAAAAAATTCAAGTATGAAATATTTTTCGGGAACAAATTGGGGTAAAGAAAAATTTAATAATTTAATAAAAAGAAATATTTAAATAATTTTACAAATTTATTACATCTGTCGGGATAATACCTTTTAATATTTTATCATCTTCAACAAAAATTATTTCAGTAACATTTTCAAGCTTATCTTAAGCCAGCTAAATTTTTATCTTACATTGTGCCAAATATTGCTAAGAAAATATGTTAGAAGTATAAAAAGTAGCACGTCACTACTTCAAAACCAGTGTACGTATAAAAGCATTTGTAAAATTTACCAAATTTTGTAAACTTATCTGTAAAAAATTACGTTTTGTAACTTTTTAAAAACAAACTTTTTATGTAACTTTAAATTCATAACTGATTTGTTTTGAAAAATGGTATTTGCAAGAGAATTCAAAGTAGTCAGCTTATTTGAGAAATCAATTTTTTTAATCATCAAAACAACTTTAAGACTTTCTCCAGAAAACAAGATTAATTTCAAATGTTATACGGTTTCATTTATCTAAAATGAGAGAGTTTAGCTGTCAAGGTTTTCAGCTTATTTCACAAACTAGTAAATAAACAGATTAAAAATAATTAGTCTGTAAAAAAAGTGTAGCAGATGATATTTCGTTTCTAGTCCCAATATTTTCATTACAAGTCATCGCATCAAAATTAAAAAACGAATCTGTAACAAGCATACAAACCGATTTGTCTTATCAACAATTCACGGCTTTATAATTCTACAACGAAAGCATTTTTCTGCAATTTTTCAATTATCAAATCATCGATGTTTCTTTTGAAAAATCAAACAGAATTTATGATGGATGATATATTACTTAAAAGCCAGAGATCATTTTTGATTTTGTTTAATCTGAAAACTATTATTATTTTTTTTATTTATAATATACCAATGCTAGTTTACGTTTTTGAATAGCTATATGTATTTTCAAATGAATCTTTCTACCTAATCATGTGATGATACCTTACAATTTTTTTGGCAAATAATAAAAACACAAAATAATATGATCATCAAAAAGAGTCTTTCTTTCATAGAAGATAATTATTAAAAATGTTTTTTAGTTTTTTGACAAATCACTACCGACGTAGAGAAGGTTAATTTTACAGTAACAGGAAGCTTATTGTCTTGAAAATACTTCCATTGTTTCAAGTAATCGTCAGCTGCCTACATAAGGCGATGGTATGAAAACTAATCGGCAAATAAGCTGGAAGCTCAGCTTGTGGCTAAAGTATGTAATTTGAGTAGCTACCCACAAGTAACCTCAAAAAAACTAATTCAATCTTTTTCTAGTTGATAATTTACCATACCTTTAATTATTTTGTCAAAGTTTCTTTAATAGCTCAAAATTTGCTTATAATTTTTTTCTTAATTCTTGTTATCAACCTAGGTTTTTATTATACTCATAGTGAAAGCTCTATAAAATTCTTACTCACAAAAAAATGATTATTGATATCTTTAAGAAAACAAGCTCTAATTAGTTTATAAATGACTGAATTTGTGCTTTCGATACTGTAAAATAAGAAGTTTTTATTGTCAAATTCGTAATGTTTGCCAAGCTATGATTTTTAGATAGTATTTTCATCGGTTAGCGTTTTGCAATGAACTTTTTAAATAAAAGTTCAGAGTTTGAAGCATAACGTTCACAGCTTATACATAAGGTTCAAATTGGTACTTTCTAAAATATGTGTTTCTCAAAGAACTGAATATTAACCTTTGAACATTGGCTAAAGATTGCATTGTGTAAGCTAGAAATGTAATGATTGATCTTAAAAGATATTTACTTTTTTTAAAGTTTAGAAGCTTAAATATTTTGCTTAAAAAATAATTAAACTTGCAGCAAAGCTATCACTGAAATAGACTCTAAAAAATCTCAATAAGAATTCTCTTAATTCAATTAACTTGAACATTATAGACTTAAATATGATTTCAATTGTAAATTTTAAAAACTTTCTTAAATTGCATTAGTTATTTAAATAAAACAAAATATTAGTTAGAAAATTGTTTGATTTGTAAAATAAGAAAACAATTCTTGTAATAAAAAGATGAAAGACTCATCAATAAAAAGAAAAAAAATACTGATTTTAAAGCTTATTAAATACTGTAAATGGAATTATTTTATTTGTTAGAATATATTTGCTAAAACAGTTACACTTTGTAAATCTGTAGAAAGTATAATAAGTTGTTGTTGAGTTGATCATAAAATTAAATGAAAAAACATTTGAATAAAAATTCTATTTTGGTAATCACATTTAATCTTACAAAGTTTGATCTCTATTTGTCAAATATTCATTTTATTTTCAGCATTTTATTTTTAAAAACACTTTTTTAGGTTTTACAAAACGTTTGTCATATTAATTTTAATCAATAGAATTTTTGAAAACTGAAAAAAGCTATCAATCAAAAAAAGTATAATCTTTGTGAAAAAGAAGATTTCTTTTGAGCATAAAAAGTGTTTTTCAATAACTTATTTTTGCACTCAAAATTCCAACGCTTTTAATTAAAAAATATTTTTTATTTTTCATTTAGGTCTTACAAATATGAGATCAAAATTATATGATTTAGTTAATTGTTTTCTCACTTATATTTGACTTTATTGATAAATAACGAATAAAAAAGCTCAAAATATGCTAAATCATAAAATTATAAAAGAAGGCATATTAATGAAACGATTAAAAATAAAGTTAAACAAATTTAAATTAAGGATGTCCAAAACATACTAGAATAGTTTTACAAACTAAATAAGAAGAGTGCTAAAAATATTGTTGAACAAAATACATCAGATTAATATCAGTTATATACCAAAAAATTTCATTGATGTTTCTATTAAAGTTTAATAGTCTAAAGCTAAATGAAATGATACTTGATGACCAAAATTGTACCCTAACTCTATCATATCTGTTTGCTACCTGCTTTTAAGACAGTTGATATAAAAAAGTCATTTAATTGAGTTAAATATAAAATCTGTCTAAAAAGCATCATAGCATTTTGTTGAGTAACTATATCAAGAAACACAAAAACATAGAAGAGTGCCAAGAATTAATCTTCTTACAGATTTGGACTTTTTAATATCTTATTTCAAAGCAACAAGTGAATGATGAAGTAAATTACAACAAAACTATTGTTGATACAAATAAGATTAGTTTTTAGTTTCTTATTTAAAGAAGTTTCTTTTTAATAAAGAATGTTAAAATCATCAGAGTATTTAAAATTAAATCAGTAAAATATTTTAAGCAATTTACACTCGTAAATTTCGAACAAAAAACTTAAAATACTAGGCAACAGATCAACTTAATTTTTAACTCTGTAGTTTTTTCCTAGAGGTTTTAATGGAAACAAATTTTTCATAATTACTATCAAATTAAAAATATAAAACAATCTATCTTTTAGTAAGCGCAACAAATCTTTTGTATTTATATGCTTGTTTCTTGTGATTTTTTTCTAAAAAGGGGTCTTACTTGAGAATAAACTTCATTTGAAGCTTGTAACAACCAGACTACTTAAACTGCAATGAAATTATTTATTATCAATAACTGAATGAAACAAATCAATTCGATCTTTTAATTAAAGCTTTTATTACTGTTACATCTTTGAAATCAACTCAGATTACCAAATAGTTGGTTAAATATCATAAAAATTAAAAAAATAATAAAAATTAGGTTTTACAATCGTTTTACAGGTTAAGCTTACGAATAAACAATTTATCTTACTAATAAAACGAAAACTCGTAAAATTAGTGTTTCTGATTGTTTGAACTATAAAAAGTGTTTAAAAATTATTGCAATAAAAATATTTTTATAGCTGTTTTTCATTTTAAAACCAATTTAAGTGGTTTTTATTGTAATTGCTGATAAATGAGATAACTTTTGTACATGATTTACAATTTTTAACCGAAATCATCTTAAGTCTTATGCAAAATCGCTTTCTACAATTTTTTTCAAATTTTTAAGATTTGGCAGATAACATTTTTTATATAAATTTAATTTATGAACAATAAAATTTTGTGTCATTGGTAAAGAATTTAAACTTTTAGAATGGTTTATATCTTAGATAAGTTAATTACATTACATATGTAAAATGATATTATTTATTTAAGATTAAAAATATAGTCTTACAAAACTTGTAAAGCTGTTTGAATCAAGAAGTTTATAAAGATGAATAAATTCTAAGATACAATAATAATACATAAATAAGTATTAATGTATAATTTAAAGTTAGAGTCAAAATGCTATAAGTTGCTATTTCCTATCTTACAAAATTACAAAAAAAAATCATTAATAAAATATAAATTTTAAATATAAAAAACCTAATCTAAATACAAACTCATTATGAAATGATTTTAAATCAAATTTTGACAAATCATTTATTTATATTTTAACTCAATTGTTTTAGCATATTTTGAAATGATTTAGAATAAGACAATTTTCAAAATGAAAATCGAAAAGGATTAAAATAAAACCTTCAATAATTTTTTAGCACAACCAATAATATTGAGAAACCATTTATTTTGAGTAATATTGATAAGGGTTAACTTTACCTTTTATAATGAAATCGGATTATGAAGCAAATACCATAAAGAAAATAAATATTCACTCACAAATGCTCAATGTGACTTTTTGACTTATAGTTTTAATTTGTAAATAAATGTTTTTATAAAAATTTCATTCTTTTTAAAAGATTTGGTAGAAGTAAAATTGAATAAAAGCGATTTAAAGACTAGAGTATTTTGATTAAATTCTGAATGAAACTAAAATAGATTTATTGCAATTTCGACATGCAAGCAAGTTTGAGATAAACACTTGCTATTTATTGCCATCTATAGGAAATTCAAAATGTTATCAAAATATATGATGTGAAAGATTATTTGTCAATGAAAAACTTTTTTAAAATTGAAATTAATTAATAAAAGATCGTAATGAAAAATGCTGAACAAAAGATGAATTATGTTTTTAATTTGTTCCTGGTAAAATTGTGCATCTTTTTTTTAAACGATTAATTCAAACAACAAAAGCGTCACAACTTTCTTTATAACTTTATAAAATTTAATTATGCTTTTTTAAAAAAAGTTATCCATTTTGAGAAACTTTTAAAGTTATATATCAAACAGTTTTAGAAATTAATGCATTTAAAATTAAATTTTATCAAATTGAAATTTATAATATTTTAAAACATTCTTATTAAAATAGAGCAAAAATCAAATCTCATATAAGAAACTTTTTAATTACAGTACCGAATTGTTCACTTACCACAAAAAAAAAGATTATGAAATAAATTGACTTGTTGCATTATTGTTCCTTATATTGACAAAATATGTAGCAATATGAATAATATCATAAAATTATATTAATTAGTAACGCTTTCTACAATACTGCAGAAGTTCTGAAAAGAAATTTTCTTTTGTTTAAATGATTGCCATTTTTGAAACTAGTTTATAAGCTCGTTAAATCAGTTACCAGCGTTAGCTAATTTCATCTAAGATTGTAGGGGTAAGCTGTACGTTTTGAAAAGCTATTTCCTATTTTATTAGGATACTATTTTAACTCTATTACGCTTTTGAATTCTTCCTAAGTAATCCTTATGAAGCTCAAACAATTAAATATTTTTGTTCCATAACTTCAAGAACAGTTATTTTTTCATATATATCTTATAACTTATAATTTTCTGGTATAGAAGCTCTAAAGATTACCAAGTATTTTAACCATAAAATAATACAAAAAACATATTAATTTTGCTAATCTAAATTTATACCTTAATTTTAAGTAATCATATTACCATTATACTTGAATATAAAACCATTTAACTTCTTTCAGTTGTTTTATTTAAATAATGCAGAACATTCAATCAGCTAATTGTTAGTCGTTTATTAAAATACTCTCATATTTGGCTTACTTTATGTGGTTATGTAGCTTAACTGATGCTCAGAATTTTTCCGGTGGTTAAGTCTTCATTATGGGCTTTAAATATTTTTTGCTATTAATTAGAGAAAAAGTTTGACATTTTTATTAATTTTTATTTGGAGAATAGCTTTAACTGCTCAAAGCTGATTTTCTATGACTTAAATTTAGAAATTGATTTAGGATATTTTAAGTATTTTAATTAATCTATTATGAATTTACTCATTTCTGGCTGGAGATCACTAATTAATTTGAGTAACGTTGATAAGATACTTAATCAGATTTACAAAGAAAACATCTTGAAACTGTTTTCTTCATAAAACTACTAATTTACTTAATCTTAATGAAATGCTTTTTAAATTTTTGGCAACGGTTTTTTCTCTAAGATTTGATACAAAATGTTAGTTTCGTTAATTAAATAATTTCCTGGATAATCGACTCCTAACTTGGCAATTTTTATTGACTAGCAATAAATCTTAAATTAGTTTTTCATCATACACAATCTAAATTATGATCTTTTGATTCCCTGCTGAGGGTTTAGATCAATTTTCTTTCATTTAAGAATTGTGATCTTAGTTTTTAAATTTACTTTCCAAAATCTTTATAAGCCAATTCCAATTATTCGTCAAATAGGAAACAAAAGTTAGTTCTGCAAAAATATATTTTGTTAGCTTGTATTTTTTTGTTACTCAAAAATCTGTTAATTTTGATATATTTTTTGACTAAATGATGTATTATGAGTCATACTTTTTTGATTAGCATTCATAAAACGATAAAAACTGAATAAAATCTCAAATTCTGCTTTATTTATTAAACTTTGTCAAATTTGCAAGTTTGTAGAAATAGCTAAAACTCTAGAAACTTTATTTTTTAGCAAAAATCGTTAAATCAAAGCTCAATAACTGGCTGAAAAACTTAAGAAAAGTTGGTAATAACTTGGGGCTGTAAGCTATTGAAAAATTTTAATATGAAATGTGAGGTATTGAAGAAAAAAGCTTAAATATTTTCTGTAAAACTTCTTAAGATATTGATTAACATAATGAATTTCTGAAAAAAATTAATTTAAAAGCAAAATTTGCAAAACCATTAAATAAATTGCTACCAGACTTGAAACTACGTTTTAGCACTAAAATAATTCGTTTATATTTTTATAAAGAAATAAAATTAATTTATAAACAGAAAATCTTTAATTTGATGCTTTATCTTGATAATAAAAAAATATTTATATAAAGTAAGAAAGGATTGTATGTATTTATAAAGTACATCTGTCATATAATTTTCTCAAACATATATGAAACACATATTTTACAATAATTTTAAATTAAACCTGTGAAAAATTGAAAAAAAAGACTATTTTAAGTATATATATATAAATAGCTTTTTATAAAAAATAACTTAGGTAATAATTCAACAAACTAAAAAGTAAGTTATAATTTTCAAAAATCATAATAAATGCTATCGGATAGTCTAGTCACAAACAGTTCAATCGAAACCCAAGTAAATGTGTATAGTCTTCATCCTAAATAATAAATATTTATAAACAACTACGTAATCGTACTTGAGTCAAAATGTAACTTTCATATTTGTGTAAATTTCTACTTTTAAAATTATGCAAATTTGTAGAATGCAATATAAACCTTAAAATAACTTAAGCAACTATGTTTTTCTATTTACTAAAATTTAAACTAAAATCTGTTCATGAAATTAATAAAGCTTTTACTAAATTGATCATATTTATAATTATTATCAAGTTATTTTTGAAAAGATAGTACTAGCAGGAAAATAAGGGATAGAAGTTAAAAAATAGCTTAAGCTTCTAAAACAATTCATTATTTCTTATTTTTACAATTTTTTTCAATTAGGTGGTGCAACTAGAGATAAACTATTTTAAAGTTTGTTTTTTTGATGCTGTTAACTTTTTATATTTTAACTGTTTCCAAATGTATGAGAGAGTGAACTGTCAGAACCCTATTGTTTTAAATTTAAAACAAATGACATTAGAATAATTTCTTTGCTTCACATCTTTAGAAATTTAATTATCATTCTAAGAATTTGATATTTGCATCCTACAAATGTTGCTGTGTTATAGAGCTCTTAAATTACTATTTCATTTTACATAAGCGAAATAGATTTTAGATTAAAAATACTGTTACTACAACATGCAATAAAATAAACAACCTTTATACACTTTTCAGAAAAGAAAAGTTTGCATTTTACAAAACAATAGTTTTTCATATTTTATTTCTTGTAAGTTAAAGTTACAAACATAAAAAGACTTATATACATTCTTTTTTTTTGTAAATCAATAAAAGAACTTTTATCCAGGTAATTATTTCTGTGAACTTATTTTATAACAAAACTGACTGTTCTATTTTAAAATATCTAAAAAAATATAGTTGATTAATACATCAGTTTAAGCTAGTTAAATCTGAGCAAAAAAAATGTTTTGATCTCCTAAACGGTTTTCTTACAAACAATTCTTATTTTTGTCGAACAAATTACTAGATATTTGTTGTAAGCTTAAAACTATTCTTAGCTCTAATAAGTTTTGACTCAGCTTCTCACAAAATACAGAAAAATTGATTTACTACAAACTTCTCTGACCTTTGCACGTTCTAATCCTTTTCCTAAAGTTTGCTTTTTAAAAGCATCTTAGCTGACACAATCGTTTTAACTCAATGTAATCCTAAACTCAAAATTATTTTAAGCTTCTTAATTTGAATTTTTAATAAATAAGTGAGGCCTTAAGACTTAAGTATACCAAGTCTTTATTTTACTTTTTAAGCGTATTTATTTTGTAGAAGCTTAATAAATTCACAACTGATATAAAGCAGACAATTTTTAATGAAAATTGCTACAACCGTCATCATAAGTTACATTTAAGTATGACAGCATCATGTAAAATCGAAAAATAATCCCTAAAAATCTCATATTAATGAAACTTACTTGAAGTTAATTTTGTTGCAAATCTTTTAGTTATATCTTTACAAATTTAATATCTATAAATAAATGATCTTTTTCTAAGAATACAATAAAAAAATAAATAATTTTAAAAACATAAGAATAAGAACTATCAAGGCTCTATAGCAATCGCTCTAAAAATATTTAAGTTTATGCAGCTATTTTTCTAACAATTACAAAACTTTTAGACTCATAATGGCTTTTAATTTAATTTATATTTTACTATTAAATCTTTTTAAATTTTTAAAATAAGAATATTTTGATTTTGACATATAAAGGAGTTCATCCAAGTGTATTATAATCAACTTCCATTATTCACAGATTTTTCTGTTTCTTGTAAATTATTAGGATTGTTAATTTGTAGTATTTTGGTGGTCGAAGATATGAATTAAAAAAAGGTGCAAGAAAAGAGGAATTAATTTCAACATAGAACATTAAGAAGCAAAAGAAAGAAGAATAGGCAGATCATTGTGTTGTAATGACTTTCCACCAATTACAGTTGTGACCAGACAGGCAAGAGGCACACCAGTCCGTATTTTCCACTGTGGCGTAATGAATACAATTGCTTGGTGACAACTGTTATATTCGATACACTTTCTCCTCCTTATTTAATCCCACTAGCTGTCTTTAATCAATTTGTGATAGTTTTTAAATAGCAATAAGTACTAAAAACTAAATAGATTTTTATTTAGTTTTTCCAAAACACTAATAATGAATTAACTAAAATATATAAAATATTTAGGTAATTAATTAGATTTTTTAGAAATAAAGCTGATTTAATTTCTGTTCTTCATTTATTTTTTATATGACACACGTACATATATAGTT
This sequence comes from Pegea sp. RAD2-039, assembly GCA_034620365.1. Classification (NCBI taxonomy): domain Eukaryota; kingdom Metazoa; phylum Chordata; class Thaliacea; order Salpida; family Salpidae; genus Pegea; species Pegea sp. RAD2-039. The sequence continues at coordinate 3,685,730 of JAQGEQ010000192.1, forward strand.
AGTCACAATTGTTGTAAATTTTTAGGGAAGTTATTGTATAACATTAGCCACTGTGTTTCGTTTCTCTACTTTATATTTACTTAATAATTATTCAACTAGTATCGAGAAAATAGCGTAATAATTAAAGTTAGTAAAATGTATAATAAAATTAATTTTCAACAACTTAAAAATAACTTTAAGAATTATACTGTAAAACTGACATTTTAGTTAAAGTGAAATTATAATATAAGTTTAAACTACTTTCACGTAGTCAAAAAAAAGTTTAAATAATTTCAAAGTTTATAAAATGTAAGAAAAAATCATACAAATTTTGGGTAAACATTCCAACTTAATATTTATTTTCTGTTACATTTCTAGTATAAACTAGTTTGTACAAAAATCAATTTACAATTGTGGAAATAGCAATACTAAATTACAATAATCTCTCTTATGCATTATGTAACTTATCATTATTCTAAGATACCAGCTTACTTCAGATGTATTTTATTCATTACTTTTTTCTGCTATCAAAATGTGTAATAAAAAGATTATAAAAATATTCTATAATTCATAATAAGTCATTAAGAAATATATGAATGAAACAAGAATTTATTTAAGCATTTATAACCATTGGACAACAATTTTGTATATATAATTGAAGCAGACAACTTAACAGCCACAAGTGGCTTATTTTAAAAGAGTCTTCGTGTTTATTCAAAGGATGCTTATCTAAGAAATACTTAAAGACTATTGAGTTGGTTTTCCAATCTCCAGACTGGCTGGTCAAATACTTTCAAGAAGAGACTTTAGTATTAAAAAATAAGCTGCAATCACCACGAAGAATAATCTTTTAGTGCTGTACTGTCTGCAGATGTCTTATACCCGACTTTGACTGTAATTTGAACTCTTCTAACAGATGTTTCTATGATAAATAAGAAGATATTTTTCATTAAGAAATATTCTGACAAATAAAGATTTATCACGACACAAAAAATGATTATTTTAATACCGCTGATATTTTAATTAAATTTTAAGTTTTTTCTGTACTGATAAAACTATTCTATTTATTTATAAAGTTTGATCTTCCAAATTTACAACATAATTTTATTGAACCAACAATCTATTCAAATTCAGCAATTATACAGAAAATTATGGTGTTGAAAAATAATCAAACAACTGACGATAAGACGTGAAAAAATATGAACTCGAGAAATGCAATATAAATTCAGGTATGTATATTGCTAAAAAACTAAATAATAGTTTATTGACAGATTCATAACTATTTTTACTTCATCGGCCAAAGTAATGATGATGTCAGATTTCAAGAAAGATCTCGTTCCACAAACAAATCTTACGCAAGGTGGCGGAGGGTTCTTAAACAGTTCATGTTTATAGTATTACGCAATTTATGAACGTATTGATTTGTTTTTAACAACACCTCTTGAGCACAACTAGCATGTCCGCTCTCGGCCGAAGCAGGTCATTATTATTATTATTATAAATATTTGAAAGTAAATTTAAAAAGAAATTGTGATTAAAGTAAAAATGTAGTGATTTCAAAACGTTTTTCTCGAAAATATTTAATAGTATTCGAATTTAAGAACAAGTGATTTGATTCGATAATAAAAGCTAAATGAATCGAAGTTTGTGTCTATTACAATGCATATAATTTTACGAATGAAAAGAAGAATATATTTATTTTTTGTCTTTTAAAGGTAAAATTATATCATCCAATACTTTGAAAATCCATTTAATTAATTTTTTTAAAATTTTCAATGTAGTCATCTGACAGTCACGTGTTTAGCACAAATTCGTAAAATAAAATTTGAATGAAAATTATATTATACCGTTTACTTTACCAAACTAATATTTAAATTTAGATAAACTCCTTCTATTACCTAAAATTATGATGATGCAGTCTGACACTTTATATATTTTTTTCAAATAAAAGTAAAATTTGATGGTTTAGTTTACTAATCAATTAAAACAAAATTTCTCAGCTTTATTTTGATGCTTAACAATGATATAATTATGTTTGAAAAAGAGGTGATCTTATGAGCACAGAAAACTGTTGTAGATGATAAAACTTCGATTATAAGCTAAGACTTGAAAACAAAGGTGACGTAATGCTGATTCGGAAGTTTTCTGAAAGAATCGTGTTTAGGTTTTTATAAGAAAAAGAAAGTTAAATCTGTCTGAAAACAGAAGAATAATAAAAAGCGTTTATTAAATCAGGTTTGAAGTATTTTGCATAGAGGTATTGTTGTCTTATTTTAGCCATCACATGCTGTTCGTTGCGAAGAAAAAGCATAATGTTCTTATTATGGTAATTACATTTCATTCAAAGAAAGAATACTTGGGTTCATATGTTATCAGTAAAATGTCAAAAACAAAATAAGAGCTATAAGCTGTAGGAAGATACTGTTTCGATTTAGTTATAAATAAGAATATGAACTTATAAATTGTATACTCTTTCGATGTATTTAAAAGTTAATTGCAATAATAGTGACTAACATTTTAAATTTTTTGAATTACAATTCAAAGCAAACAAAGTAGTAGAAGGTATCCTTAAGGTTCTGTTTAATACTTTATTATACTTATTCTAAAAAAATAATTAAGATTACATATCAGTTTGATTAGATATTTGGAAATACAAATTGGTAGAACTTAAAAGTTGTTTTGGCGATGAATAAAGTTTCTCAAAAACGTAAATCCAAAGAGGAATTCTTTTACACTTATATAAAAATAGACTACAGCGAAACCTAGTTATATAAACATTTATAAATATTATATATATGTAGATGTTTTATAGTTTAACTATGAGTTGCTCAAATTCTAAGATGAAAGTTTTTGTGAAATCGCAATCTATCTAGATGTATTAAGGTACAACCCGCAACAATTTTATGCTGAATAATTTGATAAAAAAAAGAAAAACTTCATAAAAAATCGGGTAGAAGGACCTTGCTAGTTTGTCTTATGATAAAACTTCTTGAAGACGCAAAATTCTGAAATTAAAGCTAGAGATGAAGCCTCAGTAGCTCCTGTGACGCCAGCTGAGCGTAGTCGCATCAGTCCGTCTGTTCCATCTATACATCTTATTGGCGTGGAGAGTGTAATCTGACTAAATGTGCAACAACTGGATTTCCACAATTTTTCGTTCTCGGCCGGAGTAGGCCATACTACAAAAATTTGATAAAATTCACCTTTTGCATCAATTTCCAAAAATGTTTGGTCGATTTTTTAAATAATTTTTATTTGAAAAGTTTGAAATTTGAAATGGTCTTTTATTGATCTAAAAGCTTTAATATCAGCATGCAAAGATAAAAAAAACTATATTATATTAAATTAAATGCTAATGAGATAGCTTAGATCAAACATAGGGTTGTTTTTTCGATATAACTCCCATTCTAAGTCATTTACCTGGCTAATAAAATCGTATCCATTTCATTTTGTGGTTTACTAAGAAAATAGATTGACTTCAAGTGATCTTATTGACTAATATTGATCTTATAACATTTGGCACACTTATATAAAGACTTTTGGGTTAAACTATTACTTGTTTTTTATTGAAAGTATATTCATTTATAATATATTCAAAAATGAAATCATGCCATCATAACAGAAAGTGATTTGATATCTTTACCAAACAAAGTTTAATTGTAGGTGCGATTTTCAATCTGTTTGTTTATTGCTGGCTTATTGCCATATTCCTTGTTATTAGTAAACTTTCAAATCTACTGGCGACTTCTTCAATCATCAAAGGCGAAGATTGAAAGCTTATCAATGCTACTTAGCAGCCAACAAACTTCCAAATAAAGTAAAAATGAAGATCTCAAGTTCTACAGGTCTTATTTTTAACCTTATCCACAAAACCAATGTGAAATATCAAAGGTAAATTCATTATTTACTATTTTTAACTATTTCTGGTATAAATCAATAAGAAAATTCACAAGATCTTACAATTTTTCGATTATCATTACATCAGCAGTAAACTATTTTAAAGTTAACTACGCCATGATTACATTCACGTAAAAATATCAGATAGCTTTTTTTTAATCAAATTATTATTTTATTTCTTTATGTCAAACTTTAAATATTTTGTAGCTTAAATAGTTTACTCTTTAGAAGAAGAATAAATTATAAAAAATTAATCATTCTTTTTAGTCATTGAAGTAAGACTTAGTTTGATTAAAACAGTTTACTTTTTGTCAAACTTTATGTATAAAGTTTTTAGATCTTCTTAAAGAACAAAGATTCAAAAAGAAAGACTTCCGAATAGAATAAAGAAATTATTAACTTTTTTAATTGCTCTAGATGAACTAATTATTGTATTCTTAAAAAATTATTTATTAAATAGCGTTAAATTTTTTAACTCATTTACTTTGATATCTTAAAAATTTTAAAGTCAAAATATAAGTGTAAATGTAAGTTTTAATAATTTTTCATTGAATTTAAAGCTATCATTTTTAAACGCTTAGGTAAATTAAAAAAATTGTGAAAAGACAAAGTTCAAGTTTATTAAAGTAAATATATTTGTTATATCACAACAACAGAATATATTTAAAAAACAACTTGATAAAGTTTTAAACTGGTCTATCTTAAAACTTATTGAGCTTATTATTTACTTATTGTTAAGAAATAACTTGCTAAAGTAATAGAAAGTGTAAAATGTTTGCACTAATCAAAATAATAAAGTTAAACAGTTTTGAGATGTTATCACCCAATAATCACTTTTGAATTATTAATAGGAGTATAAAACTGTATAAATTTTAACCTATTAATAGATCTGATTTGATTATTATTGCTTATTTTCCACAAATATATTTCAATTATTCCTAAACGCTTACTTATTTAACAACTATTAGTAGTAATTTAAAAGTACACTCCTCTAATAAACTTTTTTTTGAGTTATAAGTTTAAAATTTGTAGTTTTAGACTTTTGCAAAATGTTTTTAGGAGTTTAGTAATGCTGAAAATGTATAATAATATTTGTATTAACTTCAATTTTGTTTTTTAATAAGTAATCTCAATAATTAGTATTAGTTTATTAAATATTGTTACAATTTGAATTTTTTGTTAATAAACAAGTTTATAAGATATCATATTAGATTGTCAGTTTTTAAAAGCTTTTTTAGAAAAATAAAGAATCAACATTTTCCTTAATGGCTTTTGAAGTTGAATTCAAACATTCTTTAATTAAAATTTTCGTTTTACTCATCTTAGCTGTACTAGGTTTGGTAATTTTAGCGGCTTCATTAAAGTGTTGAAAGTCAGAAAATGAAGCTTTGAAATCAAACAAAATATTTTGAAAACAAAGTAAAATCTTCGTGTTGTGTTGTATTTGCATTTAAAGCTTTTTAAACTGTGGCTTTGTTAATGTAAATCTTTAAGTTATCGAAATAAAATTTGTTCATAAATGATATTAGTGTTCTTCAAGCAGAAAATTTCATTTAAATATGTCCATCTAATTAACAAATTATAATTGTTTAAGTAAAAGAAAATATTTAAATTGAACGTACTAGTTACAATAAATAAAGTTGAAGATAGCTATTTTTTTATAGATAATCGTTCAGCCGATAGAAAAATCTTCCTTGCTAGATTATATGTAAAAATGAAACTTAAATTTGACACGAGTTTATAATTCATAAAACTATGAAACTGTTCTTGATTGAAACATTAACAAATATGTTGAACTCATTCTTACTTGTTGCATCTCATATTTTAGAAAGGTTTTTATTAACAAAAGCTTAATTTTAACGTTCTATCATCATTTATTTACGACTTTTTTAGACAAAGCATTATTTAAATTAAATGAAAAGTATTACAAAGTAAAAGTAGTTGCTCAGGGTTCACTTCTGAATTATTCTGAACAAAATATCGGAATAAATTCAATTTTCAAAATCAATACATTGAAAATAAAGTAAAGTTTGTTCCCAAACATTTTGTTCACAAAAAACTTAGTTTAGTTAATCCAAGACTAGAAAGTCAACTTTCTTTTTAAGCAGGACAAATTATTTTTAATAATTTCAGCAAAATGCTGAATACTAAATTTACTCACAAGATATCAAGATGAATCAGACCGATTCATATTCTAGTACGCTTACTATCGATAAATAAATTGCAGTTGTAAAAATAAATCTTTATTGTGAAGAAATGAAAAGTTAGAGAGCGTTGTACAACTACAGGCAGTAAAAGAGATACGTAAGTCTTAAAAATCGTATAAAGCAAGTTTAAAGAAATAATAGTTAACTGAAGCCGTAAGTAGTTATTTATTTCTCATTACTTAAATAAATATATCAATTGTCTTTGCAAAATAACAAAATCGCTTTATTTTCAAAATTGTTGTTAATAATATTCATTAATTTAGCCTACAGCCTCAAATGAATAATGCAATGGAAGATACTCATAGCTCCTACAACTCATACAAATATACAGTTGCGTGTAGGACAGCGAAAATAATAATAGTAATTAAAGAAAAAAATTCATCTTTTAACGCAGGGCAAAAAAATGGCAAAATGAAAACTAACCAAACCTACTGTTATCACAGTATTAACTTTTGGTTTTAAATTTACAGATATTGATACAAAGTGAAACAATAACTAATTAAGAAATTAATAAACTTTTCAGCGTTCATTCAGAGTTATCATCTTTGAAAGATTTTCAGTTTCTACCATTCTTTTCTTAAGATTATATACATGAGAATGGCGCCCAGTATTAAAAGTAGCAGTCTCGTCGTATAGTCAGTTTTCAGAATCTATAAATAAACATCGATTTAAAGATTCAATATCTGATTAAGATTTACTTTTTTGGAGCAACTAAATTTCATCTTGCATCAAGTCCTAAAGAATTAGCTGTTTATCATATATTATAAATTTGCTAAAGGCAAATAAGTTAACCAATAAGTTAAATGAGAAAAGTTAATAATGTTTGAAAAATATACCTCAAAATGTGAGATTTTATCAAAATTTAAGTCTATATATAAAACAAAGGTTTATGTTTCAAATATACCTTCAGATTATTTGCTTTTTTCTGGACGTTAAATTCGGAATTTCCACATTTTGAGCTGTAACCCCAAAAAATAAACAAAAACATTATATTAGATTAAGTAAACTAAAAAATTTGACATTTTTGTTACCCCGCAAGCCATAAAAAATGTTTAAGATAGTTTAAAAAACAATTTCTTAAACTATTTGAAAGATATTTTTATGAATAAAAAAATATAATTCCTATATTAAAAAACATTGAAATAGTATTGCAAGCAAATATTTTGAAAAATGAAGTAATTACTCAAAAAAAAAACTTTTTAATTTAAATAATTGATTTCTAAGGAATGTAACACAATCTTCAAGTTTGAACAAAGTGAATATAACTCATTTAGATTTAGTTTTATTAAAAAAAAAGATTGAAAATTAAAATTCAGCTGTTTTCAAAAGAAATCTATATTATAAGTAACAAAAATAAAACTACTAGTAAGCTATAATTATTGTAAAGTATCGAAAATGTTTGCCATAAAAATTCCTTACCTAGTTTAATTCATCAAAAAATTCATTAGTGATCTTAGTTTTTTGATTAGCGTTATTATGAAACTTTTTTCGTTGACAAAAATAATTGTACACATTTTTAATCTTCTTAATTATAACAAATTGATTAAATGCTGATTATGGATCTTTTTAACTTGTTATAAGCATTAAATTTCTTTTAACTGGTTGTAGCATAAAAGGTTACGAGCTATTTTTTCAATTCTGTTTGATTATTTCAAGCACTATCTAACAGACTAGGCTTTCTTTCAAACTTATTTAAGAAGTTATTTACTTTTAAATCACAATTTTCTAAGGGAGAAAGTGCGCTATTTTATTTAAAATAATTATAATTTGATTAATTGCTAAGCAAATAAATATAGTTTTTATTGTTGGTAACCTGGTAATATTTACAAAGTTAACCATCCTATAATTTTAGTAGTTTAAACAGCTACTGATGTAATCATATATTTGAAAATAAAATTAAAATAGTTTTGTGTTTTTATAGCTGCGTCAGAATTTGAATAATCGAAAATAAAACTCACATTCAATTATCTCTTGGCACACTTGGCGTGCGATGGAAGCAATCCTAGAAACTGAAAAGCCGGGATCTCCTTTTTCACCTTTTGGTCCTCTTGGTCCCTGTAAAATAGAATAACATTTTTTTAAGATTGAGCATGTCTTTATCAAACAAATTATAGATATTTTAGTATTTTATTGGGATAGTATATAAATTGAAAACAGCTTGGCTCACTTTTGATATAAACTTCTGTAAAAATAATTAACTTAAAATCTTCTTAACGAGATTTATAAGATAAAAGTAATAAAAACAGCATATCGAGAAAGATTAATATTTTTTTAATTTCTTTGAACTTTCTAAAATTTATCTTTATATCTGAACAAGTGATCTTTAATATGAGTTTATAAAATTAAAAAAAACTGTCTGCGATCTATTTTTTTATAAGCTTTGACAAATTGTAAGTTTACAAATTTTGTTCAAGGGTTTTACGATGACGTTTTCAAAGAAAGGGATTACAATGATAAAACAGATTACTGGTGAACAATTTGAAGCATTCCTTTAAGAAAAGTGGGAAAGACAAACTGAATTGCTAAGTTAAGTGTACTCGAGGAAGTATTAATGAATTTCTACAAACTTTCTCATTGACTTTGGTACTTTTAAGCCATTCACAAGCGTTTCAACATACGTGATAAAAGCAAAGTAATAAAGTAGATTTAACACATACGAAAGTATTCTACTTGATTTGTTTCGATATAAGCTAATTAGCAAATTTTATTTAAAACATTGATTTAAATCGTAATTTATATCAATATAAAATCTTGATAAGATTATTTTACCATAAGTCTACTCGGATATTAGCATTTCTATTTAATAAGGAGTAAGGTTAAAATTAAAAGATGTTTAAATCTTAGTTTACAACTAAATGAGTCTTACCATTGGGCCTACAACACCTGTTGCCCCTCGTATTCCTTGGGGTCCTCGCTGACCTGGTGGTCCCTATGATTTAAAAAAATATTTAAAATTCTTGGTAAATTTATTACAAACATTTTTACCATAGGTCCGCGAGGGCCAACTGGATCAATTTTGTTTACTTCAACCTTCAAAAGTTAATTATTAATAAATTATTAATTTTAAAGCTCAAGTTGAAACTATTTCAAAAATTTTATTTTTCCGATCAGATAAAGTATAAAGTCAACTTTCAGCAAATTTTAGAGCTTGTAAACAAACTTGATTTTCTATTCTATTTGCTTTCTTAATTTTCATTTATCGTTTTTCAAAAGAGATTAGATTTTTATAGTCGTCAAACATTGAGGTTTGAATTTTATTAACTTGCAATAATCAATCAATTACCAATTCATCTTCAAAATTTCTTTCTGCTGATTGATAGTTTTGAAGAGACTGAAAGCAGAAACTGTAAGTAGCTGAAACAAATGATTAAGTTTCTATTTACTCTTCGACTTCTAGTGCTTTGCTGTGAAGATGAATATTCTTCAAACATTTGTTGAAAGACGCTTCGACAGTCAGCACATCCAGAACCAGCTGGTCCTCTTGGACCAATCTCTCCCTTTTCCCCCCGGTCTCCCTTCTTGCCCTGAGTATGTACACAAATTAAAGTCAACATATTTGATCTATTTGCTCAAGTGACGTTTAACTAACCGGCAAACCTCTTTCACCTTTCTGTCTTATCCTTCTAGGAACAATCTGAAAACAAATAACATCAATAAACAATTACTTTGCAAACATTTATACAAACATTTTTGCTTTGTGTTTGTGACATCCTTGTATTTGAAAGTCTTGTATGGTTTGGTTTCTAGGAAAAATTTCGAATTAATAAAGAAAAATTAAAAAAAAACAAACAATTTTTGCGAAAAAAAAGTTTTTACTAAATAAAAAATGGAAAAGTTTTTTAGAAATAATATTTTCTGCTGCAAATCTTTATTTTTATTCTTTGCTTTGTTTGCTCAAACATTGTAACATCTACGTAAGGCAAACAACAAAAACTCGTTAGATTACAAAATTTAAGCATAAAGCTTCTTTAAAAAGTTAATTTGGAATTTTTCCACCTACTTAACAATTCACTATTTACTTAACATAAACAAAAAGATATCACCAAGAGCTGTTAAAAATTTGCTTTCTGACTGTTTTGATCAATATTGATTTTTTAACGCTACTCTTAATTTGTTATCAAATTGCAATAAGAAACCAATCAAAGGTTTTCAATATATAATAAAATGGTCTTTATTTGAAATAATATTTCTAATGCCATTTCTTAGCTGTAATGTTTCCCTTTTTAATATTATTAACATTCTATGTAATTGTTCACTGTTATATGTTTTGAAGACTACTGAAATGTCATGCGTTACATCTTTTCCTTTCTATATTTCCAACTTAATATATATTATTTGTGAGGATGTGTCTTCGCGATAAATGCACTTTTTAGGCACCCTCCTTCGCATTTAATGAAATAATTAATTAAATAAAGTTTAGTTTTATAAATTCAAAATATATACTTAGCTATTTAACTATACGAGTTAAAATCGAGTAACTTTCCAAAATATCATTTTCAGAAAATTAATCATTTATGAGAGCTAATGATACGCTGAAAGGTTTTATTTCATTTAACAAATGTCCAGTTGACTATAAATTATTTTTGGTTTTCACTATATATTTTATTTATAAAATTAACGTATTTTCTGCGATTTACGGGGAAATAATTTACAGCTATATCTCATTTTACAGTGTAATCCTAAGCAATTCAATCAAATACTTAAAAATGAAAATCTATATTTAAAAATGATATTTTTATGTAAAGATAAGATTATTTAGAGAACTAGTCAATAGTATTGAAACCAGTAAACTATGTTTTTCGGAAAAATAAAACTAGTAAAATGATCATTTAAAATGTCAAATTTCTTTTGATGTCCTAAGAAATGTAGAGGATATAACAAATTTTTGAGTAAATTTTTATAAATATTAGGTTTACTCCTTTTTAAAAAGATTAATTAATACAGACTCAATAGGAATATATTACTAGAGGTTCTAAGTAAGTTTTATAATGAATTATTTTCATTCAAATTTGATTTTCAAAAAATTTTAATTTTTAAATGAGAAAAGAAAAAAAAAATATTTTGAATTTGTGAATGAATTCGAAAAAAATCTATAGTTTGACAGGGGCAAAATAATATTGGCACAGTAAAAGGTATTTTTCTATTTTTGCTTCCGTTGATTAAAAGATTTTTATGAATAAAAGGTATCTTTCAGAATAAATAAATTTCATTTTAGTTAGCTACTTGAACTATAAACTATGCCAATAAACTTCACTTATTATCCATAAAACTAAAACAGTTCACTTGATTGAAAACCAAAAGCAGATATAAAGAAGAGATTTTAATGATTTTTATTAGCTTACATAATAAATAATAAGCTAAAATTAATGCGTTTTTTTCTCAGTAGTCATTTAGGTTAATACGCAATTAAGTTTTTACCTACACCTTAAAGCTAAAAATTAAGAATAAAACTTTTCATTTTTACAAAGATGGTGTTATGATTATCATTTGCGGTTAGCAGCTTAAAATTTAAATAATTTGCTATAAACAGAGGAAAGACCTTAAAAATACAATTGCCAATTTTAAACTATATAATTTTGGGTAGAAAATAATTGATGACTTTTTATATTTAATTTTAAATTTTGAACTACTTTTAAAGTAATTGAAAAGATTTATGTCAACAAACTAGAGACCGGAGACTTTTTTAATGGATTTTTTCAATTTAAAAATCAGCAAAATTGCTGCAATTGACTCAAAATAAAATTATTATAAAACTGCAGGTGTTAATTATAAAGCACTTACTCTTGTTCTTGTTCGTGAACCCTTGCAGTTAACGCATGGTGGGAGCAATCCTAAGAAACAAACAGATAACTTTCATTTGTAAAAATGAAATTTAAAAGTTTCATCAAAATTTAATAAACTTCTTTTTTTAAACTTTTGATTGCTATTAAGTAGAGAACCATAAAAACAAAAACTTACGCCGTTTACTGGCAGAGCAGATGGTGGCGCGAATCTTATGACGTTTACTTTCTAAATCATCAAATGAATCAACTTTGTATTCAAATGCTGAAAGAGGCTTTGAGGCCACACTTCTAGATCTTAATCGAGCACTTTCATGAACTTTTAATTCCACTAACAGCGCGCCTATGAAATTTTCAATTACAAATAATAATCAGTATGTGCAGCGATATATAATGATATAAGTCTTTAACTGTTGCCTATTTTTCATCAATTTTGTTTTACCAAATGGCTTTAAACAGAGTTTGTTCTTAAATAAAAGACGGAAAAAAATTACAAAAAGACAAAGTTGAAAAGAGAAAAAATTAAGTAGATGTGGATTAATTTTGAAAGTCTCATAAACATGTTTTGTTTCGTAATACAAATCTATTTGAGCTTATAATTTTCTTACCACTTCGTTTGAGTTTGAGTGCTGGAAGGTAAGCGTTATCATGAGATTGGCCAGAGCTAACAAGAACAATGATGCTTCGTGTCCGAGAGTTTCCAGTTGTGTTACTACTTAGAATATTGTTTCTAACAAACTCTAAGGCCCTGCCAGTGTTTGTTGGTCCGCCTTTGTATGAAAAATATCTTACATTAATTTGTACTCCAAATCACTAAAAGATCAATAATCTTTTCTAATCAATGAACGAGAACATATTTTTCAAGAAGATATTTTTCATATACTCATTACATTTTTCACAAAACGATAATTCAACTATAAGAAGTAAAATCTAAGTTACCTGTTGGTCTGAGCTGATCGACGTGTTGGTTTATTTGCAATTTCGTTAACCTCGTAGTCATTGGTAGTATTACAGTAGGAGTTTCAGAAAACTGAAGTATCGATAAACCAAATCCGTATCCTTGTTTTGGAAGAATCTGAACTTTATGAGGGGCTTGACGCTTCAATGTCGGACCAGCTCTGGAAATCAAACAAAGCACACGTTTTGTTTAACTAAATGTAAACTGACTAGTTTAATCAAAGAAATAAAAAATGTATGTTTAACCACGTTACAAGAGATGTCAATTTGCACAGTGACAAATTTCATTGCATATGGTCTTAAATACATTTCAAATGATTATTAATAGTTGATATAAAACTATTAATACGAAGTATTGACATTTTATTTATTCTATAATCTAAAAGTATGTAATTATGTAAATAATAAGATCGAAGGTAAAGAGAGGTTATGTTATACGTGCAAAGATAGCCGAATAATTAAACAGAAAATAAAGTTAAATTTAAAAAAATCATAAAGTATGAATCGTCTTTATTTGAGAAGGCGTTAAAAATCAATAATAATAAATGATCCAAAAAATAAGATGTAAAGTTGTTTGAATATTTCATAAAAATTGATTTCATGCATATTCTTAAAAAGCAGTCCCATAAAAAACTTTTTTATATACTATTTACGAAATATTTTATTTCATATGTAGAATTTTTTAACTAATAAATGCATAGTTTAAATCAAATAATAATAATAAAATTAATATATCGGCACTAAGCTGAAATAATCAATAAAAAATACTTAAAAGGAAATAAATTTGAAACCTAAAAGTGAAAAACGTATCAGATACTACTTTCAAGTAAGTAAAGGTTTAAAATAAATTCAGATTAACAATAAAAGTCTACAGTCTTCTGTATTTATTGCACATAGCTGTTAGTTGTCTAAACGCATATAACCAAACAATTGCAAGTTTAAGAAAATAATTTTTTGGTTTAGTGTTGGCAAACAACTTTTTGTACAGATCAAGTTTCTACATTCATCTAGCTACTAAATAATTTTAGTGTTACAAGCAAGCTTTGACCAGACGTCACTATACAAAACACTTAATAGAGACAAGGCTAGAGGTGCACAATGCTACTTATTATTAAATTATTATTTATTTTAATATTAATAACAATAATTTATTCTTTAATTATTAATAATTGAATAAAAATGAGCAAACCTTTCTGTCGATGGGTTACTTAACGAATTAATCAGTCTTTTTATCCACGTTTGCAATTTTTCGAATTTTTCTACATCAGTTGAGTCAGAAGAATCAACCAGCATGACAACATTACATCCGGATACCAAACAAGATTGTGGTCCTGAAAATATTTCAAAATTAGTAAATAGCTGATAAAAGCTACTTCTAGGCCAGAAATTGTCAGAAACGTCAAAAAATTTTCAAATAGTGCAATTTGAGTAAGTGCTTAGTTACTAAAACGCCTTACTTTTCAAATCACTAACTTTCTTCGATAAAATTTCTATTAATATGAAAGTTAGATTGATTTTAATGACTCACGTTTTTAAGGGTCAATACAAAATAAAAACCTCATTTTATTTTGTGTCTGTTTTGAAGAGATAATGTTTGAACCTATATAAGCTAACAAAAGGATTTATCAAATGTAATAGTTGTACTGCAAATAACTACTTTGTTTAAATCAAATGAAGCTTAATAAGATTAAACACTTTAAGAAGGTGATTATGTTAAAAAACCAATGTTGTTTATGTTCAATAAAACGTTTTTGAAAAAAAGATGGATTGAAAAATTTCCGTTACTAAATAAATATCGCAAAAACTGAAAAATCACAGTTTGAAAACAAAATTGATTATTTGAAAATATAATCTCTTCAGCTTTTCTTCAACTTCAGTGTTGATGGCGCTTTATGATGCTATTGTTTAATGCTGTATTGCATTTTAATAATAATTGAATTAAGAGAAAGATTGATAAGTAAACAAAAGTGATTTGATTTGTCAAAATGATGAGCTGAAAGCGATTTAACAAGCTTAGTATTTGTATTCATAAATACTTCGTTATATAGTTTCTGTTGGAATTTATAATTACAATATTATCGTAAAACCTCCGCGTCTACCTTTTATATTGATATACTTTCCGAGTAATAAAACTGAAGTATTTGAACTAGAATGATTTTTAATGTCATTTTTGAATTTTTCTTGCTTCAGAGTTTACTTTGCAGGCCACAAAATTGCTTGGCTAATGTAGTACTAGACCAAATTTGTTTGGAAATCACTGTAGCATTCAAACAAAAAGTTCTAATTTACGAACAAAGCTAATTATTATTAATCTAATTTTTAAATCAAACTTAACTACTTTCGAGGATAGTTTAATATTTTTTTAAAAATAAAGAAATTATTCAAAAAATCTTTTCATCACAAAACAAAGACTCAGGGTTACAAAAAGTAACACTAAATTCTACCTTACAAAATGTTAAGAAACACCTTAAATTGAAATTGTTGAACTATAAACGTGTAAACAAATGTTAATTCCACTATCAACGGTTTCAACTTAAAGAATATGTTTTATATTACAGTTATTTTTTAAATTTAAACCAAGTATTTTGGCTATTTTATCAAAACAGCAGAAATGACATTTTTTAGATTGTATGTGGACCACATATGAATGATATATTAATTCGTTTTGTTTACAGCATAACACAATTCTCCAAAATTTGCCAAAAATTCGCCTTTCAAATATCTTTTTGTTAAATAAACCAAGCTTTGTTAATCCATCAAACAAACTTACTATTTCTTGTTCCAATCTGAGTTGGTTTTCTAGATTTTTCAGTAATAGGTGTAACAGAAGTATAATCATCATATATTGGTGCTAAGTCATCATCGGGAACATCACCTAAATCAATATCGACGACTTCAGTTACCACGTCATCATCAAATACTGTTGGTATTTCAACTGATTGGGTCGTCCTTATTATGAGAACAATTAAGAGTAGAACAAGTTTGTTGAAAATTCTACATCTTATTTTGTTCATTTTTTGTAATGAGTAGCTCGGGAACATTTCACTTGGGTATATTACAGTTTGATTATCTAATGTAACAAAGAACAAGTGTATCACAAATCAATTGATAAAGTCTTTAAGATTTTTTTTAAAGAACTATTCAAATTTAAGTAAACAATGCTAAAACGTTGTCTGAAAATATTTGAAAAAATATTTACGCTCAGATATTTTTAGCTTTTGCATAAAAATAATAAAAAACTCAAAAACTTATCTGGGCTCAGAGCTTTCATTGTGTAAAAAATACAAAGCTTTAATGAAGTATTTTATAATTTTAAAATTAAAATTTCACAGTAATTACAAGAGTTGTCAATGATGCAAATGCAACAAAAAATAAAAGGCTATAGCAAACAAGTACTTGAAGAAGTTCATGGTTCCGAAACCTACGTAACCTACTGCTAAAAATTCGTGCTATTTTTATCAATGTCAAAATAAGCAAAAAAGGTACACTGCCCTAACACTTAAATCGAATTTTAACTATTCAGTTTGTATTTTAAATAGGTATATATTAATTCAAAATTTTATTTTTTAGATTAGAATACAAATTGTAAAAGTAAAAAAGTTAAGTAGTTTTAAGAAGTAACTTCTAACTAGACCAAAATAAAATTTACGACTTATTTTAAATTAACAACTTCAAATTAAGAAACCATTTAATCATATTTCAAAATCTTGAAGAATATTTCATTTGAATTTTCATTATTCATCTCAAATATCTTAAAAAACTTTTGAAATCAAATGTAAGTTAATTATTGTGCAACTTACATCATATAATACTACTTTTAATACAACAGCTATGCTAAAAAGTTTTATTTAGCGAAGCAGACTTTAACCTATTTTTTATCGCTTAGTATGAGACAAAGTATGCGACCAACAAATTTTTTCACTACAAAAGAAAGGTGAAAACAAGATTAATAGATTAAAAACATATATACAAGTAGCATTAGCGGATAACTCGCACAGTGTTTTTCAGATTAAAAATACCAAAAAATGAAATGTTCAGCACTTCAATATTCTTAAAGTCTCAACTGAATGTATCAATAAAAGCTATTTTAAGCTTTTAGTTTCTTGAATTTTTCAAAATGCACTTCAGAGTTAAACTCTTTTATGAGTAAACTTTATTTAATTATAAGGTCATTTTATAATGTGAAACTTCTAAAAATACTTTTAGTAATTAATATATAAAACTGAAGACTCTGCAATTGAATTCATCTCATTTGAAAGAAATCTAACTTATAACCAAATTTAATAGCACATATTTTTCACAGAAGTAAGATTAGATTGGAATTTTAAAGTAATAGGAAAGATAATAGTATGTAAAATAATTACACCTGTGTAAAAAGATTATAAAACATTTTACAGCTTTTCATTAACCACCAACTTGCTAAACTTAATTTAAATTTCCCTTCGAGCCACTTAAATAGATTACACAATAAATAAAAGAAAATACTAGCTACTGACAGCTACAACGAATATGATGATTTTATTTTGCACTTTCAGTCTTCAATCAAGTTGTCAGTAATTTTTACTTTAAGCAGAAAAATTCAGCTTTTAAAGATTCACAAGTATAGCCACACTACAGAAAAAACAAAAAAGTTTTTGCTCATTTTGTGCTGATGTAGCTAAGAATGTTTTACCTGATACTTATTGAAAGCTTTTTTAAAAATTTTAAAAGTTCTTATCGGGTCGTTAAATAAACAAACTTTGTGGTGAACTGTGACTGACATTTAAAGTTTTATCACAAAAAATTGTATTAAATACTTCATTAATAATCGTAAATAAACCGTTGTGATGACGAAGACAGATATATTGAAATATTAATTCTGATATGTAAGATATCTGTTTTTATTTACTTAATTCTGTTGAAGTATGAGGTACAGCATTATGAAATTAAATCTCTAAGTTAAATATAAACTGTATAAGTAGTAAATACTCATTCTTTAAACTAAGACTTTTTGAGCCAACTTAAAAAATAGGTTTTGGTTATTATAGTAATATTTGTAAGATAATAAATGCGTGTGACAATATGTTTTAAAATTGCATCGTAAGTTTCATGCATGAAAGAGCATTTCTCAAAAGTGGAAACATTACCCACTATCTTTACTTGATACTTTCTTAGTAAAGAATTCTTCTCATTGTTAAAGTGTAAAAATAAAATATTTTCTACAAATATATATGCATATAGCTGCTTTAAAATCTGTTTTTTTCCTTTTTAACTTAATTAAGTTAATATATATATAGAAGAATAGCAGAGAATCTATTTATGCCGCGCTTACAATATGGTCACTACCTTTTTTGTTGCGCTTAAACAAGAGATATAAAGATTGTGAATCCAAGCAATCATAAATTATCGAAAAGATGTTTTGATAATTACTAAGTTCAACTTTCTAAACAAAGACTTAAGTTATTTTTAAATAGTACTACAAAACGTTTCTTTTTTCAATTTAGTTTGAAATTACAAATATATCAAAAATATGTTAATCTTCTACAACTACAGTTCAAATTCTTAATCGCAAAACGATGACGTAAGCTTGATCTACCCTAACTGGTAAAGTTTAAACATTATTAACATTTCTCAAGCAACGTCGAGATGACGTCAATATCTTTCTGAGACTGAAGCACAAACAACAAACTGAAAATACTTTCAAAGGGCTCGGCCTAAATCTCCAAAATATTTTTTGTGATTTTAAATGTTTTGTCTTATCTATTTTCATGTAGGACAAGCCACTTGTAATTTTTTCCCAATATTGACAAACAAAACTTAAATGTTAATGAAACAATAAAATTTTCTGAAGTAAAGCAAAGGTCTGACGTCACCAACTAATGCAAATATGGTTTTAATATCTAAAAATAATCAGAATAAAATTTATTTTGAATAGTCTATTTTGAAACTACTTCTTGTAAAACGAATTATACAGTTGAATGATTAACTATTAAATGATAACACGTGGAAAAGGTCTTTCAATAAAGTTAGCCAACTGAAGATATGTTTTACAACTTAGAAGTTATTTGAAGAGTCAAGTGCAAAGTTACACTATGCTAACAAACATTGATTCATTTGTATTTGACAAAACTGATTTTTAAATTTTGCATCGTTTTTTATTCGTTTTTCTAATAATGATTTCTGATAAAGATTTTTATGAGTTATAGGAGTTTAATATCATTATCTTAACTATCTATATTAAAGTAAGAACATTTGATAAATATTGCTGTAAATAATAGACTTTAAACTGACTGTAGCTATAGCCTCTCACTATATCTCTTTTAGAAAGTTAACTTTTAGATCAAACAAAACGATGCTATGGTATTTTTGAAAACTTTTAGTCATTTCAACAAATCAATTATGTTTGAAATCGCCAAAATGTTAAAAATAAGGCTTAAATACACTAATAATTCTTATAATACTACAAAACAAAAGTCTGATAGAACTTTCTATGATTTTTAAATCCTGTTTGAATCTTCAAAGCTCAAACTAAATTCAGGATTTTTGCTCCCTATTCTATGCTTAACAGAAGAGCTTAGTTAAAGTACGTGACAGAAGCTAACTAAAATAGAATACAAGTTTTTAACAAGAAATTATGGGTTATCTTTATTTGTTTTCAGGCTAGTATTTACCTGTATGTGTCAACCGAACTTTATTTATAAAGAAAGTAGATAAAACTTAAATTGCAAAAGTTGATCGACAAAAACATTATTTCATTACAGATAAAACCAAAATGCTGTAACCGAGCTATCAAAGACAAGCTTTGTTCGATATCTATTTATACTAATTTATTTACCCAAAGCTGGTGCTTAAATTATTAATAAAAAGAGTAAACTAACCTTCGAAAAACACAATGATTATTGTAACAAAATAAGAACTTTAATCATACATATTTTACTTCAAAACAAATTGGTCGAAATAATTTATCTGAATAAGTCTATAAAAATACCATAACAAACTATAAGCCTGATGCTTTCGATTAGATTTGATTCTTAACTATCAATCATAGTCCTAAATATTAAATAGCCTGTTCTTGGTGGACTGCAACAGTACTGCTTCAATTATTGGAAATACGAAGCAACAATGTCTTATATAGCAGTTTTTGTTTGCTTTTACTTATTTTACAAATTGGTGATCTCTAGCGACACCGAAATGATAATGAGTGCCACTTAATTTGCTCACATAGGCTTACTTCTTTTTTCTTCAAACTCAATCATTAAACTATTTTAATACGTTTTCTAAACTAAACTAATTCACAATTTGAATAACATTTTTGATCACTATACTATAGCTTAAGTGTTCAGTTCTTTCATGGACTGTATATTTATTATTTAATTATTTTTTCGCAACATCTTATGCTTTTTTTAAATAACAAATTTTAAAAACAATAGTTATTTAACTCTAATCCAAAAAACAAATTGGTGTTCAAACCATCGATCAAAAGCTATTGATAATTAACTTTACTAAGGATAGCAAATATTATTTAATATTTGTTTAAATCCTAATATGATATATTATGAACATAAACTGACTTCTTGTTTTAGCTGAAAACTTTCTTGGAAATGATTGAAGAGACAGCAGGCCTGGTATATTCCCTCTCGATTTTTCCTCCATATAAAGAATTTTTTTAAAACCTAGAAATATCATTACCCTTTTAATCAAACAATTAATAATCTAAATTAAATTAATCTTTGAAAAAAGGAAGCACTTTTAGCTTATTTCAAAGTTAGGATTTAAAAAGAAATGTTTGAAATCGAAATTACGACTTTTTAGTTTATCATAACTGCTGATATTTTATTAACTAATTTTATAGTTTTGATTATCATTTCAACATGATCAGTTGTTATCTTTATTAAACTACTTCTGCTAATGATAAATAGATAGCACAATGAAAATCGTTCAAATACTTTTATTAGTTTTTTTAGCAGCAGAAAAGTCTTGAATAATTTCTCTTGGTCGAAATAAAATCGAATTAGTAGAAATAACTCTTCCACAAGCTTTGACTATTACTCTATAGGTTTTAGTGTCATTAAACCTGTAGTTTATTCTGTAGCTATACGTTGGACTTTTCCTGAAAAAAAGTTTACATTTTTATTTTCTACGAAAGAATGAAGTTTAAAGACCACAAGAATACTTTAGACGACTTATTTTTCTATTTTAGTATAATAAGATATCTAAACAGTAACTTATCTTATATTATTTGTAATTTAATCTTTTTATCTTTATAACAACTGCTATTGAAACTTATTGATTTTAGTTATTTTTATCAGAAGTTTTTTCTTGAATAGAACAGAATACTAAGCTATACAAAAACTTGCACAACGCATTTTCTGTTTCCTGTTTTTTAAATCTGACTAGTAGCTGTTAATTGATGATTACTTAAAACCAAGGTTAAAACTGTTGCACATTTTCTACAAAACATTTTGACAAATTATACTTTACTTTTTGCTTTAAAACTTTAGAAAATTGAATATTTCAAGTTAAAACACTTTTGAGGAGCTTAAAGCTTCTGTTATACTATAAAATGGTTTGATTTTAGACAAGTCTTACATTAAACGCATTTCATTAAATAAAAATAAACAGCAAAACAATAAAGCGGTTAGATTAAGAAAGTAAAAGATGAATTATATCTTAAGCTAATCGTACATGTTTTGATGGTAATCATGTACAATTTTGTAAAAAAATATTCTCTCCATAAAATTAAAGTTAAAAATTAAAATCAAATTGCGCTTTTTTAGTTTATGAAAAGCTTTATTTTAATACTGAGAAGCTTTTTATAGAACAAAATTCAATTGACTTAAAATTACAAGAGAATAGATTTTCACCGGTAAAAGATACTGCGGCTGATTTATGTGATAATTATTTTTAATTCTAGCATTTAGACAGCTGTATAAAGCTGCTTCACTACTAAGAACAGAAACACTCAAAACATTTTACATCTTTTAAAGTTTACTTCACCAAAGAGATGTTTTTTTATATAAAACATCTTTTGGTAAAAACATATTAAATACAAGATTTTGTTGTTAAGAAATTAACTTCAAAGATAGATGGTATAAAGAATTGATTAAGTTTTAATAAAATCCTTACAAAAATCATGTTTACAATCATTTTGAATTAATTTAAAATTACTTACATCATCAAAAAGTTTTTTGTTTGATCATTGTTTTATAGGCTATCGAACCAAATTACAAAATGTTACCAAATGCAATAAAAAAATAAAAATATCGTAAACGATCACTTTAATATTTGCATACCTATCTTTCAAGTCAATTTCAATACTTACTTTATAAAAAGATTTTTTCCAAAAAGTTCATCTTTTTCAGAATTCAAAAGACTAATACTGAAGAATTTCGGCTGTTCAGCTGGAGCTAACCATTCAACATTGATAGCTCTATTTAAAATATTTTTTTTGCAAATAATTTAATGATGCATTTTAGCATATTAACTGTTCGACTATCAAAGTAATAACTCACTCAATAAAACATTTTTAGACAGTCATTTCAATTTTGTAAATAAAATATATATATGATTGATTGATTAGTATATTAGGTAACTTACAAAGTTAGTTTATTAAATTTTAAACAATGAATTTTTGTTTTATTTTTAGTTTAATAAAAATTGATACAAGTAACAACTTAAAATTTGTATTTGATATTGAGTAATAGATGGTTACTAAGTTCATTTAATGAAACTTACAAGTTCAACATTAATTTATCATATAATAAACATTTTACTTAAAATAGGAAATTTATTCATAGCTTATTCAAATATGAAAGATGTTTAATTTTCTTTTAGATTTCTATACTTGACTTTTTTGAATTTCAAAACTATTTTATAGTTGAATGATCTTTAATAAAAGTACTTACTTTCGTGAAATTTGCGTTACAGATAGATTTCTAGGAAGCAATGCTCTTTCTTGAACTATACGTTCCAAAGGAAATTGATGAGATCTTATAATATCAGAGGCAACCAAATGAATAGAAGCATAAAGCTCCTCGTAATTGTTAACAATATGAAGGTGTAACATTGACTGACTGTAACAAAATTGAATAGATATCACTATGAAATAAATATATTTTACTTATTTTTGAGTTTAATTTAAATTATTCAGTAAATTGTAAAATTGCTTTTGAGTCAACAAATTAAAATACCAGTAGCCTAAAATATCGAATGTGTCTGAAAACTGAGACAGAAATAAATTGAAATGTTTTTTGGTTGAACCAAAATTTTAAAGTCAAGTAATTCTTTGTTGTATAAAGTGAACTTTTTAAATCAATTTACAAAATAAAGTTATAAAACTTTTCACAAGAATTGAAACTACTTAATTTTATTATTTATTTGATTCGATTAATTATTCATTGGTTTTGAATGTACTTTGTGAAAATAATCGAAATAACTTCTTCTTTAACATTAATGTGGTACTTCTATTGTGAAATAATGTTATTATTTTGTTTTGAGAATAAAAAGTAACTTTGTTGAGAAATATTTAAGAATTATAATGATATCTTTTCTGTATGCTACAGTTAAAAGAGTGAAAGTAATATTTTCATTTCACTTTGTAAAGCTGTTGTGTTCTTCGTTATCCATTTGTAGAATAATTGGTGTGATTCCAGCTTCAGTCAAATCGATGAAAGATTCAGGTAAGACATCAGAGTAATGTTTAGTTGTCAATATAAAGAACAGAATCTTTGGCACTCCCGATTTATAACTAACAAAATTTTCCTAAAAAAGATAGAATCAATTTGTTATTTAATTTAAACATTCTCCAAAAAAGTATTAATCTTAATATTAATTTGAAAGATAGCTAAAATACTGATTAAAGATTCTTCACCTTAACTTGATTTAAAAATTGTTTAGGTTTCAGGATATAAGTATCTGTATTTCTTTGTTCGAGGTGATCAAGTACGTTAATCACATCAATTTCACTTTCAGCTTGTTGGGAAGATAGAATCTCAGAGATAAAGTTAGGAAGTTGATAAACTCGAAACCTATTGAAGAAAATTATAGTTTTAGATATTTCAAATAGGTTAGAATAGATTACCTTGTTTTTGATCTAAAGTCAAATAAACTGATAAAGGATTTTAAAAGGCGACGAATTGTAGAAAGGTTTTCATCATTTACTTGTAACCCAATTTCAGTTACACACATAATATCTACGTGTGCTTCGATTTGTTTTGTTTTAAAGTTTATTTTAATTATTTTGCTCAGTTGTCCGTCCATTTCAGTCTACAAAATAATCAGGTCAACTTTATAAACAAGTATAATGCAAATGCCAAGGTTTTTTCAAACTTCAAGCTAAAATGTTGCTTTCAAACCTGCATGGAGGCAGAGTACTTTCTACCAGGTATCAAATCAAAGATTTTTCGATATAAAGTTCCATTTCCACTGTCAACAAGCAAAGGTGGGTTGTTTGTATTGTTTTTTAGTATTTCTTCACAAACAAGTGTTTCTTCTTCATCATATATTTTCAAAAAGTATTGCAAAACACTTTGAACATTATGACGCTGAAAATTTAGCGACTTCCAGAAAATACCGGCTGAAGTAGCCTTAATTTGTCCACTTCTAAAGCGTTTGGGATACGGGAGAACTGAAAAAGTGCAATAAAGTTTGTGCTTGTAAATACGTAAATACTTTTGGTACAAAAGGAGTTTATTTTCGAAAAAGTTAAATTTTTATAGGTTTTTAGCAAAAGCAGTGATAAAAACTAAAAATACAAACAAAAGGTTTGACAGTTTATAAAATAGTTTTTGCTTAGCAAAGCAGGAAACAATTATATCAAAACAATGTTCAAAAATTTTTCAATCAAATATGAAAAGGATGTTGAAACAAATATAAATATTTGAAATATAAAGATTTAACAAATAGTTTTGAAATTCTAAACTTTATTTTACCAAAACCTTGTAAGCTTAATGTGCAGCAACAAGTAAATAAACTTCAAACTGAAATGGCTCAAAGAGCTTTTAGACGAAAATTTACAACAAAAAGTGGAATTAATAAGACATGGAATTTAAATAAAATAAAATTATCAAATAGTTACCTGTTGTATGCAAGAGTCGGGTAGGTTCACTTTTAATTTTGTTTTTGTATATCGAGCGCACTTGAATTTCATATATTGTTCCAGGAAGTATGACTGATGTATTTACAGAATGCTGAAGCTCACCACTTCCGGCTGATGATGATAAATAATATCATTATATAGATAATTTTTATGCAATTTAAGTGCAATCTTGTGTAAATTTAAGTTTAAATTTTGATAAATTCAATTTTATAAAATAAAATTATATGAATAAATAGTTTTGCATAAAAATTTGAATTTTTGAGCAATCTATTATTCTTTTCTAAAAGAGACTTTTTTAATCACTGCAAAGTTCTAATCGAAAGGTTTTTAAAGACTCTGCATTTCAAGCAATTTTGAAAATTTAAACTCATCTTTCAATCATACAATGTCTTATCAATTTTGCATTAACCAGGTCAATAGACAGGTAGGGCGCCTTGTGGCCACTTTGTTAAATCATCAATTGTTTTGAGTTTATTCGACTAAGTTATTGGCTGTTAAAAATCTTTCCAAAACTGACTGAAGGATATAACTTTGTATTAAATATAGATAAATGAATTCATATTTTGTATTCTTGCAATATAAAAAATAGTATAAAAATAAGAAGCTTTTTATTTTTAGAACTTGAAACTATTTCAATACACTTCAAGATGATTGAATTACAGGAAGTAGTTTGTTTCTTGATTGGGTATTATCATACTTTTTTCAATACTATAAAGATAAATACGAACTCATTTATTGCTGTATTTCATGTCATATTAATGCTTAATCTTTGATTGATTGAATTTAAATAAACAGACTGATTGTGTCTTTTAGTGTTTTTTACAGACCTTTAAAAATGGATAAAATGTATAATTTTGCTTATTTTTAAGATACAGTTAAAAAGCTTTTCGATTATCTACCGTTATGTTATCTGTTCACCGTGCCTCACAGCATAAAGCTTTAGTCTAGTTTTAAGCTTCAGTGTTTATTGTGAAGAACAAATCCATGTATGAAAATATTTGCTGTATGCTTTGAATCATAGAAGTATTTGATCATGGGTAATGTTGTACTGTGTAAACTTTGTTTTATTAATTGTAAGGTTTACAAAGAATGTATTATAAACAATAATATGAGACTCCGTGTAAAAGAAATATTCAATATAAAAAGTTGTTTCAAAGTTTTAAGATAATAAATTAAACATCTGTTATAATGTTCATAATTTCAAATAACTGGATGTTTTACAGTAAAGCAATATTATATTAATTAAAATATAAATAGATCTTACAGACTGAAATATTTTACAACTTTAATCAATTTTGCAGCTTAAAAAATTACAGTAAACCAATATAAAAAATCTAATAAAAATACTGAATAAATAAGCTTGTAAATAATTTATAAGGCTTTAGTCAACAGTTTAAGATTAAAAGAGTTGTAAATAAAATTCCAATGCAAAAATAGTGTCCTGAAAAACAATTTTTCCTCAAGTATTGAAACTGGTGAGCGATTAAGTAATTAGCAGACCCAAAAATATTTCAATTATTGCTGAATACTATACAATAGTTATACTATACAATTTGTTAAAAAAAGTAAACTGTTAATTAAAGGTAAAATGTTCTTGCATAGCTAGGAAACCATAGTCGAAAGCAAAGTAAATGAAACTATTGTAAAATGAAATAACTTTTAAAACTATTCACTACATTGTATTAAAAGCCCAACACTTTGTATTTGCTTTGTATTATTTATATATAGTTTCTGTTTTCTAAGACTTACAAAATAAACGACGTACTAAGATAATTTTGTTCCTCAAAATCATTGCAAGACTTTAAAACTATAACAAACTTTTAAAATAAAAGTTTATGCTTTTTCAAAAAACTTTTTTATAATTATCTAGGTTTTACTTGTTTATTATTGTTTATTTTATTGTAAAAAGATAACTGACCATAAAATTTTATGCTACAGTGAAAGCGTTAAGTATATATAAACTTTAATTTTAAATTTAATTAAGTTAACGAAAAAAATTAAAAATATCATTTAACTAAAATGTAAATCAACTTTTTACAAAGTTTGTGTAAAATTAAATGCTGATAAGAAGATTTCAAATAATCGTTTTTAGGTTTGTAGCAGCGAATAAAAACTTTTGTGATAAGAGTAGGAGCTTTTTTAGAAATATTTCTGTTGATAAGAATAATCTCAAAAATGAAAATTGAGACTAAATTTATTGCTTGTTTACGTTGGATCGGTTCATGTGAAACTTCAGATCTGATATATGCTTTAAATATGCCTTTTAGAGTGTATCAGCTTTCAATTGTAATAACTATAGATTTTAAATTGGATATTGTGATAAGCTTCATGATATTTCTTCAACTTATTAGTCAGAGGTTATCTGAATTGAATATGTTTATTTTTAATATCTTCAATATGACTCTGTTCTGCCACTTAGCGAAAATAATGATTATGAAATAATATATTGATTTAAATTATTTCTATATAATCAAATCAAGTATAAATTTGTAAAGAATAGCACTAAAAGTAGATCATGATACAGTTAAAATATTTTGACAACAAATTTTACAACATACTTGATAATACAAATTTTATAAAAGTTGAAGGTCTTAACTGAAAACATGTAAACTAGACTAAAAAATTTTCAAACAAGATAAAACAGCGATTATTCACAATTCTAAACAATAAATCTTTAAATATCTCTCTGAGATTGGAACTGCTAAAACCCGATAAGAAATATTTCCTTTAGAAGTAAAGAAAACATACCAGGGTGATGATAGAACTTAATGACATTTTGATGTGATGGCTATGAGATATTGAAACAGTGCGGTATCACTTGATAAAATTTCGACTTTCCAATAAATCACAAGACTTCGGTTTGATGGGGAGACAAATTGGGTAATTTCACTCTCTCGCACAACCTTAGATCAGTAGATAATTTTTGTTTGGTATTTTGTGTCTGACATAAGCTGTTTTCATTCATTTAACCGAATCGCTGACTACTTGCAGATTAAACGTTTTTTAAGGAATTTCTATCACACACTAAGATTCAAAATTAAATATTTGTACACCATTTTTGATAAACTAAATTAATAAACGTATTACAAAATTATTAACCAATATCAATTGATGTTTTATTTTTAATAAAGATACAATTAAAATTATTAGAGCTTGAATGGATGCTAATTTCATATGTAAACTAAACTGTTTAAGGAATACAATTTCCTGTTTTAAATCATGAGAGTTGAAACTCATTGGCAGATATATTTCATCAACTTAAAGGTTACAAAATTTATATATAAACTTACCAGCGTAGATAGTCTGTATAATTTGCTGTGTTTGACGCAATAAAATTGAAATTTTGTACCTATCCACTGTGTTTGTTGGACTTAACCAAGAAATTTTTAATAATTTAGGATTAATTTCAATAGCAGAAGCATCATATGGTGTTGGTATAGCTGAAAATGGCGAAGCTGTATGTTAGTACATCAAACAATAATATTTTTAAATGAACTTACTTGTGTAATGACATATATAAACACTTTTACTGTCTTTTCCATGACCAACTGCTTTTACAGAAATGTTATATTTGTAGCCCGGTAACAATTCAAACAAAGTAAATTTTCTTTTTGAAAAAATAAAAGAAATTTTTTTTATTTTGTAAGATATATCTTTCAATTAAATCTTATTTTTCACTAAAAGCCTTCGTATTAAATTTCTCAACATATTTCCTGCAGACCAGTCAACTTCTAATTTAATTAAGTTTTCTGATAGGATTTTAGATCAAATTTAACTGATAAAATCTTATCAACACTTCATTTCCATTTATTTCAAACTTTTATTAAAATACCTTATAGAATTTCCAACAATAAATCTTCTATTTGTTCCATTATGAGAGATTTCAAAATTTTTGATTAATTGAACTCTTTGATGCTTCCAAAGTAATTGAAGAGATGTATTTGAATACTTGCCAACTCTTAGGTGCGTTGGAGGTTGTAATTGTTCACCACCTGCAATTTTAATAGTTTCCAAGAATTTTAATTTATTCTTTATATTTGTATAATATCAAAAAATTAACCTATATAATTTTGCTTAAATATGTTCTTAATTCTAATTATTTTTTTTAATTTTTAACAATTGTATTTTTTTTTTCAATTTCATTTTCTCTTAGCAACTGATTATCTTTTAATTAGGAACGTGTAAAGTATTTTAAGTATGATATAATATAATAACTTAGAGTTTGTTCTTAGTTTTTTGTCTTGTTTTTGTTTAAAAAAACTTATTTAAATACTTTTTTATTTATATCATTTTCGAATTGTCACATCTTATAGTAAAACAAGCTTAAGTACTTTCTTTATAAAATTCAAACGCGTCTGAGCAGATGCGATTAAAAAGATGAAATTCTATTTTTCGTAGGTCTTTATATGAATCAACAAAATAGGAATGCTCTTCGACAGGCTGAGACACATATAATGAGGTATCTTTTTCACTTCTTCGTGAAATTCCCAGGTGATAGAAAATCATATCTTGGTCTTTAAAGCTCTAAAAACTCATATAAATGAATGTTTTAGATTTTATATTCAAACTCTTTAAGTTGTAAATTTAAGAATATTTGAAACTAATAAGACTTAAAAGCTATTTAATTATCTGCAGCTTTGAATCAACATTAAATTTAATAACTTCAAATCTTGATGTACCTCAATTGACTCTGTAATGTTGTCACTGGCCGGTCCATCAGTAATTATTACCATCATTTTCATTGCCTTTTCTCGGGCAAAATTGAATCCACTAGAATAAGCAGTGCGTAGAGCAGCGCCCAGATTTCGATTTGTATCAGGCACGTTAGAACCTTCTAAATATGTTCTGCAAAAAATAAATTATCGCTATGTGGTGCTAGAGGTATTTTATTGTATTTTATAATCAATATTATATAAGTCGTATATTTAAATGAGTTTAAGGATACTATAAAGCTGTTAGATGTGCTACTTTATAATTTACTTAGTTTAACATTACTGATAATATGGTTAACTGTAGAACCATTGTTCTAACCAACAATAGACGAAAAAGTTTAAATTTACTGAACATTTTTATTTAGAAATCCTTTTGATTCCACATTTTGAAAAGCTTTTAGAAATGTTTGATGTAAAATAAGATGAAAGTGCTTTCAAATAAATATTACATATCAAATAATGTTATCATCAAAAAATTTATTTTAAATTTAATAATTTTCTAAAATATTATTTCTTATGGCGTAATTCGGTATTTCATCGTTTCGAGTGTTAAGAAAACTTTTATTAAATAAAAAAATCATATTAAGTTATCGAATTACAATAAACTTATAAGAACTCTGTAGATAGAAACATTATATTTATTTTGAATTAAAATGGAATGCTTATTTTGGTAATTTCTGGTAGTGAAGTATTTTCTATGTTACAGTTAACACTAATTATTATTAGAAATAAATAAGTTTAAAGCATCGCTTTATTCTTAAATTATTGTAAAAATGTAATTGTAAAATTAAGTTTATTTATTCATCTTTTTTTTGCATCATTGTTACTCTTTTGTTTGTGTCTCAATATTGTTTTAGCTCTTTTAAAACAACTTTGTAAATGTGATAAATGTTTCACTGACCCAATATCTCGAATTTTCTCAAGAAGTTGCACTAAGTGATGGAAAGAATTAAACGGAATGTAATAGTCATCATAATTTGAGTATAACAACACTCCAAGTCTTGTAGTCAATGGTCCAATGTGAAAAGATGAAACAAAAAACTCGAGAAAATTCTCAACCATATCATTAAAACGCTCAAGGTTCATACTATAAAAATAATAAGGCAAATTTATGGAGATAATTATCAATTTATATAAAACTATAAATTATTAATTTATTATAAATTGTCACTTTAACTAACATTAATTGTTTATAATTATTTATTTTGAAAAATATTTAGTTCTAGTAAATAGATAAGTTACTTACTTTGACATATCAATTAAAATTATGCCGTCAATTAAAAGACCTTCGCAAGACATATCAAGAACTAGGTTGATAGGTGGGGATTGCTCAGTTATCCCATGAGCTTGAATTGATACATTATACTTAGTAGTATATAAGTGAGACAGGGTAAACTCAGGTGACCCTACAAAATGATAAAAACAATCACAGCATTTTTTTTCAGAAAGCTTTTACTACAAACTCACGAGCACTTATTCGCTGATCATATGTAGTCACATGTTCACCCATGTTCATAGGCCTGTATTTTATAATATAACTAGAAATAAGATCGTCTTGAGGGTCCCATTTTACATTAACTCTGTTTTGAGAAGGCATTCCAACTTGAAATGTTGTGGGAGGCTTAATAGGAATTGAATCAAAATCTTCAATAAAATATACTTTTGTTAAATTGTGAATTTATTTAAGATAATAATAAAGGAATTTAAATTCAATAAATGTCTTACAAACCTTCAACAACTTTAGATATGATTTTAATTAGTTTATTTTTCAGATGGCAGATTGAATTTGAAATTTCAGATTTCAAAATTTTCGACCAATCTTCAGTCAAAGTGTATAAGTCATCCTGGAATTTGTTTATAGAAAAATAAGACTTTAACATTACTTGCAATCAGTTCTAATTTATTGTTAGCTATTAGTTTAAAAACAAAACACAAACTTATTAAAGTGGAATTAATTGAACTGTATTTGGTAATAACATGAGAAGTGGTTACAAAAGTAGTAATTTACTTACTTAGAAGCAATCTTAAGCTTCAAACAAAACAATTTTTAATCTGAATGACTTTTGTAAAGATATTACTAAACTTAATAACTCACCACAAAAGCTGTACTATGGCCAATAGCTATAATTGAGGTAAATGATTTCAAACGCAAAACCCGTGCAGCCTGTCGGATATCCTCAGTTACACGAGATCCAAGGATAAAGATAACTATTTTTGCCACATTTTTTCTTGCTCCCCAAGGTGTCTTAGTACTGAGGAGTTCGCTGCTAGCGTATTGTAGGGCTCGTGCAGTTTGTTTTTCTCGGTATCTGAGGACACTTAATCGCTGAAACGCTACAAAAAGAAGGTATTAATTTTTGATGATTTAAATCACTACAATAGTCATATGAGAAATAGGCTTAGTATTTTAAAGTTGTCGAAGACGTAGTACTACTAATAAATTTAAAATGTAATATTAAGATTTCAAAACAAAAGATTAATCTTCAAATTTGATGAGAATTCATTTCGTTTAGATTTTTTTTGAAAAACTGTATAAGGATCAACTGGAAATCTTGATGATGATTAATAAAATATCAGATGAAAAATTTTGAAAATTTCATTATATATTTTAGGTATGATAAATACCTTCTTCTGTGAAATAGGTAATGATTTTGACAGTCTCAAGAAGTAAATCTTGAATTATTCACACTAAAACATCTAAGAAATTCTTGAGATATTATTTATTTGTTATTGCTTATCAAGCTGAAACTTCAGTAATATATAACTTGCTTTCAATATTTTAAACAACTTTCCCATGTCAATGTAAATCGATGACTTCTAATAAGTATCAATTGGTCAAGCGTATGAATAAACATTTTCAGTACAATACTTATCAATTTAACTTTTTATTCAACTAAAATTCTAAGGTCAACTATTAGTGCTTAGTTTAAGTTTGTTAATATAATCTTCAGCTGATTAAAAAAGATCAACACCAAAAGTTTTAACATGTGATCTCTTCAAAATCTTTTTCATCTATTAATTACTGTTAGAGACTGTTGCGGTACATAAAATGAAGCCTCAGATGTACCTAAACAAATATCGATTTTTGGTAAGCAACTTGTTGCAGATAGTTTTCTTTTGTCTTATAAGCACCCTAAACCTTCAAACTATACAGTTATGAAAAGAAAATTTCAAAACTTTAGATTATTATATAAATAAACTATAAAAGTTTATCTTTAACCATTTAAAGTATTGAAAGGATTTAGATAAATATAAACGTTTTTTGATGTTTTAATATTGCTTTGAAAAATAAGAGGTTAAAAAAACATTAGTAGCTCAAGCGTAAGTCGGCTGAATAAATATTTTCAGTACAATACCTATCAACTTAACTTTTTTATTTAACCAAAACCTCAAGGTCAGCTGTAACTATAGAGATTAGTTTAAACTTTTTAACACTTTATTCAATTACAAACCCTATACAAAATCAACACTAAATACTATTTAATTTATGGTTTTTTGTTGTCTTATAAGCGCCCTCGGCCTTTAAACTAAATAATTATAAGTTACAATGATAAAAATTCCAGATTAAAAACAAATAAACTATCAATGTTTATCTAAAGCACTTAAACAGTTTTTGATAAGTATACAATTGTTTTGATGTTTTAGAGTTCTTTAGAAATTCACTGGGTTAAAAAAACAATTTTGTAGCTTTCCATGAAAATTTCAATAGTTTTCCCACAAAAGATAATTCATTGCAAAGAAACTTTAACAATTAGTTTAAAGATTGAATAACAACTTTCTGTATATAGGTTTTTCAAGCTTTTTCAAATTGTCAATGAAAACAAACTTTATTGTTACGATTGTATATCAAAGCGAATTACTTAATTTTGGAATTCTATGCAAGTATGTAATGAACAAATCCACAAACCTTTTGACAAAGCAAAACGTGTTTTATGCCTTCTAAATGAGAACTCATGTCCCTCAGTATTCAAGTTCATTAATGCTACTCGTATCTTAAAAATATTTAACTTGATTAGAAAACTTCAATAATTAGTTTTCAAACTTCACAGAGAAGGTATTTACAGTTTTTAATTAAAAACATAAAACCTACTTTGTTATCGTAGTCTACATCAAAACTGTTAGTTAAGTTTGATAAAAGACACTTTGTATCAACAAGATTTCGATCAACTTGATTATTTCCATAAGAACGGTCAATAACAAAAAGAATGTCCAGCGGATAGCTCACCAACTCTGAGAAAATCTTTACTGTAAAGTTTCAATTTAAAGCGAAAATAACTTCTGCAAAAGCATAATTTGCTCAAATTGTTTAAATACTTAGATGAGGCTGGGAAAATACAATTGTTCAATTAACTGACAAATTGACACAGGTAAGTAATCTCAAATTAGTTTTATACTAGTATATTTCATTTAGATATAGCTTAATCGAATTCTAACTTCATCATCTTCATCTTTTTCAAATTAAAACAGAAAGATAATTTTCAGTGAGTTTAAAATTTAGTTATATTTTCAGTAAATGTGTGAGAGGTGCTTATAATAGATGAAAGTGTGATTTTAATTTTAATGCTTGATATCAACTGAGCTTATAAAAGAATTAAACAGTATAAATTTTTCTTTCAAGAAACTAAACTGTTATTAAGGTTGTCCTGTATGACAAAAAATGAACTTTTATGTGTTATTTTATAAACCACACAAGAAAGAAACTGAAAACACATACATATAAACAATTGACTGAGAATGATGATGATCAATTATTGAAATCAACTGACATAATTTTAATGTCTCAAATACATTTGAAAATTTTCATGATTGAAATTAAAAATAAACTTACCTGAATCTTCTACTTGAGGCAAAGAAGCTACATCTTCCGCAGTTTTTGTTTCTAGAAGTAAATTTTCTTAATTAGCAGTCTTTCAGTTTTTTATTTTAATCTAGTTTCTTGATAATGAAAGTCAATATCATTTTTGTTTAAAAATATTGCTGTACTTCTGTTTAAGCTGCTTTTATATTAAAAGACACATAGTGAACATTTTATATAATTTTTTGTTCATATGTTAAGTATAATAAAAATTCATTAATAAAGAGAATGATTATTAAGAAGAATTTTAAACTTTCCTTTATATAAAATAAATAAAATATTTAGTAATATACTGACTACAGAAACTTATAATAGACAAATGACTCGAAAAAGTTTCAAGTTTTACTGATTCTTACCTGTATGTGGATTTCCCACAGAGTGTATTGTATAATAATTTGAATGTATAAATTGATTAATACTACTGGTGATGGAAAACAAGTTTACTAACAGTAAAAATGTTAAAACAAACAGTTGATTTTTCATCTCGTTTATTTAAAATATCTAAACAGCCAATAAGTTATTATAAATTTTCATCAAAAGATTTAAACAAACCAAATTAACTTTCAAAAATCAACAAAATAATTTCTGCTTTTCTAGATTTTTTTCTGGATTTTATAAGTGATGCTCATTCTTTAAAGAGCACTAAGCTTCTACAACTTGTAGAATAAATAATTACGCTACCTTTGGCAATCCCAATCTAAGTCAACCGTGAAACTAGTCAGTACTAACTTAGTTCAACTGTTTTACATCTTTCAATATCTATCAAATTAACAAACTTTTGTCTTTAAATATGAAAAATATTCCGTAAGGAAATTTCTTTTTTTGATATTTGAGAAACTTCTACCTTTCAATGTCTTCTCATTCTAACAAGTACATGAACACTTCACAGTGGTATCGTTTGTGCCAAACAAACTTTTCTTAGTCAAGCAGTGAGGCTAACAGTGCTCTTCCTCAATTGAAGAAAAGATTCTTTCCCGCGGGAAAAATTTTAGACATAATTAAATCTCTCTAGAATCATTCAAGTGAATAATTTTAGGGACGTAAGCTCAAACTGTTACAGTAAGAATCCTGGCAAAAGACTTGATTATACGAGAAATTTACAATAAATAATTTTACTAGAGCTAGACCTTTTTAGTTTTACTGAAATCTGTATTTGAGAATTTTCTATATTATATCGGAATTGTATGATAAAAACTCCCATGAATTACCATTTTAACTTCAATAAATTGCTTTTCTGGTCTTTTTGAAAACTCTTTTATTATATGACTCTAATTTTCACTTTAAAAAATCTTCGTAACTTTTCTGTTGTGTGCTAGTTACTTGTAATTACATATACTTAAACCTTTTTTTATTCTCTACAGATAAATTTCTTGAACAAAGTTTAAACCTTATATCAATTGAAGTGCTTTGCTGTACACCAATAGAAATCTTTAAATCTCAAACACTTTTGACTGTCTTCATAGGATCAAAATCTAGGAGAAATATTTTTAACAATCATTACTTAATGTCATTAAACTCAAATTATGAACATTTATTTAGAAAATGTAGCATCTTTTTTTTAAAGAAAATCTTTATGGAATCGAACTTATCTTTTACTAATCTTAATACTTAGGATTTTATGATCAATCAATATCACTAGAGAGATTCTAATTCGAAGTAAGTTTGTTTCAGTCTCTTATATTTAAATGTATGTTTTTATCATACCTTAAGGTTCATAGTTTCTTGAAGTAATGCAAACTATATTGTAAGTTATGTGCGTTAATTGATAATGTTCACTAATTTCAGTCTCTAAGATTTTTTTGAAATTCTTTTTTTCATTGTTGAAGCTAAACAGTTATAATTACAAAAAATTTAAATGGCATTATTTATTTCATAATTTAAGAATAAAATAATCAAACATTATAGATTCAAATCTTTTTGTTTGCTTACAAAAGCGGAGTCATGATTACAACGAATAATAAACCATTTTTGTAATGATGTAATTTTTGTAATTTTATCTTTCTTCAAAAGATTAGAAATAGCTACAAAAAAGAAAAATATATTCTGAAAACAAAGCAACATTATACAAAACAAATAATGCATGTATTCACAATCTACCTTTACGTCAACATCTGTAAAAAGCTTTATGGAAATAAATTATTGAAGTAGCATTTAGAAAGGCAGCAAAAATACTCTCTTCTTTACTTGAGTATTAATCTTTTTAAGATCAAAGTTATGATTTTTTATTATATTATAATTGAAACACTGCATATTAAACTTTACAAAATCAATATTTGTTATAGATACATTCCTAACAATTTGATACAAATTTAAATAATATTCAACCGCAGTAATAACGAAATTAGTAAATATAAATTAATCGTATTGATTGAATCAGTTTTCAAAAAAGTTATTTTTTTAAATACATTAATACTTGCTGATATTATACTTGTACAAATAAAAAATAAGTATTTAGTACAACAAGTTTTTTATCGTTTCATATTCATTCTACTAAGCACTTTTAAAAATACTTTAAAAAGACTTTTCTAAAAGTTAAAATAAAAATCTAATATCTTATTTGCCATTTGTTATTTAACATCTATTTTAGGAAGTTGTAAAATAATCTAAGACTCATAAGAAAAATAAAAAAGCTTTTCAAGTGGTATGTAATACAAAACTAATTTAATTGGAAATTTAACTATTTGAATACCTTTTTAGGGAATTTTTGAAATATTTATGAGCACTCCTTTTGAAAGTATATAGCTGATTACTTTAGAACGATAGAGATAGTATCGAATGTAAATCTGTGATAGTCTAAGTTAGTTTATTTATACTGCATAAGTTTATCATCGAAAATTGCTTTCAATAAGCTCAGATTTTGCATAAGTGAGCAAAAGACATAAATTTGAATATTTTGAATCCTAATGATTACAATTTTTATTAAATTAAAGATGACTAGAAACGAAAATACTTCTAGCCCTGATTACAGTGTTAAAAATTGATCAAACTATTATAATTATTGGTTTATGATTTACGTTAAAGATTCTATAGAATGTAGCTTTAAATTATTCTTTAATCTCTTGTCAGTTTGAATTAAACTTTAATGCAATCAAAAATTTTTAAGAGCGCAAGTAAAGATTTATGATGTTTTTACCAGGAAACAGATTGTTGGCTCAAAAAACTAATTCAACTTGTATACCTAAACTTAAGATATAGTTTGTGCAATACTAAATCTTGTTACAACTTATTAACATCTTGATTGATTAACAATTGTTTTCTTATTACTAGTAAGAAGCATAAAATGTTACAAGTAAAAATTATTAGATTACAGTTTACAATCGTCTTGTGACATCAAAACTGATGAAAAAGTATCAATTGAAGTTGAAATGTTTAGTAACCCTATAAGACCTTTACAGAAAACTTAAACTTCTTTTTTGAGCATTGTCTTTCAATTACTATAATATATTATAGAGAATATGATTATTTAACCCGGAAAGCTGTAATATAAGCTCATGTTGAGAGTATCACGTGAAAGATTTTTTGCAGTATGTATTCTTAGTTATTTTCTACAATACTTAGACTTACAGCTCAAAATTTTGTACAAGTTTAAGTAATACCACACTTTTTAATCTTTTAATGAAACAGATTAATGTTTTAATAGCAGTAAACGACCTTATAAAACTATAAATATGTTTACAAAAAAGGTAAGTTCTCAAATAAAGTAAAAGGTTAAAGTTATCAAATGAGCTTGTTCAATTGCTTAAAATTATCAGAATCTCTGCTTTCAAAAAAAATGAAAGTTGAAGTTAATCGAAGCCTTTATCTTTGTAGAAATTAATCTTTTATGAAATCATGATATAATATTGAGGACATTATATATATTATTTAACTGAACCTATTTTAATGAACATATGTTATTTGAAATAATTAAAAAAGTTTTTGATGTAGAGCTCACCAAGTAGAAATGATTTGATCTCATAAGGATATGTATTTGATCTAACTTCTAAAATGTACTTTTCACCCGGAATGATCCCTTCTAAGGTATGCTCAAGATCATTCAGATCGTCTTCTTCAATTATTATTTTCCTGGTTATAATATTATTATTATATTAATATTATCAATTATAAAAAGATTTATAATTCATCTTAAAGAACGAAATCTAGTTTACTTCAACGAATTAGAAAATTCTCTTTTGGCTTCATTCATTCCATAACCTTGAGCTCCACTATAAGATTTCCAGAAATATCGAACATTTCGTTTCAAAAGTCTTTTTGTTTTCTCCATTTCCTTGCCTTGAGCTAAAAGTTATAAGAAATACATCCAAAGTAAAAAAGCGTTGATAAATTGGAAAATATTTATAGTTTACTATTAGTAAAATGGATATTTCCTATATATAAATAAATATCAAAAATAGATTTGAACTACATTGGTTTTTATTTCCTTAAAATATATTTTGAAAGTTGTAGTCAAAAACAAACTTATTTTACTTTTCAAAACTCAACAACAGCTTATAGATAATATTAATTGTATTTTTCGGAAGTTAAGCTTGGTATAATTTTCAAAATTTCGACTAAAATCCAAAAAAAGAAATGATCAAATAAATTGAAGCCAGCAAATAATTTCCTGAGTATTTTTTCAGCTTTATATTAAACAGTAAGAATTAAAAAACAAATAAAAATATAAAATAATTTTTATTTAAATCGTGTAATAAACTGTGATCACGGCAAGTTTGGTTTCGGATTTCACGATCAGGGAAGTAGTTGTTATTAAATACCTCATTTAATTGCTATGCATTCGAATAATCTTTTGGCATAGGATATTTTATCACAAAAATAGAAAACTTATCAATTACATTGACAAAAACAAGAAACTGTAAGTTTTAGTGGCTTAGATTACACTTCATATGTTAATAAGGTTGTTGATTTCAACTTTTTCTCAGTGTTAGTATTTGGTTAGTTTTCCTAATTTAATCAAATAAGTAAGATGCAAAGTTAGTCTGATGAAATCGAACTTAATTCATACTTACTTGTGCTTGAAGAAATTTCCAGTATTAATATACCACAGAAAAATATCAAACCAAAACTGAATAACTTTGAGCTATATAACATTTTTAATTTATCAAAATAAAAAAGAAATACAAAAAACTAAAAAAAAAATAGTATTTTAAGAATTATAATTTAAATAGTTGTAATTATCTAAAATAAAATTATATATTGTTAATTTTGCTAAATCCTGAAAGTTTTAAAGAAAAAAGATAAAAGTTAAAAAACCATAATTCATAAGGATGCTTTTATCCTATGTAATATGCTAGTTTAATAAAATAAACAACCTTTTGTTTTTATAAGTTTTTAGTTCTACTTTAAACAATATACTTAATATCTAAAGTTTTTAAGATTCTTTTTGCTAAGTGATACCAAAACTAAATATAAACAAAAAACCAAACCAAAACAAATTGAGTTTACTTTTTTTAGCTAACTCAGTAATTCTTACTAAAAGTCAAACATTAATGTTTAGATAGCTAGTAAAAGTCTGATGAGCAAGCTTCTGCATAATTGTATGAAAGCGTGTTGTTATGCTTCAATGCGCAGCGTGTAGTGTCAGCGATTTTCAATATGTGACTGCCATAGTAATTTTGAGTTTGGCACAGAAAACAAACTTAGTATGAAAATTCATTCAACTTTTTGCCTTCTGTCTGTCTGATCAATCAACCATAGTTCATACTCAAGCGAATATATAGTAAAAACAATAGAATAAATCAAAATACAAAAATATCGAAACAACGATAGTATAGACGCAATGTGACAAAAATGTTGAAAACGGTTTTCTTTTCTAACCAAATTATTTAACTTAAAGAAATTTTTCATAAAATAAAATTATTTAAAAATCTATAAAATTATGTCTAGCCCTAAAAATTTAAAATAAATCTAAAAAGTCATTTGGTTCTAACATAAACTACTACAAAGCTTTTTGTAATTGCAAAATGTTTGTTTAATTTTAAAATCTCGAAGAGTTAATTGAGAGTTAAAATCAGTGATAATGGATTGATAAAAGATATAGCATGTCACCAGAATTTCTTAATAAAAGCCAAGCATATCTATTACTCCACTTCAATTTAGTGTTCTTGTTTCTGTAAACTTTCACAAATGTTATTAGGCATTTTTAACACACGTCAAACTGTTTAGATGTTAAGTCACTTAACTGTAAATAATAACTCGCTTTAAAAAGCTCTAAAAGTAGTTTATCTAATTTAAATTCTGATGTTATTTCATTGACAAAAAGAATTTTTTCAATAAACTTCTTCAAAATTGTCTAGCATGATACATTAAGAAAAAAAAAATGAAGCGTAAAACTGTGATGAATTCATTGTTGCTGATCAAAACAAATTGAGTTGCTGAATAAGTTTATAAAATTTAGTTTTGAATATCTGCTAAGAATAGATTTTACAGCTGTATCCGCAAATACTCTTTATATAGTGAAGATAAGACACATTTCTGCAGAAAAACTAATTTTAAACCTTATGAGTAACCAACTTAAAAATAATTATAAATGATTTCTTCCATATCTAAGATTAAATTACTTCAAATAACTTTCCTTAATATTAGAGTTTTATTTTTTTTCAAGAAATGATTTTAGTAAAAAAAATCTACAGATAAAGACTATTCAAACTTACTGAGTCATAAAAAAATTGCATGCAAAACACAACTAACTTTCAAAAGTTTTTTACAATTGAGGTTTTTATATTAAATAGTGTTAAAATATATTCATCAAACTAATTTTTATGTACGTTAACAAATTTTTTAAATACATAATTATTTTTGAAAAAATCATATACAGTAATTTTAATTAAAAGAACTTTCGTAGACTAATAAAATAAATTTTCAAATTTCAGTTTTTTATCAATCACTTGAAGCAAAAGACAGAGATTTAAAATTATAAGGCTATTAACAAATTTAATCATAATTGTTCTTCTTTATATTGTCTCCAGTTTGTAAAAGAAATCTCTGCTATATGTTACTATGATTGACTTATATTTATATGATCTTTATTAAATACAAGCTTCAAGTTTATCAACAAGCTTAAATTTATTAAAATAATTTGATTCAAAATTTCATTTCACCAAACAAACTGGTACTATGTACAGGAAAAACAAAAGTATACAAAAAAAACCTAAACCATAACATCAGGTTTAGCTAAAAAGTTTAAATGCAATTAGTTTTAATTTAATTTTTCTGCAGTGATTAAATAGCAATTAGTTTAACTTAAACTGAAAAATTAAACTGTTAGAACTATGAAGCCTAATGCAGGGCATAAAAGCCACAAAATAATTGCACTTTGCTAAAACCACTTCTGCTAGTCATAAAGTAATCATGAAATTGACTTTCTCTCAACCTCAACTAAATAAAGCTAGAAATGGCAGCCATTTGTCAACTTGCTATTCCCTTTACGTCAACCCACTTGAAGACTACCTTTCCGGTAGCTACTAGATATCTTTACAGATTTAATTGCTGACAACAAAAAGTAATTGAAAAATATGCTTATTTACCAGCAAGTATTCTTGTATATAGGTGTATCAAGCGCTTGCTAATATTTTAGAAGCAAACCTTCAGCAATGCTTTTGTCAACTTTTAAACATTTAAGAAGTAAATTAATAATTTTCAAAACATAAAAAACTGGAGAAACAATAATTAAGGCGAGTTATAAATTGTAGGAAAATTGACTTAACCTCACTCCAGAAAGCTCTTAAACACACTTATACAGCATTTCTTACTGCATTTGTAAAACACTCTTGTTTTAAACCCATCAAAGCTACTTTTCTTTCTAGTTTGTTGGATAAATCAAACCTAAATTCAGTTATTTCTAATTTTCTGCCCATTTTCAATATTACAAAAGATTTGAATAAATCAAATACAAACAAAGACACTAAGTAAGACTAATCTCACTTAGTGTTAATAGCTTTTTTACTACTAGTAAACAAACAGCTATATGCAATACAAAAGAGTTTAATTGTCCTAAAAAAGAGTATATTAAATGTTGTAATATTAGATCATTTGCTTGCCAATGAATATTTTCTTGAGCTTATGAGATTTAACAATGAAATATTTTATATTAGTATGTAATTAGACATACTATCTAAGTTGAATTATTTTAGTTTTATAAAAGAAGCAGTTATTGATTAATCAACTGATAAGATGATTAATTGTATCAACTAAATTTTCTAGTTTTTTTCTAAAGTTAATTTCTATTTTAGATTTGTTTTCAAGACATTTGCACTTTAATCACTATTTCAAAAGCCGATCAATATTTCATTATAGCCTTTCTTCAAGTTTTTCTTTTAATAACTACTACAACAAGACTTTAAATAAGGGAAGTTACGGTGAAAGGAAACTGCATAAAGTCGATTAAATCAATCTTGTGTCATTTTTATATTTATATAAGAGATTTTAAATTGTTTAACGTTTTAATCACAAAATAGCTTTATTTAACAAAGCACCAAAGCACTTCATCAATCTCAAATTACAGAATTGTTTTATTTCGATCCTTTTTATTAGAAACTTCTGTTTAAAACACAAAAACTTTTATGAAATGTTTTAGCGTCGACAAATAAAACTCTTATTATTATATTTAAATGAATGATTATTTTCTTTCACAGGCAGATTTCCATGGTTTAGTCTTAATTATCAAAAGTATTTTAGCTAAAAAATATATTTTTTATAATTAAATCCTTATGCAAACATCTTAAACTTTTATATTGTACAGTTTTTAAGATATATTAGAAATAAAGCTACTCAATAAAAGAAACATCAAGATATAAAATATAAGAAATAAAACTATGATAAGATCAAACCAGTTGCTTATAAAAATGGCAGAGGTTTGGTCTGATCTTTTTAGTTTAAACAGTTATTGAGGATGTAGTTAGAATAAAAATACAGTTGTAGTGTTTGTTTACTATTAGTGCTTTGTAATTACTTCAACTACTTTATTAAACTTGTTTAAATTGTAGCAAATAATTCATCTTCCATTTAAAAATTATGAAGAAATAAAAATAAGATTTCAGTATAGGACACTTGGTTTGTAAAAGTAGAAAAATGAATCTGTATTTTCTTGCATACAGTACTTCTTTTGCAAAAGTCACTAAGCTTTACGAAATGTAAAATAAAATATAAAATCAATTCAAAGATTCTTTTGAAAATAAAGTTTAAGATCTTCATGATCTGAAATTTGGCTAAGCACAGTTGTCTCCACAATCTAAATCAACCTGCTTTGATAAAAGATTGATTTGTGTTCTTGTTGTTGGCAGAAGAGGTGAGGTCGTGTCCAATTGATCTTCTGTTTTTATATCTAATAATTCAATAATTCTCAATAAGTAACAACTATAAACTCAATCTTCTTCAACTTATTTTTATTTTTCAGACACAATCGCAATTTATTAACCAAAATCTTTAGTAAATAATTTAATCGAGTCAACTTTTACACCAATTAAATTAATTTAATTTAGTCAAGTTACCTATAACTTGATTCTTCGTAAGCAGTTTTTCCTTTTCTTCTGTAAGAATTAAAT
The DNA here is from genome assembly GCA_034620365.1 of Pegea sp. RAD2-039. Lineage (NCBI taxonomy): Eukaryota > Metazoa > Chordata > Thaliacea > Salpida > Salpidae > Pegea > Pegea sp. RAD2-039. The sequence continues at coordinate 3,729,732 of JAQGEQ010000192.1, forward strand.
TATTTCATAAAATAGTTTATCAGTTTTACGACTGCTGTGAATTCAAACTTTAGCTTTTAGTAGCTAAATTTACAGATTTTTTCATCATGCAGCGATTCATAAGTAATTATAATAGAATTAATAATCTTTTAAAGTAACAAAAGTGATAATTGATAGCCTGATGAATAACGTAATGCTGAAGTTTGATGTTCAATCGACAAACAGAAATATTTATAGAACAAGCAATGAAGCATTTTATGAAAAATGGTTTAATATTTCAGCCAGAAAGCTGTTTAGTAATATATTAAAATAATGAATAATGTTACCTATAGACTGTACATAACAAACCTTCAATAATTGCTTGACAAACTCTTCGTGCAATCTGTTCAATTGTTTCTTTATTGCTTCCTGCAGTTTCTTCCTGTAATTTTATCATTGAATCTTGTAATTAAAGAAGATTATCACGGCAAATCCTTTAATAGTAGCTTCCTATTTTTATCTTATCTGAGATGACTAACTTGTTTTTTAATTGTGCAGTTGGTGCATTGGTTGTTTCCACTTCGTTTTGATACTTTTGCTGAAAAAAATCATGATTAAAAAGTATTCAATTTAGTTGTTTAAAAAGCAAACAAAGGAATTTTTAGGATTATCTAAGGTTGATGGAAATTTTAACTTTTGCTCATGAACTTTTTACTTTTAGAAATTTTAATTGCTTACAAACACAACAAGCAGCAAGAAATTAAGACCAAACAGTCTTACTTTACTAAATTTTATAAAGTATATGATTATTATTAGAATATTAAGTAAAATTTAAAAAAATGCTCTAGATTCTAACTTACTACTTTTCTTTCTTTGAGAAGAGATACAAATATTGTTCATTAACCTAGATCTGATTTTATTAATTGAGCTTATTGATGATAACTTAAAATAATGTTTTGAAATTGGTTTTGAAGAGATATCTTCACTCCAGTCTCGTGAGGCTTGTTTTAAAGCAATAATAAAAAACACTGTTCCTAAAAAGAAACTTTATCAATCAGTTTTGAAGCATGTATAAATGAAATGGCTTTGTCAATTAATGATGAATATCTCGTATTAGAACGAACTACTAATTTAAATATTTGTTTAGCTTAATGTAAATATGAAACTATTTAACAGTAGTAACTACAATCCTAATATGGTTGAGTCATTTTGTGTGTTTATGTCGAATCCTGACAATTATCTATCATTAAAAGTTTTGATCAAAAAGATCTTACATCAGATTTTCATAAATCTAAACAATAAAATACTTTTTCACAGTTTTCTATTGATATTACTACTTTAAAAATTATTCCATAAATATAAAGTCATCTTGATTGTAATGAGAAATAATTGTAAGAAATCTCTTCACCTTCGTTTCTCATTTGCAAAGCTTGTAAAGCCGCATAATCACTGGAATTTCCTGATAAGATTAGAACAACAATATCTCGAGTTGGAAGACGAGATGAGTGATTGCTTTGTAAGACTTTATTTCTTACAAAACTTAGAGCATCACCAACACGAGCGACTCCATCTGTAAATTTAGTCACCAAAGCGATTATCAAAGCATTTTTAGATTGATCATAAGTCATTTTAATGAAATTATAGTTGTCGCTTTAGTAACTAATCACAGGCAATATCTTTGATCAAACTCAAAAAACTTCTGACGAACTTTTTATATTACATCAAACGAAATTTATACGCTCAAACATCAAAAGCAGCTTAAATTACTCCATATGAGATTACCTTGTATCTTCATTCGATATATTGCTTGATTTATTTGCTTTATTGTGGGTCGGGAACTTAAAGGTAAGGTCAGGAGGGGTTGGTTGGCAAATTGAACAATTGATAAGCCAACACCGTATGTCGCTATACGAGGCAGTCGATATAACATTTTCCGACGATATGCTTGTCTATTTTTAACAGCTGTTACCCTGGAAGGAAGTTTGTAATTTATGACTTAATGTGCTTAGATAGTAATTTTCATTTTTCTAAAACTTATTCACCTGAACTATTTTTCTTATTCAAAATTTTATTGCAAAAAGAATTATTTGAATAATAAACTTAATTTAAAAAATAACTTTTCATAATTTTTTATATAGTTTTTACATTTTATAAACTTGAGAAAGTATGGAGTTAAATGTTACAACTAAAAAGTCATTCAACAAATGATGATAGCACATCTAGTTTTCTGATTTTAATCTTGTATGTAGTTTAAACTAACTTTTCAATATCTGCAATTCGTAGTGAACGAATCAACTTTTGTATCCACTTCTTTAAAATCTGTAGATCTGCAGATGAAGTTGCTTCCGAGCTATCGACGACGAATACAATGTTGCTTCCTGCCATTAAGCAGCTTCTGGCTTCTATGAACATCAAATTGAAGTTACTTTAATAAAAAAACTAAGCATTTTTGCTATTCAACTTTAAACTTCCTTTTAGAATGTTAAAAGAGAACCAAATTTAATTAAAATTTTAGAAATAAGTTTCACTAAGTTTTCAAAAGTTTGCAAATAAGCAAAAAATGATTGAATGCAACAATCTTTCATCGTTTTAGCTAAATCCTTTTATTTGTCTGCTATACAGTTGAAGCTACTTGACAAATCTGATAAAATTTTATTAGGTTTTCCAGCGTAACATGCACAAGACTGAAAGTAATCGATAAGTAGTCTTATGACTAAATGCATTCTTATTTATCTACAAGAACGTTTTGGTTTCAGATATAATATGAAAATGCTGAAGTATTTTTTGTTGGGATGTAAATATTTTTGCATCAATTTAAATAACGTATGATTTATCTATTTTTACCGATTCAGGTTTTAGAACTAGTTCTTCAATAATTAACAATATAATTTAACTGATTTATACTGTTATAAAAATGTTTGAAAAAAGTTTTTAGCTTAATTTGTTGAACAGTTTTTTATAGATCAACTTTTCAACTTTCAATAAATATCCCAAAACGTTCATCTCAGACTTACGATTTGATCGCATATGTAATTGAGTATTCATGAGTAAGAGATTGGCTCTGAATGAAGAAATACTGTCGTACAGTGGTGCCATTTCATTTAAAGGAACATTTAATACGTCATCATCAATAACTTCAGTAACAACATGATCATAATGTAAAAGAACTGAAGGTGTTTCCAAAGAAAAACAATCCAAAAAGATAAAATTTGCTAACAAAAAAGTAGCAACAAAACAAAGCCACAGTTTTCTCATCTTTTTCTGCTAATTGATAAATCAGTTCATTTAGAATAAGCTTTTTATGAGCTTTTTTTAGAACAGAAAAAAAAATGATTTGATGAAAACTTTTTTATTTCCAATTAATAAACTTCGAATCACGTATTGATTTTATGTAAACATTTTGTAATTTGTATAAACAACTTCTTCGAGTAGTTTCCATGATTCCAGTTTAAAAAAATCAAACACAGAACCAACTTTCGTTTTCTAGTTAAGCTTTATTGAACTTTTTGGTTCATTGTAAATTATTTCCACATTATTTAAAATAAAATTCAATTTCTTTAAAAATTGAGTCTTTAATAACTTTGTTTATTAAACCTTTCAGAAAAGTTTTATCAGCAATTGATTTATAATATGAAAAAGTGAACTATCTAAAAATCATAGTACCTAATACTAATATTATGACCAAACTTTATAAGTTATGAACTTGTTTTAAAAAGGTGAGATATTTTCAATATTAAATAGTTGTCTAATTCATTGAAATAATTTATTCGATTTCTTTTGGCTAAAGAATAATTAAAATTGTAGGAAATGTTAGAAAAATATTATATTAGAGTTCTATTTCATTGGATTCATTTAATTCTATTTCAACTTGGTAGGGTTTTCAGTACAAATTTTCTGATAAACAAAGATTGGATTTTCGATACTTTATTTCATGCATTTGTTCATGTTATATTTGTAAACTTATCAGGTCTTCTATAAAATTTTCGCAATTCTTATTATCGATACCAATACTATACATGATAATCCAGATAGCAAGGTTTTTGCTATATACAACAAAAGACTTCTTGAACAAATCATTATAATTTTCGATAAAAAAAGAAAGTAAGAACTAACTGACCTCTAGATAAAGTTGAATTGGTAATCTAAGCGTATTCTGATTATTGGAATAAGTCAGAAAAAGATCAAAACAACTTGCTTAAGAAGATGCTATTGGTTCACGACAAGCTTCTTTACAAACTTATGGATTATTTCATAATTAAAACTGATGACAAAAATTATCTTTTAAACTATATAATTCAGACTTTGTGAAGTTCTGATGGTTTTAAGGAAATTTTGAGCCAGGCTTTTCTTAAAACAAATCTCTATATCGTTTCCAATCACTAATTATTTTACTTTGTGAATTTTTAATCGATTAATTCTTACCTTTCTATAATCATTTTAAAATACATACTAACAAATTAAAGTAAAAATCTAAATATTGAAAACAAGACTGATTTTACAAGTTTTGCAAACTTTTGACTTTCAACGTTACAAGCATCATTCATATGTTTTAGATTTACTAAATAGAGAATGTAAGTCACGATGAAACATTTGGTCAAAGAATGAAAACATTCCGGAAGAAGTGTCTCATTCTTCAATTCAAAACTATTGCATTTTTTTACATATGAACTTTTGACATAAACTTAAAATGAATACTTAAGTTTGTAAAGCCTTAGAATCAATTTAAGAAGGGGGAGTACTTCTTAAACTCTGTCTACTTTGACAGAAAGTGGACATGTGGTAAATATAAATAATTTTATTTTTGAATAAGATCTGTTTTAAAGATCTTTTGGTTGAGATGATTGCAATGATTTCAAATATAATTTATTTACAGTATATTTTAGTTTCAAAACAGATCTTACCATGTTTGAAAAATGAAAATAAAATTTAGAAGATAAAAATTATTACATTTTCCTCTATCAGTTTTACTAAGAACTTTTATGGCAAATAAAATCAATATAAATGAGTAATTGAACAACTATACATCAAAGTTTTTAGTAAAAAGTTCTTCTTCAAGTAATACCTTTGTTAAAGGTAACTATGTTTTCGCATGATTTCAGAAATAATTTCCGCTAATTAAACTATCAAATGAGATATAAGATGATGTTGATTTAAGATAGATTTCAAATGATATCATCCATCTTTTTGTAGGCTGAACAATATAATTGGCAAAAAGGTAGTATTTCTTTCATTTCTCTTTTAAACTAATCAAACGTTTAAATGGTTATCAGTTGATGCAATCTAAATTGAGTAAATATAGTGTCTTCATCAATCAACTTAACTACTCTTTTAAGTTTAAAAATTTAAACAAATAAGACAATTTAATAATTTTTTTAATAATAATTTTTGAAATTTAAACCAGTAAGATTAACCTTCAAAAACTATTCGCGTTTAAAACTCAGAAAAATGATACATCAGAATAATAGGTTTACCATTATCTAAATTCATTTTCAGCTAAATGCAGTTAATGACCTGCAAATGAATGGAAAATGTTTTTTTTCGAAAAATCTGTTTTCTGCTTAAAATGAATTCGAATTTATTCCTTTAAGCGCAGACGTCTCACTTAAAAACTTGATGCTATCATAAACTGTATCGTAAAACAGTGGTACTTTTCATTAATCTAAATATACTTACGGTAGCAGGCCAAAGCTTACAGATCTGATAATTTTATTAAATATCTCTCGACTTAATCGATTAATCTTTCTTAATTTATCTTACTTAATGATATGAACTGTCATTGCTGTGTATACATATGTAATTTATCCAACGCTCAAAAGTTCAATGAGTTCAAAGTTAGTAGAAAACAGTTTTTTAATGTTGAGTCCTTGTTTAACATTCAATGCTAAATCTGAATGGTTAAACTCTAATCCTTAATATTTAAAGAAAACTGAAAAATAACTTCATTTTCTTACTTTTAGTGATAGAAGCTAAATACTTGTTAGATTTTATCTTTCTTTTTCTCCGTGAAAGTGAAACACTATTGCCAATTTCACCAGACCAATAATAGTTTTTTGACTCCATTGAAACTATTTAGGAAATGATTAATAATTTGAGTTGTCAAATATATGTTGCTATAAGAAAAAATTTGAAAAGTGTCATCTTTAAATAAACTGGTCTACCTGGAAACCCGCCTGGAAAAGCCCCTGGGTAAGGTAAATAGCTTTCAGTAGTCCAGGTACTTGAAGTAGTTCGAAACTTTAACTCCACTTTAGCAGAAGTTCCATCTGACTTGAACGAACTTACTTCTACTGAGTACTTGGTGTCTGGTTTTAATTGGTTAGTAATCACCACGTTGTTTCGAACACGCCGTCTATTTATATAAAAGTTATTAATTGCTTAGATCGTAAATAACAAAACTCTGAAATAACTATATTTACTTCAAATTTAGAGTCTGCTTCCAGACTACAACTTTCAAAAACTTGACTCGAATCACGTAGTAATCAGGCCAGATATTCGGAGCCCACCATTGAATGACGCCTCTCCTGCAAACAATTAGCTTTTACAGTCGACATAAAAACAATTTGATGTCTATAACCGAAACTCTAAACTAAAGTCTTACACATTTTCAATTTTAGTTGTTGACTGACATAATTCCAATAACAATCAACTTATAAACCGTTGAGAATATATAATTAGACATCTCGATTTACATAAAAATATTATTGACTTGCTTAAATACACAAGTTTTAAATTTATTGATGTAATGATCAAGAATATATTCATAAAAAGCTTATTTAATTCGCAAATTTATCTTTTGACAATTTCAATTGTCTATCTCAGTATTTTAGAAGCTACAAAACTTGATTATTTTAATTTCAAACTAACCCTTTTTTATCATTAAAAATAGTTAATCCTATCGGTATGAGAGATCTCTCTTTTTCGACTCTTAAAAGAGGATACTTTTCTGCTCTTATGGAATCAACAACAAGATATTTTACTGATCGGTAGAGGTCATTATAAGACTCCAAAATGTAACGATAAATTTTAGATTCGCTGTTGATATAAAAATTAGTTAATTACAAAAGATTGTTAGTGATGTAGATCATTTAGCTTAAAAGACTTCAGTTTTTTTCTATTTCAGAAAAATATTTTTTTATTAAATGAAAAAATGTTACTTTAGCAGATTTAAATCAATTTAGAAATGTCAGAATCATAGACGAAAAATCAAATGTAAATTGAAAGTGAATTCTAATTACAGCATTTTATGAAAAACAAGATATAAATGGAATTATGTAATCTTTGAAGTGAATCTGATAGAAATTTTATAAACATTTAGTTAGTCTCATTTTATAAGAACATCTCACATTGCTTCAGGTGGTTGGGGGTTGCGAGCCATTTGTACGATAATAGTAGTAATTCCTTTATCCGAAAACATATTCTTATTTTCGGGCATTAAATTTGTGTGATGTTGATTAGTGTTTACAAATATCAGCACACGAGGTACTGCAGGACGATACTCCTTGAAAAGATTCTGTAATTTCATCTAATTAAAATAGATTCATTTCCAACAATAAACTTTTACACTTTCTAATTAACTTGTTTTATTTTCTTAACTAGTCTCAATCACCAAAAATAACTTTAAAATTTGTGTAATTCTTTCTAGAACCGTCATACATCAATAAACAATCAACCTTTACTACACGAGTAAATTTTCCACTCTCTAATGCAGAAGATCCATCGCTCGGCGACAATTGATCTATTTTGTTTGCAATCATTTCTGGCTGGTGTGAGTCCTTCCAAGAAACCAGTTTTTTGCTGATGTATGCTAATTGGGTTATCGATATCCTGAAACAATTTATTTGACATCTTTAAATTATAAAGTAAATATTATTTAAGCTAGCATAGTATAAGATCTAGAATTTCTATTTTTTGTTAAGCTAGAATAGTTCTAAATAGATAAAAATTAATCGTTGTCTAAATAAGTGGTTTAATTCAGTCAAACAAACTGTTTGCTAAACATATACAGCGTTATCGTGAAATCTAAACATGCCAATTTAAATTAAAGAACAACGAGAGAGTCATGCATCTACCTCACTTTATTTTTCTCTTTTAAATCGAAAGAATCAAGAAGCGAAATGAGAAACTTTTTGATTAATTGAATTTCAAGCTCTTGCAAATAAGGAGAAATCTCAACAAGTAAGCCTATGTCCAAATAGGCCTTTACTTTATTTGTTTTCACGCTAATTATTTTTCCATTACTTAGATGTCCATTATATTCAGTCTATAGGTAAAAGTTTGCATGTTATTATAGAAAACTATACATCATACCTGACTAATTAAATTTCAAAAAAAGTGAAACTAGAAAATTTTCAACAGTAAAAGTATCAATGAAGCTATTTATGAAAAATCAAATAATAATTAAATTCTCTAAACTTGTAAGATGACAGAATATTCTCTGGCTGGAGTAAGTTCAGAAATTTTTATGGTGATCTGTTGTCCTGATGAATAGTAAACAGTCCTACTTTCTGGAACTCTTTTGTTGGCTTCCAGATTATGGTGACGATCATATACTTGGATTCTGTAGCTAATTAGCTCATTTGGAAAATGTTGCTTGAAATCTAACTTTGTCCAACTTAAAAGCATATCTGTCGATCCAACTTCAACAGCAAAAAAATTATTTGGAGTCGGCAAATCTGTAGAATGAATGTTTTTACAACTTCTCTGTCTAAATTAAAACTATTTCAAATCATATATATGATAAAAATATGTTTAAATAAAACCTTTTGACGAAATGAAATTAAATGATTTGTTATTGTAAGAAGGTAAGTAATATTGAGTCTCTAAGAATGATGTAATTTGAACTTATAAGAAGTTTTTCTGATCATGTTTAAACAGCTGACGTATAATTCGACGAAATTATTAAACAATTTACATAAATTTATCTTTTTAAAACTATGTTTCGTTTACCAGTTGTAATATATATTGTTTCTGCTTCACTTATAACCTCATCAATGTAGATAGCTTTTATCTTGATTTCATATTCAGTTCCAGGTAAAATAACATCTGTGTCTACAGTTGTAGTTGAGTTATCTTCAAAAGATTTTTTTTCAAAATGGTTATGAGGAAAAGCTTGAAAGACTTTATCATTCATTTTTAGTCAAGCAAAGCAAGTTTGTTTCAAAATGTGCTGTTCAAAATTATCTTACTTGTTTCTAATATCCCAACAATTTCTTGGGTCGCAGCAACAATGATATCCACCTGAAATCGTATAACATATCTTGAAGGATTTATCCAAGTTATTCTGATCAAATGTTCTGTTAAATGAGCAACACTGACATCCAACGGCCGAGGTAACTCTGAAATAGTAATTATTCTAACTTTCTAATAATTTTCTATAAATGCATGAAATTCCTTTCATAAAACTAAAGAAATTTTATTGTGTGATTTTACTTGTGCATAAATAAATTTGTGTTTTGCGATCATTAAATTAAAAATGATTAAATATCATGACCTTCGTACCGAAACGTTTCGTGCCGAAACATTTTTTTCGTTATAATGAACTTTTTGAGTCTTTAATTTATGATACTATCTGAAGCAGTAAAAATTCAAAAAAAAATTTAATAGAAGTTGATAAAATGTTATATTTTCTTTCTAATAAAGTACTACTATTTTGAAAAATAGTCAATAAAGACTTTCAGTGGAAAAAATTGTGCCATAAATCTTAGATTACAAATATATTAAAATCAAACATCTTTAGATTAATCAAGTTTTAGAGCACAAAAAATGGTTAGCATTTTTAACTATTAATTCATTTTCGACAAAAATCTGTTTGATGTGAAATTTAGTAAGATAGAATATTTGTGGTATAAATACCGGGATATATATACCAGTGGTTATAGACAGGAAAATTTTACGGCTGTCTCTCGCCCTTCCTTTAGACCATATTGAAATGTTATATGAATGCCCCGGAAGTAAACCATCAAGCAAAAAATGACTGAAATTTTGAAAAATCAATCAATAAAGATAATTTAGACGAGTTTATTTAAACCCGTTGTGTTTAACCTTCTAGATGAACCAAACTCAAACGTTTGTCCAGTCGTCCTTTCATTCATCCAATAACCTGTTAACAGATCTGATTTTTCTTTATCCCAAACAACTTCAAACGCTTCTGGTCGTACACCACGGATTTCAACGTTCTTAGGTGGAGAAAGGGGTGGGTTGACTACAAAAGTTGAAAGTTGGGATTGAACATGTTTATAATAATTATTTATAAATAAAATAAAAATCTACTAAAACTAAAATTAATAAATTTTCGTTGAAAAAAAATGCTTCAACCTTTTTCTGCATATTTAAATGCATCTGCACATATCTTTTTCAAAAGAAATAGTTGAATTGATTTTAACTCCTCATAATTATCCATTTCAAATATGTAATCAGAAGTTGGTGAACTGGCAATCATATCACTTTCAGTATTGTAACTGTGATTCCCTATTTTCACATGAAAGATTACATAACCTTCTCCATATATACCTTTCTGAAAATAATAATAATAGTATCTTGTCAAAAGTGTTTCACTGATTTCTAATTTATAAAAGGATGTAGAACATATAAATACATTAGTTTCTAACTTAGTATATTAAGAGTTTAGCACTGTTGTAAGTTATTTCAGTGCCACAATATTATTATATATAACTGTACAACAAATTAACAATTATATACTTTTAAAGATGTTAATTGAGAATAATACAATTTCATATTTTTTATATTTTTCATTAAGAACTATATAATAAGATTAATAAGACATATAGAATTGATTTGAGCCACGTGTTTACCAAAGCAATCATAACAATAATTCATATAAAAGAATTTAATATTCAAAAATTTTTAAATTTTTTTTTAAATACATGAATGTATTATGAGAAAAGATGTTGTTTACTCGTCGGTCATTAAAATAATCATGTTTTGTTGTTTGTAATTTTGTTTGTGGTTTGTAATCTTTGTTAACAGCTTTATTCAATGAAAGAAGCCTATTTTCTATCTCAAATAATAATTACTTTCTCCCAACAAAAACTGTTTCTACACTTCATTTGTAAATTGTTATTTAACTTCCTGTTATAAAAGCCTTCATAAACATTTGAAAGTGTGTACTTTAAAAATAGATTTTTGTATTTTGTTAACTCTACTTACTTTGGAAATGGGATCATGGGAGTTTCCCGCAGTTATAACCACAAGAACTTTGAGAACATTCTGACGAGCGAAACGCAAGCCTTCGTCATATGCAAATCTTAGTGCTTTACCAGTATTTCGAATTCCATTTTCAACTCTATGTAAAAAAAATGATCATTGCAGATGTCTTACAAATATAAACCCTAATTTTCGGATATATTAACAAAATATTGTTTTTAAAAGTATAACAGCTTCTAACTTTGTTATCGATCTTAGCTGTTTTCTAATTACGCATCCAAGAAAAATTACAAATTTCAGTTGTCAAAATTGTTTTGATAAATATTTTGATAAAATAGTTTTGAATAACATAAAAATCGAAAGTTGAACTCAAACTTCCTATCAAGTTTTGTTGTTAGAATATTTGTTACCTTTTTAAAATTCAATTTTACTGGAGCAACTTAGCTACGATATCTGCCTTAAAAAAATAAATTACTCGTTTACTTTAATGCAGCTTTTTTTTAAAAGGATTATTCTACCGAAATTTTTTAAACATGACAACTTGCTCATTTAGCATGCTTCCTTTGTAATGTTGATTGACATAACTGCTTAATCTATTTCAAAAGTAAATAGCTTTTATAGTAAAAGTTCGAATAGTCAATGAAAACTGTAAACAAAAGCTACTTGGTTGTCAAATTTCATTTTAAGAAGGTTTTAACAAACCCTCATATATTTTTATAAACTTTTGTAAGAGTTGGCAATGCAAAACTAATAAATAAAAACATATTAAATTCTTATTTTAAAACAAAATCTAAAACGTTATTAAACATTAGCAAGATGGTTCTATTTCTGTTTAAAGTAGCTGATAATTACAAGTTATGGAAAATAATTTTAACAGAATTTTTTTTTAATAAGAAACTAATAAGTTTTTTTAGCATGATAACCGTGAGAAACTCTTTTAAGCAAGTTAAATGCTAATTTAGAAACGCCAAAAATATCTCGAGAATATCTAAATAATACAATTAAAAAATTTACCTCTGTTAAAATCATCAAAAAATTATAAATTATTTTTGTTTGTCAATTTTTCGCAAAAAACTCACTCTAACTGGCGTAGTCGATGAAACAGGCTCGACCTTTTAACGTAAGTTGAAAGTGGGGCGACAAGCAGTTGATCTTCAGAATATAAAATGATTCCAACACGAGATTTATCTGATCCAATGATGAACCCATTAATATACGAAGTAAGAAATCCATCTCGAACCAATTCAAACAACTCTTGACTCATACTACAAAAGAGAAATCATCTTTTAAGATGTCATACAAGAAATGTGAATAGTAATTTATGATAGAGTGTTATTGTAAATAAAATTAACTAAAACCAAAGCCAAAACTTAAAAATCGAAATTATTGGCTAAATTTTCAAGAAAGTATGTTCACATGAATCTTATGCTTTTCTACTGTAATTATTTCTCTAACTTTGATCTACGAAAATGTTATTATTTGATTTTGAGTATCATTGAATTAACATATTTACGTATCTTAACTAAACTGCAAACACAGGAACTTAATAACCGTAACGTTTTCGATAATGAACAAATTAAAAATATATTAAATGAAATACTAAGTTGAAATTTAGTTGATAATCCGTGCGTTTAAAAAAGATGTCTTGCATCATTTTATTATCAAATTGGCTGCAATACTTTCGCAGAGTAATTGAAACAATATCAGTACATTGTTGAAAGTTGAAACTGCAAACATAGATAATCTAACAAAGCATGTAAAGTAAAATTTCTTATTTTCTACTTTAAATTTTGACTAATTTCATTATTACCGTAAAAACATTTATTATGTCCATATACTTTAACGGGGTGAACAAGTAGCGTTGAGTAATAAAAGCTTTTTTAAAAATCGTGAAATGTTTTTGATTCGTCTACATGAGACGTTTAACGGTTTTTTTCTTTTAATATAAGAAATTTGAAACCGCAACTGATTTTAAAAACTCAAAACAAGACAGTGAAAGCAAACAATTGTACTAAGAAGGTGCCACAAAATTTGTTTACTTGAAGACAATCAGCACTATTTTGTAAAATTTACAGAAATTATGAAATAAAACTTTTTGTCAGATTTTTGAAAATATAGTTACAATAGTGAATACAAAACAATGCTGTTTAACAGAAACTCTATTTTTATTTGAGAAATCATTTTTATATCACTTCTAGATGCTGGTTTAGTTTCTTATGTAAAAGCTAGTGACTAATAAAAAGTTTTGAGGTTTGAAATATGATTTTATAGATGGTTAGGCATCTGTTGGTGTAATACTCTGTTGAAGTTGTGTATGTAGAGCTATTAAAAAGCAAATTAAAAATATTTTTTTTCGTCAAAAACTAATGAAAACACTAAAATGCTGGATCGGATATTACATTAATTGAATTTTATAGATGTGGTATTTTGCATTTCTTTTTGTATCACTTACGTTGATAACGTAATTCTAAATAAACTTATTCTATTAAGCAACAGTCTATAAAGAATTAGTTGCAATGCAAAATCTTTTTTATAATTGATTAAATATGGAAATGAGAAATTAATATAAAAACAAAGAGATATGTTGTTCATAATTACAAATTCATGCTTAAACCGTCCCTAGAGAAAAGATCATATTTTTATCGACTACTGCTGATTATTTTCAATCAATAATTAAACTTGATAGCTTGTTTCATTAACACTTAATTAAAAATATTTTTCAGTTAGAGAGCATGGTAAAATAGCTTCAAGTTAGATAGCAGATAACCTAAAGTACTTTGTACTGTAGTTTAATAAATATGTAAAATATAAATTCAATAAATTCATTTTGTCAAAATTTGTCTATTACAAAAAAAATGATCTCGATAAAAAGTAGAGCTAAAAAGTAGATCTATTTTAAATATTAATTCAGGATACTATTACTCACATTGATGTATCAATCAAAACAACAGAATCAATTTTGATAAGACCACAAGCAGTATCAAATGACAGGCTAGCAGCAGAGGAAGAAGCTTGAAATCCAATTGCTTTCACGTTTAGCTCATATTTACTTGTTTCTAAATCTTGCAGTAAAACCCTATTTGACTGCCCTGAAACATTTCATAACTTTAACAACCACCCTCAATCTAATGATCTTTACATGTTGATAAAAAAATGCTTAACGCTAAAAATAGTATGTGAGGTAATTAATAATAAATACTGTTTTGTTTCATTGTTAGATTTATTAAACTAACATTTTAATTAATCAATTTTATGCTTACTTTTAAAGCTTTTAATAAAACAATTGCAAAGGCTCGTTGAGATTTTTTTCGTGCATAAACATAAAGATTGATGTAAAGGATAAAAGCAGCTCACCAATTTTAAAGTTCATTTTGACACTTGGTACTTCAGTTCCAATCCTTAAAGGTTTATATTCTACTGAGTAAGATCTGACAAGATCTGTGGGCCGTTTCCATCCAATCTCAACAGCAGAAGCATGAATAAATTTCAAATAAAAGCCATCTGGTGAATGAGGAGTAACCGAACACAACTCTGCAAGTAGTTGAAGAATAAACAAGTCTTATTGTCATGAAATTCACTTAACGCTTTATCATGCTAGATCTTTTCATGTAATATTTGTATAAATTTTTGCAAGAGTAGACCTTCAAGTCGTCTTCTTATGACTTGAAAAATGTTTCTCCAACCATTACAAAGGTTTTGTGAGTCATCTGAAAAGACCACGCTTGAAGAACCTGTTGCTATAGAATGCATTTCTTTCTGTTTAAATAAAGCCTGTTTACATATTTGCATTGAACTGAATATTAACTTACTATGATTTGTTTTCTTTTAAATTCAATAAAGATGTCATTTTAGTTAAAGTTTCGAAACATATTTCAAGAACACTTTTTCTTTATTTAAATCATAATTAATAATTTCAGCATTGTAAGTTTGAACTTAATTTGATTTATGTATTGAATTAAACTATGAAAATAAATTCATCAATCTATCAGAGAAACTTCAAGATTTATTAAACTTTAAAAACGTTAATGAAGTCATGGTTAGACATAAGTGTTTTTCTACTTAAAAAGATAAGGCAAATTTTCAAGTTAACGAACAAGGTTTAGTAAGGTCAACTGGTTTCGAAGTTTATTAAAGACTAATTTGCGAAAAAAGTGAGTTATTTTTACGAGGTAGTAAAGTTGTTAGATATAATCTATTTTTTGCTTTCATTATTGGTTCGATCTTTTACCATCTTCTTTCACAAACTTTTTTATTTTATTCTCGTGAACTTAGTTTGAGTTGTAAGCAAAAGAAATTTAGGCTGACAAATTTGAACGTGACTTGACATGATACTTGTAAACTTATAACACTATATTAGGCTTCAGGGTCTTGACTATTTTTTATTATTTAAATAAAAACAAACTTTAAAATGTATAGTTTATCATTTCTTAAGTCAACTTGAATCTTCAACAGTAAGAGGTTTTTAATTTTAAGCTTATATTTATCTGTTCGCCTTTTACTGTTTAATAGTACCATTAAAAAGAATTTAATAGTAAAATTTAATTTAAAACTACAAAAATAAGTATACTTAAATATTTGTTTAAAAACTCTTTGACTTTTTTCAATCAACTTTTATACTTTAATTAGCTACCAGATAACTTGAGGTTATTATAAAAACAATAAAAATGAACTTGAATGTTTTTGAAAAAGATTGATAAACTACAAATAATTTTTTTCAATCATAAAATTTACAACAACAAACTATTAAAGTGATTTGTCAATCATTAAAATCAAATTTAAAGTTCTTCAAATTTCAAGCAATATTTTAAATATAGTGAAGAAAGCTTAAATGATAGTTCACCTGTAGTGCTTTGCCATATCCAGCAGCCAGCGTGACTGTATATGGCTGAGTGCGTATATTTGCTGATTTTACATCATGTGATCTTGAGCCAAGGATAACTATGACAACTTTTGGTACATTTTGTCTCGCACCATACAGACCATTAGGTTTAAGTATTGAAGTACTAGCAAAAGATAAGGCCTGACCAATTGTATTTTCCGTATCAGGGTTATGTTCAATTGCTTCAAAAGCTGTTGAAAGATATTTTATAAAAATAAAAATATATCCCTTAGTTTATATAAGCTACCATTATATTTATTAATAAACTGAATACTATCGAATACACAAATAGTTTCTTAAACTTGTTTTGAAAAGAATAAAAAGATAACAATTTTATTTGACAATCGTTTAACCTTAGCTTTATAAGATGTTCAAATTTGTTTGATCTGGCAAATTATTCGAATAGTACAATTTGTAAAAAGGTCTGTATTGTATTTGTATAACTCTGTGTCACTCAAAAAGTGATTTTAAAACTTTTACGACGTTTTAAAACTTTTAATAAGTCACCCAATAACAATACTTATATTTTGTCATAAATATTTTTGTTTAGCTTTTGGAAAAACATTTAAACCAACAGCTACTCTATTCTACTGAAAAGTTAACATTTATATATAGAATGAAGTTTTTAAATATTAACTGATACTTATAAAATAAAGTAGAAAAAAATTACAAATTTTAAACTAATTAAGTTTTAGTGCTGCTTAGAAAATATTTGCATTAGCATTTATCACTGCAGAGGTACATTAAAAATGTTAATACTTAATTTCATCAATTTTTCAAAACTTACCGCGATTATAGTTGTAGCGATTTGAATAATGTTGAAAGGAGAATTGGACACGGTTAGTTTCATCAGAATACAACACACAAATCCTAACCTATAAGTTTGAATATTGCATATAAAAATTAAAACAAATAAATTACAGATAAAAGATTTTTTGGAAGAGTTGAATGTGTAGTAGAAGTGATGTACAATTCAAAAAATCTTATAAATAAAATGTTGATTGTATTCAGCATAAATGATGATTAGTTTGAAAAGTTTTTATTTTTTGCTGTGGTGATGGGGTAAACTGGTTTCGTTTTTATGAATAACTTTGATTAATTTTATTTTTGAAAATAAACATAAACGATTAGATTGATTTAAACTTGTTTTTATTCATAACTTATGTTTTATCTTAAAAATAACTTGAAAATAGAAACCTATAAATTTCATGTTTACAAAGAACTTTGAAAATCAAAAACACATAGAAATCACGTATTCTACAGGTGTATAAAGCTTCACAAGTTTTACAGTGAAATATCGCCCGGGTGGTCTAACATATAAGTCAACATTTTATATAAACTAATAGTAGAAATAATTAGTTGAGTAAAAGAAAGTCTTATTGCATATTTTAAGAATAATAAATCATAATTTTGAAAAAGATAGCTCAACAAATATATTGAATATTTTGGCACGTTTATGCTATATAGCTAAAATTAGATTATAGGAATTACTGCTGTTTAGAACAACTATTTTTGTAAATATCATATCATCATATCTGTCAGTAAACTTTTCAGCCGGTAACTTTATGGGAACGCAAGAATTTAAAAATTGAAAATGATTGTTGGCGTACATCTTAAACCAAGCAAATATTTAATGTAATTATAAATCATATGTAAACACAAAATTGAAAAACTGATAAAGATATTTTGAATACTGCATTTTATTACATTCAGAATTAGTGTTTGAATGACTAAAGTTAACATTAAAGTATCATTAATATGTTATGTATAAAGACTGAAGAAGATATTTGGGTGGTCTACATTGCACATGGATAGGCTTTTAGAGAATTGTTTTTCACCGACCTAGCATACAAGCAATGTAATAAAAGGAACAGATAGTATAAGCTGCGGGCTGCTAACAATACATAGGAAATGTTTTTTGAAAATTTTTAATTTCTTAAATAGTAGTGGTATAAATGATTGAACATATTCAATGCTAGGATTACCTTTGAACGGTCATCAACATCTAAATAGTCCGTCAATTTTTTTAATAAGCATTTTGTTTGATTTAAGTTTGCATCAAATGGAGATGATCTGTCAATGATGAACAAAACATCCAGAGGGAATCGAATAACAGCTGTATGAAAAAGTGATTAATTCTCGGAGAAGTAATAATTAAAATTACATCTAATATTCCTATTTGATCTCAAATTGTATCTGACGTACGAAGTCAGACTTTTCAAATTTATTAATCAAATTGCTTCATAAATATTTCTGTTAACTTTAGATTGATAAAATCAGATCACAAAAAAAGAGAAAATAAAATAATCTGGTAAAATTTCAAACTTTAACCAATTCCAGACAATGGTTAAAGTTTTTATGTCAAAAAAGTTTTATAATAAACTTCAGATGTATTTACTTTGTTCATGGACACTGTTTAACACTTTTTAGAGATTTTTCTCCAAAAAGTTTATGCTAAAAAAGAGTATTTACAGTAAAAAGAGGATTTTTTGTTTGAGTGAGTCATGCAGTAAAAAAAGGTCAAATTAATCGTTAATAATGTTTGTATGAAAAGGCTGCGGAATAATCTAATATTAGTGTAAGGTTTTCACCCTAACTTTACTGCTTTTAAAATAAAAAAGTAAAGTACGGAAAATGAAACGAAGGTTTGCTTACTAGCACTAAATGTATTTGATCGAATCGGTCCGCTCGCTATCGTTGGCGTTGTAGCTGCTATTTCTATAAAAGAAAACAAACGAAAATGTAAAAAAGATGCATTGTTATTTTTAGCAAAAATTACATCTAATTTATTCCTGTTACGTTCGCTTCATTATAAGCTGAATAAATCAATTGTTTTTAATAAAAAATAAATGAATAAAACTAATTAAACTTTAATATTTATTAGATATTTGAGCAAATCATTAAGAAGAAACTTTTCATTTGTTTCTTATTTATTTACAACAGAGCTAATGGTAGTTTGACAAAACTTCAGCAGTAAACTTAGGTTTTAATTTGTTGATGCTGTTGCTTCTATAATTTTACAAAAATTGAATTTTAATTTTGACAAAAACTTTTAATTTTTCAACTACTCAAAAGAAATCTAAGAAATAGTTTTTAGTTTAAATTTAAACTAAAAACGATAATAGTTATGTTAACGTATTTGATGATTATATCAAAATTGTTTCATTTCTTCACAATGTGTACATTGAAAGTTTCTCCTGATCAAAATTTCATTCACAAAATAACGGCAGTTAAGAGTTTTTCAATTGTTATTTTTTTATTTTAGCTAGAAAAAACTGTTGTTTTACTTGACATAAAGATGCCTTGGTTCAACTTTACCGATGAATTAGGTTGTTTGGTGCTTTCAAGACTATTCCTGATCAAAATACTATCGCAGCTGATCAATGGTAAAAACATTGAATAGATCAGCACCATTAACACAGTCTTCCTTGTGAAGCATTTAGCTGAAAACATTTCTAAGACTGATTGAACTTATTTGCAAGCAAATGCTCGTTTTAAAAGTGAAAGGTTTATACGACAACAATTATATTGTAATTTTGCTTTCACCTAATCATCAAAGCAATTATAGCTGGTGAAAGAAATCTGAAATTAAAATAAAAGAATGCTGTCAAACTATGTTATAAAAAACTAATTTAAAAGAAACTCTTTTTTTACAAAACGTTAAAACTTTTTACTTTCACTACATTTTCACTACTATCTGCAAACAAGAGTTTACTTCCACTTTTCTTGACAAAAATAATAGTTAGTGTAACTGCCTGTGACTACACACTTTGGTATGCACTGCTGTTCAATATCATGACTTGTTGTTAAAAGGGGCAGCTTGTTAACTCTTACTTATCGCACCTAACGCAAGTCTATTTTATCTGCCTCAGACGCTGAGCTTTCCTTTTATTTACTAGATAGTGAACCACTTGAGTATAAATGCTGACTGCCTCGTAGTGATCTGTACACTTTTAGCACGGTTGAAAACAACTGCTAGTTACTGTAAGTTGCTCCGTCTTGAAGCATAGCTTGCTTTCAGTTTTTCTTGCGTCTTCAAGTGTGTACAAGTCAAATTAATTTGTCGAGATTATGTTATGTTGACGCAATTACCCCTTAGCTTTAAATTATTTGGTAGTAACTAATTTCTTCAGTAAGAAGAAAGGTTTTGTGACAATAGTTTAAAAAAGTTTAAAAAACTACGCTTTAGAAAATCACTTGAAGAATCGACAGCAAGTCGTTTGTTTATTTTCATTTTAAAAATTTTTTTAAAAAAATAAATAAAATCTTTAATTTAAAACTTTTTTTTAAAGAACCTTTGGTCAACCTGAATTTGAAATAATAAGATTTTATAGATAGTAGGTTTCAATCACATATATATATAAATTCAGTTGCTTATAAATGATTTACAACTAGATTTACTTTTTTTCCTGTTTATTTGCTTTTTCAAATCAAAAAACTATTTATGAATATATTTATTTTTTCAAATAAGTATTAAAACCATTGATATATTAAAAGTAATAAAATCAGAAGTAAATGTAAATAAATAATGAGGTTTATACTAAGTCAATTATCAACTTGTCTTTCATTTCATTTTCGTATCTGGTTACCTATTGATCATTTTTCTATATTCTAACATTTTGATGACCTCTGATATAATCAAACGATTAATTACAAAAGATAATACATTAGTATCATCAGCAAAGGTTTAAACTTTCACAAACACCAGTAGTAAATGCTGAACAATTTAATCACTATATTACAAAATAATTAGTATAAAACTAAAGATTTAAAAAGTCTAATTTAAAAGTCAGTTTTAGCTTAAACAATTATCACAAATATTTATAGTAAACTGAAAGTTAGCTTAAAACTGTTATAAGCACGCATTAATTAATGTATGATTTTTTTTATTTATGATACAGATTTTCTTGCAAATATTTAATAAAAGCTACTGCAGTATCCTACTTTATTCTATGTTTAGAGAGATAAACTAGTTAGGTTTTTCAGCTTTGATCAGAAGTAAGAATTTCTAACTAAGTTGAAGAAATGATATACAAGAGGTGTTGAGAAAACCTTTGTGTTTATATAGTTAATAAGACATGCCATTTCTATACTGGACCAAATTCTTTGTAACTATCATAAATAAATAATCATTCAACCTTTTGTATGATATGAAATAATATGGGTGTGTATTTAGTTAGAAGTTAGTTTTATCCTAACTACTTACCAGAAACTCTAAGAAAAAGTCTGATAAATCATACCAGCAAAATACTTTGTATCACTATTTAATTACTGAATAATACACAAACAAAAAGTTTAAGACTCGTATAAATAGGACAAATAGCTTGGTTTAAATACCAAGAAATTAATCATTATTAGAATTGACCAAGAAAGTAGAATAGTTTGCATACAAAGGTATCAGGTCAAATACAATTCTTTATTTAACTTGATTTGTAATATTTACTTACTTTAAAAAACCATTTTCCCAACATAAAGCATTCTAAAAAGACTAACTGTGCAAGTAAAGGTGTGGTGATGTACGAAAACTTTGCCAAAAAACCATTTTTGTAAATCGATTTTTACGGTGCAATTGATGAAAATTATAAACGACAAGTTTAAATGTAAGACAACTAAATCAGGATTATAGTCATTTTAAAAGTTATGATGTAAACAGCCAGTAGTTTTACATAAAATGTAACATGCTAAAATGGAATTATTAACTACTTTAAATTAGAAGGAAAACTTATAGAAATGACTGTTAGAAATACAAGTTAACTTTTGTTTTTAGATTGAAGACTCGAAAGTGTTTTAAGGCTCTTATAGACTCTAAATACTTGAAATTTATGGGTATATAGCTTTAAAAAGGTATTTTTCTCTCATGTCGTTTTTATGGCTGGAAATTTAGCAGTTAACAAGTGAACAGATTTTTGTTAGCTTCTTTTATTTTCAAACTTTTCAATCTTACAAGCGCTGAAATAAGTATTTATACCACCAAAGTTGTCTGTAAACATTTAAATGAACTGTATAATAATAGTTTATACATTTAGTTTTTAAATACTTTTTAGATTATAAATGAAACACTAATTGATAATAATTAGTTTAGTCTTATATTCACGATGCTAGCTCGTGAATACAAAGACAAGCTATATCGCAGAATTTCAATATTTATTCTTCTATCTAAAGTTGCATATTCAAAGTTTAAACCGTTTAATAGAAAAAATTGTTGGTTGATTGTTAAAATATCAAAGTGTTAGATGAAAATTAAGTATAATATCTTTGATAAAAAAATAAATTTAGCTCAGCCTTATCTTACTTCCTGATCTATAAATCTAGTTCATACATAGCTTAATGAATTAAAAGTATATATATCATATATAAAGAAAATCGAGAAAGTTTTTGAACAAACTGAACCAAGCAAAATGTTCTTTTGTTTATAAAAAGTGTTAATTAGAGTATATATCTCAATAGCAACTAAAAGTTTATCTTGATAATTAGAGTGGATATACTTACAGATACATTTATAGATAGACTTTGCTACAACTCAAATAGATGATTTTTTTTAGATTTGTGTCTTCATATCTTAGCAAAAATCTTTTCTGTCATCTGGCGATTCAAAATTATTTATCTTTTTTACTACCTTATTTATAAGTGTAATAAGAATAGTTTAGTTTTAACCTAATGTTATTTTAATCACAACCTTACAAAAATAGCATGTATATAACCTATCAACCAAAATATTAAATACTAATCTTAGTGAGGAACCAATAGTATTCCACTAAGAATAACCAGACATCTGGTAAATTATTCCAATAAATTATAAGACTTTATGAGTCTAAATCATTTGAAGCTAATTTCTTTTCCACAATTTTTATTTAATTTTTTCTCTTGGTTTGAAAAATCATTCATGATTGAAAAATTTATGGTTAGATAAAATCTGTAGATGCAGTTGCAAGTCATAAGCCAAATCAATTTAAAAAGCACAAAGTTCTGTTTTGAAGTATTATATCTTACGCAGATTTAGAGAATCAATAGAATTTAATTTTGAATGATCTTTCGTTCTTTTAAAATTTATATTTCTTATATTGTTATTTAACATAATATGGATAAGCTTATGTGTTGAGATTTATGAATAAAAAGTTTCGTTTAATTCTTTCTGAAGATTAGATATATTAAATAATCACAAAAAGCTTACATCTACAAAAATTCTTTTTAAGCAAAAAGAATTGCAAAATGAAAACTACAAATTCGATGCAATCCATATTACTGATATTTTTCATAAACTTAATTTGATAAAGCTCAGCAAAACATATAACAAAAGCTTGCTGTCATATATTATTGAAATTTTGCGTGACAGAAGACTTAAAAGTAATAAAGTTTTTTTTTAATCTTGCTGAACCATTAATAAATATTAACTTAAGCCATAAAATCTTAAAAAATCAAATATTCTGACGAACAAAAGTAAGATGTTTTAAAAGAGATTAGTAAGCTAAAAATACTTCAATAATTTATCAATTGTAATTCTTGTGTCAATTTTTCGATTCAAAGAAAATTGTTTTCATAAATTTTAGGATAATTGTAAAACTTGGTATTTTATTGTATAAGCCTCCACTTTGATATAATTCTACTTTCTAAACTTTCTTTTTGATTTTTGAAATCTTTTTGTATAAAAATAAATAATAATTGTATAATGATAAAAAGTGGACATCTATAAATAGAGTTTAAACTTTAAGCTAGAAATGAATGAACAATTTTCGTTACTTAATTCAGAGGATTGTGATTGATATCTACTTCTCATTCGTCCTTCTTTTGATCTCACTTTAATCACATATGAAGTAATAGGTTCAAGCCCAGTAAAATGTTTTTGATATCTTCTTCTGGTATAAAGGTCTTCAAAGGTTTTTATTCTTCTTAAGTACTTTACTTTTATTTATTTTATCATTCCTTATCATAGAAATTTAGATTTATTGATTTTAACTTTGAGCTATTGTAAATAAGGAGCATCATACTTTTTGCTTCAATATTTTTTGAACATTAAATAAACATTTCTAAATATTTTGTAGCAAAACAGATAATAAGATTTTTTATAAAAGGACTTAACATCTTACAATGTATTCTTCAAGACGGCTGATCTAACCAAACGTATCTCAAACGATCTTATTAATGGGACCTCACACATCTAAGTCACTAAAATACCTCCGTTCAGAAGAGATTGAATGATTCGTAGGAAGAATGGAGAACCAATTGATAAAATATATTTCAAACAATTTGTTTTTTTTTAAATACAAGACCGTTTTGTTTATTTTTTGAAAATAAGTTACTATGAAAAGTTAGATAAATCGGGTTTATCTTATTTAAATTGAGAAGAATCGAACTTTGATTTATTTGGGCAATAGTGTGTTAGCCGACTTGACAAACTTGTAAGCAACATCAGCTAGCTGCTAAATAAACCTAAATTGTTACGTTTATTAGCTACATTGCTTTTATTAAAAGTTATTTTTTTACTAGTTGTTGAAAAAACAAGTAGGAAGAAGAAATAAATAAAAAAGCGTTTGCTTGGTTCACATTTTGTGCAAGTTGTATAAACTGATAAACTATAAAAATATCACGCTCTTTATATATACAAAAATGTTTGATGAAATTCTTTGCATAAATGATTATAATAAAATTGCCTGAAAATATAATTTATTTTGAGTTTATAAATGTTTAACTAATTGGCTTTACATCAAAATGATTTTTTTTATTAAAATAATCTTATCTTTTTAAAAACTATGTATTTTCTTTCATTTATTCAAAAATATCTTCTAATTGTACCTAAAAGTAAAAATAAGAAGCCGCTAAAAAACTGTAATTCAAAATACGGTTCTCCAAGAAATAAGTTAGCTGTAATTAAAGATTATACGTTCTTGAGCATTTCTATAAGCATCTACAATACATTTTTACAATTTTTATATAGACTTTGAGTTTTTGCATTCAGAAATATGATTATTTATGGAATCCTTGTAAATTGAATATTTTAACCTTCACATTTTATACAGATTTATTTCTTATAATATAGCGACTTAACTTTTTACATTTGTCGCTATTTAAATTGATAAAAGTCATTATCTATAAAAATGTAAAAGTTTTTTTTTATCACGAATCTGTTG
This sequence comes from Pegea sp. RAD2-039, assembly GCA_034620365.1. Lineage (NCBI taxonomy): Eukaryota > Metazoa > Chordata > Thaliacea > Salpida > Salpidae > Pegea > Pegea sp. RAD2-039. The sequence goes on from JAQGEQ010000192.1 coordinate 3,754,857, forward strand.
CTTAAAAATTATCCTTTATAGATCCTAAACTAGGATGTAGGCCAGATACTGAATTTACATATTAATTAATTAAAAGCACCAATTTTGGAGAGGCGTGAATACTTTGGTTTCTAGAGTTCTGTGCTATAAATAAATAAACGCAAGTTATGCTTGTAAAATAATTTAGTATTTTTAAGAAGGGATTTTTAAAGTTTAAACTCTATTCAACTTGCTTGTTCAATATTTTGTCTACTGGAAACCCGCCTTGCTTCTCTAACATTGAAAATTGAAGCTCTGAACAAGTTGCCAAACGGAAAAGTCTTTTTTCAAACAGCTATTGTGATAGTTTACTTATTTCGAAATGTTTGAAATAAGCTCTGAACTCTAATCACAATCAAAGAAAACCTTTTCCTTTAATTACAGGTAAATTTAAATGAATATTTTCTGATCAAGCTAGTGATTCCTAAACTACATTAGGTGATTCTCTAACTCTAGGTGATACGAGAACAATAATTTGTTATTTTAATCATAGCTACATAATATAAAGATCAAATGTTTAAAATAAATTTAAAAAACTTTTCTTCATAAGAAACAGAACAATCCTTCGAAAGTAAAGTGTGTTTGTCTGATAGTACTAAAAACTTATTTAGTATTGAACTAATACATAGTATTTTGTCAAAACACATACTAAAAGTCTAAGGTTTCACTTATAAAACCATACAGCTATTTAATTACAAATCTTTTTTACGATTTTGAATGAAAGTAGAAACTTTTGTTTGAATTTCACACCAAATAATTTAGTCAAATTTTTAGTATTTTTGCAAAATTTTCGACGAAAAATTTTCTATTTTTTCTTTCTTGCAATTCATAATTTAGTGATCTTGAAACAGCTGTAACTTCTTTCGTTTTACCTTTTAAAATTTTTAAACTTTTTTTCTATGTCCTATTAAAATTTTAGTAACTAAAATTTCTTAAATTTATTCTAAACGTTTGTTAAATGAAAATAGAGTAACAAATTTTGTGAACGCACTGAAGGGTACTTGATTTTTAAGTCAAAGTAATTTAGCAATAAACAATAAAAAAAATAAGCTGAGAAATAATTAAAATTTATCAAAACTTTATTGGTACATAGGTCAAACAACCTCAGGCCTCAGTGTACAAATATTTTGATAAGTATTTGATTTTGTTCATATAAAACAATCTATTGACAATTTAATTTTATTAATTACCTTTCTCGCAAAAAAACAAGCATAAAAGCTTTTTTAACTAAGTGCTAACTCAGAAAATCGAAATAAAACTGACTTGCTCTTGCTTAACTAAACTGTCAACGATATAAGCTCTTCTATAATTAAATACAAGTAAGCACATATTTAACTAACACTAAATTTTTTCATCATACAACACTTGAAGAAAATTATAGATCAACTAAATATTTTGTAATAATTTTATCTCGTTGAATAGTTTTGCAATCTTATGTCATAAGACTACACTCGCTGCAGCTAAACTTAAACAAAAAAGTTAAACAAACTGTTAAAATTTAGTTAGACTAAAGAAAAAATGTTTACTAGTGTTTTTGGTTTATAAATTCCCAGTGAATAACACAACTCTATGGGATGAATAAGCTTATAGTCAAATTAAACAATTAGAAAATATTATCTAAACACTTTTTGAGAGTTGGATAATGTCAACCAAAGTTTCATTTAGTATACTTATTGAAATAAAATGCTACTAGTTATAATTATCATTGTAACTGTTTATATAAATTGCTAATAGTAAAAAGAAAACAAATGAAGAACTATTTCTACCAAATGTTAACTGAGGTACCGAACTCTAATCTAATGAAGAGCATTTCTTAGTTAATAATTAATTCATTAAGTCATAAAACACTTTTTTGTTTGGTTTCATTATTCACTTATTTAATATTCAAATTATAAAATGATAAAACTATAAGTTTAGATTCGTACTACTTTTAAAATCTTATAATTTTTTTTGTGCTTACCGATAATCCAAATGTGAAATATTAAAATGAAAATCAAATAGTAAAAAAAAAATAGAAATAATCTTTTTTAGTCTTATATAATAATTTCCATTTTACAGAAAGATCCAAATAAATGATGTCAATAATACAAAATTCTTTAGAAAGCTTCTGTCATATGCTAATATACTTAGAAGTAAAGCGTTGAAAATGAAAAATTCAAAGTTTTTTTCATGAAAGTTAAGAAACAATTCTGAATTTAGTTGTTAAATTAGATATAGAAGTTCATTAACTTTTCATGAAGAAAATAATAAATAGTTTTAAGTAAAAGTTATTTATGAGTTGAATTTTAAGAATCTGTGTCAAAATTAAAACTATTTTTAAGACAACTAACTCTCAAGTTTTGATGAGTTTTTATTTCATGATTTTTCTATCGGTTTCGACTATTTAAAAAAAACTTTAATTTTCAAAGATACAATTAATCTATATGAATCAAATGCAGATTTCATAATTTTTAATCATAAGACCAAATAACACTTTTTATACACTAACAATTGAATGAGATCACTCAAATGTTTGTTTTGTATAATTCTTAATTGCTGACAATGTAACCTTGTTTAGAAAAAAGTTTTGAAACTTAAAAATAGTAAGAAGCATATTTGAATAGTCTCTAAAGTGAATTTATGTGTACATAGTTGAAGATCTATACAAAAATATGTAGTCAATAACAACTTACATTACAATAATCAATCAATGTTTTTCTTGAAAACGTACTAGCATGTTCGTTCAAAAGTAAAATACTTGTAGAATACTTAATGTAAAAATGTTATTTGATATTTTTCTCAAAATATGAGATAGGAGATAGAATCTCATCTGATCTTGATTTAGAAAATAGCTCATTTTATCTGTTATTGAGGTTCTATTTAAAACCATATTCATAAATAAGTAACTCTTAATGATGTTATAAACTCGAAAACTCTATAAAAAATAAATAATTTTTGAAAAGCCTTTTTTATATAAATAAAACATAAAATTGTCACAGAGAAAATTAATGAATATGCAACATCGAAAAGTTAATCATTTTGTTTCTATATAGGTTTCTATATATGAAATATCATTTGCGTGTTCTTGATGTTTTTGAATATAAGATTGTTGTTTGAAAAAAGTTAAAAACAAATGCAAAAATCAAATAATGACTAATTGAAAGTCAATTGGAGCTTATTTAGTCCCTGGATGATATTACACTATTCTATAGGTTCTTTTATTTAGAGATAAACAACAAGACTATAATCATATGTAAATATATCAAATTGAGTCAAATAATATCTTGTATATGCTTCTTAAGATCTATGAGTTGGAGGAAGCAACGTTTTACTGACATACATGCAATCTGTGCTTATAAGTGTTGGTTAGAAAAGCAAAATACTAAAAAAGACAGTATATACTTGAAGTAATATCTTCTAAACTGTTGCCTGATTTAATAACGTCTAAAACTCTTTGTAGTTTGCTCATAAGGCCTCTTAAAAGCTTCTTGAATATCATTTTAGAATCTTTATGAAACAAATATCGAGAGTTTGTTACATAGAAAGACGCACTTGCATCTTTACTGTGTAAAAATATACTTTTTACTCTAAATCGGTACATCTAAACTTGAGTAAATACCAAATATGAGCTTCTGTCGGTATAATTGAGAAAAGTTTTCAGAGATACATTAAAAGTAGCACCTTTGTAAAGTTTATTACTTTTTTCATCTGAAAACTATCACTTCATAGGTGTATTCATAACTCCATAGCACTTGTCACAGATTCTTAATGAAGTTCATCAAACAATCCTATCGTAAAATCGTTCTTGCAATTTTGATAAAATAAAATTTAGTCAATTTAAACACCAAATCAAGAAAAGAGATTTGAAAACCCTTTAAATACTATTTTTGATTTTAGTCAGCACAAATTTTATTTATCAATTGGTTTAAATACAAACTTGAAAATCAGAACAAACATTTACCAAGCTTAAGTTTTATTTTTATGAAGCGTTTTGAGATGTACAATAAATCTGAACTATTTCCTGTAGGTTAAAGTCTATAGTAGTTTCATAAAAAGTTTTTTTACTTTGAAACAACAATGTTTTTAGGAGTTTTCTTAAAAATTTTCTTATTTAAACAAACAATTTACTGCTTAAAAATTAACTTTGATAGAAATTTGAACTATAAATTTAACTAAGAACGAATTTTATAGACAAGCAGTTAGATGCTCAAGTTCTATAAAAATAATTTAGATGATATTTGTTCAAAAATATAGTTCAACACTTACAGAAGCCTTAGAAAAAATTACTATAAAGTGAAACTTGTATTTATCATTCTTTGCCATATAAATCTTTCTTTAGAGATTCGCTCAACTTAAACATTAGTGAGATGAAAAACAATCAAGTCTGTTTTGAGACTAAAACTAAAGAATAACAACTTTTACAGAAGTCGATTTTTTTTCAAAAAAATGATAAATAATTGTCGAAATGATTTACAACAAATAAGCAAAACATATCTACAAAATACAAAATTGCTTCAATTTCAACAATAAATGAATATGCGACAATGAATAAATTGCTTATGCCTTAGAAACACATTATTTAAGATTAACTGAACAAACATATCAACAAAAGTATACAAATCGGAAAAAAATTATCTAACAAAGTTCATAGGCAATAAGCTGAGCTAAAAATCTTCACAAACTGCAAAGATTTTATTAAATTTGAGAACTGCACAAATTTAACAGCAAGTAATTCTTAAAATTTAGTAATTTTTTGTGCAGTTAATTATTTAGTTCTGTAAGTAATTTGAAAACTAAATTTTTAAAGAAATTTTGTTGAAGATTTTCAGTTAAACTCTTTCAGAAGTAATTAATTTTTCAGTAGTCGATTGAGATGTCTGCAAAGATGTTCTGGAATTTTAAAAAGATCAGTTTAGTTTCACCTCACAGATATCTTATCAAAATTTATGTGCTGTGAAATCAACATTTTTGAAAAATAATTTTTTTTATTTTTACAATTTTCTTTTGAAATTCAAAACTGTTCAATTAAAAGTTACAATTTCACTTACTCTATAGTTTCGTTAGTATCTTTTCTATTTTCCATCGATATCAAAACTTGGCCATCACGATTCGATCTACTAAAATCTCGAAAACTTCTAGTAAACTTCGAATTTGAATCTTCTCTTTTTATCAGCACTAAGAAGCTTTAAAAAATCATTAATAGTTTGAAAAAAATTACTCTGTACATCTTCAAAACATGTTTACTGCACAGAACTAGAATTAAATATTTTTATTATTTTTCTATCTTTTTAAAATAAATTATTATAACTATAATATGGTGATTCTCCTACATCAGGATTTTTTGTTTAAATTTTGCATACATGAATAAATATAAGTCAAAATTACTTCAGCTTTCTTCCATTCTTCAAATATCTGTAAGATGCGAAAATCTTTTGGCGAAAACTGTGACTGGTCAGCCAATAAAAAATTGGAGTCAGAGCACTATTTGAAAAAGCTAAGACTTCAAATATAGAACGAATCCATTGACAGTGTCCAATGCTTGTTTGCTAAAAAAATCAGTTTTTAAATTTTTAGCAATTTAAATCAACAATAAATAAAAGCTTCAAGACTTTAAATGAGTATTTATTTGAAAAACTGGTTGTATGAATACCTGGATTGAACTGAAGGTGGTGACTAAGTTCCACACCAGCAGTGGAGACCAACATACAATAAAAGCTATGACCATACAAGCAATAGTTACAACCATGTGTTTCCTCATTTCTGTAATACATCAAAATATTTCAGGTAAAATACAAATGTCAAACTTAAATTATAAATCAGAGAGATTTACAATTCTTTTAAAAATTTACCAAATAGATTAATCTAAAATATCCTCTTAATTATAAATTCTATCAGATAAAAGTAGATTTAATGCTGGCTGAGTAAACAAACGTCAAGATTTTAACTTCTACAAATCTTTTATAGATTAATTTAAACATCAACAGCTTTGCCATAATTGAATTCAGTATTTTGTTGTTTTAGAAAGCTTTATTTTAAAATCAAAACTAAGTTAAAATTTGGTGATAAACTAATTTAACCACGGATTTGTTTTTAATTTGTAGACAAATTTGTTAATTGACTAGAAAAGATTATTTTGTTACATTAGAACGACTTTATAAAGCAGCTACTTAACAACTTACTTTTTTGATTCAACGGCATTTTACTCAAACGTCGAGTGGCAGTCAGCAAGATTATAGAGTACGAACCGATGATAGCAATTATTGGTATGACGTAAAAGAAAATAAACTTAAAGATTAAATAACGCCGATAAAACAATGAGCTTTGATGCATATCGTTTCTACAATCAGCTAATTCCATCCCTTTATATAAAAAACGTTTAAACTTGTTTATGTATTTTGCACAAAATAAAGTTATTTCATTTCTTATCAGTTTTATAAGATACTAAATATTCTACAAAACAAGATAAGAAAAGCTATCACTAATAATTATAAGATCTTTCAATTGCAACTTACCAACACCTTCAGAATCGTTTGAAGATAGTTCCAAAGTTTTGTTTAGGTCGTAATTATTATGGAGAAGATCTAATATATCTTCTTCATGAAATATCGGTGCATCTTCGAAACTTGCTAAGGCCTTAGTTATATTTGATTCGGGGGTAGGAAATGAAAGCTCGCAAGTTAAGCCAAGTTTTGAATTGCTAGCCTTAGCATAATATCCATAAGGACTGGAGGTTGCAAGAGCAAGGAGCCACACAATTATACAAGCGTACCAAGCATTTCTACGGGTCCTATAAACTCGCATCTTCATCAAGTATACAGTTGCAAGAAGTCTATCAAGGCTCATAACAGTCAGAAACAGTATTGAGGCATGATAATTCAAATGATCCATGGCTAAAAATATATATGGACATAAATCTTATTTAGATCATCAATAATGACTAACTTCTTTTAAACTTGCAGAAAGCATCTCCAAAAGTTATATTTTGTATTTGCAAACTATAAAGTGGAAGACTTAAGATGAAGAAGATATCAGCAAAAGCAAGGTTAAGAGCAAATAACTGAGTAACATTCTTGTTACTTTTATTTCGTTCCCAGGTTATTATAACAGCAATGACAAACAGGTTTGAAAAAGTTCCAAATACTGAAATAAAGTTAGGAAGTTAGTTTTGATAATGTATGCTATAAGCTATTAAATTTTTTAACGATATGATCTCTTAAGCTAGTGACATACCAGTGATTAATGTATAAAATACATTTTCAAAAATCTGCTTCTTTGCAAGCTGATCTTCTTCAACAGATTTTATAAATTCATATGAGCCATGCGAAAAGTTGTCACTGAGAGTTATCAAATTCATGCTATCAAATTGATTAGCAATTTATTAACAGAAATCCTTCAATTAGTTTGTACCTCTCTTGAAATAAGATTTACTAAAAAGAGTTTAAATTTCACTAAGAAACATTGATACTATCAAAGAGTATTTCATTTAATTATTTCATAACTAAGCGATCTAAATAGTTTAAAACTAGCAATATCTTATTAAGAAATAACAGCAAATTTTAGATAGTATGTACAAATGAAAGCTATGAAATATGACTAATCATGGTAAAAAGATAAAAAGTACAACAAAAGAGTTTTAGAAATACTTATTTAGATATCATAAATGTTAAATCAAACCAACCGGTAAAACGTTTTTTAAACCTAACCCAGGCGTTTAAAATTGAAACAATAAAAATCAAAAACTGAAAAACTGAATCTGTTTCAGTTTCAAAAATATATATTAAAAATTAATTGAAAGTTTGAAAACCAAAATCTGTTTACTACCGATTTAAATATTCAAAAACAAAAGCTAAGATTTTGTTTTTATATATAAATAGAGTTTTGTTTTCAATAACAAGCTTTTTGCAGTGTAAAAGCGGTTTTAGTTAAGATAAGGATAATTTTAAAGCATGACCACAAATTTAAAAGATAAAGATTTTCAAACCTTAAGATGTTAAAAAAGAATTTTGAAATTGAATTAAAGTTAAGACAGAAAGTAAGGAACGTCAAAACTTGTCAATATGTTTTACTTGCATCGTATAATTTGCTGTACAGCTATAACCTTAAAAAGTTTTCAAGAACCTGCCATGAGCTACTGTTAAAACGCAAAACAAAATTGCTTAAATAGATTTCAGGTAAAACATTATACACAAAAGGTGTTTCCACTTGAACTTAAATATCTTCAAATGTAGTGACATAAATATTAGATAATTTTACTGATATTTCTTTAAAAACTTTAATATTAGGTCAAAATATTATATGTATTGAAAATTCTAAATATATAATGTTTTATCTTATAACAATTTAAAATTATAAACAGTTTTATGCTTAATTACAAAGTCTAATAAATAAAGAAAAAAAGCTTAATAAAAACTTCAAACATAATAGAAATTTTGCTTTACATGGCAAAAAGTGAGCTTCAAGTAAACTTAATAGTAACTTTTTTATTAAAAACTCAAATCAGATCAAGTTATGAAGTAGTTTTTTTGACTGAAAACAATCTCTTTTAAGCGCAATTTTTGATTAAATCGATGCTAAAAAGAAAATCAACCAGTAAAAAATCACACAGCTTTAGTAAATTAGAAAATCAACGTGCCTAACACACTTTTTGATGATCTAATAATAAAAAAGTGTAAAAGAGGAGAAATGATAAACTTTTACACAACTGTAGCTAGAGGCTAACCAGGCAAATGTTTTATCATATAGAAAGTTGTGTGGAGTGAAAGAGAAAAAGATTGAGCTCATTCATGCGTATCGAAGGGCTGTTGTGTTAAAAGTTTGACGCAAAACACTCAACTCAAAAATTAGTCACAAAGAATTCCTTCAAACTTTTGTTTGATGAAAATCAAATACAGCTTGCCAAACTAAAACAGCATGAGCTTAAATTGAAAGCTCTTCCAGTTAATTAGAAATGACTAAACTTATAGGTCATTTATAGAAGCTATCAGAACTCGTCTTATCAGCAGTATTTGGTTTATCATCAAAACTATCATATCATAAAGCTACATATTTATTACAAATAAAATACACATATATTTTAAAAGTTTTCTAATTACCAGCTTTCAGTCGTATACTAAATAGCTCTTCAGCATTCCAAATATATCATAACACAAAACTGAAAAATAATTTCTATTTATATAAATAAAGTTAATCACTAACTGCTGGTTAAAGCAAGAATTTATTTAAATGATTATCTCTATGAAGCAAGTTTTTTATACTTTATTTTAATATATTTTCAAACTTATTAAAGTATATATATTTGAATTATCTAATAAATTATTTAAGAATTTAATGATCAGAATTGCTTTATAAGTTATTAATGAAACATTTTATTAAATAATTATTTAATGTATTCAATTCATCTATAAATGTTTTTCCCAAAATCTATTATTTTGAATCTTAAACGAGAATTTTAAAATACTTGCCATGTTATTCGTTTCAATATTTTTAAAATTCAACTATCAACTTATTACTGATAACATTAATATTTGAAAGTACAAAATAATTTACAAGCTATTTAATAAAAATATTTTTTAACTTAAAACAAACTATTTAAGAAAAATAATATGTTTCTGTAGAAGCACAAAAGAAATATTAATTTGTAATACAAGTGAAGCTACTTCAATTCAAGCGTGGAAGTACAAATTAGATTCAAAATCAGAAGACAGTTTTTAGCTGAGATAAAGCTTGGTTGTCAAAAGTTCTTAACAGTGGGAGATAGAAGTATATTATGGATACTATTTAAACAAATCTGCATGAAATTCTTTGTTGGAAATCTATAAACTTATTTTGAATCAGGTTTAAAGTAATTAGCTGAAAAATAGGTTGATGTATTAGTCTTCTGATCTTTCTGATCCCTCACAAAACCACATATTGTAATTTTTTAGTACGGTCAAAAGAAAAATGAACCAGTTTTTAACAAAAGTTACAAAAGTTTTCACAAATTGTTATTTTACATAATTTCCAGAAATTAGTTATGTTTGTGCTTTTAAAACTTTTGAATAAACTGTTTTGTACCACTGTTTTTTTGACTGCCTTTCGTGTATTCACCTTTTTATTTGAATATATAAGACGAATGAAGAATAAATTTTCGAATTGAATTTTTCAAACTTTAGATCTTTTTATAAGATTTAAATAAATTTGAAAAGTTTCCACTGATATGAACTATATTACGTACTTTTTCATTGTGTACAGCGAGGTATTCGACAAGAATATTTCAATTCAATATCTTCAATAAATATTTATAACCGAACAGTTTCTTCACATCTATCATTCACAAAAAATAGAAATGATAATTCTACTATTGAATTCAAAAAACTGACCTTACAAGAAAAGTTTCTTATTCATGAACCAGTTTAGTAAACCTAAAGTAAAATAATCAGTCCTAAAATAAGATTTAAGTTTCTTTCCACCTAAACTTTTCAGCACTGCTAATATTTATCAGTTTTTCACACTATCATTAAAGAAATGAATAGTTTCATTAATTTTCTTTGTAACTTAAAAAAACTAAGTTAGATTTTGTTAGTAGATTTGGTTTTCTCATTTTAATCGACTACTTTTATTTTGAAGTCAGTTAAAATATAGATTCGTAGAAAGAAGATATTCTTGGCTACAAAAGTGGATTGTATCATTCTTTAAATTGATGTTTATGTATTGATTCTGTGTCAAATTTGTGTGAAAAGCATATAAAAAGAGTCTTCAACATGATTAACGACTGAAATTATTATTCAATGCTTTAATTGCTTTTATAAAATTGAACAAAGCTTCTTTCAGAACAAAGAACATGGACACTATGAAGAGTTGATCCATTAAAAATTGATTTCAACAGTAGAACAACCATCAGATGTAAGAATGTATTCCTTTTAAAAATAGAGTTTTAGTAGTTTTAAATTAGAAATATCTTAAGATAAGATACAAACTTATTTCAGACATAAAGTAATCAAAGTTAGGAGAAATACTTATTTTCAAAAACTTTCTCTTAAAATCAGACATTTGTAACTTCAATTTTGTTGAAAATAAAAAATCAATTGATGAAAGGAGGAAGTCATACAAAGATGTGGAAACAGTTCAATGAGTTTATCAGAAATAAAAGAGAAAATTCAGTAGGTGAAATTTTGATACAAAACTTTTAATCAAATAAAAACTAATTCAGTTTATTCAAATTTATTGTCATTAATTTTATAATTTTTATTCAGTTTATACATACAACAACTTTACAAGTTGACCAAAACACTTGAAAAATACAAATTAATAACCCTCTTCATTATATATTTTATCACCATTAAGATGGTATGAAGTTTTATATTTCAAAACTAAAAACTACATATGTCAACTGGTATCATCACTATTATCAGTTGCTGAGTGTTCACTATAAATTAACGTTAAGTGTCGCTAATGTTTTCCTTCAATATTTTCTTCACATTTGAAGTTTTTAAACAACTTAGATGTAAGTTTGTATAAATTTTGCTATAATTTAAACTACAATAGTAGATGTACTTTTTTAGATAGTTTAATTATATGTTTAGTCATACGAATTTTATACATCAGTATTACTCGATCATACAACATATTATTATAATAAAGAGCAATACCACAATAAAGTTTTTTTTCAATGGATATTTACAAACTGTTAGTTTTAAAACAAGTTAGATAAATTTTGTTAACGGCTCACTTTAAAATAATAAAACTTTGTTACTTTTAGCTAACTGTATCATATTTAGTTTAATGTCTTAAACAATGATAAGAAATATTCTAGACTTTTTAAAAAACTTATTTTAACATAAAATTGTTTTACCTTGGGCTAATAATAACATTTCAGCAATAGTTTATTAAGTTACAATAAGCAGTTTTATTTCAGATATTTAAAAATTAGCTTAAAATTTGTTTAAGCATACGCAGTACCATAAATATAAGTAAACTTGTTCTAGGTTTATTATATTATTTGAAGTTATTCATTTTGTGTGTTGAAATTTTTTGCTTCGGTATTCACACTTAGGTAAGAAGATAGTCATCAGTTTTTATGAAGCATATCTCAATTTTGGTCATCAATAACACAAATTAATAAACCAAGAAGCAAATTGAATTGATTTATTGAACTTTGTCTCAGCACATAATATATTTCAATCAATAAAGTTGTCATATAATTTTCGCCAGCTTTTTCTATTTATATTTTACTAAATCAATTTTATTTTATCCGATTTTAGTCTATAAGGCTTGATATGGCTATTACCTCAATGCAGCAAAAAACCTTGCAAAGTCAATGTAGTTTCATAAGATCTCTTCTTTGTTCGATCTGTTATTTTATTCCTCATTTCATTACATCACAGTTCTTTTTTAGTCTCTAAATCGTTGTTTTTTTTTTAACAAGTATTCTTTCAACTCATTAGTTTTAATCGTTACATTTTGCTGTTATTAAAATAACTTAGTTGGTGACTCAAAGCTAACAATTGCATCATTGAGCTGTATCTTATAAAAGTTAAAAGTTTATTTATTCTCTTTTTTAGATGTCAAGCTCTATATTAAAATCCTTCCTAACATTACTAACATTTATCACATGATATATCTGAACCGACTACTTATAAATGTTTCTAAAGAATTCTAAAACAGACTTAAAAAACTTTCTGTTATGTCAATTAAATCCTACTAAGGAAAAAAGTAGTATGAATCCGTTTTTTTAATCTAGTTTTTTTAGGTTATCTTTCACAATCTTTGACAACTAACGTTTTTATAAGAACTTAGCAACGCTGTTAGGAAAATTTAGTTTTAGTTGTCATATTGAATCATAAAAACAAATACAAATTGATTTTTCAAGTTTAAAAAGGTTTGCCAACTAGTATTAATGTTACAACTGTAATTATTTTGGTAAAATAAGAATTAAAATTAAATACATTATTTGAAAATATTTTCAAAAGTCGCCTGCTAATTTATAATAATTGATTTGTATTTACAAATTTATGACTCATCAAGACTGTTGCAATGAACGATCAGAAAGAGTTTAAACAAAAAGAAAAGATTTTTGTAAAGAATGATATTTGCATCAACTTAAAAGAGCTTCGGCAGATCAAAAAATCGAAACCAGTGTCTTACATTGAAATTACTTCAAATTTTATAACTACGAATGTTTTGCAACAAATAAATTTATACACTTTACATTGATACAGAAGAAACTAGAAAATGTTTCAAGTTAACTAAAACGAACATAAGGCTTAATAAGCTGATTTCAAATTTGATTTATCTGCTGAGTTAGATTTTTTGGTATTTGATTCGTTCATTTAGTTGATAAATTGAGTTTGCCGGTGGGTCTCCTTGGAATTCGTAGCGACGATGTTTTTATTTGCATTGTCAACGCATCTTTCAGAACGAGTGTTCTGAATAATAAAAATAATAATTTCAGATGAATAGCTTTTCTAAAAAGATTACTTTTCTGATAGATAACTTAAAAGCACTCATTATATTTTAAGAGTAGTTTATATACATTTTTTAACGCTTTTAGCTATTGCAATAGCGATGAATAAAGCTTATATCAGAAAGTAACTTTTCATGATTTTGTTACAGCTCTTTATTATAAAGCGGTAATTGAATATCGGTTAGTTATACAGTAACACAAAATATAGATTATGACAAAATGACAGAAAAGAAATCATTTAGTTGAAAAAACTGTCTGAACACATTTCCTGGTAACTTGTTTACAATATTTCAGTCGATACACACTATAGCATTTCAGTACTTAATAATATTTGTTCCAAAGGTTTTCTCCATTCACATTGCAATATAAAGAGTTCATTCTAGAATAATATTATTTTAACTCCTATTTTAAGTGCTTTTTCACTAGCTTATTAATATTAAGCAAATTTGTCAAAAAGCTTTAAAGGCTGCTTTTTAGATGCTGATAATTGTTTTTTAGTGTCATTTTGAGTTAATTTGAATAGTAAATTATATACTACAAATCGTTGTGTCATTAAATGCAATTCTTTATTTTTAGAAACGTTTTTAGCTGTTAGCTGATACATACTCCTAGTTTCTGTGCTAGCTAATACATTTCTATACTCCTATTAAAGTCCGTCTCGGTAATGTAACGGTTATTACGCCCGTATACCACGCAGAAGGTCCTAGGTTCGAGCCCAAATGGACACATACTTACAACAAAGAAAAGTCCATAAAAAACAGGTCGAAGGACTTTGTTAGTCTGTTTTATACAGCACTTCTAGGAGATGCAAAACTCTGAATTCAAAGCCGGAGTTGTAGTCTCGTAGGCAGTTTGTCGCTGTACTCAGTGTCGTTCTGGCAGCTTCTGTGACGCCAGCTGGGCGTAGCTGCATCAGTCCATCTGTTCCATTGCATACCTTGTTGGCGTGGAAAGTGGAACCCTGCTGCATGGGCAACAATTGGATATCCATAATTTCTGTCCTGGCTTACAACATGATTGTTCTCAGACGAAGCAGGCTATACTACTACTATTAAAGCAATAGAAATTAGAACCCACCGACACTTGACTTAATCTAATTATAGGTCTTACAAAATATTTTACAAACTATCTGAATTTGGATAATATAAAGATTTAAAAGTATTTGGTTTGTCTTAATGTATATTAAAACATAAAAACTATTTTTCTATGTCTTTGCCAGTAAGCATGCTAGATGTATGTATTAGTAAGCGTGTTAGATGTATGTATTAGTAAGCGTGTTAGAAGGATGTATTAGTAGCGATGTATAATTTTGATGAGCGTTGACATTCAACCAACCGTAGTTTTAATTATAGAATGAATGGCACTAGATGAAACAGTACCAAACGCAAGTTTTTTGTTTGATTCAAGACCAGAACTATTTTTCTGATTGATCGCTAAAATAATGTTCCCAGCAAGGGTCCTTTTAGAAATCAAAACATAATTTACTTTTGAAGCTTAGAAAGAAATTCTAATAATTTAAGTTTGAGATATTTAAAATAAAGCTTACAAAAAAAATACTACTTTGTAAATTAAAAAATTAATACAAATTTTTGTAAAATTTAAGAACTTAATTACCTTCTGTTGCGACCCAAAAAAGCAAATTTGTAACACGCAACAATTTTTTTACGAAAATTGCGACTAGAAAGTGAGTACAGGAGTGGGTTTATTGCACTGTTTGAATAAGCCAAAATCATAAAAACTACGTTCAAAATATCACAGTAACTGATAGATTTCACCTGAGAATACAAGTTAAAAAAATTACTTCTAAAATTTTATATATTTTTTACATAAAATACTTTAAAACGTTTTCACTAAATAACATTTAGTTCGTTTAATTTCTTAAATGGACCGCGAACATTGTAAGTGAAAGAAGCATAATTAGATTAACCTAGAAATCATGAAAAAGAAACTATCTAATTTTTGTAAAATAACTTTCAGTTATCAAAATCAAGTTAATGTTTTCTTACTTTGAATCCTGGGGGTAATAATAATATTTTCAATACTAAATATGGACTCCAAGATAGTAGAAAAGCACTTACTAAAACTGCAACTACTACAACAGCTTGACTTGAAGAAGCTAAAAGGTATTAGTTTTTTTTTAATTGTCATACAAATTATAAACGCTCAAAATTAAAACTAAGTAAATTGGTAATAAGTGTTGGACATAAAATTTAATTTAGTTTATTAATATAGTTTTATCATTTTAAAATATCTTGTAATCGCAAAGCTAACTCAAATAAGTTGATAGTAGTTGCTTGTAATAAATTATTCAATTATACTCACATTGATTTTGTTGGATTCGCCTGACTCTGCTAGAAGCAGTGTGTAAAATAGCACTATAAGAGGCAACTATCATGATTACAGGCCCAATGTAAAATCCAATGAAGTTAAATACTTCATAAGCATAGTAAGAGCTAGAATCAGAGTGCAGAATATCATAACATCTTTCCTCGTCTGAAATATTATTTCTATATAGTGGTTGATAGTCCTCATAGTAACTTTCATTCAAATATTTGAGCTGTTCCTCAATTTCCGGCTCCTCTGTGATCATCCTTATCGCGCCAGGAAAATAAACGGTACATTTGCTAAATTCGTTACTTGTATCTAATCGCGCAAACACAAAGAAAGGAGCTGCCATGGCTATACTAATAAGCCAGACCAGGACACATATTCGAATAGTATTTTTACGAGTTCGATAAACACGGGTTTCAATCAAATATACGGTGGCAAGCAATCTATCCAAACTCATAACAGTCAGAAACAAGATTGAAGCATGGTAATTGAGATGATCCATAACTGGAAGAAAGAGTTAAATTAAAAGTTGTTGCTATTAATTATTGATAAATTAACTATGCAGCTATTTAGCTAAAATGGAATTCTATTTGCGACAAGCATCATTTTAACCAAGATATACATTTTTCAAGTAAGTAGATCAACAAATTATCAAAGAAAAGTTTCAATTTCTTTAATTGGTTGTCATAAAAATCTCTTTTTCTGGAGTTGTTTTTCTTAGTACTTTCATTGTTGAAACAAAATTATCTTTAAATGTCAAACTTCAGTTATCTTTTCTAAATGCCAAACTCCTTATTTTTCTACATCTCTTATAGCTATTTTGTAAATTTATTTTGTATTCAGATAAAGGTATCGACAAACATATAGTTCTTTCAAAAATCGATATATCTTTTTTACTTGATTTAAAAGAAACGTTTCTTGCCTTGAGCCTTGTTGACTATCACTATTATCATCAAAGAATCGTATTAACAGAATCAATTATTTTATCCTTTTCTAAAAAGGTTGGCTTAAAGTATAAATAATTAATCAAAATTAGCTAAAAGAAAATATGTTTCAAACCTAGGAATACAATTTACAAATACTAATTTTTCAAATGATTATATAGCCAATATTTATAAAATTATTTTCATGGGTTTTTCGAAAAATATGGGCCAAAAACTGTAAAAATAGCTTCAATAAGAATAATAGAAGAAATATATTAGAAATGGTTATGTGCTGGTGGTATTCCCTCTGTTTTTTACTTTTTGAAACATAAAAGTTGGGTTCTTGGATTTATTGGTTTTACTTTACAGTAAAAAGTCATATTGTAGTTTTTTAGAATTCAGTAAACAACCAAAGTGGTTTATTTTATTAATTCTTATTTTGTTGCAACGTATCACCTAACGACTCGATTTAAATTTTGTTTAAAGTTCAAAGCCTTTTTAAAGACTGAAAAACTCTTAAATGTGAGTAAACCTGCCCTTTTAGCTTAACTTAAATTATTTCTATTTAAATTCAACTTCTCCAAACAATAGAATGATGTTTTTCGTATAATAAAAGTATGTATAAAATAAAAAATATACTGGCTGAATGTTTACTGTTTTTGTAATAACAAGTTCCAACAGAAACCAAAACTAACCGGTTGTTAACTTGCACATGAATTGTCCATACCACCAACCACGTGCTCCCTTTATGATAGGCATAAACATTGGCATGATTATCAAAAACATCAAGTCAGCAACAGCCAAATTGACAACTAGAATTTGTGGAACACTTCTATTAGCACGATTTCGTTCCCAAATGCATATCACAATAATAACCAGCAAATTGGAAAGAGTTCCGATAACTGTTCAAACAAAAAGCTTTGATAATAGTTCAGTGACGCTTTTATGTATTATTTTTAAAACTCAGTTGGAATCAACTGTAAAATCATTTGTTTTTTTTTTCAGTTGGCCTATTCAGCATGTTTCTCTAAAAGCCGCTTTCTGATCTTTTTGGTTTAATTGGCATTACACCTCGTTTTAGCAGTTCTCAAGAGAGCTTGCAGTTTCAATTTACTATTTTATCATTGAAATAAGCATTAGCAAATATCTTTAATAAACTAAACTGTAATGTTATATATTAACATTATTTTTAGAACTTGAAGAGCTGTTAAAACTGCTTATAAATGTTTAATGACTTAGAGAAAAATTGAATATTCTTGAATTTTTAATTTGCTAGAAATATTCCGTCTTTGAAATGTGTTTTGATTAACTGGAAATATAAATTTCAGTATAGATGAAGATCAAATCTTATAAAGATATTAGCTTAAAAAAGCTGTAAAAGCTGCCTGATGCGAAATGAAAATTATTTGTAATTACTAACGATGCAATTACAATCATATACTTTTAATAGAGACGGGCTAAAACCATAATTTTGTTATGTCTTATAGATATTTAGCTAAACTTACCAAAAATTATAGGATATAGAATATTCTGAATTTTGTCAAGATTGATATTTATATCATCAATTTCCAACATCATCGTTGTAAAATTAATTAATTGTAATGAAATTAGGCTCTGCAAACAAAGTTAACAAAATTTTTTGACTTTGACTAAAATTAGTTAACAAATTATTAATCGATTTAATAATCGAAAGAAAAAGAAAAGAATTGTGAAAAACATTTCACATCTTGTTAGTATGTGAAAAAACTAAATTAACTTAGCTTTTAATTTAAAAAGTATTTCTAATTGTTTTCATGGTTTACTAGTAGATAATTATATTTCCTAGTATAGTTTTTAAAGATATATTTCTTATTAAGGTCAAATTAAAAAAGATTGTAAAATGATAAACCTAAAATACTAAGCTTCAAAAATAAAAACATAAACAAATTCTAATTCATTTGAGCTGTTTCAAAAGCTGGTGAAGCTTCTTTCTAGAGAAAAATATTCTAAAAACAAATAATGTTTTAGAAATATTATAATCGATCAAACTGAAAGTAATTTCTAATATTTAATGACCATCATAAGGTGCTTGTCAGTAAGCGCGTAAAAACTAAACTTTCTATGTAATTTTTGTATGTAGCGTAAAAATATCTATGCTGAGATCCTTTTTCTTTTTCATCCGTTTGGTAAATATGTAGGAAATGACGATGTTATCTTATTCAAAAAATTAATGTTTATAAAATCTTGTGAATTTATTTATCTTATTTTTTCACAAAAAGAAATCTATAGATCAAACAACAACAAAGAGAAAAGACTATGATATTTACGAGACTACATTTCAGTTCATTCGTTATTTATTAATACAAAGCAATCTAATTCATACTAGAAAGTTGACCTACGTACAACATACTAATCTTTAGTTTGAGTTTCAAAGTAAACATAATATATTGCGATGATTATATGAAACAAATTTATTTTCGAGAAAAAATGTTCACAGCTATCTAGAACTTTCTCATACTTTTTATGAGCTTGGTTGAATACCAAAAAAAAAAACTTTGATCTGAAAAATGGACTTCAATTTAAGTTTACAAGTTCTATCTAAATATTTCTCATACAACATCACTTCTTGTTTAAAATACTCTTGTTTAAAGTTGTTACCAAGTCTTACAAACTGAAAATACAGAAAAGAAATATTTTTAATGTTATAAATGATTAGTCACAAACTCTGTTTTTACCCTAAAATAAATTTATTTATATATGTCACTAAACATGAATCAATAAACATACATAAAAAAAGTATTTTGCTATGTTTATGAAAATCATACATAATAAAGTAAGAAAACATCTGCGTTTAATAAATCTTTTTTTTATTATTAAAAATCTACACATAAGGAGCTATTTGTTTAGAAAAAAATATATTTCTCGATATGCTCCTTAATTATCAATAAAAACTAAGCTAAACTGATAAAACATTAATTAACAAATATACATTATATGTACAAAACCTTTTCTCTAAAGAATATTTCCCTAGCTTTTGAAATCACCTAGCAATAAACTAAAATAATTTCTAAGATGAAAGTTTCTTATAAATTCTAGCTGATCAAGGTAAACAAGAATGTCTGATATAAAAACTTGATTTGTTCAAATTTTCGTAGAACAGCAACAAATTTTTTTTCAAGAGAAAAAAGATAAAATTAGGTAAAAAATTCCAAGTATGTAATAATTAAGATTACAATTAATTTGGTTTTTAAGGCGTTGGATAAAGTAATATTTAAAATAAAATTTGTTCAGCAAGTTTGACTGATTTTTCACTTTGGTTTGTCCAAGTTCTTAGAAAAAAAGCAATAATATGTAAGCATAACTTTTATATATCTAAGAACGAATAAAACGAGGTAAAATATGAAAACAATATGAATAATTATGCTCCAGTAACATTAAAAAGAATGTTGATGTTTCTTTTTAAGTAATTTGAAAGCTTGTTCTAATAATTAATGTTGTTAAAGTATTTTTAGACACTATACTATTAATCTTATACTATATGTAAATTTTTACTTATCTTATTTAATGTATGGCTGCAAATGATAAATTAAACACTTTTACAGCGAACATAACATATATGCCCATCTACCACGCCTACTGTTGTGAGTTTGAGCCCAGATGAACACATATTTCCAACAAATAAAAGTTCATAATAAACGGGGTAGAAGGGCCTTGTTAGTCTGGTAAATGACAACTTTTCTGGGAGACACAAAACTTCGAACTTAACACCGCAGTTGGAGCCTTGCAGGCAGTTCGTAACTTTCGTTCAGGCCGCTCCTGTGATGTCAGCTTGGAGTAGCTGCATTAGTCCGTCTGTTCCGTTACATACCTTGTTGGCGTGGAGAGTGCAACAATTGGATCTTTATATTTTCTACCCGGGCATAAAGCATAGCGGCTTTTGGCCGAAACAGCCGATACTACTTCCTTTCTTATGAAACAATTATTTGATAACCAAAAACTTCTTTCATTAAGAAGGTAAATAATTGAAGAATAGTAAATAATTAAAAACTTCCCATATAATAGAACAGATAGATTGTTCAACAAAATAAAAATGATTTTTTTAGGTTTATGATTTCAAGGTCAGTGATAATTTTTCATTTATAATATTTGATTTTTCGGTTTGAAGAGTAATTTCTGTAAAATAGTTGTCTTTTGTAAAAATCCTTTGAAAGTTTAGGTCATCACTATTAGGGAAATTTACAGATAGACTAAATTAAACCATAAGAAATGATAAACTGGTTGCAGGTGGAAGAGATGAAAGAATTGACTGATCAGAGTAACAACTTGTTAAATCCTGAGGTGTTACAGAACAAAAGATCCAAAATGGAACTTCAAGAGCGAATAATTTCATGAATATACAGAGTTGGAGAGTTATTTGTAAAATTAAGAAAGAGATTATTAGCAGAGTCCTTTAAATATAGGGCGATAATCCAATTTATGCTAGGAAGCTTAAAATATCCTGACAAGTAAAAGGTATTACCACTATGCATGGTATGTCTAATAATATTGCAGATACCAGATTGTATTTACCTATTTGAGAAGTTTAAGGAAACAAATACAACAGAATTGGATTTATATTTCAAGTTGAAAAAATTGATATACATTCATTTATATCTTTGAAAAATAGGAACAATTCAGATTAGTATGAGCCTGTTGAGCTTTCAAGTCGCTATATATAGTAAGAAAACAGCCCCTCATTTACTGTCAATACGATTATGTGTAATAATAGCATAACTAGAGGTCATGCAACTGTGTTCGAATATTTATCAGACAACCAGCACTCAATAAGCTTATTTTGTTGGAGATAATAAAACGCAATTTCTAACTTTTTTTCCATTTTCTGATGTTATATTAGTTAATTGAAAAATTATGGGTTGATATTGTTGGTGGTAGAAATGCTAGTATCGACCCCAAGGAAGTTAGGTGTTGACATGAAAGGGCTGAAGCTGAAACGACCGAGTCATTGATAATGTAAAATTCATCACCACTCCTACTCACTCTACCTCCTACTCACTTATATCTCACCATAAATATTCCTTTGTGAAGCTCTTACTGTTCTTTGGATATATTCGGCTGGTTTGATCAAAGCAATCAATATTGAGGCTTATAAAGTTTCATGATTTTTGAGGAGATGACCTTCAAGCTGTTCTTCATTGAGAAAATGTATTTAATCCGTTCAGTTTGTATCTCAGTTGCTGTTTCAAGTTACGTCAGCATATGAGAATGTTTCATATTTTTCACTAATTAAAACATATGAGACTTGATATTGAGTCTTCATCTCATATCATTTTTTCCTTAGAAACGTCGAACTTTTTAACTAAGTTTTTAATCTCAGTTTGAACTTTGGTTGCTGACAAACGGCACGATTTAATGATCTTTTTACTATCTGTACATAAATATGTAGAAGACCGAGAGAGATCAAATTTTCTTTTTGGTATTAGTTACCTTACATAAAAAGTAAAAAAGACCCCTACACATTTGATATATTCTAAAGTTTCACATTGTACACTACAAGTGATAGCCACTGCATTAGTTTTTCCCCTTAATAAATCAATTTCAGAATTTGTTTTCAATTTATTTTATTTTTAGCTGGAATCTCGATGGTTAATCAATAAGTAATTAAATACTATTTCTATCTTTCCTGTTTTTCCACGCATACATTACATTAGATCTAATTTTCTAATAATATTAAAAATAAAAAGAATATCTCAGACATACAGGAATAACTCTTGAAGTTTTTTCCTATTTGAAGGTATATAGCTTTAACAAATCATTCAAGCAACTGAACAACATTTTTTTTGCAAAATGTAAAGCTCTTGTGGGAATTTACCAGAGGATCATGAAACTAGTTTGTAAAACAAATCAGTAGTAACAGGGACATTAATCTTTGTGCAATTTAAGCTTTCCTAAAAATAAAATATAATATAGATAATGATATCTGATTTAATTCAATTTTAATTTTAATCCTAAATTTAACCATTGACTTATACAGATAGCGAATTTATTTCAATGAGTAAAAAAATTATTATTTATTTTTATAAATTTGGAACAACAACAAGGAAATGAAATCATCATTAAAGATAAATCCATCTCAGTAAGTAAGAAATATATATACAAAAGTAAAAAGTTTTTTTTTTCAAAATAGTGTTTTCTATAGAAGTAAGATTCAAAGTTAGATAATCAATATTATAATCAATTTTTTAAGTGGCATATTTTCGATAGGATAATTCCTTTTTTCATTATAACCATCATACACTATCTGTATAAATATTGCGTTTAATCAATTTACAGATTATACAGAAAATTAGTTGGCACACTCTACTAATTTAATATTCCACAAAACATTCATGCTTTCAAAGATAGCTTCTTCATTTACTTGAAAAATCTCTCTTCTTTAAAAACAAAAGGGCATTAAGAACGTTCATTGATTTCTCACAAATACATTCAATAATTCAATTTATTTTTTAATTCTCGAATTTTACTAATTACTAGTTTTGCTAGTAATGGTACTATAGTTAATTACACCGTCTAAAGTTTAAATTATTTTAAAAATACAGTAGTAGAAGTTTGTGAAAATGGTTATCTAGTTTTTTTATGAAACTAATTCATACAACAAACTATCTGGTCATTTGTAAGAAAGTAAAATTAAACGATAGAATCCCACAAAAAATATCGATAAGAAAGTGTAAAAGACTATAGTTTTAAATTTAGGTAAAGATTAGTTTACTAAATTATTAACAGCTTTTTATTTGAAGTGATTTAAAATTAAAGACTGTTTAGGAATCTAACAGAAGTTTTACAAAAACATTAAGTTTTTCATAGTAGACAAAACAATTCTTAACAAAATAAGGCACTGGGATATTTTCAAGGCATTGAAGTTTTAAATTTTCAGTTATCAATTTCACAAGTAGGGAAACTGTATTAGTTTATGGGTAAGATTGATTTTTAAAGTTCACTTACATTCAAACCCAACTGAGATTTACTCTTCTTGTTTTGTAGCAAAGTCATAAATTCACCTTTCAAGTACCTGCAGAATTTGTTGGAAATAGTGCAAAAATAAATTTAGCCAATTTATTGTTTTAATTTGTGCCACTATTAAACCAAAAGGTTTCTTTGGCTCATGATAAATATGTTTTATTGGAAGTTTACAATTAATAATCTGTATTTAAATATAACTAGCAATAATTCTTTTCTAACTGTATGTGATAAAGCAATTTTTATTCTTACCCTAAAACATATTGTTTTCTAAATCATATTTTAATTTACTTTTAATATTAATTGTATTCATACAGATATACCACCAATTTTTATAGATTACTTTACAAATTTACATAATTGAAATACTAAAATAAAGGATAATAAAAATCTTGATTAAAAATATGTCACGGTTAAGTAAAAATAAAAGGATCTTCATTTAGCTGTGTTTTTGTAAAAAGTCAAAAACAAAAACAATAGGACTAATTGTTCAAAAATTTTCACTTATAACCAAACTTTTTCTCCTGACTTAGCTTGTTTAGAAAATACATAAACTCATCATATGTTCAATCAGTTTTTTTCAGGTTGTCAAATGACAACTAGATATTTTCCAGTTGCTGTAAAGATAAAATCGTTGCTGGTAGAATTAGATAATATACAGTGAGTAGAAACTTGTTTTAGTTTTCAGTAAAATAAATCCGGATTTACAAGATAACAAATCTCTAGAAAAGTTCATTAGAATTTTTTTAACCACATTTTCACAATTTATTTTTTAATTGGCCCAGTCTATATTATTCTATCAAAAGTCACAATAGGGCTTTATTCTCAAGATACTTTCAGAAAAGCAAATAAAACTGTTCTTACATGACTGAAATTGTAAGGCTCATGCATTTACTGAAACTGCTCTAAAATACAAAATTGAAATAACCAACACTGAAAAGTGTTAGTGTAGTAGTAATTGCAATGTTGATAAAGGTGCTTAAAGCATGTTTGTTTCGAGAAAATGAATCAAACCATCTTTCTTGATGGAGCTTTGTTTCTCAAAAAGTTTCTGTATGTTTAAACTAGTTCAAAAATTATTAAAAACTATATGGAAATATTTTTAGTTTTTTTTTCCAAATTAAAAGATAGAACAAAATTGTAATTTCTTTTCTTAATAGTAAATCTAAAATAATCTTTTGCAAATTTATCGTTCCTATCACGATCAAAAACTATGATTACTCAAAGTTAAATGACTTTTATTAACTTTTCCAAGATTTGATTATGAATAATTATATATTAGACTAAAATCAATATCAAATTTATTTCAATTATTTTTGAAACCAAATATTTTGAACTGACTAAAATTAAACAAAATATTTACCTAACATATCAAAGAAATCCCTTTTTCAAATGAATAGTAAAATATTTTATATTAATTTCAATATTAGTCAATTATTCTACAATTTACATTAGATAACAATCATTTAATCTTTCATTAAAAGGTATTTTTTTAAGTTTAAAGTTAATAACATAAAAGTTTATTTAATAAAACTTTGTTTTACATTTTTTGTATCAATATCGTCCAAATATATTAAACTAAATAATTTATTCAGGGCTATTAAGTAATAAAAAGCTCACATAAACCAAAAAAAAAATTCAATGTTTTGCTTATAGAAATAATAACTCAGAATATGTTTAACTTGTATAAATTGACAACTAAATCAGAAAACAGCTATTTGCTCCACCTAGTGAACAAGCCACAGTTTGCATGCTTTGACTAAGTGTCGCTAGGCTGTAGTAATTCCCGTTTTTTAAGTGTTGTTTTACTTTTAATGTAAGCAATTATATTGTTGCAAATCAAATTGTTTATGAAAATACAATCCATAAATAAGCGGTGTGACCGAGTTGAATTGTTAAAAAGATTTGAATTGTTATAAATTAACTCAATTATAAAATCATTTATTTATTTATCTTAGTAACAATATGAAAATTTTGCCATTACTTTGAAGACTCAATACTTTCACGTCTTAAAAACTGTTTATGATTTTTTTGCATACAAAGTTTAGTTATTGAAAATGTGCTGCAAGTTTAATTGAGCTTAAAATCCAAACCATTCATTAGTATTTTAAAGAAATTAGCTTAAGCAGCAACTTATCTTTTATAACCCATATTTTTTATTTGTTTAATTCTTTTATATGTAAGTAAACAAAAAGAATTACTAAAATTTCTAAGATAAATCTGAAATTTTCGGGTATTGATTTTTTAACGTTTTTAGGCGAAAAGCGGAACCACCAAATGACATCATTAAAACCGGAATGTATCAGTACGTACGTCAGTTTTTTACTTTTACGTACGCAATGTGCTTCAGAGTCGCTAACCTTAAAAATCGAGAGAGCTTAAAGGAAATATTTTGACATTACACATAAAGAAATAGAAAATTGGTTAGTCATGAGAAAGGTTTGTTGATAAAAGGGGCCTGACCATCAAATACTAAACACAATAAGGAAAACTTTAATCATTAAGAAGCAACATAACTTTAAGATGAGGTCTAAAAGGTTTAATTCATATTTGTAGTTTTTCTATTTAACTTTTTTTTAATAAATTGTTTTTGTAGTTTAGCTTCAACAGAATCAGAAATTTAGCCGAAGGATTCAGGCATTAAATTAAACGACAGAAACAAACAGGATTATAAAAAAATGATTTTTATTCGAATTTAATTCATTTGTTTACAATTGTTTGTCAAAATATTTTTAAAACATAATAAACAGTTTTTTCTTTAAAATAAATATTTGCAGATATTGTACCTAATGAAATTATTTATGACATTGTAAACTTATTGTAAATTGATTAGGTTTGAATAATAACTTAATATTTGTGTCGAAATATTGCAAACACTTGTCTATTTCCATTTAAACTACAATATTCTTAGATATTAGATTCCATTTAAATAATTTTAAGATGATAATTTATTTGAGTTGTTTATTTAGTAAATCAATAAAAATGGAAAATAATTTCAAAAATATCTGTCAAATGAACAATCTATAAATCTATTTGTATGAAAAATGTTCAAATTTTTCTTGAAAATATTATTATCTTTTTTATTAAATCGAATAATTATTTGTGCAAATCCAAAATAATAAAAATATCCTTATTTCCCATTTTATTATTCGTTTTCATTATTTAGGGTTTGCCCAGATAATCTTTTTATTTAATGTAAAGCTTTTTCAGTTAACTTTAACTAATTAGCTTTTTTGCAAATAACATTTTGTATAACTTATCAGTTTTTTAGAAAAAAAAAACTTTCTGACAAAGTCTGTTAGAGTACAATGAATAATTTATGATGGCTTAAACAAAAGCATTGCGCCACCTCGTGGCAATAATATATCGTATAAAAAACAAAATCATTTCACATTAGATTCCAAAGAATTAACAATCGTTCACTGGTTTAATGATTTATAAGCAGTAGTTTTTAAGAAATACTGATTTTTTTAGTGCTTTACTATAACAAATAAAAGAGAAGAACATAGGTTGGTTTTTATTAAAAATAAATGAAAGGATAAAACGTCGATATTGATAAAATATTGAAGAAAAGTATTGAATGTTATAATTCAAAGCAAAAAGAATTAGAAGAAAACTGGATATTTAATAGATAAAAGTTGAGATTTAATGAAAATATTTACAGAAGGTTAAGTTTTAAAATAACAGCTTGTTAAAAATATCAACAACTAAATCATAAAAGTATTTGTGTTGATGGATATTCAAAGATGTCCTCTTTTTATCGTTCTGTTCCTTTTTGGCAATTTTTCTCCGGTGAAACTTCAACAATCAACGAAAAGATACACAAATGATTTCTTAGTTACACTAAAGCCGCCGAAAAATAATCAAAACTTGCTACTTGCCCATTGGTTGGCTAATAAACATGGTTTTGTTAACCATGGCCAGGTATTTATTTCCAAAATCATTGTGTAGTCTATCTATAAAAATTAACTCGATTTGTTTTTGGATACAAATAATCTTGTCCTAAAAATAGTTGTTGGTGTAATTAGGTTGAATTTAACAAAATTCAGATAAACGATGCTACAAAATTGATAGAAAATACAGTTTAGATATATATATAGTTAAAAATACACTTTATCTGAAATAAGATTTACAGTATCTAATAATATCGTATATGTTGGTATTTATTATTGAAAGATGTCTTTCCCTGGTGTAGATTGTATGTACATATAACTTTTTTGATTTAGAGCGTCGTTTTGAACCAAATTTCTTAAAATAATAAATTTTAACGATAGTTTCTTATGCTTTAATGAAATAATCTATCTTTTTAATAGGGGGAGCTTACAAAAAACTATTTTTAATTCTCCGGTTGAACAACAACAAAATTTGATTGTTATTTGAATTTACTTTTTAGAAAATAGCTAAAATAAGAACTAACGCTTGTTACATAAAACAAAAATTGAAAAAACTTTTTAATGCTATATGGACTATTTAAGTAAAAAAACGTTTAAGACTTTTCCATAATCTATTTGTAAATAATGTTAGATAAATTCTTACTGAAATAAAACTCACTACGACGATATGTTATAATAAAATAATTCTTTATCATTCAATAATAAAAATAATTACATAAAATTAATTGCAACTTTACATATGAATAACCTCAAGGGTTTAAAGACTAAAATCAAAAAATTTTTAAGCTTCCTATGATTTTTTTTCTAGTTAATTTGTAAAATGAGAAGAAAACCGGCCAAGATTTTTTAATATTCAGCTGTTTTAAACGTACTTTGTCTTAAACTATTAGATTTTCTTCCACTAGTCAAAACTTATTCAAAGAACGTATAAGCTGAAAACTATTTGTCCATGAATTACCTTTAAACACAGATTAGTTTATAATATCATTAATGATAACCATTGAAATAATTATATATTTTAACTGAAAAATGTATTTGTTACAGGTTGGAGGCGAGCTTGATAAGTATCATTTTCGACACCATAATGTCAGGCCAATTTCAGTGACACCCAATTTACCACTTATTCTTAAACTTAGTCTGTCTGATCAGGTTAGTTTAAGAACTAGTTTTGTGGCTCATTAATTAATTAAGAGGTTATCAATTAAGTAAACATTAGTGTAACTATAAAAATCGGAGTAAACAATGATACCAATAAGAAAAAGTAGGTATTTTTGTTTTTGATAGAAAATCATAAAGTAAATATCAAATCGAAACTTGTCTATCAAAAACATCATTGTGTTGACTTTTGAGTTTGATTATAAATCTAATAATTAAAAGATTAATCTTATTTTTAAAACAAAGTCAAATTTGAACTTTTAAAATGAAAACCTTAAAAGGTTTAAGATAAAAAGATTGATTATTACTTTAAAAATAAACGTTTTATGTATATGTGAGTACTAATCTAAAATGTTGACAAAATAAAATAAACAAAATAAAACTAATTTAATATCGTTTGTGGTATAAGTATAGCTTGTCATCAAAATTGTAAACTAAATTTTAATGCTTTTTGTTTTGTTTATTTTGAGAAGATTAAAGAAAGAAAAGTGACCAACATACTTTTAGTTGTTTGTTTTTTTATGAAGTAACATAGTATTATTTAAGCTTTTGTTATGAGAGCTTTGGTTTGTAGACCCTTCAAAGCCTTTTACATCCTCCTTGTCACAAAATCTAGATAATAAATAAATTTAAGTTGACTTGCTACCAAGGCCATTACAACTCCTTGGGTAACAGAATGAGGCCTCAAAAACTCTAGTAAAATGTTGTACTTAGTAGTGAACTTGATAAAAGTTAAGTATAATATTAGAAAAATCTATGAATAATATCAATTTTATCTAAACTTGACACTAGAAGCACCAAAGAGCTTTTAATTAGTATTTTGACATTTTTAATCAATGAATTTTTATTTTCACATCGATTCACATGATTTGGTTAAGCTTTTCAATTTCATCATTTTTGGAAAACTTGCAAAATTTAGTAACTTATCTATCCAAAATACTTTCTTCAGGTTAAGAGAGTTGATCAACTTGAAGGTTATAACCGATTAAAAAGAGGTTACGGAAAATCTAAACATCTATACAAAGGTCAAGATCCCTTATATGCTTTTCAATGGTATATTGTAAGTTATTAGAAATCTTTTTTGATTTAGTTTTTTACTTTAATCTGTAAAACTTGTATTCTGTAAACCGTTGTATTTTAATAGAATTTACAGTAATTTCAATAAAATTTCTATTTGTCAACGACATTTATAATAATTTAAATCCTTATGAAATCTACCTATCATCATAATGAAGATAAAAGTTCATAATCAATTTTGTAGAACAATACTGGGCAAGCAGGTGGAAGCCCTGGTCTTGATCTTAATGTAAAGCAGGCTTGGGATATGGGTTACACTGGAAAAGGAATCACTGTTGCAATTATGGATGACGGTATAGATTATCTGCACCCAGATTTACATGATAATTATGTGAGTATATTGTCTTATTTTTTTATTTACTCAGTGTTACTTAGTTAATGGAAGTCAAAATAGAATTCTAATCAAAGTCAAACTTTTAGAAAGGTTAGTAAAAATGTGGCTAAGAAGTCTGGTGAGAAAGTTTTCCTTTTATCAATAAGCTGACATTAAATAGAAAGTTATTAGCTGCTTATTTACATCAGTTAGATTGAAGATCGTTCTTTTTTAGTTGAGACAAACTTTATTAATGTAAATATTTAAACGAAAGCCAAACAAAAAGTAAAAAGAAACTTCAACTTTAGCAACAAAATATGATTAACTCTAATAACATTTCACAATCGCTATATTACTCATACACACATAGAGGAGTAACACGATGTTGAAACGAATTATTCACGTAACGAGTTATTGTGCTACGAGTGATTCCACCTCTATGGCGAACAAGATTCGCAGTTAGATAAGAATCAAGTAAAGTTCTACGTTTAGACTCATCTAATTTACCCCATTCTAAAATACAGCTTGTGTCATCAAATGAGAAAAGGACATCACGCACTAGCCTTTTTACAAAATGTGAAAGAACGCATATCAATATGTTTTCTTCAGTTTGCGTCCTCTCTAACCATGGTACAGTCGATATTACGTCAGCAGCAGTATAATTGGCAAATCCACACGGAATACGTGATTTCAAGATGACATTTAGACGTTCTGTGATGTTAGTGATACGAGCTAATTCTTGATATATCTCGTTTCGTCTCTTTTGACAAAAGTCAGTTCTTTGAGCTCCTCTATTTCTTCTTCTCTTTTTTCTTCTATTTCTTTCGCTTCGTCTTTTCTTCTTCTTCTTCCGTTTTTTGATTACAGGGGATAGTAAAAAATTGATGACTCGTTTGCAAGCGCGTTGTGATAACGACGCTAACCCGTGACGTACCACCCACAGCTGTGAACGTATGTTCATTGTCCAGCTTCGCTTTGTCACTTCTAAGTAGTGGACTTTGTATCTCAATGATGATATCATAAATCGTATGAAGTAAGCACCAGTCTGGTCACATGATTCTGACAAGTTGACTTGATCCAAATATATCCAAGGGTGGTTGTGACACACATCAACATTTGCTTCAAATTGCATTCTTCTTTCTCGATGCATCTTACAAGCAATGACTCTTCGATTGTGAACTGATAAGTAAACATCATTTGATATGTGACGTAAAAAAACCTTTCGTGTGTGATTAGTGGTTTCATCATGATATAGTTCAATGCTGGCTGTAAAAGGCTCAAAGGTTTAGAAGATCTAAAACTTAGAAAAAGATTTAACTAGTTCACCTTTTGAATGGTTTGAGAGAGAAGTTGACTGAAGAAAACCAAAATGAAGAATTGATGTCATGTCTCCATCAATGATTGGATAGATTGATAGATGACGACTATGATCTTTCAAAGTGATCACGACACGAGAACTTCTACTTCGGACTTTCCAATATGACCCCTCAGTCAATCGTAAACTAGCCGTCGTGTTTTGATTGGGTGATGACATAGTGACGTTGCAATTGTACGCGAAGAGAAGAAGGTAGAATGTGGCGAAGCTCATTTTGCCCCGAATTTCGATTCACACATCATTTCATTAGTGGGACATGCAGTGATTTACTACTAATCTGCTGAAAGAATTGACGGTTAATTGAAGAAAATAATATCAGATAAAAACTCTACATCAGTAAAGACAGATTATTTCATCAACATAGTTTTGAGATCTTTGCATTAGACTAGTCGGATCTCAAGAAATCTCATAAAAATAATCTCTTCAAATTGATAAACGTGCTGAAAATGAAGATACAATTTTTTGAAGATTTAGATATGATCCATATGTATACAAAAGTAAATAAAGTATGAACTGAGACAAAGGTTTATAATGATATAAAATCTCACTGATTGGACAGATCAATCAAACTATAAAACTAATAACTCTTTGCTAAAAGTTTTCTTGAAATAATGGAAGATAATAAACTGATTTGGATAATTTTGCGGTTTTTAAAGTTATTTGTTTGAAGCTAAAACGTAATTATAAGTCATAAAAACTATAAAAACTAAATTTCATTTGTTTAGCTAAGTAATTATATCAGTTTAGTATTTGTCAATTCTTTGCTTAATCTTCTTTTTAAAGAAACAAAAAATTGTGGAAAAAAGGTACAAAAATTGAGGAAAAAAATAGAACGATTATTTAAGAATTAGTCCAATTAAATGAAAATATTTTATATTAGGATATATTTTAATGATTTAAAAATTGTTTAGTTCAAGTTCTCATAGTCAGTGTTTGTTTTATAAGAAATTATCTTTGAAATTATGACACTATAAGGTGCTTCAAATATGATTTTGGAAAATGATAAACTTAATTTTACAATAATGATTTTCAAAAATTGTCATTTGTGCTATTATTCAAAAAAACTATTTCATCTATTTTCTTTGAAAATCTTTTCAATTTCTATAATTACTTTTTCAATTTTTCAAGATGCAATTAATAGAATAATCATGAAGTAAGTTTTAATTTTCTATAATGGAACAAATGTTTGTTTTACAGTCATTACCTGCCTTTACTCATCTATAAAATTAAAAAAGTTCCTTTTTTCGTCAATCTTTTCAAATTATCTGCCATTAAAGTTTTGATATTTCTGTCGTCACTATAACAACCCTAAAAGCTAGTAGATGACCAATTATAGATCAGTCATGTGACCATGCTGTTGTTCTACTCACATAAAAATAAACCATCGTAAACACCTCCTTAGTGACGTCACTACACTGCACACCTGCATACAACTCACAAGCAGAATTTGAAATGGAAGCAGCAAATTGTTGGCACTTTTTGTGTGAGAAGAAAAGGAAGAACTATGTTGAATGTGTTGTTAAAGTTGTGGTATAAACCAAAAGCAAACAGGTTGGATAAAAAGTCATAAAAAATCTTTTGTTCAAATCCATAATCTTTAATTTTAACCCTATGTTGTTAAATTGCTTTTTTAGGGGATACTTTCAAAGGATTTTCGCAGCTGATCGAAAATAACAAAAGATCCCTGAGTTTTATGACGTTATTAATCTCACCGCTGTACATATTGGCCCTTACTTTGATTTACGCCACTAGACTATATAAACGATTGACGTTTAGCTTACGCGACCAAATAAATGTTTTTTTATCATTTTAGTTTTAATATCGCTGATTTGAGTCTTGTGTGAAGTAATAAGGTGATAATTCAGTACCTTGAAAACTCCTCAACTAATACTACCAACTGTCTTGTGTACAAACGTTTCGCATAAAGGTCTAGACTTACAAGAAGTACCATATTGCAAATAAGGGCGTTATTGTAGCGATTAAGCTCTTAAAATCTGTTTTAGCAAGTTTATAAGTTTTCTATGCTAAAAGTCGAAATGGTTTTGTAGGATTTTCCAAAACATTGGAAAAGGCAAACTAAATGATTTTGCAAAATTCTTTGTCTGGTTACGTTTTATGATTTGATTGTCAATTTTATGATTGTTTTGCAGAATGCCAACGGTAGCTATGATTTCAGTGACAATGATCCTTACCCTTACCCACGGTTCACAAAAGATTGGTTTAACAGGTTTCACATTCATTTATTACATTTATTTATAGATATTATCTCTTACATAGAACTTTGTGGACTTATTTTCTAATCAAAGGTGTTTACTAAAAACATTTAAAAATTGATATGATATATACTTCTTAAATTACATTAGGTTAACAGTAAATAAAACGCAACATTTTTTTAACTGCTGCAGTTTATTACATTACCTACTCATCCATTAAATGCCTTTATGCTCACGTGACCATAAAGATTAAAAATCGTTCAGTATATTTTAATGTACAAAAAGTAATTCGCTGATATACGCCAGCAAAGATAATGAAAAGTTTGTAAATTGAGTTACTAAATTTAGATTTTTATTGAAAGTTATTTTTGTGATTATTTTATTGATATCCTTTTATCTGTATTATAATAAGTTTTAAAACTCTATAAATCAAAAACCTAAAGTTTGTAACTAAGAAGCAGAAACAAGCAATTAGTCAAAAACAGAAATATTTAAAATAACAAAAAAATCTTTGCTGATTGAAATACAAAACAAAAGATCAATCACTAAAATAAAACTTGTAATAAAAACACTTCCAATATTAGAAAAACTTATGATTAAAAGAACATTTAAAATAAAAATAAAAATTTTATCGACTTTATGTTTGTCTTCACATACCTTCATCTAGTCATGCATCAGCAGTATCCAGAATTTTACAATATTTTTTACTATTAAGTGCAAAAATATTATAGATCAATTCGATTTGTCACTTAAGAATAGAATGATTGAATTTGAGCAATTAGTTTGACTTAGCTGAAAACTCAGTTCAGGTTTTGTATCAATATGTTTATCTTAATTAAAATTTAATTTTGACTTTTTATCTATAAATTTGAAGCAATTTTTATCATATATCTAGTTAAGTAAAAATATAGCAACGTATAGCTATCTAAATGTTTGTTGTTTCTGATGTTTGTATAATTTGAGCTGAAATAATAACACCTTAAAAAATAAATTGAAATTTTTTTCAACAAAATCTCAAATAAAATAGACAAAAATGAAATGTAGATATGTTTGTACAGCCATGGTACTCGATGTGCTGGGGAGGTGGCAAGTATTGCAGATAATGGAATCTGTGGTGTTGGTGTTGCATATGATTCAAACGTTGCTGGCATTAGAATGTTAGATCAACCGTATATGACTGACGTCATTGAAGCAAATTCAATGTCTTACAAGCCTAATATCAACCATATCTACAGGTTAGTCATTTACATTTTTGATTATTAAAACATTTTTAGCTTTAAAAATCTTCAATTAAAAGTAACCTCAACTAACCTTTATATAAATTAAATTTGTTTGAAATCGATTTAAAAAAAAAATTAAAATTTGAAATTATTTTTACGTATCTAGTGCCTCCTGGGGTCCTACTGATGATGGAAAAACAGTAGACGGACCTCGTGAGCTTACATTAAGAGCTATCGTCAATGGTGTTAATAAGGTGATCTGAAGTATTAAAATCAATCAATAAAAAGCTACATGAAACATATTTGCTTTTTGTATCAATTCATTAAAATGATCCAACTGCCTTTTTGCAGGGAAGGAATGGGTTAGGGTCAATCTATGTGTGGGCGTCTGGTGATGGAGGAGAGAATGATGATTGTAATTGTGATGGATATGCAGCGTCAATGTGGACAATTTCAGTAAATTCAGCAGTCAATGATGGAGAAACTGCTCTTTATGATGAAAGTTGCTCTTCGACTCTTGCATCAACATTCAGTAATGGCCGAGGAAATAGAAAAGGTTCTGGAGTGGTGAGAAAAGCGTTTTATTAAAACGGTGACATTTATTAGCTAAGTTAGCTTCAATTTGCTCTGACCACAACTGTTAGGCAATTCTAATGACGTACATAGTGGCATCAACTTATCGACTTTTCTTTTCTAATACCATCTTGTGTTAACAGAAAAACAGAAGTATTGATTTGTAGAATAGAAACTGTCTAGCAATAATAAATCGATCATTGTCTGGTCCTGTATTTATTTAGTCAAGTTTTAAATTCAGGCAACCACTGACCTTTATGGGCAGTGTACCTTACGTCACTCAGGAACATCAGCAGCTGCTCCAGAAGCTGCAGGCGTTTTTGCTCTTGCTTTGGAAGCAAATCAAAACTTGACATGGAGAGATGTGCAGGTTTGTGTTACTAATTTGTTGGCTTATCAAATAAATAATGTAAACAATATTTGTTTTTATCTTTAAAAGAACATTCGAAAAGTGCTTTAGTATTGTTGCCGCAATTTTGAGCCTGATTGTCTTAAATGTCAAAACGTAGAAGTTTCCATTTTTATATTTTTAATTTTTTTTGTTGAAAAAAATATTGAAAAATTATCCCTTTTTTAATAATTCAAAAAAATCATTTTATATAATTTAGAAC
This sequence comes from Pegea sp. RAD2-039, assembly GCA_034620365.1. Classification (NCBI taxonomy): domain Eukaryota; kingdom Metazoa; phylum Chordata; class Thaliacea; order Salpida; family Salpidae; genus Pegea; species Pegea sp. RAD2-039. Next base: position 3,790,972 of record JAQGEQ010000192.1, read on the forward strand.
AAACATAGAATAACATTTTGACAATTTTTGTAGACAGCCCCTTTAAAATAACTATTGACCGAGATTGACTGTTCAAAATAACTTCTTTTGAATTTCGAAAGACTGCTGTTTAATCAATAACTTTTAATTGAAAATGAAACAACTTAAAACTTTCAATTTTGAATCAAAAATAAAATAAATTAATAGCATATAAGCATTCAGTTCGTCTACAGCATCTGACTGTTCTAACATCAACACCAAACCTGCTTCATGACCAACTTCATCAGTGGCAAGTTAATGGAGTTGGACTTAAGTTTAACCATCTTTTTGGATTTGGTGTTCTTAACGCTGGCAATATGGTACTAACTGTTTAAAGATGCTTTTTCTGACAGATCAATTCACTTAAAAAAAGGAAATCTAATTTTCAAATTTTCAGTTTTTTAGAAATACTAAATTTTTTCTAAATATTTGCTTTTATTTTTGGTGCTTGATCTAAATCGAGCAAATTTATCATGATCAAATCGTTTGTCATCAAAGATATTTAAACGTATTCGACATACTGTCAAATGGAAGAAGTAGATTTATGAAGAATACATTAAGATAGAAAAATTATAATTAATTTAAAGGACATATATTTTACTTTTGAAGGTTAGAACTGCGGTTTCATGGAAAACTGTTCCTCCAAGGTTTCGGTGTTCTGCTGGAAGAGTTACAATCCCAAAAAAGATACCTACAACAGGTGTATTAAGGTTAAAAATTAAGTCTGATGGATGCCGTGGATCGAAGAATAACATTCAGTACCTTGAACATGTTCAGGTTTTTATTTATACAAATAAACTTTAACACAAACAGCAGGCCACAGAATAAAAACAACTTTTTTTCATATTCAAGTCTTTTCTCACTATTGATTCTTCTCGAAGAGGTGATTTGAACATCAATTTGACTTCACCGCTTGGAACTAAATCAATGTTGTTGAACCGCAGACCAAATGATGACGACCAAATAGAAGGTTTTAAGAGGTAAACATATTTTGATCGTTTGGATGAATGGCATAAAATTATGAATTTAAAATTTGATTTTACTTGTAGTTGGCCATTTATGACTACTCACACTTGGGGAGAGGATCCGGCTGGTGAATGGATTTTATCAATCGGTTTCAAGGGGTCAAGCCAACAAACAGGTGGCTATAACTCTATGATCTATTGAAATAAATTTTCGAAACACAAAAACAAGTTTATCTACTCAGGACTTTTAAGTGAATGGGAACTTGTTCTTTATGGTACACAAAAAGCTCCCTATATCGATGAAGTTATCAGAAATAGCAACTCAAAGTTAGCAATTTCTAAAAAACTTGAATTTGCTGAAGGACTTCTCCATGATCTTGAAGAAGAGAGACGCGACAGAGATTAAGTTTTGTATCAAATAAAGTAAATAATACGTAACCATTTTGTATTTGTCTATCCTTTTTATATAAAGCTTTGGTACATTATAATCATAGTAAAACCAAATTTCTATCATATCTAAGCGATTAATATAATTTGTATATAATTTTATCAATTATAACAGCTGCAGCTCGTTTTCGAATATTGAGTAAATAATTTTTATTGTAAACTATTTCAAAATCATCTCGTAAAACATTAAAATACTTTTATGAATAAATCTTTTCATGTTTTGCTGTTTCGCTTGCACAAAAACCTATAAAAACAGGTTTAAATTATCAAGAGCATAGTATTTATTCGTGTAAAGTTTGGAAAATGTGATAGAATAAATTTTGCTTCAGGTTTAATTAATTATTTATAACTGATCTAAGTAATTAAATACAAATATGATTATACTAAGTTTCAAATTTAAGTTTAATGGTTTAGTTTATCATTTTATTAGTAATCAGTCTTTACAAATATAAAAAGTTTAAATTCTGATTTGAATTTTTGATAATTTTAAGAAAATTGAATAAAGGTTCTTAGAGATTTTATTTATGTAGCTGATTTGTAATGCTACGAGGCTTACTTTATATCTAAAATCGATCTCAGACTAATATGTCACTTCTTTTTAAGCCAAAAAGCTGCTGTTATTTTTAATACTGCATTTTCAATTTTGCTTAAATTTCTACATTGATGATATTTTTAAATTTACTGTTTGAAATTTTCTGAAAAGTAATTAAATATTCTGTTTATTACTTTTCAGTTAGAACTTTGAGCAAAATTTAAAGTTTTTATTTAAAAATTGTAGAATTTGCAAGAAATCATTTTAGCAAACGAAAGCAGCTAAAGAGGCTTGTCGTAAACCTTTTTATTAATCAAAAAATAAATATTATGAAACCTTTATGAGAGTAAATATAGATTTAAAGTTAGATAAGACTTATTTTCTATCTAAATGTATATTTTTACTTTTTTTTTTCTTATTATAGCTTAGTCATGGGCTTCTACTGTTAATAATTTTATTTTTATCTCATTTTTGAACTATTTTATTTTCTTTAAGCTTCCTTTATGTCTGCTTTCTTTAATCTTATATTGCCAAAAGCTTTTACTAACCTGAAAATTTCTAAATAAGTTCTATACTTGTATACAAGAGTGAAAGGTGCCAGTGAACAAAATTTTAATACTTTTTCATCCAATATTAAAAATTGTTTCGTCCGTTTACGAAGTGTGACGGTAATCATACTCGCCTTACTTTCCGTTTGAGTCCGGGCGAACACATATTTCCGACAAGAAAAAGTCCACTAAAAGCCCGAGCAGAAGGGCCTTGTTAGTATGTTATATAACAATATCATTATCCAAAAGTTCTACTTATTCAATAAGGTATATGTTATTGATAACCATTAAAGCCATCTTCAAATATGTTTGTATTTATTGTTACTTAAAGTAGAGCTACAGTTTTGAAATGATTTCTTATAACTTCGAAAAGTAAGCATAAACTCAAAGTAATAAACTTAAAGATGATAAAAACAATTATGAAGCTAAATACTATTTCCATCTTAAAATATTCAAATAATGCGACAAGAAAAGGTCCACAAAAACCTGGGTCTTGTTAGTCTGGTTATTGACAACACTTCTAGAGGACGCTGAACTCTGGACTTAAAGCTGAAGTTGAAGCCTCGTAGGCAGTTAGTTACTGTACTTAGTGTCATTCTGACAGCTCCTACGACTCCAGCCAGGAGTATCTGCATCAGTTCGTTAACTCCACTGCATAACCTTATTAGCGTGGAGCACAGAATCTTACTGCATGGACAGCAACTAGATCTCCATAAGTTTTGCCCTAACTTACATCATAGTTGACCCCGGCTAAAGCATGCCATAACAAAATTAAAAACTGTTTTTAAAGAAAATTCAAGATATAATATCAACTTTAAGCTGTGTAATAGTACTTTTAAATGATTTTAATTCAAAGTGCTCTTAAACTTAAAACTGTTAAGTTTGTACTTGATTGTCTCCAAGCTAAGGAGAGCTTACTTAAATACTTCCAAAGTATAATCATGTAAAATATTTTGGTAAGTTTAAGGTACATTCAACTAAAGAATTATCTATTAAGAAAAGGAATTACAAAAGGTAGGACGATACGAAGCAACCACAAGGCAATATATTGATGGAACCTTACAGTGGTATTGCCCGGAGGAAAATAGGATAAACATTAGTATTAAGAAAACTAAAGATTGAGAGAAGAAGCTTCCAGAGGCGTGCTAGGTTTTTAACATGTGCATATATGAACGGAACTCCTCGCCCAAGATTCCTTAGCCCCAATCAAAGAACACCTAAAAGACGTAATTGATTTTCGTTTTATTTAAAGCATGACTGTAAATGAAAAATTATTCAGCTCTTAAAGCGAACAAAAAAATATAGCTGTAAATGGATAATTAAAAGGTCTTTAGTACAAAGCTTAACATACTTAATGTAGGAAAAATACCAATACTGCTGTGATATAATTAGATCATTATATGTTATATATTACTTGTTAACAAAATTAATTAATTCATATTTTCAACACAATCCTAAAAAGGATGATTTGGACGTAGTGATTGAGTCGAGAAGAATATTCCAAACCATGGTTACCCGATTGAACAAACTTTTAGTCCATTGGACGTTATTAAAGTTGTTTAGTGGGTTAACTATGAACGACGATCTAAAAATGAGCTTAAAGAGACTGTTTTTGTACGAAGAAAGAAGAATGCCACATACTAGGGAAAAATTTCCTGGAAAACAATCTTTGAACGAATTTAAACTTTATATATTTTTATATATTAAATTTTTATAAGATAAGAAATTCAAATGAAGGAATTGAACTCTAATTTGGAATGGATGTATACAGTGTCCAAATACTTCCAGTCTTTACAGATTTAAAATTTTTTTATGAAGTGGACCAATTTTAAGTAATAATTTAAGTTACTAGTCCATTTTAAATCTTTAGAGATAAAAATGCCTAAATCTTTAATGACCGAATACTGGGAAATTTTATTGCTTCTTATAAAAATCTCCAAAGAATTATGCATCAGAAAATGAATAGTTTATTTATTGACAAATGGAAATATTTGTCAGTAGCTAGCTGGAGTTGTCTCGATTGAAGCAGTAGGTTAGTAGACTCCAAATAAGATTAAAGAGTAACTTTAGTACTAGAAATCTCGGCATCATCGGCAGAGAGAATTAAATTTCCATAATAATTTAGTGATGAAGAATATTCTGTAATATAATTGATGTAAATATTAAAAAAGAGCAAATAATGCTACTTTGGGAAGCACCACTAAAAACCCGACAAAAATTGAAACAGAGTTATTGATGGTGATTTTTTGCCTATCTTAAAAAGTGCTCAATCCGAAAGATAAGAATAGGGTTAGTATGATATTAAACTGCCTAAGAGTTTCAACTAGAATGTTATTTATGTTTGAATAGTTTTTTTAGGATTACTACCACTGGTAGAGACAGGACATCAACTGATCAACCTTGCATCCTTAGAACCCAAACTGATATTCTGCAGAAATTGAACCGTCTTAATAAAAATTATTATTTTAAATAAATGGTCACATTGCCAACATTGTGATTTCTATACTGTGATTATTTTTATATATCTGACATTCTATATAATTATTTGCTGTTATATTGTATAGGAACTACTGAAATGCGATAACTGTTACATCTTTTTCCTTCGATATTTTCAACTTGATTATATATAATGAGTGTTATTTTTGAGAATGTGTGTTAGCCAGCGTAGCTCTCTTTAGATAGATAAAGCGCTCAACAAAATAAAAAAGATTTTTTAGAAATCAGAAATGATAAACTGGTTGCAGGTGGAAGAGATGAAAGAATTGACTGATCAGAGTAGCAACTTGTTAAATCCTGAGGTGTTACAGAACAAAAGATCCAAAATGGAACTTCAAGAGTGAATAATTTCATGAATATACAGAGTTGGAGAGTTATTTGTAAAATTAAGAAAGAGATTATTAGCAGAGTCCTTTAAATATAGGGCGATAATCCAGTTTATGCTAGGAAGCTTAAAATATCCTGACAAGTAAAAAGATATTACCACTATGCATGGTATGTCTAATAATATTACAGATACCAGATTGTATTTGTCCATACTGTCTTCGCTCTAAAGATATCTGAAATCACTCAACATTGCAATTACTCAACCAGCAATTGGGAAGATATCGCAGCCGATCGCTTCGAATAATATTGCAGATACCAGATTGTATTTGTCCATACTGTCTTCGCTTTAAAGATACCTGAAATCCCTCAACATTGATACCAGCAATTGGGAAGATATCGCAGCAGATCGCTTCGATTGACGTTTTTTTCTCTGCAAAGAACTCAATAATAGAAAATAAACCTAGCTTCGATGAAAATGAAGAATTCATAGAAACTTTTAGCTCTTTTGCTTTTCTTTGTATCTTGATTTTTTAGTTTGTTTGCATCTTACTGTGTTTTGCTTTACTTTTAACATCATTCATCACCTATAGCACATTCAGTATGACCGTTCTCGGTCGAAGCAGGCCTTATTATTAAGCTAAGACCATAATTGTAGCTTCTGATAGGCTCCTTGTGGTGTAAGATAAGCTAGAAAAACAATTAATGTAATGAAGTATAATTATTTTTGATAAAAATTACTTATTAACTGATTTAAATTTTATTCTTTCATCTTTATTGATAAAAAGTGAAAATAATCAATAAGTAAAATTAATGAGCTTGCCAATATAAATGAAAATTAATTTTGATCATTAACTAAAGCATCAAAAATAACAAATTAGCAAGGTAGTCTACAATCGTCGGTACTTTCATTCCAATGTGGAAAAAGTGAAATATATATTCAAATGTATTGGAACAATATACAAAAAATTGTATAAATGATAATTAATGGGTAAAAATGAAAAACATAAGTAATATTTTTAAATGAAAGTATTTTTGTACTAAATTTTATTGACCTTTTTTAGATTCTGCATTCAAGCTTATGAGGATGATGTATTAAATGAAAATTAAATTAAAATACTTTTGATAATTTAATTTTATTATAAAAATATTAATTATAAGAGCTTACTATTTTTAGAATTTTTTCAACAATCAATTTTTAATGGCAATGTCTTACCAATCGTTGAATGTAAAAGTTCACAACCTTTAAGATAAAAACGAAAAAAGTCACTCGCCAATAAAATGTATTTATACTTTTTTGTAAAACTGACATTATCATTATTACTAAACATTTACATAAATTGGCACATGCTTTATGACGTTTCATCATTAATAACAGTTATGACGTCACTATGGATAATCTTAAGCATTAATTTTTTCAATCATAATCAGCTAGCAATAAAAAACAAACTTAAGCTTAGTCCAGAAAACGTTCTACAAAATATATTAAGAGCCATTTTTTTGCTATCTTATCCTGTAAGCAACTTTTAAGCAATAAAAATGATCAATTTATTTAAATTCAGGTTGTTTTGTGATCGGACTAAATTCAATCGGCTTAGCTTTGCTCAATTAATGGTAAGTTATCACTGTTTATTATCTTTAAGTTGATTTTATTTTTTAAAGCTATTATTCGTAAACTATTTTATAAAAGTATACTTTAAGTTTTAGTCGAGTCATTCTATTTTTAAAGAGATAAATATTCTTTATAGAAGTTAGTTTGATCTTTTAAAAAGCTCTTCAATCCTAAGTGTGAAGATCAAATAATTTTGAGAGATTATAAAAGTTAATTCTGAATTCAACTCAATCAGTCTTTTTTTAAATATGTACCTTTCAAAATAAACTAAACTAGACTTTATTATACTCATTTTCAACTTATTATTGATTGATCTAAGAACTGATGACGCTAAATTTTTGTATTTTAATTTGCTTTCAGAGCTCGCAAGAATGCCCACAAAAAATGTTTAAGGTAAACGCTTCATTATCTTTTAATACTTGTACATAATTATTTGAGTGGTACCATTTTTTGGTAAAATTCGATCAATTATTTTATCGAGAACCTCCAAAGTATATAATAAAATATATAATGTTACTTTTAAAGTGTGCTAAAAGTTATATATATTTTGTATTATCCGTTCAATATGAACGCTACCTTAACATCAATTAGTTTATCTTTGCTAGATATCTGAGTTTATTAAATTCAAACTTTTCTGTAAATTATTAAATAATTTATTTGAAACTTCTTGCTATATCTACCTCTCAAAGTTTAGGACTAAAAACGTGTGTGGGTATATACTTAAATTCTAAATTTATGTAAAGATATTTAGTTTGTTTTATCATTCGTAAATCACTGTTAACTAAATTCTTTTATTTTCAGGCGTCTGAAATTAAGATTACAAGAACTGAAAAACTAAAGGAAAAGCCGACTAACTTAGACGAAACTATGTTTGGATCTATTTTTACAGATCATATGTTAACTATCGAATGGAATAATAAAGATGGGTGGAAAACACCTACTATCAAACCTATGGATGATTTGAACCTACATCCGGCATCTTGTGTACTTCATTATGCAAATGAGGTTTTTATTAAATATTTACTGATATTAGTGATAACTGGCATCTGCTTCAAGTTCTCGTAAGAAAGTATAATAAAGCTATAAAGATATTACGAATGGATTTAGATCTGCTGCTTTAATTATTTATTTTATTGGTTTGATTGATCATTTAAGTCATCATAATATGTTACAGCCATTTTTTAAGCTAAAAACTTTAAACTGCCATAAAAAAAATTTGAGAATCTATTGACTTTAATAGAAAAAATTCATTTTATGATATTTACAGTTTTAGTAGTTCATGTTACAACTGGTTATTGTAGCAAGACTCAAAAAATGATTACCTAATTTAAAGAATTTCAGATTTTTGAAGGAATGAAAACTTATATAACTCCAAGAGGTGGTATAAACATGTTTCGGCCTATGTTACATATGGACAGATTTGCAAACGGTGCCGAGCATGCATGCCTGCCTGTAAATAAAAAAATGTTTTTTCTTTATATTTAAATTAAGAAACATTAGTTTATGGAATATCTGTACAATACTAGCAAATGTTACTTTTTCTTGAAATTCTTTATTCATAGACGTAAAAAAATCAACAATCAAATTAATACTTGTTCTGTAATACTTAGGCTACAAATGCAAACTAATTGTGCTGAAAACTGAATTTTTTGAAAACTAATGATGTTAGCAAAAATGTTGATTATTTTTGCATTAAATTCAGTTTAATTTGGTTCAACCACTTTAAATTGTAAAGATTTATAACAATTAAAACGCTCATTGAAACAGAGATATGTATGAAATGCAATAAAGTTTAATTTTTAGACATTTGATAAGAATGAACTGCTCAAATGCATTTGTAAACTGATTGAAGTTGACCAAGAATGGATTCCAAAAAATGACAATCAATCATTATACATAAGACCAGCTTTAATTGGAACTGAGGTAAAGAAATCTAGCTTTTATTGATGATTTGTTGGTAACTCTACTTACTTAAGTGAAGATGTTAACTTGACAAATTGTAATATTACTAAACGAGTTTTGATTTTTTAAGAAACAAAAATACTCTTATTTGCAAGCTCTATTTTGAAACTTTATGTTTTGTAGCCGAGTTTTGGTGTCAAACGACCAACCAAAGCGTTACTATTCTGTCTGTTAACACCAGTTGGTCCTTACTTCTCAACAGGATGCTTTAAACCAATTTCTTTGCTGGCTGATCCTAAGTATGTTAGAGCAAGTAGAGGTGGTTTTGGAGCTTATAAATTTGGAAGGTATACAAAAAGCTGTTACAGATTGAGACTTTGAAAAAAATTATCAAAAAGGAATATTTTTAACTCTAACATTAGTATTTTTCTTTTGCTTTAAAATAAGTCGTAAGAAAAAAAACTCACTTAATTATTTTATAAAAAAAATATGTGTCTTTGAAAGAAAGCAAACTACAAATTTGTAACCAAAAATATGTAATTAAATAGATTCAAATTCTTAGATTAATAATCATTTTTTAATTAACCCATTTTTGTCAACCTACTTAAATTTTGGCAACCTTTTAAAGCAATTATGGACCAACTGTATATATATACGAAAAGGCAAAGCAATTAAATTGTAATCACGCCTTGTGGCTTTATGGAAATGAACAATTAATTACAGAAGCTGGGACGATGAATATTTTTATTCATTGGATCAATGAACACGGCAGTAAGAAAACAAAAAATAAACCCCTGCAAAGTCTAGTCAATCTAAACACCTTTTTGAACACTTTATTAAATTATTTATCTTATATCTAAACAAGTGTTTAATATATGTTTATATGAATATAAGATTTAGGTATTATCAAGCAACCATTAATGTAATTGATAACTATTCTCTTTGAACAAATTACGAACATTTTCTTAATTTGAGTTGTAAACTAATATATAAGATATTTCTTAATATTTTAAGCTGAAGAACTCTTGACGATGGGCTTAGATGAAGGAATAGTTCTTCCTGGAATTACTCGTCAATCTGTCATTGATATTAACAAATTTTGGGGAACATTAAAAGTAACAGAACGCTCTTTGAGCATAAAAGACTTTTGCTGCGCTGTAAGAGAAGACAGAGTAAGTAATCAACCCCATTTGCAATCATTTTGTATAGAGTAGATTATTTCACTTTATATGTTAGTTATATCACTCTTATAATATGATAAATTAGATGTTGTAGCAAATTCTATCAGGAGCTTCAAAACTAACAGACTACTTTAGTAAGTGAAAGAAATAAAAAGGCTTTTATGAATAATGAAGGTTTATGTAGCAATGAATCACTTGAAATCTTATTTAGTTTAGCACCAGTCCTACTTGAAAATATTAATCATTTTCAAAACAATATACAATTATCGTTTCTTACATATTGTAAACCTAAGTATATTTTGGCTTGTTGTATTTAATTCTTTTTTTCATGTAATATAAAATGTATACATCATTTTTTATGTTAGATTTGCAAATGATGAGTTCTGTGTGACTTTTTAGGTGTTTGAAATGTTTGGTACAGGAACAGCATCTGTTATAGTACCAGTAAATCGAATTGTTTACCAAAACCAAGATTACTGTCTTCCTGAAAATGGATTTAAATTGGCTAAGTGCATGTCTGATACTCTCAGCGATATTCAAGTGAGAAAAAGAATTATACAAATACATTTTGAGTTTTATTTTTCTAATCATATTTTAGTATGGGAAGGTGGAACATGAATGGAGTTATCAAGTGGGTCAGCTCACTACATGTTAATCATCAACGTTTTAATATTATATCCAAAAGATGCAATAAATAAAACTTCGATTTTTAATCTATTTTGTCTTGAAGATGAAAGACTTTAAATTTCAAACGAGTTTCAAACACGATTTCAATTAAAAAATAATTAAAATTTTTCGTTTAATTTCAAAAGTTAATTTCTAAACGTTTTTAAATCAAAAGGTTGCCTGTAAATTTTTTTAAGTATATTATAAAAAACTGAATCATAACTCTTGCTTTATCTTATGTACACAATTTGTTTGCTAGCTAGCAAGTATACTTGATGCTAAAATCAATATTTAAACCTCAAAAACTAGTTTGTGAAAGCCAAACAACATTATTGGTCTTATATTAGTGCTTCAAACATTTTTAAATATCAAAAAATATATACAGAAAAAATGCAACTGATTGAAATGAACTATAAGAATATCAACACAACTAAAAGCTACTTTTTCAACTGATTCTTACTTTTAAGTTGAAGCTATCGAGCTTTCTAACTTTTAAAACCAAATAGTGTCTTCATTTGTCAGTTGTTGTTAATCGTTTAAACAAAGTATCAGAAAAACTTTGAGAATAGTGGAAATGAGCCAAGAAGCGAAGAGATGAACTATTTTATTGAGTTTATAAGTGCTATGATAAACACAGCTAGTGCATTAAGGGTACCATACTCAAAATAAAAAAAGATTACAAAAATCAAATGATATCTGAAGCTATATTGTTTTTACAAATTGTAATTTACTGATATATAACATTAATACTTTTGATTCAGTTTATAAAATATTCCATTAGTGTGCAACTTTATATGATTTGATGCTTCTTGAGGTGGTAGATATACATCGTAAACAAAAATACTTTAAAAATACAGATTTAAAAATTGTTAAAACATTAATAAGATTGGGGCAGATATGTTGGTGATTGATGATAAAATTGCATTTAAAAGCTTAAACAAAATTGATTTGTTAGTTTCACGTAAAAGTTTACTTGATTTTACGTGGTTTTTTAAATAAAATAATCTTCTTAAAGATTGGATGATGAAGAATCGTGATCTGAGCAATTGTCAACAGCAATGTAAGTCCAATCATGTTCAACTCTTCCAAACTAAAACAAAATAAAGTTTAGAGTCGAATATCTTAGCAGTAAGATTACTCATGATGAGTAGCCAAAATATCAATCAAAGAAACCTGTATAGAAGTGAGTTGGTTGTAGAGTCTGGAAGACAAACCCTCTGGGTCACATGGAATCAGTAGTTCTTCTTTCATATACAAAATCCGTTTGATGGGGCAAACAACACAAGCAGTACCAGCTCCAAACATTTCAATTAACTGTTTACAAGAAGTGATTAAAAATATCAAACTTTCTCTTAACATCACTTACTCGTTCCTCATTCAGAGCTTTTACCAGATCTCCCATCGTAACAACTCGCTCTGTCACTTTAAAGTCACCCCATTCCTTCGCTATTTCAAGAATCGATTGTCGAGTGACTCCAGGAAGAACAATTCCAGCATCAAGCGGCATTGTGGTGAGTTCTTTTTCTGTTAGTATCAAATGTGATGATCAATTTGAACCCCACAAGTCGGAACAAACCTCCATTCTCATTAATCCAATAAATAAACATGTTCATGGTTCCAACTTCAGTGATTTCGTGATCTTTTCCATACAGCCACAAAACCTGTTCACACCCTAGTTTGTTTGCTTGTTCCTGAATTCTTATTGTAGGGCCATAATTACTGTAAGCAAATCAAGGTGAGAGGATGTCTTGGAAAAGTAAATGAAAGTTTGATGCACAGCGAAAAACGAGGATTTTGAAGAGGCGCTGGGTGATATGAAATTCAATAAAACACAAACGCATCATTTCAGTTGTCCTTATTCACTTTTCTATTCTTATTTCCACGATTACAAAACAATGACGTAACTTGTTTTCAACAAAAAACAAGTTGGTAATCGATGTGTAAAGCTTTTTCATCTCTCACGTAAAATTGCATCATTAACACGAAGCCAGACAGACTTGAACAAAACATACAGCAGTGAAGCTTTGTAATAATTTCTTCAACTGAATAACCACATAAGGTACATAGAGTTGGCTATCATGTTCAACAGCTGATAAGATTAACAAAATTTCACCTCAAGGTCAAAGATAAAACCAACTGGTTGTTACTCACTACTTAATAAATAAAAAATAAAAACCTTCCAAGTTTGTAGGCACCAAATCCACCCTTGCTTGCTCGAACAAAGCTAGGATCGGCGAGTAGGGACACCGGTTGAAAAGTTCCGGTATTAAAGTAGGGTCCAACAGGGCACAGAATGCAGTAAAGTAAAGCGGAGCTGGTCATATCAACTCCTAAAGTAGGCTGTTGAAGATGAAGATTTTAAAGGTGATCTATTGATGAATTTATATAAAACCTCAGTTCCAATATAAGTCGGGCGAATATAAAGAGAAGCTGAAGTAGTATTTGGAACCCAATCTTGCTCAATCCTCACCAATTCCGTGATGCATTTGAGCAGCTCATCACCATCAAATGACTGTTGGTAAATAAAGAATTGTATAAAACTGAATTTCGTTGAAAGACTAACAATTGGCTTACAGGTAAACAAGCTCTATTAGCACTTCGTAACATACGAGCCATGTTTAGTTGTGGTCGAAACAAAGATATCTGGTTTTTAGGAGTTCTATAGGCTTTCATACCTTCAAACAGCTATCATAACAAAGATTAAATTCAATCGGTGTAAATGGAAAGAAGGTACAGACCTCTGTAGCATAGTGAAAAACTGCAGTGGCAGGGTGTAAGCTGATGTTTTGAAGAGGTTTAATGACTGGTCTATCCCAACCAGATTTAACATTCCATTCAATCGATAACATATGATCAGTGAAGGTTTTGCCAAAAAGACATTTATCGGGATCTTCAGGTTTCGACTTGAGATCACCAGCTAGATTGACTACTAAGTCTTCAGCCTGTGAAATTTACATTTAATTAAAGCTTGGTACAGTTCAAATAGAAACTAAAGAATAAAAACTACTTCAATTTATTTCATATGATAGTTTCTTGCTTAAACGATTGATGTTGTGTGAAATTCTTTGTTACAAATAATCAATATAATTTTCGTGTTTCAAATCAGTTAAAAATTTATTTCAAAAGTAATTTGTTACAAATAATTTCAAAAATATTTTTTAAAAATTAAAAAAAAATTTTTTAATAAATAAAGAGATGTCAATGAGAGAAGTAAAGGGCTCATGTTTCATTTAAAACATATTATCAATAATATGAATCCATCAAAAGCACTCTGATGCCAGGTAGGTATTAAGCAAAAGAAAATGTAAAAGCCTTACATGTACAAGCATCCTGATTGAGAACTTGACAAATACAGTAAATGTAGTTTGTCGTTTGTATATTTTCTGAAATCTTTCTTCGTTTTGTACAGCTCCTGAGCACGTAATAAGTTAACTTCTCTACTCTATGCTAAATGTAGCCCAGAATTTATATAAAATATGGATTTTTTTCAATGAATAAACAAGTAGCATAATTTTGTATGCCAATCAGTTGGATGAGGTTTTTGTTAGATGTGTCTGATTTACACCTAATTAGTTTCAAGTTAATTATAAAGCTAATTATTATAATGATTATGATGTCAAAGAAAGTCAAAAAATAAACATGTTGTAGCAGTTGACATACGTATTAGACTAAAGTTCACAAAAATTCTTAATTTTGAAACATTAAAATAGCATTAAGTTGTGTAAAAAAGTTACTCGTGAGACAACTGCTTAATTTTGATAACCAAAAAACTCAAAAATATAAACAGGATTTAATTGATAAAAAAGTTTTTTTCAAGAAATAAAAAAGAGGGGTTCTGCTCATAGAGAATGACTTTAGGCCTGAAGCAAAATTTGAGTGTCAAGAGACACATTTTTAACAGTTTTCTACAAAAATAAGAATAGATGAATACTACCTAACTAAAAACTCTTTGGCCAAAACTTACGCCCAAAAATTTCTTGACAAAAATTGTCATAAAATGACACCAAACAGATCATTAATAAATGTAATATATAAAAGAGAACTTACACGAAAGGACTCATTGGCAGAAGATCCAACCATTCGCCGACCCTTAAAAAATAGTATGATTAAGATTCTTATACATAGGTTTCAAACTTTGATTTATGAAAAATAATTCATAGATAAACAAACTTCTAAGACAAATGGTTAATGATGGTAAAATGTACTTACGAGTGTGATTACAGGTGATCTGGCATACTTGTAGAGCAATTGAAGACGTCCGCATGTTGCCATTATTCAAAAAAGATTATTATTAAATGTAATACAAATCAATATTTGTTTCTTACTGAGAAATAATAAATAATTATAATTTTATAGTTTAATTAAACTTAATTATTTAAAAATCTTAAATTAGATAATTTCAATGACTTATTATAAATATCAAGAAATTATAATGTTTCTTTAATTTAAAACAGATTAAGTAAAAAAAATTAATTAATTTATGAAATTTATAATTTGATTATCTACATATTAAAAACATTTCTAGCATTCTAACATTCAATTATTGATTTTGTTCTTGTCATAAATAACTTAAATTGTTTTTATATTTTCAATAGACAATTATTAGAACAAATATCAACTCAGATATTTATATACAAATAAATAAAAATTATTTAATTGGAAAAAAGTTACAAAAGTTGGACGAGTTTCAATAGAAATTAAATTTCAATGAGAATTAGTAAATATGATAGCCAAAAAATATTCAGGCAAATTCTCCAAAATAGAAATCACATGAAAATTGTAAACAAAAGTCACATTTCAAAAAATATTTGATGGGCTAGATAAGAAATTTCTTGAGAACTTTTCTACACTAAATAAACTAAGACTAATAACTATTAAATAAGCAAATACAAAAAAATCTATAAAAAAAATGAATAACTTAAATTAAAAATGAAATAAATAGTAATAATATCATAAATTTTGTGACAAATTTTTAAAAGCAAAAAACTTGAAAACTAAATATCGTTGAAATTCAAATTCAACATAAATAAATGAAAATTTACTTTCAAATAATAAAATTAAATTTACTATAATTTTATCTATATAATGCTATAATCGATTAACATAAATCATAATAAAATCAAAAACACATTTAACTAACATTAAATCAAATCAAACTAAAGAAAACCTTTTTTATACTTTATCATTTGACTAATAGAAAATTAAAAGAAAAACATTTTGTACAACAGTATAATCGAGATAATTTCTCTCATTTTAGTAGGCGTTTCTTAGTACGTGGTTCTGATTGGTCACGACGATGCTAAAACTGAATGAAATAAAGTAACCTGCGCTCATATGATTAAACTTTAGTGAACTCCATTAAGTAGCAGGTAACTATAAAAATGTAATTATTATAAACTAACTACTAAATAAATAACCTAATTCTGAAAAGTAACAATAAAAATAAACTGACGAATTCTCGAAAAACACCAATACTGCTGATAAAGGCTGGAAATATTATTGTGAAATAAACTTATTTGAACTTCGTACAAAATGACTATTATTATTAAAGGTTTAAATAAAAAGGCTAAAAAACGGAGTTAAAGTTATAAATGAATAAATTACCGACAAAATTTATTCAATACAATATTTTAAGTCTATCTAACAAGATCCAATTAGTTTTTTTTGTAGGTATTTCGATAATTTCTCAAGTATGATTAGTACAACTAATTAGTAACTAAGGATTTAAATTGGATAAATAAATCTTACTAAAGTGAGTTGACTGCTTACCGACTAATAAAAGTAAAATGACAAACTAATATTATTAAAATGAGTTATTTGTTTGAAAACCTAGCAAGTTTTCTTAGCTTTTTGCTGATGTATTACTAAAAAGGCTCGTCACACTTAAAACCAAGAAATCTATGCTCAACAGTATTTACAATGTTTCTTTTTGAGGAAATTTAACCAGACACAAGATTGTATAACTATGCGCTATTTAATGAATAGTGGAAGTTTTAACCTCTTAACGATTGAACCACTATATAGGAGTTGTCGTGATCACTTATGGATTAAAAGTCTCTGGTAACAAACTCTTTGAGTTCATCTTGAAGTGTGATAAGGGTTTCTTACCAGCTACACAAAACTTGATTAAAAGTTCTGTATCGAATATATAAAATTAGTATACTGACAAATCTTGCACTTAGTAATCGTGGAAAATTTGAATTATTGAGTTAAGCAAAGTATCTTTCTTTTGTATAGTATTCCACCAAATCTTGTTGCTTTCGAAAAATGTCTATACAGATAAAAATGTTTATACAGATGAGTCATAATTTCGATAATTTTAAGAAACCTTTTTTATCAAAAAATAACTACTTCTTTTCATTACTTCTATAGTCTGTTTACGATTATTAAACAGACTTATTTATACCTGAAATTTGTTTAATATATGTAAGCTTCGCTGCAAAACAACCGTTTTTTTATGACAAATTTTTGGTTTTCACTTTCATAATTAGTTGAAAACCGAAATTTACCGAAATAAGCTATTTACCAGTCAATTTAAAACAATCGAACAGCATGATATTAGAAAATTATCAACAATTTGAATTCATTTTGCTCGGTATTATTTGGAATCTTTTTATTACGGTCCTAGCATGTAATAAACAATGAAAAAAAGTTATAAATTTATAATATTTAAACTATGAACATTTGGTAAAAATTATTAGCAATTAGTGTTTCCAAAAACTGTCAAAAAATTGTTTTTTACCAGTTTTCAGCCAAAAGGTATCACACAGAAGTTCTGTCTTCGCGAGATAATGAAATAAGTTTAAATCTATTTTAATTTAAAGTGAGTTTCTCAAGATTTTGCAGCTAACTTAACTTCAAGTGATTAGAAATTCAAAAAAGATAGTTTACGTAATTCTTCTTCAAGAATTTTAAAGGTGTAAAATCAAATCATAATAATATAGATAATCTTTTTTTTTTGTAAGTAAATTGTAAAAATCTAAATGGCCAGAAACTGGTTTCAGATATTACAAAAAATCTCCAAATGAAAATTAGAACTCTTAATAGCAATTTACACTTCGTTTTATTTTATAACAAGAACATTTCAGACTACTAATTCAACCCTATTTTCAAACAAAAATTTAGTTCAAAGCAGACTATTTTCACATGACATCTTCAATGACAATCATACATCAATTAAAAACTAAATAAGAAAGTTTCTTCAAAATAGAAAATCAAATAATTAAAGTAAACCTTTCATTTCTTTCATAAATGAATCATAAGCTTCATCCGCATTTGACTTATCGTTGGAATTCAATGAACTTTTTTGAGGACCAATCATACCACTAGTAAGACTTCTAGATACCAGAGGTTGGTATCTAACTGAGTTCCGAGCTTGTTTAACTTCACGTTTAACTCGCAAAGTGGTGGGCAAAAAGCGAGTTGTATCACCACGTGGTAGACCCGTTAACTGTGGCTTGGCTGAAATAGTAGCTGCAGATGAAGTCAACTTGTCATCCATATCATTGAGAGCAGAAGGTCTATTGATAAGATTCGGAGGAGCGCTAAAGACATTTGAATTGAGCTTTATAATAGATGAGCTTTGCTGCAATGCTGCTTCAGATAAGTTTAACATTGAAGGAGGTAAAGATGTGGTGGAAAGTCCTGAAGGAGGGCCAGGAGGTATGCCAGGAGGAGGTCCTGGTGGAAGGATCCCACTGGAAGATTTCATCATAGGGGGCATTCCCGGAGGTGGACCCGGTGGTAGGCCTGTGAAAGAAGATTGATGAAAGTTTTCGAATTTTTCACGATTTTATCAAACC
Organism: Pegea sp. RAD2-039; assembly: GCA_034620365.1. NCBI lineage: Eukaryota > Metazoa > Chordata > Thaliacea > Salpida > Salpidae > Pegea > Pegea sp. RAD2-039. The sequence continues at coordinate 3,809,465 of JAQGEQ010000192.1, forward strand.
AGGTGGAGGTCCTGGAGGTTCTAGTTGACGAAGAGATGTTTCAGGTCCTCCATCGTCATTGTGTGGCCCACCAAGTACTGATGGAATCTTCTGACCAGCCATTTTCAACATCATAGCTTGCAAAGGTGTGACATCAGCTGATAAGGATGAGTCATCTTTCTCATCAGCAAAATGAACTCCTTTACTCAATTTACTTGAGCTTCCTACTTGATCATCTGCTTTAAAATCGAAAGTTTACAAACTAATCAAATTGATAAACTTAAATTAGAAATGATCAGAAGTTTATCTAGCAAAGAGCTTTGAAGTAAATCATTTCAAAATCTTTCATCTTTACTCTTAATTTCAGAAAAACTTCAACAAACCGTCAAAATCATCGTGATCATCACGGTGACGAAACTCATCTTCATCTTCTGAAAGTACCTCTTCTACATCTTCTGGTCTCAATCCCTGGTTATTTTCAAATGAATCTTTAAGTTCTTTCTTCTTATCAACAGATGCTGAAAAGTTGTCATTTTATTTACGCTTAATATAAAACAGGTGTTGCTACGTACTTGTGGACACCAATTTGAGGAATTCTGGGGCATCTCTGCTTATAAACCTTTAAAAATATTTAATTTTTAATTAGATTAGAATCACACATGTCTAGTTAAGACTTAAAATTTGATATTAAGCAAAAAAAACTTAAATACAAATTTCTAATGAAGATTGTTTTTTGATACAAAGGAAAAATAATTTATCAAAAAAGATCTTACACTTTTTTTGCAGGTGGATGACCAGGTGGATGACCTGGGGCATTTGAATGCCTTACATTAGCTGCTGGAAACCCAACAGCAGGTCCAAATGATTTCTTCAAAATACTTTGGGGCATGGAACCAGGCAATGGAATCTCACTGAGGTTAGGAGTTGCAAAAGGTTTATCTGGTAAAGGAATGGCACCAAGCTCAACAGTTTCCGCATTCTTTACAGATTCACAAAAAGATTCTTTTTGATGTCTTCTGTATCGATATTCTTCCAAAAGTATTTTAAATTGTCTACCTTTTGGTGGATCTTCTTTACAATAAAACTGAACAATTCTAACCAAAGAACCTAATAACTTTCTTCTTTTTTCTTTAATAACCTAGAACATTAAGTATTATATAAATATATACTTTATCAATTCAAGAAAAATTATTATAGTAAATAAAACTATACAAACTTTATCATTATATGCAGGTTCAATTGTTGGGTTCAGTTCCATCTCATCTAACTCATCTAGTTCTTTAACCATTTGATGAGGATCTTTTGTTTTAATAACAGCTTGTCTAACAGCCATGCGCTGACGTTTATTTTTCTTCAGTTCTCTTCTCCTGGCTTCCTTTCTGGCCTGGTCTGTAGGATTCATAAACTTCCCACCCTTGGTACTTGTAGTTTTGCGACCCATGCTCAACACTTATTTTTTTTCAACACTATTTATATAAAATTTATAAAAATGATTGAATCCTTAGAAATAATAATATTTTAAAAATTAATAAAATTTATAATGACTATAAGCCCCAAAAAGTCTTTTGACTCAAATAATAAAAATCAGAAAAACTATTAGAGAGAATTTTACATCTATTCTTAAATATTAAATTCTTATTATTGAGTTAATTTGAAATAATAAACAACTATTGTATATATTATAATAATATCATTACTTTATTGTTCTTATATCTAATATGTAGCTTAACATATATAACAAGTATAAATTCAAAGTAAATAAAAATATATTTTAAGTTAAAAAATATTCATATATAACTTTTTATATAAAACTATATTTACAAGTTTTGAGATCAAAATATTTTATTTGCTTATTGTACAAAGTACTATTTAAGTTCATTTTTCTATTTTACAGTCTTTTTGTAAAGCAATATTATTAGGCAATATTTTCTAATTATTTAAAATAAGACTCTTAAATCAACCTTTTAAAAACAAACTGTTACTGCTATTTCAGATAACAACATTCAGTTAAATGATTTTTGATAAATAATGAGTATTTTTTAAGAAATAGAGACAAAAAAAATAATTTTAAAATGTTAATAGAATAGCTGTATATAAAATAATAAAATATTTTAAAAAGATTTATGTTGTTTGCAGAGTATCAACAAAATGTTATCATATCTAAAATAAAAATATATCTAAAAAAATTAATTTTAGTAACTTTTCGAGATAAGAGCATTAATAAAATTCTTAAAAAATAATACTACTACTTATTTGGCGTTTGAACTTAGTGTACGATTTAATACATCGCTAACTTTCCAAAACTTTAGAATAACAAAAATTAATATAACTTATTATATAATTTCAGGGCTGATATTTTATTAACAATCTTTTAACTTATATCAAACTGAATTTAGAGAAAGAATTTTACTATATTTAATATATACCAAAAGTATATTTCTTAGTGGATAATGAGATTGATTAAAACAATGTTTTTCTTTATTATTTAAATTTTTTAGGCTTCTGAAACAATAGAAACAAAAATCGTTTATATAAGTTCGACTGATTATTACCAAAATTGATAAGAAATAACTATATTAATGATTTTAAAAACACCTCTATGATTTTTTCATGATTTAACAACAATACTCAGATAAGGATAAGCCTTATAGAAATAAATTGTAATAAAAGACGGAAACATCACTTTATTTTTTATTAAATAAACTTTTCTTCTACATTTTTAAAGATAGGACTTTAGATGTATAGAGGCTCAACAAAAATCTTATTGTTGAAACTCGGGAGATAATACCAAAATCTACATTTTCAAAATACTTCAAATATAACTTTTTTATTTTATGACTTCAAGACTTGTTTACGATTTAGAATATTTATGGGTAACATAGCGAAATCGACCACTTATTTTCTTTTAATGGCAAATCTAAAATAGTTTAGAAGAAATATCTGAAATTCACTAAAATAGTATGAACATAGCTAAAATCAGAGCCTATAATTCTTTTACTTTTTTTATTGCTATTATTATTTAATAACTACTTTTATGGTGAATGATTGCCAATTTTCAAAATAACCTTAAGAGTAATAGCCATTAAACATAAGAACCACTACTTTTCTGTAAAACATAACTTTCACGGATCAACTTTCGTAAACAGAAGATTTTTAAAAGACCTGCCGATAATTTGAGTAGCTTTCATTAAATCATTTTTTTTATAACGACATAATTGATACCTTTCAAACCAATGCTTCTGTTATGCTACAAAGACATATTCTTCAACCTACTAAATTACTTTAGATTCATCTCTCAGAAACAAAATTACTTCAAAACTAGATCAGTAAACATCATCTAAAACTAATTATTTAATTGTGGTTTAATTTATCTGAACAATTTTCAATCGTTGTAATATAACCAATACGAGTTTAGTTGAAAAATAAATAAATACTTCAGACCTTGAAGACCTTATTTTTTAAATCAATAAAATTTCTAATAATCTCATCTTTTCAACTAAAATACTTTTCTATATAATCCTAGCATGTGAATTTCAATAAAACCCTTTGATAAGACGCTCTGTAAATTAATCGAATAAAAAGCTATTTAACGAATTGAAACTTTTTTGGAAATTTAATTTAATATTTACCTTTTATATATAAGAAAAATGTATTTCAAGAAATCGGTTTAAAAAGAAACAGCAGAGCTTCATCAAGAGGTCGAAACAGAATGACTGAAGTTCAAAGTTAATTTATTAAAAATTACAATCATGTGTTTTATAATTATAGAAATACTTACAAGATTTAAATGATAAATTACCACAAAAGAAGAAACAAAAAGATTGAATCAGCTGATAAAACTTGAAATAATAGTTTACAACTCAGCAACAAGAATTTTCATTCAAGAAAAATATCAACCCCAATCCTCCGACCCAACCACATTCTTACTTTATCCAGGCAGGGATTATTTCAAGGCAGTAAATTTAAATCAGGCAACAATTTCGATTATTTTATGTCTTCGAATATTTTGCTGATGGTTCATATGTTGAATCATCTGCTTTTCTTTTCTTAGATTTCTTTTTCTTCTCTGCGCTTTTCTTTTCAGATTTATCTTTCTTTTCCTTTTTCCTTTCGGATTTATCTTTCTTTTCCTTTTCGGATTTATCTTTCTTCTTTTTCTTCTTCTTTTTCATTGGTGTTTCAACGATCTCCGAATTGCTTTCTTCAAGTTTCTTTTTCTTTTCTTTCCTTTTCTTTTTTTTCATCGCCTTTTTTTCATATTTAGCCAACTTTTCTTTAAGTAGATTTATTTGCTGAGCATCTGGGTCCAGTGGCTCCTCCTTAACATCAGCAGTCAACGACTCTTCTGGAAGATCAGATCTTCAAAAAAGTTTATGTAAATTAAACTGTCGTGTGGAACAGAAACTTACTCAAGGTTGTTTTGTTCACTCTCGGATACTTGGCTGGATTCTTCAGATTGAACTTCATCACTTGTATGCTGGACTCTAATCAAATCAGTTTGCTTTGTGCTGAAGTAATACTAAACAAAGAACTTACTTCGTGTTGTAATTGGTTGAACAATCCAGATTCGTATCAGCCATTTGCTGAAATATGGAATTATTTAGCTCAAAAGCAGATTCTTCGTTCTGATCATTGTTTTGTAATGTAGCATCTTCAGGGTACAGATTGTTTAATCTAAACAAAATCAGTGTTAAATTGATGCCAAAATATTTACTGAAAATGTTATAGAAAACTAAATTAGTTTACCGTGAATAAACTTCATTAATAGCTTCCTCATCAATACCAGAGTCAATTTCCATACTCTTTGAGCTAAAAGATTGAAAATTAATTCAGGGTAGCACTACATTGTCTATTTATATCTACCTAACATATTCACCATAAATGGATAGATAGCCGTTCCCATCTTCATCAAGTTTTATAACTTTGATAAATACCTCATCTTCGAGGTTAACTGAAATTCTAAAACAGAAAATTTTTTCATGGTTATCTTACAAACTTTAACTCCCAACAAAATGTTTTTTGAATTCTTTAAAAACTATTATCAGTCAATAAATAGTGATATTTTTGTGATTTATAACTGTTCAAAATTAGTTAAATTCTAACATAACAATCACTAACTGTTGATCACTGTTTGGGAATTCATATTTGACAGAAACATAGAAATATCCATGTACTAGACATCCAAAACTTTTCGGATTTAACTTATGTACTAAAGCCTTCAAGAAAAGTCATTATGAATAATAAAAATACAAGATACAAAGCTTTAGGAGTTTAACAAAATCTAACTATATAATTAATACTTAGGAATAAATTATCTTTTTCTAATCTAAGAAATTTATAAAAGTTTTAAAAAGTAAGTTGGTATCAAAAAATTACTTTAAGCTTATCTCCTATCTTTGGTGCAAAGATTATGACTTCCACAGAAAAATCTGTATGAACATTAGATTGTCCAGGCATGATTCTACCATATTGAGATAGAAGCTTGATTTTTTGTTTGTTAAAAGCAACTGGAACACCTTTCAATCTAATAAAATGAGAATTAAAAAAATAAAATTCTAATCAGATGTTAAATGATTCAAGTTGCAAAAAGCAATCTAATATTAAAAATATAAAAAGCACATATCAATGATAGTTATATCTATATAAAGGTATTTCATGGCTTAAGAACTTACCAAAGTATTGAAAATAAAACAAACCAAATCATAATATTAATTTTGATATATACAATATATAATATATCTTAAGTTTCAGAAATATACTTAAATAGATATAGCAAGTACAAATTTAATATCATTAAAAATAGTACAAAATAAATTTAAGCTAAAAATAGAGTTAATATATCACTCATATATATAATAAATATTTTGATAGATATCAAAAGTATTCTACTTCATAATAAACTGAAAGAATAAAATTAACAAAATTAAGTTTGAAAAATAAAAAATGTTAAGCACTTCCTACTTCACTAAAAAACAAATGATCCAATAAAGATTTTTTTAACAATTTGCTTTAAATATTTAATTCTTTATAATATACAATAATTAATTTGACGAATCTTGTATTAAAAGTAGCAAAAATTATAAATAATACATTTTAACTTACTCGTTGTTATAAATTTGTAGTTGTCCAGTTAATGTAATTCCAATGTATTTACTGATATTGTCTAAATAAAAAGGAGGTATGGCCACATGCATAACATGATTTATAAGTTTTAATGCAGCATGTTTATCATTAACAACAAGTGCCGCAGATTCAAACTCATTTATCAAAGAAAAATTCATTCTATGAATACTATACACAGTAGTTTCAACTTCTAAAAATATACATTTAGAATATTAATCAAGAAAAAGTAAATCTACATTAACAAATTCAAGCACTAAAAAACACTAATTAAAGCAAAAAATAATTGAAGATAAGACTTAAAACATTGAAATATACCAATAAAAATACCAAGATACATTAAGATATGAATTGTTACTTTTACCAAGATACATTTGAATCGTTACTTTTAAAGTTAACCATCAAATTATTCTGTGTAAAATTCACTAGTAACAACATGTTCTAGTTGCTAGAACTAACCATAACTCTAACTTAGATTTTATAAGAACTTTTGTGACTTGTGAAAATAAAAGGTTAAAATTCTACAAAACAAATTTATTAAAATGAAAAAAAAATTATATAAATCATTAATAATTAAAACCTGAACAATTAATAATTTTTAGTCATTTTTTTCAAAATTAAGAAAATATCAAGAAAAATTGAGAACTCAAAATGGCATGAGAAGTCAAATAATTATTTTGAAATCATTAAAACATAAGTTTATCAGGAAATTTCCAAAATAAAAAAGCAGCTTAAATCCGGAAAGTAACTTCAATACCATGTTGCTTAAAATTGTTACAACCACTAAGTCGCATGACAGAGTTACCAGAGTAATAAAATTGAAAAATTATTAAGTAGCACTTTTTTGGTATAAAACATTTTATAGTATTTGATATAGATACTGATCTGCTGTGAAAATATATAGGATTATTAGAATCATTTGCATCAAAATTTTTAAGAAATTTATTTAGTATCATAAAATTTTAAGTATTTTTTTGACTTTTAAATACTTTTTCAAATATGTGAAATTTTAAGCTATGTTGTACCACCTTATCACCAATAAGGTTAAGAGCAACATTGAAAATGGTTATGAGAATTTTTTTTCAATATTCAAATTTTAACCAGGGAAGACTAGATTTTTTTAAGAGCAAAAATAGATACAATAATATAATAGAAAATTATCATTATAAAAATAGGCTTACTTAACGAAACTTGCCTTAAAGAGTACTGTAACTATCAATATAAAGTAAACGTGTTAAGTTAACTATAAGCTTTGTAAATAATCTAAAACTCGTAGTGAAAGCTAATCTACATCAGTTATCATTGTTATGTAAATATAAATCCAAAAAAAAACAAACAATAAAACACAAATAACCACAATACTGCAAAAAAAGTAAGTCAAGTAAAACATAACACACATTTTTTTATCAAAGTTTGTGCTTATTACGATGTCTATTACGGAACGTTTCATCAACTAGGGACGAATTTTTACAAGTGCAAGCTAAATTAATCAAAAGAGATTTTTTCATTAAATGCTTCTTTTATGCTAGTGGCAAAGCCAATTAATCAAGTATTCTTATAAAGAATTGTATTGCTGTCAAAGAACCTTTTTTCACCAAAGTTTTTTTGAAATGAAATTTATTTATTTGTAAATTGAAGAAACTTTTCAAAATAAAGATGAAGTAGAATTCAAAATAAAAGAAAAGCTATTTACATATCTTTTCTGGACACAGATTGCAATTTTATTGCAATTTAAATTAATAGAATTTGTATGATTGGATACAAAACTTGTATGATAATTATAAAAATGATTTCAAATTATGTAACTCCTAAGAAAGTTCTTGATTAAAAACAATAGTATTTTAAGTTGGTATGAGTTATTCAATTTTTTTTAGAATGATCAAGTAAAACTAAAAGAATTTAACTCAAGGAAGTATTAAAACTAACTGATAAACCTGATGCGATCAAGAAAGTTCAAAAAGATAAAAGTTTTATTGTGAGCCTCAAAAAGGGATTTGTAAACTGTTGATAAATCATAGTTCTTGAAAATTTAAAGAAACTAGTTAAAACTATTTGAACTGTAAGTTTAGTGAAACTAATTATTTAATTGCAAATAATTCATTACGTTAGTTATACTAAACAAAATTACTTTGAAGATATAAAGAAAGAATATTATAACCGAACTTCCAAGTAAACTTACTTTTGAACTCTAAATGATTAGTTTAAAATATATAAGCTCAGTTGATCGGTAATCAAGTTGTCTTTGTCTGCTTTAATAATTTATCATCTAAATATTCAAAAATCAACTAATTAACTTACTTGTAATCATAAATTATTATTCAATTTCATAAATTAATATAATATCTATAATATAATAATCAGTAAGTAAATTTTTAATTATTTAACATTTTTGTATACAAAACAACCACAAACTGTATTAAAAGATAACCTATGTTCTTAGTGAAAGCTTGAAATTAAGTTACAAAAGCTTTCTAGAAACCTAGCAACGAAAGCTTGCTTCTGCGATTTTGTCCAAGGCTTGTCTACATATCTACCAACACTATCATGTTTTTTACTAAGTTTAATTTATAATTATATAAAATAAGTCATAAGGAAAATAAATGTTATATATTTATTTGTTCATTTCTTTTGTAATTATATTTCATTTTGTCAATGAAAGATAATGTATAATTATAAAGCCTAATAATTTAGGTATAAAAGCTATTGTCTATAGTTTTATAAACATTATAATTATCTCAAATTGATATTACTTTAAGTTGAATTTATACAATTCTTTCACGGTTATGTTTAAGTAATTCTTTAGATAAAAATTTAGTCATTTTAGTGTTTTTAAGTCATCAACATTTATGATTAATTTTATGTTTATATTGTACTTATTATTAACTACTGCACTGTAATATGGCATTGCTACTACAAAAGGTTTTATTTTTATGATATACTAAAATATATACCTTCAAATTACCTTATATGCCAAATGTAATGGTTACTATTTGTATATCTTTCATTTGATCTTTTTGTAATTTTTTTTTATTGCTTTTTAATTTCATTGTTGAAGTTCTTTTGAAAAATTTTTTAATCTTAGAGATTAAAGTTAATTAAAAATGAAAGTTAAAAAAATTAATTTCGTCAATTAATTTTGATCTAATCTTTTATTATATCTATTTCAAATCATCGAGAAATAAGTTATTATAAATTAATTTTCTGATTACTTTGTTATTCAAGATGACTTGAAGTTTATTCAATGTACCATGGTAAAATTTTGAATTGATAGCATGTTAATTTAATTGTTTAACTTCAGGCTGTAAGAATTCTATAAAATTATATAGTAAGTTTTTATTTGTTAAAATTTATTTTTACAATTTTCTCTCAATTGTGGTTAACTTAGTAAAAGCTTTTTCAAATCGTAATGATGATCTATCTGAAACAACTCAACGTGCTAAGAGTTCTAATTTTTTTACTTAGATATGAAAGCAAGTAAGAAAGTACTACCATATAAAAAACCATTTTCAGTTTGGGAGTTAATAAAATCAATTGTACCTAATGAAGAACTTCCTATTATTCAATCTGCTATTGGTGAATCACTCATTGAATCATGTATTGATTTCAAAAATGAGATTGAAGTTCTCTTACAAATTTTGAATGATATTAACTGTAATAAAGAATTTATTTTTTCAAATAAACCCAAAAACTCTCTACCAGAATCCCCACGAATGAAAGAAATGTTGAAGATGGAAATAAAAATGTTAGCTCAAAATTTAAACTTTAAATCAAACATTCAATATTCATCATTAAATGAATCCAATATAAAAACAATTGAATATATTTCGGAAAATGTCGCATCTGACGGACCTTCAATTCCTGTTCGGTTGCAAGAAAATTCAGCTGCTTCATCATCTTCTCCAGTCAAGTTAAAAGATGTAAAGAAGAAATATAAACGTTTGTGATGTTGATAGAGTCCTCCAGATCCTTAAAGACGCTGTTTTAAAGGAGTGTAAAACACTGGAACAAGATATTAAGTTTTTGCAGGAATCTATCGAGCAAGCACATACATCTAATCACCAAAGATCTGTTGGTAATGACTGTGCAGTCGAACCGACAATGATACAATTAAAGGAAGCGAGAAAGAATCTTGAAAATGAGATCTTGCATTCCTGCCGTAAATCTGCTTCAACACGATTATCAAGTGCCCCTTCTACTTCTTCGTGGAAATCAAAAGTTCCTGATTTACTAGCAACAACAAAAGTTGAGGTTCAAAAAACAAGCAGTTGTAAGAAGTTTAAAGTTAAAGAATGCTGGGTAGAACCTTCATGGACAAATGAAATGAATGATCATTCACCGATGGTAAGTCGTCCATCTACTAGAGACTTGAATACTATTCAAAAAAGGCTAGACACTTTAAATATAAACTCTTCAAAAACATCAGATGTCGTCAAAACTCATTCTTTAGATGATATAGAAATTCATAAACCAACCATAAAAAGAATGCCCAAAAATAATAACGATCATACTATTAATAAAAGTTCAAATAAACTTTTAACTACTCGTCAGCAGTTGATAAAAAATGGGACTCTTCTGAATTCACCTATTTCTAAAGTTAATTCTTCAAATTTACAAAAAATTATGTAACTAAAATTAAAAGTTTAAATAACAAGTTAAAGCGAGAAGTTTTGAGTTATACAGAATCTAAATGAGCTTAAAATAGTTCTAAAATTAGTTTTAATTTAATTACTATATCCTTTCTTTGTTCTTCATGTCTTATTTATTTTAAATTATGCTATTTAATTGTTTTGTTGGGATATGTGGAATACTGTAGTGGAGATTTTATGTATAACGTCATTTTTGTTGATGTAAAAAAATAAATTTTTAATAAACTTTTGATAAATAAAAAACATTTGACTGTTGACTATTTACATTTCTTGAAACTTTCAGGTATAAATATGTTTTATTACTTCTTCTTTGCGGCAAATTTCTAAAAAAATTATATGTTGTTACTGTTTATAATAAGTTGCTTTATTACTTAAGTACCATGTGGCTTCTTCAACATATTTAAGAATGAATTTGGTGCAAGCTTATCAAATAAGTGATCTTTCACAATTTTCAAAAGAACGCACCTTTAAAGCCGAACAAAATCAATGATAAAATAATAATTTCGGTTTTTGACATTTTTATGACAGAAAAATAGCCTCAGGGGTGTTAAGTATAATCGCTTCCACTTCCGAAAACCGTAAAGTATTTCAAATAGTTTTACAATACTGGTTGAATACTAGATGGCAATTTTGAAAGGTTTATGAGTTTTGGTGAAAAGTATGAATTTCCTGACAAAAGCATTTAGTTGTATTGAAATAATTCCTAGCACTTTGCGTGTTAAAACTGATGAAATTGCTAGCAACTTACAAATGATATCACTACTATATATAAATCATAAAATAAATTTAAAGTAAGTTATCAACGATGTTTTATGAAATTAATTAAGGAAAAAATAAAGCTAATTAATTTTCAAATTACATCTTTAAATAGCTGTATCAAAAATTTTTAGAAAAAGTCGAAAAAGATTTCTTTTACAAAAAGTTACCTCTATATTTAGTAATAAATGTATTCGTTTTAATTGTATAACAGTTGAGCTAATACCTCATATCAATTATCAAGTAAAAAAATTGGTCGATAAGTATAAAAATAATTTGTAAAGTAATTTGACTAAAGATTTTTGAAAACATATTCTTGCCTTTGAATTGTTTTATTTCTAGTCAGAGATAATACTACCTCTCTTCAGCTTGTTTTTCGAGAAAATAGATAAAGTGTTAAAGAGTGAACCTTTTTAAACCAGTATCAGTTGAGAGTATATACAAGATTGAGCTTCTACATTTTTACAAAATCAACAATAATGATTTCAAGAGTCAATCAAATTATGAATTAATATTAAACTCCAATGCATTTTTATTGATAATTATCAAAACAAAATCAGTTTTAAACATGGCAAATGGATTATGATTAAGTACCAAATTTATTTTTCAAATCTTCTGAGTTATGTGTACAACTTCTTATAGAATTTTCCGAGATTTAAGCATAAACTTTTTTTTTCTTCTGCAAAGTTCCATCAACATAATCTAACTTGAAATTAAATAAATAAAAGAAAGTTTTTAGTAAATGTAGCTGTAGCTTGTTTATCACAAAATTTATTTTGCGTTTATAAATATTTACGTAGGGTTTGATAAATAAACGAGATTAACTGATTTTATTTCTAAACAAAATAACTAGCATAGTAAAAATAATCTCCCAGCAACATAACCAAATAAAATGTATCCGTCTTACATCTTTTAAATATTGAACTTCAAAAACACAAACTTATAGTAAGAGAGTATTTTGCTTTGTTATTCATAAATCTATTTTCTACGATATCAAGTATTTACTTCTAAATTCAATCAATAAATTTGTTTTTTAAGTCATTATGTCTTATTCTTTACTGATTAGCATTAAAAGATTTTAGAAGAAACTTTTTTGGTACTTCTTACTTTTTGAACCCTATATTCTAGAGTTCTGCTAACGCCAGTAACATAAACAAGATAAAACCATTCTTCAACTCAATTGAATCTGTACCTTTCCTCAAGATAAATTGATCTTATTAAGATTTATGGTTGAAGTGAGAAACTAATGTAAATCAACAATGATACTATTTATGCTGAATTTTAAGAATATCAGTGGAATACTATTCTAGGTACGAATCAAATATTATCTTTCATGAGAAAACCCACAACATACAGAGAAATTGATTACTTTACAAGAAGTTATTGAAATATGAGATGGAAGCCGGAATTGATGTATCAATTTATGCTTTTCAATTTTGTAACGGTCTTTTGACTGAACTCTTATTTGTCTTACTAAATACTGATTACCAAAGAATGAGGTAAGTAGCAATTCTTTAAAAGTTGTACTATCATAAGATTAAGTTAGCTAGTGTAAATGACTTGGGATGTTTATTAAAAAGTAAAAGAAACGAACAGTTTTTCGTTTTTCAACAACAACAAAGTAAATAAAAAATATTTTCTAACTAATAATTGAATCTAAAATATTTTGTTTAATTATTTTCAATTATGGTCATAATTGTCATGCTTAATTGAACAATATTTGGAAAGCTGATCAGGATCATCAAGAAACTTTGTTTTTCAGGGTGTCGACTATCGACGTCAGTCAGTGTTGTCACTAAACACCGTGTATGTGCTTGCGTGCCGATGACGTAGAAGCTCAATAAGTTGAGATGGTTTTTGATAGACGCCTTCAGTTTTCTTTAGCAAGTCTGCGTGAAAACATATCACAAAATTAATCTTTAAAGAACCAATTATATTTGGTTGTTTTAGCTTTCTTATGTTTTTGCTCTTAACAGATTAGCAGCTTATTTATTTGAAGTTATAACTACTTTAATTTTTATTGTGGGTACTTAAAAGACTTGCTTTTAGCGCGTCTTTATGTCTTTGATGAGTTCTATTGTTGAAAGATTTGGTTTCAAGGATTTTAAATTGAAAGTATTGAATTTTTAGTAATGTTTTAAGTAAAATAATAAACGAAAAGCTTTTGAAAAAATCGTATTTAAGCCTTTTACTTTTCCCATGATTCAACTGCTAAATGCTCATTGTAAAAAGATTATGAAACTAGCTGTGTCTTACTCTTCTTAAGTAAATTTGAAATATTGAATACTTTATTTGATTCTTACGTGTGGTATGGTTGAATCAAATATAAACAAGTTAATGCATGTCTGACTTTATTTATGTTAATTGTAGTTGTAACAATTATCATTATAAATGTTTCACCTGCAGTCCTGATTTTTCGCCTTAAAATGTACTTGTCACTGACTTATTTACTTATCAATTCTTATTAGTCAAACAAATCTTGTTTTTAAAACAAACCTTTAATATCAGATAAAGATATAAACAAACTATTCAATACCGTAAAAAATAATATGTAATTAGCTTTTTTGAGTTGATTTAAATCATTAGTTCAAGATATGTGAAGTAACTTTTTTGAGTATAATATTTTGGAAAGTAAATTTAATGGTTCATAATTCTAAGAGATAAAACTTTGTTTACGTTTGAAACAATTGATCTATCTAAGATTATTCAATCTTATCTATATAAAAATACAACATTCTGCCTTTGTTAGTGTATTATTTCGATAAGAGATTCGATAAATCATCCGCAAAACTATATAGATTCTCGCTGAAAAAGAAAGCTTAAATAATTTTTGCGCTGAAAATAAAATTTTGATTTATAAACCTTTACGGCTCGTGAAAGAATTCCCAATTCATGAAATATCTATCGGTGTCATGTGTTTAGGTTTATTTGATTCTAGCGTCATGTGAAAAGCATTTGATAATAATGAGTTGAAACTTTCATTGCTATATTATTACTAATATGCAACTAATGAAACATTAAAAAATATAAACTGTTTTATTGATTATTGAAATTTTAGATATAAACTTTTTTTGGTTTGATTGTAATTATGTTTGAGTGTTAACCATCTAGTTATGCGATAAACATTGCAGACAGACGCTACACTAAAGTATCACAGTATTTATGATAAAAGTAGATCCATAAACTTGAACTGTGGGCGTTTTAGTTATTTTAGATACCAAATATTATCTAAAGGAAACCCAGTTTTGTTCATCTATTTTACAGACAACTCTTTAACTAAACGATTGAAAATGTGACGTGATTAAGTCACAATTATACTGTGCTTGTATAATAAATCAGACACATTGACAGCCTTGAGACTTCTTTCTTCTCTGCACAAGGGTTTTGATTATAGTGGAAACTACATGCGCCGACTTGTAGCTCGAAGCTTGACGGCAGGTCCCAGTGACATGGTATAGTGTCATCGAGGTCAACGAAATGTAGATTTTTTGTTTTGATTTACTTCCATGCCCTTTGCTTCTCCCCAAGCAACTAAAAGGTAGTGGCATCACTAATAACAATCGGGAAAAATACTTTCGGCAGTCGATAGTTGGCGCTGTTTGCGCGGTTAACCGTATCTCCGACGATAAAGTGAGATTCAAGCCCACATATGCAAGTCATATTGGATTGGTATCCAATAGTGTGAACCTCCACCTTGTCGCCCTGGTCACTTAATATAAGATCACTTATTAGATATGTTTTAATGCATCCTATAATCTTATTAAATAGCTTTATAAAAGCTAAATCTCTGTGGGTTTAGACTTTGCGAATAAAAGTTAGGTGGTCTTTTGTGTCTACACGATTTAATGGTGATGTAATACAATCTTTTTGACGCTTGTAAGAGAGTGTTAAACGCCAGAGGCGTTGGCAGCTGTGAAATAAACTCTTTTGTAAGACGCCGGTGTAAGTTATGGAACGAAAATCAGCAAGATGTACAAAATTTAATGCAAAAAGAAGCTGAGGAATTTAAAGAAAGGCAAAAGTAGTAAGTGGACTCGTAGAAGGTGTTGAAACTCATTGTGAACCACAAGGCAAACTCCACACACTTGCCTTTTTCGTAAACATCAACGTAATTACAGCATGTACTGTGATTAAAAACAGTCTATCAAAAATTTAGCATACATTTTGTTCTTTAGAAAGCAGTGCAGTTGAGTTGAAAGAGCCTCTTAAAATTACAAGCTGCTATCAAGACCATGATTTATTACTTTTTGGAAAAATGATAACATTTAATGTTTATATAATTTTATATCATCAGTGAACTCAGTTTGACTTTAGAAGTAATATAAACTGTCATAAAGAGAGATAGCGTTAATAGATGATTTTATATAGTTTGTTCAGTATATTTTGTTTCACAATTATTCAGATACTACAAAGTAGCTTGAAGCAGAAGTTAGAAAAAGTGTAAAACTAACTTAACTAACCCTAGCAGTTCAAATAGTTCAAACTTTTACGAAAGTATTTTTTACGATATTGTTTTCGAGTGACATTTTTCAGGCTGTATACAAAATATTCTACTGATTTTAATGATTTAAAATTTTATTTACAGTAAAGTTTAAAATGACCTTAAATATTATTGAAAACATTGAAGAACTTAAAAAGTATGATCAACCAAAAATTATAAAAATCGCAACCTGCTCTACAACGAAAAACTTTTATGCTGAAAGTAAGACCATTATTGATTGTATTTTGTCCTAATACTACATCTACCTATCTATCTATTATATATACGTAGAATTTATCAATGAAGACCAGGAAAACAAATTATCAAGAGGCAGTGAAACTTCAACAATCGCTAATTCTGATATCTACTCTTGGAACTTTGAAATTTTTTATTTTGAAAATATTAATAAGGAAAGGTTAGTGAAAAATAAAAGATTATAATTGTAAGATAAAATTTAAAAACTTTAGATCTTTAAACTTTCATTATGAATGTTTTGTCAATTAAAAATATTTTCAACGTAATCGCAATTATTACTTTCAATTTTAAAATTATTTCCAAGACTTCCAATCTTACCGTTAAATAGTATTGTATTAAAATAAGAAAACTTCTGAAATATTTTAATCGCATAATTAGGTTTTTAAAAATTATTTTTATGTACGTAGAACTTTGGTTATAATGGGAATGACTATACTTGAAGATTTTGATGCTTTAAATGTTCTTAAATGTTCAAAAAAAATTCTTCAAAACTGGTTAACTAAAGTTGAAGAAAATTATTTTTCCGAGAATCCTTATCACAACTCTACTCATGCTGCAGATGTGCTACATGCCACGACATTTTTGTTGAATCAGCCAGACATGGAGGTCTCATTTAATTTAATTCACAAATTTATTAAATGAAAATCTGGCTTATTAAGATAAATTGCTAGATTTGTTTAGTGAAAACCATATCAAAGTTATATGTTAGCTTTTTATACGAAATACTTTGTTCATTTAATCTCATAGTTAAATGTTTAAAAAAGTTTTCTAAACTTAATATTTATTATTTAGAAATGGTTTGATAAAATAGACAAAGTTGCAATTTTGCTATCAGCTATTATTCACGATGTTTCGCACCCAGGAAGATCTAATACATTCCTTATCAATACCAATAATGAATTAGCAAGATTATACAATCACAAGTAAGTAAAAGTTAGAAAAACAGATATTTTTGAAATTTAGCTTTTACTAAAAAAATTGAATCTTATTTCTGTACGGTTCATTTGTTTTAAAATTGCGGGATTTATTCTTTCAGTTCAATATTGGAGCATCACCATTTCAATGTTGCTTTTTCTTTTACTTTAAAAAATGATAATTGTAATATATTTGCAAATCTAAACAAGTAAGTTTTTATTAAAACCGTTATGCGTATAAACATTAAAAATAAAATGAACTTTAAATAGTGATGAGTTTGAGTATATGGAAGATTCTATTGCTAAATCAGTTTTGGCAACTGATATGTCAACTCACGATGAACATATCACAGATTTTGTGAGTTTTTTTGAAGGAATTAAATATACTCAAGTAAGTAAAATGCATGCACCTGACTAAAGTAAATGTAGTTTATGACTATTTGCAGGGAAATCTATCTGAAGAAAGTCTACAATTTGGCAAAGGAATCATTCAAAGAATTATATCTAAGATAGCTGATATTTCCAATATTAGTAAAAAAAGAGATATTAGCTTGGAGTGGACGTATCGTATAACAGAAGAGTTTTTTCAACAAGTTAGCAGATGGCTTGCAATTATAAGCAGAAATCAAAATATCTTTGATCATTAAAATTACATATTACTCAGTAAAAGGTGTTATGATGATTAATCGCTTATTTTCTGTTTAATTCGTAGACTGACGAGGAGGTTAGTCAAAATCTTCCTCTTTCATTACCCGACTTCAAGCGTAACTCATGCAATTTACCAATTACTCAATCTTACTTTATTCAAAAATTTGCTATAGGTCTCTTTGAAGCATATAATAGTAGGTTTTTTTCTTTAAAAAATTTAATTTAGAGGTAAAATTGTTGTATAAGCCATTTCTAACATAGCTTATTTTTACAGATGTTTTTGATGTGACGGAGATCTTATCTCATGCTCATACGAATCTTTTGTTTTGGGAGAAACTCACAAGTTTTAAGTTGAAAAGTGTTGAAGAAGTGAGAAACTTTTGTTTGATCAAAGAAAATGATTGATACTTCTTGTAATGAACTGATGATTAAATGCTAATTTTGCAGCAGTTTGTTCAATTATTTATTTTTGATTTCAATGAAAGCTAATATTTTTGTTCATTTTGCTGCTTTATTTTCGCTTTTATCAAAGCTTTTAATTGTCTATGTTCCAAGATTTTGTTTGAATAAAGTTTTTGAAAATCAAAATTATATAATTAATAATCTTAATAACTAATGTTGTTGCCATTTCAATTTCATTTAGGATTTACTATTTTTTATAAAAACTTTTCTATTTTTTTTGCGCATTTACTATTAAAATTTTAAAACTATATCCTTTTTCAGATCACTTTTTATATACCATTTAATAGATTTGTCGAGTTTTTTTTCATTTTCTAACAAAGTTGTTCTTCTCAAATATCTTTTCGAATCTTTGTTAAGAAAAGGTTAATGTTATGGGTGGTATTTTTTAACGAATACGTAAATGTCATTTCGTCAAAGGTATTCGCGCGCTACTGGTTTAATTGACTTTCTGTGTGCTTACAGTCAGATTCTTCTAACCCTCTTTTGTTGTTGCTCATATTTTATAATGAAGCTTTTTTTGAATAATAATTATCAACACATTCTGTTAAATACAAAATGATAACAATCAAAGAAACCAATTTTTTGTTTAATGAAAATACATTAAAATTAGATTATTGTTAGTAATTTAATGAACTTGGTTAATTAATTGTTGATTTTCTTCGATTTCGAATATTAAAAAAAGTAATTACAGAAGTTTCTTGTTTTTATTAGCTTTATAAATTAAGGTAAAAAAGGTATAAAAATACTTGTACTGGGAAACATTTTACAGTATCAACAATCTTTTGTTTAATATTTAATGTACATAATAGACACTACTGGTGTTTTACTTATTGTCTTAATGTTTCAAGGACTTGTTTTTAGTTTTTGCATACTGCCAATTGGGATGTTCTTATGACTACAAGTATAGTATCATCTATCAACTTTTTGAAGACCCCCATCAACAATTAAATTATCTTTTAGCATTAGTATATTTGACTTATATTTCATTACATTTTATAGAGGTGCTGAAAGTTTTTGTAACAAAAAGAATGCTGATGCTTCATACAATGTTGTTACTGATTGACAATTGTATAAATTTTGAAAGATAGCTTAAAATCTACTAAGCATTAAAATTAATATTTCTCACAAAATTTTTGACTTATTTTTCAATCAACTTTCTCAGTTTATGCACCAACGAGAAATATTTTTTAGGTTTATGCATAAAAATAGTCTTTTAGAGAAAAATGATTAATTTCCTGAAAGTTAGTAAATGAAGCACAGTCAGCTTTTTCAAGGATTTATTTGAATCTGCAAACTAGGGTGGGAAAATAACGAAGTAAAGATTATTGTTATTTGTGCCAATAAAATTCTGTTAACCGCTTGCTAAAAGCTTACAAACTTTCGAAGTATATTGGAATAACAATTAAAAATTGTTTTAATTAGCTTAATATTCACTCATTTGAACTTACATATTGTAATGATAAGGAGTCTGTGTATTGAGCTATCTATGACCGAATGACTACCGCCTGTACTATAGTTACGTTTAATACATTTACGTCAGCGGCAAAATACTTTACAGTTATACATTTCGAATATACCACACATATTTGAAAAAGAGTTTTTAAAAGTGCTTCTGAAAAATCAACAAAATTTGTTTATCAGTTTTGATTTGCAAATTTATCTTGTTTCAATATTTGATTTTAATATTTCGTTCTTCACTTTTTTTGATCATTTTTAACTTGTTTAAGGCACGTTTATTCAGTATTAGAAAATTATAACTATTTTGATGTTTAGTTTATTTTAACTATTTAGTCGCATATATCATTAAACTTTATAACCTATCTTAACATTTTTTATTAATCTTTAAATTTGTTCAAATAGACAATTTACTGCTAGTTAATGTTAAACACTGTTTGAATAGTTAGAAAAATCTGATAAGTTTATATCCAAAATTTGTCTTTGAAATATTAATTTTTAGCATAATACTTTAGGTATGTGTGCGAATATGCATCAAATTCTGCGCCTTACATACAATTTTACCTTTTTAATTTTGTATAAACAATAATTCGAATTCTTTGGACTTTGATCTCAGCTGAGATTTACAAAATTTTATTGTTTTGATGAAAGTAATAGAAGAGGGTAAACAGCGATGTAAGAAATTGCTCAAATCAACTAAAAACTGATTCTATAAAAATCGACTGCAGATCCAAAACAGATTGAAACAAAGAAGAAGAATCAAATGGCTGATGACAATAAAAGTGATTTGATAAAAATGAAAAAGCAGTAAATTTAGATAGATTTTGCAAACAAGAAAAGATCTTATTCAAGAAATATAAATAAAGA
Source organism: Pegea sp. RAD2-039 (assembly GCA_034620365.1). NCBI lineage: Eukaryota > Metazoa > Chordata > Thaliacea > Salpida > Salpidae > Pegea > Pegea sp. RAD2-039. Next base: position 3,830,047 of record JAQGEQ010000192.1, read on the forward strand.
TGAATAAGATTTTGGTAATAGAACAAGTAATCTAGTCACGACTTAAACCAGTTTACAAACATTTATCTCAAAATTATTGTAATTTAGAAACTAGAATTTCATTTTTTCTACATTCTTCCTGAAAATCATGAACCGTTTTCACATATTGTCTATGCTTTTCTAATAAATTGTGATGATTTTCGTTCAGTTCATCTCTTCTTACTTTCTCTAGCTGCTTCTTCTTTTCAACCTAAACAGAAATCATATTTTCACTTTCACTAAAGTAAAACTATATAGAAACTTCACCTTTATTTTGTTCGCTTTTACACCATCAACAATCTTCTCAAATTGTTTTAGATACTGCAACATATTAGAAGAAGATCCTGTAGCAGCTTGAAAGTTGTCATAAACAGAATCAAGAAGATCAGCTTCTTTCTCTAGATATCTTCTAGAGTCATCTAATGTATTGTACTTAGTGTAAAACTGCTTTGTTTCAACATGAGTTTGTGAAATCTACAACCAAAAAGACATTTTTTAAATTCATTTATGATTTAGTTCAAGATATTAAGTGACAAAAACTTTACCTGATCATAAAGTTCCACAAATCGTTTTTGATATTGAGTAAGTTCAGCTCTTGTAGGTATTTCATCTAACTTTCTACTTAATGCTGCTGAATAACGGTTTTTTGCAGCAAGTGAAAACCGCATTTTTGACAATCTTTCATAATCTGCTGAATGTTGATTCTTCATCACATCATCATTCTCATTTTCAACTTCTTTACTTTTCGCAATTTGTTCTTCTAATTCAGCAATATCTTCTTTCAACTTTTTATGAGCTTCTTTACATTCATTCTTGAAACTAAGCTCTTCTTTTTTAAGCTTTTCATGAAGCAGCACCAGTTCCCTAATCTTCTGCACATCATTTTCATTTGCTCCCTCTTCTATTTCATGCAGACGTTGAAATTCTTCTTCAATTGCAGTCTTCAAATCATCTTGCTCACTGACTTCTTGTTCTAATTGTTGTTTTAGAGTCAAGATTGAATCCAATTGGCTTTTAACTTTTTCTTTTTGCTCTAAACTTTTTGCTAATTCATTTTGAAGCTTCTTCAAGTTATCTTTAACATCTTGAATTGGATCAAGCATACTTTTGCTGACAGATTCTTCTATTTCTGCTTTCTTTTTTGCAAAAGTATCGGAAATTTCTTGTATTTCTTCTGACTGCATACCAACAATAGAACCAATTACTTTTGAGGCTAGTTTCCCTTCAACTTCACGACCAGACATTTCCAGCATCCCTCCCATCAGCTTTTGCAAAACTTTTTCTTGCACCAAACGAATTCTTTCTTCTTCATCTTCTTCATCTCCAACTTTAAGAGAGTTAAATTTAGTCAAAGAAGATTCTGTAGTTGATGTTTTACTAGATTTAATTGATAGTTTGCTTTGGTTTTCTTCATTATTGCCAACAACAGCTAGTTTTCTATATTCAAGTAAAGTAGAAGAGACTTTTGCCTCTTCTGTGCTTAACAACTCTTTTTCACCAACCCTTTTAAACTTTCGTATCGGTTTATAGTGGAATTGAACATCTTTTAATGCTTTTGCAACTTTTTTCATTTGCTCTTCATCTTTTTCACCAGGTATCAAATACTGTTTATCAAATTGAGAAATGCTATATGCTCTTCTATGGTCTCCCAAAACTTCCCGAGTTTCAATCACTTTTTTAACCAGCCACTGTATAACAGGAAATATGCTTTTGAAATCCAGTCCTTGAATTTGATGAGGTTCAATGGGACTTGGACATACCATTTTCTTCAACACTAGAACAATCTTTTCTGTTAAAGCAATTTTTTGACCAATGGTTGAATTTTCTTGAAAAAGCAAATCAATATCAATTTCAAATGTACAATTAGTAATACACCATGTTATTCCACCAACTACTTTATCAAAAGATGATAACCCTTTAATTCTAGCCCTGAAGTATCCAGCTGCTATCAGAAGACCAATGATTTCTTGATATTTGATCTCTTGACCTTCATCTTCTCTAGTCTCGATTAGTATTTCATTTCCTTCTTGATCTTTTTCTATACCAACTTTTAAATTACTTTTAACTTTTCCAAGAGCAGAATTGAACATTTTTCAGTTAGACTAAAGACTAATTTAAATGATGAACCAGCTAATACAACTTGTCCTAAATGATATTTACTTAATATATATAAGACAAATATTTTAACAAAACTACTATTAACAATTATATAAGAAAAGAAACAAGTTGAATTTATTAAATTAAGTATTATAACAAAGAAATTACCATAAGTGATTTTTATTATATATTACCTCTATTTCTATGATAGTCTTATGATACTTCTACTATATTAGACAAACAAAAGTTTTTTTTCATAATCAAATGATAACTACAAAATTGTTCATCACTCAAAAATGATTCTATAATCTTCATAGAACGTTATAAACATGTTATTCAATATCCTGATTATTTCATGTGTTCAATTATTACTAAAATATTGTATACTAAGATAAAGTATAAATAGAATCAAACTATATGATAAAATAAACAAGTTAGAGATAAAAAATCTAAATCTGGAATAACTTATTATCAACAGAATCTAATTTAGTTTCAAACAAGTAATGATACTTTTGAAAAATGTATATTTTGAAATACTCATTTATCTAAAAGATAAATTATATTAATTGATTATAGATTAAATAAACTTATAAATGTCTATGTGCTTTCTGTTTTTCAAATAGAATAAAAAATAATTTCAAAAAACTAAATTTTTGTTAATTTTTAAAAAAGGTAAAAAAATAATGTATAATAATTAGTATCTTAATAAAAAAAGTATAAATATCTATTTCATTAAAAAAAGTCTACCAAAAAAGCAAGCACAAATTTTATAACTTAGTAAACATTGTTAAATAAATCAAATATAAATAAAATATCTTCTTTTATAATTTATTATATTTTGTTGTGTTTTCTAAAAATAAAGATTATACAGATATTTATCATGAATTCAAGCTTGAAAGTTAAAATAGAACTATTATTTTGATTCATAATCAGTTACTGATGTTACTAAAATGTACCAAATAAATATGTTTTATGAATGCAAAACTTTAGTTGATAAATTCTGTAAACAACTTTTAAACAACGCAAGTTGTAATCAATACACTTTGGTAATTATATTATTCTTTATTATCGCTTAAAATGTTGCTTGGTTCAATTAAATTTATTTATTTGGTTTAAATCATGTAAAATTGAGATGATTATGATTAAAAAATTTAACACTCGCTATTAAATTTATTGATACACTTTTTGTCTTTTATAAAAATTGAAACATAAAAAAGTACAGAATAGTAAAATTGTGTAATTTTTTAATAAGGTAATTAAGCAATTTTAAATAAAAATTCTTTTTATTAATTTTTTATCATGTAGAGATAAATAATAGAAAAATAAAATTTATACTGAAATAGATTAGTTATTCTTATAGTAAAGGCAAAAATATTCAGGAGTATGAGTCTTAAGGATTTAAAGCTTTTGAATGAAAAAATTAATTGCCTTACTGAATACTATTTAAAAATTTATTAACTTTTTTTGCAAAACAGAATTTAATTTCTTATCATAGTTGATAATGAAAATATATTTAAACAGTGTATCCACTTCTATCTAGGTCTATGGCATATCCCAATTTTGTAAAGATTAGTATTGTATACTTTTTTTAGTTTACTAAAAATGTTCTATCCCGTTGAAATCTTAAGAATAAAAAATAAGTACTGACTGAAGAATACTTACTAAGGAAGCAAGTCACTGATCAAGCAAAAATGATAATTTCAAGAGTTAAACAATTTAAAATGGTCTCTGTAAATCATCCTTAAATTCTATAAGTTTTTTTTTTCATTGAATATCTTTGGGTTTCCTGATGTCAAGAACAACTATTCAAGTAAATTTAAGGCTCGGTAGTTGGTGTAACTAACGTTTGGTATTCAGCCTTTCGTTATTCTTCAGTTAGTTTCAATCAATAAACCGTCAATCAACTACTTATGATGAAATTGATTGGAAAAATAGAAAATTAAGCTGCTGTAAAATTTGAATTGATTATAAGGCACAAAGACTGATTAGAGAAGCAGGGTGTCAGTCTTATATTCTGCTACTTATATTGTGCTCAGTTTTTGAATGTAATAATCAATTAGTTTGCCAGCCTTGTAAATAAGTTTCTATCATTCAAGTACTTTTTCAAAGTTAGAAAACAGATCTCATTAAATACAACTCCAGCTTACATATAAACTGAAAAATTATATGTGTTCCAGAACATTTTATAGAACTAAATCTAAGCATTTATCGTGCATTTATTTTTTATTTATTAACCAACGATTTTCGTATATACTAGCACAATAAATCTTATGTAGTTGAATATACAAAGATTAGCAATAGAAAAGAAATAGTTTCAAAAACTAAGCCTTAATAGGTATCTAGTCAGAAATTGTATTATTTTAGGAAAACATCACAACACTAAAAAGCAACAACTTATAAAATAGTCATTTAAAAGCTTGAAATTGAATTTTGGCTCCTCAATCAAACTTTGATGCTACATCTTACCACAAACATAAAGATAATCAATTTGAAAATAAAACATTTAGCCTATTTACAAATTGTGTCGTCTCTTATTTGTCTTGTTTACTCATTTTTTGTGAATTCATTTTTGCAAGTGTAATTTTTGAGAACTCTTCAAACATCTAAAAATTAAAAATATAATATTAGTATATAAAACAAACTTTAAGACTGACTGGCAATCTTCTAAGTAGAAATCTAAAAATTGTACTAAAATGTTTATCAACTTACTTGTATACTCGCCAGCACTTCTGGGTCAACGTTTACTTTCGGAAGTTTATCTGCGCTTTTTACTATTGACGTATCGCTTGGTGGAAAAGAAAGACATTTAGATTTAAGAGGCTCAGAAGACTTGGTTTTCATAAGATTTAGATGAGCAAACTTTGGTTGAGATTTTAAAGCTCTACCCTCGATCAAATTAGAATGGTTAAAAGTTAAAGGAATGCTGACAGATTCTCTCAAAATATTTTTCTTGACGCTTTGACTTGTCGGTTTTCCACTAGATACTCCCTCATTTGTCTTGATGTCAATTTTTTCTAAAAAGCTCTTTTATAAAATAAAAATAATTAATCAAATAATTTGCTGAACAATATTAGAAATATCTTATTAAAGTTCAATCATTACAGTATACGAAGCTGTACTACAAATAACTGGTAATATTAATACATTATTCTAAAATACTTAATGTTATTCTTACTTTTTTTTGTGTTTGTAGTTCTTTCAGCTCTTCATCTATTTTAGCCATTCTTTTTTTCATTTCATTTAACTTGGAAACCAGTGGCGTTTTTTCTTTAACAGAAGCAGGTCGTTTTAATTTCTTTTTTGAATGCTTTAGTTTGAAGCTATTTTGTTGTTTTTTTGTATTTAGGTCACGTGAAACTTGCGCTATTTTCAACTGCTGTGAATTGCGTCTTCGGTTCAGCATAGCCAAATTTCTTGTTAGTATATTATCATCATTATTTGAAAAACCTCTTGGTAAATTTAAATCCGTCTTATGATGCTTTGTTGATATTGATGACTGTATTAGAAAATATTTTGATTAAAACTTTACTGTGGTGAATCTGTTGACACTTTCAATAAATTTAATTTCAATGGTTTAAAAAAATTATAAAGGATAGTGCTGCTTACAAATTTCTATTTTTATTTATGAAGCTTTATTTTAATCTGCAAGCTCTAGGTTTTAAAGAAAAAAGCTAACTTCAACTTGTAGACTGTTAAGTTCTTTGAATAATTTTTGTTTGTCAGCTTTTATAACTTGGAGCAGCTCTTGCTTCTGCAAATCAGCTGCTAAACAATTTACTTTGCTGTTTTTCTGTATGAATAATTAATTAGTTGAAATATTTTGATAAAATAATGATATTATCAACCTGAATTTCGTCTTTGCTCTGCTGCGAAAGATTTGTATTGTGAGCTTTTTGCGATTGTTCATGACTATTGCTTATCAAATGGCTAAAAATTCAAGAAGAAAACTTTGAAAACAAGAGTAATAATAAACTTACATCAATACCTGTCAGACGAAGTTGATTTGTTAATGCTTTCAAACCATTTAGCAATGTCATCAGATTGATCTGAGCTTAGATGGAATTTTATTTTTTTCTGAAATTGAAAAGTATTTTGAAAATGTAGAAGGATATTGAATAATATCAAAATACTGAACTTTACTTTCCATGGAGATAAAAGCATTTTGAGAATTAGCATTTTCAATTGAACACTTATACTCTTTTAAACTCAAAGATTCACATGGTGCATAACTGTGAGGTTTATCAAACAGCTTTAATTGGTCAATCGAAAGTATACACCAATATCTGCAGAAACAAAACTATGTGAAGCTTACAGAGAAAAATTTGATGCTAGGCTGACCTTTTCCTGTTTTTATTGCTGCTTTTAATATTCAAGTAACCTTTTCGAACAATTTGGTTACCTTTAATTTGCTGTAAATAATTATAGTTTCTTTTATCAAATAACTTTCTTTGAGATTTCTCGAAAGAATTTAAACGTCGAACTGATGTTTTGAACCAGCTTGTTGAAACTAATTTTGATTGATCTGAAAACAAAAACATTTTAATGTGATGTTCACATCCTTTTTTGGTTAAAAGATATTTTCATTTATAAGAAAGTTAGCTAAAAAAATTTCAATTTTATAGAAAATTTATTTTTATTTATATGACTTAAAAAATAAAACAATTTCATAGGATTGACCTGCTACTTTCTTTCTCAGCTCGTATGTTTCCGCGAATTCTGCTTTTGAAAGCTTTGGTGTCTTCAGAATTGTGTTTTGAACACAGTTGTTTGGAGATGACATTGATCTTAAACTATAAGTTAAAACTATAAACTGCTTCTTATAAGTAAACGCTCACTAAAAATTTGAATAAAAACTTAGTAATATTTTATCAAACAAAAAATCGTTTGAACTATATGAAACAATCTCTTCAATTCAAAAATCTTCCTGTTTTTTCTTTGAGAGCTCTATTTGCCTGATATTTATTTGATACCAAATTGCAGTTAGTGTTTGAACTAGCTTGCAAATTATCTTTACTCTAGTCTCTATGCCAAGCATCTTAAATTGAATTTAAAAAGGCTGTTTGCTCTCGCATTTTTTGAAGCTACAATTGAAAGTATTGGAAATGATTTTTTTTCTTTTTTCTTTTACTCAACTACAGTTGTCAAATTTTTTAGGCTTCTGTCACGTTGGATCTGAATACTTTTCTGCGCTTAGCTTTACATGTATTATAAGATTAATTGAAGATTATACCAGTATTAAAAAATATTGCTAAGTTAGATTTGAAAGCTAAAGATTTTAATTGTAAATATTCATTGAATTTACAAAGAAATTCATATTTCTAAACTCATTTGAAATATTAGTTTAAAATAGTTGTTTTTATCTAATTTACAATAAATTTTTATCACCGTATACATCTAATAACAAGTTCCTAAATAATAAATTGAATCCGTTCCATAAATTTGTTAAAACATTCTCTGAATTATATTTTCATAAAAAAACAATCTAAAGAAATTTTTAGGATCTTCAATTAAGTAAACAAATTAATCTTTATATTTTGATGAAGTAATGTTAAAAAGCAAGTTTTATATATTGAATCATTCTAATCTTAACGAAATTCTGTAATTATTGATTTTATATTATATCTTTATAATCTTTTATTTGATAAATGATATACTGATAACACTTTTAGTTTAATTAATTTTAGCTTTTTCTAAAAAAAATTGATACAAGAATAAGCACTAAGGTTCTAAAATAAATTTAGACAATTTTCTAAGGTATTCTTAGCCCTCTAATTGTTGAACTTAACAATTACATTTTTTAAAGATGTTCAAGTAAAATTACCTCAAAAATAAGTTAGCTATTGGATCCTTACATATTAAAATATTAAGTTAATTACTAATTTTTTGAAACAAATAAATAAACACTAAACTGCAAACGAAAAATAACTTAGAAATTTTTAATGTTATAGAAGTATTTGATGAATGGTAAATTCGAAAAATAAAAGTAAACAATGTAACTAAGCTAAAAATAAAAGAAATATTTTCCAAACATTCACGGTTTTGTAGTTGCCTCTTTTTAGATGACTGTACAACATCCTGTGCTTGTAATTGAGGTATTCGCCTATAAAAGTTATCAAAAAATTAAATAACTTTTTTAATTAACTTACCAGTTTGTCTCGTTTGTATTGAAAACTATATACAAGAAAGAATAAGTGTTTTAAATATACATTCATCAATTCACTGTTATAAATAATATAAATTTATTTTTAAGTTAAGTTTGAAAAAATGCTGGCCCTTTAAGATATCAAAACTTTAAGCTCTGTTCATAAATTAAAGTAAAATTGTGAAACGTTTTATTCATGTTTTATGAAAGTAAAAGTTTTACAATTGACCATTTCATGATATTAAACATAAATGAACTTAGTAAGCTTTATAAATTTTCTGTCAATCGGTCAACAGTCCTTGAATAGGTAGATTGTTCGGAAGTTTTGCTGGAAAGTACCACAAACTGCCAATATATCAGTAAAACTGTTTACTAGTAAAACTGTTTACCCATTAGTTTCTTTAGAATTAATTACAGTAAAACTTACACAAAAAAGAAGTATATAAAATAATTATAATAAAAAATCAAAATCATTTTACAAAAATAATTGTGATGAATGAAATTGCTATCCAATTTATGATTTTTACTTATTACATTTCAATATTAGAGTATTTGAATGATTTCATTTTTTTTTTATTCTAACTTTTTCCTGGAGAGAAAAATTGGTATGAAAGATTTTGCTGGTAAAATACAGCTAACTTGTATCTTCAGAAATATAATAAATCAAATAATTGATAAAAGAAAATTTCTTATCTGAGACAGAGTGATAAATTGTAAAAAAAATTATTAATTGATCGAATTAAATTATTAAAGGAAATCTTCATGGCTTGAAAAATTATGAAAATTATATGAATGCTTAAATCAGTACAAAGTAATAGTTGTTCTAGATATTTTTTGTTTAGAAAAATATTTACTAAATATAACTGTTGATAAATCATTTAAACCAAAATTTTCAAAAAAAAATTTGAAGCTAGCAATATTTTTATTCGAAATACAAACTTTGAGAAGCATAAGACTGATTATTTTCAAATCGTTTCAACTTTTTAAAAAATGCTTTTCAAATCTAAGAAATATAAATAATCATTTTATTGACTTATCAGTTATTATCAATACTTTTAATACTAAACTATTAAATTGTTAAAATATTCACAGTCATAGAAAAAGATACTTTAGAAACTATTTAGCAGTCAAATGAGTGTTTCTTTAAAATTGATTCATATTTCTCCTAACTTTTAGGTTATTCTACTTTATTTTGTGGTGAAAAGAAGCTTGTCAAAATAGCAAAACAGAAGCCATCGGAAGTGATGGAAGTATTTGGAACAAAGTTACTATTACGTAGAAAACTAAAGTCGAGAAAACGCTACTTAAGTTAAAGAAATAGATGAATCAGAAAACACCGGAGGATAATAGTTTAAATGAAAAGCAACTTTCCCAAATCAATTAATTGTAAACTGGTTACAAAGCTTTATAAATTAAACCGTAATGTAATGTTAGAAAAAAAATATAAACAAAATCGTTTAAAAGTAATAACAGATGATAATCTTCTTCTTCATCTCTTATATTTAAAAAAAGGAAGAAATTGTCATCAATATCTCTTTCCACAAATCATTTTTAATTGGTTAACTTATTGACTTTAAGGAGTTTAGTTTTTTTAGATTTCTTATAGAATTTCTCCAAATAGAAATATTACAATATAAAAATATAAAATGTTTTTCTTGTGAGCGCGTTTGACTGAAAGTAAATAAGTTTTCCTTTTTTGTTTAAATGAACTTGACTAAGATTTTAGGTAATGGAGTAAAAAAGGTTTATGTTGCCAAACTTTAGCTAATATGACCCAATTTTTATCTTACAACATTAAGAAACAAATGTTTTTCTTTGTCAATGATAACATGAAAAGTTACCTTAATAAATGTTTTTCAAACTTTATCTTGACTTTTGTACTATATATAAATGTTTTCAGCTCTTTTTAAGAATAGTAGCTTGCCAAAACAGTTATTAAGACTTTAAAAGAAAAGGATTGAAAATAAAGTTTATAGTAAATTTTGGCTTATATTTTCATAATTCATATCTTATACTTTTTTTCTGCAAAACTAATTTATTTATTCATTTATTTATTACAAAAAATACGAAGGAGGGTGCCTAGGGAGAGCACCTCTCGCTAACACACGTTCTTACAAATAACATCTACTAAGTTAGAAATGTAGAAAGAAAAAGATGTAACACATGGCATTTCGGTAGTCCTGAAAACATATAACAAAGAACAATTACATAGAATTATAGTAATATTAAAAAAGGAAAAATTCACAATTTAGAAATGGCAATGTTGGCAATATTATAACAGTTCAATTTCTGCTTGAACAACGCACGTGATTCTAACATGACTGATGGCAGCTGATTCAAAGTACTAATTGTGTGGTATGAGAAAAAATTTGCTCTGATTAATGTACCAGGTGTTTATGGGCTTATTAAGATGTAATGAGTGTCGTCTGAGTTGATATAACTTGAGGGAAGGACTAATAGAAAAGAAAGCATCGAATTTAAAGTCAATTAAATTGTGGATAATTTTACAAATAAAAATCATATCGGATTTAATCCGTCGAATTTCCAAAGTATCTTAATTAAAGAAGCTGAGACGATTTTCATAGATATCGTATTTGATATTAAGTTTCCTACATACCAATCTCGTACATGTTGCCTAAATAGCTTCAATTTTTTAATATCGCCAACTTGATATGTCATCCATGAACTAGAATTATATTCAAGTATGTACATTTCGAATAAATTAATACGAAGTATGGATCTTATGAATTAAAGGTCTTTATAATGAGGTAAACAAGTTTGATTGATTTTGCAAAGATTTTTGAAATATATTTGAGCCATTTAAAGTCAGATTATAGAGTAATTTCCAAGGTCTAGGACCAAAGATACTCGTTGAATAATAACTCCATAGATGGAATATTGGCTAAAGGAATTTGCAGCTGATTTAGAGGTGAAAGTTCAGACTTTGTGGGCTGGATTTTGAGCTGCCAATTTGTAGACCAGTTTTGTACAGTGTGTACTGCAGTTTGGAGGATTGCATATTATCACTTAATCTCATCTGCATGCACAAACACACTGACATCATTAACTGCTACTAGTCTTCTGATGAGCTCTTCAATGAAAATCAAAAATAGATTTCATCATCATCATCATCATCATCATCAACATTCTGTCGACAACAAGATAAATAAATTTTAAAATTTAATTCTAAAGCATCATAGCACTAGTGCTACTGACCATGTTGAGGGTTTTGGTGTTATGTCTACAAAAAATAGGTTACTGATGGTTGTAAACAAGTTTTTATTTTTATTAAGTATAACATTAGAAGTATATTACCGAAAAGTTACTTCTAAAACATGTTTTACCCTTCAGCTTTCGTCTTTTATTCCCTGGATGTTTTAAAGAAGTTTCCAAACCATCGTAACCGTCTTGATCATTTGTTGGATTTACAATCAAGTTTTGTTATAAGAATTTTATAAGAATAGACCTGTTTCACATTCAATATTTCGTTTAATTAAACAATACTTTTAATAATCATTAGATTGTAAGATTACTAAACTATTAAAATGATTATTCATTTATTTTATTCAACCCATGACTACATATGACGAATGTTACAGTTTTTAAAGTGAACGATATGACTTAGAGATTAGAGTATTGTGTAATTTGTATTTTCTGCTTCAGGGATATGATTGTAACATTTTTCATTTGCAGGAATATCTGTATACCAGTGAACGTATTTGGCTACTCTGTTATGGTATTAAAGGTATTCTGGTCTTGCTATTATTAAATACTCTGATATGATTTGAGTTTAGCTTTGCACATTCTGCATTTGTCGTCTTGAGTGGTTTTTGATATTCTTGCTTGGGAGGTTTTGGTAGGTAGTGATTGATCTTATGCCGCCACTAGCTGTTCTTCTGTTTCTGTTTTAAGCCCTACTCTGCTGAGCTATCTATATGTGTGATTCAGGAGTATATTGACCTGCTTCGTATTTTATAAATTGGCCATGAAGTGGTTTTGCCTCTAAGAGTTCGCTGCAAACTTGTTGAAGACACTTTTTTGCAATGCCCTTTTCATGTTTAGAAAGCTCTACTGATGTTTCGTTGCTAGTTTCAATGACTTTCAGCAGCTTCAATTCTTTTTTAAACTCATCACTTTGAAGACATCAAGGTGTTTCAACATCTTCTATTAATAAACCTATTATCATGAAGCTCTCAATTTAATCAACCAGAAATAAACTGCTCAAACTTCGGAAGCTCTACATTAACTACCACGACAAAACCAACCGCATTTTTTATACATTCAGATCAAACTAAAAAGCAGCAAGAACCTCACAAGAGAATTGTGTGAAAAACAGAAAGATGTCCTGGGGCGGGGGATAAGATTGGTGATGAATTTATCAATGACTCGGTTGCCAAGCTTCAGCTCTTTCGTTTTAACAACTAACATTCAATACTATAAGCCCATCTGCCTTACAAAGTTTGACAATTAAATATTGCAACATAAGATCTATGGCAAATAAGAATGACCTTGTGTCCCACCATCGTGACTTCAACCAAACTGACCAAATATTTCTAGCTGAATTCTGGCTATCAGATAAAATCTGAAGCTTAATTTTAAGTTATGTCCCCCTTGGAATGATATTATTAAACATGATGATATCACAGAAAATTGAGAAGGTGGTGTCTATTTATTTTATAAAAGTGGCTTAATTCCTCTATTTTCAGACGATTCTTCCCATGACACCTTTCTCAATTCTATAACTACTAATTCTCTAGCTCAATAAACCCACTCATTCAAAAGGTCACATTTGAGATCTCTTCTTCTGAACATCTGAGGAATTAACAAACTGTTGTACAGATCAGTTAATTCTTCTTGTTCTTCCTCGTATGACTATTTTATTATTTCTTTTAAATTTTAGTTTATCCGATCTACAAATAACATCAATGTTGATATAGTCTATCCTTGCTTCTATAGAACTAACTTTGAAAAAATTAACATCTATTTACCCTCCTCTAATTGGAAATGTAAGATTAATGAATAGCTATCCTTACAGTCATTCTATGGTAATTTCATATAAGCTCTCAATAATTCAAATATTTGTTCCAATAAAAACTATCTCACATCCCAATCCTATTAAAACTCCATCACACATTCATCCTGAATGAAAAGCATCTCTTATACAGAAAATCTAAAGTAGAAAACTCATTCAAAGCATACTACAAGTGTAAGAAATATGAAATTGAAGTTGCTAAGTGACTATCAGGAAATTTGTGACAGTGGTTCATCACGCAAATTTTATAAATTTGTTAAATCAAAGTCAATTCCGTCAAATCATCCCAGCAAGTGATGATTCATTTAAAAAACAAGGTTTAAGTAGTTTTCCTAGCAAGTGATAAGTAACACTGCCAGTTTCCTCACTTTCTTCTGCTAATTTGTTATATTAAATTTTTGATTTATAATTTATATTTCACTTATGCCTCTACACTGCCCTTATTCTTCATATATTCATTTTAATTTGTAATACTTAAGACCTTTTAATTATCTCTTTGTTCATTGGTTTTTGTTCGCTATAAGAGCGGTTGAAGTTGTAACTCTCAGCCACGCGTTGAATAAATAAATCAATCTTATACATGATCAAAACATTTTAATAGATTTCATCAAGATACACTTGCTCACCCAAAGCATTTATAAAACCACATAACTACGCAAGAAACCAAAACCTAAATAGTCTCAAGCATCAATTTTAATTTGTTAGGTCATTTGTAAATCTCTGCAAGTTTACATCACTAAACAGTTTTAGAAAAATGTAGGTTGAAAACTAACACTTTAAATTTATGATTTAAAAAATTAAAAAGTTGCAAAAGTTTTATAACTTTTTTGGTCATACTTAAACAGAAACTGAAAGAAATAAGAATAAAAAACAAATAAATAATTTTGGAAATATTTTCTGAAATACATTTTTAATGCCAAGTAAACTTTTGTATTTATATTTAAACTAGATCATTATTAGGATAATAAATCAATTATACTACAAGAGAAGAATCAAAAAATAAAGAACTGATATAATAACGAATGAATAAGGCTGTAAGAGAACATATCACTTGAAAGATAATCAGAATAATTGTTAAACGTTCTTCATGTAAAGGTCCCAACTTTAAGAGAACCAAATTGATAAGAGTCATATTGTTACACTCCATATATTCACCATCTTCACCAAGATTACATTTTAAATTAATTAGTCTCAAAGTTTTGAGGAGTTTCAAGACAACAAATCCAAACTTTCCTAAATCAGTCTGTTTGAATCTCGCTGAACTGATGTCAAGTAAGCCGGTTTCTGGGTTGAATCTAAAAAATTCAATGAAAGTACATAATTTAAAGTAGCTTGTTTCAAATGCAACGTATGATGAAAATAAATCAAATCTTAAATCTATTATAGATCAACTCTTTATAACTTTTTGATCTGAACATATAAGAAACTGAAAAAGTTTATAGATATCATCTGATTAAGATCTTACTTTGGAAGCCGATGTCTTGGACAGGGTACAAGTCTAAAAAGTTGAGGAAGAGAAAATAGAAAGTTGATAATTTGTGGAGCAAAGAATAAGAGCATCGTTTTACTAAAATGTCCCAGAATACCAACAACTGCAAAAGTCATGCCAGCGAAGTAACAAAATGTATCACCAACAAATACTTTTGAAGGATACCTGTTTTTTGGGCATAGAAATAATGATTGAAAATTAAGATATACAGGAAATGAAAAACTTACCAGTTAAATTTTAGTAGTGCCATCGAACTTCCTAAAAAAGGTAACATAAAATATAAAGAGAACTTGTGATAACTAGCTGTTGGTCCTGATAACTCCAATATGTTATGAATGATTATAGACAAACATATAATAATGGATTGGCCAACTTCAAGACCATTAACTCCAGCCAAAATGTTGATAGCATTTGTGCAAAACACAGCTAACATACCCATGTACACGTAATAGAAAAATCCTTAAAAAAAATAACTAAAAATGATAACACTGTTCTTGTTAATACTTGATACTACATTAAATTTTAAAATAACAATTGTTTTAAGTAATAAAACATTGAAACAACAATTTAAAATAAATAAGTTTACCATTACCTAAATCAATATCCTTTCCGAAAAACCCAACTAATATTTTAGGAACAATAACTGTTGTATTTCCAGTATTTATATAATAAACTAATAACAAAGGCAAAGATGCAACTGTTGGTAAAGTTAATTTGTGTCTCCATTTTAAGTTTAAAACATCATCAGCAAAACCCAAAAATACCATGCAACAAATTGATAGAAGTGCACTCAAGTATTGAATAAATTCTCTAAGAAGTAATAAATTCATTAGAGATGTTAATATACTCCAAATTATTAAACTATTTAAAAACATAAAAAATATCAAAAATTAATAACTAACATAAGCTTCAAAATATACTTCATTATAATAGTATTATATGAATGAAATTGAAATTATATTTAACTAATGACTTACTTATGGTCAAAATTCAGATGTTTTTCTCCAGCTGTATTGATATGCATAAATGAAAAAGGTGTAAAAAAGAACATTGAAACTAAAAAGCTAGCCCCAATAATGACACCAAGGGCTTCGGGAACTTTTTTGTCAGAAATTTTATTTAGATCTCTTCCAAATAGATTTGCTGATACGAAGTTACTTGAGAAAGATGGTATTAATTTCAAAGATGCAAAATATGATGCTATAGCTATAATCACATTAATCAACAAAATAAAATCCATGTTGCCTTGTACTTTGTTACTAAATGGTAAATATAGAAAGATAATTGCAAATAATCCAAAGATAACCTTTAAATGTATAAGAAAATGCTAATCCAAAAGTATTACCCAACTTGAATCCAAGATCAAATAAAAAAATTAAGGTTCTACTCATTGTTAATAATCTGCAACAATTTTGTAATTAAATAAATTGGTAATAAAAACTACCAATAACTCACTAAATTAGTCACAGAAGAATAAAGTATACAATTTATATGGACATTTAAATTAGTACTATAATAATTTATTTATTAAAATAATAATAAATAAATAATAATAAATAGATAAAGCATTATATGCAGTTTCAGGTATTCTTTATAATAGCTATTCAACATTAAAACCTAATTATCTTAAATTGTTTATAGATGATAAGAGATTTATATAAAAAAATTTAAAGTATAATTAAATAAAATTAAAGTATAAGTCATCAAAAATAAATAAATAATTTTTTCATAATAAAAAATTCCATAATAACAATAATCAGACTAATTAACTCAAGTTAGTTTTATAAATCTTTAAAAGTTTAAACGTGGCATATTCTTTCAAAGTTTTCTTAGAAATAGTGCAAATAATAAAATCTGTTTGATTGGAAAATAAAACTATTTACTTAATAGAGTGCTATGAAAATTTAAGCATAACTCAATGAAAAAAATTACCAATCTACCAGAGAAAATACAAGTAAAACAATTTATAGTTAATTGTAGTTACACTAATACAAACAATAAAGCCAACAAAAAATAAATCAAAGACAATTTACTGAACGTTTTTGGAGCTTTTATAGTATTATTTTTGTATGCATATAACAAAGTTATCTTGAACTTCGTTTACATTTTAACTTTGAAGATATTTATCATAAAAAAAATTATGCTAGTTTAAAAAAACTTACAACTCAAATTTGACTAAGTTAAATCTCATGCCGCGGATAAATTAGTTTCTGCCTTTAAAATCTAAAAAGTATGTTTGTTTAAATAGTTCATGGCTCTAAATCAACAAGTTAGTAAGAAAATATGCAATAAATAAATAGTAAGAAAATATATAATAAGCTATTATGGATTGCTGGCTCTAGCTTTCTTCGTCTATATAGGAAAGAGTTTATTGGGTTATGAATTATGAAGTTTTATACAAGCTTTCTCACAAATAATATGATATGTAATTACAACTATTATATAAAATCAAGATAAAAATATAGAATAAAAAACGATGTAACGCATTGCATTTCAGTAGTCCCCATACAACATAACAGTGAATAATTAAATAAAAAGCTAATAATAGAAAAATAAGTTTAATTTTTAAGTTTAATAGCAAAATTACAGTTTAGAAATGAAAATTGTGGCAATACTAAAACGGTTCAACATCAGATTGAAGATTATTTGTAACAATCTTAGGAAGCTTAAGCACAAAATCAAAACAGAACCTCGTGTTCCAGCAGATCAACGCTTTATGTAGCCGGGTAATCTGGCTTACGAAAAAAAGGTAGGATAGTGACGGCTGACTCAACAAAAAAGTATTAAATAGAGACTTAGCACCAACCGAGTCCTGAACTAACTGAAAAGATAGAATAAGACATGGAGAGTATTAAACGAGATTTTACAATGGAACAGAGAGGTGCCTGAGCGCCAAGAGAAAAGAGAACCTTGACCAAGATTTACACAAAAGCTAAATTTTTGAAAATCCTTAGCTAAAAGATTAGTAAGTTATAGAAATTAATGCGTAGTTGCATCAATAGACATACTACATCCGATGTATAAAGAAGAAAGGCTTTAACAGTAAATAAACCTCATTCAAATCAACCGTTAGAGAACGTCGACAAGGAAGG
Source organism: Pegea sp. RAD2-039 (assembly GCA_034620365.1). Lineage (NCBI taxonomy): Eukaryota > Metazoa > Chordata > Thaliacea > Salpida > Salpidae > Pegea > Pegea sp. RAD2-039. Next base: position 3,847,917 of record JAQGEQ010000192.1, read on the forward strand.
ACAAGACAAGAGGTGGTGTAGACTAGAGCCCTAGGAAGCCCATCACCGAATCAACCATGTCTTTCTTTTAGGTACTAAGGCGGCACTAAATATTTTCTAAATATTTTTGATTATAACAAAAAGCAGCATTCGCTAAACCATCTTCACTCTTTTAATCAAATGGTAGATGAAACGGCATAGTGGAGGAGGACGAAATCATGGTAAAGTTCTTGTTAAAACAACTTAACAGGCAAAATTCACTTTTCGTGAGCCAAGCCAAAGCCAGATGAAGATGAAAGTAGAAAATGCAAAAGGTTCTACGAACCTCAATCATACCTCGGTAAACAAAGTAGCCGTTTGTGCTAGTCAAGAACTGGCTTATTTCCTTGCAACTTTTCTAGATACTCTCAGACTTCTGACTGCTTTAGTAATTAAAAGTATTGTTTTTTTAATTTCTGATCAGTGTCTGTAAATGTCTGTTAAATGTTTTTGATGAACTTCTTTATTTCAAAAGCTTCCAACGTTGCTTACAGATGTTTGGTTTCGACAGTGTTCCCGTAGTTGCAAGTCAAAGTATAATTGTTTAAACCGAGAAGTGTAAGGAAGTTTCTGTTGTATATTCAGCTTAGATTTGAATCACGCGTTGAATCATATGAGAAAAACTTCTATAAACTCTACAAAAAGCTGTTCAAATGTAACAACTACCAATATCTGATTTATAATAGCTACTGATAATAAGCTTAGATAGAGAAAAAGTATTTGTATATTGCTGAAGAAACTCAAAGTAATTTTTTATAAGATATTTTTCGAGTCTTTGAAGTTCAGTCGTTATATACACAGATGTTTGTAAAATAAAACTTCCTCGAAAACTTTTTTTACAAGTTAAAGGGTTAATTATTCTTTAGTTTAAAATATTTAGTGGTCTTTCTATCAACCTATTTTGATAGAAAGGTTGATGGTGACCTAGGTGGATTATTACTAACTGAAAATATTCATAGTGTAAAAGTAAGATTTAATAAATATAAAAAACTTAAAATTTAATTAAGAATTTTTTCATATCTATTTGAACTGAACACAGACTTGTTGTATATAATAACTTTATGTAAATTTAAAAACTTTCTCATTTATTATAAGCTGATTTGATTCATTTATTACAAAGTTGCTCTTTAGAAAATAAAGTTTCAGGCATTTAAACAAATTTTTAAAAGTTATTGAAAATTTCATGAACCTGAAAGAAATAAATACTTACAAAGCAATGGAAGTAAAGAAAACTATCTTTATTATCGATGATTAAATCAACAAAATAATGTTTTAGAAATGTAATATGAATTTATCTTTATCAGAAACCAGGATTTTTATTGAAGAGTAAAATAATTTAGTTACGAAATGAGTTTATTTTTTTATAAAATCGAAGACCATCATAATAGTAGCAGCAACCACGCTACAAGGAAAAGCGGTCCAACCAAGTTTAAATGAATACCCCCAATTGTATACTTGAGAAATTTCCTTCGCGTAGCTACTTTGGATACTTGTAAACAAAGCAAAGGCGACAAGAACAAAGAAAGCTAAAAAAAGTAAAATAAAAAATAGTATTAATAGAGCTTCAAGCTTTTGTAAGCAATTTCTTAAAATAGTTTCACAAAACAGTTTCAACTTAAAGATCGGAAAACGAAATTTGTATTTTAGTAGCATTTAGTTTATTGATAATTTCCTGGTTAAAGTCAAAAATATTTATTTTCTTATTGACAAAAAAAACTTTATTAGAAGCTTTTATATTAAGTTATTTACTGAACATGTAAAATATCTAAGTAAGCTTTAAAACAAAATTCGTTTTAAAATAATCTTTTAGATGAGCTTTTCTAATCAGAGTTTATTAACTAATAAATCGCTAAAAAATAATAATAGTTATGATAGTTCAAGAAAAACAAATTGATATCTAGAATATTGAAAGTAAGATCTTTAATGAGAAATCAAAATTTTGTTTTAATTGAAAATATTTATTATTATATTAAGAACAATTAGTTTCTTACCTTGTACTATAAACGCAGTGGCTATAACGTTTGGCTGAATTTTCATTTTTTTTATAAATCCTAGAATACAAAGTAGTACACCAACCACACCCATAACACATGCTAAGACAGAAAAGCCACGGACCATTTCTGAAATACAATAGAAAGTCTAGTTTTATCCAAAGATTGAAAAAAAAACATATATACTTAAAGTTTGAATAATTAAAAGATTTTTTATCGTTGTCACTACTTTTCTTCTACTAAATCTTCAGATGTTGACAAAACTTTCTAGCAATTAGTCTGCTTACCATAATGCTTGTATTGTTTACTCGTTCCAATATAAATATTCTTGCAATCACCTCCATCTTTAAGACACTTGTACCATAAACCGGATTCTCCATCAATATCTATGCAGTGAATCATTTCAAAATTAGTATCAACAAAAAAAAGGCGAAAAGTTCAATAAAACAGATTTAATTAAAACTTCGCAAGAAACTTAAATTCTTAAATTATTTATACAAAGTTGTATAATTGATTCACCTTTAATCCAATGAGTCGTAATCACTGCAACCAAAACAAAAACCAAAGACTGGAGACCAAACAATAAGCTCAGACTTGTCGCCACAGCTGATTTTAAAGACATCATTTATTAGAAGACGTTTCAACAAACTTCTTTAAAAAATCAAAAATATAAATGATAACTAAAAACTGTTGTCAAGTTACTAAAAGCTGAATGTAAAAAGTTTAACTTTGAACAACACCCAATCTGGTAAAAAATTATGAAGTTTATGATGAATGAACAGTGAAAGCCTCCAGCGTAGCTGGTTCTGCTTGACTGACCAAGCGTGGTGAAAACTCAGTTTAAGATAATTTGAATTTCTTGAATAAGTAAAAACCCATTACTTTTGTTTTTTTTAACTTTTGAGTTAAAAAAAGTTCAGCTAATGTCGGCTTGTGTAGACAAGTTTTGTAAAGGCACATAAGTTGAAAGTTTCACAAATATCAAAATGTATTTCAAGAAAACATCTTTCAAAATGAAATGTTATTAACATGACATCACTTGAAACGTATAGATCTTACCACTAAACTTCAAATTCAAGTTTAGGATGACTACTATGATAAACTTTAAGAAAAAAACTTCAGTTTTTAAAGACTGCTTTTTCTCTAAAACTGTTTACAATCTAAATTGTTTGGTTTTGAAAATTTAATTAAATTTTGGGTTTTGTGTTTATTGCAAAGGCTTTATTACAAGTATAATTGTAATGTAAAAATCTTTCATATAGGCAAAAATAATTCTTACTTAATATGAAAGAACCATCAATCCAGTTGGTAGAACATATTTTTAGTTTGTATTTTCTGTTATATCATTTGGAAATTACTTCTGTAACCTAATTTGAGTTCAATAAATATCTCAGGTAAAAACGTTTCATCAGTAATGAACTTGTTAGTTTCAGGTTCTAAACAGTCTCTTAAAAGTTTATCTTAAGATCAAATCCTTCTACTATCTGCTACTAATATGAGATTTAATAATATTATTTTTAAAACTCATCTAGTTTTGAGAAATATTTTCTGCTGATTGTTTTTTTTACGTTTGAAACTATCATTGAAATGAAAACTTTTCATAATTGAAGAAAAAGTTTTTGGTAATTAACTGATTTTGAAAAAATTCAGATTTTCAGAGATTTAATCTTTATGTGAAATTGATTAATTTCTTGATGATAATATCAACGATGAGGACTTCAGCAAATATTCAGCTTATTTTTATTGACGTCATATATTCACGCATATTACGTAATTGCTGAGTTTTTAAACTTTTTTCTATAAAACTTACATTTAAAAAATATTTTCAAATTCTTCTTTTTCCAACAAATATTTGAAAAATGTTTTGATATTCGGTTATTATTTTATAATAATAGAACTTCGAAGTTCGAAGGTAGAATATTTGAGGGAAAAAAAGTAAATGTAGATACACAAAAAAAGGGTGGCAGTAGAAGTCAGTGTTTATAACTAAGCTGATGGACAAAAGGCACGCTGGACCACATTTTCGGGAATCTATTACATGAGTGTGACTACAAAGTGTGGTATACTTGAATTGTGCATCAAAAGATTATTTTACCGCTTACGTATATGTGTAATTATCTTTGCCTGTTTCAACGAGAACTTTACCAGACCCTCGTCCTTTTTAAGGACATCTTTATTTTTACATCCAAATAAGTTTGTGATGAAATACATGAGCGATCCAACAAATATCATTTGATGTAGAGGATGTTTCAGAGGTAGCGTTGATGGTCCATCAAGTCACAAGTGGTGACCATATAAAACCAACAATTTGGATAGGTACAGATATGTGGTCAGAACGACAGCTCTGTACAGGCCGGTATTTGTCCTGGTCAAGATCTGTTTGTTATTACTGATCTGTTATCAATGTCAACATCAAATGATGTTCAGATACTTCAAGTCGGAAGTCTTGTATCCTCTGCACAGTAGTTTAATCCTTACACATGACTCAACTACTTTCTTTACATTCATAAAAGTTTAACGAAATTTCCTGATTGCTTCAAACAGAAGTAAGTTTACTTCTAAATATTCTCTTCATATTTGTGTACTGGCAAATAATCGTTGAATAAAAAGAATTTTTTAGATGAGTTTATGACAGATGTTGAAACATGACTACGAAGCAAATAAAAACAATTTCATATTAATAACTTGTCATTTGATATTCTTTAATCTTAGCTGAGATTGTTTCAGGAAATTTATTTTTTGATGAAGTTTTTGATGAGTGATTTTTAATGTTGGATGTGGAATGAGAAGTTGTTGAAAGTTGAAGCTCAGCGAAGGACTTATTAGAAAACTGAAGAAAATTTCGAGCATGTCACTAACAGTTGATTCATAAGTAACTTCAATAGAAGACTTTTCTGAAGATGACATTTAATTTGGTTTTTACTTCAAATTATTTAATATTTTTATCGAAAGAATTTCGAGGAATCAGTTGTAGATTGTGAAGAGGTGTCTCAGATGTCTTTGATGTCCTGTCAAAGGTTTTTCAGTTTTTATTCTTTTATTTTTCATCATCATGTTTGTGTGTTTGTGCATTTAAAACAGTCACAACACGATTAATGATAAACTGTTATACAACAAAGAAAGAATAAAACGATGCAAACAGAAAAATATCATTTCTATTTCGAAAAATAAAGTCAGAATCAGAAGAAAACAAAAGTGGCTGATCAATAATCAGAATGGTGTAGTCAGGTCTGCAGACAAGTCAGTTTTAATGGTCAAGGTTTCGATAGTAGTTGATTAGAAGCTTTCAACTGATAGAAGGAAATAGACGAATAAACAAACAAGGTAAGAAAGGTGATGACGATGAAGACCTAATAAGGGTTTGGGGGAAGAACAAGAAACAAATAAACAATTAATCTAAGCAAGAACAGATTTTCTTCATTAAAATAAGGCGGAGAACAGATTGAAAAGGGGGCATCATAATTGAAACATTAAATATGAAGCTAGTCACTAGCGATTTACAAATAGTTATAAAAACTGTAGGGTTTATTCACCAGCAAATATTAGGGAAGTAGATGACATGATTTTGGATTTCAAATACACAAAAAGTACTTCGTCGTCATCATCTGACTTTGAATGGGATGATAAAGCAGCCTTCTGATTGGTAGTTGTGAAGAAAACGACGCGCTGCTTCGGCCAGGTGCAGCTAGAAAGCCGTTGGACCTCCGGATGTTGGAGATCTTTGTACCGGGTTTACAATGGATGAGGAGGTGCTGGGTGTGGAGGAGTCCACCGTGCTTCGTCGCGTTGATGACGTAACAGCAGCCAATGTCGGTGAGAAGATGACGTCATTTGAGTCGAGATCAAGACCTTCGCTCACTGCTAATAGATGAGGAGTAAGATAGGTGAACGGCGTGAAGTTAGGTGCAACTATCAGATAGCGAAGAAGAAATTGCGACATTTTGATGAAAAGGCATGCAGCAAGTAGCAGCAGATGAAGTAGTGGGAATTATGAAGTGAGGAATTAGAAGAGCAGAAATTACTTGCACGGGGAGTGACAGACCTTGTAGTTGCTCATAAGACGGAGGAGGTTCGTCACCATTCAACTGCTGAACAAGTTTATTGAGAATATGTCAACGAGAAGCATGCAAGTTAAAGGTGGTAGGTAAAAAAGTTAAACAAAAATATTAGTTGAAGAAAGAAGCACTGACGGAGGTTTGCGTGGGGTTTAGGGTCAGGGTAATATATCTGAAGCACTTACAATACTTTCTGGTTGATGTCTCATATCTTCATCTTCTCCTGACTTCCTCTGCAACAAACAAAGATCAGACATATGTTGAGGGGTGAGGGTCGATGTGGACTTACTAGTAGACGTGTGAGTTGGGTTTGTAGGCTGGTCACTAACTCGACCATCTCATCAAATGGAATCAGACCAGTACCGACCATTAGGTCCGCAGCATCAGCTGATACTGGTCTTGAAGTTGTAATAGATGAGTCCACAAGACTTGAACCACTGTTACGATGTGGATTTGGGGATATTGGACCAGGGGTCCGGTCCTCTTCAACTCGGCCACTTTCAGCAGGTTTTTTGCTCGTTAATCGTTCATACAAGGAGTTGTCAACCGGATCACTCATCAGACGCGCTTCATCGGGAATCGGGGACATGGTCCGGACCACATATTCAGGAGTTTGAAGGTCAGCCACTTCGTCAGGTGTAGCTAGTTCACGTGTTAGGACCGTATTATCGGACAAGTAATCAACTGGTACCGCCCATCTCTGATCAGATGTGGTCGGAATACTTTCACTGTTGTAGCCCGTCGTGGCCTCTGATGTTTCATCAACATCGAGGCCAGTTGATGACGTAGCAGCAACAGTAGTCGAGGCATGATGATTCGCGTTGAAAGGTGAAAGCCGCGTTGCCAGGCAACTGTCGCGTCGCTTTTCACGAATGGGAAGAGAGAAGATATTGTCGGGACACGAAGAGGAGTTGAGGATTGCAGAGAGCTTGTCGACTGCAACATCCTAATCACGTGATCAGCTAGAAAGATAAGAATGACTCACCGCAAAAGATCGAGTGGAGGATGAGGGTCTTAGAATCGACATCTTGATCAGAGGTTGAGACTTCCATCACTGTTTCCAAGTTACCGATTTCAGTGTTAGCGATCTCAGCCAGTAGATGGCGCTTCTCTTTCAACAATTCAGCGATTTCCTACGTGATGATGGCGTCACAACGCTGAGCATGACGTCACGAAGACGCGATGTACCTCTTGTTTGATGCGAAGCTTTTCTTCTGCTTCGAGTCTTTTGATATTTTCTCGATAGTCAGGAAGAGTAGATGAGGTTGCTTCTTCTTCGCAAGTTTCAGATAAAAGTGATTCAATCGGACCCACAACTTCGTCGACCTGCTACCACATCTTATATTAAGCTTCTTTGGACCACAAGTCATCAACCAACCACATGGTCGTCAAATGCGTCCACTTCATCCACAGTTTCCGGTTCGAAGTTTGAAGTTTCCACTTTGACCGCGTCTTCATCTCTGCAATGTGATGATGTGACGCGATATGCAAATATGAGGACTATGACTTACTCGTGTTTGAGCGTCTTAATAGATGCTGAGGGCAACTCCTTGGGAAGGACCGCTTTCTATGAATTGCAGCAAATTTGTAATTGCAGCAAACAGTTGCAGAAATGCTACAAACCTTTCGGTTTGCTTTTCCACTGATACACTTTTCAATTACTCCGATCCACATCGACTTACTCTTCACTGTACGAGTGATGAATTGAAAGAGTCCATCATGAGCCGACATGATGAAGAAGGACTTTTTATCTACAATCAGGATGATTCTAGTGAGCAAAGAGCTTCAAAGGGATTATTGACAAACCTGTAGCGACGGGTCGTACAATTATCTCATCTAGTCTGATGAAAGGAACTATAAGAACCTTCTGAGCAGTATATCCGTGTGTCTTGAGAATATATTTGCCATTACTGATCTCCAATAAGACGGCAACATGTTCATACACGATCATATACATTCCTACGCGATTTCAAGTTACCCTGCCGCTAGAGGTCGCGATTTACAACAAACCGATTTCTTTCCTTCGATCTGCTACACCGACCAAGAAGCCGAGAGGACCGTGATAAACAGCTTCATGAGCAGTGAGATCAATGTCCTGTGAAGATCAGATGTATACGCGTGTATGTAGAACAACTTCAAGATCAAACCTTGAATTCCATGATCGTATCATGATGCTGGAGCTTTTGAAGAGGAGATCGATCCAGGTTTTGTTGTATCTCTCGCATTTGCTGTACAAGACACAAATGAGATGATTTCAAGGAAGATAAAGACCTACTTCTCGATCTTCCGCTATCTTCACTTGTTTGTTGACATATGCAAGGATACCTCTTGCCTTCTCACAACAACATCCGATCTTCTTATACTCTTCGCTCTTCTTATCTGTGATGCAAATCAGAGATAAACAACTTGGAAGAAGTGAGCGCGAGCGACCTCTAGTGTATTTTTTGATGTTCTCGAAGAGGAGTGGATATTTAGTGAGACGTTGAAACTCCATCGGAATAAAATCTTTCAAATGAAGTTTTCGGCAAAGAGGTTGACGTTGTTGCTCCTGGAGAAGTATCAAGAGTTACAACAAATGTGTGATGAGAGGCGAGATGCAACTGACAGCGAGGAAGTCGTTGAACTTTTGATCTTTTCGGCATCGATCTTTGATGAATGCAAGAGCGTTCGTCTGATTGCTGCAAAAGTGAGCGCATTGAACCATGAAGTTGGAAGCATCACCTCCACCAAACTGCAGAAAACAACTTGAATTTGAAGAGAGATCTCAAATCATTTAATCAGTTTACAAATCAATAAAAGAAAGAAACAAACGAGTGCTAGAAGCGCGTCACTAATCTCCTTAACCACGTGACCATCTCTTTCTTTGATGCTTTGTAATGATGAGTTAAGTTGACGATGAAGATGAAGAAGATGTTCCAAGTTTCCGAAGATCGTACTCAGCTCCTCATCATCTAGCAGCTTCTCACTCTTCAACTGATCATAGAACACCTGCAAACTGGTAATCAGATGCGGATGATGATGATGTTGAAACTGACGCATTCAAGGATACGTAGATCACGGATATGATGTTGTTCCGTGTACAACAACTCGTTGATGATCTCTTGTCGGTTGATTTCACTCTTTGACATCTTACTTCGAACTTCTTTTGGAACTGACTCGGACCAGTGTTCACCTTGACCAGCTAATGTCAACTACAAACATAAACTTGTTGCTTTGTATATTCAAACACAATTCAAAGGACCTCTGGGTCGTCGTCGAACGAGGGCACTGTCCTAGGATGCCCCTGTTGTCTCTTGAAAGATTCAAATTGATCAATTCCATCAAGCGCGATACTAAAGAGTAACAATCGCGTATGAGGAGGCGTACAAGTGACAACTTCGACAACCTGTGCTGAGAGACGGCTAGTTCTACTTTATCTCTATCCGGGTCACTGTGACTTTTGTATGATCCGGACCGTTTGTCGTCCTGACGGCGTCCACGTACACTTCCAGTTCTACTCGGCTTTCTGGATGAAAACATGAAGATCAAAGTAAGAGAGTCACGTGACTCGACGAGTTACCTGGAGTCGCCGAACAGCGATTCTAAATCGTTATTGGAATTGCTACGATTGTTATTACTTCCTACAGATGCCGAAAGACTTGTAGTGGAAGACCCAACAGCAGTCAGATTCGTCATATCTGTTTAATGGTGAACAAACAACCAGTAAGTAAATTAATCTGGTAATCAGATGGTGGTCTGAAACAAGCACATGCTCAATCAAAACTTGAAACCAAACTTGGAAAAGATGGCATCGAAGTTTACAGGTTGAAGGACTTGTTAGTTCCGTTTCATGCGCTTACATTTGAACTAACAAATAGGTGTTGTTGCGCAACTATTTAATTTACAAATCAGATTTGATTGGTGAGAAATATCGGTGACTTAGCGCTAAGTTGCTAGCCTATCTACTACATGCTACATCGAAAGTTCAAATCGGTGCCTGCTACAATTAACATAGAACCAACATGTGACAACATGGAAGGGTTCGAACCTGATGAAGAAGTACGAATGTAATTGAAAGATGAATTGTTGTTGATTCGGCTGCTGATATTATGATCTGATTTTGAAGTTACATTTTGACCGAGCGACTCAAATTCGATGGTTTTTGTAACAACAGATTCACTACCGGCAAGAACCATTTTGGTAACCTCAGTTACTTGATCGTTATTTTGTTGCCAGTATGATGGTGCGGGAACCATTTGAGCAAATTGAACAGTGTTTCGACCACTAGCAAAAGCATCTGACGATCTTGGCAGGGATTGTTGATGATGTTTAGAAAACTGAACAAACTCAGAAGTTGGTCTGCGAGAGTTGATGAGGTTTGGTGCTTTTGAAGTAGTCGTCTTGCTCTTTCGTTCTGGAGATTCACAATCGCTCTTGTTTCAATTGGTTGGCTACATCGCGATTAAATATTAATCTATAATCTGTTTACTATCTTGTAGGAAGTGGGGGGAGGGGTTCTAAAGGAGTGCATCTACAGTTTGAGCTTTTTGTTGTAAAAATTAAAATTTCATCATGCAGCAAACTAAAAAGCACATGCAGAAAATGGCTTTTTGTGATTATGGTTTGAAAAAATAAATTTCAAGATCAAATTTGAGCTTTTATCGATTTATCTTTATGATTTGTTTAAAGATAAAAAGCAAAAAAAAAGTTTAGTTAATAACTTGGTAAATAGAAAAAGGAATCAAATTAGAAAATGGTTTATCAAATAATTCCACTAAAACATCTTCCCAACCAACCAATCACTAACTTACCTCCGTCTTTGGGTTTTTTGATTTTTATAAACCTTTTTCCTAAAGATTTGCTATCTAGATTGACAGCTTCAGTAGTTAATGAAGATCTGGGTCTTGCTGGTGTACTCTACATCACAACAACGAAGATGAGGATTAGTAATTGTCAAATGTTTGTATGGAAAACTGAAGATATTCTTAAATTGAATGTTTGTTTTGAAATTAAATTCGTATTTTTGATTTAAGGTTGAAATTGAAGAAAATTTTCTCGAAACTTGAATAGAAACAAACAGGAACTAACTTTTGGTGGCCTCAGAATTGAAAACACTCGTTCAAATTTGGCTTTTGACCTTTTAGTGCCATACATACTGACAAACCCATGAAGGATCTCTTGCAGCACCGATCTGGCAGAAAAAAGTTGATAAAACACTGACAAAAAAGAAGCTAATGTCACTAACAGTCGCTCGTGAGAACCGCTACTCGTGTTGATGTCGAAAGAATAATTTCTGAAGAAAAAATATCCCAAAATTACCGACCAATCATTGCAGCAGTAGAATCACGTGACATACGGTTGCTGCAATTCAATTTCTTTCGTGCCAATAATGTCGTCGACCAGTTTAGCTTCAAGGTTAGAATCAAACCCGGAAAAGCCTTGCGGTAACTTCTCATCTCCGTACATATGGCCAAGTCCTTGTTCCCGCTTCGTACGATATTGACTCAACTGATCGCGAATCTATGACGTCATTAAAAACTGCTCGTGAATGAGAGGTAAAAACGGATGTGAACAAGCGCGCTCAATTGCTTCTCGAAAGGTTGCTAGGCAACATGACATTTGAATCAAGGTTTAAATAACTAGCAACGAGCTACATGTAGGTAGTTTGACCTCTTTGGTACAAAGTTGAACAGCTGTATCAAAGATGACGCGAAGTGTGTCTTCTGAAGGACTCTTACTCCGAATAACTGGATCTGAACAAGATGATGAGTAAGGATCTACTATGAGTGAAGCAGCTTACGGATGCTTTTGGATATGCTTTCGTCGACATCAACCTTGAAACACTGCAAGATATGTAAAAGTGATTTAGATGATGATGATGATCAAGATGAACTTACAGCAGATGATGAGAGGAAGTTTTTGAATAAGATATCAGCTTGCTTGTGTAAATCTTTTGTACTTGAGATCTGTTTGTAGCTATCTACAGCGATTAAAAACAACTGAAAAAGTTGATTGGTTAGTTTCAAGCAGAAATTTCAATTCTTTTCTATTTTACCAAATTATTAGGTTCATGGGTCAACAGGACATAGTTTAAGAAGACCGCGAAATGTGCCGGTCTCTGCTTCAAACGTTCTAAATCGTTAAAAGGCCCATGATCCTGAGAATGTGAAAAAATCGATTTGAAATCAAGATGATAAAAAAGAAATTTATTGAAATAACTTGGATAAATGTTGGAATAAAGTAGTCGACTTACTGCATCACAGTCATCCACCATATCATCATCTTCAAAATTAATGATGTTGGTATTTTGAATTGGAACCATATTACTTGTAATGGTGTTTTTGCCCGCTTCTGACTGTAACAATTAATCAGTAATTAGCCAGATGAAATGAAAAACCAGTTTTTAAATATCAATCATTCCAGTTTCTACTTTGAAAAGATTGAAATTTTATTGAAATCAGCAACAAATATTTTTGTATGATTTTAATAAAATGAGAAGAAATAGATGTTGAGAGCATGCTAACATCAAGTCAGATTTCTCAGGTTTCATTTTCAGTGAAAACTAACTGAATCAGATAAGGAGTAAAAACTGAAAACGCGCCAGTGTCAAGCTTACGATCAAAATCAAGTGAATCACAAATAAAAAAAGCAAAAAGTAGATGATGATAGTTCAGGATCAGATAACCTTCGAATGAAAATCATCATGTTTGTTCATGCCATCGTATAAGGGGTCGACAAAAATAAGGGTCAAAATGCAATCAGATTGGACATTATTTACCGTTAGAAGATCTTTCAAATAACAGGATTCCATACCACGTGACGTTCTGTTTGTATTCCGATTATCAGCCATATTCAATTACAATAAAAATATTTAACAAACAGTAACAAGATCTGTGATTATAGGTCAATAATCGAGATGGTAACTTGAGAATCAATCGGTTTCTATTCATGCTAGTAAAGTATTAATTTCAAAAACTTGTGTAGCTCATAAGTGACTTTCTTAATATTCAAACAATTAAAAAAATGATAAAAAAAGTTGCATAAGGCGAAAAAGTCGTCGAAAGTAGAGGCCCAGGAAACTTTCGGAGAATTGTTATAAAATAATTGATATTCAAATAAGCAAAAAGTTTCGAAAATATTTAGAAAGTGATTCGTCATTTGATTTCATCGCAATTTATTAACTGTAACTAAATATTTGCAGTTTAAAGTTTATGAACAGTGTTCAGTTGGCTAAAGAGATGGAATAAAATATTTGTTTAAAACTGTTAAAAATACCAACAATTATTTTCAGTATAAAACTACACTGTTGTCAAGTTGCTGTCAAAATAAGTTCGGTTGGGAGACACAGCCTGATAAACAAATCCTAAAGAAAGTGAGAAGCCAGAAAATAAACCAAAAAAATACTCGAGTTAAATGCAATCATTCATTATATAAAAATATAGATAAGAAGTAGCTTCTGATGTTTGTCAAATTAGTCTTCACAAAGACTAACAAGTACTCGAAATCCACCTGCTAGAATTAATGATTGGAAAAAGGTTGTTAGTTGATATCCACCTGTTGGTGGATATATGAACGAAAAGCAACATCAACTAAACTGATTGAAGACACACAAACACCTCAACTTGATAGAGATCAACAAACCAGTGTTGAAGAAATAGCATCAGATGAATGAGAAGAAGATTCCATTTGAATCAACATACTGTCACAAGATCCACGATTATTTCCATTTGATCGAGACTCACCACTTGAACGATGTTGAACGGAGATCAAATCAAGATCTGGTGATCTCTGCGAGAAAATAACTGGTTAATCACAAAGATGTTGAGAGGTGAGAAGCAAATACTCTCGCTTTTTATCAATTATTAATCTTGTTGAATATTAATGAAAGGCAAAAAGGGCGAGACACAAAGTACATCTGATGCTTGAAAGATTTCGTGGAAAGTTAAGTTTCCTGATGATCAAGTAACAACAACGACAACTCTTGCAACTGCCTGACATCAGAGGTAAAGGCAGCAGATATATGAACAGTTGACGTGAAACTGAATTCTTACCTTGTTTTTTCGTCTAATAACTGGTTGCGACCTATTTCGGGACAATCTACTGACAGTTTCATCGTCATCACTACTAGCAACGATCGGTGAGCTGTGTGTAAAATGACAAGCTAATCTTCTCAACGAAGGTGAAGTCATGCGACTCGAATGTTCAGCACAAGTCACGTGACCGGCGACTTTCATATTACTTTCAGTAGGTAAACAGACTTGATTTTCCTCAATCCTCACTTCTTCTTTCACAATATTTTCACTTTTTGGTAATTCAGCACTTCCGGGTCGTTCTATCAAATCTATTTTTCCTGCATCCGTTTGTAGTTCCTCGAAAATTTCCAAATCGAGACTAGTATAGCGAGGAGGCATGCTATGTCGGTTTACTTCGCTCCTAATCTTCTTTTTGTTCCGTAACAGAGTCCTGGACAAAGTACTGGTCACATGTGACTTGACAGACTGACGGTTGCTGCTACTTCGTCCTATCTGACTTAGATCTTTATGAGAACCAGCGAACGAATACCGTTTACTTCGTTCCATTTTAAACAACTAAAAAAATATTAAAAACAAAAATTCTGTGTGAGAAAACCTCAGCATTAAATCAATCAATCTCTTTTCAAACCTGAACACTTCTTCAGATTGGATGTAAACGTGAAACTATACAGTTATTTCAAATAACTTTTGAAGGAACTAAATAACAGAAGTTTGAAACATTTAAACCCATCAAATATTAACTCAAAACACACTAAACACGTATTTGTAAGTTATTTCAACACACAAAGTTCCTCGCATATTTTTCACATTGAAAACTGTATCTTGCCCAGTGGCATCAACCAATTGAAATTTATTTGCTCAATAAAGTCATCAGTTACTATTTGTAATTAAACTTCAAACTAAAGAACTAGCTGACTGAGAAAATAGACTGTTAGTGAAAGAGTAACTATCAACAAGTGTCTGCAAAGATATTTTATGAAGATAAACAAAGTTTATTAAAACAAAAAAATGAAACTAGACATTCTAAAAGGGAAAAAAGGTGTTTGTGAGACTTGAATTAGAATTTAATAAGTTTTAACTAACATATAAGAAGCAATAAAAAAAGCACTGGGTACTTTGATCGTTTTGTAACTTTTGAAGAGTCATAAAGACTATTTAAAGCAAATGACAAATGTTTGTCTGAAAAAGTTACAACTTTTGATATAATACAAAACACAAACCACAAAATGAACTTAAATTGAAGTGAAAAAACTGGCAAATCAAGATAGCGTGTCATCAAATGGAAATTGCTGTGGCACAAGTGTTTTGTTCATGAAATACAAAGATATTATACAAAGATACTATTACAGTTTGAAGAAATAATTTCCAAATTTGTTTCTTTTTAATTCCAACTTTTAAAACTAATAATATAGTTCCTCGATTTATGTCATAAACAATAAATTTGAAGAAGATTTATTTGTTTTATAATAAAATATTTATATTTTATTTGCTAAATCTATAAAACTGTTTTTGTTTAATTCAGATAGAGTTTAACTTTCAGAATGAAATCTAAATAAGACTTGAGTTAAATAGAGCTAAATTAAAAACAACACTTCACAGTACAAGCTACTAAAAGTTACAACAAGTTCTTATTACTAGCAGAAAGTTCTGAAAAATTTAATGATGCTCATAGAAAAGTCTTTTGGAGAAATTGATTAATTGTCAACTTTTATGAGTGTTGATTTTTATGAAAAGTATTTTTTAGTTAATATTTCACTAAAATATAATTAAAGTGTAAACAAGATACTTTGAAAGTTAAGTAGAAACTGAAATATTTTCAAAGAAAACTTCACCAAGTCTTAACTGGGTTTTATTACTGTGCAATAAACAGTTTCTTTCAAGTAAAAACTCTCTTAAAACAAAAGATAAAAACAAAACTAAAATAAATACTTGCAGCTTTGAGCCAATTAACAGAACTGAAGAGAGAAGTTTTGATATTTATAAAGTTATGCTTGAAACTTGATTAAAATTTTTTTTTTTACATTTTTCTAAAGATGCTCTTAATGACGAAACAAATATAAATCCATAGAATTGTTGAATACTAAGCTGTAGCTCAGGCTTTGTTATCAAATGGCTCGTAGCCTCATCTTTTGTGAAAGAAAAAATTTATTTAATTATAAAAATTGTTTTATCAGTTTTGAAATTTATCTTTAAATTTGTTACAATAAAAAATTCCGATAATTTATGAAAGCAAATTGAGTTCTCTATAAAATGTAATTTCAAAAAATGGTAATTTAGTTGTTAAAAGCAATAAGAGAAACAAAACGTAGTCGAAACTGATTAATTTAGAAAAAGAAATTTCGAGTAAGACATAAATCGATAATGATTCATCGATACAAATTAAAGATCTAGTGAAATCATTGAAGCATGAACGAACTGTGACTTCCTACATACGCTTTCAACTTGTCTGTGATTAGCTAAACTTCAAAAGAGCTTTTCTCATCACTGGAAAATGTGAAATTTCTACTTTAATAACTCAAACTCGTATTCAGGAGAAACTTCTATTTATAACTTTAATTTTTAACTCTTTTTATGTGCATCATCATTCAAACTTTTTGAAAGAGTCTATGACCAAGACTAGCTATTTGAGACATACTTTCAAGTTGTAATCCAAAAAGGTTTTTTTCTATAATTAAACAGAAGTTAGAAACATTTGAAATATAAAAGCAATTGAAAAAAGTTTCACTTTTTTTGCGGAGCAGTTTTTAGAGAAAAATTTTCAATTTTGAGAAAGTATTTATTCAAAATGACTTAATTTCCAAATCTCTCTTTCAAATCGAAATGACGACAAATAATGACAAAATTGTAGCAAAATAAAAATGTGAAAAAGCCAAAAAAGGACCAGACAATGGTCACTCAAAAGCGCCCTCTAGCGTCGATGAGAAGTTTTGTGAGAGAATTACATCAACCAAAATGTGTCTGGGTTGATTCTTTTAGGCCGGACATTACGTATATCAACTAGTAGTTGACGTCAATTTAAAAATTATAACGTAATCTAGACTATAATCGATTCATCACACGCTATTTTGACGTATTTAAATCTAAACTAAAACGTAAGCAATCTGTACAATTTTTATTGGATTTTATCAAGCCTGCTGCTGCCTACAAGCTTGCTTTCTCATCTTTCATTTCCATTTGTTCAGTTTAGATATTGATGATATATAGAAGTGAATCTATCAATTAACAACTTCTTCATCCTCTTTCTTTCCATCTCTTCTATGAGCTTGTTGTAAGAATCGCAAAATTCTTACTGAATTCACCAACATACAACCCCCTTCTTCCCCCTCCTTCTAATATCATTTTCTTGTTTTTCAACAAAGTTAAAGTATCGAGCAAATTGTAGATAAGTCGCCGACGAGAAAATGTTGTAATTAGCACATGGAAATGTGTGAGTTGAAACTAGGCAGGAAATTTGAAGGTAGAAAGCAATTACATAAAAATGTGAAGACAATTAAGTTAGAAAACTTTCAGCACAATCGAAATTTAATGAGACAATTAGAAATGAGTAAGTTGGCGAATTTTTGTTAATCATTAACAAATAAATCCAACTGACTTTAAACCAACAAGATATTTTCTGATTTCAATTGAAGAAAACTGAATATTTAATAAACCGTTTCCTCAAATGACATTCTATTCAATTTATTTTTATTTTATCAAATTTTAGTTATCATCAAGTTTGAACAAATATTTAACCAACAAATATGTTAGTAGAGTTAAAAAACCAGCAGACTGAGGTAAAAAGTGAAGTGATGAAAATCATGAAACTTTCTCAACTCACCAAATCCATCGCGCTACTCGATATTCCACGTTTAGTTCGCAACTCACTCGCTTCTTCCAATCCTAATAAATGAAAAACAATTTGATGAAACTGTAAATCATAGAAAAAGTAAGAAATATTTACGAGAAACGAAACTGCAAAAATATCACAGAATTGATAGAAGCTTGGCAAAAAACAAGATTGAAAACTATTAGTAAAGTTAGAACAGATATTGCTAGCTAAAAAGTAGGACAAAAAATGAAAGCAAAAGTATTCGAAAACTAGCTGGGTAGCTGGCTGGCTGCTTGCTGGCTGGTTAGTGTGAAGAAAGAAAATTGAAGGAATGAGAAAAAGGCAGGAAGTGTATGAGAGGTTAGTGAATGAGTGAAACTGGCTAGCTGGCTGGTGGTTTCGTTGAGCTTTTTATCACATTACAATGACAAGCTGTGAAGTGGATCTGACATGACCAAAAATAATTGGTGATCACTACAATTAAGATGAGTATTCAACTTCGATTGGATCGATATATTTTAGTGGAGATTCACTCTTCTTCCAAACCATCTTTCCTTGTATCTACTACAGATTTCCTTCAGTTTTAAATGAAGCTAGTTCGATTGCTTCTTAATGATTTAAAATTTTAAAATTATTAAATGTTATTGAATGAAAAAGATAAGTTCCTGCTCTTAATGATTGACAGAAACTAAATGAATATTTGTGTAGAATAACCTCAGGCAATCGCTGTTATCATATTATTAGAAGATTTAAAATGATTAAACCATCAATATTTGATATTGAAGCAAATTATTGAAACAATTTTTACTATAAACAAATTTAATTAGTGCACAAAAGAACAAGTTGCAGAATAGGAATCAAAAAGTTAATAATTTTCTCATTTATATCAGATGTTCAAATATATATTGAAGTTACATTTAGTTCAAAGATTTTGATCAACCAATCAAAAAGCTGTATTTTGAGCATAGGTGTAATTCTAGTTGAATGACTTATATAAGTAAAAAAGTTGACATTTTCACAGCTAATTCAAACTTCAATTTTTTTCATTGTTCATCAAAATTAGCAAATTATTTTTAAAAGCATCAAATTTTTCAAATATAATTTAAATAATAAAAAATATCTAAAAAACTCAGAAATAATATCGACTAGTTGCTACTCACCTATAGATTCGTCAATGTCTGTTATAAAACGAGAACTTCTGGTTGGCGGTGATGATATGATGGTATTTGCCTGGAATGAAAACTATTTAAGCATATATTAAATACAAATATAGTGACACTTCTAAAATACTATTGCACAAGCACCGAGTTTTGAAGATTTTTTTAGCGCTCTGCATCTACTAAGCGGAAGACAAAACTATTTTTATGTTCCCACTAGAAGGCGGTAGTGAGATGTCGAAGCATAAACATGACAGTGAACTAGATGACATTTGTCACAGCAGATTTTACCTTCAACAAGGTAACAGTTTGCAATCATATGATGGGAAATTGAGAAATTTGATTGACAGCTACAAGCAGCAACTAGTTTGTTGTACAAAGCTAGTTTCTGTTGATTGTTTCGATGAGTTTGTTGATAAATTAGTGAACAACTCATCAAAATCTGTTTGCTTGTAAGGTTTTATTTACTCTAAATATCAGTTTTTTAAACCTGGTTGAAATTTGATGGTTTCCTAATAGTAATGGTGAATTGTGGAAACAACTATTAAATATCTAACATGACAAAATCAGAAGCAAACATATGAAGTTGTTAATTGAAATTAACAGATGATAAAAGGGAATAGAAACCAATTTCTGTTTATCTTCAATCACGAATATTGATAATCTTGCAAACTAGTAAGGATATGAAGTGGGTTAATAAAATGAATCCTTTGAAAATTGCAGGAAAAAACATCTTATTTTTTCAAGTGATTTTTTTCGAGTAGAAATTACTGTAAATTGTAAATAAAAAACACGCCTGACATTACTACATCGTAGCAGATCTGTAATTCAATAAATATCAATCTGCTATTTTACATTTTCTTTCCAGATTCAACTTTCTCATAAAATAAATTGTCGATTTGAGGAGAAAGTGAACTTCTAATTGGAAAATATTTAGCGAAGGTTGCCGGGCATTATGAAGAAATTACATCAATTACAAACTTACTTTCCATAACTTTTTTTCCAAATCTTGCTTCATATTCTGAGATGCACGGAGATCTTGAAGTAATTTATCGCTTGGTAATTTTGCATATTCATCTTTTATTCTCTACAAAGAAATTAAAATGATTGCCAAATTATCAGAAAATTACAAGCAAAGTTATCAGCAGTAATTAGATGTTATTTTTAAAGATTTTCAGTTAAGCAAATTGAAATAAAGAAAAAGGTTTCTTTACAACTACAATGCAACTACTTGATATTTGATCAGCATAATTGAGGTTATAGCAGTCAGATTTGTCAATAATTAAACTAGAACAATAAGCCAGCAACTACCGTTGCAGTGTGAGAATAATTATTGAGCAAACTGTAATTGATACTACTACACTATATACTTTAATATCTTCAAATCATCTATTTTTGGAAAATGTTTAAATCAAATTGATAATAGAATTGTCAGAAAGGGTTTAGTTATCGATGGAATTTATAAAATATTTTACTATTATCTACATTTAAATATTTGTATATATAAGTATATAAATAATTATATCTTATTTCAAAATATAAAGAACTGTAGAATTTGTATTTGGAAAAAGTATATTAGAAATTAAAATAATTTTATTGAAAACTTTTAAGAGATGAAAAGAGAATCATGATTTACTAAAATAAGTTTATTTTAAAATTAATTTCGTCTCAATTACAAAAAGTTGAAGTAATTTGATCAAATCTGGAATTGATTTTCATAAATTGAATAATAAGAAATATGTCCACGCTAAGTTTAATGTTGAAAAATGTTTATTAGGTTTCCAGGAAGGTAATGAGGAACTGCGTAAAATTTTATAAAGTTACCAAATCCCTAAACGCTGCGAACCTTTGATGTCTGAGAAAGAACAATTTCAAAAGGAAAGCTTGGAAAGTTGAAGGAAATGATTCGATGATAATTGAGCTACTAATTGTGAAATGTTTTCCACTTACTTCGTAATCATGACGAGCTTGTTCCAGCATCTTCTTAATCGTGTCGACTTTTTGGTCATAAAAAGGATTTTGTGAAAACTGCGAGAAATTAAAAGCAGTAAATCAGCTTTGTTTTGCTTGTGTGATTAAGTTGAAGGAATTTCTTGAAAGTTTTAAATAATAAATGAAGAGACTTGAAGAAAGCAAATGAAAAATTAATTTGCAGGTTTTCAAGTCTCTTCTGAAGTTCACTGAAATCAGTGATGATGATGATCAGATACAAGTGAGATGTTGCTCTCTTAAAAATGAAGGAAAACCTCTAAAAGCTGAAAGTGATTATTTTGTCAAGTCGTAAATTGCTGTTAAAGTTGAAATCGAAATGTTATATAAGCCAGCTGTTGCTCACAGTAAACACCACCACTATCCAATTCTTTCAATAAAATCATCAAAATCTTTATAAAGCTGTTTAATGTTACTGATAGCTTTTAGTTTGAGCAAATTTCTGAAACCTTATTATTAATGAGTAACTTATTAGTTGAAGTAAAATTGTAAATTATGTGAAAAAAGGATAATTGAATGCTTGAATGTCGAATTTAGAAAATACGAAACGTTCGACTTCAACCTGGTGAAGGAGAAATTACTTTTTCTATTGGAAACTGGTATTTTAAAAAACTTTAAAGAATTTAAGAAATTGATTAAAAAATCTAAAAAACTACTCCAAAATCTGCTGCTTCAAATAAAATATAAGTAGAAAAGTTGTTTTGAATCAATGAGTCATACGAGAAATGTTTAAAGAAGTATCATCAGCAGATTCGAATCACTGAAAGACAGAGTTTTCTGAAAACACAAACTGTAATCTTCTTTCCTCCTATATTATTTTAGCAATAACATTGAACATGAAAATAATTCTATCACAAGCTTATTTATAGACAAAAAATCAATTTTCAAATGTCAGCAGAAATGGTTTGAAGTTTGCCAGTTACTAAACAAATGTTATGAACAGAAGAATAAACAGAAAAATATAAAAAGTAATTTAAAGATTATATGAAATTTTATTACCAGTTTGTTTGAATTGTGTTTGTTATGTTCAGATGAATTATGAGAAGTTGTAGCTTCAGAGCCTTGAGACTGGTTTGTATCGCCAGGTACTCCGAGCAAGGTCAAAGCAACATATGAACCGCCAGCTTTTTATGAAATAAATACAAATGAGTAGAGAAATGATAAAAAAGTATGACAAAAATCTCAAACCTTTTATTAATTTAACAACTTTGATGTGACCAAAATCAGTAACATTGGTTCCATTGACCTGTAAAGGTTATTTTACATTTTTATTCTGTTTTACAATTGTAAACTTTAATTGCGTTTACCTTTATGATGCGGTCTCCTTCGTGGACACCAGCTCTATGAGCAGCTCCATCTGAAATATTTGCATATTTATATAATAAAGAAACAATTGAGGGCTAATTTTCATGAAGTACAAATCCTATACGTTTTGTTCACTTAAATAAAAAGCAATTAGTTGGGCAATAGTGATAAAACTATAAAATGTCATTAATATTATATTAACAATTTCAAAAAATACATTTTATTAAATATTTTTGAGCTATTATTGGCTACAGCTTCAAATTTAAAACGATTATAATCTGAGTTATATTAAAAGTAATGTGAATTCGTTGGATATTTTTAGTTTGCTTTCTTGTTTGCGAAAACAGTAATGAAATGAAATACCATTTTTCAAACAAAGAAATCACTCAATTTAATGATCAAACTAATTAGGATTTAAACCTCTTTTTATGTTCAGAATCAAATTTAAACACAATTACCATGACCAACATTTATTATCACCAACATCATATTTCAAGCAAGATGAAAACCAACCTTCTTTAACAGTTTGTACATACACTGGTTTGTCACCACTTACTGTCAATCCAAAACCATTGTTATTTTGTAGTATAATACATTTCATTGTCATAGCTGGGCACCCTGCAAAAGAAATCAAGTTAAAAATCTTTCAAATACTTTGAATTTTAACCATCTCTGGTCAGACAAATTTGACAATTATCAAGATCAGCTATCAATAAAAGTTATAAAACATAAAATTATTTACACAAAGCTAACATAAGCATAAATATTTATAATTCAACATTTTTTCAGCTAATTTCATCTTTAATTTAACTCAAGTTGAGCTTGCTTTGCTAGTAACTTCATTTAATATATTTGAATAAATAGTTAAACGAATTCTAAGTATTTCTATAATAAGTTACAACTATTAAAGTAAATTAATTGAACTACCATAAAATAGAAACACAATAACTCAATAAAAAATCTTTAAATATCTTACTAATGTTGTCAGAGGAAAACGCATCTTTGGAGGCTGTTGAAATACTGATTGGCTGCCCAATGCTTGCTTTGCTAACTCTAAGAAATAATTTAACAAGGGCTTTATAATGGAATAACATATCAAAAATCATCTTGTAAGTCACTACCTACTTCATTATCAAACATTACTTGAAAAGAGAGAAGTATTGTTTCCGGTTAATTATATAACAATTCATTTTCATTATCAAATTAACATGGATAAAAAATAAGTTGTCAATATTTATCACAAGTATTTAATTTGGATTATTGGTACATTATTAAGTATGTTATAAAAATAAAGTAATAAACAAAACTTATTTAACACATATATTCAAAGATGTTAAATTAAAAGGCTTACCTATGTTCTTTATTAGAGTCATGAATTTTATGATTTTTTTTTGAAACATTCCACCAAGGGTCCATGATAAATTGACTTAACAAAACAAAAATTATAGAAAGTAAACTTAAGTTGAAAGACCTAACAGCTAATTTTAAACATTTTAACTTTAATGGATATGCTGCTAAAACTGAAAACAAAATGTATGCTAAAATTGAAACTCAATAACTTTATAAAATGTTACTTTTGATACAAATGTGATGTAAAATAGTGCTTAAAACTTATATCCTCAGAAAATACAATGTAAGATAACTAAACAATCGGAAACAATAAAAAGTTGTTAGAGTTTTTATTATTTCCTCATTAAATGCAAGTTCATGAGCACATTAGTTTTTTTAATAAATTAGATTATAGGTTAAAAATTTTAATGTAATGATATAAGAATATATATATATATATATTTCAAAATATAAACATTTAAAAGTTTATATGCTATGAGATTATTAAAAGCTCTAAAAATATTTAAACAAAACAAGAATATTAATCTACAATAGAAAAAACTCTCTAGAAATTTTAACTTATAAAATATTTATCAGATAATTATAAAAGCTAAATGCTGATAATTGCTGTGCTAATTTCAGATAAAACCCTAGAAATATCTAATTGACTTAATTAGTTTTAAAGAAATAGCTTCACTCAAACATACATAAATCTAAAGCATAAATAAATATCAAACACCAGGAAATGTTAGACTTTATACATCAATAATTAAAACATTAATAATTAAAAACTAATGCAAAAGTAGTGAATAACTTAACACAAACAAAATTGTGAAGCACAGTAATATCAAGCTATAATCATATAAATAAAATTAAATTATAGTTTTTACATTCAATCAAATACATTTATAATAATGTACAATATTTTAATTAAAAGTTAGATCAAATCAACAATAAATATTTCATTAATTGTTATTGAAACAGTCAACAACCGTTATTTTGTTGATTATTTGTTCAAAGTTAAAATTGATGTTAAAAATTAGGGATTAATCTAAAATTTTGATATTAATCTCTTTATTTATATAAAATGGTTGTTCAAAAAATATCATTATTATTAAACTTTTGATTTGATAGGAATTTGATCATTAAATTATCTTTATTTTTATAAAATAAGTTTTTTATCAAAGTTCTTAGCATATACTCTTATACAACCTAGATACATCAACAGAATAGTCTTACATAAACCAATAATTAAATAAATTTTATTTAATAATTAATAAATAATCACACAAAATAGATATAACAAATCTGACTTCAATTTATTACTATCAAGTGAACAAATAGTTTTAAAATAAAAAACATGTTTTAACTAAATTTCCGTGTAAAGCTTTATATTTTTAAAATTATTTATTTATTATTATTATTAAAATAAACAACAACTTTATTTAAAACAGTTTTATACATAAGTTAAAACAGAATAATAAACTTGAAAATAGTTGTTATATGTTAGAATATAAAGGTTATAAAATTCACATTATTTAGCGTTGAAAATTCAACCATAAATAAAAAGTGTACATATTGATCAACTTATAATTATAATCATTGAAAAACAGGTGAAAAATTATCATGAACAACATCACAAATAAAAAAAAACTTAAATCATCATTTATTTACTAACAAATAATAAAAATAAACACAAACCATCTATTTTATTGTACAGTAAATATTCAACTTTTAATTTATTAAAAATATGTTCTATAATATTAAGCATTAATTAGCATTAAAAAATATGAATACAAAAATGAAGAAAAATTATTTACATCGAAATCTATAAGGTGAGAGAACATAAGCAGAAGTAAAATAAACAAAATAAAAAATATAAACTTCAACTTACTGTTGAGAGATGATAAGATAACTTTTCTAAATATTTGGAAAATAATTTTCAACAAAAAGATTTAATTCAAATAAGGTTATTCAACTTATAAATAGTATAAAATAAACTTTCCTGGTCAACTAAACTACATAAAAACTAAAATCTTTTATAGATCACCATAAAAACAATTGGACTATTAAAAAACAAACTACATGTTTATTTTACACTTTATCTACTTTATTTACATGATCAATTATTGTAAATGTCACACTTTGACCATTTTAATTAAACAAATTGTATTTGAAATTAGTAAAATAAATCAATAGCAAGCAACAGCATTTGAAATGTTTCAAAGTTCAAAAAAATAAAACCAAGTTTATTTATATTTCTAATCAATTAATCAAAATTAAATTTAAATCTGAAAGTTATTTTCTGAATAAAGAATATTTCTAATGATTTAATATAGAATAGGGGAATTTAATATGAATAAATGCATTCAAATACAAATCAAGTAAGCATTCTTGTTCTCCTAATTAAGCTGTATAGAAAAATTGAATTTGTGAAAATACCGTGGCTACCTTTTATAGCTGACAACAAATTTAAATGCTACAAAAAAATTATCAAGTTTTACGTGAGAAGATATCAAGACTTTGTAAATATCAAAAATTGTAAATACAAAACTGTAAGCCATCTTTCAAATCAAAAATAAAACATTTATAACACAATAACTAATAATAAGCCTCTGACTAAGATTGCCTAGGCCCGAAACTTATTCTGACCCTTAACCTCTAATGCTAATAATACATAAGCATTTCGCCCTAAAACTGTAACTACAAAAATATTCTGTAAACTTTTTCTCAGTGTTATCATGTGATTATAAACCTGATATTTGCCTAGACTTATTACCAAGTTTAACATCGATAATTCTACTTTAAAAAACATCTTTGAATATTTCAACTTGGAATTGTTTGATGTTACTAAAATTACTATTTTAAATAAAAAGCTATAAATTAACAAAAAGTTAAAAAAAAGGTGAATTTACGTGCTCAATGTCAATTTAATTAGCTATAAAGTAAAAATGTATCATAATTAGATAAAAAGTAGTTGAAAAATCTAAGTTGATAACACAAATATAGTTTTGTGTAAAAGTAATTGATAAATGATGCTCTAGATAATGAATACACTATTACAGTGACTAAAATATCAACTACAATATAAAAAGTAGGAGTTATTATTATATCAAAAAAGTTTATTCATATTCACTTTCTCATAATGCTTAAGATCAATGCCACAAAGTCCTTATGGCTTTTAGTCAACTCTATAAATAAACAATTTATCAATTTGTCATCTTTGTTTTAATTTATAAAAACTTAATTACAGCTTATACAATAATATTAGCATGCTATATATTTGATTAATATTAAAGTATAAGATAAAGAATGATAGATTATAATAATGTTTAGTTGGTAATTTTAGTTGTTTAAAAATTGTCTATAAAACATTTTTAAAGCAAGCAGGCTAGTAAAACTGTACAAAAATTTACAATTAAACTTGAAGTTTAAACTCTTAAATGCGATCAATACGGCCAAAATAATGCCGGTGTCAAATTATCTTTATACAAACAGTTAAATACATTTTTATAAAATAGCTAGCTAAATTAATAAATCTTATGTATGAATTTCAAAATAAACGGAAAATAATTGTTGCAGCAAAAACTAAAATGCAACCTTTAATAGAAATTTGAACTGTAGGAACTTTTTAGAAGTAATGTGTATATCATTCCAAATAGTAACGAAAATATTGACGTTTCGTTAATTACTTTTTTGAAAGTATTTAGAAAAAAATATTGTAAAATTTTTTAATTGACTATTGTTCAGTAAAAATATTTATTCGATAGTGAAAAAGGGTCGAAAGAATGCTTTTTAATTGTGAAAGCATGAAGTTTGTGAGTATTTATCAAAAATAAATTATACAATTAAGAAAAGAAGAAATAAAAACTAGCTCAATCACAAAAAAATTTAAATATTGTTTTACTTTTGAAGATTACCATCCCAGTATGTGTTTTAGAAACACTGCTACAAAAAGTAAAAGCACCAGACTAATTTTAAGTTAAAACTTTTAAACATTTATTTAATGTACCATTTTGATGTACTACATAAAATTTATGATAAAAAATAATGCAGTAACTGTTAGATACAAAATATTATATAAATTAGAATAACATTTAATTTGAAATAACTTTCTAAAAGTTATTGCAGAACTATATTATTCTTAGATATACTGAAAGTTAGTTTTAAATTGTTATAAAAAGTTTTTTAGTTCTAAGCAGAATAAATAATTTCAGACATTTATTTTAATAATTCTAATTTTAGTATTTCACTCGGTATAATATACTTAAGATATAAAAATGAGTCTATTATAAAAACATTTATGTTAAATTTTCAACTTTATTTGACAACACTTTTTATCGTATGCTTTTATATGTAATTCTTTTCATCATAGATGTAATAACAAAATGCTGCATAGTTTTATTAACATGTTCTTAAAATCTATTGTTTTTATAGAAGTTCAAATCAAGCCAATTTCAGGTATCTTTTATCAAAAACAGGTAAACAATTTAATCTATAAATACTGTAAGGTTTTTTGATACTATTGATTTTAGTACTACCTTACTGGTACACACAATGAGTTTAATTAACTGTAAAAGTTTTTTTACGAGATCTGAATTAAGAAATAATTATAAAGGTGGCTCAAAATTTTATCGTTTTTTAGAAGTATACAGGTATACCATCTAGGTATATGTTCAGTTCTACGTTCTTAAGCACCATTCACCAAGTGCCAGATTTGTCTTCGAGACAAGTTTTCCTTGCGTGGTAGTGTGACTCTTTCAAAGTTATGGTGCTAGCTTGCTCCTTACGAAATACTTATACTCTCTGTGATTTTTCTACAAGCTTTGCTGTTTCCAAATTAAAACTGTTTATTTTTATACACCTTTAATGCGATATACAAGCACTTACTGATAAGATTAAGTTGACACAGATATTTGTGAATTTAACATTTTGTAAATTGAAGTAGTAAGTATTCGTAATAACTTCAAAAAAAATTACCTTTTAAAAATATTTTCTATTGAAATACTATAAATAAGGTACTTAAGAATTTCGAAGACAAAGTGAAACATGACAGTTCAGGAGTCCCCGTACAATAAAATAGTTCATTATTACATAAAATGTAAATACTATAAAAAATAAAAAAATAATCAAAGTTAAGAAATAACAACTGAAGTATTTATTAAACGGCCCAACTTTACGAAGTACAACACGAAAGAGTTTAATATGACAATGACTGTTGGCTTCAAGTATTAAATGTGAGGTATGAGAAAAAAATTTCTCCAATTAGAGTACCAGGTGAAGTAGACTTATGAAGATGATGTGTGTCGTCCTAAGTTATCATAAAAAAAAGTATAGAAGGTTGTAGTAAAAACTACTCTTTATATAAGGTCTTATTGAATTAAATAACGCGATTAACAAAACGATAAATATACTAACGATACTTGCTATCTACAACACAGCCTATGACCGAATGACAACGCCTATTGTATGGTTACAT
Organism: Pegea sp. RAD2-039; assembly: GCA_034620365.1. Classification (NCBI taxonomy): domain Eukaryota; kingdom Metazoa; phylum Chordata; class Thaliacea; order Salpida; family Salpidae; genus Pegea; species Pegea sp. RAD2-039. The sequence goes on from JAQGEQ010000192.1 coordinate 3,877,060, forward strand.
TAAACACATTTATGCCAGCGGAAAAATATTTTACTCGTATGGTTAACCGTATGATTATTTATAACTGTCATGTTTGATTTTAAGTTTACTGTATACCAATCTTGTAAATGATACCTGAACGAATTTATTGCTTTTTCCTATCATCAATTTGATATGGCATCCATGCACTGACTTTCTATACTTTAATTTAAAAGCTATGTTCGAATACCAATCCTAAGATAATTTTTCTAATGTTTTAAGAATCTTCAACAAGACGAATTGAGATCCTGATACTTAAGAGTATGTTTATTTTTCCACAAAATTTAAATTACTTTATGCGATAAAGAATGAATTAATATTAAATATTTTAATAATACTAATAAGAGCCAGCTTCAGCCGAGACCAGACACGCGGGTGCCTGTCAAAGCAAAGCAAAACACAATGAAGTGCGAAGAAAATGTACGAGCCAGACACAGTGATTTTGGAATATAAAAAGCCTTTTGGGTTTCCTTCTTTTCTTTAGAGGTGGGTTTTCTTTTCTCTCTTTCAGATTTTTGCAAAGTAAAGAGCGCTCTTCGAAGCGACCTGCTACAATATCTTCCCAGTTGCTAGTATTGATGTTAATCGATTTCATATTGTGCTTACAGGTAATCATTGAAACGTAGGCAGGGACGGCCAATGTTGTGTTTATCTTTATATAGTTCTCTGTACAACAGGTCCTTTGTTATCCGTCCCTCATTTATTTGACGGACGTATCCCAGCCAGCGAAACCTTTGATTTTAATAGTAAAATAATTAAAGGACTATTTGTTTTATTTTTAATAAACACAATTTATGGCTTATAATTTTCTAGCAAACGTTGCTCTACCTGTAATCAAAAATAATATAACGGTCAATCAATTTTGCACTAAACATATAAGGGCTGTAAACTAGAATTTTTTCTTTAAAATCAAGAAATCCAAAGAAGAAAAGAATTAAGCAAAATATACACATGTTAACAGATAGTTTGGTTGATTTAAATACTATTAAAAATTTTCATGTCAAAATTATCATTTAAGTTGTAAGATTTATTAATTTTTTGTATAAAAAAGTTATTTATTTATTTTTTGTTACTCCGATGTATAAAACAAAATTGAAAATAATTTATTCTTAATGTCTGCTTTGTGGCTATTTTCAGAGCACGCAGTTCATGGCCTTAGTTCGATAGAGCCATTCTTTAGGGTTGTATCCATTAAAACTTTTTTGATTTTCTAACTATCCCGGTAAAATTATATCATATAAACTTCAGGTAGATAGTTTAGCAGAACTCTTCAGATATTAAAATTTTTTATCACACAATTTATTTATTCAAATTTTATTTTAGCTTTTAATGGCGCTTTGACCCGCTGTGAGCACAAAAAAACTGAAAGCATTCTAGAATTTTGTTTATAACTTTTTACAGTAAATAAAAAAGTAACCTGGTGATTAAAAACTAACAGACTAGGAATTTTATTTCGTATTTTGTATGGTCATTTTTTATGTCCATAATTATCACCATCAAGGTGTGTGAAAACAAATTGCTATTTTTTAAAGTAAATCTTGATAAAATATTTGGCATAACTATTTTACAAATGTTTTTTTAAACGTCTTATTTATCATAAGCATTCAAGTTCAATAATTAACTCGTAAGTTAAAGTTATTTTTTTAATGTATTGTTATTGATTTGTATATTTTTCTAAATATAGTCTTATATATATTGTATATATATAATATATTTTTAAATACAGATTTATATATATATTTCTTTCAAAGCTTTTGTTTATATATAATTATTTTTCCATTTAATAACATTTTTTTACTTGTATTGTGGTGTGGCTATTAGATATGTTTTTTTGTGATGTTTCAGTTTTTTTAATAAAATTGTTTTAATAGTACATTTATAAATTTTCTTATTTATTAAATTTTTATCTATTTAGTTGTGATTATAATTATAATTTAAAATGAAATTAGTTTTTAAATAATTTATTTGTTAATTGGATTATATTGTAATAATTTAATAAAATATACAAATTTATTAAACTTTAAAATATACAAATTTATTAAACTTTAAAATACTTTATTATTTTTCTTCACAGCTTTGAATTTATTATTTGGTATTTGAAATCTGCTAACATGGTTGTTAAGAAAGATTCTCTTGAAAGTAATGACTTCTCTTTAGTTAGTGAGGATCACTTAAAATTTGTATTATCAGTCATGGAAAAAAAAAGTAGAAATCTTGAAAAAAGGAAAGTTAAACTTGATGGCTACAGATTAGTTGTAAAGCAAGGTGGTTGCCTTGACCCTGATCAGAAAGCTGCTGTAGATAAATATGATGAGGTGGTTGGTGCTTTAAATATTATAAAAGATTTATTGAAAGGTGTGACTGCTGCGTGTAGTGAGATTCATAAGAGTAACTTAAAGTTGAAAAGTGAGCAGGAAGAGGAAAAGCTGAAACTTAAGCTAAAAAGCTGTCAAAATGCATTTTCTCTCCTTGAGATTTTCAAGCTTATTTCTTTGGATGATAAAATAAAAATGGATTTATATACCTCAAAATCTGATGAAACCCCTATTCTTACTACCACTGAAGTTGATATGATTGTGGATTTTTATCAAAAGCACCTTGAGTTTAAACCTGACAAAAACTGTGATGTTATCAACAATAGCAATCAAATTGGTGAAAAGGTTCATTTAGTGTTTTTATCTAGTATTGATAAAATAGAGTCGTATTCTTATGCTGATCTTTTTACTGTATATCAAAAGCTAATGGACTCTGGTTATTTCAAAGCTCTTCCCACCTTATTAAGTGTTCCAAATGAAGATTATATAAAGGATTTATATGATATAGAGGATAAAAAGTATGAAGCTGTAGAGGATGACTTGAAGTCGGATGGAAGCTTGGTGAATAAAGAGGGTACATATGAATTTTTCATGAGTGAAGAAACTGCCCTTTCTGACAAAATGGTTTTTGTTAATAAAACTGAAGTAAACCCTGAAGTTGTTGCCTCTAATCAGCTTGATTCTAATATTGGTAAAGCTTCTAGTGTTAATACCGAAGATAATTTATCATTAAATGCTCAGAAAGTATCATATGAAGAGAAAGAGATTAAAAAAGAAGATGAGTCCAATGAACGCTCAATAAAAGATATTTTAGCAGAAGTTCATGGTGATTACTTTAAAACTAGTGGTTTTGAAATAGAGTTTGAAGTTTCACCATCTCCGCCACCAGCTGAGCATATCCAAAAAGTATTGGTGCCAGTAGTTATTCCAGCATATAATGGAATTGATCATTCCACAGTTATTAGTAAAAATATTGAAACATCTGTTTCCGCTATTAATATTTCTCCTGTATCATTAACTCAACCAGGAATTTATCCATCTTCAACCCCTCAAGTTTCCGATTCCTTAGGCATGGGTGAAACTACTTTTGGTAGCTTTTCAGTTGCAGGGCCAATAAAACAGAGACCAGAAAATATTTATCAACCAGCACAAAGTTTTCACATTCATCCGGAACTGCATAAGTCCTCTCCTATAAAAAATGCAGATACAGTCCCTCTGAATGTACCCTTGCAGTTAACTCCAGAAGCCACACAAATGAGTTCAATCATGCCAGTACTAAGTGTACCAGACCCACCAAAAGCCATACCTATGCCAAATGAAGAAGCTAGCTATAAACCATTTAATCAAAATATTAGCTCTGCTCCAGACATAAATGATGGAAGTTCAAAACCGACCCAAGATGAAGCTGTTCTACATATAATTCGCCAGTCTAATTCAAGACGACCAACTGAAAGAACAGCACCTTTACCCAATGATAATTCTCATATTGTACCCATTGTTCAAAGTAATGCTGAAGCACATTTTTGTAGCAATGGTGGGGTGGAAGAGTATGAAGATCCAAACCAGGTCACAACACTCAAGGAGCATTCTGAGCCATCTGTGGGTGGTGGTAGTGGTCATATCAATTCTAAGCCCAATGAAGTTAATGGGCTTTTAAGAAATGAAAATAGTGAAGTTGGTGAGAAGGGAGATCAGTTATCTGTAAGTGATAATGGTGCAAGAATGAATAGAACCAATTCAAATTATAATAATCCAAATTTCGCTAATAAAAATAATACAAGCTATCGCCAAAATTCCCATTTACATTGTTATTTACCGAGGGGTAATAGTAGCAATAGTAATTATCGAAGCAACCCCAGAGGGTATAACTTCGATAACAGAAATCATGGCGGTAACTATCCGAATTTAAATTCCTATCCACCGTATGGAAATCGCGCTCAAGATGGTAATATATACTATCCCATTCGGCGTGGCAACCCAAACCCAAATCGAGGCGGTCGTGCTGGAAATCTTAGAGGTGGTCGCCCTTACAACCGTACTCGTACGTTTAGAACTCAATCAAATGAACAGGCATTCAACAACTAACTTTTTTAGCATAAGCAATCAGACTGCAGTTCTTGTTAAATATCTCTTAGTTTGATGTTTTCAACCAGAGGGATCAGTCTCTTAGATCGGAGTTAAGACTATTTAGCTTTTACATTTAAACCAAATAGATATATAACAATAAATCTTCCATGTTAGTAAATTATCTTTTTTGATTAATATCTGGCCATTTTTGGTATCTGTTCATGTCCATTTTATATACTTTTATCAACTTAATGATAGATATGTAATAAGAATTTGCTTTGAGCATTTCTTCCAACATAATAGTTTGATTATGTTTGAAACGAAGGTTTTGTTTTATTCATGTTCAAAAAATTGAAATCTTTTGTTTATTAAATTTACTGAAAGATGTTTTGTTAATTATCTTGAAATAAGTTTCTGATTATTAATGGAAACATCTTTTTCTTACATTCATTAAATGGTAATTTAAGTGTACTTCTTGCACTGTGTTTTCTCTGTTTAGTTACAAAACCTCATCAATAATTAAGCCCCATGTGTTTAACTTCACTTTTCTAAATTGCTTAATGTTATGAAATTAATTAGCATTAGCAAAATAATAGTAATAATGTGATAGACTCAAAGATAAGTTGGCATAGAAATTGTATAAGATCAAACAGATGAAAATTTCACCGCAAAAAGTACCTATTGATTAATTTCAAATCCTAAAACTGATTATCTACAACATGCCTTTTGTTAGTTTGCATGAACTGTTTATTACTGTCTGTATTGTTTTTTTATTTTAGGTATTTTTAAATTTACATCAGTTTTATAATAAATCAGACTTGAAAAATGTCTGAGATAAATTATAAGAAAATGAAAGTGGTTGAGCTGAAGTCAGAATTGGAAGCGAGAAATATAGATATACCAAGAGGCGCCAAAAAGGCTGAACTTCTCGCCTTAGTTTTGTCATCAGTTGAAGCAGAAAGTAATTTATTAGATGAACTTATATTTTTTTACAATAAAATAGATTTCTTGCGCTTTAAGATGTTGCTGAAAATTCAACTAGTTTTTCATGATTTGCTTTTTTATGATTTCCTATAAATTTTCTATTAATGATAGAAAAGATATCTCGAATTGATGTTGACTTTGAGCGCTTTTGATTTGTGTTTTAGATGAAGCTGCCAATAAAGCCTCAGAAAATCCTCCTGAAGAATTGGTTGCAGCTGAGGTTATTAATAATTATTAAATTAGATTAGATTAACAATTTTAATATAAAATATAAGTTCTCTGAAATTATAAGAACTAGTTTGTATATTTGTGATAATTTGATGGTTGATTTTTATGACTATTTTTGTTTGTACTTCTATTGATGTAACTTTCTTACAACTCAGTGACCCTCTCGTGAGATTAGATTTATCTGAAAAGTGCTGACGAGTACTTCTACTAACCTCTATGACTTATTAATAAGATGAACTGTAGACTTGTTTGCACCATGTGTCTCTTCTTCGAACCTTTCTTATGATATGCTATCTATTTATTTTTATGCCAAAGTATTAATATCAATCGACATGTATTAGCTTGCATCCATAAAACTGAATCGTTTACTTGACCACAGACTGATGCTATTGACGAAACACCTGTTGAAGCAACCACCCAACCGACCACAGCTTCACCTGTACTTGAATCACAAGCTGAAAGCGAAGTGATTAAACCATCATCAGAAGTGAAACCTGCTGATGAAGATGTGAAACCTGCTGATGAAGAAGTGAAACCTGCTGATGAAGAAGTGAAACTTGCTGATGAAGAAGTGAAACTTGCTGATGAAGAAGTGAAACTTGCTGATGAAGAAGTGAAACCTGCTGATGAAGATGAGACAAATCGACAAGATCGGGCTGATGTACAAACTGATTCTGCGATAAATGTCCAAACTGCAGATGAAATTGATGTACAAGATGAAACAGATGTTGGAGATGTTGTAGCAGATAAACTTGAATCTACTGATCTTAAAGTTGAAATCTCAGCGAAAACTGATGCTGATGACATTTCTGCTCCTAGTGGTGAAGCAGTCTCAGTCGAAGAGTCTTTGAAAGAAAAATGTGCGTCTCCGAAGCCATCTGAAGGTGAAGATTTGATTAAATTCTAACAAATGCTGAGATTATTTTAAACCTTAAAAATCATTTAAAAGTTGTGGAGAGTTTGATGTAAACCTTCTTTCATTTTTACCTTTCTATGAAATGTCGAAAGTCTTATTTATAAACTTCATTGGAGTGATATTTAGAAAACTTCTTCTATGTTTCTGCTGCTACAGCAAATTGCACATTCTCCTAATTTCTGATTTTAAAAAACTTGCTGATTTTGTTGTATTTAGAAATTCCGATAGAGGAGGAAGAAGAAGATGATGATATGATTTTAAAAGTCGATAAGCAAGATGATCTTGAAATGAACGATGATGTAGCAGATGCTGATGTAGTCGAGCTGTTAGACACAGATATGCAAGATTTAGATGAAGACCCCGAGATTAAAGATGAAAACTACCAAGATGTAATTTTATATGCTTTTCACTGTTCTACATTTATTAAATTTATTTGTTTGTGAACTTTAGGAAGATGTTAGCGAGAAACAGGATGATGCTGTGTGTGATGAAGAAAAAGTGGAAAGTAAGATGGATACTGAAGACGAGTCGAAAAAAGCAGTAGATGATGTAGAAAATAGTAAAAGTGAAACTTCTAACAGTAAGTTGCTTCATCTTGATATTTGAGGCTTATTGAAATGTTAATTACAGATAAGTCAGTTGAAAAAGAAGCTTCATCTAACACTAAACACTCCAAAGGTGGCACAATCATCAATTCTTCATTCTTTTTAACTTGTTTTTTTGCAGAAGGAAAAGCTGGTGATAGTAGCAGCAGCTCTAAAGAACCAAGTGAGATATTTCATAGTATTTTTTCGAGATGATGATCGACTGATGTTAACTACATCTACTGGTTTTTCTTTTATACAAGAGTTATCTGTCTTAGGTTCACGTAAGAGTGACCATCATAGTGACAGCCGTAAGCGCCGCCATGAAGAATCACGAAGTCAGAAGCGAGAGGATGAAAGGTGTTCTGAGTTGTAAAGAAATCAACAATTTGCTAATTTCAACAAATGTTGTTAAATATAGATTTGTACCTCCACCAGAAGAACCCGTAGAAGAATTTGATGAAAGTCTAGTGGTGATGGACAAGTACAATTCTACTTTGAATATAAAAGTTTGTTTGATCTTAATGATGATGCGTCTATTTGCATCAACTAACATTTGATTGGTTCTTTCAAGGTCCATCAAAACCGACTGACTGTCCAAACATTGACATTGGAAAGCTTTGCTTACATCTGGGCAGGCTCTCGAGCCACTTATGGCGTGAAAAGCGGAAAAGTTTGCTTTGAATGCAAAGTAATTGCTTGCTGGTTACAAATATTTATATTCTATCAGTCGTCATGTAAATTATTCTCCATAGTATTCGACTGGTCACTTTGTAGTTGTAGAAAATCTCTATATTCAAACAAATTGTTTTGCTCTCATATTTTTGAAAACATTCGACTACTGCACCTTAAACCTGCGCTGCCAGCAGATTTGTTTGATTGTGAAGAAACTAAATCAGAGCTTATATACCGCGCTGTTACTTCTCATCAAATTTGTTTGTTTCTTTATTGGATTGGCTGTCATATGTGTTATTCTCGTGTATTTTGATCACGGCGAAGCCCTTTCTGGAATTCTATAAAGACATTTAAGTAGCCTGTCTGTCAATATGTGACCAGCCGACCTGTCCAAGCTGTTTTCAAGCGGATTTATTCATTCGATTCGTATTTACTGTTTTCTGCTTCAATCCATTCACTGTTTCAGAACCTGTTAAATGTGAAAGATGTGAACTTTCTAAGTGGAAGAAAGATGGATGTAGGTATCAGACATTCGCTTGCATCTTCGCAACCTCTGCTTCGATTCCTTCATCCTACAAAAGGAAGGTAAAACTCAGAGAAGAAATGTCAAATTAAACTGACAAAGAGGAAACCATCAACTTAATAGACCTGATGGTACAAGCAAGCTTGCTGAAAGTGTTAAATGTTAACCCACACACATGTCGATGAAGGCTTCATATTCGAACCACTTCTCGCTTTTATGTAAATACTTTGATGTTCACTCCGTGCCTCCTGATTGATCTTCATTTGTTTAGGAAATTTGCTATAAAAACTGTTTAGATCAAATTAGGTAGGATTAACAAATGCAAAAAATAAACTTCTGCTTACTCAGAAAGATTACTTCGCTAACGATTTGCTTTTAACTGAAATAATCATCTAAATATTTGATGTCACTTCGGATTTATCGATGCTGCTGCTATAAAGCTTTTAATTTTTAAACTAAAATTTCTCGATTGTATATTTGAGTGATTGAGAATTACTTCAATTGGATTTAGCTTCAAAACAAGCTGGACACTTTATTAGTTCTATTTTGTGAAATGTTTGTCCACTGCATCGTAATTCAGTTTTGAAGGATTTTTCTTCTTTCTTTCACAAATATTCTCCCAAATATTCAATTTCTTTTCTTCTGTAGATTGTTGAAGCTCATTCAGTCCGACATATGCCCCACTCATCACAGAATCGTCATGTTATGAGAGTTGGTTGGTCTGACAATCGGACTTCTCTACTACTTGGAGAATCTGATTTATCATATGCTTATTGTAGTACTGCTAAAGCAGTTACAAACAAAAGCTTCACTTCATTTGGAAGTGCCTACAAAGAAGGAGATGTAATCGGTTGCTACTTAGTGAGTAGAGTTGGTTTGATACAGATAGTTTTGAACTGAGCTATTTCTAGTTTGATTTTAAAATATTCGAAATTCTTTCATTCTAGTTTCTTTTTAAACAATGTTAACTCTGATTTTGCAAATTAATCTCAAATCAGTTATCTTAAAGGTTGTTAAATTTCATTAATAATTAAAGACTTTATTTTATAGGATTTATCGGATGATGACAAATTAAATATCCACTACACGAAGAATGGTGAATATCTTGGCATTGCTTTCACTGAAGACAAACACAAGTTAAATGAAAAGTCATTATTTCCTCATTTGTCGTGTAAAAATCTAGCAGTCGAATTCAACTTTGGGCAAAAAGTAACCAGATGATTCATCTACTAGCAGCAGTTTTGTTCAACTAATTTCTCACAGACCGAACCTTTCTTTGCGGCACCTGAACAACTTGAAGGTTACTCGTTTATCGCGTCAGTGCCCCTAAAAGACCGCGTCAAGGGTTCAATTAGTCCTTCATCAAAAGGAGAATGTGAAGTAAGTGATGAATGTTGGACTCGATGTGTATCAGTTGTAATTGTTCAACTTGAAGGTGGTGATGTTATGTGGATTGCCTGGTTGTGGTAAGAGTTACTACGCAAAGAAGCTCTGCGAAGACCACCCAGAAAAGTTTTATAACGTTTTGGGATCTAAACCATTACTGGAGTTTATGAATGTTAGTATGCTAGCCAAAATTATTTGTTTATCAGATGAGCAAGAACGGGTGGAGTCACCCATTTTCTGTTAACTGTTTGTAATCCTCACAAAATCTTTATATCATTTAATGAAGTTGTGATGATGTAGGTAACTGGACTTCCTGAGATGAAGCGAGATCAACAACTACAACATGCAAATAATTGTTTGACGAAAGTTTTTCAAACGGCTTGCCGTAAAAGACGTAATTACATTATCGACCAGGTAGGCTCATTGAATATGCTTTCATTTTGTTTACTTCTTCATTTTTTGCACTTCTTGAAATTGTTGAAATCTTTTCTTCGCTTTTTTGTTACTTTTTCTGCTTTCAATTGACATAAAATCAAAGTAAGGACTCACTTTTTCCTCGACTATTTACAACAGTTGTTTATGTTTTGAAGTTTCCATTTTAAAATGCAATTTAGCAACAACGGCAATTATTTGTCCTTTTTCCACATATCACAATTCTACTCGACCATCTATTATCCTATGTGTTGCTGCTGCTACTTACATCTTCTGTAGACAAACGTGTTTGCATCTGCTCGGCGCAAATTACGAACCTTTGAGGGTTTCAATCGAAAAGCCGTCATAATTGTGCCCAATGACGAGGACTTTAAAATCAGATGGGATAAACGTACTAGAGACGAGGGCAAAGACATACCCGATTATGCTGTTGTTGATATGAAAGGTACCTACTACTCACAGATTTTTCACAAAATGGAAAATGTTTGTTTTTGATGTCGCGCGCGTCCACATCTCGTCCTTTTCTACTCGTCATCCAATCTCGCTTTCTAGTCATCATCTTGCCCTTTTGTAAACTTCATTTTTGTTTGCAGCCAATTTCTCGTTCCCTGAAAAAGGTGAATTGTTCGAATCGGTCGAGTTTCCTGAACTGGATGAAACGGAAGCCACCAAACTGATCGATAAGTATCGCGATGAAGCACGAAAGAAGAATGGTGGCGGTCCACCGAGCGAAAAGCGAATGCGAAACTCAAACAACGGTAAATACCCCCCCTCGCTTTCCACTCGTAATCAAATCATCATTTTCAGGAAGAGCATCAAACTCGAATCGTCGGGACAGTGGTGAGTGATTGAAGCAAACTCTTCGAATCTTAATCATCATTGAACTATCATCAGGTGGTTTCGGGTTGAATCATTCTCGTGGAGCTCGAAGTGGAGTTGGAATGAGTGGAGGCTACAACGAGTTTTCATCCAGCAAAACAGGGATCCGTCAACTTCAAAACATCCGTCTCAATTCATCACTACGCAACAATCTAGCTGGAAACAACTTCAATCGCTACTCTGCCAACAATAGTCAACGAAACAATGGTGGTCGTGGTAAGTGCAAACCCTAGCCCTGGTCCATATCTCACCCGGCCTATCAACTTGTGTCCAGGAGGTTTCGGTGAAAATCGACGAAACAACAGCGGTGGTGGAAGAGGTGGAAGCAACTGGAGCGCTAGTCGAGGTGAGTGTCGAAGCCCTGGTCACTTTACTGTTTATAGCTGGTTATTTCCAGGTCCCACTCAGCCCTTTAAAGGTAGTAATTGGGGACAGCAACATAATCGAGGTATAAGTCTCACCAACAACTCCAACACGCGACCCCTTGGTGGTTATGGAGCAAATCGGAATGCACGCAACAAGTAAGATTGGTTTCCATGGCAACCGTCTGCTAATTTGATTGATCAGCAGTCGTCAAGGTTACTCACAAAATCGCCATAACAACAACACCAACACATCGGCACCACGAAACAATCGTAGTCGCGCGACTGGTGTGCAACCTGCTCGCAACCAGTCGTTCAACAATAGCCAAGCAAGCAGCAGCACTACCAGTCGAACTGTAAGTACCAACTTGCCTCCCGCTTGCTTTTGTACAATTGAAAATGCTTTTCGTTTTTCTTCGATTAAATTCCTGCATGATTGCTGCGACTGCTGGATAATTATGAGAAATTAATGATGATGAAATGTATGCAGAACATTGATTACCATCGAGCTTACCAGCAACAAACCGCCCAAATAGCAGCTACTGTCGCCGCTCAACAAGTCTCAGTTTCTACCCCACTACCACAAGTAACTCATTCTGCTGTTACTACACCACAAACACAATCTACTTATCCACAAGCTTATGTAGCTCAAGGCCAGGTAATTCTGCCTACAATCTGCCTAATCGAAAGCATATGTTCCGGCAAATAGACCATCAACCAATCAAATGGACTCTTTTACATTTTCATAAATCTCTTTTTCGTTTTTAACAGATTTTTTTTTTTACTTTTAGAGTGACTACTCACAACAATGGGCTCAATACTATCAACACCAAGCTGCACAACAACAGCAACAACAACAACAACAGCAGCAACAACAACAAGCTGCTGCTGCTGCCGCTCAATATCAGAACTACTATGCTTACCAGCAGGCGTTCGGTGGCCAAAAGTAAAAGAGGGTTGCAAACTATGTTGCAATTTTTAGCAGACATCTTTTAGTTATTCGTAGTAACAATTGACAAAAAGGAATTTTGTAAGTATCATGAACCTGATATAATTTGTTGACGTCAAATTAAATGGTCATCTTCCTACTGCATTATTTGTTGATTTTGCAAAGCTTTTTACTGTAATTGTCAGCTGATTTGGAATAGGTTTGAGCTAATCTTGTAAAACTTTCTACTTTCCAATCTATAACTGAAATATTCAGTGTTTAATAACTTGAGAGATTATTTTTAAATAAAAGTTACCATTGCTACAACTCTGATCAGTCATCTTTTCTGTAGCTTGTATGCTTCTACCAAAACTTGTTCAACAAAGCTCGAGGTTTTGATGTGAAACCAGTTTGTTTTGGCGTAATATCAGCTTGAGGTTGTTGGCTGAGAATTTGTAACATGTCAAGGTGCCAAACCCACTCGACTGACTTCTTATTAAATATTTGAGCTCTGAACGGTTTTCAACCAGTTTTACTGGTATTTTCAAATGAATTTTTCTACGCTACCAGACGAGTATACAATGTTGTAATTATTTTAGAATAAAAATAAAATCTAACAATCATCTACATTTAGAATAAATGTAAAACTAGAAAAAGTTAAATCTGATATTACCAAATTTTTGTGACAATATTCTTTATAAAGCCACCTTTTCAGCCTCATAATCTGTGGTTACAAAAAGTTTATTCAAGTACAGCTTTTAAATAAAATAATAGAGGTAGGAAGTTTGACCAGTGAGCTTTGAGGTTAGAGAACAAAGAATTTAATAAATGATCACTAAGCTACTTTTAACAAAGTTTCTTTCAACATTGATGATGGCATTGAAAGTCTAAGAAAGATCTTTACAATAAATTTACTTGTGAAGTATTATCAGTTTGTAAAATCATTCTGTAACAAAAAGTTAAAATCTTTCTTGAATCATTAAATGCACAGAATTTATAAATGTTTTAATCAGATGTAAGAAAAGTCTACGGATTTAATTAAAGTTTTCACCAACTGATCTTTACATGAAGAAATTTTAGTTGTCAAATTGAAGAATGCTTGTCAAATCTTGTTTGTCAGATTTATCAAATGACAACATTTTATCAATATTTTACTTTTCCTGAATATTCATTGTGTACTTTTATTTGATCTCCATCTTAAAACCGAGGTTTCTGTCAGACTGAGTCTGTAAAGTTAAATTTTTTATTTACCAATAAAAAATATAAAAGATTTCGTTGTTAGCTTCAATCAGTGTTGTGTGAGCTTTCGTTTGTTGTACTAATAAAGATGGTTCATATAAGGCACAAAAAATTGATTTTTAAAATTCAGTTAAGCTTTCCTTCTAGATAAAAGAGTTGATAGTATTTAAGTATTTCAAAATAACTCATAACTAAGCTTGCAAGATATTCAACATTAAACAAACATTTGTTTGAAATTACTATAGAAGCTATTTATTTTCTACATATTTTTTAATAACTTTTATATAAGAGTAAATCACAAAACTTATTTCTGCTGTTTTGTGGTACAACTTTGAAAAATCGACTCCGTTTTTTTCATTCAAATTTATTTTTCACTAACGCCAGTCTTAAAGGAATAATACTTTAGACTTCAAAATCGACAAATAGCTATATCATCTGAACCTAAGTATAGAAAAAACCCTTTTTGGTCAATTTAAGCATGTGATCGTTTTTTGGCTAATAAAGAATTCTTGGTAGGTAAACATAGTAAGAGTTTGCTTATACTACATGTGTTAGGTAAAAAGTATTAATTTCAACAATGAAAAATCCATAAAGGATCCCAGGTGAAAGGGCCTTGTTGGTCTGGTTAATCATAATACTTCTAGGAAATGCAAAACTAGGAATCTAAAGCCAGAGTTGGAACCTAGTAGACAGTTTGTCACTGTATTCAGTGTCGTTTTTGTAGCTTCTGTGACGCCAGCTTAGCATAGCCGCATCGGTCCTTCTGTTCTGCTGCATACCTTGTTGGCGTTGAGAGTGGAATTCTGCTACATGGGTAACAACTAGATCTCCATAATTTCTGCCCTGGCCATGAGCATGACCGTTTTCGGCCAAAACAGGCCTTAAAAATACTTTAAAGGTGAATGTAATCGTTTTCCAAAATAAATTTATTCTCAAAAGTTTAAACAAAACTAAAATACTTGATCATTGGCAGATTGCGCATAAACTTTGAATTTATATTCAAAATAATTTTACAAATATGAGTCTGCAATATTAGTTTAATTAAAATTTGCAAATTAATAATTCTGTGACTGATAATATAAGTACTTGTACTTGCTGTTATTTTGTTAATTGATTTGTGTCACCAGTAATACTAGTTCGAATTCACATAATCATAAAATATTTAGTTCAAACTAGGTAGATCAATCAAACTTTCAAGCTTTTAAAAATTTTCTAAAAAATCTTGTTTCGTAGACATGATTTTTTTACTGTCTAACGATGAAGGGTGCTTCAAAGTTAGCGAGCAGCATCCAGCCAACACTTAATTTTATTTTTATTTGCAGTGTAAGCTCCTCATAAAAGTAATTAGAAGGAAAATTATAGCTTTATATAAAAGTTTGTTTTCTTAAGGTATTAGCAAACAAAAACAATCTTTGTTCGAACTAAGACTTATCACTACCTATTTTAGTTAAAAAAACATTTTTTTAACCCTATGATTATTAAATTTACATTATCTCAGATTTAAGGTTTTGATTAAAACTATCGTTACTGAGCTATATAATATTATTAAAATTATATAAAGCTTGGAAACACTTTGTCGACGTAGTCTAATGAGTCAGCTGACATGGCACATTTTGTTTATTTTAATTGAAATTGATAATTGTCCAAGTTACTCATATTTTTGCTCCTTTTACAACAAACTCTAGGTATTTAGCTTATTTAGTGGTTAGATCGGTTAAAGCAAGGCCAGTGATAAGTTATATCTGTTTTCTTAGAATTTGCTTCAATTTAGAAACATTTTAAATCATGCACTTGCTCCTAAATACTATTAAACCACCTTTTTTACGAACTCTAAATAGATTTTTTAGTTTATTTACCTAATTGTTTTATTTAAATGCAAATATAGTCATACAAATTTTACTCTTTTATTTCATTCACGAACTTTGGTTTTAAATTAAACTACAAACTTTAAAAATATTATTTTTTAATAATTTAATTTACTACAAACTTTGATACAATTCCTAATAAATTAATTTGATTGTTTTAATTTCTTATTTTCGTATTGGATATTATATAATGGTTACAACCAATTTATTCTATTATAACATTTTATAAAAGTTTCATAAATATCTGCTTTGTGTCAAATAATATATTTAAATTTATTATATTTTTTATTGTTTTAAAAATTGTTCAACATTATATTTAGTAAGAAACTAATTTTTAATAATATCTTTTTAGATTTTTTAAGCATTTTAGTTTACAATAGCCAAAATATATTATTTCTTTAGAAAACTGATAATTCCTGTAATTAATTTGTTTTTATTAAAGTCTAGTCATAGATAAATTAAGTAATTATAAAAGTAAAATTTTGGTAATTTATTTCTAAGCTAATTTTTATATATAATGTTATATTCAGATAAATTTGAATGACATTTATTTATTTATTAAAACTATTTTTATAAATATTGGTTTATAATTTCTTACAATATTTTTTGTGAGAATTAAATTTATTTTGTTTATAAACTGAGAAAATTAACTTTATTTTTAAGAAATATGTTTATTATTATAGTATGGAGATTTTGTTATTATAATTACAAAAAGTTGTTAGTTTATCATGTTTTTAAGTTTTAAATTTTTACCTTTCAATAAAAAATGGTTTTAGTTTGATGAGTTTGAAATTTCTAACAAATTATTTTTATTGAGGTGGTTTATATATCATAAAAAATAATTAATAATATTGGTTATCATTAAAAAAAATTATACTTTCAATTAAACATCAGTCAAAATCATTTAATTATTCAATTAAGTTAATTAAATTAACTTTCTAATATTTTCTGGTTAATTAATACTTTTTATATTTTTTAATCCATAATTCTATTTGATATAAAATTAAATAATCTGCTTTTACTAATGTTTTAATATTTTTATAAAAATTACTTCTTTTTTCAGTTATTTTCATTAAATCTATCTGTAAATCTTACAATGTTAGACTTTTTTACTATTTTCAGCAAGAGTGGGCTTATGCTTTGGTATTATGCATTTCAAGATGTCAATGGTAATTTTACAGAATCTGTAAATCAGTTTATTAAAAGTGTAATTTTGCAAGTAAGCTGCTATAAAAAAGTTAACTAATAAATTAGTTTATTGTATAATAAATTTGTTTCTTTATTGTTAATTAATTCTTATTAAATTGGAATTAATAAAGTATTTTGTTTGTAGTCTATAAAGTTTAGTAAACTTTTTTTCTTTTTTTTATATTATTATCTTGACTTACAATATGTTTTATAAAGTGTATTAAAAAGGAAAAGAACTTAAGATACTGATTGAATTTAGGATAATAATTTATTCCAAGTTTCAACAATAAAACTAATAAATGTATGTTTGTAGGAAAGAGGTGGTGCTTCTGCTTTTACTCATGGTGCAGTTCAGATGAAATATTTATTAGATAATGAATTTGAGCTTATTTTTGTGGTGAGTCGTTAAAACACATAAACAACACTTTTAGACATTTTATTAAAATTCTCTTTATAAATAATTATTTTTATTATAAACTCTTTCTCGATTAATTTAAAAACTCAACTAATGGTAATTTTTTTTTGTTAGGTTGGGTACCAAAAAATCCTGACCTTGTCTTATGTGGACAAACTGATTGATGATGTTCATCGTTCATTTCGAGATAAATATCGTCAAGAGCTGTTAAATGGGGCAATTTCTCTCATCACTACTAACTTTGATTTTAAAACTACTTTTGCCCTACTTTTGAAGTAAGCTTTTAAACATTTTTTGATCTGTAGTCATCATGAAATTTGTAGAAACGCTGAGAAAGTTCCAGTGAAACCAATCTCAATGAAAGGATTTGAAAAATCCGCCAAGTCTCAAAAAACAATTGCATCGCTAAAAATTGATAAAAAAAATAAAGAAGTAAAAAAAAGCGAGAAAAAAGCATCAAAACCTGTTCAAAATGGTAATTTATTCAAATCTAAACTTCGATTTATATTTTAAAATTATTTTTATTTCTCAAATTATTTAGTAACATTTAAAACAATAGTTTCACAATTTTACTTCCTTTTTATTTAATTTCTTTTTTTAAAAGCTTGCAACAGTTTATCATCGATTAACATTCTTGCAGCTTTCATTTAGATTAATTGTTTCATCGAATTGTTTGAAAAATCTCTAACTACATTCTTATAATTAAATTTTGCAATTAACTATTCGCCAAATCATCGCATCAATTTACTGATGACTTCAATTGAATTCTTTCAATCAATTTTTGAAGCAAATATTTCTATGATTTGATCTTTTAAAAGATGCTGAGACTATTGAAGCTCCATCTCATCCAGTCGATCAAGATGAAATTCAGAAGCGTAGAGAAGAATTTTTCCGAAAAAGAACTCCAAAATCGACAAAAACTGAGTTAGTCTCTAATCGCAAACTCAATTCATCTTTTTTTGACTATTTTCATCTTTACCGTTATTCATTTGGTTGAGAACTGCTCTATTTACGTGAACTATTGATTAGCTTTTCACTTCATGCTAATCTGTTCCTTGACTATTTTTATCTTTCGATATTTTCTCATCTTCAAGTTTTATATTTGCAGAAAAAAGCAAAAGAAGGGAAAGCAGATGAGAGTTTGGGATCAAAGTGGAACTGCTAAGGATGCTGCTGTTCTTGATTACAGCAAATCAAATGAAGCATCTGCATCTGGAGACAACCAAACTGATCCAGTTATAAATGGGATGACTGAAGAAGAAGTAAAGAACATCTTTGAGTTGATCTTTAAAAACTTACAAATTGTTTTTAGCGAAGCTGGGTGAACTCTTCACAACAAATTCAAGATTTAGAGAATGATGTTGAAGCTGAAGAAGTGAACACAAAGACCATCAAGTCGGTTGCATCATCACTTCTACTTGTCAATGTTTAACTGTAACAAATTTCGAAATTCTTTTTTTCTGTATACAGGCAATCAAATGGTTTCTTCAATCTATTTTCAAGTTTAGTTGGATCTAAAGCGCTTTCTAAAGAAGATCTAGCTTCAGTTTTGAAGACTATGAGAGATCATTTGATTAGTAAGTTATTTAATTGTTGACAAATAATGTTTTTTAAATTTCTGAATACAATATAATCGTGTTCTTATCTTTGGTACCAAATAAACTGAATAAACTCGGCAATCTTTATACATCTCGATTTGAAACTATTTCCTTTTTTTCCAGGTAAAAATGTAGCTACTGATATAGCAGAGAAGATGTGTGAATCAGTTTCATCAAAATTAGAAGGAAAAGTTTTAGGAACTTTTGAAAGTAAATGAAATGACAAAAAAAATCTTCTTTCAACATCTGATGTTCACAGCAATCGCTTGGACGGTGAAGCAGAGTCTTCAAGACTCCCTAGTCCAACTTCTTACCCCTAAACGTAGAGTTGATATACTTCGAGATGTTCTTGAAGCTCAGCGCGTCAGACGTCCTTACGTCATCACCTTTTGTGGTGTAAATGGTGTTGGAAAATCCACAAATCTTGCCAAAGTTTGTTAATAATTGACATGTGATCAGCTAGTGATGAATCATTAACAGATCAGCTTCTGGTTGATGAAAAATGGATTCAGAGTCCTCATAGCTGCTTGTGATACATTTCGTGCAGGAGCTGTTGAACAACTTCGAACCCACGAAGCTCGACTTAATCATCTTTATCCCACTAACGACCACGAGCAACGCAAATGTCGTTTGTATGAGCAAGGATACGGCAAAGACGCTGCTCATATCGCTATGCAAGCCATCAATTCAGGTACCTGCCTAAAATGGTCGTTTGTAACTTTTGATTCGATCAATGGTTTGGTTTGTCAGCTCGTGAACAAGGTTATGACATTGTTATGATTGACACTGCTGGCAGGATGCAGGATAACGAACCGTTGATGAGGTCTTTGAGTAAACTTGTTACTGTCAACAATCCGGATCTTGTTTTATTTGTTGGTGAGTATCATCTTTGTATTTCAAACTTTTCAATTCACTTTTCACCTGTGACAGGCGAGGCCTTAGTTGGAAATGAAGCTGTGGACCAGCTGCAAAAGTTCAACCAGTCTCTCGCAGACCATTCCAATATGACTGATCCTCATTGCATCGATGGAATTGTCTTGACCAAATTTGATACTATCGATGACAAGGTTTATTGACATCTGAATCACAAATTTATAAATACCTTCGAATTTGTTTAGGTCGGGGCGGCAATTTCGATGACGTACACAACTGGCCAACCAATCGTGTTTGTAGGAACCGGCCAATCATATCCTGATTTACGAAGTCTGAATCCGAAAGCAGTCGTGAACGCTTTACTCAAATAAATGTTCCTTCAAAATCTTAAATTGTTGTATAAAGTTAGCTTCGCAGAGATTTTTGGTGTAGCTTAGTTCCACGTTTTGCCATTTTCTGGCTTCTACCTTAACAGTCTGAGTTTGTTTTCTTTTATCTATTGATATTATTTTTTCAAATACAATTTGTGTTTCTGTCCATATATCGGCTTGCTACTTGACACTCTGAACTGCAAAGAGTTGTATCAGATGTGGCAATAAGAGTTACTTAAGAATTGGATTGGGATGTGTAATTAAATGATCTTTCTAACAAATCATGTAGTGACGATTTAATAAAACAAAATAAAACTCTCTGATACATCTTTGATTTTTTTCTGAAGCAGATGATTCAATTTTGAGATTTAGAAATAAATATAATTTCGATAGATCAGTTGTTTCAATTTTGATGATAAATTAATAAAGTTTCAAAGCAAATTTATTAATAAATTAGCTGAGTTGTTTTTTTTTTAATTTATATAACTAACTACCTTATTGATTAATTCAAAATTCTCTAATTTAATTGTTTAATGAGAAATTACAGCTTGTAGAGAAAATAAAATTTGGCACCAAAAAACATCGAAGAAATACAATTTTCTGTACTAAAATCTATTTTAAGGTTACAACGTCTTCTAGAAAGAACTTATTTCTGACAGACCAATAAAACCAACAATTAAGGATTATTACAGTTTAACTCTAATAATAATTTAACTGGGAAAGAGAAATATCTATTTTTTTTAAATTATTGTTTCAATCAAACTTTTAAGATATATTATTTAATAAACAATTCTAAATAATCACATGATACAAATTAAGTTTGTAGTTGTCAATTAATTTCTAATAATCATTTACAGTCTTCTGTCGATGTTACGATATTTATCTTATATATAACTAAGACTGACTTCTGGATAATTTTTATGAAGCTCTTAAAAAATTAAACGCTCATAGATTCTCTTACGTTTACAGATTTTTAATATAATAAAAAGCTCTTATCTCTTAATTGAAGCGATGTCAGCTTATAGCCGTTGAGTACTTTTATAATTTAATCTAATCGTTCTTATAAAAATAAAAGATCTTGATAATAAAAGTCAGTGTTTACAGTCGAGATCTAATAAATGTTAAGTTTGGACAAAACAAAAAAGTCACGGAAAATACGAAAACTAAACAAAAAAAACTTAAAATAGTTGTGTAAAGTTTATCGAAACAAAATAATTATAGAAAACATTTATATAAAACCAATATCTTGTTTGAGTTTATCTGAATTATTTATCAATTTAAAAAGTAAAACGTTTTGAAAAGTTGTATAAAATCTTGATTTTTTGCATTCTGCAATTATTTTGACTCAAAAATCAAGCTAAACATCAGTCTATTGAGAACGACCTTGTTCATTTAAATTACTTAAAGAGCAGTTTCAGTAAATCTATTTTTACTGGCCTTTTTCTGTACATGAAGCTTTTGTAATTATATGAGAAAAGCTTGCTATTTATTGTATAAAATCATCAGAAGCACTTTCTTGAGATTATAACTAATTTCGAGGCTTTGAAGGTAACAACTACCTTACTAACTAAGTCTGATTTTTCATAGCGATTTAGTTTATTTCTTTTGGATTTTTTATTACTACAAATATTTGTTTACATATTTTTTTATTTTTGCAAATTATTTTTTTAAAAGGTTACCAACTTTTAAAGCAGTTTTTCACTGTACTTTTATTTTATACAGATAAATTTTTAACCCAGTGTTTTAAAATATTGTTATTTATCAAACTCCATAAACAAATATGGAATCTAAATCCAAATCTAGAAAAGATGAAAGTAATAAGAATGAAATGTGTTCATTTCAACAATTTTTGGTGAGTTACTAATTTAGTGAATCCAGTTCATTTTTTAAAAATAATTCTTTAAAGGCTGAGGACTTGGCTGGCGGAAGTATACTCAACTCTTCTGTTCTCAAACGCCCCAAAAAGTTTGGAAATAGTCTCAAGTCTTCACTTACTGAAAACATCATAAATCAAAAAGATCTTCGACGAAGAAAAAGTGATGAAGTCTTACGAAATAAAGGCGAAGAAAAAGTGAAGTTCGGTACCTCGAGCAAAGTTAAAAGATTTTTTACAAAAACATTCAGGACTTCTAACACCAGAGCAACAATCCAATTAAAGTATGTTTATCTATTTATTCATTAAATTCATTCTTGTTAACACTGGCCTTATTCTTTAGATTCCCGGAGAACTGCAATTCTAAAAGCAACTCAAATGAATGCAGCGGTTCTATGATTCCTTCTTCTTTAAAAGAAGCATTATCAAAACCCTGTAAGTATTTCTTATATAATTTGTCACATAGAAAGCTCTAACCGTCTCTTTGTTTACAGTTACATTTTCGTTATTTTGGAATTTCTTAAGATCAGAATACAGTGAAGAAAATTTGGATTTTTGGCAAGAAGTACAGACTTTTCGTAAAAGTCAAAAAAACCTCCGTAAAATATCAAATCATATTTTCAAAACTTTCATTCAAGTGAATGCTCCCTCTCAAGTAAGCTTCAATCGTTTTTTAATAATTACAATTTTATATATGTTGTTTAAAATCAAAGCTTAAACAAAATTCTATTTTTAGATAAATATCAGCCATGAAGAGAGAAAGAAAATTGCTGAAGAACTCCAAAAGCCTCACTTTGAAATGTTTAACAGCGCTCAAAATAGTATTTTTAAATTGATGGAAAATGATTCTTTTGAAAGATTCAAATCTGTTATAAAAAATAAATCGTCGATCTAATTCATTAAAATAAACTTTTTGTTTTTTATACGAAGCTTTGTTGTGTTACTAGAATCCATCATATCATTAAAGTGTTCAAAAATAATCACTAGAAAGATAATAAAAGTAGAAATAGGTAAATTTATAGGGTGTTGGTATAAGATTTTAGCAGATTAATGACAAAATTCAGAGAAAATAATTTGGTAATCGTTTTAACGTTTAAGTGCTACTCAACATGATATATAGAAATGAATATTTATTTGCTCGTCTACTCATTATAGATTTCTGTTTTGCAAACTTATTGTAAAAATTTACTCATTTTTCATTCGTAGACTATTTCTCCAAGTAAAATTTCGAGCACTTGATGCTTAAAAGGTCACATTTCATTGAATTCTATTTAGGGACATCCTTGAATCAACAAATATTGATCTAGATCAGTCCATCATCCCTTCTCTTCTACCATCAACCATTTTGTCATTTCGTTTACAGTTAAATTTAAATTATCTGCTAATGTTCCCATTAGTTATATCTTAAGTTCTATTGAAACAACTCTGATGTAATTAACCCCATCTATCTTCTATAAACTGGGACATCCTGAATGATAAACGACATTTACAATCTTTCTATGACGATTTCATCCAATTTCTGGCCAATCTATTCAAAGATTTTTTCCTCTAAAAGTTTCATTCCACATCGTATTAGAACTTTGCCTCTAATTAAATGATTGTTTGGTTCAATTGCTTCATATCAACTTCTTAAATTCTTTGAGACAAGAATTATTTAAACTCTACAGCAGATACGCTCAAATCAAGTCAGAGTTCAACGCCCCGATATGGAGCCCCTACCTTAAAAATATTTTCTAAAGCTTGAATTCGTTGAAAGATCGTTTAATCAGCAAGCCTACTGTGGTATATTTGAATTGGGTGACAGTAGAATATTTTTCCGCTTACGTAAATGTGTCATCCTCCCACTATGTTACATACTTAGTTCATTCTGTAGCAGACTGTGGTGTGTTCGTAGCGTGTACCTTTGTTACTTATCGTTGTTGCTTGTCGCCTTTTACATTTCAGTAAAGATCTGTTAAAGAGTAATTATTACCGCTTTCTTAATAGCGACACACTCTTTTTTCATTAAAGAACCGTCTCTTAAACCCTAATATTGAAAGCCTACAATATTCACGTCTTATCTCTGAATTAGTATTTAAAGATGTTAACGGATTTTCTGGTCAATGATTTTTCTATAGACTGCAATTTTCCATATACAACCAAACGTATGTTCCTATAACATAATTTAATTAAAAACTTTGATAACACTCGGTGGTAAATAACTTTTTTAATAGATTAACTAAAGTTTAGAATATTCTTTCCGATTTCAACACTACAGAAGATTCTGTTACTTGTTTTAAAATTAAACTGACAAAGTATGATTTCAGTAATTTTCTTTATCACTGACATATCACGCTGCCATTTTATTTTTGTTTGTAATTTCTTGAAGTTATAACTGAAATATTTACTGATGCTTTTGAAATGTTCGTATTTTTTGAAATTATGAGCTCTTTTACTCTTAATTTTTGTAGTCAAATAATATTGTGGTATATTAACCACAAGAGCCGTATAATTTGTTATCTGTAGCCATGTGTTACTTCGTAAGTAAAGTAAATTTGATACCTCAATAGATAACATATAAATAAAAGCGGTTTTGAATACATTGTTTTGAATTTATTTAATTTTTAGTTGAAAGTAAAATATATACGAGAAAGATACAGAAGGAACTAGTTTGTTGATCAAACTGGTGATCCGAGTTTTTATAGTGAAAAAAATATATCTTATTTAATTCAAGCACAGTCTTCATCCGACTTATGAGAAGATCAAGAAGTATAACAAACAACGAGAAAATTTTGGAAGTTAACTTAACAACTTTATCAATAAGTAGTAAGAGAAATTCAAAGTTTGAAAAAATAATTCGCTTAAAATTGATGGAAATGAAGAAAAAATAGCCAAGTATTTGATTGAATGTTAGTATATGATGTTTTCTAATAGTGGTTTTCTATAAATTGATTATTTTGTCTCGTAGAGGTGTTGATATAAGTTGAGATGAGAGGTACTTTAATTTGTGCAGCTCTTCAGCCAACATATCTATTCTTGATTCATAAACTAATCCTCTCGATAAAGTCATTCAAATGATCGATATTTATTATCAATCACCTCCCCTGCACTATTTATTTCTTTGCAACTTTTTTGCAATTTTTGAAATTAAACACTTTTATCTTTAACTAATCAGTTTTTTAATTAAATATTTGATTAAATCTATACAAACTGGTTGTTTACATTAAAGTTTTTTTTTATTTTAAGCGAGGCATTTAAATTTTAAGATTAGGCAGAACAAAACATTATCCAGTAAGCAAATAATGCAAATACTGTAAAAACGTGTATATAGTAGGTAATTAAAACTGCTGAATAAGTACATTTTAGAGTTTGAATGTTCATTAATACATAAGTTTTGAAGTAAAATGAGAAATCACATAAATAATAGAATACATCGAAGTGCTAGAAAGAAATAAAAGAAACTATTGCAGCAATCAGCGATAAAATGAACACCTATAGGATTGAATTTTAGAAGTTTGCTAATTGAGGATAGGTTTTTGGTTACCTAGATTTTGGTCAGTGCTTTTTGTCAACAGAAACTTCTTTTGAAATTGTTAAGGCTGTCAAATCAATTACAGGACCTGCAAAAATCACATTAAATAGAAAAGATTGAAGATGATTAACTCTTTCGTTAGTAGTTTTCAACTTAATAATAACTTAGAAACAATTGAAAGTATAACAGGTGAACAAGTTAAAAGTAAGAACTAATAAACATACTTAAATATAAACTAACGATCGGTTAATAACTGATTAACAATTTGCAGAAAATAAGACAACAAATTTAGAACAGACAATAATCTGATCGGTCATCTTGAAGACAAACCTTTATAAGGTTCTCTTTCTACTTTGCTTGGATCATGGAATTTTGCTCGTTGGTTGATCCGTTTGTAAACATATTCACTGAAAGGCTTCCTGCAAATTTAGTTTGTTCATTTCAATGATTGTGATTTTATAAAAGCTGATAATTTGATTGGTTGAAGTATTTACCGACTGATAAACTTTCCATCACCACCAGAAACATTAAACTTATCATTTGCATATTCATAAACAACTTTTCCACGACTAATTGTATAAACTGGTACACCATGGCATTCTAATCCTTCAAAAATGTTAAAATCGACAGCTTGATGGTGAGTTTTAGCTGATATGGTTCTAAAAATATTAACTGAAATAAAGAATTGATAGAATCGAATTCTCAATGAACCTAGAAGCAACAGGATCCCAAACAACAATATCAGCATCACTACCAACAGCAATTACTCCTTTTTGTGGATAAATATTGAATATTTTTGCAGCATTTGTACTTGTCACAGCTACAAAGCGGTTTTCATCCATAACACCAGAATGAACACCTTTCTAAAAAAGGAAATTAACCCGAAAATCAAAATCAAATTACTAACCTCCCAAATTACAGACATACGATCTTCAACTCCGTTTACTCCGTTAGGAATCTTGGAAAAGTCATCTTTGCCGAGAGCTTTTTGGTCTGATTTGAATGTACAGTTATCTGTGCCAGTGCATTCAAGGTCACCACTGCAATAAAACATCACAAAGATCAAAACTATTTCTTAAAAACTAATCAACCAACAAAATGTTTGTAGTAAAAGTGTTTAAACAACTAAAAATGTTTCTAACAACAAATAATTTAACAACAACAAACAACAAGCGATTTTAATCATTAAATTGCTGAAGAGTATTTCAAATAATTTTCTCAAAATCTATTTGCAAGCTCAGAAATTGTAAATAAAACTTTATCAATGAAATGTTCTCAACTTAAATAAGTAAAAGTTTTAAACTGGAACAAATCTTTGTAATTATTCATCAAATAAGACATACTTTGCTAAAAGCTTCATCAAGTACCCTGGTGTGGTAGGATCTGGTCTAAGAGGAGGACCCATTACATGAGCAGCAGCATGCCTCCAACATTTATTCCAGTAATTTGTTCCATCAGTTCCAAGACTTGCAGCAATCGGTTCACCAAAAACAACATTTCCTGATCAACAAAGGTTATTAGTAGCAAGTTGAAAACTAAGAAAAAAATGTTTTATAAAATAGTTAGAGTAGAATGAAAGTATTTGTAGCCATTAACTTCTATTTAGTAATATAAAAACAAAAAGAATGGTTTTGAAAAAAGTGGCAAACAGTTTTTTAAACAAGCCATACTGTGAGTAAGCAGAAGTTAAATAAACTTTATGGTTTGTGAATTTTCAATTGTTTGTCGATAAAATTTTGTGCACACGACACGTGCGAATTTATAAATATGTAAACTAATATTTAGTACCTTGCTTTCGTGCTTCACTAATAACATCCGCTGATGACTTACTCATCACATGAACGATGTACATCGGACAATTAACCTGAAGATATCGATTTTGTTTCATCATAAGTTTGTAGTTTGTTAAAAAACCTACAATGTTTGAGATCATAATTGCTCTACCAACTGCTTCAGCTTCTACTTTTTCTGGTCGACACAACTCGTGGCCCTCTGGACCATTTATTCCCAACTTCTTCATACGCTCTTGTTCCTAAAAATAAAAGAGAATTGAAAACTTGTAAACAAAATGATTCTTTCAGTAAAAGATCTCTTAATGCTTTTTTCATACTCACAATTTTATCAATTTCTCACTTAAATCAAAGCTGGTTCATGAGTTGTGAATAATTCTAATATAAAAACTAACATGAGCAATCACGTGACCATTTTCGGCATGCATCATAGCTAGAGCTCCAATGTCCCGACAACGTTTATAGACTTCATATAACTCACTATCTTCAAGAAGAAATACATCTTTGTATGCCATAAACATTTTAAAAGAGTTGATTCCATGTTTAGATACTAATTCTCCCATTTCTTCTTTCACCTAAAATTACTGAAGTTACATTTCAATGACGACTCAAGCTAAGAGAGTTTCAGCAATTTTTCTGCTGACTTGAGGACTCCACCAAGTAACTCCAACATGAAAAGAGTAGTCACAGCAAACTTTAGGGTCTGCCCAGTTTCTCCATTTTCTATAAGCTTCTAAAAGAGATGTACCTTTCTGATCAAGAACAAAGTCTATAATCATGGTTGTGCCTCCTGATAAAGCAGATTTAGTTCCTGTGTAGAAGTCATCAATTGCCTAAAGATTTAGAAATATGAAAAAAATTTCAATGAAAAGTTGCAATCAAAAACAGCAAAAGTTTTCTAACTAAAAAAATCATTATTTTAGATTAATAAAGTTTGAATTCAAGTCTTTAATGCTAAAAGTGTTTCACAAATGAATTTCATAAAAAAGAACTATTTTATCTGTAGCAATAGTCAAGATTAAACAATTTAAAAGTATCCTACTTGAGTTCCCATGAAAGGTAACTGCATATGAGTATGAGTATCAATACCGCCAGGCATTACCAGCTTTCCTGTTGCATCTACAACTTCAACTCCACCAGGAATAGCCAAATTTTTTCCAACCTAAAAAATGGAAAAATAAATCATCTAAACATTTTATCATTTAATATAATTATTTTGAAAGCTTCTACAAAACCAATACTGAAATATAAGTGATTTAAATTTTAGATGATGTTATTCACTATCTTAACTGTTCTACAACACAAATAAGTATATGTTTAGAAGAAAGTCATTCAATGTTGCTTAATTATAGAAATGATAAATTTCCATAGAAATACAATCTTAGATAAAAATACAAAATAACTATCTAGTAATTTGAGTTGAAGTCTATAAACAAATGATAAAAAGAAAGAAAACATTTTTTGTAACACATTTTTTATTTAAGATATAAATGTACAAATTTTTTGCTTGTTATAAAAAAATTTAGATTTAGTTTATATGTTTATCATTGCCACATACATACAAATAATTAATTTGCTTACTTGTTGAATGATACCATCTTCTATGAATATATCAGAAACAAATGAGCAATCAGCATTAACAATTCTGCCTCCTTTTATAAGAAGTTTTATAGTCATTTTATTAAGATAGATTTGACAATATTTAATACCAGCTGCAAATTATATTCAAAAGATTAAATACTGAAAGATAACTTAAATTATCATTATAATATATAAAAAAGAGAAAACAATATTTTATAGTTCAACCTTCTTATATAATAAAATCTAAATTAAATCATCTATAGTTTAATGTCATTTTGAGTATAACTTTAAAGTAATCCTGTAAGCTTTCAAGATCATTATCACCATAGAGAGTATTTAGTTCAATAATTTATACTGATAAAAATAGCCTAGAAGTTCAACTTTCATATAAACGTTTTTATATGAATAGGAAAGAGAAATCAAAAAAAGTACAAGATCCAACACTGTAGCAATACCAACACTGCAAAAACTGTTGATGTTTCATGCAATGACGTCTAACTTGATGTTTGGTTTCTATTTATATTTTGGCACGCGTAAAAACTCGAAAAAAAGTTCAAAAATGAGTTTGTTGATAATTTACTCGGGTGCAAAAGTGGTAATTAAAGTGACTTGTACAATGCGCTAATAAAAATTACTGTATAAAAAAATTATGCTTGTAATTCTTTTTAAATTTTATTTTAAATTCTCAGTTTCTAGTTCTTCGTATGTACATCGGCCATAAGAAAGGCGTTCTAGGCTGGAGTATGAAGATCAGGATTGTTCAAGCCTTTTTATTAACATTAAATACTATTTATCATATCATAATATATGATAACTTATCTACGATAAAATATACCATGATAATGTTAAAATATTTCTCACAATATTTTGGAAGTGCTTCGAGACTCAAAGATAAAGAGAAGAAAGTATTTGCAAACGATGCACAAAGAAAGAGTAACAGAAGGAAGAGTTTAAACATGGGTGCGTAGTTTATTGTACTTTAAGCAGGCAAGTTTGTGGCTAGATAAACTAATGATTGAAGGATACATTCATCCACATTTATCACAGGAGTGTGCTAGGTGATCGTATAACCCTTATCTTTCTTGCGCTTTATTCTTTTATCTACAATGTTGGCTCTAACTTGTCTCATAAAAGATATTCACGCAATTTTGGTGGCTTTTTCTCTGTGCTGGACTATCTGTAACAAGTTGAGATAACTAAAATGGTTTTATACCTAGATTGTACTAGGTCCTTGTACCTTTTTCTTGGAGCACCTCTGTCTCTTCACCCAGATAAGAGTTTGCCATTAAACACAATTTTGAGTAAACGTTTATTCTTCATCCTGAAGACATGTGCGACCCAGCAAAGTCTGCATTTCGTGACTTTGATTTCGATTCTGGACAACTTAAGTACAGTGGCATTATGAATGAAATCTCATCATTTGATGCGGAGGATGTTTCATCAGAGGTAGCGTTGGTGGAAACGGTCAAGAGATCGTAAGTTGATCTAAGCACATATCCTTGTTTCACACATTTTCAACTAAAAACGGTGTGTGGGGTCATTTCCATATCTTACCTGCCACTTTTTGATTTTATCTCCATGTTAGTAAATTTTAAATACCCAAGATGTTTAATAAACTTCGACAGAGTTTCTTTGTATCAAAGGCTTTGGTGAGGATACAAAGGTGATATAGAGACCATCATTTGTTCTTTGATTTGTTGAAGAAAGAATGCCATGTCAGTAGTTGTTATATTGCTTTTGAACTCACACTATGTTTCAGAAACAACATCTTTAGCTATAGAAGCCTCTTCATTAAAATACTTGCAAGAATTCTTGCAGTCAAGAAAAGAGTCAGTGATTCCTTTGGGGTTTAATCGGCAAAGGGTTTTGCTCACAAAGGTTGCCACGTAACTTTCTACTTTTCTAGCAAAATATTATCAACCTTTCTGCCGTTTATTGAGGTAATATTTTCACAACCATGCGGATATTCTATCAATACTAGCAGATTCACCACATTTGAGCTGACTGATTGCTTTGCTGATCTTCTAAATTGATGAAGTTCTTAAATCACCTGGCGTTTTGATATACGAAGAAAAGCTGTTTTAGACTGGGCGATTAGTGTTCGAGAGTGACTAGAATGGTCGGAGCACCACAGAAGATAAATCAGTGCGCTGCGGACAATTAGTTAGATACTTGGCATCTCTCATATTTGTATAACGTAACTGAGATCTCTCTTTTAAACTAGAATGAATTGAGTGGAAGTATTTTGAAGGAATCCAAGTGGTTTTTAAACTATTCTTTCGATGGAAGATTGTATTTCTGATGACGAACTGTTGCTCTGCATAAAACTCGAGTAACAAGAGAGTATCATAATTGGGATCCCTTAGAAAACCAACAACACTTAGTACAGATATAAATTATGTGACAATCCCTTTAGGTAGTTCAACTTTCAAAAAAGAAGACAGTTTTCATGTTTAATTTGTCTTTACTTATTTCTCGATTGGTGGTTACCTCTAATAAATAGTTTTTCTATAAGTGGCTTCAGTATAATTGTTAGTTCTATTGTCATAAGAAGATTGGGACCATCATACCATTGCTAAATGACTGGACGCTAACCACTATCTCTCATAAAACCTCTCAAGTAATCATATTCAAATCAGCTCAATAGAGAAACTAAATCAGGGAAAAGGTATTTGATGATTAATAAAACTTTTTGAAGATCATTTGAAAGCAATGCCAAACAGCTAGTTGAAAATGAGTTACAAAGTATACAATAAAAAATCATCTTTCACAATAGTTGTTTTAATTTTCATAACATCATAAATTTACATACAAATGATAAACAACAATTGTAATTTGACATTACAAACACATCATTTATAAAAATCTTGAAAATTAAACATCCAATTTTTGTTCAGCTTCATCCAATTCAACAAGAAACTTCTCACACTTGGACATTAGAACTTTAACCGCTTCCACAAACAGCTCTTCTGATGTTTTATTAACACAAGATTCAATGGAGAATATAAAGTGATCAGCAACTTTTCCTAGCTTCACAGCACCATCAAATTTAGGATAATTTAAAACTTCTCTGGTACAAGTATCTTGTCTTGTTTCAAGTACCACCGCTTGATCTTCACCATCTTCATTTTTAACAACCTCAATAACTCCCGGAGAAAAGCAGTTCTTCAAATCATAAGCATCATCACCGGTAATTTTCTTCAACAATCTAATTTCTGGTAACAAACGATAAGAAGCAGTTGCTACAGGTGAAAACTTGGCATGGTCTTTGCCTAAACCTTTTACAGCATGCATCTTTAAATCTAATTTATGACCTGGACGCATTTTAACAACTAAAATATCATCATAAATAGGTTTAACTGGTTTCAATGTTGAAGCCTGGTCACCAATGGGCGTCCATTTAATTGATTTTGAAAACACTTTACTATTTTCATAATTATCCTCATTACTGTAAGTGTCTTTTTGGGCAAAACCTCTTGTACAAGCCACTTTCAGTTCAAATACTAAAGTATTTTCAGCTGATTCTTCACCATCATCATCTTTATAATCAAACAGATTGGCATCAGCATTAAGAGGAATCAATCCTAACCTGTGAGCTAAAATTTCATCTTTGATTACACTAGTATTATTGTAAACAAAAACCTTTTCAATAGCCATGGTAGGTATTTCAGCAAGCAAGATACGTCTAAACGCGTTTGCTAAAGATGCATCAACTCCAATCAGATCAAATTCAATTTCACTTTTGCTTACTTCTACTATTTTTATTTCTAAATTTTCTTTAAATTTATCAAAATTCCAAGATTCATATAAATCAGAAGAAACATCATTAGAAGGAATGCTAGATGTATGAGTCTTCTCAAGTTTAATCACTTTTTTGATACCTTTAGCCAAATCATTTCCCTGAAAATCAATAATAGCCATTTCTATCTATTGTTCTTTGATACTTGGGTCTTCAGCTTTTATTGGAGGCTTTGAGTTTCGGTGATAAACTGTATCAACAACTATTAATGCACATACACCAAAAGTCACAGCAGTTGTAGATACACACGCAGCTAGAAAAGTTTTATGCAAAAATGAAGTTATTGTAGATCCAACCTTAGGATTGATAAGTCCCATTAGAGATCCGAACAAATAAGTTTTTGAGAAAAAGTTAGAATTCTAAAGATAAATATAATAGTTTATGTAGTTCTTTGATGGGATTAAAATCTTAATAAAATTTAAGAACTAAATGATTTTCATTTTTAATTTAATCAATTTGAATATGAAACTAAAGTAATATTTATATAATCTCAACACTGCACTATTCCTTAACCTTATAACTGTTTTATACATTTATAAACTATAAATTTTATGTCTTCAAATACATTTCTTAGACTAATTGTTGATTATATAATTTTCAGTTTTTTAAATTATGATTAGGATGATATTATTGAAGATATTCTTAAAGGTAAAGTATATTATAAGAATAAAAAAAAAGATTATTTAATAATTGGAAGATAGAAAGGTTATATAAGAAATATAAGAAAATTTAAATAAATAAACCAATAATTTCATAAAATCAAATATATATAATTTTGTGAAAGTTGATTTATTAAAAATAAAATTTTGTTCAATAGGAGATAATCAAATTGTACCAAAATACATTGAAGATAAAAAGAAAATTATCTAAAAGTATAACGGTTGATGTAATAACTGTCACTTATTTATTTTATTAGAATGACATACTTCTCTAAAAACTAAATGTAATAAAAAATGAATCTAAATTGCAGTGAATACTGAAATCAATACTTGCGACCTCTATCCTAAAAGTACTTCAAATGAAAAAGTTCCTAAAATTTATAGGCCATATATTAAAACTGAAGTGAAGATACTTTTTTTAGATTTATTTATTAGATTTGAGAAAAAATAAACAAAGTTTTTGTAGATATATATATTCAGCTTTCTATTATTACCTAATTTATCTTAATTAAAGCTATTATTATTAATTTATTATGGTGTGCATTCTTCATACAGTAGAATTTTCTTATTCACAATAATAATAATAATAAGCTAATATTGATAGCTTTTGCCAGCAGCTGTGCCTCTTTGATATTTTGTACAAATTATTTCGTTTAAAGATTTGAAAAATATGCTGTAATCGATCGACAAAAGTGAGCTTAAAAGATTATCAATTAGTAGGTTAATTGTTTTTGACAATATTTCTTATAGAAAAATCAAAACGTACTGTTTAAACCTAGATATTTTTAGTTGCAGAAAAAAAATTTTTTTTATAATTTAAAAACTAACCGCTATACTAAAAGCAGTTTTTAAAATATATAAGTTGAAAGTTACTAACCAACAAATCAAACAACTGTTATTTCTTTTTACTACCTATAAGTTAACTTATTAAACCCTAAAAATTGGTGAAAATGTTTAAGTGTTTTTTATGTGTTTGTAATAAGTAAACCTTTAATCAATCAAATCAGGCTGGATACGTTGATTCTAAAACTCTTCGTAGATTTTACAAAAGAAAGGTTCTAAGTTATATCAAAGATGTTTGTATACATAGAATTTCACGGAATTAGAATAAAATGCTAGCTTACGAAGCAGCAATAAAAAATCTTGTATTTTTATTTATTTATTTATTTCAATTAATGTGAAGAATGGTGCCTGAAGCGAGCACCTCCCGCTAACACACATTCTCACAAATGGAAATATTGTAAAGCTTTTGAAGATGAGAAACAGATAAGAAAACAATTTTTTATAGAAGCATATATTTCTAAAGCATATAAGCTTCATCTTTTATCAGAAATTTCTTTGAATTCAATCCTAATATAATTTAGAAAACTATAAATATTTTAAGATTTGTTTAAGATATAAGTAGTTGTAAGTTCAACTAAGTTCTTGAAATGCTGGCACCAATTATAAATATATAATTTATTAATTACTGACTTTATATTATCTAACAAGCATGTTGGGAAGCTATTTATTACAAAATTCTAAAATAAATTTGATCTAGAAGTCTGTAAGAATTTACTGAAATTTGATTTTTTAGAAGAAGATTTATAGAAGTTTATGTTTAGGCTCAATTGCAATAAAATTTAGCGCTTTTAACAACAGTTAGACGGCAAATATTACATAAGAAAATGATTCGTCTTTTTTTGTTCCAAATACTCAGTAGAACTTCAAAAACTTTGTAAGACATGTAAAAAATATATCAAGGTTTTTTAAAATATTTAAATGATGTCAGGTGTTGTTAAAGAACTAAACTACAATTTGAAAGTAACAATTTTAAAAGTTGAATATTTAAACACAATAAAAGTTTATCTATTAGAAAAGAATTCGGTAATTTTAATAAATCTATAACATTTTTTAATTGTCAGTAATAGATATTAGTACAGTATTAGTACTTGACAAATAAAAAAAAATTAAAAAAAAATTTTTTAATTCTAAATAGGCGGTATTCAAAACTCACAGACACATAATTCATAGACAGGTTCTTTAAAAAACTATTTAAAATAAACTTCACTTTCATTGTTGATTGACAAATATTTTTGACTGGTTAGTCAGAAATACAAATAGAGATTCTATATCCAAAAATGAAGTTAGTTTTTGCTGTTCATCCAGTAAACAAATTTTGGAAAGGTGATTAATTATGATTGAAATCCTAAAACATATATTTTTAAACTTGATGGTAACTAGTTAGATGTGGAAAAAATCAATTTGACAAATCAGCGTCAAAAGTAAGAATATCAAGTGTAAGACTAAAGAGAATAGGCTATTATTGTTATACTTTTAAATATGTCTGAGTTATGTACTTAAAAGATATATTTGTGGTGCTAAAATGTTTAATTAAGAGTTAACATCAAGTTTTAACTTTGATTCGTTAACAAATAAATCAAGTGACAAATTTTCAACGGCTAAAATTTCAGTTGTTTTTATTTGATTTAATATACTTTGATAATGAGCTTCTTTTTATTGTCTAAAAGATGATAGTGTCAGTTTGTCAATATCACAAGATTAGGTGAATTTATAAATCTTTCTATGTTACTGAAATTAATCACTAAAATATATCTATAGTTTCTGAGACTTGATTTTCGTTTCCATTGAAACTTCTTGATATTTTTCTATAAATTTCAACAATATACAAACTCTATTCATTTGAAAAACTTCTTTATCTCTGAAGGACTCTTAAAGTGCTAAGTTTAGAGTAGAAACCTTTTTTTGCACTTTTACCTTGACTTTAGATGAAACTTTTCTTTTCAAAGATTGTTTTTTAAGGACAAACCAACAAGGCAGCTTAAACTTGGTAAATTGAGCTCGCAATAAAACTTACCACCAAAAACATATTAAATCTTGAAATCCAACAATTTGAATATTTAATCTGAACATTGTAAATGAAAAATTCAAACATATAAATCTTAATAATTTGTAGGTTTATTAAGAAATTTTAAAGAAGAAATTAGCATAAAAGTCGACATTCTTTCAATTTGAGGAACTTAAAACAACAGCAAAAGTTGAAAAAATTATTTAAAAAAGATTTAATTATTGAAACTATTTTTGTGTTTTTATAAAGTTTGAGAAAAATTTAAACTAAAATCTCAGAATAATAAATATTTGAAGTCTTCGGCAACAAATTACTGCAAATGCTTAAAAGTATATTCAAATTTTTTATTAATTTCAAAACAACTTCTCTATTTGCATTCTTAATGACTTCGATTAACTGAAGAACATTTGAATTTTTTACAAATATTCAAAACAGAAAATGAAAAAAAAAACTATTTAAACAAACACTCACAATTTCATTCAATCAAAAGATGTTTTAAACAAAAGTTAGAGAAGTTTTAGTATTATTAAGATACCAAACATTGATATCTTCATAAGTAGTTATAGCAGCTTGAAACTGATCATAAGTGTATCCTTTAGCTACACAACGCTGCTGAGCTTCCGACAGCTTCACACTTGCTCCTGAGAAGGATCCATCCATCATAGCTGTGGCCATGTCTCGAATGATCTCGTAAATAACATCACTTGGTCTCGATTTCCTGAAACAAAATCATTTAGTTTCTTGCCATATAAAGAATCGTTGCAAGTTTAAATTGATTTTATGGTTAAAGATTATTTATTATAGAACCTTGATGATGTCTCCGAAGCGGGATTCAAAGTATCTTTGGACATCTCCATCAATCTCATAGCTTCATTAATATCATCATTTTCAACTTCATCAGCTAGACGTAAGCGAGCCTGAAAAGAAAAATAATAAATTTGCTAAAAAGCTACTTGAAGAGCTTTCAAAACCATCCTCATCTCATTTAATCTAAAACTGATGTTGAATTTACGACGAGCAAGCCAGTCTAGGGCAGTGCAATAATGATGCGGGCATGATTGCTCTACCCAAGACCTATTCGCTGGTCGCTTGTTCCCCAAATTCATCATCTGACTTTTCGAAATCACTAAATTGAAGTAGTCTGGTAGAATGTAGATAGAATCAACAGATCGGGACGAGTGCAATACAAGATGAAGATGAGTTGTAAGCACTTTTCACGAGCTGCTGATCACTAACCACTCATTGATGCTCCAACTTCTGCAGTTAATCTCTTCAAAAAGTCTAAAAATATCTCACCAAAGCAGTGGCAAGCCTCATGATTGATAGCAAGGTTCTAGCAGATGTGAACGTCGTGTCAGTACTTCGTCTCGATTCTTTACGTAATTCAACGTAAGCTGCGGTGATGTAATCAGTCAAGCGAGCAGGAACCACGGGTGTTTTTTTCTGACAAAGAGCGATGTATTTTCTGATGATAAAAAAAGTGAAAAAGTGAAAATCAATTAGAAATGTAGATAACAACTCACCTCATCGTTTTCATGTCAATTGGTTTGAACTTCAAAGGAGGGTGCTCTGAATGCATGTGGACATACGTGATATGTTCGGCTAATCTGTTCATCAGTTTGTTTCAATTTATCATCAAATGAAAATTAGAAAAGTTTAAACCTTCGATCTGTGTCGTGATTCGGCTTATCCTGAATCAACCAAAGTAAATCAAAACGCGACAACAGTGCAGCAGGTAACTGAATATTGTGTTCGATGGACTTTTTAGGGTTATATCGCCCGTATGCGGGATTTGCAGCAGCCAAAATTGAAACCCTGGCGTTCAGGGAAGTCATGATACCAGCCTAAACAGAAGAGTGTCAATTGATGAGTAAGAAAGTATCATCAACTTACTTTAGCTATCGATATAGTTTGTTGTTCCATCACTTCATGTATCGCTGTTCGATCATTATCCATCATCTTATCAAATTCATCAATACAACAAACACCTTGATCAGCCAATACAAGAGCACCTCCTTCTAAGATCATTTCACCAGTTAATGAGTCCTAAACGGTGAGAAACAGCTGTTAGTCAATATGTTTGTAACATCAGCTGCTATAATTCTAGATCAGTCTCGAAGGACTTTGATGGCTCGTTGCCAGACAACACGAAGGTTGGTTTTAATATTAACAGTAAGTAATGATCTTTTCAAAATAATCTAATTAAACACCGAAAAGCAACTTTACTTTGTCAGTTTTTCTGCTTTACAAAAACTTATCTACAAATAAATGAAGTTGGGAAGACAACCTTCATAACTGCAGCAGTTAAGCCAACGCCAGATGAGCCTCGACCAGTTGTGTATTGACTTCTGGGTGCTAATCGATCTATGTATGAAAGTAATTGTGATTTAGCAACACCAGGGTCGCCCATAAGACATATGTTGATGTTTCCACGAATCTTCAAACCTAAAAATTAATAATTCAAATTTGTTCCCAGTTGGAATAAGTAGAAGGAATTAAATTTCATATTAAATGATAAACAGTATTGAGTAAGTAGAGTGTCTTCGTTAATTATTTATTATAAGCAATGAATCATACATAATTCAATAATCAACTTAGAAGTATTTCAAGTAGTAGGTGCTTATAGCAAAATTGAGTTTCTTCTTGAGATTTTGTTGTTATTAGCAACGGAATTTCAAATATTTTCAGCAATTTCCCTATTTTATGAATGAAACATTTCAAACTACAAACACTGAGAATTGTTAAATAAATCAAATATTGAGATTTCTAACCATTAGAAGCTCTATCAACTCCGCCAACCAGCATCAACAAAAGAGCTTTTTTTACGTCTTCATGACCATATATCTCAGGAGCGATCGAATTTGCTAGCTGATCATAAAAGTTCTCTTCTGCAAATGAAGATCTCTTATTGATGAAATTCAACATCAAAGAAGAAACCTACGAGCGACGGCACTAATCTCTTCATCAGTGAGATCAAGCTTTTCATCATTCTCATCATCTTCAGTTTTATTCATCTTTGTCACTCTCTAAAAAGAAGATGAGGATTAAAATCATCCACGAGGAGCTTGTGTGTCTTACATGAGCTTCCATATATGAATCAGTGAGTAGTCCTTGTTGGAGTTGACGGAAACCAGCTTTCAACATCGGAAGAAAGACACCGGTGATACTGACATGATCTCCAGGAGATGCTGCTCTAGTCGTCTCACCTCTGCAGTAAACAGTTAAGCTTCTTGGAATATTTCCAACTGGAACCATATCACTCTACAAAAAAGAAGATTTGTTGAAGAGCAGAAAGTAGTCATCGAATACTCACGTGTTCCTGGATTCGAATTTCTTGGAATTTGGTGAATTTAGAACCCCTGTTTTGTAAATAAAGTCTCCCGCCACTTTTATTAGTTTTACATTCCTCGCTGGTACACATAATCAAAGGCATAAAAGATGGAGAGGATATCTGATAAAAAAAGATCAGAAGAAGATGAGCAAATAAACAAACAAACCGGTTGGTAAGTTTCCACTCCACACTTGTCACATGTGTAAGTAGCAACTGACATCATCGGCTTCACTTCTGTAGCTCTGATCACTATTCCTCGAACTACAGTGAGCTTGCCGATATGTGCAGCTTTCACTTCCCTGATTGGAAGAGCTTTTGTAGTTGATGATGGTTTGAAATAAACCTGAAAATAAACAAACACAAAAGGTAAATAAAACGAGGTTCTATATATCATAACGGTTTTCAAAAGCTTTCAATCTACTAACTGAACAAACATATTGGTTAGTTCTGTTTGGTTTGATACGTTTATCAGGGCGTATATTTAAAGAGTAGGTAAAAAATCCAATTCTTTATATCAAACTTGCTGTTTTCTTAGCAAACAAAACGATCATCACAGGCGAATTTCATTGCAAAAACAAGAGCACCGGAGACGCGACAAAAGAAAAGTTTTTGTAAAAGGAAATTGCTAACCTCAAAACGTCTCATCAACTCAGCAGGGTAACGGCTCCTCCAGTCCCAGTTATCTTCCGATTCCGGATGATTTTTCTTTTCAATCATCACTCGATGTTCAATATAAACATCCAGTAAGTCTTTGAAAGTCACCTACAAATCAAGTTGCTTTGGAAGAAGATTATGTGAGTTGATGAGCTTACATCTCGTTCCTTGTACTCAGGAAGTAGCTTTTCCGTGACATCAGCAAATAGTTTTTGGTATCTGAGAGTGTTGCCGACAATTTCAGAAGCTAGATCAGAGTCAAAGTCAGCTACATCATCCAAATCAATTTGAAGACAAATTTCTTCGCGGTGTGCCAACTTGGTCTGTGAAAGTTGTAGATTACTTTTATCAATTAGTTCTTTGCTGAAGAAATTCTATAATTAGATTATGAGTTAATAAAATGAGGTTTATACAGTTTATTATCTAATTCAATATCTAAATATTTATTATCAATAAATTAACTTTTTATCAACATTAAAAATTATATTTTTAATCTTTACCAGACTTTTTTTTAACTTAAATATTTAAAGAAAGATAACATAAACTGTAACAGAGACTTTGAATAATAAAACAATTACAGAAGATCAGCTTATCTAAAGTCATCTTCTATTTATATACTCATCAAATTTGCAAGGGCAATTCTTTCAGGAGGAAAATGAAAGAAAAAAGATTAAGCTAAGCACTTAAATATAGTAGTTTTGGTCCACACAAGAAACAGTGGGAAAGAAACCAATTACAAATTCTCTGCGACTACTTAACCATTGGTTAAAGCGTCGCTATTTACTAGCAAGCTTTTGTCAATTGTCTCATAAAACTTTAGCTCAAATCACAATGTGACAAGGTAACTATTGTTAGGAACGTTAACTATCAACAATAATGAATTTTCTCCGCCGTAGTCAAGTTAACCAACATAAAAAAGTGAAAAATGTTTTGTAATTGATGGAACTGTAAAAGAAACAACCATTAGAAATACAACATTCATCAAAAGATGGTTTCTTTGTGAGTTAAAACAGAGTAACGATAAAAGATGGAGAAGACATTTAAAGAATAAATGAGTTGTTCTGATAAGGAATTGTACATGAAGTTAACCACAACTGTTTAAACTAATTATCAAATGGAAGTTGTCGTTGAAGAACTTGAAATTTTACAACATTTGTCAAAATAAAAAAGTATTTTGAGAATTTATTGAATCAGAAAAACATAAATTGATTTTTAATAAGAAATAAAAAAGTAAATTTCATGAATTGAGAATTTAAAGCTTTTAAAATTACTAAATCGAAATTTAGATTTTTATTCAATAAATATCAAAATAATCTTACCAATATTTGCCCATATTTGAAAAATTTGATGCTGGGGTCAACAGAATCAGGAGTCTGGAATTCATTCAAAAAACGCCGACATCTTTCTAATGAATGAAACAAGTTAGAAGATTTCAATTTTGGATTTTTACAATATACAAGAAAAAAATTGTTGGTGAGTATCACCACACCCTAGAAAACTTCATATTTTTATAGACTTTATTCTAGAAACAAACTTTTACAACATTTTTTTATAACTAAAAACTCATATATTTTTTAAATTATGAAAAATGAAATTTTCAATAAAATAAATATTGAATTAATTTGTGAAAACAGTTATAATTGCTGATAATGATTTTAATTCTATCAAAAGTTGAACAATTTTCATAATAACAATTTATTTAATTAAAAAGCTTCAAAAATTAAATAAAAAGCATCTAAACAGAAATTTTCAATAATATAAAAAAAAGAAGAAAACAAATTGACAACAATTTGCAGTTTTGTTTCAACTTGTAGAAATAAAAATGATAAATCTAGACCTTAAAGAGAATTCTTACAAGACAATATCAGCAAGAAACCTCAAATGGAAGCTAGCTTGTTGTCAAGAGAAGTCTCACACAGAGGTGTATGTGCTTGATGGTATGCAAATACTAAAAGTGAAAAGTTAGAAGGACAACTTCAAATGCTCCACCATCTAAAGAATGTTGCTCACTGGAGCGTAGCAAAGACGCGTGCAACACATTCGCCTACTATAGAGGGCGCCCTTCTTGTAGATAGTATAAAATGAGATAAAAAAAACTTTCTTCAATTTTTGTCATACACAAACACTTTTTTAAAGAAATGAACAAAAACTTTTTCAGTAATTATCAAGTAGTAAGCATCTTAATGAATTACCTGATTTAACTACAAAACATCAAACTTCAATTTGAAGATAAAGAAGGTGGAAAACACATCTTAGCAAATAGATAACTTGACATGAGAAAAACCGTAAAATAAAATAAATATAAAACTGTCTTAACTCAGAAAATTGTTGAAGATTTAAAAGAAAAATCAACTCTAGGGCGCCACCAGGCGAAAGTAAAATTAATTCGAAATTAATGAAAAAATTAGGTTAGATAGAGAATGCTGACCAATTAAAAGGTAATTTTGAAGTTCAACAATTGTTTACTACCAACCATCACCAAGAAGCTTAAAGTTAAGATGCTAGATTAACATCAACTACATTTTCTTAATAAGGTTATAGCTAAGCAAGAATTAAAACCATAAGTAATTACATAACAAAAATTGTCTTACAAAGACTT
This sequence comes from Pegea sp. RAD2-039, assembly GCA_034620365.1. Classification (NCBI taxonomy): domain Eukaryota; kingdom Metazoa; phylum Chordata; class Thaliacea; order Salpida; family Salpidae; genus Pegea; species Pegea sp. RAD2-039. Next base: position 3,919,551 of record JAQGEQ010000192.1, read on the forward strand.
CTATCAAGAGACATTAAAAGTAATTTTATACCTTTAACTTCAGTGTAATCTTGAAGTACTTTATTCATGTTTTTGAAATGAACTTTTTTGAAATATCCCAAAAACTATAAACAATTTTTGAAAAAGTTAGTCAAAATCAACTTTCACATTAAATATTATTTATATATACTATTATTATAAATATTTGAATATATAATATAGTACTTTTAATTTTTTGACAACTGCTAAATTTATTTTTAGTAAGAGTCAACTTATATGTTATTCTGTAATATTTACTAATAAATTCAAACTTCTTGTAAAGACTAAAGAAATCATTATTCTTTCAAGTTTAATATATTTATAGTTCATATACTAAAGTTAGCCTTTTATCAAATTGATTTCAAAACAATATGTTAATAACAACTTAAGTTATAATTCTATTTATATATATTATTGGATTTATCCATAAAAAATTTATATTTTAAATACAATCATAATTATTTGACAACATGCAATAATACATCATATAAATATAATTATATAAATTTAATATAAATGTTAAGTTAATGCTAAACTAAAATCAACAAAATTTAATTACAAGTATAGAAAAATATAGTTTTAATTAAATGGTTTTTATTTAAAAAACTTATCTTATTCTTAAAACAAATTTTTAGAATAAAAACCGAAACCTCAAATAAACTAAGACAAAATAAATTAATCAAATATTATTATAAAACAATTGAAACAAATTTGCTTTATGCACTAAAGATAAAATGTTTATGAAGTCTATCACAATTTTCAAACTGAGTTTTCAGTCAATAAAAAAGCAAAGATTTTCATTTTGTTATCAGTAATAATTTAACAAATAATTAATAAAATCACAAATAACTTTTCATATTTGCAGAACTATTTAATACAACTTGAAATAGAAGTATGATCTGAGAAAAACTTTAATGCAATAAATATTAACTCAGTTTTATAACTAATCAATGGCTTATAGAAAGTTTAGTGAGTATATTTTTTCATAAAGTTTCTTTAAAAAAGAAAATAAATCTTTAAATCGTTGATTTGAAAAAGTAAGACTAATATTGCAGCTTATCATTTTTGAAGAATAGTAAAAATAGAAAAAGCAACATTAAAAAAATCGCATGCAACATGTTACTATGTCAAAATCAAAAACATTAGCTCTAGTAACAATTTTTAAATCAAAATCTTGAAATAAATATATTTCTACGAATTTATTACTGAATATGAAGAAATATTATCATAATTAAAAACAACTAAAAAGTATATAAAGCTGAGTAGAAAAATTCAACCGATCTCGAAAATAATTTGTGATAAATGGCGGGAAATATTTGGTAAAACCAATGTTTGTAAAAAAGACCAAATTATCAAAAAATAATTTAAAGAACAAATAAAGTTTATAATTTTAAAAATGATATTACAAATTTAGACATTCACTGATTTTATTATTTTTGATGAGCCGTATTATTATTGAGAAGTGCTTTGAAGTAAACCATTTTTGATAAATATTTGTTTCTATATACTTGGGAAGAAACTTTCAGAAAAAAGCTTTATAGAGAAAACAATGTTTACTACGAAGTTTTAAATGGTTTATCGTACATTTAAGATAGAGTAATAATTGCCTAGAATTGTTTACTTCAAATTGACTTTAACATTACTATCAAATTCTACTTCTCTTTCTTATCATATCATTTTATTAAAGAGATGCAAGGATACTTGAAAGATTTGATAATTTTCAGATAATATTAAGGCTATAAAGCATTACTTAAGAACTCTGTATGACCGCCAAGTCTTATAATATCGTTTATTACAGAAAATTTTAAAGATCTCGGTTTTGTTTTTATTGCCAACAAGGGTATTTCTGTAGTACAAGTACATTAGGTTTAACTTTAGCTTAGGCCTTGGGTCAATCTTTAAACATATTGTAGGCTTAGATCAGTCAATAGCTAACAGTTTAAATTCCTGCTTTTATAATAAAGTGGGTTTTTTTTTCTCAAATTGATTAAATCGTTAAAAAAAACTTTAAACTGTGCTTTTGTAATCATTTAGCAGTTTTTTCTAAGCAATCTTATTGCCATTCTATAGAATTCTATTCAAGATAACGGTATTCTGTTTGAGGTGATATTAAGCTTTTATCTATAAAGTATATTTTGTTGTAGCTTATACTTAAGTTTGAATACTTATTTATAAAAATTTTATAATTATTATATTTATTAACTATTTTGAAGCATTTCATTAAAAAGGATTCAATTTTCATTCTTAAGGATTAAAAGTTAAACTTTATCGAGTATCATATTCAAATTTAAAAAATAATAAATTATTAATAGCTAGTAATTTTAGATAGTACAATAAAATGTAATGTCCTTATAGAGCAACTTAATTAACTTTACAAAAGTCGGTGATAAAAAATTATTATTTAACAATTTTGAATCTAAAGTTTGAAAAGCTTATAATAAGATCTATATTGTAAATTTGAAATGAAGTTTGACTCATTTATTTAAAATTCATCCTATTAAGTTAACCTTAAAGTTTGTTCTTTGCACCAAATAGTTGCAAGAAAAATATTCGGATGTGAAGAAGTTTAAATTTAGGAACAAATTGATTCTGATGGAATTATCTTTAGATACTCCTGTAATTTCATTGCCAAAGTCAACATTAATGTAAGTAAAAAGTTTAATGGTTTAACAGTTTTGAGCCCAACATAAAGGTAGACTCAGTAACATTTTTAGAGAAACCCAGTAGCTGCGTTATACATAAATTGAATAAATAATTAAAGTAAATAAAAGATTTCAAAAACTTTTAAAGAATGTATTCAATTGTTTAATGATCAAAAAGTTCCATTTTACCTGTGTTTATCAAACATGTTTTAATGACTATAAAAACAAACTATATATAACAAGACGGAAGATTCTTTACTAATAATGAAATGTTAAAAAATGAATACAATTTTTTATCACTTAAACAGCTTCAGTTGAAGATTTAGAATTCATAGAAATCTATTACTTGTAATCTGAAAAGGGTATTAGAAAATTAGAAAAATAAAAATTGATCAGTTTTGAGCTGAAAACATCGACTTTTTAAAATGTGATCATATCAAGTGTTAATGTGAATATTATCAGATTACTTAAGAGTGCAAGCAGGTACTATGTTCTAAGAATTGTGTCGGTTTTATATGCTTTGGTATAATATCTAGCTCTACTATAATACCTATAACATCTTTAATACACTTATCGCTAAATGCTTTAATTATAAGCCAGATAAAAATATCTCAAATTAAACTAACATAATAAATTTGTTGAAATCGAAGAATATATAAAATTATTTCAAGTCTTAAGAACGGTAAATAGAGATTAAAAGAGATTTTTTCTTCATTTATTTGAAGTCGATCACCTTATAGATATTTTGCTGAAAAAAATAAAAATATTGTAGCAGTGTAAGATGATTAAGAAGTTTGGATAAAAGGTTGTTTGAACTTTTAAAATTAATTTATATTTTGTATTCAATTTTTGAAAATTATTGGTATTACCCAAAAGCTGTAAATCCAATCATCTAGTTGTATACTAAAAAATATTGATTAATTAAATGGCGTCTTTTATTAAAGAGTTTAAAGAAAAAGATTTCACTTGGTTATTGAAAAGAGCAAAATATCTTAGCAAACAATTTGTTTATCTAGTTATTTGTTTAAGGTATGTAAACCTTGGCTAATCGAACTATACATATTTATAAATGATGTACCCTTAAAAAAATAACATGTGTTTACTTTGTATAAATGCAAAAACTTAGTCTTGCAATCTTATAAACATAAAAGTCTTTAAGAGTTTAAAGTGAAGAAAGAGCTCTTACAAAAAAGTTTTACTTTAAAGTAAATTTTTTAGAAATTTTTAAACAATTTTCTTTAAACAAATGGCGATACTTTTTAAATATTTTATTACTTTTTAATTCAATTGATTGTTATGGCTGTGTATTTTTAGAAAGTTATTTTTGAATAAATTCTTTTAATCAAAACTTTTATTTTTAACTTTTTCACCATTTTTGGTCAACCAATTATAAAGTTGCTCAATTTTTAATTTTGGTATTGAAACTAATTACGATACTATCTCAAACACAGTTTATAGCAAAAAATATTGTTTAAATTGAAATATAGCTTGATATTAAAGTTTGTACTAAAGTACCTTTAAGATTTTTACTTTTAAAACTTTTACAAGAGATCAAATAATACTAATATTAAAATATTTCTGTAAAAGGTTAAACATTAAATTTAAATTGGCCCATTTCCTGGCTAAACAACATTTCAACTGATTAAGTTGAGTAATAATAAAAAGTGTATGTGCCTTAAAATTACTGAATTATTACAAATCTTACATCATTTTCAAATTTGTACAGCTTAGATTGTTTTGAAGCCTGAAAGTTTACTTTTAAAAACAACAGAATGAAATTTCGCTGTTAAAACAGTTTTTGATTGTTTTATGGAGAAGAGTTTAATGATAAGATGTCTACAAAATAGACTTGCTAGCTTTTGAAAATTGATTATTTAATAACCCTTTAAAAATTAATTTGATTCTGTTGATAAATGTCTGAAAAGAAAGCGCTTGTTTTTCAAAAAAGCGAACCAAATGAAGAAGTTGTTATCTCGTCTGTTATTTTGGGAATAAGATCAGATAAGGATAGAAAGGTAATTCTTTGGCTAATAACATATACTGAGAACTTTATGATAAATTTTGGCTAACTTATTCGATCAATAGAATCAATAGCATCATGTTTTTATGCTGTAGTTTTTATACGATTAGAAGTTAACTTATTGAAGGTTTATACAAAATCCAATTTATCATATTTTCAATATTTATGAAAATTAAAAAAACATTTAAAAAAACTATAATTGTAATTTCTCTTAGGTTTATTTTAAGAAACGTTTAAAAAAGATTCTAAAAAAGAATATAAATATTAAATATTTATTTAATAGAACAAATTCAGACATTTATTTTAAACCAAATACATTTATATTATACTCAATCAGAAGAATAGATTTTATTTGAAAGTGGAAAATATTTGAGTAATCTGTTATTAAAGCGTCATTCCCAAACTGTTGTTTCCTTTCTGTCTTATTTTTTGTCTGACAATTTCTGCTACTTTTAAAAACATTATTCTTCATTTGACGAATACGTAATTACATTATGAGACAAAATTCCGAGGATTAATAAACTTTACTCTATTTTTTGATTAAATAACATACAATAAATCTGTCCGAAAAAGTAGAAAGTTATTATTCTGCTAAATATACATTTTCACCTATAATTTAAACCTTTATTTAATGTATACCACAAAACACAATTTTTGGAAGAGGTATATTACAAATAAGTTTATTTTATTTATAGAATTGATAGCTAAAAAATTAATTTTGATCTTTTGATTAAATTCTTTTTACTACAAAACATCAGTTGGCTGTTATCAAATGTTTACACTAAAAGTTGACTTAAAAATATTATATGTAATTTTCATGCTTCTTAAAATATGTACTGTAAATGATTTATAAACTTTTTTTTTATTGTTATAAAAAGATTTCAATCTTCATATGAAATTAGAAAAATATAAAGATGAATTTGAAAGTTGTGATCAGTTGTAAGGGCGGTTATCTATCGTTGTCTGCAAAAGTGACTTGGTTTCCTTTTCTTTGATTTATAAATCATTCAAACTGAAGTTCTACTTTGGGCTACGATTGAAAAAACTTTTTACATCTGTTTAATACTAAAACATATTTAGAAAGTTTGATTTACTTTTTATAAATATTTAATAATAAGATAGACTTGTCTAGTCTAATTTAAGTCTTTTTCCTTTTTTATAAAATTTTTCACATTTAGTTATTTTTTATATAAAGAATAAGTTGATATAGCAGACTATTCTAATATTAGAAAGCGTTTTTAGCCACTGCACCAGGAGTCGACAACTTGAGTCAATTAGTATACAGCTTTTTAAAGAACTTTTAGAAGAGCTTTCTATAGTAAAGTAGCTGAATGATGTCTTTTTAATACCAAAACAATATTTAGTTTAGTTATGATCTATATAAATAGATTAATTTTACTCCCTTTTACTGCTTAAAAAATCAAAAAAAATTGTTTAATACTTGTAGAGTTAAGGTAGTTGAAGTTTTTTGTTAATTGAATGATTGAAAAAAGTCGAGCCTTAAGTTTCAGGCACAGAAAGCAATTCTTATAAAAGCTGTTTGTTAATACTAGACTGGTTAAAAAATGTCAACTTTCGAATAAGCTCTTATATTTAGAACAGACTGAAAAAAGTTTTCATTAAAATAAGTTACTCTATGAGAAATTTTATGGAAATAATTGGAGTGATTTTTATATAAGTTGGCATTGCTCCAGTTAAGTAAAATGCTCAGCAATTTATACCAGACCTGTCTCACCTACTTTTCAAAGTTACTATAATTGTAAGAATCATAAAAAAATATTCTTTAAAAGAGCACTACGTGACTCCAAAACAGAAGCAATTTAATGTATTTTTTCATAAAAGTTTGTAAATTACATAGTAAATAGTACATAATTGCTAGTTCATAGTAAATGTAAAGTCTATCCTAACCAAATAGGATTGAAAAACCATAATAAAACGATAATCAAAAAAACTTTGATAAATATTTGTAAATGGAGCTTCAGAAGTAAACAAACAACTACAACTTTGGTTGACTTTATCATAAAAATTGTTGTTTTCATTTGTTTAGTAAGTTTGTTTAAGATAAATTCTAAATAAAAAAGTAACTTCACTATATTGGGTTTTGTATTGATTATAGATTGAATTTAAGATCTTTCTTAAAGCTTTACTTTTGATCTGGTATTTTGATCTATTTTCTTAAAAGATGAAGCTGTTCGAAAAGTCGTCTCTATGTAAGTCAATCAAACTTCTACTTAGATTTTTCTCAAAAACAATTATAAACGTTTGCAGATTTGAGCATCATACTAATTTTACTGGAAGCTTCATTTGCTTTTTCAAGTAAAGGTGAGACTACAATCTGATTAAGTCAGACTTTTATACATATATTTTAAATATATTTTTCTGTTGTTTAGATGAATCTGTGTCTTCCTCCTCTACATGTGTTGATACATACGCCCACTGTGCCAGAAGAGCTTTTATGGGGCAATGTAAACTTTATCCTAAAAAAATGATGCATTTTTGTTGTAACAGTTGCACTAATGTGGAAAAAGTAAAACCTGTGTCCCCATATAAAGCCGGTTGTAGTGATACTGTTAGAGATTGTGTTAAAAGAGCAATTATGGGTCAATGCGAAAAATATAGACCTTCAATGATGTACCACTGTTGCGAAAGCTGCACAAAATTAAAGGAAGCAGAAGCTGATAATGCAGAGCTGGCATTGATAAACACAGAATCACCTGAATGTTTCAATTATAATCAAAGATGTGAAGTTTTTGTCTCTTTGGAAGCTTGTAAATCAGTAAAAGAATTTAGTATTCTATGTTGCAAAAGCTGTGAAAATTTGGAAAGAACAACCATCGTAAATGTTCCTCAAACAGTACCAACAACAAGTAGAGAAACAGAATCAACGACAAGTAGAGAAACAGGATCAACAACAAGTAGAGAAACAGAATCAACAACAAGTAGAGCAACAGAATCAACAACAAGTAGAGAAACAGAATCAACAACAACAAGTAGAGAAACAGAATCAACAACAACAAGTAGAGAAACAGAATCAACAAACGTAGAAAGAGAAACCTCGACAATATCAACCACTTTTTCGGATGAATGCTTTGACATTACTCCTATATGTGAAAAAGAAGCGAATCGTGGGCATTGTGAAACAGTTCCCGGTTTTATGTTTGAGTTTTGTTGTAAAAGTTGTGAATCACTAGGATTTATAGATCGGCCAACAACACCTTCACCACCAGAGCCTCAATGCATCGATACTAGTAGTGAATGTTGGGGCTGGGCAAATAGTGGTCATTGTGGAAATACTTCAGGTATGCTGGAATTATGCTGTTGGAGTTGCTCTTTGGTAGGAGTAACTACGAGCTCTCAAGTTTAAGGTTATAAGCTGTCTTTATATAGCGGTAAGTAGTTTTGACTACGTTTTAATATATTTCTATTTCTAAAAAGAATCTTTTACAGACTGTATTTTCTTTATTTGAAATAACTATTTTTTAGAGTTTTATATAAATTAAACTTTCTTATCTGAGTAAATGTAAAAATATCATATTTATCACTTTAATAAATCTTTCTATGAGTAATCTAAAAGTCTTTAATATCCATTTAATTTAGCTTTGTGATTGTGTAGCTCTCTTCCAACTTCTACATTGTATGATTATTCCATTTTAAACTTATATCTGATACTATAAAGTTTAATAGCTTTTTGGATCAGGCAATTTTTAGCTTATTATGGAATTTTGTCTCTCCTGAAAAATTGGTGCTATATTTTTCAAATAATTCTGTTATCTTTTCTTGGAAACTTACTGACTTCTATGAAGATAGTGGAGTACGACTCACTGTAAAAAGTCCTTTCTTATCGCCTCATAAACATTCTTAAGATTCTGATACTTTTTTATACTTGTAAGTTTTATGTAGTCGGTAAATACAACAAATTTGAAAAAAAAAGTTTGGAACATTTAAATAGATTTATTTGGATCATTATTATTTAATAATTCAAGAATGAGTTTAATTAGAATGAGCTTTTTACTTAATTTTTGCTGGTAAACTATTTGAGCACCAACAAACATCAATCAACGAGGATCTCATAGAAAAACTCATTATATAAAGTCTTGAAGATTTGATAAAATAGTTTTAACCAAAATTCATTCAGTAGAAATTTGAATTTCTACTTCCCATATACTACCAGAAGCAACCAATGTTATATCCTTTTTAGGGAATTTTTTTCTTAAATTTCTAAAACAAAAATGTTTATACAAATTAATTAGTTCAGCTTATAAAAATTCAATTCTATGATTCTGTATCTACCTGCGATTATCAATAATAGATTATAATAAATTAACTGTCTTCTAGAAGCTTGTAAACATTTAGAGTGAGTTTGTTTAGTATAGAAAAATAACAATATTAAAAGCTTAATATAAAATTAAAAATAAATTGATAGACCAAAACTTTTAAAATCTATAGTTAATAACCCTCTCTCAAACTTTTGATATATTTTCAACTAATCTACAAGATTAATCTGGTTATAAGAAAATATTTCTAAACTAGAACAATTTAAACATCAATTTCTATAAATGTCATCAAATGAATAAGTCCTTTTTATGCACCTCTAATTTTGGTGTAACAAACAATCATGAAACTGAATTATTTCGTTAAAATATTTAATCTTGATGTAAAATCAGTTTGAAGTGATAAATTATGAACTGATTTATATTTCATAAATCGCATAAAAGTGAAATCAACTTTTCGAATATTTCAAACTGAATAAAAGACAAAAGATCGATTTCATAGAAGAAAAATGGTAAAGATCTTTTCAGCAGAGTAAGAAATCCAAATCTTCCCAAGTTTTAGATGGCTCCTAAAATAATATCATCATAAATTGAGGTACAAGCAAATCTATCTCATACCTTAGTACCATATCAAGTAGTTGGTAAAGGAATTGGGTCCGGAAAAGTGATTTGAACCTTTTTAATTTTGTTCATCATCTCTGTGAAATAAAATTCGTATTTATTCTACAATAGAAAGAAAAACTAAAATGAAATTTGGTAAAAAATTCTTTGCTACAAATGTAAACCCAAAAATGAAAAAGACCATTTTGTTTATGGGAGAGAAGACTGTGAAGACGGCTCTGAGCTTCATTGTGCTGACGAGTTAGCTGAGAAATCCGCTCTTCTAGAGACATCTAAAAATACGATAAAAAGTTTCGGTTAGAGTAAATCAATAAGATCACCTGAGACTTTCGGATGCCAAGATACTTTTCATCACCATCATAATCATCATCATCTCTTTCAGCTTCTATTGTCATCTGGTTATCACTGAAGTTGGCAAGGGGGACATTTGTTTGATGTTTTTTGGGATGAGTTGATGGACTTGTGTCTTCTAGACACAACTTCATCATCAGAGGTGATTCAGTTAAAAATGAATCAATCTCAAATTCGCCACAAGATGACGGTGACTGAAGCGGAAGATCTTTTAAAGATCTGCTGGATGTTGTTGATCCAGGAGAAGATTTCTATTGAAAAGAAATGATGATTATTTTAGAAATATAAACCACTAGATGGAGACATTATCGAGTTGGATGCTGGGTTGTGGAGATTGCTGATTGGTCAATTCATTTGATGAAGATGAATGATTCTGAGTGAAATTAACAACAGATGAATGCTGATTGGTTGATTGCTGAAAATGTAAGCATTAAATATAACAGAGAAGATTTGATGTCTTGGGCGTACCTCTTCAGTAGATTTTAAAGCTGTTAACAAACTGAGCATATCTTTTTTCAATTCAGGATTTATCACTCCATCTGATGGAGGTTTTAAAGAAAGATCAGTAGTATCCTTAAAAAAACAAAAATTAAATCCTAATTAATTTATTATAAAGACATCACTTCATCAATACTCCCAGCTTGATCACCAGAATCAACCTCTCGGATTTCGTTCTTTCGGAAATCTGAAACTAAATAATTTAGAAGAGATATGAAAACAGAAAAATGGAGATTCGAACTTTGAAAGCGAATTCCATTGGTTTGTTGATTGGCTTTTAACTCACGAACATCTTCACGTAACTCTGCAATCAACTTTGCGTGTTCACTTCGATCTTGTAACAGATTTTCTTTCAATATTTCAATTTCTTGTTCATGAAGTTTGTTCTAAAACAAAATTATGATTTTTGGGGGAAAACCTTTTTTTTTCAACGGGGATCTACTTTGTTTTGTTCAGATTTCAATTCTGTTTTTAATAAATTTGTAAAAGACAACAAATGATCTAATCTCTTAATCAGTTCTTCAATATCTTCTTCAATTTTTCTTTGCTTTAATTCACCCTTGACAAAATGAACAATTTAGAAAGAATTTCTACAAATCGAGTCTAGAAACAATCACCTCATTTACATAGATGATAAGACGGGAAACTGCACTAATCAGTGTCTCAGTAAATCCAGATAAACCATCACTGCTGTCTGATGTCTCCTCATGCAAACCTCTTCTCACAGCAAATTTCAACATTTCTTTATTAATCGTTTTTATTGCACCTAAAAAAATACGATAAAAAAACACTGAAGATCTCTCTGAGCTGAAACCTTGTAGGTCATCATAAGACATGCTGCATTTGCTGAGAGCTGCTCTAGGTAGGGTTTGGGAGCTGTTTGTTGAGATAGCTTGCTGGTTGTTACTTGGAACTGCTTCTGGTGGTAATTGAGTAGCTGACAGCTGCAACTTTTTGCGAACTTCATTTGTATCTTTACTTATATTACTTAACATATTTTCAATGTTTCTGTCAAAGGTAACAAATTAATTATTTGAAATTGAAGTTTTTAACCACCTAGCTTGCTCTGATGTGTCTCCTAAGTGAGATTTAACTCTTTTAACTTGCTCGGTTCCGTTTAGAGGTATTACAAATCTCTTTGGCTGTTGTGGAGTTTTGACTTGCGATTGACCTGAAATAGAAGTAGTTCAAATCATCAAAAAATAAATATATAAATTATTATAAATAAAAGTGGCTGTTATAATAGAATATTTTTGTGATCTTTAGATCTACCTAAGAAACTTTTATCATTATCTAAAGCATCTTTTAAAAGTGACAAAAATCGATCACAATCAATTTTTCTTTCAGAGATTGAATCGTTGTTAGGTTCTTCATCTGGTTGAATAATCTACAAACAATAAAAAGATTATTTGAATTGAAAAACAGAAAGAAGTTAACGAAAACCTCTTCATTAAGAGCTGTGCCATCCATAACAGATTCAGAAAGAGCATCTAGACGTGAAGGTTTTTCAAAAACTTCATTTTGTTTTTTATAACCAGGTGCAGCTGTCACATTAGGATAAGCTGTAGATGTAGAGCTTCAGTTTGGATGTTAAGATTATTGATAATTATTTCACCATTACTGTGACTATTTTCATGAAATGTTCCTCTCACTGATGACATCGTGTCATCTGCTCTTCTAAGAACCTCCATAAAATCATTGTGATCATACAAACCCTTCAAAGTTTCACTTAATTTTATGCATCAATCAAAGTTTCTAGTTTTTATGAGTGTATTATGGAAATTAAAACAGATATAAAACATCAAGTGTTTATCAAAGTATTAAGAAATAATTTTAAAAGTAATCAAAAGATCAAAACAATATGTAGATAATTCAACTCAAAATTAAATCATTAAATTATTGTTAAAAATTGCTAGGACTTCAAGAAAAAAAATTCTATTTGATTTACAATCAAAGACTTGATATTTGTAATACAAGAAAATAACTCATAAATATAAATTTTTTTAAATCATAAAGTAATATACCTGACTTAGAAAAGCTATTTTCTTCATTTCACGGTTAAATTGAGTTGGACTTACAAGCAAGCTAGAAGGAATTCCAGCTTTTTTTGCTTTTAATTCCCTTCTAGCTAAGTCTACATTCTTAGATTTACAGACAATCTTTCTTCTTTGCTAATAAAAAATTCAAATTGAAAACAAAAGATCATGTTCATATATTTTAACTACTTCCTAAATACATGTAATAAATCAGTTACAAAAAAGTTATAAGATAATAAAAAAACAAAACAAATAAACTAACCAATTCTGCGGGAGAAGCTGCATGAACAGAGAGATCTTGAACTGTACTCTATAAAATAAACATTCATAAAAAAAAGATAAAAGTTATAAACAAATTATAAAATAATTCTATGAAAATCTAATTAATAAAAATAGATATTTACTTAAAAAATATAATAGTTATAAATTAAAATTTCAATTGAAATATTTCAATGAGAATTTATGAATAAATATCAAAAATACATCTTACATCCCAATCTGGTTTAGAGTGATAAACTCTTTTTTTAAACTTTTGTGATTTCAGTAAACCATTTTTATTACTACGCTGATTTCGTCTTTGAAACATCTTAATACTTAAAAGTATAAAATGCTTGAAGTAGTTAAATAAAACAAAAATCAAACTCTCAAAATTAAAGTTAGCTTATCATAGAACCTTTTTAGAACCTTGATACAATTGCTACAAGTTTTATGAACTCTCATTATACTTTAATCAATAATTTATATAAAACGGGAATAGGCATAGAATAATATGTACTATAATTTACATTTAAAATATGAGTAATATAAAAGCAAACAAACAAAGATACTTATAGATGTTATAAATAAAAACTTAGTTTATAGAAATAGTTTAATGTTTTTGTGAACATAGTTTTAAATTAATTGAAAAATTGTTTATAAAAAAGTTATAAGAACATGATTATAGTTTGATGATTTCTTGTGTAAGTAAAGTAGAATATTTGCTGATATAATCTTGTTTCAATCTTATTGTTCTTATTAAAAATATAAAACAAATATTAAAAATCTCTTTGAGTGTATAATAAGTATTATTTTTATAAATATTAGTCACATCAATAGCAAAATAAATATACAAGTTATTAAAATATTTATACACATATATACAAGATGTTTTTAATAGATTTTAAATATTGAACGCAAATAAAAAAGTTCAATCACAAATAAATCAATTTTATTTTTTCTTAAAATTTTAACAAAATATTCTTCAGTATGCAATAAATTATGTGAGAAAGATGATTTCAAAATAATCATTTAATAGTTTAAAACGGCCGCCAGCTTAGCCGTTAAACGTTGTTGTTTATTACTGAAAATGGCTAAAACGTTTTTAGGTGTTTTGTATTTTACTTCAAACAGGTTTTCCTTTATTAAAAATAGTGATAGTGATTTATTGTTTTGAAAGTATTTTTAAGATTACGTTAGTAACCAATTTTTAAACGCACTTTTAAACTCCTTTTAAAGCATTTAATAACTGTTCTAAAAAATTTTCATAACCTAGGAAAATTAAGCTAAATGATCAAAAAAAGAATATTAAAAAAAGAAAGTATTTTTACCCATTCGTTTTCGAAACCTTTTGAAAGCAATAACTAAACTTGATACTCTTACTGAGCTTAAGTAACTTTGGGTATGAGTTAGTAAAAACCTCAGTCTGAATTCTTTATTTTCCTGAAAAGACCTCTTCAATTAATTTACCTCAAACTTATACTAAAATTAGTAGCAAGATCCATTTTTAGAGCTTTTTTCGTACGGTTGCTTAATATTTCGAACTACTACACTTATGTCCTTGTGTTAGATATATAATATCATATTTGAATCACCAATTTATGTTTTATTTGCTTTCATCGATTTTTCATTTGCCTTTTCCGGCTTTTAATTCAGAGTTTTACGTCTTTTAGAAGTAGTGTCATTAGCCAGACATACTCGGGTTTTCTACAAACTGTTTTTTGCCGCAAATAACCTGGGCTCGAAGCCGTAAACATATATTGTGACCTCTCCACCCTACAGATGGATATTTTCACTATATAAAATAATATTTATTTAATAATAATTTAGTAGACAAAAAATTAGAACAGCTATTTAGAGACATTACACAAAATATAAGCTCCAAAAACTTATCTTTAAAAATATTACTCAATCTTTTGAAAAATAATTTTATATAAATTACTATTGCAAAGACTAATTAAAGATAAGTTTTTAGGTTCAGTTTACTTTGAATTAGCATCTGATATCAGTTTTTTATTCATTTTTGTTGTCTTTGCTGTAGATTACGTTTAAGGTGGCAGCAAAAGACCTCATACGAGGAAGTCTTGAGGTGCTTTGGCTTGAAAAGAATATACAGCATATTAAGCATGCAAAGGCTTTGTTGGCTCGGACACGTCCATCGGATGGAAGACGGACGGATCCTACAGGATCTAATGTATGCGGAGCTGTGAAAGGCAAACACAACATTGGCCAGCATTGTCTTCGCTTTAAAGATACTTGCAAGCAACACAAGTAATTGGGAGGATATCGCAGCAGATTTACTTTAGAAGCAACTGAAGAATAGAGATGAAAAATCAACATCAAGAAACAGGAAAGAAACTAAAACATTTTCTAGTTCTTTTGTATTTCATTGTTTTAAAGAATATCTTTTCAGAATGACCTTTTTCTCGGTCGAAGCAGTCCATTATTATTTTTGTTGTGTAGTAGTTGCATGTGACTGTTCTGGCCAGACTAGTCCTGAAGACTCGACCAGTTATTCTAATAAGCTTTATCTTTTAAGACTTCATTTATAATTCAAGGAACTTATGGGAAACAATTAAAAGGATTGAGTGGTGAAAGTTAATAATAACAAGGAAACTATAAATTTCAATATAAGTTAATACTAATGATTAATTCAGTTGAAACTAAATCTACAATTGATAGAAGGGGATTACTAAACAATATCAAACATTTACATAGTACTTTTTATTTCAAATTTCTCATTTCAACAAAATTCTGAATTCAAGTTAATGATCAAAATTTGATATGATAAATAAAGATTTTTTTACTCAATTTAATATTTGACCTACATAATTTAAAATCTCAAATAAATTTGAAGTAAAATTTAAAGAAATATTAATATTAAACACTAGTACACACATAAAATCACTTTTGAATAAAACATTGGCAAACTTTTAGCTTAAACGTGATTATTTTTAAACATTATTAAATATTTTTCTTCAAAATATTGAATTAAAAAAATTAAACGAATAAAGATTTAACAACAAATAGAGTGAATAAGTATTTGTAAAAAGCTCACCTGATTATACTTTTTAAACATAAAGGCACAATACATGATATTAAAAAAATAAAACATAAGCAGTAACTCAATAATGCATATTTAAAAGATTTACAATTACAAACTTTCAGACTAAATTTAGTGCAGCAAATTGGATGCAAGTTTTCTACGACACCCCTAAGAAATGTACCAAAGTTAAAAGATGCGAATAAATAAGGTAATTGAATTACTATTCAACGGAAGAAAAACAGAATATACAAGTTTTTATGCAGCATTTTCGATTATACTATCTACAATCGTGTAAATTATTGCTCCACTAAAATAAAATAACAGGAGATATATAAGAGGTCGGAATAAAGGTTCAGTACGTAACAAAATGGTTAAATTTCGATAAGGCTCCTGGTGTGAACGGTAGTACATGGTAAATACAACTGGACCAAACATAAAATTGCCACAAGTGGATACCACTTTATCTAGTAACTTGACAAAACTCTATAAAAAATAAGTTGTTAATAAGAGTTGTAGGTAAGATGGGTTTGACGTACTTTAGGCTGTGCAATAGCAATAAAAAATATTATTGAAAAAGCGAGAAAACCAGATAGTGTTCGCCAGATACTAAAAAAAATGACAATTAGATTAATTTGAAATCAAAAAAAGTAAAACTAACTAGGTAGGTGACACTGTTGGAGTTATATTGGTGATAGGTTGACTTTCAGAGGTGCGTTTGTTGGATATCAAATAGTTTACTAATCCAATAACTGTGAAGAAATTGTATAAAAAAGTAGAAAACTGATTTCTGTAACTAGCTCACTGCTGTGAAACATCGAAGAACCAATAGTTAGAAATGAAACTGTGACACTAATCACAACAAACATCTGAACAAGAATCGCTATCCATGAATATTGGGGGAGCTTCTTCATGATTACCTGTAGAAGTTGATTACAGTTTCATAATTGTTGTGAAAACTTGATACAAACTGTAAATACCTCGGTAAAAGGTACAGTTGAAATAACTCCACCATTTTCAGCTCTATAAACAAATATATAAGAAGAGATTTGGATTGAACGATTTAAGATTACCCTTCAATAGTTTGAGTTGATTGACAAATAATTTGTGAATTATTTACTGAAGGTTTAGATCGACAAGTTAAATCAAACTGTGGTACAACGCTGAGAACACTCCAAGCCCTAAACCAAAAGTTACTCCATAAGGAATTTCTTAAATTTTACAAACAAACAAACTTGCCATAAAATATTAAGTATTGCTGAAAATATTAGAGCCGCATAAATCGACAATTTGAACTTTTTGATCTCATTTTTATTACAATCTCGAAATTTTTCATACAACAGCGGCATCACCTACAAACATGTTAAAGTTAAATGATTGAAGTCAAATCTAAGACATGAATCTTACTAAAGGTAAACCTCCTAATGCTACAGTTTCCATGAGTAGAGGTTGATAAGAAGCTGACCAATCAGTGAGGATTGAATTTTGGATTTCATTTCCAATTATAACCCCAACACATGCCTATAATTAGGTGATAAAAATCAATCTAAACTGTAAATTTGATAACTCAAATATATTTTCAAATTTATTGTTCAAATAGGAAATTAATTAACAGTAATTGAAAGATTACAAAAGCAAACAAAACCAACAACTACAATAAGGAGGTGTTATATCAAAACATTCGAAGTAAAACTAAAAACAATTAAATAAATACAAAAGATAATTTCTCAAACAATTCTCAAATTATTTTCAAGTTTTGATGCTAGTGACAATATTAATAATATCTTACCATAATCACAAAAACAGTTCCTTTAGCAAGTGTTAGAGTGGTAATGATTGGCTGGACAAAAGAAAATCCGAATATGATGATAAATACAAGAGGCCAAACAAACGCTGAGATGATATGATTATATCTGGAAGAGAAATTTAACAAAAATTATGTAAATAACTGAAACAATTTAACGGACTCATAAAATTGTAAAACTAAAAAAAAATATTTTAACAAAAAGTACAAACTTGACATGAACTAGTTGACCAAAGGCTTCGCCACCAGCTAACCCATAAGATGCCAAGATTGCTGTGCTGAAAATAAGTTTAGATGATAGCATTAATAAAACCCTTAAAAAATGTGAAAAGAAAAATAGTTCAAAAATATAATCAAAATAAGCTATTAAATAAATAAAAATTTACAAATTGATTGCAAGTGCAACGTAAAATAGGACTTGCATCCAAGATGGAAGGAATAATTTGCCCATTATATGCAAGTTTGTAGAGACTTGTGAAGGATCTTTCTTTATTTCTTCTCTTCTATTTGATATACTTTCGTTGCTACTGAGTGAATTGTTTTCTCCCAATGTTAAACTAGGAAAAATATAAATGAAATTAGAAATAAAGATCAGAAAAAGATTTGAAATTAAATTGGAAGAGACTTATAAAAGTTCTATCTAATTACTTGGAAGAGTTGGACGGATGTGTTCTGTCTAATAAAGGAACCTCTCCAAGAGGATTATATGAAAATACTTCATGAAGAGATTCTTTTAAAGCTGCTTCACAGATTTGAAGCAATTCAGTAAAAAAATGAACAAGTATTATCTGAATGAAAAGCGATGACTTGTTAAAATTCATTTGATAAAAATACTTAAAAAAAGAACACAAATTGAGTTTTGTCTAAACTTGTTGCGCTAGTTGATTTAAGACACATAAGAGATTGAAGTTTTTAAATCATTAGGACTAAGATTAATAATTTTAAACAATAGCAAGAGGTCGGAGACAAGGAGTTGATATTGCAGTTAATGAGAAATGATTTACTAAATACTTTTGTTTAAAGTAGATATGTATCATGACTCAATATCCGGTAAAAATATTCGTTTACAATAATATAACTTAACAATAAGCAATGGTTTAAACTAAAAAGTTTTATAATTCAACAAAATACAATAAAATTGTATGATAAAGTGAAAGTAGCTTACTTGTATAAGAAGACTAGGTACAAATGTGACCAAAAACGGATAAAATCCACATTTATAAACTTTTAGAGGCAAGCCAAGTATTCCAGTACCAAGAATTGTGGCAACAGAAATAAAAACTAAAATAAATAATTTAAAAACTACTTATAATTAAAACTGTTAGATTACTTACAGCATTGAATACAAGTCAAAAACATTTGATTAGGTGATGACGGCTTTTCATTGTCATTCATTTTAATATCTTATAAAATACAGTTCTGATAAATAGAATAAATCTAAATACAATGATGGATTGAACGATCAGGAAGTTCAAAGAATTACTTGTTGCTAAATCTTATAACATATAAAGAACTGAAAAAATTGTTAAGAACTGAATTATATCATACAATGCAAAAGTCATTAAATGTTGATTAGATAAACAAAATTATTAAATATCTATCTATTATTCAAAAATAAAATTGAATAATAATGTTGATATTCCTTATACTAATTACTAAAAATCATAAATTAAGAAATCAAACTTTTTTAAACATGGAATAATTAACTAATAAAAAGGTATTGCTCACTTAATAGAAAGATATAAGTATTATAAATAAAAAGATATAAAAGAATTAAATAACATTTTTTTTTTAAATTTCAAATATAAACCAAGGAAACAAAACCATGATTATCATATTTAACTTGCCTTAAGTTGTATTTTACATTTACAAAGCATAAATAAGAAAGATCAAATCATTGCAGTTATCATAACCCAAACTAACTACCAAAAACAAGATACTACTTTATAAGATGACAATTATAAAAGATAAACATAGAGATACTAATATCAAATTAATTTCAAACATGAAAAAATCAATAATTATTTTGAACAACAATACATTTGTAAAAGGATATGTAGGTGTTTGAAGCATTTAAGATGATAAAAATGATCAACAATACAAGCTCAATATGTTAAACATACAATTTAAATCCCATAGAAATATAAAAACTTGGCATAAATACTTCATAAAGACTACTTAATTTGACTTAAGTAACTAAAAATGCAGGCATAATTTATAATTAAATTTCAGTTTTATTAAATAATAAAACAATAAATACTAATAAAAATTTTGCAAATTTGCTAGATGATTATGCATGTAACAAACTAAAAGAAATGAAGAAAAACAGGTATTTTCTTTTGAATAATAACAAAGCAGCATGAAAACTGTGCTTTCACACGGTCATTTAAGCCTTTCGCACATTTGTTTAAATAAAGTAGAAATTATAACTTGATACAAAATAAAAACTTTTTAATTAAACTAAAAAATTAAAGCTACAAAGTATTATATATAAGGCATAGCTTATTTAGCGAGAATAAAAATTAAAATTGACTACTATCTTGTCTTGCTGCTCTTATCTTTAAAATATAAAAACTTGACCAGACAAATATGAACAGCTTAACAATCTTCGTAGAGAAGGTAATCAGGTAGAATCTTTACTACTATTATTATTACTTTCAGTCATAATTTAAAATTGACTAAACTAGCTTTCTAATACCATTGTTTACTTAAAGTATGACTGTAATCAGCGTTACAATATTAACTTTACAATTAGCATTATAATAAACTGAGATCTACTTTCAGAGGGGTGCACATGACAAAGATCGACTTAGGTAAGTTGTGAAATCAAAAAAATTATACCTTAATCCCCCAAAAGCATATTGCAGTAATATACAAGTTTGAAAATAAATTATGATAAATCTTCATTTTTTTGATATTCTACTTATATTACTAATATTTTTGAAATTATTCAATTTATTGCTTGGTTAAAAAAATTTACACTCATTTTAAAGTTTTTTTGCATTAGAATAGTGAAAAGAGTTGTAAAAAAATTTATGTTAAATGTTTGTGAACACTGTTGTTGCTTAGATAAGTAAAGCTCGAACTAATGTAAGCTTTGTTTTGTTTTTACTTGTATTGCAGAAAGTTTTTTTTAAGTAAATAAATTTTATTTATTAAAGAAACCTTTTTTTGCCTTTGTTATATTTAGTTTCTAGATTAATCATCCTCACCATAATTATTCGTTGATTTCACTATCAAGTAATTTTTCAAAATATTATGACTATTAATTTGTATACTATTAATAGTGAGCAACAATAAACAGCAAAGATGGTTTTTTATTTTAAAGCCCTAGTTTTTTTATTACAAGTATTTGTAAATTAAACTTTATCTATAATCAGCATGACCATTCTTGGCCGAAACAGGCCTCAACACTATTATTAATGTAATTACTTTTATAGTAAACAAAATTATATTTTATCTATTTTTATTCTTATTATGTTATGTTTGATATAAAGGTTATGTTAATTTTATCTGTACCCATGCTTAGAATAAAAAATAAATAAAGTTTATAATGATAACAAATGTAATGTTAGATAAATGCTACTTATGAAATTATTCAGCTAATTCAGTTTTGTGAAGTTTTGAAATACATTTTGTTCTGAATTATTTTAACTGATACTTTTATGTATAGCTGAGTAATAGTTAAAGATGACTTTGCTTTTATTCTAAATTAGATATGTTATTTGAATTTATGTAAAAATGTAATGATTCCAAATGATGAAATAAAACCTATTAGATTGCTTCATGGGAAATCGAAGTCTATATCATTCAACAATAAAAAGCTAAAACGTTTTCCAGAATCTATTTGTCTATTACAATCACTGGTATCACTAGATGGAAGAAACAATGAAATGAAGACCCTACCTCTTTCTTTTTCTTTATTAATTAATCTTGAAAATCTAAATTTAAGCAACAATCATTTTGAAAACATACCTGAAGTTATTACAACTCTGAACAATTTAAGAAAAATTCATATATTCTCAAATCCACTACGAGATATTACATCAATTTGTTCATTATCTAATTTACAGTTCTTAAATCTTAACAATTGTAAGCTAACTCAGCTTCCTCCTCAAATTTGTTTTCTAAAATCACTTCAAGTTTTTAGCTTAAACTTTAATGAGCTCACATCTTTTCCTGATGAAATATGTGAACTAATGTCCTTAAAAGAACTTATGGCTTGCAAAAACAAACTTGAATATCTACCATGCAATTTTGGAAAGTTAGTTAACTTGTCTAAGTTAATTTTATCTCAAAACAAACTGAAAGAACTACCTGAAAGTTTAGTTGAAATCAAGTCATTAAGAAAGTTAGACGTTGCTAGCAATTATTTGAGGATTTTTCCGATGAGGTTTGATACTATGTTGTTGAATGAACTTTATTGTGAGTCTAATTTGTTATTACAAAATATAACTACTGAATCAATTCAAGAGCATGAAATTTTTTCTTTAAAAGAACTGTCTGCTCGATTTTTAATGAAAGAATTGAAAAATAGATATTCAGTTGTTCGAAAAAGAATAAATTTTTATCCAAAAGTAAAAGAAATTATTTCAGAGTCAACTAAATGTCCAGTGTGTTTAGAACATTTTCTTGACACCTGGCTTGAATGTGTTCAATTTTTATCACCAAGAAAAGATCTAAGAATGAATTTTTGTACTATATCTTCAGTACCCCAACGTGTCCTATTATGCTCTTACAACTGTTTCAATTCAAACTCTCAAGACTTTTATGGTATAGCATATTCCTAATTTGATTTTTGATATTCCACTTTGTAAACACTGTTATCCAACAAACTCTTTCAGTGTTTTATATTTATGTGTAATTGTGCTTTTTTTCTGACAAATCAAGAATGAATAAACAAAAGTTTAAATGCTTTTTGTTGTTGTTTACCTTAGGTGTCTATATATAGAAAGTTTGCGATGATAGCAGTTCATAAACTTTAAAAATATTTGATTTTAAACATAATATTGCATCGCAATGAGCAATCATCTGTTTTTTATATTTTTGTTTTGTAATCATAAACCAGTCCGTACAAGTAAGGACTAGATGGAAGAAGAACTCTTGTTGTATTCTAGTTAAAATTGAAAATATTTAAATGTGCCATCTTCAGAACATAAAACGCTTTTTGTACCTACATATAGTTCCCAAAAAACATCGATGACTTTCTTAAAGCAAGATGTAAAGGTTGCAAAAGTTTCTTTTAAGTTTCAAAATAAATGCTCTGCAAGTTCAATGTAGTGATTTCTTCCAATCTATTATTTGATACCACCTACTTGGAGTTTTGTCATGAAAACCTGGCACACCAAAGAGCAAATTACCATCACTTGTTTTATAATTAATCTGTTTTTATCATTTGACGGTATCTGAATGTTTTTATTACCAAATATTGTACACATTAATTGTTTTTCTGAAGATGACATAATACATAAATACAAAGTGTTGAGATATTTTAAGTAGAAACTAACCTTCGATAAACAAATATAAAAATGAAATTATCGAGCAATCTTAAAGACAACATTTTCGAGTCAGAATTTTATTACATTTCACCTATAATTTTTCTTCTTATGATGTTAGTTTGACAATTATCACTTGACTTAAGCTGATATTTGGCTCATCATTAGAAAAGTATATAACAACAGTAAGTTATAATCATAGCTTATAAGGCAAAAATTGTGATAAAAATTGAGTTT
Source organism: Pegea sp. RAD2-039 (assembly GCA_034620365.1). Lineage (NCBI taxonomy): Eukaryota > Metazoa > Chordata > Thaliacea > Salpida > Salpidae > Pegea > Pegea sp. RAD2-039. The sequence continues at coordinate 3,942,842 of JAQGEQ010000192.1, forward strand.
TTAAGAGTCTGCAAGCTTTATATTTGTATATAAGTTGACACTTAACAAACTTTATAAAATGCTGCTTCAACTATATAGTACAGAGTGATTCAGTCCGTCCATTCTGCCGTATTTTTAAGATAAAGATAATATCTAATTTTAGTAAAAAATCACAAATACAAACATGTTTTAGCTCTTTAACTCAGAATGTTAATAGATTCGAAATAAACACGCAATCAAAAATTAAGAAAGAACAATACTGAAATAACAAGTATATATCATGAAAGATTCTAGAGTAGATGTTAAACGTTAATTAGAACTAGTAAGGAGTCAGTATCTTTTATTTAAGTTAGTACAGCTGGTAAAATGTACGTATGATTGTATATGCTATACATATGATCAAATTAAGCACTTTTAACGTTGACACTAACATATGATTTCAGATCCTTTACTTGTTTTGAATCTACATCAATTAGAAGCATTCTTTGTCCTTTCTTTGTTGGGGTAATTTCGAAAACTTCTTTCAAAGTTTTATTTGGACCAAGCTTCTTACTATAGAAAAAAATACTCAAGTTAACTTGCTTTTTTTGAATTGTTATCAATTTTCAGGGAGTATCTTTAGTAAAGATTGTTTTGATGTGAATAGTAAACATTTAAAAATGTTAAATAGCTCAACAGACGAATTAGTCTAATCTTTTCAAACTCACTTGATCTCTTTTGTGATTTCGTAACAAAGGCCAGCACCTTCTACACTCATGACGATTTCATTCATATCAACTGGAAGAGGATTTGTAAACTCAACACCAATTTTGTAAGTTTGACCAACAACAAGCTCTCGAGTTTCCAGCTAAATAAATTAATCAAGTTTGAGCAGTTAAGACAAAATTAGCTAACTGCCGATATTCAACGATTTTCACGTTTTATGATAGATCAATACATACATCAACGACAATAGTATCTTTGTTCTCTAAATCAAGTTGGTAGCTATCTGTAAAAACTTTTCCTGTTTCATTAACTTTGACAACTACAGTCAATACAACATTTTGCTGCTCATCAAGTTTTCTATGGTAATCCTCAAAAAGAACATTAAAGTTATGACTAACTTCTGCATCAAAAAGAAACATAATTTAAAATGGATGCCCTGGTAAATACTTTAGCTTTGAGCCTACCAGAATTTCCAGCAAGAGCTAAATCAGTGTATCGGGAACGTTTAATAAAAGCAGTTTTTGCTCCAGTGTAGTTAATTGCATGCATTACGGTGTTGACTGTTAAAGTGACATCTTCTTTGGTATCGTTCTTCAGTGTGACTTTTGTGTCAATATTTTCTCCATTGGAAAGGACATCAGCAGAAGAAAAACCTAAAAGTTCCATGAAGTAATTTGTTAAAGGAATAAAATCTACTCACTGATTGTAATTCCCTCTCCTTCGTCTTCAGTCATCATAAACCCTTTGTGATAGTCTGGCAGGCTACCGAAGGCATAAGCTTTATGAAAAGCTGCACGTTCCTGTTCACTGCCTTCAGGAAACTTGTAGTTCAGTGTAACATCATGACGTTCATCATCACCGACTTGCTTGGTGCTTATAAATTTGCCAACTGATCTTTTGTGCTGAACGGTTTTTCCTGTAAAGGAAAATTCCCATCATTTTCTCATTCATAAAACAAATTAAAATTATGAAGCGTATTTACTACTTACTATTCACTTTATATGAATCATCATTATCTTTTTCTACAATCCATGTAATTTGATCTGAATTCACCTCAGCGAAAACAAAACCAGTTTCAAATTGTAAATAAACTTCTCCTAAAAACTCATAAGATTGGTAAAACCAATTTCTTACACAAAGTTTAAAACCACCTTTTTTGATGGCTTCAAGAGATGCTGGTCCAGTCTGATACAGGTTCAAGCTTATTTCTTGTGGTGTAGCATCAATGACTTGCCACCCACCATAGCCTTCAGGAAGATCGGGCCGAGACATCCATGATTCATTCCACACATGAAAATTCCTGTTATAATCAATAGATAATGACGAATGAAGTTGTTATGTCTTGATTTATTCACCAAACACTATCATCACTAAGCGAGACCTCCTCTCCATCTTCAGTAATATATGTATCAATTGTCATACTACCTTCAGTGTCATGAGCAGAGGCAAAGTTAGTGATACTTCTTGTTGGGATACCTGAATTAAGATATTTTAATTTAGAAATAAAATTATTCTAAATAACCAATTAAGAAGTTGAAATTTAATTCAATTTGAAACTTACCCAAGCTTCTCATGGCTGTAGTTAGTACTCCAGAATAAACCCAGCATTGACCAAATTTAACCATCTCTTTGGTGTCATAAAATTCAGTTAAAATTTTCACTGATCCGTTCCACTTGAGTGGAGATACTCCGCCAGAGTAATTTCCACTCCAATTACCAGCAAGCACATACTCGTTGACCTGTAAGCATATAATTTTAGACAATTCCAGTAATTTTCAAATCACTATAAACATATTTTTGTCTGATTTAAGAAATAAACAGAATAGGAAGAAATATTTTATAAATCTCAGTTTGATTTTCATAGGAGTGGTAAACTGCATTTCTAATTGAATTAACTTTAATGACTTTTTTGATTTATATCAAAAAAGCAAAAAGTCTGATAGAAAATTTTCTAAAATCAAAAACAAGATTTAAAAGAATTCTCAACTCACGAAATTTGTTCTTTAGATTAACAAACAAAAATATTTTAAAATTAATTCAATATATCACCATGCAAGATATAATTCGGGAAACCCAGACGGGGTCAGCCCTTTTCTCAATCCACTTGTTTGGATTATTTTTATAGCGTTCGTCCTTATCCAACAAAAACAGGACACATTCCAGTATTTTCTTCTCAAACTAAATAATTTGAATAGATATTATAAAAAAAAACTGATTAAGAAACTTAGAAAAAATAAAAAGTAAATTTTATTTGGATAACAAATTTGAAATTTAACTTTCAGCAGCATTTAAAAGTTTTAAAAAAAGTTACCTGGCCGAAATTCCACTGCTTTCCGCTAATTCTACGACTAGATCCACGATAAATGATTCCCGATTCATTCATACAATACTCATATCTTTCATCTTCATCTTTCATATATACAGAGTCATCTAAAACCATTTAAAATAGTATCAGAGAGTGATAAGACCTTTTTCTTTAACTTATTAACAAATCTAGTTTTCATTAAAGTTGCTTTGATCAAGTTTGTTCTTTAGCTAGCTTTTTAATAAGCAAGAAGAATTATTGAAAACAATTGAACGATTATATAACTTATCAGGAATTATCTATTTTGTATCATAATTACAGCAGCATATAAATTGATTTAAAAACCTCACCTTTAGACCATGGGTTGAAGATAATATAAATATCTGGTTCTTTATCATTACTTTTTGCTACTGTTCCATCCTCTAATTTAGTTTCAAGGTAGATGGTAACATTAAACCTATAATAAAATGTTGGAAGTTGTTTTTTAGAAGATTTTCAAAATGTCACAACAAACAATAATCTAAAAACTTACTTTCCAATGATAGTTTTTGCAGGAATATTAACCTTAAAAGTAACAGTGGTTCCATTTTCACTATCAACTTTCATTCCCCACTCGCTGCTAACAAGCTCATCAACTACTGGACAGTTGATTTTTGTGTTGTTTAAAAATTGTGGGTTGGTTCCTAAAAAGTATAATAAATTCAAACATTTGCTGAAGATGTTAAAATGACAATCAGGCCTGTTTTTTCATTTTTCTTATCACGGTTATTATTCTCGGTTGTTTTCAGAAATTAGACAACCAGCCAGGTAACTTGGGCTCGTAGGCTTACAGAAATACGGTGAAGGAAATAAACAGAGTTTTACGGAAAGTCACGACAAACTTATGAAAGTAAAAGATGAAGAATATTTTATGTTAGTAGGGGTTGGGTAGAGAATAAATCATGATTACAGGATAACAGTAGAGAGTAAGCAACTTTTAGGAAAAAGAAAAATTTTTCAATTTAGTTAAACATCAATTTGCGTAATATTTGCGCTATTTTTTGATTTTCATCTCCTTGAAATTTTCCTAGTATTTCTGCAATAAATTTTTCTAACTTCTTTGATATTATTCCTAATGGGTTAAATGAAATTATTTTAGTCTTTATTTAGATAAAGATTATTAATAATTGTTCTTAGGAGAACTTTACAGTTTTTAATATTCAGCTTTCATATCTACGTTCAAATGAGTAACAAATTAACATTACTAACATCAGATATGTTTCTAACATTTTTTATCAAAAGACAATAAATATCAAAGTTAAGATATTGAGGTTATGATAATTAAATTTTACTAGCATTTATTCATTAGGATGCCAAATGATTTTTTTATAATTAACAAAAGTAAGTATTATCATAATTACAGATAAATACAAGAAATAATAAAACAGTCATTACCAGTACTAAATTGAAGCATGATTTTGTCAGCTTTATTGAATCGTCTTTCAAATTCGATTTGAACTCGGAAAATTTGGCCTCTGCGCAAAACCAATAAAGTATTTTCGTATTCATCAGTGTGGTGTTCTTCTTCATTCTCTGCTTTCAACCAGTTACAGTCTAATGTCTTCTTTTTAAGTAGAGTTTCTGAAAAAAATTGAAATAAAACTGATTACTCCTTTACTATATCCCACGCAGTTATTGTTCATTATTTTAACTATATTTCAACTTCTCATTTTTTATTTCGATTATAACGTAAAAAAATAATCTCAATATAGAAATCAAGTTATGTATAAAGCAAAAGTTAGTTTTTATTTGATTAATATGTCTGATTTTGTGAATATATTTTTCAATATTTACTTTTAAGGTTACATATTTAAAAAACTATTAAAGCAGAATTATAATTTTATAATTAATTTGTAATCAAAAGCGATATTATGATCAGTATTTTTATGAAGCTTTGAAAATTTGGAAAATTGCCTTCATATGTGTTTGCTGCTTCTTCACTTCTCTTTTCCTGTGATGAGCACATTAAAAGTGATTTAAACCTTTGCCAACATGAAGCCATAGTTACTGAATTAAAGGAATTATGCGACTGTTTCTAAAAACAAAATTGCAAGAACTACTTTACAAATTCATAAACAAGTTTGCATATAACATTAGGTTTGTTTTGTTTATACAAAAATTATTTAATCACTAAAAAATTATTTCTTTAAATCTAGCTTTCTATAATATCTCTTACTTATCTAATAATTTTGAGAAATAGTTTTTAACATTATATATTTTTCAATGTTTAGTCATGCAGAACCAAAGTAAAAGAATGCGTACTTGGCTAATCAAACTTATATTTAAAGAATTTAGGATATGCTTCTCTGTTACGATGTTTGTTATGAAATATAAAGTTTGACATGATAATTAAACGTATCTGAATAATTGTCATAATCTTAATCTTTGAGAACTATACATATAGAAAGTATAGATAGCTCATTAATTTAATTGTGACTAAGAGTCATCAATGAAGGAACATATACAAAATAAGAAAGAACATATATTCTATAATTCTAATGAATTTTTATACTATGGAAAATAGTCGATTTTATAGAAGTTTATATGATTTTATAAATATTTTCCTTACTGTAAAAAATCACCAAATTCAGCTTCTAAACAGACACAATTTGTTCAGTCAAGTGTAACATCAACAGCGTTCGAACTCTGTTGTTATTGGAGACTATACTAGCGTAATTTAAACTTTAACATTTCTTATTAAAAGTTATTTGTGTATGACTTTACAGTCATCTGTTTTTGTTAATTTCTATCACTATACCACTATTAGAAAGTATTAGAAATTTTATGTAATATTTATTTGTTTATTTATTTTATTCAACGTGTGGCTGCAAATGCTATTTAAACATCTCTTATAGTGAACACAAAACAATAGGACTACGGAGAGATAATGAGAAAGTCTTAAGTTATAAATATTTTTTATCCATAAATTTGTTAACTTCATATTGAACTAAAATTCAGTATTTATGACTAATTGACAACAAATTATGAAACTAAATGAATACTATTTGTTGAAAGCTTAATTTTATTGATATATATTTTTGCTTTTAACATTGCCTTTAACAATTTTTAATGTTTGAAAAAATAGATTAATCATTTTTATACCTAAAATTTCATGAACTTTAAAACGTACTTTAAGAAAATTTCGCTTCTAATGATATAAAAAATGTTTCATGGTCAAAAGTTAGTCTAATTATTAATTGATAGTTTACCTTTTCCTATATGCTTCTAAATAGGCTTTTCATCATCAAAATAAAGATATGATTATGAAGTGAAAATGTTAAACAAATGTTTTAAAATTGGATTCTTGATTAAAATATATCATCTGTTTAGTATTAGAAATTATAAATAGTTTGAAAAGTATTTAAAAATGATATTTTTTAGAAAATTTTTACATAAATATTATCCATAAGGCTGCTTTATTAATATAAAAAATCAAAACTATGCCAATAATAGTGAAAGATGTACACTGGTCTCAAACAGATACAAACATATATATTCAGATCCCTTTAAAAGGCGTCAAACAGAAAAATGTGGATATTTCATGTAACAGAGAACTTATCAAGGTTTTCGATTTTCTGCTTTTAACCATTTCCTTAATAAACAAGAAGATTTGTATTTATTTTATATCATGTCTTTATTTTATATCATGTCTTTATTTTGTATCATGTCTTTTAGGTTCATTACCCTCCCTATCTTTTTGAAGCTCTATTATACCAACCAATTAATGATGTGCATAGCTCAGCTGTAATTAAAGATAATTATGTAAAAATGTCATTGGTTAAAATCAGTAAAGGAAACTGGGAACAGTTTTTATCACCTAGATCAGGTAAGACATACCATTTGCTGGTTTTTATACTTTGAAGTAGCCAAAATGATTTGAGTTAAACTTTTTTATCTTTAGATGATAAACAATTTTTAATGAAAAAGAAAGTTGAAGCATTAGAAGAAGAAAGAAAAAAAGTTGAAAAAGAAATGAATAAAAAGAAGACTGAAAAAAATCAAAACAAAAAATATGCTATCAGTGAAATGATGAAGGTTTGTCTTATCATAAATCAAATCTTAGAATGTCTTAAACCTCTTCCTGACAGTCTAAATAAAACAAAATACCATCAGCCATGAATGTTTTAAATCTTTACAACTTTATGAACTTTAAAATATTTAGAAAAGTTTTACCTGAAATTTTTCACTGGTGTTGAAAAACAGTTTTACAGAGAGGTTAAAAAAAACTATAAAATCGCTTCATGATTCTCGTAACTCAAATCAGATTTTGATTATTATATTTTTTGAATCAAACTATATATTCATATAAAAAATGTTCATATAAAACTCATAGTATAGATTTATAAGATGTACATATTAATAGAATTTATAGTTATATTATTTTTGTATATTAGTTTATATACTATTTATACCATATGTATTTGCAAGCTAAAATAAATATTCTAAAGACAAAAAAAGTATTATTAAATAAATAATGATAAATGAAAATAGTTATTTAAAAGATAATAAGCTAGATAATTATTTATCTTTAATTCTAATATCTGAGAAACAAATAAACAAAGTTGATGTTAGGATAAATAGTTATAAGGTAATTGTTGATGAAGTAGTTGATGGTTGTACACTTCTAACTAAAAGTAACTCAATATCATACAAAGTCAATTTACAGATTCTAGTCATTCAAATAACTAAACATTTTTCTGGAACAAACTAATTGCATAAAAGTTCAACTGTGTGTCTTCTTCTCATTAAAACTTCTTTTATTTGTATGATTCTAGTTAGAGCAAATGGATAAAAAGCGAATTGAAGAAATCAAAAACTCAGAACGACAAAGAAGTATGCAAGAGCTAGAAGAATGGAAACTGATTAAACAACAAGAAGCTGAACAAGAGAAAATCTTATCGATTCAAAGAGATGCTGAAAATTCTCAGACGGTTATCTCAAGTGTTAATAAAATAACAAATAGTAAATTTACGTTTGAATTTAAATTACCAAGAAGTTATTTATATACTTTTTAAAGTTTTTAATTTTGTTAATAATCAGGTCAACAAAATCATCCTAGAGAGCAACTTGAAGAAGTTGTGACGGAACATGATGAGAAAGAGAAGATAACAACAGCAAAAGATGACTCATCATCAGCAAGTAAAAGTTTTCCTCGCAAATCGACTAAGATTACTGTCAAGTTTACTCCTCGAATTTTTCCTACTCCAATCAGAGAATCTAAGATTGAAGAAGAAACAGAAGTAATAATATTTCAGACATCTTATGCTAAATTTCACTGTTTATAAAGCTGCTCACTAAGTTTTGAAGAACTTATTTTAGTTCCTTACTATATCAGACTTGAGTTTTACGAAATGATTCAAAATTTAGACTTAATTAGTCATCATGTTAAAAACTAACTGATTTGAAGTTCAAATGTTAAGAGATGTAAATGTAAGCAACTGCATTGATCTTCTACATACCTAACCTCTTGCTTCAAATGTCAGTAGTTCTTCATTATCTTTTTGTTATGTTGTACCGATAGTCAATCCCCGTACTACCTGAATTGCCTTTCAAAAGCAAATACGCAGACATGAGGTTCAACAGTCTTATGGCGATAGTAGTGAAAGATGAAACGTAGAAGCCACAGTTCTGCTTATAGGTGGTCCAATAGGGAAAAAGCCCCGCCTTTGAGGTCGGAAACCAATCCTAGTTTATGATAGCAGTTTTAAGGAGCTTTAAAGGCTTGAAAAGGTGCTCAGAACACAAAAAAAAACTTGTTTAGATAAAAAGAAACGACCAACAAAGAGACTAACTAACTCGCAGATAATTGAATTCTTATCAAATCTTCACTCTAAACTTTTATCAAATATACTTTTGTAAATAACATTTGTAATTCTTTTTGATATCTGATTTATATTTTTATTTAGTGGCTAGAAAAGCAAGCTAAAGCAAGAAAATCATTTTTACTGAATGAAGAAGATTTGACGGAAAAGGAGAAAGACCCCGAGTGGCTAAAAGCTAAAGCAAGGTGATTTATTCGTCTTTCATCATAACTAAATCATCATATTGTCATAATTTGATCTTCCTGAAGTGCTAACAATTTCAATATATTCTTTTTCATTCACATACTGCTCATTAAAAAAGTTTTTTTTTATGTTTTGCTAAATTGATATAAATACATTTCATTTATGATTTAGAATTTTTCTCAATTTTGTCATTTCAAACTCTAAGCGATTCCACTTAAAAAAAACTAAATTTAAAAGTTGAAATCTTTTTATAGTTTATTCATTTATTTAGTAACTTTCGATAAAAAATTATTGATCTAAAGTTTTTTGATCATTTAAAATATCATTCGTAAAGTTGTTGACATAATAACTCACTTTTTAATTGAACTCTTTGCTAAATTCTGATCTCTTTTTCAGTCAGCTCTTTTCAACTGGAGATATAAAAGGAGCAGTCAACGCTTATACTCTAGCAATCCGTATACAACCAAATATGGCTTTGTATTAGAAACTAATTTCAAATAAATGATCAAATAATTGATGGAGTTACTTTCAGATTATACACGAATAGAGCTGCTTGTCATTTGAGGTTACGAAATCTTTACAAATGTGTCGAAGACTGCTCGAAAGCTCTTGATCTATTGCATCCTGTTGTAGATGCAAATGCAAAGTTAAGATTAAAATCTCTTCTTAGAAGAGCCACTGCATTTTGTGAACTGGAAATGTATGTTGAAGGTAAAAGTAGTTTTCAAACACTCGTTATTCATGTTATCTAACAATTGAATCAATTTTTCAGGCTTGCTTGATTATGAGGCTGCAATTAAAATAGATCCACAAAATAAATCCCTTCTTGTTGATGCCCAAAATATAAGAAACATAATACAAAGTGGATAGTTACAGTTCAAAAGTGACTACTATTAAAAAGGGTCGTTTCTTCTGACTTTACCTTCATTGTGTTTTCGAAAATATTCTTTCGTTTACACCCTAGAAAGTCAAGTTTCAAGATGTCCATGAGTTTTGTTCTCAAGTATAATGTTGGACTTTTATTAGTATAAAAGTTACTATTTGTTTCTCTAATGTATCCACAAACCATTTGAACTTATTCTACTAATGTTACAAGCTACTCAAAATATAATTATTAAAGTTTTAATTCGATAATATAAAATTTATTAGTATGACAAATATACACTACTATTTGTCTAAGTGTTTATGTTATTTGATGCTTGAAACATGATAGATGATAAACAAAGAGCTTCAATATTAGAAAGATCTTAATGAGATAAGTTTGATTTTATCATCAGAGAAGTTATATTACTAACCGGCCTACATTTTTTAAACAAACTTCTCTCTTAAAAAAGTCATTTATTTTTTGAACTCATAGTTCGTTAAAAAGAAACTCTAGTTATACAAACAGTTAATTGTTTTGTATCAGTGAATTCTTTTGAGTTATCAAATGAGTAGAATGCCATCTTTGAAACTATTGTAGAAGTTGGTCGTTATATATACACTCATACATACACGTTCTATCTTTTCTTAGTTAGGTTTTAGCTTTAAATTAATTCTAAAAAACATTTTATTATGAATAACATTAATTTTTAATTGAAAAATTTTTTTACCAAATCTTATAAATAAACATCAAAAAGCAATTAACTATTAGATTAGTATTTATATGAACTAGTTGTCTCTAGTTTAAAAAGATGTTTTTTTGCAGTAGGTTCAATTATAGATGCCTAAATACCTAACCAGATCCAATTACTAATAATAATCACATACAGCTAGTTCTTCAACTTTTTTAATCAAGTGGTTTGCCCTAATATGGTTGTTAAAAAAAAAGAAATTGTGATCTTCAATTTGTAAAGATTTGCAACAATTGTTTAAAATTTTGACAGTTGACAAGAGCTGCGATTGAAACTCACTGCTCTAGACACTGATGTAGATTTAACTCCACATCATTTGAACACTCAATCTCAGCATATCATAAATTATTACAAGTTCAGCAGCAAATTACGGAAATTCAGCCTAAACTTAGATTTAAAATATGATTATAAAAAGATTTAATATCTTAGAAAGAAAATAATACTTCAAATAAAATATAACAACTGATTTGTTTGAGTAGCTTTGCTTCTATAACTGACAAAATTTAAACAAGATTCCTACCAAATCACATAAAATGTTTTTTTTTGATAATCGTATAGTAAAAATAGAAAAAACCCAAATACTAGCAACCAACTTTTTTGTATAAAGGTGAAATAAGGAAGCAATATACTTTAACAGAATGAGAAGACTCATATTAAGAACAATTACAACTTCTGACAACACTTTTACGTAATTCAATAAGAAAATTATTACAAAGTAATTTATAAGCAACATACAATTTAATTATTACAAAGGATGAACAAATTAGTGGCTGTATAAACCTATTACTTAAACAAAAAAAGTCATTCTTTAAATAAAAGGAAATTTGAAGAAGATATTTTGACGAGATTATATAGATTTAAAAAAGGGTTTACAAAAATATCATCAAAATACTTTCAAATATTTGAAGTAATATTTGGAATTTCTGATGTCTGTAAGCTATCAGTTTAGATTATTTAAATCAGTTTGAAAGATCTAACAGTTCCTCCCAATTAGTATTTGTGTCATAAACTTCACGTTCTAACCAAGTTGTATAAACATTTTGGAAGTCATGAGGTAATTCAACCCTAGAAAAAAATTGTTACTTGGAAAGAAGTGAATTTATTGAAGATCTACTTACTCTTCGCTAAGAAGTGATTTCAGATCATTATTGACAGGTTCATAATCATCTTCACATCTTGTTTTATTAAAAGAAGAATTACCATTATGACCTGTTGTTCGATATCTTCTTATATTAAACCGTTCAACATTACTTCGAAGAATAAATTCTTCTTGTTGAAAGTCCCACGGCTGAGTGTCTATTTCTGATTTACAAATTGAAGTTAAATTAAAATCTTATTCAATAAATAGAAGATAAAGATCTTCACCATTTCCGAAAGCCCAATCATCGTTGAGGTGATGACGGACTTTTTGAAATATATCTGAGATGGTTTTCATATTATTTTTTCGCCATGCTCTACCGAGATACTTTGTTTGTGTCTTTAGAAGTTTAAGGACATAGAATTGGAACATGGCTTGACGGATTTTCAAAGCATTTTTCAAGATCGGTGAAGACTTGAACACCACCAACATCTAAAGAAGTTGTTTTAGTAACATCACAAGATTTCAAAAAATCATTGACCATTGTGCGTGAGTGTTTCCATTTGACCAGCTTGTTAAGGATTCGAAGAAGGTTAATACTTGAAAACAAATTGCGCCAACAAGCATTGTTGTTATTGCTGTCCAAGTTTTTCAAACTATCGGCTGAAAGTGAAGGCTCATCACCTTACAAACACACTTGGTTAGTTTTCAGTTTGTTCTCTTCATTGCGTTTAATATCTCACCAATAACACAAGAAGGAAATTCGATACAAGGAATCGTGTTTTTAGTTGTCACAAACGGAACAATACCTTGGCTAAGAAACTTCAGAATAAGTGGTATACAGTTTGCAAAGACCAAATGTTGGCCAGTGTATTCAAACTGAAAGTAAAATAATAATTATTGGTAATTACATTTTCATTAAACAAAAATCTATACTTTAACACTACAGTTGAGTTAAATCTACTACAATAAAGTTGAAAATATCATTCAGTTTAAGTTCCTTCTTTATCTACTTTCCACTTATTATAGAAATGTTTTGAAAAGTTGTCACAAGTAACTGTTGTAAGGTGGCTAATTTTAATTGCTATTTCTACAAAACTTTTTCAATTTGGTTTTTAACCTCAACTGGTTTTAGCTTGAACTGAAGCTTGAATTTTTAGTGGTTTGTTTGTGAGTCAGTTGTTAATAACTAAACAAACTCACCTGGTAGATATGACTGAGTTTGAAGTGTTTAAGGAGAAGAAGAATAATAGCTGAGATAGATTTGATGATTATTTCTCGATGCCTGTTTATATCGATACCCAGTTGTAATGAATCTGCATGCGTAGAACTGCAATTGAAGGAAGAACTTTAAAAGAAGAAGAGGTAGTTTGAACTTTTGAAACTCAATTAGAAATGACATTTGATAGTTTAAGAGATATTCGTTAAAAACTTATTAAAATATGGAACTAAGAAATAAAAAAATTCTTAGAAAAATGTTTCTCAAAAACATAAAATTTTCAAAATTTATCGAATAAACTTGAATTATTAAACTTGAATCATTGATGTAAAAATTAAGATTCTTACGGAACTTCTTTGGGCAAAACATCTTCTAAAATGTTGATGGAGTTACTGTCACTCTGTTTTTTATATGAAGGTGCAGCAGCCAATAAAATTTGTAACAAGGCGATGATATACTTGGGCAGGTTAAGCAACAGGGCTTGGTACAAACGCTCAGTCGGGCTATCTTCAATTACCTGAACAAACATACTCACTATTAAATCAATAGAAAACACAGAAGAGTATTTTTCAATTTATTAGAAACTTTGAATTGAGATACAATTATCTATTAATAATATTTACTAATTATATTTATGTCAGAAAAGAAAAACTGAAATAAATCATTTATTGAAATTAACTTTTCATTTCAGAAATTCTTTTCCTTTGAGTTGAAAAATGAAAAAATATTTTTTATTACTTCTTTTTTTCCTAATGTGAAAGGATATTTTGTCAGTTGTTCTTCTTGCTCAATTTGTAGTTTACTAAGAGATGTATAAATGTGCTTCTTCAAAATCGAGATACTTTCTTGAGTAGGTCTCGGCAAACCAGCGACTGAAGTTGAATCACTAAAATAGTTGAGAAATTAGAAAGAAATCGTTAAAATAATCAATTTTTTTTGTGAACAAATCATTAGAATTAATCCTAACCCTTTATATGTGTAGCCAATAAACTTCTGACGTACAACAGTCAGAAAACTCTCTAATTCCCGGTCACATGATTTAGGAATCCATGGTAGACCAGCTGGTACATTGATCCGATATTTCTGTTGCAAACCTTCCTGATATTCTTTTTTAATCTCAAATAGTTTAGCAGCAACAGAACCAACATCGGTTTCCAGTTTCGATTTTTGTGGAATTGGCGTCTACAAGAAGACATCAGAAAACTCGAGTGCTGATTACTAGGACTAAAAGAGACGAACCATCGCTCCAGGTGGTATTGCTGCTTCAATGCTAGTTTCAGAATCATTTGTTGAAGGTTTATCATCAATACTTGTTACTTTCTCTTCTTCAAATATTCCTTTCTGTAAAAACATTTGCAGATATTTTACTAAAATTGTTAAAACCGTTTTGTTCAGAAAACTCAAATTTGCTTGAAGTTGAGAAGTCATCATTGCCTTATATTACTCTTAAAGATTTAAATATTTTTATCAGTTTTCGAAGACGAACAGGATATCAGGTAAACTAAATTAAACAAACGTGAAAATACTTGTTGTAATCAATTGATTCAAATTTATTGATGAAAATGCTTTACTTTAAAAAGAGATTTGTAAAACAGGAAAAAGGAAGAAACAGAAATGTAGTTGAATTTCAAAACTTTTATCCTCAATTATTGAGAATGTTCACAAAGTAGAGATTATATAAAATATTTAGAACATTTTTTTATGTAAAATTTTTTGTTAAAACAAAAAATCTGAACATCTTACAGAGTTATCAACTAAGACAGAAGATACACTCTGATTTCGAGAAGATATCTGATTATTATCATCATTTTCACCGGTTAACATCTGAATGATTCAAATGATTTTTATTTGAAATAAGAAAATAATTTTTGAAAAAAATGTTCTGACCTTCTTTCTTCGTTGCCTGTTTTCTGTTTGACCCATTTCAAGTATATCAGATGCTGAAGTTGGAGGAGCTGATGCTGTCATCTTGTTCACAATCTCAATCGGATCTTCATCCAATACTCTCAAATTTGCCTTTTTACGAAGTTCGATTTTTTTTTCATGTAAATATTTAAAACCTCCGAGACAAGTCTGTAGACATTTCTTTGTCTTAATTTGGGGAAAATTAAGAGAAATAATAAAACAAATATTACTAGAATAATTTTCCAAATTAAAAGAAGAACTTTTTTCATTGGAAATGTTGCACAGGTTAAAGAACAAAACTTGAAAACCATCGTGAAAAGTATAACAACTAAAGATTTTTCCTTTTCATGTAGATTTTGTCCTAAAATAAATTTTAATGATGTAAATATGCTGAGGATAACAGTTTGTATAATTCAACTGAATACTAAAGTACAAAAAAAGCAAAATTACTTACTTAGTTCTTCAATGAAATCTGCTTGTAACTCCTGAAGATCATCTGTGTCTGAAGGATGAGATCTTCGTAGTGTCTCTATTATAGTGTAAAGAATACTGAGGATACGTCTGAATAAAGCACTATCTTCCATTGAGATAACATTAGTTCGCTTTTCGGTAGAAGTTGTTTGCTGAGTGGCATTACTAGAAAGAAAAGTTTTATTTTAAGAAAAGAATAATCTTCTAATAAATTTTGGATAATTTACTTGATTTCAATCACAAGTAGTTGTTGAACAACAGCAAAACCTCCATTTTTATATATCAAATAGCAGTTATCTCTACAAGAAGCTTCTTGCTCACTGTTATTTTCACATTCCCCAAATACACCTTGGACCAAATATAATAAAGACTCAACAGCTTTTTCTCTGTAAAATTAAACAACTATTTAAAAAATGTCACAGTTTCTACCAATTCTCAAAAAAATATTCTTTGATTTTTAAAGACAATTACTTGTTCAATTATTTCAGTAATAAATTTAAGTGTTCAGCTAACATTAACATCTAAATAAAACATTCAACCAATATTTGATGTGGAAAAAAATTGCCTGAAGAAAATTCTTAAGCAATAATATAGAAATTTCAACCAAATAAGCTGCTTTCAAACGCTATATTACTTTCATAATTAATTTTATAATTTTTACTTTTTATCTTTATTTGTAACTGATTCCAAAAGATTATTAACTAAAATAGTTTTTGTTTCTTCATCAAGAGATTTCCATGAAGAATAATCTGAAAGAAAACAAAATATATCTTACATACATAAGCAAGGAAACAATAAGTTGACTTAAAATATTAGATGAGTCAACTGCATTTCTCAAAATAATAGCAGATAAAATATTTTAGAACCTTTTGATTGTAAGAATTCTTCAAAACTAGTTTGATTAACATGAAACTCAGGATTTTCAGTATAAGAATAAAGTTCTCCAATTTCACTTTCATAATTATCACAATCTGCATATTCAAATTCTAGCTCCGTTTCATAGTCAAAAAAATGAGCGATCATTGCTAACTATATTTGCTAAATCACATAAAAATACAGACATAAAAATTTGTACTAATTTATTTATTTATTACTTATTACAATAAATGTGAAGGAGGGTGCCTAAAGAGAGCACCTCTCGGTAACACACATTCTCACAAATTAGATTTGTTGTAAGAAATCAATTTAGAAATATATAGCAATAGTGGTATTAAGTTAACCTATGAATAAAATAATAAAATTAGCAAATGATAAGATGTATTAATTATATAAATTCCTTAATAGTTATTTTGTTTCTACAGGAAAATAGTAAAATATAAGATTAGTGAAAAATTGTAAGACAATTGAAGGGGAAAAATTAAATAAAAAAGAAAACTACTCTGAGAGATGAGATTTTTTCATTTGTTTACCTGGGACTAAAATGAACTTGAAGAATTAAACTTGATCAAATGTAAACATAAAATTTCAAAAAATCTAAATGTAAAACATCTTTAATCTATTTCAGAACATTTTTAGAATATAAATATTCACATATTTGAAATGATTTGAGAATTAAATAAATTATTTTAAAAACTATAAAAATTTATTTTGCTATTTAAGAAACTTTTTTAATTTATGTTTAATTTTTCAAACTCATATTTCAATTTATTTGTTGTATTAATTTCATAACTTTTATGAAAAGTAAAAAAGTTTCATAAAAGAAATAATAAAAAACTATTAATAAAATGGTTAAAATATTAAATTTTGCTGATTTCATGATAAAAGAAAAAAAATGAGTAAACAATCATATTTGATTTAAATTTATAATCCAAACTAGTAGCAAATAATTTTAATTAAATTGTTTTTCTTGTTTCTTATTATAATTAGTTATAAATAGAAACTATGAGATTACTACAAACTTCTTTAGTCAATATCTGTTAATTAGGAATCTAAAAGATTATATCTTATAAATATCCCATAATGCATAATAAGTTTAAACACAATTTAGAAATATATATTTAATATATTTTATTTCATAAGTTTTTTAGAATCTTTGTAAACTAAACTAGTCATAAATTGAAATCTTTGAAACCTCTTAAGATAGAAAAATTAACAATTTTAAATAATTTATTTAGGGTTATAGCAGCATATAGTAAAGATTAGAAACTTGAAAATATGAAGATAAACTAAATTATGAAGAAACACTTTAAACACTATGAATTATCTCTAATAACCCTTTTAAGACATATATTCTATGAACACATAAGGTGAATCATCAATTTTTTGTACTTTTAAACAAAGCAACAGAAGCAAACTTAAACTTATGGTTAATCATAGGCCACACTAAATCAAGTTTATAGAATTCTACTTGATTTATCTAATGAAACTTTATCATAGAATTTAAGTAAATAAAATAAAAATTGGATGTTACGTTATTAATATTAATCTTTTTAGTAATAATAAACTGTTGTTGATACTTTAACTAATATGGCTTATATTTTAAAGTAGCTTCAAACATTGTTGGCATAATATTGACATAATTTTTAAATTATACAGTGTTGCAGAAAATAAAAATTTTTATCAACAATTTTGAAGAAAAATGATTAAAAGTATGTTTTTTAATCCTATACCACTAAATCCATATTCCACGTTCAGCGAACGTTTTGTGAGAGCAAAATGTTATTCATTTAGTAGGAAACTTTCTGCACCCTTACCAAAAAAGGGCCTCTCATACGAACCAAAAAAATATATTTGATTATAAATTGATTGAATCCGTTGACCGTGTGACATCTGCTGATAGTGGATTTGTTTTCGGAGCTAACGTGTTATTACTTATGGTTGAATCTCGATATTTATAATTCAGTGCTTGATTCGAATTTTTAGTTATATTTATGTAAAATTTGAGATATCATAACAATAATCATAAAAACTGTAAAAGTTAATTCTTTTTTAAGGTAAATAGACATTTTTTTATCTTTTTTTAGTGAGCTTATCAGGCGAAAGTAATAGATAAAAGAAAATTGACAGCCATATTTCTTTCCTGCCTGTGGATGGGCATTTCTTAAAAGGGATTTTAGCATGTGCTGGGCAACCCTACTCTTTAAATCTACTGTTTGGTGTTACGACTCAGTGACAGTGTGGTACATTTTAATTGTGTAACAGTAGAATACTTTACTGCTTAAGTAAATGTTTTATCGACTTTCGTCTGATCGCTTAGCATATAACTAATTAATCCTGAAGCTGACCGTGGTTTTGTTCGTTATTGAGTAATGTTCTTATAAGCCGCCTTTTACATTCGGATAAAACTCTCCTAAGGAGTCATTTTTTTACAGATAGTAACATCGAAGTTCAGGGATTGTAGATTCTTTACATCGTTTTACTCTCATAACAAGATGGGATTCGAACCCACGCATTCAACAGCCAACCGTATATCTTGCCGCTAATATAATATAAATAAAGTCTAGCTGATTGGTAATCAACAGTTTTTAAAAAGTAGAATATTATTTTCTTTCAGTTAAATTAAAATTAAGGCTTTAATAGCAATAAATGTTATGTTTTCATTTTTATTTAAGTTTTAGCAATCTCTTTCTATAAGTCATAATCAAAAGTTACATAAAGTAATTTAGTTACCGCAAGAATTTATAAAGCTCGGAATAAAACGGATATTGTTAGTAATAATTAAACTTAGACCTGAAGATAATCTAAATTGTACTCTTTCAGATGAATTAAGATAAAAGAATTTGTTTACAAAATTTAAATTTTTGAACTGTCATACATATAGTTGTTTAAATAATTACACTTTTGCTAATTCTTCTTGTTTTGAAATAAAATTGCAAATGTAATTGTTTATATTGAATTTATTTGTTTAGATATACATATAAATATAAATAAGTAAACAAATATATGTAAAAAATCAAAACATCAGAACTCTAATTAAACATTTACATCCTCTATAAGCTTCATCACTAGCTTGAAATAATAACCTCTTTTTATTGTTGAAGGATGGAGTCTTTGATGTCTTTGATATCAAGTCCAACAAATTTCATCTTAATCAATATCTAAGCCTTTTCAAGATTTTAAGATATCTTAGTTAAATTAAATTTCTTGATCATTGAAATTGAAAAGTTTTCGAAATACTTTTAAGGATTTGCTGGTCTGAAATTATAAGCTTTAATTCCAACTTAGATCAAACTTTTTAAATCAAAAATTTTTAATCTGAACTTGTATGGTTTATGGTGATAATCGTACAAAGAAAACTTTTCAAAAATATGCTTCAAAATAGAGTTAATAAATATAAGATCTTTTAACCAATGGTGGCTTCTGTGACACACCAACTGCATGGATCTAAAGAAACTAGAAATTAATAAAAACGGTGCTAACATTCAATTTTATAATCTCAGTTATTTTTTATAAACTTGTAAAATCCTGAGATAGAGATATTGAAAATAATACAAAGTTGTGATAAAAAATAAATAAAAAGTTTATTTTAAATGATATTCCAAACGATTGTGTAAAAAATACACAAGACTCTTCAAACTGTAGTCACCTATAAAAAGAAATTAGTAATTTAATCAAAGATGTTGAAATTGAAATAACATCATATCTTGCATACTTATGAATTCAGATTTTTTATTATCCTAAATCGACTAATTAGCAAATATAATAATTAATGAACTTCAAAATGTTGCTTGTACGTACCAAAGGCAACGGATGTGTTGTATTTTCTTGATTAGATTTGGCTGAAAGAACAACCAACTCTTTGTGAGCCATTAATTCAGAGTTACATGAAACACTATAAGGATGATATAATTCATTGTTACTGCTTCTAGTACAACTTATAGCTTCATTTGAGTCTGAATCGTCATCATCATCGTCATCAAAAGAAGATTGTGATGTTGTATCATGTAAATTTTCAGTATTCGAATTTTGATCATTGCTTTGAATCTCTTCTTGGTAATCTAGATTCTGGCTATGATTTGTTTCCATATAAGAAGCGTTTGATAAACCTATTTTACTTCTGGGTAAAGGTACCGGGCTGTTTAAACTATTTTCTTCATTTGTCAATCGAAACGTTCCATTTATATTTTCAGTTTTATCAATTTGATACAAGTTTTGTTGCCCTGTTGAAGTTGTTGAAAACGCATCAGCAAAAGTTTCTTCATCTTTGGATAGATTGAAATGTTTTTTCTTAAAAAAGTTTTTTTTTGATTAAACACAAACTCAAAAGTAAAAGCAATTTTCTTAATAAGATTTTTTTCTCCAAAAAAAGATAGGTTTAATTTAGTAAATCGAATTAAAATGATTGAAATTACCAATTTGTTTTTCCATATACTGTATTTAGGTATAAAACCATTTTGTTTTTCTTCTTTCTCTCGTATCTCGATTAAACTTCTGTTAGTAATAAAAATATTAATTGAATAATTAACATATATGAATAAAGAGCTTCCAAAATAAACACTGACCTATTTTTCAAACGAGTATATACATAACCAAATCGAACTAGAATTCCCAAGAGAATAAATATAAAAGCAATGCAGAAAGCTATTAGCATCCATATATGCAGGTAGATTTGACATCTTTCTCCGACATACCAGCTATTATATCTAACAGGACAACTAGGAAAAATATTCAATTAGCAGTTTTCCAACAAAATAATTCTAAATTTCTTAAATTTACAGTTTTCTTGTTTAGGTTAGATTAATGAAAAGAAATTATTTTCTAATAGCTCTAATATTTTTGTTTACCTTGTTATCAGAATTATTTACAATTCAAATACCTGCACTTTGGTTTTAAATTAAAATCTGTATGCCAGCAATAACCTCCGTTTTTACAAAACTGGTTATTTAATTCACAACAGATTGATTGGCAACATACATCAAGACCATTTTCAACACACGACACATAAGGGCTTCCATTTGCAGTGCATTTTATTTCATTACATAAATCATTTTCTATTAAAAAGTTTCAGTTTGTTGATTACAACAAGATGAGTTCAACAACTGCTAAAAACCTTTCAAATTAAATGCTGTTGATTTCACTTGAAATTGATCTTTGAATGCAGGATCCTTGTTCAAAGTTGATCGTATAAACGATAAGTTACCAATTGTATTTAATATTTGCTGATTCGTAGTAGATTTTTTTAATTTTGAATATTGATAGGATACCTCGTATTTTATCTACAGATAAAAGATGTTTAATTTCAAATTAAAATCGTAAAAACTATAACCCCCCGAAATTAAGTCGAAAAATAAATACTTTAAAAATGTTGTAAACATTTGCTAGCAGAGTTATTGGTCGAGTGTAGAAACTTTGGTCATTTTATATTCTTTATTAAACTTAAGTTAATTGTAAATCTTTGTAAAGCTCATTTAAAAATCTTAAGATTAAATTTTTGTTTTTATAAAAGTTATATTTTATTATTAAACTTTTTTATGGTTACTTCAATAAAAATAAAAATTTGAAAAACCATACTTTCATAATATTTCCAGATACTTTTTCATCAGCTATTCTGAAGATTTCAAAGCCGCTCAGTGTGCTGGTATACAATGTTTTGAGCTGCAATGTTTGTATTTAGACAAATTCTTTTGTAAAACTCTTATGAAATGAGCTTGTAAATATTAAGTAAACAAATTTTATTCACTTATTAATGTTTAACTCAAGTTATTTAAGGACTTACAGCGCTGAAAGACAAATTTGGATTAAAATCTGCTGCTGATTGTAAACTCAGAGTTGTTGTGAACGTTTTCAGAAGTCCATCAACTACAAAAATCATTAATTAAATTTTTTTTATCATTTAATAGTCATACTACCTGATGATTCGGGCTCTCCACATATTAAGTTGTTACTTAAGATGGGTGAAGAACAGTTTTGAGTAAAAACTGTAAAAGATGAAATTAATGCATAGTTTTTTTTTCTTTTTTCTCATAAATCAAAATTATAATTGAAAATTTAAACATTTAGCAGTAGTAACGTAAACTATCGTAAAAATTGAAAAAATTGAAAAGTTGTATGGTAAGATCATAAAAAAAAAATCGATCTGATGATAAAGCTTAAGCTTTATAGTTTTCAAGTTACAAATAAAATGTATATTTTGGTTTTGAATAAAATTCTTCTGACTTCATTCTTTGGTACAAAGTGATTAGCGAAAGCAATCTTAAAAGTAATATTTAATTTATGATAAATTTCTGTGATTAGTTTATTCAAATATTAGATGTTGCTATGATTCAAACCAATAAGTAAAATAAAGAATAGTTTAAAACTACTTGACATAAAGATTTAAAGAGGTTTTAATAAGTGAATTGCAGCTTAGTATTTAACGATACTCTTAAAAACTGAAAACAATATTTATTTTTCTTTAATACTAAAAAAGCTTTTTTGAGGTGTCTGATAACATACTTAAGATTTGATAAAATCAGATAAATAATTTATAAGCTATTTTTAAGCTTAGTTATAAGCCAAAAATATATGAAATAGGTTTTTACCTGCTTCAAAGCGACACAAGAGTAAAATAAAAGACATTTTAAACTTGATGCTAAGATGTTTCATTTTTTAGTCTTTGGCTTCTTGTCAAGACTTATTTCTAGCAAAAAATAAACAACTTTTTACTTTTACAAGAAATGTAACAGTGAGTAACAAGCAAACAAACAAACGATCAAACAAACAGAAAAACAATTGTAGTACACATATTTGATGAAATTTATTCTTGCTTAAGTTTATAAAATCATCAAAAGGTTTTTCATTTTTTTTTGCATTTATAAATTCACCACTTGTCTAAATTTCGTACTTTTTGAAATACATTTTCTGACTTTGATTGCAATATATGATTTTATTGGCTGCTTATGATGACTTTATCATTATACTGATATTTTTATGGTCAAATAAAATCAAATCAAATAAAATAAAATCAAATGATTAAAATCTATCAAACTTTCTCATTATTTCATGGTTAATTTAAACGTAAAAACCATTATTCAAAAGTTACTAAATCTAAAAGTCTCTTATACCAAACAATTTACAGCTAAAATAAATGAAATTTAAGAATAAAACTAGAAAACTACTCTCTTTGTGTTTGAAGTAAATGAATCAAGCTTAACAAAATCTTGGAAAAATTGTGAGGAAAGAAAAAAGAGTTTTTCTTTTGTTGCTCTTTTTCGTAGTTTTTCTTTTATATTTTAGCTCGGTTGCTTTGTTTGTTTTTGCTCTTTTTTTCTGTTCAGTGTATGACAGTAATCGTTTGGTTAGCTTTTCAGCATTCTTGTTTATTTTAAATGTTTATGCGATGTTAGTGCATAAAGGTAATAAAATAAAATAAAAAATGTATAAACACACAAATTTGTTGTTATCATTTCTTCGCATTCAAACGCTTTCGGATAAAAGCCAGAAAAACGAAAATTTTTGAATGCTTAACGTAAACAAGATTCATGTTGAATAGTTTCTGAGATAAGTAAGTGAAGAGATTGGTTGCAGTTAACCTAATACCTGTTTTACTGTTTTAGCAACTGAAGTCAAACTAAAAATAAGCTGAACAAATCTCGGTGCTTAGTTATTATAGGGGTCTGAAAATATCCTGCTTTCCAAATGTTTATGATCTTCAAATTAATATAGTAGCGATATTGATAGTGTTATGAGTCATATTCTGTAGATACTTTTGTTTATAAACTCTTCGGTTCTTAATTTTGAATGCCGAAAGGCTTCTGACTGCATTAAGGTCAACAATTAAAAGCAACTTTAACAATAATTGTTTTTGAAATAATCGTTACCTTCTCAGCTTTACTTTAATGTGTTAGAAGCAAACCTTATTGTAATCACAGGATTACAAGTAATCGAAAGAAAGTACTGCTAAATTCTTGTTGCTTAAAATATGCGTACATAAAACTTTTTTCATGATAATACAACCTCTTAGGCATTACATTCACTTTTGATACCAAAGAGCATTAAAAAAATACAAACTTTTTTCTGGCATTTTATTTGATTAAGCAAAATTGCTACTTCACAAAATGCTACAATTAGACCTTTATTGTTGTAAAAATTATTGATTTGATTTTGATATTATGATTATTTATACAAATTGAAATACAATTATTCTTACACAAAAAGTAGATGCAGTAGACTTTTGCTAATTAAATCGAGCGAAACAGAATTAGGTTTTAATTTCTAGGCAAATTTTCTTTATACCTTTACTCGCTTGATATGAACATATGAGACTGATTATAAACCCAAATAAACCAAAATTTTAACTAAAATAAATCTTAATATCAAAATAAAATTTCTCACATTAATCTCTTTTTATTCACCTTTTTTATATTTCCGTTTGTGTTGTGCCCAATTTATAATACAACAAAGCTTTCCTAAAGTTCTGTTATCATTTCATATAGTATTTTTTATTTTTCAATTTAATACATTTTTAGAAATACTTGGAAAATAGTGGGTTTGGTTATAAGTTACTAATTCGAAAAAGATATTTGTAAGAAGCTTTTTTAATAACGACTTCTTGGAAAATCCTGTGAATAAAACAAAAATATTTTAATATTTTGTAACAAGTACTGACAAACGGAATCAGTTTGTAAAAATATTAATAAGTTATTACAAATATTACCAACAGCTAAAAAACATCTAAAGTTAAAGTTTAAATAATTTGTAGATAATTACCACTGAAATATTTTTATTGCTTCGACCATTTGCTATTTCTTTAAATCTTTGATTCAAAACATCTCGATCTTCTAAAAGACTGAAAGTTCGATAAGAATTGTTAGACAAGCTTGATAGATCAGCTGTGTCTTGGTTTGTAGTGCTGAGTGATACTGTAGTGGCAGGTGGTGAAAGCGCGATGTTTTCTGATAATGAAACATTTGATGAATGATGAGATATAGAGTTGATACGTTCAATTGGTAAATTTCGTGATCTCGATTCGAAAATTGGACTATCTAAACTCTGCATCAAAACAAAAATTTCAGTTTTACATTTATAAAAATGTATGAAAAAGGTAATTTATGAAAATTAAAAATTAAAAATGGTTTTTACTTGGTTAGATTGTTGAAGAATAAAAATATTTTGATACGATTTTGTTGTTGGAGCATCTTCAACTGTTAATCCTAAGACTTGATTGCTTGGTGTCTTTGTTTGCTTTATATACTTGATATCTTTGCTAGTTTTGGAAAAAATACAAAAATATTTCTAAAATTAAATCTAAAGTTACCTAAGAAATTATCTAAGTACTTGAAAAATAATTAATTTATTAAGTGGCACGAGATATTATTTGAAAAGTCTGATATGGTTTTTAATCTTGTGTCATAAAAATTAAAAAGATTTGATAAATTAAAAGTATATTAAAATCTTATCTTATAAATTTTAAACATTCTATTATTTACAGGCAAAACGTTTTTTAGTTTAAGTAAACTATCTAATTACAAATGCAAGCATTAAGTTCACCTCTTTTTCAATTTTTCAATAAAATAATATGTTGTGACAATAATGATGATAAACAGAATACAAAAGATCACTAATGCTATTATAAACATCCATATTTGAATGTAAAGTTCACATCTTCGGCCCACGTACCAGTCTGTTGAAGTACTTGGACAGCTGTAGATATTTAATATATTTGTGAAATTATCAAAAATGTGCTATTTAAAAAATAAAAATTATGAGAAGTTCTCGGTTATTATCAAATTTAGCCATAGTAAAAACTGAATCATGCAATCATTGATATAATTCATACATTTAGTATATATACAAAACATATGACAGTATTGCATGTAGCTAATTTTGTAATAATTTCAAATGAACAGTTGCTGCAATATTATTTTATGATAAAGTCTGCCTTACAAACCAGTTTTTAATGGGAAGTAAATATCGACAGCTTATAGCAAACTTACTAAGAAATAATTAGACAGTGACGTAAAATAAAATAGTAAATAAGCAAGTTAAACTGTTTAGAATCAGTTATTCAGTAAATACTTATGCCTGATGGTCAACTACTATTGTAGTTATCTCAATCTTTTCACCTTTCAAGGATTTCTTATTTTTGTTGAAACGAATGAATGCTATTTCTTTATAATCTTCAAATGATAGCATAACACAAAAAATATTCACAATTAAGCTGACATCATAAATTGTGTTGAACAAATAAGTAGAAGTCTTCTTTTGAAGGGCTAACGCAACAAATGCAACTGGAAGAGAATCAGAAATCGCACAAATAAGCATGCTTATAGTAGCTAAGCGATTTGCTTTTATCAGTCGCTCATTTACTTTATTGGTTGAGCCTACTCTTTGTTTAGAAGCAGTTTTCCTATAAGATCTTAAGGGATAAACAAATAATATAAAGATTATCATTTGAGAAGAAATCATAATTACTGCTCCAATGTAAAAATATAACTTATAGGCAGTATTTTCTAGTGAGTATTCACATCCATAAGATTTCATCTTTGATGTTAAAGGTAAAGTAATCATGCTAACAGTAAAAATACCTCCAATACATAGAGAAGTAATGGAAGCCCAGCTTAATATTTTTATAAACGTTGTATATAAGTATGCAAATGACGGTTGAGTGTAAAAAACTCGTTGTCTGAACCAAAGAAAGAAATAAGTTGGTATAAGGGCGATAAAGAAGATAAAGATTGCAAGATCTTCTGTAACTTCACAAAGCTGATCTTTGTATTGAACAGTAGAAAATTTTGAGCCAATTATTATAATGATGTTGGTAAGCACTAAACGTAAGAATGAAAAGCAAGGGGTTAACGTAGCTAAAGTTATAAGAACTTTTGTAGTAAAACTTTGATTTTTTTCCCATTTGCCTTTGCGTTTTCCATACGAAATAAATGAGATTATAGCCCACATAGAAACAAGAATAAATATAGCATTAAAGAATACTACTGATATCCAAATATTCCCATAAACTTCAAATAAACCTGATTGCATTGAATTGGTTTTTGCTTTGTCAGAAATAGATACATTTTGACTCATGATCACACTTTCTTAACTAAGATTATGGCAATTAGTTTTTTCTATAAAGTTTGAATTGTAAATCAGTTAAATAGTTGTAAGCTCAAAGCTTCATATTTTTTTAGCTTATTGAAAACTAATTATATTTAATTCTTCAAAACCAACAGCTCTAAAAGAATAGTGTAACTAATTGTTATCACGTTTTAAAGCAAATCCAGAAAAGGTGAAGTTATTAGGTTTAAACTTAAAAAAACAAACAATAAAGACAGGGAACTGTACAATTTAAAAAATTAAACGGTTTTCTATGTAATTAAACAGAGTTGTATATCAACAATAAAACGTCTATATATACTTAGTTCGTTGGCTAATTATTAAAAATTTGGTTCAAATTAAAAACATAAATAATTAAAAATAAAATTTTGATCTAATCATTATTAAGTATTAAAAAATTAGTTTGGATAAAATTTAACGTAAAAAAATTAACTATAAAAATTGTGGTTTTTTCAAATCTAACACAAGATTGTGTAAAAATATTAAAAGATTTTATAAATTGAAAACGTTATTGATAATATAAATTTTTTCTCTGTTTGTTAATTGAAATCGACATTTTTAGAAATAACACATTCAAAAATATCCCTCATTATAAGTTGATCTGAAAACAAAAAAAAGTTTACAAAATTGAATTGAATAACTTTTTTTTTCAAACTTGAATTGCTCAGTTTCTCACTAATCAAAATTTTTCTGATTTATTAGAATTCACAAAAATATCCACAGAATATTACTAACCACTCTCTAGCAGCAAGCTGCTTTACAGCCTACATAATACACCTACTGACATTCAGTTCATAAATCAACAAGATGACATCGTTTGACAATGACTTCAGAAAAAGTATTTCAAAACAAAGCTTCTAAATACTACTTTATCGGCTTATATATCTTGGGAAAGAGATTTTAACTTGCTGATGTATATAAATTACATTTAAAACTCAATAAACCTGCAGTAAGCTTGTTCTTCCTGATTATAGTGATGACACCAGCCGTTGTTCAAACAAAAGTTTCGTTTACAAATTGAAGCGCAGGTTGTGATGACACCTTGTTTAACTTCAGAACACATCACATATTCACCCTTTTGACAACCAACTTTTTCACATAAGCTATCACCTGTAATAAAAAATATTTACTGATTTTCCATGAATTTTGAAACAAATATTTCTGTGAGTTATATAGCGGGCTTCTAGTAATTGAATGCTTCAATAATAATCAAGTAGCCTTGAGTGCTAAGTGTATTTTCAAAAATATTCGAACATTTAAATACGATTAATTGTTTACGGGACAAATCGGCATTTAAAACCAACTTTACCTTTGAAAGTGAATCCAGTATTCAAAATTGTGAAGTTTTCAAAAAAATCATTATTGATTAATTTATCACGAATTGGAGACAAGCTACCAATTGTATCAAATATACTTTTATCTGATGCAACATTAGCCAATAAAGTTGAATAATTGTACTCCAGTTGATAAGTAACCTTTATATATATCGTAATCATGATGTAAAGTTTGATATACTAATCAAATAAAAAAGTAAAATCATGTTTTTATAACAGAAATATTTTAGCAAAATATCTTGAAGTAAACTTACAGAAGTTGTTATGTTATTTGTTCTCATCAGTAAAATCGGTGGAATAATTCTAATAAATCCCTCTAATTTCACTGATTTATTGTAAAAATTATTGAGCTGAAAATATTTATAAAAAATAGTAAGGTTGAAATTACTGAATCAATAAATCCTGCTTTGAAAAGTTGGAATAAATTTTCAGCAAATGCTCACTTCTTGCAAAAGTTTTTCATCAGATATAACTTTTTCTTCGGATAAATTTTCAATCAAAAAAGTTGTATTGTAGACTTTAATGGAGAAATCATCTGTGTTTTTATAAATCAAAAAATGTGAAGCTTGATATTGGTACCTACCAAATGCTACAGAGCTGTCAGGAATTGTAACAAAAGGGAAACTTCTATTTCGTTGACTAGCAACTAAAAATAAAATTTTTATTTAGCTACAAGCATAATGGCTTTTAAATAGTGTTTGAATTGTATAAGACAGATAATAATTACAACAGAACTAATTTTCTCATTGGGCTAACCATTTTTTTAATACTATGAATTACAAGAGAAACATCTTCCTAGATGTTCATCAAAAGTTAGAGGTGCAAAAAAGAGTAAAAGAAAAAAGGATATAAAGGTTTACAACAAAATCTCTTTGAGTAGAAAACTCATAAGACAAAAAACCTTTATTTTATTTCCATAAAATCAGTTATTCATGTTATAAGACAAAATAATCTTCATAAAAGTAAGCGCTGTTTTTGTAAACTTATATAGATTTGGCTTAAGAGTGAAGAATCCAACATAATCATATTTCTTCTTATTTTAAGGAAAATGCTTACATATTACCACTAAACAGGTGATTTGATGTGAGTTACTATAAATAGGCGTATATTTAACACCTTTAACTCTATCCTGACCTTAGTTTTGCTCACTGATTTCTGTTTACAGGCTAAGGTGTTTACTATTGTTCGTTAAACCTTTATGCTCTATGTGAAAATTAAAATGAATAATACTGTAAATACTGTGATGTTTTTTTGTCAATCGTTCACAATAAGATTAAAATAAAACAAATAAAAGTCTATTAACAAAGCGAGGTGAAATATTTTTAAACTATATTCAAATTTCAGTTGGATAAATCAATTAAAACTATAACATATAGACCTAAATGTTCAAAGAAGTTCAAATAATTGGTTTTTAAAGACGGTTAAATAATTTCATACTAAAAGTTAGTTTACTTACCCTCAATTTTGATACAAACTAACAGCATAGAACTTAAAACATTAAAAAATGTTTTGTATAACATTTCTTTATATGTTCAACAAATTAGACAAATGAATTTATTATGTTTGCTGTAAAAAAACATAACAAAAATATTACACTCTTTCTTTTCATACCCACTACCTAAACATTTGTTAAAGTAGTAATAATAAGAAGACTTAAATATTTACTATAAGTAAAATAAAAATATAAAATCAGCATAAGTTTCAAAAGTGCATGAAAACTGTTGAAAATAAAATGTTCCTATTAACACAGATGTGATCTAAAGATAACTGATTTAAAACCAAGATATAAGTAAAGAAAAATTTATATTCAAAAACAAAGTTAGTAAATTCAAATGATTTTAACATAGCTTTAAAGTAATGGGATTGAGTTTACACTTCAGTAATTTGGAGTTATTTTTTTCTATGGTTTATTAGTCATGCGTAAGGAGTTCCACCAAAAGTTATTTCTTTCAAATGATACAGCTGATAAGCTCGAATATTCAGTTGTGATATGTTAGATTGACTTTTTTCTAACTGAAGTTGACTTCAAAATATTTATAACAAGAGATCCCAATAATTAGTTTCTAAAATCGAAAAAGAAAGATTTTACGTTTCCAAATTTTAAGTACATCATTATTTTAGAAATTTTTGTTTTCTATGAAAATTTATTCTCATTTTCTGCAAATAATTTGTCAAGTAGCAAACACATAGTCTTAATTGAAAACTTCTTTTGGAATCAAGCTGAATCAAGGTGAACATAAGATTTGTTTTCATTGAAAAACTTCTCAATTTGCTTATTGGCCGAATAAGTTTTCCCTTTGCTAAATCAACCCAGCTAGCTCTTCTGTGTAAGTAAGATTCACAAGAGTCACAAATCCATCGGAGTTTCTTGAAATGATAAATGACTACAGTATTTTCACAGACTACAAGTTTTTTGTTGTCAAATACTACCCTTATTCAAGTACTAAACAATGTTAAGAAACAATCATTGATTTAAGTATCTTCAAAACAGATAATAACTAAAAATATACTTCTATTCAACAAGATTGTATTGCCTTAACTTTCCAAATACTGTATGAGACTTTAACGAAATGGTTCTTAAGTATCTCTGTTGAAATGTTATTGAAAAATTCAGCTTACTTACATTCTTAATTATTACAATTTTTTATTTGTAATTATATCTAACCTAACTAAAGCAAGTTTCATTTTAGTTTTTGAAATTATTTAAAATATGTTAATCATTTTTCATATTGTAAAATTATTAGCTCTAAGAAGATTTCATACCAATTAATATCAAAGTCGTTAAATTTTGAATTTATAGATTATAATTACTTCTGTAGCAAAGCTTGATATTTTAATGGTCCATTAATCTGAACATAACAGCACCTAGTTGAAGTTATTAGGGATTTGTTTGAACCTTTTTAAGAGTTTGTACAAAATAATAAGTTTTATGGATAGTTTGAGCATGTGATAACCTGAAACAAAGTTTTTATAAATAAGTTTTTAAATACTAAAATTATAGCAAATGTGATTTTATTTATTAATTTCAATAAATGCGAAGGATGATGTATATATCAGGTGACAATATTTACTTTACGTAATTTTTCTGCTAAATCGAGACTGTTTAACGTTTATTTCTACCAATTTATGTAATTAAACGCGACTGAAATAAGTCTGAAAAGCTTTTATTCGAAATTCTAATATTTTTCTTGAAAAGTTCAATCTTTAAATATTGTAAGATTTTATTTTTTTTATAAATATCGGTGAAAATTGAAAAAAGTCGAATATTGACAAAGAATTCGAGCTCTTTTACAATTGAATTGGTTTTAAAACAGCTTAGAACAGTTTAATAAATATATTGTTAAATATACTTTCATATTTCACATAAAATAAATTACTTACACATTTTTTAAACGGGTAAAAAGTGTTTGAGATCTTTATGAAAGGTTTCGATCCTTATATCTGTATCGTGGTGTGCTCTTGGAAGCAATCTAAACCCAAATTGAATTTTCAACACCATTAAGTCACTTGACTGATATTGTTGTTAGCTCTACTAGCTGCTGCAGCTAAACTCAGCTTTTTTTCATCCAAATGTAAATAGTATGACAAAGGAACTAATGGTAAATCATTTTGATCATCATTATCATCGTCTGAGTTAATTCGCAAATAACTTCTTATTGGCAGTCTTCTTTGAGCATCGTTTCTCAATTTCACTTCTTTTTCCGAATTTCTATTTTGATGGATTGAAGTTCTTGGGGCGGGTATGGGAGCTTTTATATCAGTTACTGGTAGAGTACTGGTGTCAGTGATTGCTTCATTAAATGATGGTTTTTCGAGCATTTTATCATTGCAGAATTTAGTTAGTTGTTGCCTACTGTTGGTATCATAAAGATTATTTACAAATGCTTGTGATGATGCTCTTGTCCTCCCTTTTAAAAAACTTTGAGATCGTTCTGTAAGTATGATTTGCCAAGGCTGTAAGTTTGATCTTCCAAAATTCCGACGTGATGCTCGCCGCTTTATTTCATTCCGACGTTTTTTTAACTTTTTGTAAATGTTGTAAAATACAAAAGCAGTCAGTAAAATAAAAAGACCAACAATAAAACCGGTAACAAAACCAGGCCAATAAGACCAATAAATAAAACCTTTCGTATTTATTTTATCTTTTTTTTTAACACTAGATTTTAATTTTGAGCAATCTTCTAGAGCACATGCTCTCATCTCAAGATTAGTACCGAATCGGGAGCATTTTGAAGGCTTATAGTTGGTGAAACCATCTGTGCAGTTTCGTGACCACAATCGCTTACAATCGTGGTCACATGCAGATGTTGAAGGAGTCCAGTTTGTCCATTTTGGTTTTTTACAAGGATACTTTTCATAAAGTAAGCTTCGAATGCTGACGTCATAGCGAAAGCGTGAGCAATGGACTTGCTTTTGTGGCTGCTGGCTGTTTTCTCCCAAGGTCAACCATTTGTTAGAACATGATTCGGTCATATATCCAGATAATTTTGTTTTGAAACACAGATTTGTTTCTGAAGTGTAAATAAAATTGAATTATAATTTGTAATTGTTATCTTAAGAAAATATTTGAAATAGAAATTTATTCGTATAATATATTTTCCTGATTAGAAAATATTTAGATAAATACTTAACAGAGCTTAACAGCAATTTTGTACAACTTCTTTTTACACAAAAAAACAGCAACTACTTGTTAGAATTGTTACAAATTTACTTTGTCCAACATAAAAATTTTATTATGAAACCTATTATAATAAGCAAACTAAAATTATACAAACCTTTGCTTCCATTTTTACATTTAAAAGTTTCATAATTTGTATAATAACTACAATTATTTCTACTAGGCTGAGTTTTTGGGGATATTGTTTCACTTGAATGTAACTCCCAGCCACTTGAGCAGATGACGTCATGATCTTTCTGTTGACTATTAAAAAATTGAAATTAAAACATTTCTCAAACAAAAGACAACGTTTTCCAACACTAATCTATTTAGCAATTATTTATTAATTACAGAGACTTGAATAAAGTCGTTTTATAATTTTTGATATATTTGTTGTATTTCACTTTTATAAAGTTACAAATATGATGAAAACGTTATTTGAAACACTTCCACCTGACATATCACTTGACTTAATTAACTATTTCTACATGAAAACAAAATGTTAAAAACTACCTAAGCTCCAGTAATCAACTTAAAAGTTTAATTATTCTGAAAACTTATATAGTCAAGGTTTGATTAATTTGAAAAATAACAGTAAACATCTAACTCATATATATTTAATATTTTCATATGATTTTTCAATATTCCTCTAGCTAGTTTAACAAAATGTCTTATTAGTGATTGGTTATACCAAGTTTATAATGCTTTGTAGTAAACTCAAGTTAACTAACCAGTTTATTTACAAATAATCAGATAAAATAAGAAACAATAGAGTTATCTGACCTGCATGTGTTTGAAGATGCTCCAATATAATTTTCCCAAATTGTAACAGAGATTGTATAGTTAGCTAATGTGAAGCAAAATTTAAGAAATAAAAATGTGAAACACAACCTGTTCATATTTTCTGCTAAAGTAAATACAAAATTAGATTTCTGAAATCACTTCCTGCAATATTTGCTTGCAAGAAGGATTCGAAAGTTGATAAATCAACAAATCTACTAAACTAATTTCTAAAGATAATTGAAACTAAACACCAAAACTTTAGCACCTAGGTAACACTGATAAATTATTTTCTAATCGAGCTTCCTTGCATCAACATAGAACTAAAAAATAATATTAATAATCAAAAATCGACAAATTAGTTATCATGATAACTGACAAAATAAACTGAAATTAGTTTTAACACTGAAAAGGAAATTTAAATTGAAAAGCTTTCACAGCATCGTATTAATGCTTATAACTATCACGAAGCTATTATATAACAATTTTTCAGCTGATTAAACTACTGCTACTGTCCATATGAATTGTATTAACAATAAGTCTCCCGGATATGACATCAGACATTTTCAACTCTTTTTCATGCACTTTACACTACTATTGAAACCATCTTGAAGTCTCGATAAATTTGCTGGGAAAATATTTTCATTGAAATTATTGTTTTACTACTTTATGAGATATTAGGTTAAGATGAGGTAACTACGTCAATTTGTTTACATAAGATGATCATCAGTACGTGTGGAACTACATCTAAACGTAAACTATTTGTATGTAAATTTTAACCTTACAATTTAGGGTAGTCTGAAAAAAAATTACTGAGTTTTCATATTTTATAGGATTTATATATTTAATTTAAATCTGAATTTTTGTTGGTAAGATGATTGTAAACGTAATATTCAAATATGTGGGTTGAATTATTTAAAAATATTCAGCAAAGTTATAGAAAATGTGAAATTTTCTGCTTAAAAAATTACCTGAAAAAATCTTGTCTTTAGAAGTTCAATAAAAGTTCAGCATTGAAAAAATGTTAAATGAGTAATTCCATGAAATTTATAAAGTACTTTTTAGGTATAAATTTACCAAATAAAAGCAAGTTACTACTTTTAAAGGTAAAAATCGTGCTATCATTGAAGCTTCATAACCAAAACTCATCAAAAATATCAACTTGCTTTGTTTCAAGACTTTTTTGCAACATATTTGCAAAAATAGTTTAAAAAAGCCATTCAAACATTCAATAAAACTTTCAAAAATTTCTGATAAATCACAAAATATTTTTAGATTATTTTATACACAATACGAAATTTTTAATCAAATAGAAATTTGGGTAATTTCCAAAAAGTTTTTTGCGTGTAGAAGGTATATTTATTTTGCAAAATGATAAAATTTTACAACTAAAAACGTTAGCTAAAATTTATGAGAAGTGATTTAGAATCAATCTTTAATTTGAGTTGTTTTGCTATCAACTACCTAAGATGTAATTTTCTTTAATTATCAAAAAAGTTTTTTTGGAGATTTTTATATAGAATATCTACTAATGTCTTTTAAAGAACTCAACTTAATGTAGAACCACATAACGATGAAATTCTGATAGAAAACAATTATCCTATTTTACCGGTTTAAACAAATATTAGAAATTATATCTTTTATCTCTAATAAAACTTTAATTAGTCAGAATTCGATCAACAATTAAATTATTTTGTTATCAAATCAATTCTGTACAACATAAACTTACGTCTTATTGAAAAATCTCAATTTATGCTAATTAAATTTAATTTATTAGTAATAAAATATATGTTATTATCTATTGAAAGTTAGTTTATATATAAATAATTATTGAATTAAGTTTTGTGCTTGAACATTTTTAAAAGTCCTGCTTGGTGGCGAAGCGGTTACTACACCTAGCTACAAGGTACATCTAGCTAGGAAGTACCGGGTTCGGCCCCAGGTGGAGACATATAAAACTCCTGAGAAAAACCATAAAAAACTCCTGAGAATGTGTGTTAGAGAGATGTGCTCTCTTTAGGCACCCTCCTTCGCATTTATATATATAAAATAAAAATAAAATAAAAGGTAAGTTTAAATCTAACTTTATGCAGAAGTTTTCGTATAAGCATCAAATATTCCTAAAAAAATTATTTTGTTCTGTGAATAGAAAGAATTTACTAAATTTTTGATTGTCACTTAACTACCGTAATACTCGTTGTTTTTAGACAAATTACGTTAAACTAAATAGTTTTAAAAGTTTTAACAAATTTTGAGTAATTTTTGATATAACGCACCAACTAGGAGCCAGCGTTGTTTAAATTTATATAATGAAAGAACTCTAATCTTTGTAAGTTTTTACTCAATAACAAGCTTTTATTCAGTTTTATTATATTCGATAATATTGCAATTAGTTACCCCGAAACCTTCTTTTGGTGCCACCACTAGATGGTGCTACGCATCAATTTGTATAAAGTATATCCCCTTAAAATAGTTTGAACTTACAACCTATATCTATGGTAACTGACTACAATTAATCTTCAAATTTATTTCAACATTTCGTATTCTATAACAAAATATTTCGAAATGACTTTACAATTCAAACATTTCTACATCTATTTCTACTTAAACCCCAACTTATAGTTAATTCTACAACTTTCCAGATAAAGTTAATTTTAGGTATGAATTTTTCAATTCAGACTTAAATAAAGATTCCTGACTAAAAGAAATTATTCAGTTTTTATTTGAATTTATATTATTCAGATTATTTAGTAAAAATTTCTATTTCGAAAAATAATAACCTAACTTAATTTACAACTTAAAATTTAAATTAAGATAAAACTTGTTTTTCATGTTTTCAATTTTTATCAAAGCTATTTAAAGCTTTTTCCTATGATGTAATACAAAACTTTATAAAAATCGACACTTTCTAATTCCAAGTTCAATAATTGCCTCATCAAGAACAACTATCGTGTAGTATAACTAAATTGTCTTGTCAGCTGCTTTATTCAATTAAAAGGACAAACTCGCATCCTTATTAATAGAAATGAAAAATTGGCATTTATTGAAACGATGTTTTAGACTAAGTTGAAGAAAGTTTCTTCTTGTTATTGTTATTGTTGTTGGTGAAACAATAAATGGAATATTTTCTAAAGTAAGAAAAGTAGTCAATACTATTTTTGGCTATTTATAACTCATTCATTCTGAATTGTTAAATTGGTTAAAATCAAAGCTTAACTTTTTTCGAGGGCCTCTATAATCATGTGTTGACTTCTTTTGATATAATTTTCCTCCGTAATTATTCAGCAATCAATATTTTCATCCAATTTGTGTCAACTCTAAATGTCTTCAATTTCCTTTATTATTAGTTTCTTTTCCTGCACTAAAATTACTTTAAAAGTTTTAATATTGAAATAAATAAAGTTGAAAAAATAAAGTAGTGAAACTAATCTTCACAAAGAGCAATTTTTTTTACAAAAACAAAATTTTCGTTGTCTGGGAGTTTCTTTAAGGCTCATACATTCCACTGCAAAGAGAATTCATTGGTTTAAACGCTAACGTTTGGCTTCAAGAGACAATAAATATGACAATAAGGTCCGTTAACTAAAAACATTTCTTGAAAAAATATTATTTTTTGCTCAGTAAAACTGGCTTTCCTCTCATTTCATTGTTAATTTTGAAAATTCTTAGCATCGTGGTTTGCGTTTAATACGATCGAGTGCGAGCTAAACAAAAAGAAGAATAAAGATGAGGATAAATTCAATCTTAGAAACGACAAATGCTTTAGTTTTTTCTTCATTTCATTGAACACAGGAGTTATGTTTTTGTTCGTTATGTGACTTTTCTTATGACCTTATACTAGTAATTGTCTTCATTTTTGAAAGCCATTATTTTGCCCCTATTACTTTCAGCTCTCTAACTTTCTCTTTTATTCTTTTTTTGCTCTTCAATTTGTTTTTAATTTATACAGTTGCTTAGAAACCTTCATATCGTTTTCTCTAATAATAGCTAAGTCACCTAACTTTGTAGTAAATTTTTTAACTGAAAATAAAACATCTAGAAGCTGCTTTACAGTTTGATTGATGCTTAACGTATCAATTTGTTTGTTTTTATATTATATAAATTACTTATAAAAATATGATCTAATTTTCCAGTTTGAATTTTAAAACACTTTGAGCAACTTGTGTTATTGGTTCTTAGATAATTATTAGATCCCTTTTTATCATATAAATTCGGCAACACTTTGTAGCACAATTTTAATTATATTAATTTTGATAAACACAACAATATTTTTTTGCACCTGCCTAATGAATTAAATCAACAATAAAAATATAGAGCACAGTGTTGAAAAATAAGCTGTTAAAACTTGCTTTACAATGTACCATCAAGAGATACTTTTGATATTTTTTGTAGGTTCTCGAACATTTTTGGTTACAACTACTTGTACCAGAATGTTGATATAAGGCTTGTAATCATTCGAGTACTTTTAAAGTTTGATGTTATTGCTGTACATGATTGCAATTGTACATCGCGTTATTGTTAACATCATTGAAAAGTCATTGCCTTCCGAAAAGCTAGCAACTGAATGTATGTTTGCTAGATAAGGTCTAATTGAAAATGACGTAATTTTTATGATTTTTTTAGCGAGCCACAAAAACGTAAGCGACCCTGTCACTAAATGGAAGCTGAGATCGCATTTAGTCGATAAACGGGTAGATAGATTTTTAATTTTACTGCATAGACAGATGGTATAAAACGAACAAAAGTTACTTTGAAGACAATTTTTGTAACAAATTGAAATTTGTAGCTAACTGAAGTAACAAATTAGTAGCTATTTGCTCTTTGAGAAAAAGTTTCTAATAAATAAATATTTGATCAGAAATTGTGCCTTATGAGGCTTTAGGCAGTGCGCTAAAGTTTGTTCAAGTGAATGACTGTTTCCATCTCCTAACTACCTTCATGGTACCACTTTTTAAACATCTGTTTTTAAACAAAGCAGAGTTTTTGGTACTTGCTAGCCGCTTTTTTGTCTTGCACTCTCTTTAACTCTTCTAACCTAAGTTTTATATCGGACATGACGTCACCATTATCAAATATTCCATTAACTGTTTTATTTTTCACTATCGTTAGTTGACATCCTTTTTCAACCTTTCTCCTGTCCGTAGTTAAAACTTCTTATCGTTTTCACTTCTTTAACAAAATTTTATCTAAAAATCACTTTTATTAACTATCGATGTTATGCTGTCAATATAGACAGTTTCTACATTATTTTGTCCTATACCACTAAGCACCGTTGTATCACGTGACTTCATTGAATTTCCAACTAGTTTTCAAAGAGTTAATGATAGTTGCTTGATTATTTTACAATTTCAACATTTTTAAAATTACTTTTAGCAAATATTTTTTAATTGTTATTTTCCAGACCAATAACTTCACTTTTTCTTTTTATAAATTTCTACTTTAAGATCAGTTTTGTAAAATGTACATTATCTTCACTGTTTTAATTAAATGAATTGTAAAAAGGCTTTACTTAAACGCTCGTCCTTTAAAATTATTGAAAATTATTACTTTGATTTTTTTATCGACTGCAAGAAAATGCAAATTGATTTTATTCAGACTTATGAAATAATTTGTACAAATTTTTAATTATATTTTTTACTGTTTATTTTGTAGAAGTCCTATTTTAAACTTATTAAATGTTTTGTTTTTCAATCTTAACAATGTAAATTGTTTAAAAAATTTTTTAATAAATATTTTCTGTGAGTAAATAAAATTTTTATTTTACGTAAGCTTATAATATTTTGAACATAAAAATATCTAATAATTTTTCATGTAATTTATTATTGATGAGATTTTTACAATTTTTGAAGACTTGGGATATTTATTATTTGTTTCATGATGATTTGAAGTCAACAAAAGAGTGATTAAAATTATTCAATTCAGTCTAGCCATAAAAAAAAATATTTTTTGTTATTGTTTTATTTATAAACAATTTAAACTTTTCATCTGGTTTTCGGGAATAGTTATTGATTACCAGAAAAATATTTTTGAGCAAAAAGATAAATGTGAGTTGAACTAGAAGCAAATCAGCAAATTGTTTTTAATTAATGTGTTGTTATTTTGAATGTAAGACCGTTAACTATTTTTGCGGTGTAAGATTTGTTTTCAACTTTGACTTTATCTACTTTTAACAGTATTTTCGTTGAAACTTTTCAAAGTATATTAGATAATACAGATAATTGTTTCTTGGTTAAAACCTCATTGTAGCTATTGTTATCTGGTTTGTATCATTTAACTAATCATTTCATTTTGAACATCAATTCAATCAATAAGACTTGAGTGGATCACACAAAGTTGAACAAGTCTCAAATCACTGTTTTACAAACCAAATAATGTATTAAAAATATCTTTAAGCTTAAGTTTGGTCCTATTTAGTTTCATAAAATTGTTTTTAAAGTCTTAAAAAGTAAGCTTTTGTTAATTATAGCCAGCTTAAGGCTGCGTTTTGCAATACTTGATTTTTGTATTTTTTAGCAAATGATATAGCTTGCATTAATACTTCTCTTTTAACTTATTATAGTTATTACTGAGGACTGTTAAAAATGAATGTAGATAATTACATACAAAGCTGCTTGCTGTTTTATATGAAATCTAGTGTTAAACCAAATGAAGATTATTCAGATTATTAAAGTAATCATTTTGTCGTTTTGTTTGCTTAGAGCATTGTTTAATAATTATTTGAAGCAAATAAAAGTTTTTACAAGTTATTCACAAACGTTATAGATCGCACGTAATTTTATTTCTTTAAATTCAATTACCACTAAAATACCTTTTTTTCTCAAAATTAAAATCTTCTCACATATGGGTTCCTTCTATTATTTACCACAATGCTTTGTTTTATTGATTTAGCTTTTGGTTAAAAATTTCAAAATATTCAGAGTCTAAATCGATATATTAACTACTTGGACTGTGAACAGATATTTGTAAAGATACTATGACCATACTCTAAGAGATATATCGCATTAAAAAATCGTATAATGATTTTAAGACTAATATAGTAATGAAATTATTGAGCAATTGTTTTAATTTATTATATTTCAATTCTTTGAACTTAAAAGATTGAAATTTTGGATAATTAATATTGACATATTGTTAGAAATGATGCTATTTACTTAACCTTTGGTATGTAACTTTAAAAAGCACGTTTTAGATCTAAAATTATCTTTTTGTATTTGCTTTGTTAATTTTTAATTTCCACTGATGAACCAGCCATGTTTTTGAAGAAATGTTTGATGGAATAATTTCATCCTCTTTGAAAAACTAGTTTAAGAAGTAATTTTCAAAAAGAAATTTTTAGTAACCTTTTTAATATAAGTATAGCCAGCAGAATTATTTGAAATGAAAATCAAACTTTAATTTCATGAATTTATTTACTTTATACGTGACTCGCTGTTACGTGTAGCTTAGTGAAAAATTAAAAAATAAAACGATTATTGAATTTAATTTGAGCATTTGGTTGAGGCAAATATTTAACTTAGAGACCTTATAGTCTCTAAAACTATTTTATAGTCGCATGAATTGATCTGTGCTTAGGTAATAAAATAAATTTAAACAAAATTGTTTACTGTGCTAATGTGAAAATGCTAATTATTGAAATCATCGGTTAAAGTTGCCTAAATAATATAAAAAATTAAAATTAAAAAAATATGGTTTTTACAATTTTAATATTTGGTCTACCAGAATATTTAATTTAAATAAAAATTGAAGAAGGTTTTCGTTAATTTAGTGCTTTTCTGACATAAGCTCGCCTGCAAAGTTGACTCAATTTAGAATAGTCAACAGATTCTTATCAAACCTTTTAGTATGTTTGCATCTTGTCAAGTTTCGTCATCATATTCCATAAATAAAGTATGATGTGAATAGTAAAAGTCGTTTTAGGTTATAATTTTTTGGGAGAAAAAATTTAACGGTGAATTTTTTAGTTATTTAAAAATGTTTTTTACTGTTATTAACTCTTTAATTATCAATTTTACAGTTAATGACAAATGATAAAAATGAAAAAGTTAAAACGAAAAACCAGATTTTAAAGTATGTGTTCATTTAGTTTCTATCTTCAATCAAGCTTTTGTAAAACTAAAACAGTTAAGTTTAACAGATAGCAGAACCAGAATAAGATACCAAGTCATCAAAAAATCAGATACTATCTCATTTAAAAAACATTTTGTAAGCAACCTAAAACTCTTTTATCTGCTTTTTGACGCTTGTAGCACATCAAGTAATGGTTAATGCCTATATTGATGACAAGAAGACAATTTTCAAGATATGTAAAAGCGAACACTTAGTAGTAACGATATTTTTTGATTGCCTTGTCAAAATACAGGCAGTTGTTAAGGAGAATGAAGATTTTCTGAAAAGGTTTTTTGCGTTTTACATTCTTAGATTGTTTCAAGAAGCTTAAATGACTCATTATTCGTATTGATTACTCTTCTATTAGCTCAATGATAAATTAACATTGTATTTTGGCAGCTGCTTGTAAATCTTTTTTCAAAACTGTTTATCAAAGTTTATTTTTAAATACTTGCTGATTGCAATCATCTACTCCAGATATGTAAATGTTTTTGATTTAATTGGCTAATGGGTAATACATATGATACTACTCAACCCTTCGAACAACTTTATTTAATCCTTATTTGGTGTTTTCATTCATTATGATTTTTAAAATTAAACTAAGTGTTTATTTGTGGATAAGGAAACATACGACAAATAGACAATGAAAATAATAACTAAAAAATTAAATTTAAAAAAAAAATTTTGTAATTAAATTGTTTTTCTAAAAGGTATTACGGTTTTGTTGATGAAAAAATCAAGTATTCACTTCTTTAGAAAATAGTTCAATAATTGGATGATTTTTATCAGATCAAAGCTCTAAATTTAGCAAGTTAAACACCTTTTACACAAAAATAATCCTATTTTTAAACTGAACAAAGTTGGATTACGAAATCTTTGTGCTTAAAGTTAAAATAATTAAACTTCTTTGAAAACAAGCTTTATGTTAGTAGTTCAAACTTTCTATAAAATTTGAATTTTTCATTAAACAGTTTGACATTTCGTTTAATTCAACCTTATTTAAGGTTATCTTCCTTCTGCTTATCAGAATGATTCATTAATTGCTTTTGTGGCTTATATTGTCAAAGTTATTTCCTTAAAAACCATTTGACAAAAATGTATCAACGATATATTTCAATTATCTAAATTAAAAACAGGTTTGGCACATTTTCAATTTTATTTGAGAGTTTCAACAGACTTTTGCAGATTCTGTTATAAGAATATTATACATTTTTAAATGGAATGTCGTAACATCTCATTTTTATACTTTTAATCTATCTGAAAAGTGATAGTATTCATGTGATTTACTTTACTTAAGAAATATGAATGAGAAAATGTTACAGACCTCTTGGTGGTAGTTACTTATTTCAAACATGAAACAAACAAAACTGCTGACAACTTTAGATATTTTTTTCCACTTGTTTTTTAATTTTTTTTTAAGAAACTGTTTTTTTTGTTTACTCTCAATAAACAAGGCATTTGATAATTTATCTTTAATGTTGTGAAATTATTTGCTAATAACATTTTTAAAGCAGATTATCGCTCTTTCTATTTTTAATTAAATTTGGTTAAAGCTATTTTTTCAATACTTTTGTAAATAAGTTGATGTCATAAAAATTGTATTTGTAAATTTTAATGACATTTTATTAGTTTTTATTTGAAGTATTTCTTATCAAATTTAATGTTGTTTACTGAGGCTGATATAAACCTAACTTCAATTTAAATCAATCTGATTTTTATCTAATAATTTTTTACTTTACAATAAATGAATAATAGTTATAAAATAATTACTGAGCTTTCGAAGGTATCTCGATTGTATTTTTATTTTAATAATAATATTCTAAAATCGAAATATCTCTTAAAGCTGTTGATATCTAAATATTTTTCTTAATCACTAACACTATTGCAAATAATATTTAAAAGTTTAGCTCT
Organism: Pegea sp. RAD2-039; assembly: GCA_034620365.1. Taxonomy (NCBI): domain Eukaryota; kingdom Metazoa; phylum Chordata; class Thaliacea; order Salpida; family Salpidae; genus Pegea; species Pegea sp. RAD2-039. The sequence goes on from JAQGEQ010000192.1 coordinate 3,986,919, forward strand.
AGACAAATACTTTTTTCATTTACAGAAATTTAAGTCTGATTTCAAGTATTTAACCAACATGCAAATAAGAAAGATATTTGCCTATTTTATTGTGATAGTTTTTACGAAATTAAACTGAACTTTTCTTACTCTTGTAGCTTGTTTTCTATCAAAACAACATCATACTTCAACTAATAATTGTTTGTTTCTTCTTGCTTCATCTCTTTGCTATTTTTTGTTTCGTTTTGATTGTCCTCAAAATACATTTGTTGAAAAATCTTTTATTTCTTTCAATATTTGATTTACTTTATTTTCCATAAATTGCTTGCATCATTGTTAGCTCCTGACAGAGAAAAAGGAAATGGAAATCTGAGTTCAATTTTGGTAAACACTAAACTTTTAACAGTAATAAACGATCATTGAAATTGTAGCAAGTGGTTTAAATACGCCCAAATTTATCAATGTCTGCTACTGTGATGATTGTTAAACAATAAATTTTAGTTTGGATGTTTTAAAATCTAAAGTTTTCATTGTGCTTCGAGTAGTTAAATCAACACATCTTTTTGAAACATGCATAATATTGCTACTTACTATAAAGCAGCTAATTTGTAGCGTCATATAAATTAGTTGTCTTTACTTCCTTTTGGCCCTTACATATTTTCACTACACTACAATAAGGCTCGACTGAAAGAATTTACAGTTTATTTATTATTGTAAGCTACTAATAAAGTTATTTCATCTTCAGAAAACTGAGTATTGTTATTTTTAATGTAATAGGTGCAGTTTGTTACAAAAAGTTCACTAAGTTGTTTTTTGAAGAAATAGACTAAATTTGTCCGTTGTAATTGTTTAGTTATTATTTTAGTTACTTATTTTCTCATCAGTTTTAGAAGAAATATAAAAGTTATTATCACTATGGAAAGTTTTTTTCATTATTCACTGTTCATTACTATTCATTATGAACCTAAAGAGATTTTAGCTTATATAGTTTGCTAGTTAACCTGAATTTTATAAAAAATGATGTTTTTACAAACATATTTGGAATGTAAATATAAATTTATCATCAGCTAAGCGACAATGATGCTTCGATTTATATTGACAAATATAATGCCGAACTCATTTTCCAACTACTTTTTGCTTTGATTAACCCTTATAGTTTGAAAGTTATCAGCTAGAAATGTGATGAAAAGGAAGTGATGCAAACGGGTTAATGTGTGATTTATAGATGTATTTCTTTAAGTTTTATTGTTATTGTCACAATAATCAATAATAAATTATCAATCGTTGATAAAACAAAAGTTAAATAAAGAATTAGATTGTGATTTTTATCTGACTAACTTGAGTCTTTAATTATTAATAAAAGTAGTTAGGGGTTTATTGCAGCACAGAAATGAAACTTAGTAATTGATCTTTTTGCTGAACAAGTAATCTATTTGATTTAAACATTAGCTTATAATTGACAGTCGAATAAACAAACGAAAAATAAATATAAAAATTGCTTGTTAAAGAGAATTACTCTGAACTTTATGAGATTTGACATACTTAAATAAAGTTTTTCTCGATATTTTGTGATCTTTCGAACAAAGTGATTAAACAAATTTTGTAATTATTTCTTTGCTTTTTGGACTTACTTGCTCACGTACTCAATAGAACAGCATGTCAGCAAAATTTTGTTTTGATTATTCTTACCTGATTGCTATGATTTTGTTTAATATTTGATTAAAAAAACTAATTTTGTTTTTGAAGCAAGTATTTGCTAAATAAGTCTAAATTTGTAACGTTGACTTTGAGTTGCTAGAATTTATAGATATGATAAAGAAAAAAAAACTTTTTAATACTTGTGAAAAGTTAAAGGTCTTTAGAATCTGTAAGGTTTTTTCTACAGATAAAACAGAAAATTTGTTTAAATTGTTTATAATAATTTGATAAGTTAACCAAAGTATTTATTTTTGTCTATTTAGTTAAGAAAGTGAAAGCTATTTGTTTATACTAAAAACTGTTTGTTGACAATAGTTACGTTTGAGTTATTTTATTACTTATTCTTTTTTATATCAGGAAAGTTTTCTTCTTTTTCTTATTCTTAATTTTTCTGAAATTTTGTCACAACTTCCACTATTACATTTAATTATCTTGGCTCAAATGATAAACTGACCACAGTTAATAAAATGATTGTTGGCTTTTTAACAAAGTTCCTGTTTTCAATACATCAGTTGTTTTAGCTTATTACTTTTGATTTAACTTGCTGCCAAAATTTTTCTGTTTTGTCAGCCGTTATTTGTTTTTTTTTATTTTACAGAAGTGAACAATAAAAATATGATTTCATTACAGGATGTACATTTTATTATCTTAATAAAAAATAATTTTCAGTTTTTACTAACTGTAGAATCAGCTTTTTAATTAATTAAGAATAAGGAATAAATTATTCTGTTAATGTTTATTTAATTATTGTAAATCAAAATCGTTTTCACATATTAATAATTAAACTAAATTATCATTCACAGTCAGAATTTTTCAAACTTTTTGTTCAACACGTTAATACAAAAAAATGTGTTTTTTATTATAAATTTATAGCTTTATGCACAGCTACAAACAATTGATAAATAGTTTTATTATCGCAAAACTAACTTAGTGTTTATTTATAAGGTTAGTCAAAAAGAATTGATTTAGCCAATTAGTATTTCACTATTTCCTTTAAATTATTAACAAACTTGACTATCACCTTGTCTCATGAAAGAAAGGGCGAGCTTCAAACAGCTGATCTCATGAAAAAAACTTAATGTTGGATTACAAAATATAGAGAGGCAAATCTCTAGTTAATAATAATATTTGATAATTTTCAAATCTTTTTAATTGCTCAAGCTGAATGCTGAAATATTACCGTGTGGTCTGATCCTCGTTGCGTCATCTTCCATAATTTAATTTGAAGCTTAATTAGGACTAACGGTGTTGATATGCTTTGATAGAGATGTAGCATTGAGCTTAAGTTCAAACAAACTTCATCTATGAAAGGCTTTAAAGGAACAACATCAGAGTACATTTATAAAAAAATTAGTTTTGTTTGTTAATTGTCAAGAGACTTGCTCTTTTGATTATCTTGTTTGTTGGAAGAAAATTTATCGTTTTAGTCCACCAACAAATAATTCAATAATCAAGTGATTGAATTACATTATATTTAAATGACTGTTGCTTTTTAATTAGCATTTTTTTCTTACTGATTATTTTTTTAATTTTCAATACAAGTTGATATAAAAAAACATTTTGTAGACTTACGAAACTTGAAAACAAATTACGATTGAATTTGTTTTTGCTGACAGCTTATTTAAATCAATAAGCTCGAAATTAACTTTGTAAAGGTCACACATTACTATAAAACATCTTCAAAATAAGTTATTAGAATTGTAAATAATAATTGTAATAAAAATCATCAGTTTTCAGCGTTTCAAAATGATGAAAACTGTAAAAATTTCATCTGTTGCGGTACTATTTCATTTTTGATTATTTCATAAGCTATCTAGAAGTTAGTAGCATTTATGTTTATTTATCAAAGAATCCTTTTTCACATAGATTTTATTTAAAAAATATTTTAATAAACTGTTTTATTAAATCATTTGTTGATTTCAAAAGATTGAGTGTTTATAGCAATATACATTTTCCTTACTACCTGTAAAGTTTTAACCGACACTTTGACTTTTATGGGCTTTTTATAAAAACTGAATGATAAAAACGTTTAATCTATACTTAAACTTTTAATACATTTTTTTAAATTTATTATTTTATTTCTTCTAATAACTTTGCTGAAGCTGGAATAATTGAGCTAAATTTTGTTTTCGTATGAATCTTTTTATAATTTTGAATATTTTTGTTTCAGAAAAATTATTTTTTATATTAAATGTTTGAATATGAGATTTAAGAAATTAGCTTTAGTTGTAGCTTTAAATTTATTCAAAAGTCAAAATACTTTTGAAAAATCGAAGAAAAACTGTATAGGAGCTTTTTAAAAACAGTTTTGGGACAAATAATAAAAAAGAAATCATTTATTTGTATTCTTTTCACTATTGAGGTTTTCATAGTAGCATATAAAACTTACTCTTTCAAAACTCACGCACAAATACTTTCGATATTTTGTTTTATATTACCATATTTAGAATTTTAACTTCAAGGCAATCATAAAACTTAAATCATATTATCCGGAAATAGCAAATTTTCACTGGCCATGTATTAAGCTTAATCATTACAACTAAGTAGTCATTACATATGATTAGAACTTTGTTTATTTATTAGATGTTAACCGATTTTAATAAGAGAAAACATCAAATGATGTATTTTATTACAGCTTTACTTGACTCATTTAAATCATTTAATATTGCGAAACTCAAGGCTGCAGTTGAAATAATTTACAATTTTCTTCTTGCTTATAGATTTTATTTACTTTTAGTGAAAAGCGATTGTCTTGTTTTAATACCATAGATCCGTGTTGAGATATTTCGAATTTCTATACGGATTTCATGGTAATAAAATAGACTTTAAGAAACAATTTAAACGAAATTTAGAACTAATCAAGCAGCTACAACTGAAATTTAACTTATTTAGTTGACATTAGCGGGATAAACTGTTTGAAGTTACATACAATTTAGCGGATGTACACGATGCTAAACTGAAACTTTATCGGAATCTTTTATTGGTTTAGTTACTGACTAACTGTTTTACTTAAGACTACTTTTATTTGGCAACCTTCCATTAAAAACCTTCAACTTTTGATACATAATTTCGAGAAATTTAATTAATTTTACGTCATCAGCAATTCACAAAATTTTCATTGTGGACTTCAAGCAGAGGTGCTTAGCTGCCAGCAAAGTGTTTTTTTTAACTTCTTTTTTCATTGCTCAATGAAGCAAACGTTTGCAAAGTGACACTCTACAAGAAGTAGCAAAAAGCCGATATTTTCACATTTTACTTTCCTTTGAGGAATCCCTTTGAGCTTTTTTACCAAATACGAGCCAAAGCCGTTAAGTTTTTATTTTCTTTCTGTTTCGAAACCCATAGACGGTTTTGTGCTTTCTATCGATTTTTGCATCGTATGAGCTTTCTGAAGCTTTAAACGGCCAGCTTTTTGTCGTATTTAACATACGAAAATTTTTTAGATTTTCTGGGTAAGAACGAAACAAAGAAGTAAAGCGTAGATAAAAGTTGAAACAATACGACCAGAAAATAAAACAGATGTTTGCCCAACGTATCTTTGATTGTTTCACCAAGAAGTAGATTAATTTTTATACAAATTCTAGAATGGTTGTCGCGAACAAATTGATTGAAATTTAGTTATGGTTTGTAAACTGATTTAGTTTAAGTTGTTCTTAAAATTGAATTTTAGATTTATGGAAAGTGATAAATGCTTTTTAAAGATAAATTTGTTTGTTTTAGTTTTTTGATTTTTTCCTCTAAATTTTAGTTTGAAGTCCATCATTTTTATATGAAGTCACTTTTCAGTAAATTCATTTGGAAATGTTTGAGTTGAATAATTCAGGTATAAATAAAAACTCGCGCGTTTTCTTTTCTAAATAAAAACAAAAATTTTTATTCAATCAAATATTTTTATTTAAAACAATCCTCTCTTCAATATTTTGTGATAAACGCACATTTCAGACCAGAAAAACTTGTTAAGAAAATAGAAAAATTGGGCTTTTAAGCGTTTAAAATATCTATTTATTTTTTATGAACACCCAATATATATAAATAAACATATTTTATTCATCTCATCAATCCCTGTTTCCTGTATTCACTCGATTGCTGACTTATCAACAGTTTAAAAAGTTAGCTTAAAATTAAATATCATGCCAATCTAAAACCCCTGAGCCAGATATCGAAAAATCTTTTTTCATACGCAGCTGTTCAGTACCATCTAATGTATTATGTGAGTATATGCATGTATGTATGTGTAATTATTTGTTAATTCGTGCTTTTATTTGATCTTTTACCCTTAATATTCATTTTTTCCCACGGCCTGACTTCTTATCAGCCTTGCATTAAACAATCTAATTTTCAGACTAATTTCTATTTAAAAGCTTCATCAATAGATCATACAATTTTATTTTATTATTTTTAATAATTCAAACTATTTCCATATCTATTTAATATCTAGTAACAGGTTGCCAAAAAGATATAAGAACGTCAAGCAACATTTTTGTTGATATCCTAACTTTTTATCGTCGCTAGCGTTTAGCTGATGCGTCACTGGCTTTGTTTTACTTAGTTTGTTCATAGGCCAAATATTGAAGAAATGTAAACATTATACTGCTCAAAATTTCCTCACATCTCATCCAAGCAAACATTAAAATGTGGAAATTGTGTAACCTACATGTTAAGTTGCTATTTGAGGAAATTTACATGCTGTAAGCAGTTACCTTCATCCGCTGATAATCGCTAGCAAAACTGTGTTCAAGAATATCTTTTACTTATAAAATTCAAAAAACGTTGGTCTTTTGATAAACCGTTATTGATAAGTTGGTGGTTTTGAGGATGTAATTGAAATGTTTGTTTTATTTATTGTATTTTTTATCAAGTAAAATCCATCTTAAACAAAGTATTGTTTTATCAAATGCTAATTAACTGAACTTATAATTAAAAATAAAATACAAAAGTTCAAAATCAAGTTTAAAGACTTGTATTAAATATCATTTCCAGCACTGTTGTTACATTTCTTTGACATCACAACAATTCAAACTGAGTCCTTCAAGTTAAAACACTTTTAAATGTTCACAACAAATATTGCAATTTCTATCAATTCACTCCAATTTATCTGAGCAATTCGATAAGAACTTTGTTCCGCAACTAATTTTGTGATAAACTACAGATCGATGTTGAGGAAGATGCTCTTGTCATCATTAGTATGCTTTTCAATTATTCCTTTCACTTCATTTACACTTTCACTGTTTTTGTCAAGTCTAATGCTTGATCCTGTCAGTTCATTCTTGCATACAGAGTCGCTTATGTGACATTACAAGCGCATAATTGTCTTAACATCTGCAAGAGTTTCAAAATGCTGTTTTGGCACAAAAGAGTCTACTTGCTTGCCTATCTTTTTAGTCACAGTAGCGATAAAACTTATCTTTTACTTCAAGTACTTTTCGTATTGCTGATTGTCTTTAAACCCCTCCCTAGCTGATTGCATATTTAGAGCATTAAGTTGCCTCTTCTAAATGGCCATTTTTGGCAGTCAAAAAAGTGAATAGTTTTGATGCAAGCTGGTTTGCTTTCAGCTTTTAGTTTAATTTGTTATTTGTAGTTATTTACCGACCTTTAATTCAAGAACGATAATGTGACATAATCACGTGTGCACTGTTTTTATTTCTATGCTTCTATACTTAGAAGGAGCTGCTGCAACTCATAAAGATAATAACGCCAATATCAGACGTATATCAAGCTTTTTAAGAAACAAACAGCTGCACAGGTCTTTGATAAAAAATTAGAAATCAACAAGAAGGCTGAAGATAAGACCCTTTGACCATCACCAAATAATTGTTTTATAAATCATTTCGCTCTTTCAAATAGCTTCATATCTAACAGCTCTGTTTCATGCACTTTTATGGCGCCCTTTTACTTTGATTTTCTTGAATTTATTTGGCTATTTTTAGCTATAAATAGCTTCTATGATTGATTATTTCTAGCCATTAGTTGCTGGTTGGTCTTTGTTTGTACTTGTAATAGGTGTCAAGGGAAATAAAAAGTTAATATGAAACCATAAAAAAGAAATTAAAAAAGTTGCCAGTTTTTCTGATGCTTAATAGTACGAATATAATTTAAGTTTTAAGAATAAATTGACTTTTACTTTTAAGCAGTTTATTTGATCATATTAAACAAAACTTTAATCTTTTTGATAAAGTTGTGGATCTGAGTATCCATTTATTTGCCCTTTCATTGAGGCATGACCCAAATTTAGCTACTTAGTACCTTATATGTCGGAATTAAAAATTAATCGAAATAATTTCATCGAAAAAAATTGAAATTTTATAGACTATTTAAGAAAAATAAATTCAAACGTTTTATATTCAATTTTGAGTTTATTTTTAACTAAATGATTTGAAGCTAACTATGTTTATTAATTTACATATATCTCTTGCTAGAAGTCCTGTAACAGTTTGTTTTTGATCTGTTGTTGTTAATTCAGTTTCGCCCAATTACATTTTTGTCTCATATTTAGTTTGTCTTCAAAGTAAAATTTAATTCAAAAATTTGCAAAGCTTTGAAACCACAAACAATTTATCTCATATTCTCACACTTTTATTACCTTTGACAGCGCAAAAACTCTTGGAAGTATTAAAAGTCGTCATTACAAGTAGTTCAACTGAGACGCAGTGACTTAACACTTTGCTATTAGAAATCTTTCTATGCATGCATCGTCCAAAAGTCCTTCACTAACTGGTCAGCTGTCAGTTTCACCTCACCGCTGACGTCAAGAGTCATTTTTGACGTCAAAAATAAAAAATGCAAATAAAGAGTAAAAAGACGGCTACTCTTACCGCAGTACAGCCCAGCGTGGTAGCATCTAGCAAGCACGTGTGAATATACGTTACCGTTACTTAGTAATTGACTTTTTATTAAACTAAAATTGAGATCTTAGGCGTCTAGTATTCAACCCGTCTCTGTTGGTGGAAATTTGAATCTTTTTTGCTTGTTCTGATTTCTCTGTTATCAAGGGAAATTTCTCTTCCAAAGGGAATGAGATTTCCACGAGTCGCTCTGAATTATTCTATCTTATTAGCAAATTTTGAAAATTGTTTTATAAAAAGTTAAAATTTTCTTTGTTTAAATTTGTGCTTATTGCGATTTTCAGAAAGAAAGTTTTTTTTTGAATTATTTTTAATCTTTATTTAATCAATAGATTGACAAATTTGTTGTGTAACAACGTCTCTTACATTTTTATTCAGTTTTATGTGGACTGTAAGTGACATGATCTTTTATATTTATAAAAACTATTTCCATTTGATAGAGTTTGTAGCAAATAAAAGTATTTATAAATCAATCTATCCAATCAACTTATCACCATTTTATACGATACTTCTATTTGCACCCACTAAAATCTGTAGTCAGTAGTAAAGATGAACATCACCATTATCCTGAATAACTCATCATAGTAACTATCCATAATTTTTCTGCATTTTAATCGATTTTTTTTATTTGCGTGCCGAAATTTTTACTCACCAAACTGTAAAGAAATCAAAGATAAAGTTTTCAACAGTGCTTCAGAAATCTCGTTCATTCATTCAATCTCTCTCCTCCTGCTCCTCAGGACCCGTTCACCATTAACCACTTTTTTGCCTTGTGTTTTTATTTATTTTTTTCTCCACTGTCGATTAGAACTGAAATCGAGAGAGAGAAAAAACGAACGAAAAAGAACCGAGATTTATGCTAAGCCAAAGAAAAGCGGAAATTATTACTATCTAGATAGAATGTGTGATTAACTCGAACTTTTTTTATCGTTTTGTTCAGTGATGTTTATTATAAAAAAAAAACTGTTGATGAATTCCTTGTCATTAAAGCTTTTCTAGTTTTCAACTTTCCTCAATTTTTTTATCTATTGTAAATCATTAAAATTGTAGATAACTTTCTCGATCATACGGTTATTTACTGGAGAGTTTTTAGCTACTTTAAGTCGTCATCTATAAAAACTGTTGAAATTTTGTCGTTTTTTTTTAGATAATTTTTCTTATGGAATAGATTTTTTTGCTGGTTGATTGATATTGCTATTTGTTATTGGTTCCCCTTTTTTTCAATACCATTTTTTTCTTATAAATATTAGTGATAATATTTTAAAGAAAAAAACCTTCATTAAAAGTTATTTTAATTGATCTTTTAGAATCAGGGTTTTCTTGTGAGCTTTGGGTCAATAGGTACAACGTTTCAGATGAGGTAGTTACTAATTTTAATTCTAGAAAGCAATTAGTGAATATTGTACTTTAAGTTGCTTCCACTAAATCAATCACTAATTAACTAGTTGTACTTGTAAGTTAACTCAATCTTTATTTGTAAATAGCAAGAAATATATTTTACTTTTGCTGAAATTTACTTAATTGTTAAAGTAACAAATAACTTATCTTTTCTATAATCTAGTTATCATTTGATGAGATGCTTATAATAATCAAAAAGTGTGATGCAATCCATTACAACGTCTTAGTACAATACCAGCATAAAGCGTTTTTTCTTCCTTTTATTTTTTACTTTGAGTTTTTTGTATACTTATCTTGTGTTGTAAGTCTAAAAAGAATAATTGCGACAACAGCATCGTATTTCAGAAAAAGTAATGAAGAAACAGACTAAGCTTATACAGAATTGTATTGCATTTAAAAATATTTTCATTTTTTAAAATACTGAAGTTTTTAAAAACTTTCCATCATTTAACTTATAGAGGATTTAATTGTAAGAAATTCAAAAAGTTTTGAACATCATGACTCTAATATCTTAGATCTTAATCAACAAGATGGTAAAGAAAAATTATTTTTTTTGAATAACAAAATCTACAAACTGATATTTCACTTGAAGAAAATTAAATTTTATGTTTACCGCTGGTTTTTCTCCGTTTTGTCGTGAATAATTAACGTACGGACTTCTTCATGTGACGTCATTTCGTTTGATTCCAATAACTTTTTCCCATCTTTCTCTTCAGCTACTTCATTTGTGTAAGCTCATGCTTCAATCTTTTTTAAATGGATCGATTTCAACCATAGAAGAACATTTTCCCAAATTGTTCGATTCCATCTAGTTTGTCTGTCTGTCGTTCTGTCTGTCTGTTTCCGTTAATAGTTTCTTTGTTTTTTTCTCAATATCAAGTATTGAATTTAAATATCGACAAATTTTCGAGGCAGAATATAGTCCGACGAAAATATTTTACTTGCAAAGTAGAATTTAACAGTAGTTAACCAACTTGCAAATGTTGCTAAATAAGCAAAAAACTCACTTAAATTGCTTTAATACTTTTGAAATGATATTTCATACAATATTTCATACTTTTTCAATTATTGAAACTTAATTCTGGGACTTTTTTCATAGTGGCCATTTTCTCCAGCTTAGCATGCATTTGTATTTTGATAAAAATTAACGAATTGAAAATTACTGACTAGATGATAATGATAGGATCTGTAAATAAATGTTAATCTAAGTATCTTTTAACAACTTGTTTAGATTAAGATAACTAAGATCGGCATCGAAACTTATTTAAATCAATAAAAATAACTTGTATAGGCCGTTGGTAAGTTTAGTTTTACTTAAAAAAAACTTTATATATGCATTTAGTCTGTGGTTTGTTCCCCAACTGTTATAAAAATCACAATTCAGCATTAAAACATATTTCAAACTTGTTAAAATAAACTAGTAGTGTTATTTGATTAGATGATAAGATTTTCAAATCCACTCGCTCGTAATCAAAACTTTGCTTTTTGTAACGATTTTTATACCAACATAACTGCAATGTATTTAGGATAAGTACACTTAATTTCAATTTAAATTTAAGATAAGTGTGTAAATGTACATCATTAACATGAAAATGTTACTCTTTCATGGTACAAAAATATTATCCAAACTCATACAAAAAGTTTGTTTGAATGAAAATGGTTAACAACACCATGATATTGCTTTTTCTACAGTTTTTCATTGTCTTTTTCAAACAACTTCTTTACAATTAAACAGTTTATTTTGGTTTGGCTTGGTTTTTACTTTAAATTTTCGGTTTTTGCTTCGAAGCAGTGAGCTAATTAAATAACCTTTATTCAACTAATACTGAGTAATAATTAAATTACTAATCAAAGAACCAATTTTGTATCGTAAGATAATTATTAAAATTCTTATAATTTGCTTTTTTATTAAACTTGCTTTCTAGCAAAAATTGTCTTTTTCATAAAACATTTTTCTTTTTGCTTATCGTCTGGGGAAAATTTTCATTAAAACTTTAGGAAATACCCAGAATATTGAAAGTTGATACAGTGACAAATAGTTGCCAACTTCAACTAATTTGGTCACGTTTGTAGACTTTCTTTAACATTGCTTCCTCTAATGTTTAGAGTCTAATTTTTATGTACAATTTATAGTACATAAATTTTGAGTTTTTATCTAAATATTGAAAAAAACATTTATACTGATGTTTTTATACTTGATGAAATGTTTTTGAAGATATAATTCAAGAATTTTATATTCTACCCCATATGATAAAATTTCGTTAAAAATTCATCGTCAAATCGTATGCATAAGCAAGCTTATTTAATCATATACTGATAATTACTTAAACTACTAATAATAAGCTTTCTTCTTCAAGCAAACGCTTTGCTATTGCTTAAATAGGATTTCAAATCTTATAAATAAAATAATAATTTAAATTTTCAGTTCAACTCAAGATGATATTTTTCACTGAAAACTGAAATTTAAATTCTAAATATTTGATATATTTCACTTGATTGAAAATATAAACAGCCTTTTGTATTCATAAGGTCTTGTGGGTTTTTTCATCTTTATCTAATTAAGTTTTGCTTATAGATTTTCAAAAAGCTATTTTTCATTTCTCTACCTAAACAAAACACTCGATTGACTTAGCATAGAATCATCATAGATGGTCTTTCAAAAGTTTTAATATACCCAAGAAAAATACCCACAGTTTTTGAGAATAAATTTGATGTTATTGGCTTTTGAAAAGTAATTTTTCGTCTGAATCAGACCGATTTTTTCTATATATTTTTCTTTATTTTTATCTTTCATCAAACATTTTCTCACAGTTTGCCTCAACTTTTTAAATTGGTTGTTCGTACCCATTAGCTTTATATGGGTTTTAACTGGACGAACTGGCTATATTCTAAAAAGTATTGCTTTTGGCTATATATACTTATTTATCTAGTTTGCGATAAGAAACTCAATTGGCGAAGGTTTTATCTTTAACTTTAAAAAAATATTTAAAACTTTATTTAGAAGTGAAAAAAGTTTTATTTTCATCTGTTTAATTAACAGAATTTCATTTGAGCAGCATTTTTAAGTTTACTTCAACGAAGTTTTTTAATATGTTAACATTTTAACTAAACTTAATCTTTATAATAAAAACTGAAGTAAAAATGCAATGAGCTTAGTTTGTGTTATGAAGATATTTTATAAGTAATGTGCTTGAAAAATGGTTTTGACATAATTCGAGATATTTTATAGATGCTTTAAATTTACTTTAAATCTTGTTAGTTTCCAAACTCATAAGATAAAACTTTGAATGGGCAGACTAAAGTATTTTTTGTTATAACCTTTGCTATATTAAATTCATTATAATTGATATAAGCTTTTTGTTTCTTGTTTACCAACTTGTAATTTTCGAAATTATTCTATATGTAATCTATTTGAAAAAAAGTTCACTTACCCTTGAGCGTAGTGCAAGATAGTCACCCCAAAATGGCGGATAACAAATTTGAATTATTGAGAGGATTATTAGATGTTTTGATAAACAAGTAGCTGCAATCATAGTTACCATATCACAATATTTTGAAAGTTGGAATGCTCAAAAACTGATTACAATTTTTCGTTTGAAGATAATCATTGACAAAAGTTAGCATCTAAATTGTTAAAAATGTCTTCTCTTTGATGTTACTTTTGTTTGCTTGTAACTTTCACCTCGATAGTTTGTCTGAAGTAACATTCTCCTTTTCAAAGTTCATTTTTCTTGTGTTTTGACAAAGAGACTAACGGAAGCTTAAAAGTACATAAAATGTTCACTTTTTTAAGGTTTTCGTTACTCGTGCATAATTAATTTTCTTTTCAAATTTGATTACAGCAAGAAAAACCTCACATCTAGCTACTTTACCATCACACTAAAAATGAATAGTTTGACGACAACAAGTCAGTTATTATTTACAAAAGTAAGCAAGTCTATTTAGTTTAGTGGTACCTATTTCCTGCTTACTAAACTTTTGATAAAAATTACTTTTGTTAATCTTTTTATTTGAGTCAACTTTAGTACTATATACGATTTTACATCTATCTATCCATATTTTATGATAGAAACTTGACAGGAGTCAGATTGAGATTGAAAGTTTATTGTTTATTCTCACATTGAATCAAGTTATTATTTGATATTCTATTGGGCGACTGAAAAGATTTGAATGATTGTTTCAAAGAAGACGTTATCATTTATCATTGGGAATTTCAACAAATCTTTCATCACAAGTTAATTTTAAACAATTTATTTTCCAAGTTTTTTAACCTTTGTTTTAGTTATAGAGCTTTTAGTTGAGTGAATAGTTTAAAGGTCAAAATGATTTTATCGAATGACATTAAAGTAAAAATATTTCAAAGTCTTTCAGCCATAGCGCTTTATTAGATTAGGTGAAATATGCCAATATTTTATTTGTCTTAGATTTTATTAATAACTAAAATTAACAAACTTTGAATAGAATGTTTTTTAATTTTGAACATTTTTGTCAAAAATGTTTGCTGTTGTGTATACAAGTCATTACAAGTCTTGAAATAATAATTAACTTGGACAAATTTGTTGAAAAAATCTCATATAGTCTTTTGATCGAATCAGTGTTTTCCTGTAAAAAACGTTTTATGAATAATTATAAATCTTATTCAGCAATATCAACAATAAATAATCTTAAAATAATATACTTCAAACACTTCTACATTGGAGTTTAAACTTATCTTTGCAGTTTCTCTTTTAATCTAACTTAACCATCTCTGTTACTTTTATCTTTTAACCACTGTTGAAAGCTTCAAATTATATTTTTCTGCCTCGATGTCATCACGTCGAAAGGGCCGACCTGTTAGACGGGTGGACAACATAACTGAAGGTAACGGTGATAAAACAGTTGAAGAAATTCCAAATTATCCATCTGGTCATCCTTTCTGTGGTTAGTTTAATAGCTTTCAGATCCTCATTTCATTTTTGCAGTTAATTTTTGAATGGATTATTTAGATTTGGTTTTGATGACTGCTGCTAGCTTGGTTTTAGTTATGACTTGCTTTTCAGTTTTAACATTATGAAGCTTTGCAGTTTTGGTAAGCCCCCTTAGTCAATTTCCTTGTTTTTATACAATTAAGATATCCTCTGCTTATCTTTCTTTTAACTAAACATTGATGCAGTATTTACATCACAACTTAAAATATCAACTTTTTCACATAAACTTTTGAATTACGGCAAACTACATTAGTTAGTAAAGAGTTTTTCCCATAAATACAGCTGTGTTAAGTGTACCTAAGATTTGTATTTTTTAAAAGACGTAAGATTTAATTTTTGATGTATTCTTAAAGTATTAGACCTTGGCCTAGAAATTGTCAACTATTTTTTTTTCAAAAATTATTGATTATTTTTTAATCAAATAAACCATTGGCAAATTTTTTCAATAAGAATTTGACTAAATAGTTTTTAAATTGATGTTTATCAAAGTGAGCAAACTCTAATAATCTTTGAAAAATTGCTTTTAGCATGCCATAAGTATTGCATGACATTTATATCAACAATTTAGATAATATTTACAACAAGAAGCTTTTAAAGAATATTTAAACTTTGTGATGGAATTATTTAGCAAATCAAAACAAGTTATTTGATTTTTTGCTTGTTTTATATTCAACTTATAAGTCGTGCTATTCTTCATATTCTTTAAGCTAGTTTCTTATTCGATTGCCAATTAATACCAATGAAACATTTGTTAGTTATATTTCTTATCTTATATTTTGTGAATTTTGTGCAAGTATTTGTGATAGGGTTTCAAAAATGATTAGTTTAAGATTTATTTAAGCCACTGTAGTGAAAACGTACACAGGGTCATATATGATATATTAGAAACTTATACATTTATAGAAGTCCTTTTTGAAGTTAGGTTTTTACTAATTGTTAATGATTTAAAACAAAATTCAGGAAAACTTACAGCAAATTACCGAGCCTTAATTTAGTAATATAAACTTAATTTTAAATATATTTAATTACAAATAATTTTATAGCTTTTTATGTGTTTTGTAGGTATCAACTGATAGCTAAGATAGATTAGATTTCAAAAAGTTTTTAAAGATTTTATAACTGCTGAACCATTTCAGAAGAAGAAGGTTTGACAATAGATGAAAGTCTTGGTCAACAGCGAAGGACTTTAGTAACAAGTATAAAAAAAGATATTTATAAAGAAACCACTGCAGGTAAAATGTACTTTTTCTTATTAGTTTCATTAAAAGTATTTAAATTAGTTTGAGTAATCTTTTTTACTAAAAAAATGACTTTTCAATTCAATTTGTAAAAGGAATTTTTTGTAAAAATGAATAAATGCTGAATAAATTTAGTTCTGATATATTTGAGAATATCGCTACAATGTGACGTCAATCCAATCGTTCAAATTTTTCACACGGATTTTAAAATTTTTAAGAACAATTGGTAAAACTGAAATTACTCGATTGTACCTTACTTTACTTAACATTAAATTATACTTCGACTAAAATTTCTTAAAATGGCCTGATTTATTTTTCTAAACCGATTTTTTACGATTGGTCATCTAATTATCATCTAAATAATTTCTGTTTCAGTGGTAGGAGCCTGTACTATTCCAACTGCTGGTCTGAAAAACTTTCACTTAGCTGTCATGGAACAGTCTCATGATGGTGAGTTGATCTGACCATGTGACTTTTGATAAATTGAGTTTTGTGCTTTTACAAATTTGAACATTCAAATTGAACTGAAAGTTTTGTTCAACTTTTTTTAAGCAGCTTGTAGGTACTAAATTAACCACCAAACTCAGTAATGGTTTTTAATATTTTCTCCGTTTTGCACTTTTTATTTTAATCTCTAAGGACTTAAACTATAAAGTTGCAATGAAAAATTTCAACAAGTAATTGATTTTGAAGCTGGTAAAATACAAATAGTTTTTAGAAATTTTCTTCTTTCTATGGGACCAATGTTATAAAATAAATCTTGAATTAAATTAATTAAATTTTTCATGTTAAAACTGAGATTTAGACTAACTGCACCAAATCTAGTCTTTATGTAGAATAAAAGCTTTTATTTTAAATGGTTACAGGCTTAGTGTTGTGTACGACTAAGTCCTATCTGTAAATAATTAATTAAGCCAGGTAAAATCTTTATATTCTTTCTTTTACTATTTGTATTACCTGTTAAATCTTTGAAATATCATTTTAATGTGGAATTCAGTAAAATGTTGGCAACATAATGTAACTGAAACTGCTGACCGATAAAAATTGTTTAAGTCGAGCCAATTTTAAATGTATAGAGATCTATTTGATAAACAGAAATATTTGAAAGTAAAAAAATGAATTTAAAAATTGTAGAAACTGTCGCTTAGAAAAAGTAAAAACCCACTACTTTTATATCTCCAGTTTTACTAAACTTGTTATAAATCGTTTTATCAAAGTTAAGATCATAAAATAGTTTAGCTACCAAATTCACAAAGCAAAGTATTTCGTTAAAATACAAGTGAAAGCTGAAAAAATCTCATTTTTCAATAAGGTGGTTTATTTCTTCATCAACTATATACTTCCTGCTTTGAAAACTGTTAATTATTGAGCAAGAAATCTGATCTAAAGTTTTACCATTGTTTTTATTTAATTTCTCATGGTCCTGTGCACGAAAATACCGGTGTGACTCAAATAGAATATTAATTAATGTAATTTTATCTACTTAAATAAATTATCAATTAAATAGTTGACTGCTTGAAATCGAAAAAATTACGGCAGCACAATTATTTTCACTACATTTGAAGCCTTTGAAAATTCGAAAACTTATTTTTAAATACTTTAAAACAGTTGAAGACTTAGCCACTGAAAACCATGCATATGATCTGGCAAGATTAGATCATAGAGCCAATAGTGAACACTTTGATAATGACGAAGATGAAGAAGATGAGAGGATGCAGGTTGAAGATGAAAACGAGACAGGTTATTCACCTTTGCACAACGTTTTACAGATTTTTTCGAATTTTGTTACCAGTTAGTTTCATAAAAGTCTTAGGACCACAAAAACTTGTTTTAAAAGATAAGTTTACTTATCTTTGTTGTAACTTTTGAACAACTTGCTCGATATCTGTGCACTATTTTTAACTTATCAGATAAAATGTTTTCTTTAAATGCCTGCTTTTTTTAATTTTTTGCCGTGGCTCTATTATTCAAATTGCTTATCAACAAAGATTCGGTTATTTTAGTTACCACTTCGAATTTCTTACACATTTTGTTTAAGTTGCTACCTTTGTTCAAATAATTGACATTCATCTCGAAACAATACCTCAGAAAATAGAAAGTCAAAGTTCTGAAGCTTTTGTAATTAAAATAAAAAAAGAGTTTTCCAAATTCAATACAGTTTAAGTTTATTGTAAATCTCATGCTTTACAACTACAAATATTTTAACCAACTAAATGATTTAGTCTTCATAATTTATCATCTAAAATTGTTTGCACATCTCAAGTTCTTTAACAAATAAAAGCATTTAAATAAACCTTTTTTAAAATATAATCTTGCATTTATCCTTCTCGTTGGTAATACTTGAATTAGTTAGAGGTATTAACCTTGTTGCAGATCAAGAGATGAACCTAGACGCAGGTGTAAACGAAGAAACTTACAAAAGAATTGTTATTGAGAAATTTAATAGGTAATTGAGAATAGTTCTTAGATATAATTTAATATGAACTATTCTTAGATTTATTAGATAATCTAATCAATTTTTGTAATTTCAAGTTCTCATCAAAATTGTTTACTTAAAGATTAAAAAAACTGATGCACCTGCTGAGAGCAAAGCCACCGGTAGAAGCTATCAAAGAAGCTGGTGTTACAATTGAAGAATTTCAGCATTTTCAAAGCATGGTAATGAAATCCCAGGCTGCTGCTGTAGTTGCTGCTAATGCTGTCTCTTCAAACAGACAAATTAATGTAAGTAGAAATCATCAAATTTCTAAGTACCTTAAACTTATTAAAATACTTTATCACAAATGATTGTTAATCGCGTTAAAGGATTGCTTTCAAAATCATTGTATACTGTCTTGTTAGAAAATAGTTGGAATTTCGTGAAAAGGTCTTTTCTTTTTCTACTTTTAAAATTTACCTAGTGTTATGTTAAACATATTTTTTGCAATTTAAAATAAATCTTAGTTTTAGAATTATATTAATTTAGAAAAAAAGTTAATATATTGTTTAATTATTACAAAACTTGAAAAGTGATTACAAAAACTAAAATACTCTCGGCGAAAACATTATTTGTTTTTATGACACAAATTTATGATATGTATATACTGATTAGTAATACAGTTTATTTACTTGTCGATTTAGAGCTAAATACAATTTCAAAAGTTGTTACGTACTCATTTTTATATATTCAAATATTGAGTTGTATAAAATTGTTTTGTATAGATAATGAGTAGTCAATAAACAATAAAATATTAGTATAATAATTACCAGTTGCTGGCGTATTTTTGAAGCGTGATAAAGCCGATATCAATTTAACAACAACTGCGAAACAGCTGTACGATAATCTCTGTTTTGAACAGGAAAGATTTTGAAAAATCCCACCTTTTGCCAATGTTGTTTAGTATTAGTTACATTGTTATAGGTTTATAAAAATGAAAAGAATATAACTTTCTCATTTGAAAACGTATTTTATTACAATATTTTCATAAAAAGTAAAATCACTGAGAAAGCTGAAAACACTTTTAAACTAACCACGATTATTTACCTAATCACTTAAAAGTTTTATTTTGTATAGACCGAGCCCTGTCCGCTACCACTACAAGCAAGGTACGTTTGCATCAGCTTTGTTTCCAATGTTTGCTCCATCTGTGAATTTCTTCATCAGTCGTTGGCCTGTACCCTTTCTACACCAACCCCAAAATTCATGCAGTTATGACGAATGTGAAAATGAAGATGAATTGCAGGAACAAGAAAATGCCCAAAATTATCAGGACTCAAGTGAGGTAGAACAATCCTTAAATAGTAAATTAAACATCAATGGTAAAAGTCATTGAATTGCAGCGATCAGATCTTCCAGGCCCATCAACTATTACATCCTCTTCGCTTCCAACACCAACAGAGTCGATATCTCCGTCTATAGCTTCTGTTCCTTCTAATATGAACAATGCAGCAGCAGCATTTATGTTTGCTTTATCAAAAATGAACGGTAAACAGATTTTGTTTTATCAAATTGCATCTTAAACCTTTCATTTTTAGGTGTAACAAATAACACAATAGAAAATATCCAATCAACAACTCGTTTTGATGTTTCAAACTTTTTTAATCGTCAAAAAAATTTCTCTCAGGTAGACTGAAGATTGCTAAATAATTACAAATGTTTTAATAAGCTCCTAATTAGCCTCAAAATTTTGGAAGTGCTGCTTTTACATCTACGGGTCAACTTCAACACTCATTACAAGATTATCAAGGTGATCCAGAAGCAGAAGTCGACTCAATAACCGCTGGAACTGTTTCAAGTGGCGTTGGGTTTGTTTTGATCGTTCTAATCGATATCTAAATCGTTTTTTCTATGTTAGCATAAATTATTGCTTCGCTCTTGTGTATTTTTGAAAGTCAAATAAAATGTGACAGAAGAGACATATTTGTAACGAAAAATCATTTTATTGTCTCTAAATTGAGAAGAAATTCGAACTTTTTACTTTTATTCGTCATATAAAAAGTGTCAAATACTCGAAAATTCAATTTCCATCGTTTTAATATAAAAATTGATTTTTAACTGCAGAAATATTTTTTTACAATTTAAAATTTGTTTTGGGCGAGATATCTTTGTATATAACACAGCTCATTGATTTTCTAACAACAAAAAAGTCAAAACTAAATCAAATATAAGAAAATTTATTTGTTCTATATATTGGTCACATGCCAAAATAACCTCACCGTTATTTTAAGATGTTGATAATCAAACTCAATAATTTGGCATACACCGAGCTTAAAACTACTTTTCTACAGGTCGATCAAGCGAGGAACTCTACCACCAACCAGCTTTCATCAAGAGGTCTATGACAAGTATATAACAAAGTGAGTCAACATAAAACAATTTAATTTCTCAATAACTGAGTCATATGAAATTCTTCTATAATTACCGTCATCAATTTTTGTGCATTTTAAAAATTTGCTTTTTTTCTAAAGTACAATACTAAAGTAATGAATCTTATATATGAGTTTTTGAACAGATTTACTGCAAGTAATCCGTGCAATCAGCAACTTTGTCCTCATAGAAACCGTGAGCACTATCACTGTATTGACAATGATTGTAATTATCAGGTAAAAATTAGTCACTTCATCTTTTTTAAGTTATAATGTTGTATCTGCTTTTTAATTATTTTATTACACAAGAGTTAGTCATTTATCATGAGTAGATACTTTTATCGAAAATATTAAAAGCTTGCAAGCTAAATAAAAAGCCAACATTTTAATCGAATGAAAGTATGTTTAAGTAGTTAAAAGAGAAACTGATTTGGAAACTGGTTTTTCTATTCTGTGGTCAGCAATTGTTTTAATACTTGATAAATAATTACCAAAATGGATTTTCAGAGGTTTACAAACAAGTCTGATGTTAAACGTCATTACAATATGCACAAAAAGCGCGATAACTCGTTGCTACACGGATTCATGAGATTTGCTCCAAGTGATGAATGTAGAGCCCACTTTAATGGTCCATGTATGTATAATGGCAAAAGTACTCACTACCATTGTTTACATGTGAGTTCATTACAAACTTAAATTTACTTACTTGATTCATTGATTGATTTTGTTCAGTCTGGGTGCTCAAAAGTGTATACAAGTACATCTGATGTCATGACTCACAAAAAGTTTCATATAAAAGATGAGGAACTAGCTAAGAATGGATTTCAACGATACAGAGCTACTGACTGTTGTGAATGGGATGATTGCCAATTTAATGATATGAGAACAACCCACTTTCATTGCACGTACGTTCATCAATTTCATCGTAAATTTTGTGAAGATTTAAAGCAATGAAGGTTTTTAATTTGTTTGAAATTTGCTTTATTTATTTTTTTAGACGAGAAGGTTGCCGGTTCCGTTTCAAAAACAAATGTGAAATGGAAAAGCACAAAAGTTATCATATTAAAGATGATAATTATACTCGGCAAGGATTTAAAAAGTTCTATAAGAATGAAATGTGCCCGTAAGTGTACTGTATTTTATGTATTTACAAAGTTCTACAAATAGATCTGAGGTCAATGAACGACTTGTGCTTGTAAAATAACAAATTCAAGAGCTTATACTACCGATAAAATCACATTCCAATCACCTCACATGAAAATTTATATCTTAAATGTTTGCTTATAGCTTCAAATCCTGTCAATGGAACCAAAAAACAAACCATTTTCATTGTCTTCGTCCCAATTGCACCGAGTCGTTCAGTTCAACCAATCAAGCAATTTCACACAAGCGGAAACATGAACGGGAGAGTTCAACGTCAACAAGCAATTCTTTGACAGCAATTAGATCAGATCTTCTACAAGAGAACGGTGAGTCTTTGGTTTGATTTTTCTCTTCTTACTTTTTTACTTTAGCTTCTCTTTCTTCTTCTGACACCGATCCATCAATTTCATCATCAAAATTTGGACAAACCAAGCTTCCAGGAGGCAGCTTAACTGGCCTTCAATATCGACAAGCAGTGTCGAATCGATCTTCTTTAAATCGATCACGACTTATGCCCTACCAAGTTTATGTGAAAAGCGGTGCACATGGCAATGTACCTTTGCCACCTCTACCTCTTTTGTCTTCTTTTATGACACACTTTCCCAGTAAGATTCTCTTTTCTTCCTTTGATTCTACCTTCTGTAACTTTAAAGTGACCAAAAAAACTCATCTTTATCTTACACAGCTCCCCAGCACTCAGGAGTCTCTTTCTCTTCCACAAGATTTGAAGCTCCGATTTCTTTATCTCCTTCTTCACTCAAATCAAATAACCTTGAGCCGACACGCCCTCTTCTGACAAGACCTACCACAAGTTTGTAGATTATCACTTTTAATATATCTCTGACTGACTTTTTACTAGCTCCAAGCACTCCAGGTGTGAATGAATACTGTAAGAGTGAATCTCCCTTACTTCAACCTGTTCAGATAGTAAAACCTCCAGACTTGGGATTTTCCTCATTAGCAAGCAATAAGTAAGCGTTTGATTAGTTTTACATTATGTAATTTCAGTTTTTTTAAGTATTGAAAGCTCAGCTGGATGTGAACTAAACCCTAAAAGCAATACGTTGATGACCTGTCCTGTTAGTGTTCAAAATAATGCGCAAGTAAGAAAGAAACTGGTTTGCTTTCAGTCTAATTCTTTAATAATTTTTCTAGGTGGATAAGTCAACTGATAGTCTGTTAGCAAGAAATCTGAATCAAAAAGAAGCTCTTCCGCTTCCAATGTTACCTAAAAATTTTAAGATCAAAAGTCAAGAAAAACGTAAGGACACTTTATTAGCTAGTTCAAATAAAAGATTTGAAAAATTAGATTTAGAATCTAATTATTATAGAAATTTAGTATGAGATTAGTGCTGATACACCAAGCTAAATATTCTTTAAAACTTAAGAATAATTTTTGACTACATGTTTCGATGGTAGAAAATACGTTAAATACTAAATATTTAAATGATTTGCAGATACAAATGATCCTATAAACTTATCAACTCAACAAAACCATTCGGCAGTTGGAATTACTTCGACTATACAGGTAGTAAGCTAACTAGATTTTTATTATTGATATTGTTTCAATTTTTGTCTTACATGTTTTATCACATTGCTTATTTTATTTCTATTTTGACAGAATTCTTCTGAATATTCTTATATTTTAACTGTCAGTCAAAAAATCGACAAATATTTTCGCGGGTTAGTACTACATAAATATTTAATTGTGATTTTTTCACTAAGGAAGAAATATAAAAATTATTTTTGTTGACATTTTTCAAAGTTATGTGAAATTTCATACTTAAATTATTGGTTTTTTTACTCTCTTTATTTATATTTTCTTCTTTTTGCAATTTGTTAGATATGGAGCCCATACCTGTGTTAGTTTGAGCCCGTGTGAACATTTTCAGACTTCTCATTACCATTGTATGATTGAAGGGTGCTGTGCTGTTTTTACCAACAAAAATCTCGTATTCGCACATACTAAGTAATTACTCCATTTTTTATTGTTAATCAAACTTTATTTTAAAAATTATTTGAAAAAAAACATTTAAATTTAATAAAAATAACAAATTCAGAAAATTGATTATCTAAACAAAATGAAAAATTAAATAACATCCTTTAGTTTTAATGAAATTTATTAAGCGGTTTTCTATGATTTTAATTTTTTGCATTCCCAAAAAAACCTACGAATAAAATATTCAAAGTTAAAATCTGTATATTTATAATCAATTAATAATTCACTATTTTCACTAAAACGAGTTCAACTTTTAAATTAAATATTACTTTTGGTAATCTTAAGCTCCGTCAACATTTAAACCTCAAATTTCTACAGGTATCACTACAAGTTAGAACAGTTAGGATTGGAGCAAGTTGTAGCAAGTCAGTATAGAAATAATGAAACTGCAAATAATTCACCAAGAAGCTCTACTGAATCAACATCTAGTCAGGACGCATTTATGAGTTTGCAAAGATCAAATTCATGTGAAGTTGTTGGTAACGATTTAGACGAAGACAACTTAAACAGCAATTGTGAGTTAATAACAAAGACATCTTCTAAAGAAGTTCAGAACGAAGACAATCAAAATCAATTTTCTGACGCCCCACCTAATTACGACGTGGCTATGAAGAACTTGTCAACTGTGGGAAATGTTCAGATGGATAAGACGATGATTCAAGCAAATAATTCGTTGATATATAATAATCAAAGTGCTGATAACCACAATAAAAATTGCTCAACACCCCCAATAACTTCTTGCAATGTGTCACTAAATGGACTTCATAGAACTCCAGTTAGTAGCAATGGCAAACAATCAACACCAAATCAACTTGATTTGTATTTATCGTTACAAAATGCTTCAAAAAACCATAAATTGCAACAAAACGCTGCACAAGTCTCCTCAAGTGAAAAGAAAAATGATCAAAGTTATTATAACGATGTACGTTGCAACGGAATTGATGAAAGTTTTATTCAGTTTAAGTGAGTTTACTTTTGCTGATTAATGTTTTATGAAAACGATTGCTGACTCTGTGTCTTATAGGCTTGTCTATTAGTTTCATACTCATCATAATTTGATTACTATTTATGAAATCAATATGTATTGATTAAATAATCAACAGAAAATTTTTCTTTTAGAGTTTCTTGTGCTGAAGATAATTGCCTATACAGTCAACAAAATCATTGGCATTGTCCAGTGAACAACTGTAATTTTATTTGCAAGTCGCATTACAAAGCATTAAGTCACAAGTAATTTTTGTTCTTGTTTTTTGACTAATTAATCAAATGTCAACATTTACACAGAGAAGCACACTCGACAGGGAGGTTGTATTCTGAAAACTCCAGAAATAATCTGAATGACTTTTCACCTAAAAATTCCTGTTCAAACTCAGTAAGCTTATATTTTACTATTTTTCCTGAATCAGTCTCAACATTTATCACTTTTTTTTTGTAGAGTTGTGAGTTTAAAATGCAGCAACACTTTCATTGTTTAAAGGAAGAGTGTGGTTTCATTTGTACTAGTGAGTCCCAATTTCATTCTCATATTAAATCTCATTCATCGCCGGGCCTACATTCTGATGTTGAGGTCAACAAGCAACAACATTATACACATCATGGTACGTGAAATGCGAGCTATTCGGTTCAATTTCCTATAAATTTCTTAGAACTTTCCCTAGCACGGATCTATGATTTCAATTTTTTTCTTTATTTATTTTATTTTTGGCTATCTAGGTATTAATTAGTTAGGAGTTATTTTGATTATTTGCTAGATTAAGCACAACTTACTTGTATTCATAAAACTATATTTAGAGTAAGAAGTATATAATATAAAACATTGAAACTTATCACGCTTAACCAACAGACAAAATGTTTTTTAACTACTTTTAAAATAAACTAGATTTTCTGAAAAAGCTTAAAAAAATGGTTTAATTTTGTTTAATGTAGATTCTGAAAATGAGTTCATGACTGTTGTTGTTGATAAAGATGAAGAAGCTGAATCAATAGAATTAGAAGCAGGGTCATCTGGAAACATATCTGCAGAAGTATTTGTAAATCTTTCAAATCAGTAATAACTTCAGTAACAATTAAATCATTTGTAGACTCCATCAAACGAAGAGTTTAAACATGAAAATGAACGTCAAATAGAAGCTTTCAAACAATTAAAAAGTAATTATTTTTTATTTTATAACTTTTTAAAGATCAATCGCTTTTATAAAAGCAAAACAATTAATCTACAGAACTCATTTCTACAAATCTGGATGCATCACGACTTAACAGAAATGATATTCTACATCTAATACAACGCCAAAACTTTATCCCTCTTTTTGGAAATCAACCATCAGTCGAAATACAACAATTTTATCAGCATTGCCACCAAGTACAAATGGTAAACTTAAAAAGGCAAGAAGAGTATCAGAAAGCATCAGGAAGACGAGAATCAATCAAGGAAACTAACAATAAAATACCTGAAAATGGTGATCGAGGTAAATCAGAAAAGTTAAAGATTTACATTGAAATATCTATCACTAATAAATATTTATTATTTTAGTTACTTTAAATAGAGATGGGCCAGTTGATTTAAGCAAAGCAACAATGTCTGCAGACGAAAAGCAAGAAGTAAATGGAAGAAGATGGAGTACTGGTCAGTTTAATTTTAAGAAGACTTATGTAATTTAAAGAAGATATTTGCAACTATGTTAAATTAGAATAAACAAAGCAGAATTAATCGACTTTTGTTGAACGTTATCTATTAATTAGGAGCGAGTTGTGTAAATGATTCAAAGACTGCAACAACAGGAAGCTCAGATGACGACACAACTTCGCTACCAGCAGCCTTTTCTGCCAGAGTTGTAAACTCTGAGGTTGATATAACACCCAAAGTACCCCCTGCAAGGTAACAACTCAATAGACTCTAATGATCAAAGGAATATTTCGAGATATTTTTATTAAAGTTACAACAAACCTGCTGGTCGAACTGAAATCACTTCAGATGGGCATATGTTTACTTCATATAGATTGAACAACAAACTACCTGAAGGTTTCATTCGTTATGAAGCAAGCGATGACTGCCAAGACTATAGGTGCTCGTTCAGAAAAAAAGTAATTCTTCTTTTCATCAAATACCTTCACAATTTTAGTAAAATATTTCTCATTATCATTTAACTGTTATCTATTTTGAATTCAAAAATAATTTTCATGTAATTATTGTCACTTAAACCAGCACTAAACCAAAGTTGAATCAATTTATTCATTAGGCTCCACATTTCCACTGTACTAGGCCGAGATGCGGGTATCGATTTGTTGGGCGCTCACACATAGGCAAGCACCAGACTCATCACCAAAGAGTTGCTTCATTGGAGCGAAATGACTTCAAGAGATATAAAATGAATCAAGACTGTTTATTCAACGAATGTCAATATCGCTTGAAAAATACTCACTTTCACTGTTTGAGGTGTTCCTTTGTGTAAGCTTTCTTCATTTGTAATCTACAAGCAATTAAGAGTTAATATTTGCAGTTGTTCCGATAGCGCTAAAGTAACAACTCATCGGAAAGCGCATGATCGTTCAGATGAGCTTCAACAGTATAATTTTGAACGATTTAAAGGTGTTGAAGATTGTGGACGTTCGACCTGCAAATATCGGTAAAAAGCTGTTTAATGCTCTTTAGCAATCTCTAATTTTGACTTAAAATCTTTTCAGCTATAAAAATATGTCACATTACCATTGCCAGCGTTGCGAGTACACAGTTGTAGGTATGTCGAGTATATCATCTCATTACAGCAAACACAAACACAACAATGCCTTAGCTCAAGTTTGTACAAAAACAAAGTAAGTTTCAAATGAAATATATTTAAATGTGAAATTATAACTAAACTATTGATAGTCAAGAAATTGAGAAGTTACATCCAATCAACCCAACAACATCAACAGCATCGGAGCCGATTCTACATCAGCACCCTTCAGTATTTCATTTTAATTCAGAATTAGCTCCCAGCTCTAACTTCAATCTCACTCACTACCCGCAAATGGTTTATAATTTAAAGCGAGAACCAAATTCAGCATTTACTATTCCATTTACTGGAGCAGTCACAACTTCAATTCCTCTAAACTTCACAGACCCTCTTATTACCAACAATGTCCGAGCCTCATTATCAAATAATGTGGGACCTAAGGAGTTAGTCCAATCATCAAACGCTGGTGACAACTTCAACCAATCACCTTTGGATGAAATGAGTTAATGAGTTACTTCAGGATTACGCCTTCAAAAGGAAAAACAGAGGCAATAATAAGAAGCTCTCAGTTGAAAATGAGAAGTGTCTCAGACTCTTAAATTAATTAAAATCAATTTCTTATTGGGTTTTGGTTGGTTTAATCTATACCCTTTTATATCGCCTTCCTTTATACACGTGTTCTATTGTTTCTTTGTGTGATTTAACTTTTCTTTTCTAATCCACTTCTGTGTTTTCGTTTTAGCTCTAGCAACCTCCTCAAAAGTAAGTACAAAATGCTTTGTAGATTTATTTTGAGATTGTAATTTGGTTATATGTGTTATCTACAGTATAGCAGCCTTATTCGATATCAACCTTGCGTGGTTTTAATCTTCACTAGATTGATTGGCTGGTAAAAAAAGACTGTCAAACTAGCTCTGCACATTTTTCACTGTCTTTAGTCAGTTATATTTAGTTATAACTGTTTCTGCCTGCTCTTCAGTCGATGATCTCAAAAAGTTTTGTCTGATTTGTCGATACCAGTAAAAGGTGGTAGATTTTTACTGGCTTTTTCGTTTGGTATTTATTCAGATATTCGTATATAATAATTACGACGTCGATATCTTTGATGCAAATGTTTTTTAATTTTTATGAAAAACGTTTCAGAGTTGTTTGAAAAACATTTAATGACCTCAATAAATTTTATTGTCGATCTCCTTATTTCTAAATCATTTGATTCAATGTAGTGAAGGTTTATTAAAGTTTTTCTAGATGCTTAAAACATATTTTGTATTTAAAATTTGAAAACTTTCTGGTATTATGCATGCATTTCGGAAACACACTTTTGTAGTTATGCGAATGTATTTTGTGAAATGTAAACCATAAAAACGGATGCTTTAAAGAATCATACTTAATAACCAAATACTTACATTTTAATTTTTGAAGTTTTATAATTCTACAATTTTACAAATGTAAACATTCGATCAAGCAAATTTTTTCATATCAACTCTAATGATTGATTTTTCAACTAATGAAAGATTGTTATCTATTATATGGTTCTTAAAGACCCAAAACTACACATTTTTATGTATTTACAATTTTGTGTTCTTTAAACTGTAAAGCTCATTAATCCGAAGTTATTGTTGTTTTGAATTCTTTCTTGGTGTTTGTTTAAATCAAAATCAATACATAATCTAAGTAATCCAAGTAACTATCAAGAAATCGTATAAAGTAGAACTATTTTTGTAGATAGCACTCACAAACTGTTTTCTATATTAACTTTTGATTTGTTTTATGCATTTTGAAAGCAGTATAACTGACACTGTTTTGTTTGTAAAATTAAAAACTCTTTCAAAATCTTTGCGGCTGTGTAAACCTGGAAAAAGATTTCTTATTTAACTGTTTTCTTATTTTTTGGGTGAATTGACAGCACCAAGTAGCAGATATATCTCACTTTAGTAGAGTTTTTGAGTGCTACTTTGTGTTTTGGTTTAGTGTACTAACTTTTCGTAAAACCTTTCTCGACTTGAAATCTTAAGAATTATCAATAAATTTATTTGTTCAAATTTGTACTAATATTAGAAGTACTATTTTGTTGTTAATATGTTTTGAGTTTTGAGTACTTACAAAGTCAGTGTTTTGTTTTTGGTCGACTTAAACTTATTTTCTGATCTGTAAAACATTTAATGTTGTATATTTAATTTATTGGTACTTTTATCTTTTTGATATAATTCAGAATGAACAATTTTGAATTCGGCTTTGTGATGTTTGTGTTTCTAAGTGTTTTTTTTTCACAAATGAGCGCATGAACCTTGAAAAACTTTTCTGTTGTACTTTATTTACTTTCTTGAAAATGAATATTATTTGTAGTTTAGACTGTTAGAAAGAATTATTGATTCACTTCATATAACTAGGTATTGAAAGAAGCCTTAAATTTAAATAAGATAATAATTTGGTTATAATAATTTTATGAAAAAGCCAAGATCATTGGAAGGTCATTTTCAATAAAAAAATTAAACAATTTTAAATAAATTTAGCTTAGTGAGAATTTTTTTCTTTTTGATTAAATGCTGAATAAGAAAATTGAGCTATTGATTAGATCTTAAATTACAGAAATAGAAATATTTTAAACTGTGGGAAACAAAAGATGTTTTACTTGTTCCCTAGGGTCTTGAGATTAAGTGATTTACATTTGAGCTACACATGAAGAGCTAGCTAACTAGAGCTTCCTTTTTATAGACAATTCTCGCAATGATAATGTTTAATGTCTCACTTAAAATACATTCAAAAAATAAATTAACTACTTTTAAGAAGTGATGCTCTATTTTAAATGACATTTAGTTCTTCCGTAGACTAGCAAGTTCTCTATGCAATAGATATGTCCATTAGAGAATTTATCAATATACCTAGGGAGTAGCCTAGACTTTAGAAACGTTCTTTTTAGTAACATCAAAAATCATTGTGTAATTTTCAAGGTTATATCATTGTATAAAACGTTTTAAAGCATACTTTTATTTAAAATAAAGATTTAATAACATTTAACTGTAATGAAGTCAATTGGTAATTAAAAATTATTTCACCAAGCATCACGAATTTATAGTTTGATTGTTTCAATAATTTTTATGTTTGAAAGTTTTTCATTGCACATTCAATTAAAATTTAACTTCCTCATTTCAGTATTGAAAAGCGGAAAGCATTTTTAGGTTCATTGTTTTACTTATGATAGTTAAAGTTATAA
Organism: Pegea sp. RAD2-039; assembly: GCA_034620365.1. NCBI lineage: Eukaryota > Metazoa > Chordata > Thaliacea > Salpida > Salpidae > Pegea > Pegea sp. RAD2-039. The sequence goes on from JAQGEQ010000192.1 coordinate 4,017,958, forward strand.
AATTGGATGTAAAACTTATAAAATAATGACTCAGACTATTTTCAAAAAGCATTTATAAATCTACTTGAAAAACCTGACGTCTAACATTTTTTATAGTGCTTTCTTTAAAAGGTGTTGAAAACACTTGTTAGTGTGAATAAGTGATTCTTTTCTCAAATTGCTTATTTTCACTTTTTAGGTTTCTTCTTTTCTTAATTATTTTGTAATAAACAAAAACAGTTTCAACATATTAGTCATAAATTATATCTTTAATTACCATCAGAAAAAAACTATTTTATGAGAGTATAAAACGTGTTTTAAGCTATACAATTCAAGACTTTAAAATCAGTTTATTCTGTTTATAATAAATAGTTATTTTTATAATAAGATTACACATTTAACCACTAACCTATTAATAAAATCAAAATTTAATTACTTTGCAACATTTTTATATCAAGTATACACATTTATGTATATTTTCAATGGAAAAATATTATTTTCAAAATAATAATTTCTAGTTCAGTATAGTTAATTTGAAGTAGAAAATTTACTAAAAAGCTGCTTGACATCATGTTCTTAAATACAAAACTTATTTTACCCTTGCAATTTGAATTTTATTTAGTGAAAACATTTTTGACCAAATATAGTGTATCATTGTCAATAGTATGCTGGCATCAACATGATGATATCATAAACGTTTCTATATAATTGAAAATATTTTGTTCATTAAATGAAAAAAGCTGAAGTAAGAATATTTTAAATTACAAGTCTGATACAAATATGTTTTTGTTTTTGAGATAGAACTGTTTTGAAACAATGTTTATAAGGACGTTAATTTGTAAATACTGATATTTCAATCTAATGTAAAATTATCATGTTTGTTGCTGATTATATTTCTGCAAAACAAATTAACAACACATTAATCTTGTATAAAAAAGCAGTTTATGTAAGATGCTCACTATCTTAATTTATATGTTTTAATTAGTAATACAAAAGATGAGTATTATTATCTGCTATTATTAGATAAAACTATTCTTACTAAAGAAAAATAGGTAAAAATAATCAAATAGTAAAAATAATGATAATAGAATTTTTGTTAAATCTTTAAAAAAAACTTGCACTAAGGAAGTATAAATTAAAAGCAAAACCTTTATATAAATTAATTATATTATCCAAGTAGAAAACCTTCACCCATTTTTTATATGGCTTAAACTACCTGACATTGTTTCAACAAAATATGAAGCGAGTTTCTTAACATAATTTACTCAATATTCAAATAATCAGTTGTTTTCAGAATTAGTTATTTACAGGTTTTTGATGGTGATGAAATGGGACTATAAGATAAATAGCTAAAATAAGTTTTCTACAAATTATAAATTATTCTGATAAATAAAAATATGTATTTTTATATAATATTTATAGAATAGAAATTCAAATGAAGTCTTATGCAACTTCAACATTATTAAAAGATGTTTTGATCGTAAAATACGTTTAAGATTTTTACATAACAACGTTTTATTACTATTTTTAAAAGCTATCATTTAGGATGGCACAAAAATTAGTTTGTGAGATCACTAACTAAAAAAGTATAATAAATGTTACAACTACTGCTAGAAAGAAGTAGAGAGCTGGTTTGCTGAATTATTTTTGATATATACGTTTTAAAACAGATAAAAAGTGTTTATTAATGTTTCATATAAATATGAAAACTGGTTTAAGCAGAAAGGTAAATGTTTTTGTAGCTCAAGTAATATGACATTAAATAAAGCAATACAAAAATAGCTAACATGAATTCAGTTTTATTTGAAAATTCTATTTAGTAGTTTACCAGTAGATAGTGCTCATAACAAATGATTCTTCATCTGGTGCTTCTTCATTCAAACCAGGTGTAGTAGTCAAACAATTAAAGAAAAAACACATCTTGAGAGAAATACACAAGCTACTTTTCGATTAAAATCTGTTGGTCTAAACAATTTAACTTTAAGTATAAAAGTTTTTTAATACATTCGCTAAAAAAGATTTCAAAATTCTATGATGTAATATAAACTTTAAATTAGATAATGAAATCTAACAAATTGTTAAAATCACTATTTGATATTAATGAAGGAATATTTTTAAACCTACAATATTTTCCTTCAACAGTTTAAAGGTGTTAATCTGGTTTTTTAATCATTTTAAATATTTGAAAAAATAAATTCTAATAGCTTTTACTATCTAATTTTAACTATTTATTTAACTTAAACACACGATTTTAATTAATTCAAGGTTTTTTTAACGGTGTCTCAAATTAATAACCAAATAAGTTAGATCTTTCCAAAACTGAAGTTTTTACCAATAATAGAGTTTATAAAAAATTCAGCATTAATGAATTCTTTAAATTTATTTTCAAATTACTTAAAAAAAAGTTTAATAAAATTTGAAGTTTGAAATTAGCTAATCAATTTAAATTTTCTTGCTATACAATTAGTATAAATAATTGATACTATTTTTCATCAATTTTACATTTAGTAACCGTCACCTCTGAGAGTAAACGTATCAAACGTTCTATCTTAAAACAACATTGGATGTTATATCAGGATAAAGTTTATTGCTTATAAATAATAAAAGTATTTATCCAACTTCTGAAATAATTTCTTAAAGTCAAAACTTGTTGCTTTCTCATTGAAGCTTTTCTATTAGTAATGCTTTAAAGAATTAAATAAACATTAGTTACTTTAAATTTTTACCTCAAAAAGTTCAAATAATTTGTCAAACTAAATTACTTTCCTTTTCTACATGGAAAGTATTGTTTTATGTAGCTTTGCAAACTTTGTTTTAGAACCAATGTTAGTGTTCGAGGTGAAAAAGGTTTTGGATCATAAAACTAAAGAAAGCTCAATAAATGATTTTTTTGATTAACAAAAATTTAAAGTATTTCTACAAATTTTATTTAAAATATTTTTGTATTGGTTATTTGATACTCTTGATAATTTTTGTGGTATCATTAATTTTGCACCAGGGTCATACTGCAACAATTATTATATTGAAAATTTTCTTTGTTTAGATTTTCTCATTTAGATCTATAAACATTTTAGTAGTTATAGATATTATGTGCAACAAAACTATAGATTGCTGGCTATAATAAATTTCGATATTATTTATTGAGCATAACTGTGACTGAATCAAAATCAAAATATTTATGAAGAAGCCTCTAAAATTACTCTGATTTATTCTCATATTAAAATCAAAATTTAAAAGCAAAATTAAAACTACAATTATTGTAGAGTAGAAATTTATTCTGAATCCAGATGTTAATTAAATCATAATGACTAAATAAATAATTTCACTTAAAAATTGCAGCTTAAAAACTTTGCACAAAAGCAATTAAATAGTAAATAATTTTAATTATATACACAAATATGGTATTCGTAGAATTCAAACTATTTTATATAATCAAACTTTACAAGTTTTATTCATACTCAATTTTTTTTTCTTAGGAGCAATTAAGATTTGAGTATATTTAAACAAATTAATCGTAATTTTTTAAACTATCATAAGCATGTTGACATCACCTAAAGCTGTTGAAGATAGTCTATAATTAAATTACCAGAATGAAAATTAGTTAAGTTTTTCCTAAAACTTTTATTCTGGAAAATTCCAGGCTCAAAAATTTCAAATCAATAAATTGTTCGCTCGTCTAGAAATTAGAAGAAGATCAGTTTTTCATAAAGGTTATATTTTAACTTCTTAAAACAATTTTAACCAAACTAAAACTACTGTTGTAACTAACAAACATAAAGTAGCTTATTGATTTTTATTTATTTACTTAGGCGTGCGACAATTTGATTAAGTTAACATTTTTATTTCTACAAACTGTTTGATTTAGCTTTTATTGTTTTTAAAAAGGAGTTTTCAATGAATTTATTGTAAGCTACTTCACGTAAAACCATTAAATTTTTATTTAAAAGAATTAAAGTTATAATTTTTATTTTGTTAACAATAGTGTCAAAATATACTTGTAATTTTTTTTATTTAAACTGAAAGCCTTGATTTAAAAGGTTTTGAGTTTACAAAACTACACTTCTGAAAATGTCATTTGATTTAGATCTTAGTATTATAGATTTGATATTTTTAAGATAAATATTTTATGTAATTTTCACATATGTTCCCAAAATCTAATTTTAGGAAAATTTTAAATAAAAAATTGTGGTTTATTGAGACAAAATGTTTTGTAATTCTAACTGATAAGAAATTAGATTATGTAAGAATGAAGGTAGATTTGAATTCTTTATTTTATTTAAGATTGCCGCTTGAAAAAATTATCTTTTTTACTTTTTATTCATTTTAGTAAATCGTAGATCTTCACAAAATTTTAGCATCATTAAACTAATTCCCTACAAGTCGTTTAATATTTTTAATATTAGTTTTTTAAATTTGAAAAATTTTATGTTTTTAATTCAAAAATCAGTTCTGTTCTTAAAATTGAATATTTTTAAAGAATCAAAAAATTATACTAACAAATTTTCTTTTAAACTGATTATTAAATGTTTTATAATTTTTTAAATCTATTGAAAAAAATATGTTTTTTTTGCTTCAGTAAATTAATGAAAAGAGATAATTGGTTTGTTAATAAAATAAAATAAGTGTAAAACCGATTTATTGCAATGACTTCTAAATGCAAACATTAGCTACAGTAATTTTTGGTTTACTTTGTTGTTTAAAAAGGGTTTTTTGCTTGAAAAATATATTTCATTCATTTATATTATAAAACTTAAATCTAATATAACGAAGTCTCATAATATCAATTTTAAAATTTGCTGCTTCTTACTGTCCTGTTTATCTTTTTAAAGAATTTTTAAGGTAAATTTTTATAAAATATTTAAACATTTTGAAGATTTTGCCACCTATATCATTTATTGATTTACATGTTTCAAAATTCTGTCATAATAAAAACATTTTATCTATAAGTTATTATTTTAACCTAGAAAACTAAAACAGATACAGCCGTAAGTTAAGTTTAGTTTTAATAAAATACAGATTTAATTCAGCTATAAAGATACCAAAAATCTGTAAAAAGATTTGCTTGTTGAAAATAAGTATATATTTACATTTTAAAGAAAAAAATAAGCAAAATAGTTATTTAGTTAAATATTTAATTTAAATATACTTTATTTATAAGATAAATTACGTTACTGAATAAATTATTCTAAAAAGTAGTCTTACAAATTAATAATTTATGGGTCAAAATAAGTAAATAATGTTTTCTTTTTTTGAAATACCATTTTAATAGAAAGTTAATAAGGAGTAATAGAGGCAAATAGGATGTCTTTGTTTTTGAGAAGTTTGGTTAAACAAAAAAAAGATTTAATGAACATTGTAATTAAAAGAAAAATGTAGTAGCTAAGACTAGTTTTGAGTTGATTTGTTAATGTAAGTCAATTTGTTATTAGGATGAACCTAGCATTGCTTGTTTGATGAGGTTTCATTAAATATTCAATAATTTTTTAAAAATTATTTTGCTTAGAAACATGTTTATGGAAATAATAAAGTTTTAGAAAAATGCTTTCATCATTAAGTAACATTTATAAGCTTATTTTACTGAAAAAAATCCTTAAAATACTAAGTAGCTACAAAAACTTTGAATTTTAATAAGATTATTTAAAATCAGTATGTTAGTTAAGTTTGATTTTTCTTGAAATAGAAGACATCATAACTAACAATAGCAGTCAATGTGAACATTATATTCTTCAGTCTTGAATACCAACTTTTGTGTAGCGGTAGTGACAGATAGTGAAAGCAACACTCACGAGCATACAAGTAAGTGACATAAAAATACAATCGACTTATTTGGGTCTATTCACAAATTTGATAATATTGTACTAGGAAGGTTTTAGTTCTCTTGGCAACTTTTGGATAGCATTCTTTTTTAGGTAGACATGTTTCTACTTTCTGTATTTTTTGATAAAGCAAAATTGCAGACTATTTTAGAAAAACCCTGAAAATACAAAAATTCAGGTTTTAGTAAAGTTGAATTTAAAAGTTTTTCTTTTCTAACAGAATTAATTAAATCAAAATGCTTTATTATTATAGGTAATTTCATCTTTTTTATGGTTTCTTTTATTTTTTGGAGTAATGCTCTAAACTGAAAAGCTGAACAATAATATCCGATTACAACCAAAATGTTGAAAGTAATCGTTAAGGAATTCGTCTTTATTAAAATGTAGAAATAAAATTGATTTAGTTAAAAGAACGGGTTTTCTATTTATGAAACTATAATATTTTAACTTTCAAATTTTTAACTCTTATAATTTTAGATTCAAACGTTTTTAAACTGCTAAAAAATTCAATTGTTTTAAGTAATTAATAAACAGTAATATCAAGCTTTAAGTTAGCTCTTATTGGAGTTAATACAATTTCAAGCTTTAATTAATTTATTTTTAATCAGTTTTAAATGCGCTACAATTTACAAGACTGTTTTGTTTGTTGTTATAATCTATAAAAATGCTTTTTTAGATTTTATGTAAACATTTTTAAACTGATATATGCAACTTAAGAAATAAATTTTAGATTTGTTCTTCAAAAATTTATTTACAAGATAGTAGAATGGCGACGAATATTATATAAACAGCGCACAATATAACATGGCTCAACTAAAAACACGAGTTTAACAAAGCTAATCTAATACAATCTTAACTGAAATCAACAAATATTTTATAACAGATAAAATTTAAACTGAATTTTTAACTCTAAATGTTTTTGAAACTATCAAGCAGCTAAAGGTAAATTAAAAAATAGATAATTTATTTTAAAGTGACATGTCAATTTCTTGTTCAAGCTTGTTAAATCCTTCTTTGATATATGTTTATACATTTTTCTTGGTAATTAATAATTAGATAGTATATAAGTTTTGAGAAAAAAAACCCTAAAAAACAAATAAAAAATATTTAGTGCTCACTTTATTTCAACTTAGGTTACTACTTTTTTTGACAAACTATTTTGGCAGTTTTAAATTTTCATTTTAAGTCAAGTTGTTACTGTAATTTGCCTTTTTGTACGTATTTATATTTAATTACTATAAACATTTTTTAGAGTTTGGATTCTAGAACTGATATTTAGATATTTGACAGTTGTAATTAAAAAAATTACTTTTTTAAATACTGGTTATGGATAGGAATGCAACCAAACAAAACATAAAAGGTTAGTAACAATTTATAAAATCTAATTTATTAACTTTCTTAGAATATTCTGTCAAATTAAATAAAAATTTTGTAATTAAACATTAAATAATTAGTAAGCAAATATTCCCCACAGGCTATTAAAAAAAAACCTCAAAGTACTATATTTTCGGTGACTGGATTTCTAGTGAAATTTGTTTAACAAAGTGGCTCTTGTTATATATATTTTAAATTTTGATATTACTTAAAAGTTTTAAAATGGATAAAGACTAATTTTTCATCAACTAAGCTAGGAAATTTGTTTAACTCAAATTGTTCGACATAAATAAAACATTCTTTCAAATCAATTTTATTGCAGCATATATTTTACAAATAAATCTTAAAATGCATATATTAAAATAACTTTAAAATATAGACAACATTTTGTTTAGTAATTATCAAGAACGTTATTAAAAAAATTTACAGAGCTAAATTTTAAGTCTTGTGGAAATTTTCTTTTTTATATAAGTATTTTAAAAATTTAAACTGAAAATTATTTAAAAAAAAAACTTGTTGATTAAGTAAATGGTCACCAACTAGAAATTAAATGAGTATTATTTGTATTTTTCAAAAATTTACAAAGTTTATTAATAAGTTAAAACTTTATATATAGAATAAGTAAACCATTACTCGAGCACAGACGAAGCAAAGGAAATGTATTTATTTTTATAAATTACCAGTTAATACCATCTACAAGTTGGTTACTTAATTACAATCAACTTAAGCTATACAGCATCTATAAAAAAGTTAAGGAATACAGCTTCAGAAATTTATTGTTTGTGAATAGTTTTTCAAGATCTGTAGACTATTAATATTTTTCAAGTTTCAACTTAGGTTTGTTTATCTGAAAGTAATTTAATTTTCATATATAGGTTATTATTTTGTAAAATCATACTTAAAACTTTTCTGGTTGTAAAAATTATTTATATCAAGGTTAAAATATTTCTGTGGTAAGGTTTGAATATTCTTGAAGAAAACAAATGAATCCAAGTTAGTTGTAGATTTTTAATAAATACTTTACATTAAATGAATAAAAAAAGTAAACAAAACAGCTTTTGTATTTACATCAAAACCGTTTTTAATGATGAATCTAATTCTGTAAACTCGTAAACATTGAATGTGATTAATTGATTTAATCAAGAGCTAGCTACAATAAATCAGTTCTTTTCGTTTATTTTTAACTTTGAATGAAAATATAAAGTTTTGAAAGAATTACGTAGTTAATTACTGAAACCTTGTTAGATTACCTCAAGTCTTTAATAATTAAAAACTTCTTTTTTAATCCTACATGAGGTATTTCTAGTGTAAAAGTCAAATGATCTAATTATTTTGCAACTTAAAATTGATATACATGCAGGCTTCAAAAAAATAAATTTTCATTTAACTAATAAATTTTTCTTAATTTATTTCAAAGTTATAAAATAATCAAAGTATCAGACTTTAAGCATTTATTTATTAAAAAAATTCAACAACAAATTTTCTTTTATATGGAAAATGAAATTTAAATTGTAAAAATATTTTCTAAGTTCTTAAAGTTACTTTATAAAACTGTATTAATGAATTTTGTATTAAATAAGTTTTAGTAGACAATTTTAGGGAAAGAATTTTTCTCATATGAAGTTTTTTACATATGAAATTATTTTAAAACTGGTTTTCAGTCATAATATTAGCTACATATAGGTGTTCGTCTTTGGCTGTTAAGATTTAGAGCAGGAGCTTTCGACTGAGAGAAATCATTTATCACAAGAGCTTATTTTCTGCATGTTTGTTTTTTCAAAACAGCCACAAACAAATAGAAGCAGGTACTTTAGCGATTTGGTTTTGCAAGTAAACTTGTTAGTAGTCGATAACCAAAGTCAGTTGAGTGCTTGGTGTGGTTAGAAAGAGAAAGGTTAACCGAGGAATAAATTTTCTAAGTTGTGTTTTTAGTTAATTTTTGTTTGTGAATAAAAACTATTTCTTTTCAATTCTATTATAAAAAAAACGTTATTTTGTCCACAGTTTATTGAGCTTATAAATCTTAATAATTCTAGTATCAAGAATACAAGTATGCTATTTAATTCTCAAAACTTTTGTTTTGATAGTACGTGTTACTCATCCAAGAATTTTATAGCATAAGGCTAAGAAAGTAGCAAAGGAAAATTATTGTGCGTAAACTTTGCACATAACAAACGAAATTGATATTTGTAGTTAAGAAAGTTTCATACTAATAGTAGTAGAGAAACTTAATGAAACTTAAATATTTAATTTTTTTTGTATATAACATATAAAGAATAAATCAATTTTTATACAACCCTACCTTTTTTTAAACTTATCTATTTTGAAATTTCTAAAAAATTAAAATTTCACAGTAAATTCTAGCATATTTTTTTTCTTCTAATCATTCTTATTGGCTAGTGGTTTTTAACCAATGGTACTACTATTGTTACTATATGGTGTTCATGTAAAAAGGCATTATGTCATAAAAGGTTGATTGTTTTATTCTTTGAAAGCTTGTTTAATTGCAGCTCCATAGTATTGACCCAAGGGAACGTTAAATTTGTTTAATCTGCTGGCATAATTTGATCTAATATCTACTTTTTCACTAACATAACAACAATTATTATAATTATAGTTGAAAAGCCAGATACTTATAGTTAAATCTCATAGATATAAAGATTTTTAAAGTGAACAACAAATTATGATTTGAATTAAAAACAGTTTGTAAATTATCTTCAATTTAAAACTGCTAACTAAAATTTTAGAGCACTAAGCAACTTGCAATATTCAATATTAAAAAGTAATCTGCAGAAATTCTTTAAATTTTAAGTCATGACCACTTTTATATAACAGAAAATTGTTGTACCAAAACATTGATTGAAGGATGCGAACTTAATAAGCTTGATGTAAGTCATCAGAAATTACATCAATCACCAACTAATCAACCCATATACGTTTTGGCTGATCTGGAAATGCAAGAAATTAGGTTTCAAAACAAAAAAGAGGAATTAGTCTCTAGTGAGAGCAATAAGATATTTTGTCTATAAATAACAACAATATGTCCATTGACAAAAAGTAAACTTTTTGTTTTTTGACAGTTAGATTTTCAGCACTGAATTCAGTTTATATTGACGACAATTTTTGTGAAAAAGGTTGGAAAGATTGCTGCATCAGACTAGCATACGGAATTCCAGTAAGTTAATATTCTATATATAGATGTAGCCATAAGACTTAAGTATTGCTTTTAATAGTATAATTAAAACTAAAACGTTTTTATATCATCATTTAATAAATATAAAAATAAAATGCTAAAACAGCTGAGAATAATTTATGGGGAAGTAATGACTAAACAAACGAGCTGTTATTTAATTTAATAGTGAAATATCCCAGGTCTTAATTCCTGAGTTATCATAAAGCCTCCAAGAAAAAATATAATCTAATTTGCAAGCCATAATTTACAGCTAATAACAATTTAAAACTAAAAAGCTGGCAAAAGTGTTGTCTAATCTATAAATTTAAATAAATTAAAAAAATTGTTGTCAAAATAATTGAAACTGTGTCAAAGGTTTTTTATTAATAAGCTTCAGTTTTTAACAGCAAGCGTCTCCACTGACATGTGATTACTAAACTATTCCTATGTTTTTAATTTTCAATAAATATTGCATGTTAAGTTTGGTTTTGATGTAAGAAGCTCAAAACAAGTTCAATTAAAAGCTTTAAAAACAACAAAACGTCAATGCAACCGACAACAAAGTAGTTTTTTCTCAGTCAAAGCAACTTGTACTTCAAGCAAAGACACCAGCTACAGCCAAAATGTTTTGTGAGGGGTTAAGACTACTCATTGCTTGCTCTCAAGAAATGTCTAGAAAACACGGAAATGGTTCTTCATCAAATTCTACAAAGACATCTTTACAAACTGAAGACGAGTAGGTTTTCTATTGCAATAAATTTAAATTGCTTCAGGCTATACATTGAAAAGTAAAAGAATTGAGTGAATGTTGTTAATAAGGCGGATACGTCTGTTGTTTGATCGTGCTGATAAAAATAATGATGGGAAATTAGATTTGGATGAAATACTTCAATTACTTCGTAAGCTCAATGTTCGCTCCTCAAAAACTAAGATCAAAATCACATTAAAAGTAAGAATTATATTTATAAATCAGAAGAAAAAAGATATTTTAAAACTAGATAACATTTTGAAATTTCGTATTCAATTTTTATTATTACTATTATAAAAGTTTATCATTTAAGTATTGATTCAAAATAAAAGCTAGAGGATACAACTTTCATTACGTTTTTGTTCTATCATTCCCTTAGTAGCTAGAAACATAAAAATTTTAGCAACCACCTCAATTAATTATTTATAGCTTGGCTTTTAGAAAACCCAATGAATCCATCTCTTACCGTCGTAAAATAATTTGACTAAAAACTATTTGGCTAAATAATTGCAAATTAGTTATGAGAATAGCAATTTTATAAGTTTTTAGTTATCAATAAAATTGCAAACGAACTTACAGTTTTATTTATATTGTTAAATTTAAGCATATATTTTGACAAGTTTAAGATATGTCATTTGATAACTTCATACTTTTTTATTGATCAATGAACTTTCAACTCAGGAATCATGATAGATGTAAACAAAGATAACCTTACATTTAGGTCTTAAAGACATTTAAGAAACAAAAATCAATAACTTAATGATTCTGTCTGTAGAGTTTTCATTAGGTTTCATAAAAAATTAAACTGTTGCTTCTAGTTTTTTTTATATAATAAAACCTTATTTATACAAAAAAAGGATTCGACAGATTCTTTCAATTAGATTTATCAATTATTTTAACTACAAATTGAAGTATTATGTTGCCAATTTTCTTTCTAGATCATTGGTGCTAATTATAAGCTGTTTGATTTATTGAAACCAACTGATATTAGTTTTCAAATAAAGATTTTTCAAAGTCCGATCAAATTTTTTTTTTCTATCCATAGGAAATTGCAAGCCAGTTGGGTTGTACGAACAGTTCTTTAGATTTCAACGGCTTCATGTCTTTTTATCGAAAATTTTCAATCAGACCTGAGTTAGCTAAAATTCTAGAAGAGATTACGTTTGGAGATGAAACTATCACATCAGAAAAATTTCAATTTTTCTTGAAGAATTGTCAACAAAACGTAAAATAATCTGACTGAGATCGGACTGGTTATAGTTCAAAAAATAACTTTAATAAATTCTAGACATTGTGATTCAGCTTTATTTATTTGTAGAAAAGCATAACATCTTCAGAATGCTTGAAGCTAATTAATCAATATGAAACCAACAAAAACTTAAAGGATGAAAACAAACTTGGACTTAAAGGTAGTTAACCAACTTTTATCCACACTACTTGTAATTACTTTATCGTGTTGTGCTCAGGGTTTAAGGCATTTCTTTGTAGTAACAACTGTGACATAATTAACACTGATGATATGAAGACAACTGTAGCTAGTATGACACAACCTCTGTCACATTACTTTATAAATTCATCGCATAATACTTACCTTGTTGGTCATCAATTTACTGGGAACAGTTCAACTGAAGCATATGCCAACGCTTTAAAAGCTGGATGTCGTTGCGTTGAACGTTAGTTGTTACTTAGAATGCTTTATTTGATTGTTGTGTTTTAAATTTTAAAATATTTTTTTAGCTTTTGAAACAAAACACTATGTTAGAAAGCAAAGTTGTGTTATGTTTAAAAATAAGTTTTTTAGTTACTAAGTGAATACCTATTTCAATCAATAACTTTATGATTAAAAGTATGTAACAAAATACCAATTAGTTTTAGATAGTTTAAAAGAGTAAAGATATTCAAAGATTTTTAATCATTTTCCAATTATTATGAAAATCTTCATCAACAGTCTTATAGTTTATAGAGTTCATTACACAAAAAAATACTGAAGATCAAATAAAACAAAATTGTTAGTTATTTAGATATCACTTATACGCATCAATGACCCAAAATTTGGAAATTTAAAATTTATATTTAAATATTATATTTAAGAACTTTTAAAAAGATATTTGTATGGTATGAAAAGTAGATAAAATAGTATTCAAAAAGTTGATCTAAGCTTTGAAGTGTTTTGTTTGAAATTTGTTCTATAAAAGTATAAAATATTTAAACGGAACATAATATGTAGTAGATTGTTGGGATGGTTGTAATGGAGATCCTATTATTCATCATGGATACACTTTAACTTCGAAAATTCTATTTCGTCATGTCATCGAGACTATCGATAAAAATGCATTTATAAACAATCCGTGAGTTTTTTTCAAGTTTTTGATGGAATAAACAGTTTTTTTTGTTTTTATTTGTATTTTCCTAATACTTTAGGATATATAGATAATATTTTGACCACATAACATTCATTAGATCGGATATTCCATAATAATTACTTCATATGTGTAATAATAAATATTTAATTACTATATGAAATCAGTAGTGAGATATTTTTCAAATGTTTAACAGCTTTACTCTGTGGTTTATCCGTCACATGATAATAAGCTTATAGTTGTATAATACAGAAGAGTTTAGTTTTCTCAACAAATTTAACAAATAAATCAGTTCTTTGAAATAGTAAAATAATTAAATAAGATATTATCAAAATTAATGACTTATGGTCTTTTCGATTTTCCAATGAAAAAATTTAATTATGTAATTATTTAACTATATATATAACTGTAGTTATATGACTTTGTAATTTTATAAGCTTTCTTTATTAAAGCTTTAACTCAGAATTTAAAAAAAAATACTATTTTCAATTTTATCAATATTTGAAATCAATATATAACGTTAATTTATATAATCACCGACAAGCTCGCTAATTAATTAAGTAAAAATTGAAATTAGGTCTGAATAAGCTTGTCTTCATTGTTTAAAATTGATAACACTGTTATATCATTATCGTATTTAGAGAAGTATTTAGTATATAAATTTATTAATTATATTATTTCTTAACAATTTAAAGCTTAAATAACCTGATTATTGATTTCTTTTCCAAAATTGAATTATTTGTCAAAGTCTTGTTCATTAAGTTAGTCAAGCAAGATAACTGCTTAAGATACTATGTATGTAAAAAACATCGTCATTAATTATTTATCATGAGCTTGCTAGTGCTAACAGATATTGGCTTCTAGCCTGAAACGACCTCAACCTAAAAATGGTTCTTAAGTATTTTAACTAAACACTAATTTAACATTACTAAAAAATAGTTTTATCACTAGCAAGTCATTAACAGCATGAGTTTAAAATTGGAAATTTATTAAAATTGTCCCTGAAGCATAAACTTTCTTTGCTTACTTATAAGCATTAAATTTGGTAAAAGGTTTGTTTAGATAAATTCTAATTTTGTATGCAACATTTAAGGAAATGGTCAAAATATTTTTACTTTTCATTCGATATTTCTCTTTTCAAAGCAATTTGATTTGAGAGCCAGAGAAGAAATGTTTGTTTGGTTTTTCAAACTTTAATTATTACATAATCGCTTCAAGCTAAACCACTTTTTTCAGATTACTACTACATCTTAATTTTTCTATTTCATCAACTAAATTATAAGTTTCTTTGTAGAATCGACTCTCAGCATAAAGTTATAAAACAAAGTTTAAAGACGATAGTTAACTAAAAAGCTCATTTACGTTTTCTATTACTTTTATGTTGAACATAAAATACTTTGAAATTTGCGTGAAACAGATATCCAGTTATATTGTCGATTGAGAACCACTGTAGCATAGTACAACAACAGAAGATGGCGGGAATTATGAAAAGCATTTTTGGGGAGAAACTAAACGTAGATGAGTCACCACGAAGTGAATTACCTTCCCCAGAAGAGTTGAAATATAAAATATTAATCAAAGTAAGACGTTTGTCATACTGACTTCAGTTTTTAAGTTTAAAAAGATAAAAATTATAAATTCTTGTATCAGTGTCAAAAGCTTTCGGATAACTTGGATTGCTGTGAGGTCGAAGAGTCAAGTGACGATGAAAGTTATCGCGGAGACTTTTCTTCCCAGGTGACGCTAATATTTTCACGCTCTTATACGTTTTTACAAACCTTACAATTTTAGAGACATTATTCTACTGATTTCACAACAACTTCAATAAAAAGGAAGAACCAGCCCTTTATAGTAAGACTTAAAAATTGTATTTAATGATATTTCTAATCGTGTTGAAAGGTTAAAAAGGATAATTTGCACTTTAGAAGCTGTTCAATTTTAATTAAAAATGTTTTTTAACAGAAGTTTATCAATCGAAAGTTATCTTATAGGCACAATTCATCAACTTCTACTTCAACTACAATTGAGAAATGTGAGCAATGATTATTGAGCAATCTAAGATTAATTTTTCAAATATAGCTTATATAAATTTTTAGAAATTTTGATAGAAATTTTTATAAAATAAGTAGATTTTATAAAAAAAATGTGATTAATAAAACTTTCATCATATCAGATTAGTAGCGTTATTAGCTAAAGTCAAGATTGCAAAATTGTGTAGTTGGTTGTCCTTGTAATAATCAAATAAACATGTTTGGTTATTAAAAGTTTTCTCATATAATTATAGAGCTGGACAAATTAAGTTAGTATTTATTGGGCTACAGTTTAGTGTTTTGGCTCAAAAACTTATAAAATAATAGAAAATTAAATGTGTATTTTGCAGTTAAACATAAAAATGAGGAAAATGGGAATGAAATATTTTCAGATAAACGTCATCAGTGTAGAGTTTTGTCGCGACATTTATCTGATCTTGTTATTTATACTCGTTCAAGAAGATTTCCAGGATTTCATGCAATTGACAAAAGTACGAGTTGTCTGCTATTCAAATAATTTAGTTACACGGTTTATGTTTGACTAAATATCATTTCTTAGGTGGTTTTGATGTTTGGTCCTTTAGTGAATCAAGAGCTCAAAATTTGATTGAATCTCGGCCTCTTGATGTAATAAGGGCTAATAGAAAGCGTTTTATGAGAGTTTATCCGGGAAGTTTAAGAGTTAGTTCAAGCAATTTCAACCCTGTGTACTTTTGGAATGCTGGCTGCCAAATGGGTAAGTTTATTTAAGTTGTAAAGATTTTTCTCCATAGTGTGTTAAATGCTTGCAAATTTCATGAGGCAGTATTGAGTTTATTTTCATTAAACACAATTTAGTAGTTGATATCAATTGTAATCGAGTTAGATAAAAAATTGAGCCAAAAAATACTTTCAGCTCAAGATATAAACTTGAGGAGAAATTGTATTTTATCACACATGAAATTAAACATCAAAATTTTCTTTTTTTAAATTTATCTAAAAGTGAATAATTCTTCATCAAAATTAAATCTTTAAATAAACTTAATATAAAATTGTAAAAGAACTTTGAGTTTCGATGAGCTTGTGTAGTTCTCTTGCATTTTCTCAACTCGTAAAATGATCATTTTAAAAAACAACAATTTTTTATGAAAAGGTTACAAATTATTCAAGATTTATTATTACTGTAAGATGTAAACATAGAACTTATTTAGATATCGCACTGATACATCAGTTCTATTGAATAGGTATGGTATTTAATTATTATATAATATACAATATTATAAAAAAAACAGTGCAAGAGTTAATTAATGAAGAGTAAATTCTCTTCATACAAGCTATAGATTTGATTAACAAAAACATCAGAACAGCGAAAAATACACAGCTTTCGGAAAGGATGTATAAAATAACTTCTACCAAATGCTAGCGATTTATTGAAACTTCCTTTAATAAATTATTAAATAGATTCAGCGCTTAAACATGTAGCTAGTATCTGCTGAGCAAAAAGATGATTTTTATTTACATGATTTTTTTGTCGGTCTAAAACATTATAGTAAGGGTCATATAGATTTGATGGTGTTTCAGTTGATAAACTATCATATGCATCAAATAAAATGGGAAACCCCCTTCGTGATCGGTTTACAGTGATCAAAGGAAGTTGTATATAATCATTATTATTTTCTACTGGATTTGATAAAGGAGTTGGTATTTTACTAACGAATGAATTACTTGAACTAGTTATGTTAGTTTGTTCCGTACTTTCTTCAAAGTGTTTGATGGGTTCATTCTCCCATTCTTCATCAGCCATTGTGTAAAGTTCCTTTTGATTATTTTCAAAAAACTTCATCCGTGAGAATTTATGAGATTGGTTCAGTTTTACTGAAGTATTATCATGTACAGCATCATATGAAGCAAATTCTGCTTTTTTTTCAGCCGAATTTATAACTTCACTTATATTGTTTATAGATTGAATCCCGTCAGTTTTGTATAAACGGTTTTCTTTTGTCAATGAAAACTCTAGAAACACAAAAATAAACTATTTTGTAAAGATAAGATAAATCTTGCTCTTACTATTTGATTCTAGAGTTGTTTGTGTCATTGAATCTTGTGAAGCTCTCTGTGTCTTTTTGGTTTTACATACGCTACTTTTCTTTCTAGGAAAGAGTTATAAACTGAAAATTAGGATACTCAGTATATGTGAAGATAAACGTTAAGCAAGAACGCTGTACCAGAAAAAAGAGTAAATAAAGTACTAAGACTGAAAAATTTCAAATAAAACCAGTAGTTTGAGTAATATCTATTAGATTGTATAAACCGAATGAAGAATATATCATCAAATATATTTATTTAGCTACTTTATTTAATTGTTTTCGTATTAGATAGAATTATTATTTTACCTTCACAAGTAACTTAAAACGTATTTTTAGGACTTTTTTAGGACAGAATGACACCATTTTCAGCCACTTTATTTTAAATAAAAAATTATCTCTAAAATCTAAGATAACTTTCAAAATAAAGTGTTAGTGTCTTACTACTTTTATAAAATAAAACAAATCTGCGATGCTAATCTACTACTAAACTTTTTCAAATAAATTTAAAACTAAACAACTTACGATGTTGCATTGATAAAGTTTTTAGATAAGCTCACTAAACAAAATTTGGCCTAATTTCTATATTTATTTATTTATTTATTCAATTTCAGCTTTACGTAAATTCTTGCTCTGTGTTCTTAACTTATCAAACTAGTGTTCAGTAAACCTAAAACTTTTCTCTCCATGCAGATAAAACTTTTTTGGTTGCACTGTAATCTTATAAGACTTTACGAAATACTTAAATTTAATCAAGTCTAATATACATTTTATATAACTATAATTTAGCGCTTTAGTAGTAATATAATAAAAATCATTATACAAGCTTTTATAAAAAAAGCAGTCATTCACAGAATTTATAATGTAAAAGTCCTTTGACATTTAAGCTTACATATAAAAGTTTTTTATCAGAAAAAGATTTTATATTAGAAAATATAACACAAACTTACCTACAATTTATGATGATGATAACTAGCAATAAAAGGCTTGTTATTGAAGATATGCAACAAATAAAAGCTAATAATTTGATTGTATCTTTAGCTAACGATTGGGTTTGCATCATATCACATGCTTGTAGTTTTACAGATAGACAGCATAAGGAATTGAATTCAATTTGACTGTAACTGCCTTTTATTGTAGGTTTGTTTTTCAAAGCTGAATTTTTAAACAAAAATCATATTACAGTTTTATTAGCTTAATATTTAGTAAAATAATTCAAAAAATTACTTGTAATATCACTGCTATGGTTATACATCGTACAAGTCAACTGTCCATCTAATGATGCAGCAAAGTATATTTGGCTTTCTGGATACTTAACACAAGCAGACTGGCACTTTCTAGATAAAATAAAACATTGACTCACCCCATCTAAATGGGTCCCAAATGTGATTATTGATTC
Source organism: Pegea sp. RAD2-039 (assembly GCA_034620365.1). Lineage (NCBI taxonomy): Eukaryota > Metazoa > Chordata > Thaliacea > Salpida > Salpidae > Pegea > Pegea sp. RAD2-039. The sequence goes on from JAQGEQ010000192.1 coordinate 4,036,899, forward strand.
ACTGTCCAATAATCTTTGAGCACTTGATAATGAAATTATGACAAAAAAGCAATTTTTCAGAAGAAACATTTCAAATAACTTTGATTTTGTTTTTACGTATTGATTAGCTTTTTCTATAAACAGATTCTTTTAAAAGAATCGAGTACTATTGAAATAGTCTCAAATATCATTTTCAACAAAAAAAAAATAATTTTGAACCTTTAATTTCTTAATTAGTTATTAGTCACTTTCAGATTGATTTCCAAAAGTTAGATCTAAACAACTTAAGCTTAATTAATCAAAAAGAAGCAAACATAAACTTTAATTGCACAAGCCTAAATTTGATTATTTTTCACAATGCTATTTTAGTTTTATCAAAATATACAACGAAAAGGTTTATAAATGTTTTTTTGGCAAAAAGACAAAACGTGTTGAAGAGCGTAAGAAAAAAATTACTTTTAATGACATATCATTCAGTATTATCACGATAGTAGTACTAACATAACGTTAAGTTTTTAAAAAACGTTATACAAACATTCATTGCTAAGTAAAACTAATAGTGGAAAAATATCATGAATTTTACCATTGTTAATATTTTCATGGAAATTTATTGTTAATTTGACCTTTATGACATAATTCATATATTAAAATGTTAAGATTATTTGATTATATGCTTTTGGTGAAGAATCATTATAATCGTTTAAATAATGTAATATGATAAAATAATCTATTTATGAAGTTTTAAACTATTTTTTGTCATTTAACATTCTTAAGTTATTAAATAAAATAATATACGATAGCATACTTGAAATTTAAAGTTAGAAGAACTTTAAATCGTATAACATTCAAAACAGTTTCATAAACGTAAATAATTATAAAAATTTATTTCTACTTAAAAATTAACATTTTAATAGTATATAGCAATCATAAATATAAATTGCTCTAATTATTTCCAATTTGACTCTAAAACATTAATTGTGAAGTATTTTAGGAAGTTAAGTTGGTAGTAAAAATAATTTAACTTGCCATTAACTATCATTGTAAGGTAGAAAGTTTAATTAATTTAGAAATGTAATAAAATTTCATCTTTAAATCTAAAATTAATTTCTTTTGATCAACGATTTATGTTGCTTTTCTAATTCAATAAGTTGAAGTAAGGTGTCATTTAATGTTCAAAAATTTTAAAAGTTAGGTCGTTTATAAAAAATTTTATTTGTAAAACTTTTTAGGTGAGCCTATTGACATTTATTTGTTTTGTTTATTATTTTTAAGCATACAAAAGGCCATCTGATTCGATAAAGCATTACTTTGTTGTATTTTGAGCTTCGTTTGAATAGATTAAGATTACAAACTGATAAAATTAGCTTTTTCTTAAGCTATGTGCCAACGCGCCAGTATTACTGCAGCGTTCGGTCACTGAAAGTTTTTGTGTGCGCTAGATGGTGTGAATTGTTACCAAGTTATGATTTTCAAAAACCAAATAAAGTTAAAATAGTTTCTCTGGTAGAACAAACTTTATCAACTCATTTTGAAAACGAATTTATATTTAAATATAAAATATTTTAGAAAAATAAATAAATATTTTAAATACAAATTTGTATTTACAAAAGATAAGCAAAATCTAAATAGATTTAAAATCGATTAAACAACTTTTTAGAACTAATTTTACTTTTTAAATATAGACCAAATAATCAAATTTCTTTTAAAAGCTATCAATCATTTGTAGTTAAAAAGTTATTATTAGTGTTATATTATATATTTTAAACTTTGATATTTAAGCTTTTGGTCATATTTGTTGAACGCGATGCTATAATCAATCTAAAAACAACATGTTTATCAAACACTCCCTTCTACGTGCTACACTTCATGAATATCTGAAAATGATCGAAGTAAAAGTCAAATACATGCTGCTATGAAACAAAATGTTAAGCGATTAATCATCAAAAGTCATGCGACTAAATTTAGAAAAGTTTGATAATATTTTGAAGTAATTCACAAGCTTGTTAAAATGATTTAAATAATCTAAAGCAATTTTATAGCTTTAACGGCTTTAGCAGCTAAAAAAATTGATTTGTTATAATAGCCGAGCTGATTTAATATCTCCATTGAGTTAAAAAATTAAACTAAAGATAAAATTATTTAGTCTAACACCGTGGCTTACAAAACTGACCAATAAACCTTACCATAGTTCATAAAACTTGTACTTTAACATCAGCCTTACAAACCACCATTTGGTACCAAAGAACTTGTCGGCTTCTGGATGATATGCTCTTCGAAAATTATTTAGCTTAGTTAAATATTTCATTAAATAATTGTAGAAAGAATACTCTTATAACGTTAAAGTGTTTTACCAGTAATACAAAATATTTCTAAACGAAATTAAATGTTCTTTAAATAAAATGAGTTGACTAAAATTTACAGATTATTTATCCACATTACAAATAGAGTTATTTTGGTAATGAATTCTTTAAGCCAAACTTACGTTATCTATTTAAAGTTAGTTTGTGATGACTGAAGTAAAATTGAGGTCTCAGTTTAAAGTCAAATTTAAACCATTTTACTGTTTGACTATTTATATTACAAAGTGATTAATCTTAATTATTAATCAGCAATTACTTTTCCAAATATATTTCAAAGAATAAATAAATGAATTATTTCTAAAAGTTTTTTTAATTTGATCGAAAATATTATTCTGAATTCATATATTTCGAGCATTTGATATTAAAAACATTAACAATATTCATTGTTTTATAAATATAAAGTTAGCTTTTTTGTATCTTTAAAACGTCTTAAAACTTTGCATTGTAAACAAACTTGCTAAGCTTCAATTACATGATGACAGACTTAAAGCATAGAACTGTTGATAATTTCAGACAAACCCATACCACAATAAAGTTTGAACTATTTATTAAACGTATCGAAATGTACAATTATCATAATTGACACAAAAATTAGATAAAGGGTTTTACAAAAATGAGAATTTAGAATATGACTAAAATAAAATTTACTTGTTTCTTAATGATGTAATTATGTAATTTCTGCATAAGCAGGTTCTATTTGGTTATTCGATTGCAAAAAATCTCTGTTTTTTCCTTGTATATTGCCTAGACTTAAGTGTATACTACAAGTAGATTGATCCGCATTTAGGGTAGAAGTTTTCGATTTAGGCGACTCATATAGGTTTGTAAGTAATGTGGAAGGAGTTTGCTTTGCAATTAGTTTAGATCTTGGAACTACATAATCATAATTATCAAACGGCGTGGAATAATCAGATTTCGATGATGCTTGATTGATCATATTGAAATTAAACTCTCTTTCCATACTGAGAGAGTCTTTTTTAATTGAATTTTGAAGAGCATTTGATTGAAATGTCTTCTTTTCTATGAGTTGTTGAGTGTTTATTGAAAACGGAAACGATTTTTCGTTCTTGCTTTTGTCAAGATTTGATGTTGCTGATTCAATATTTGCAGTGCGGCAATCTTTTGTTTTTCTCTGAAAAATCAATTAGATAAGAAATCAACTTAAATGAAATCATTTAACTTTAAAAATTACTTACATGATAGCAAATGTTATTACAACAGCATAATAACAAAATAGCAACAATTAGGGATAAAAGAAGTATAAGTCCAGCCAGAATCCAGGTAAGTTTGCTTTTTTGAAACTTTGTTTCTGAAATCACTTAAAAGTTATCAATTTAAAACTCAGTTTTCAATGAAGTAAAGTTTTTATGAAATTAATCAATATTTTTGACACTAGAAAAATTGTTGTTATTTTTTGGGCATGTTTTTTGAATTCTAAAACAGTTTATGTCTTTAACTTTTTATAAGTATTTTTGTTATAATTCGAAATGATAAAAATCTAAGTAAGTAATTACCAAACGTTCAAAGCTCTAAGATTTATCTATAAGATTTATAGCTATTAAAATAATAAAGATCTTACCTTTATTTGTATGATAATTTCTGTAAAAAACAGATGATTAGTTCTAAAGTAAATCTATTCTACAAATTATGAACTTACAATTTATAATCAATAATTTTCGACTTTACTGTAGACTCCTTATAATCCCTACACCTAAATACAAAAAACAGTTTTTCATAAGTTCATCAATTCAAGACACTAGCTAAAGAGATTTATTTTCTTACGGCTGAGTATTACATGAAGTAACTTCAACTCTATAGAATCCACGATGTTCACAGAATTCTCCAACTAAACCATTTTTAGTACATAATAAAATTGCAGCCTTAGTGCCTCCACCACAACTAACTGAACATGAGTCGACCCCTGAAACAATAATTTGATGTTATTAATTCATTATTATTAATATATTACTAATTTTTATTATTAATTTGATGTAATAATCAACCTCAATAAATAAAATATTTAACAAAGCTGTTTGTGACAAAAAATGTTTGTGAGAATCATTATGATAAATAGTAGTTTTTAGTAAAAGTTTACATAACATTGCAATACATCTAAATATAAGCAAATTTTAACATTAGAAGAGCTGTAACAAAGCTTATACAATTATGATTATATTCTTCAATAAAATCCATAGAAATTTCTAACAAAAGTTGAAGATTCAACATTTGATTTTAGTCCAATTTTAATTTGGAAATAAATTATATAAATATTTATTCAAAAGTTTGACAAAAGCTTCGAGTCACGAAATCTGATTCAACGAATAAACTATGAACATTTTTGAAATATAATAGCTTTATAATAAGAAAACTATAAATTCAATTCAGCTGATAATACAACCCGAATAAAAAGTCATTAAATATTATATAAAATAGATTATTTCTAAGGATGATATATAGATCAGGTAAATTAGAAAACTCAAACACCAAAACAGTTTTTTGCCAAATTTTGAGATAAAAAACCTTTAATGTCAATATAATTCCAAATATCCTTGAATATGATAAAATACTAACATATATTATCAATGACATAAATAAAATAATGATTTTGACTATCAGTTTAGTTTTTCTTTCCACTTTATAATTTAGTAAATCCTAAATTTAGTTTAAAATCATTACCGTTAAAATCGCTTAGAAACTTCCATTTTCCTTCACAAGATGATCTTTCCAGGCAATATATCCACTGTTTTTCCTTACAGTCATCACTTAAGAATACAAACAAGAATTTTTGATCAGTAAGCGCAACCAAACTCAGAAAATTCATTAAGCTTAGTATCGTATTAGTAGAAATTTTGAGTCAGTTAACATACTTTAAATCACAAGATCTTGTTCTAAATTTTAACGATTTATGGCAAGCTAATTTTCCATTTGATTCACATCTAGACCAACTAGACCAATATTCTACTGAAATAAAATAAAATCAAGATGATACTTCTTGTATATTTATTTATCATTAAATCTTTGTTTGCTTATTAAACTGTTTACACTAGTTAAAGATGCTTTTGTTGGTTAAAAATTCTGTAAAATTATGTTTTTGTTTAATCATATAGCTATGAAAAAATTCTTTTATTTAATATTGTAATTTATCACCAGAGCTATTTGATTGACAAATGCAGTTTTCTACTGTTTTCTTCGTAAAACTTTCATAATTATTTTTCATTTTCCAATCTTCTATCTTTAACTAATAAAAAATGAAAACTTAAATTTGTATTAGTAGACCAGAGAAAATTTAAATAAATTTTAACCAAAACAAAATTCATATCTTATTAACTTAATAGAAGTATATGAAAATGTTTAACTAATAAATAATAAAAATAATTTAAACGATAAAAGCAACGATTTTAACCATACCTGAGCTGATGCCTTAGAAAGATGATGAAAAAAGAAAAAAATCTTTAAAATTGACAAAAATGTTGTCATTATGATACCCTGCTTAAAAATGAATTGAAATTTAAATTGATAAAAACTAAATTAATTTAGTTTACTTCAAATAAAACGTACTTTTGAGAAAATTATTTAACCTTATTATAAATTATCAAAAGCGGGAAAAATAAAATAATTAATTAAAGTTATCTGTAGAGCTTAGTTTCAACTTTTAATTTAAGCTTCAGTTTAATTTTGATTCACTATTTGAAAGGTTAAGACTAAAAATTATATTTTCTATTTTTCCTAGTTGGTTAGTCTCAAAGACAATAATCAAAATAAACCTTCTTTCTAACTGGACAGATTTGTATTTTTATAAGCTTTGACTTGCTGTCGATATATCTATTTGAATACAAAGCATATGCAAATGAAGATAAATCCAAACTTAGTATTATAAATGTTCTACCCTGTCTTCACTTCCGAATTCTCTATTCATTAACTTCTAGTTTCGTGTTTAGCAAAAACATGATCGTCTGTTTAAGGTTAAACAAATGTCAACTAAACTTGATGTTGACTAGTTTACACTTAATTGTTTTTAAGAAGTATCTGTTTTTTCTTTTGTTACTTAAGAGTTACTCGTGAATATTACTTAAAGTTTATAAATTTAAATATAAGTTACCTGCTATCTAATCAACTTTAAAATTATGCACGTTTTGAAGAAACTACATGAAAATAAATCTTTTTTAATTTGAACTTTTATGGTTTTCTCGCTATCGAAAAAAAGTATTCAACACAACTTAAATTCAAATACATTAGTTTAAGTGTTTCGTATTTTAGCAAAGGTTCGATATTTAAAAGCAGTACAAATTCAAGTTTTAAATCATGATGTATAGATTCTTAAAGATGCTTTTAAAAAGAATAAAAAATCTTCTCAAAATAATAAATGGAAAAAATAAATTCGTAAAAAACAAATCGTTACCAATAGCTTGGCTTGTATATGCATATATATAACAGTATATAAACACGTTTTGAATTAAAGTAAAGACTTACTATTTTATATATTCATATTTTCAAACAAAATATTAAATAGGAAATTATTTTTCCAATAATTTTGATAATATTTAACTGTGATTTTAAAACTTTTGCCATTTAATAAAATAATTGGAATAAGAGCTTTAAAAAAAATTACAGATATGAAATACCAAATTCAAGTAGTAAAACTTCAATCATTTTTCTTATAGAATAGATTAAATTAGTAACTTTTCAATTTTTACACTGATTAAAAGTTTAAAATACTATTTTTGATATTCTTTCAATTAGTTGCTTTAAATCATCAAACCAAAGATCGAGCAATGCAATTAAATGATGCTTTATTTGAAATGAATGGAGGCTGTGGTTTTGTATTGAAACCAAATCGTTTATTACAAGTAAGTTGTCTTGATTTCTGTATAAATGAATATAAATCAATTGGGAACCACTTTTATAAATCAACCAACATCTTATGATTGAAATTTAATAGAAATATTTTATAGAGCTTTTTCTTTAAGTTGCAAAACAAAAAACTAAGAAAAAAAATTGTAAGATTCCTAAAAACCCTTTTCTAGTGATATAACTTTTTGTTCCACCTTCGGTGAAAATATTAATTCTATTTATTTTCCAAACAAATATATACAACTTTTGATCTTATTTGTTCAGTTATATAATAAAGTTATAATGAAAAGTATTTTTATTACCAATAACTTTTTCCTAGAGCAACTAAAAATAGTCAAGCTAAAAATACTTTTTCAACAAAGATCTAATAAAGATCTTTTTTATTAAAATTGGTTTAATTTTTTGACTTCATTTTGAAACTTGACAAATGGTGCTAGAAGTGTGTAAGTAAACATTCAACACTTTTATTTTATTTACAGAGCGATGAGTTCAATCCTTTGAAAGCAAATCATTCACACAATGATACTATTCTTCAATTAAAGGTCTTGATAATAAGTGCTCAAGAACTTCCAAAGCCTGCAAACAGTGTGTTGGGTGAACGTGGTGAGGTTAGCAGTCAGAAAAATATGAAAATCATTTTGTTAAAAGTGAATTTTACAGATTATTGATCCTTTTGTTGAAATCGAAATTGAAGGAGTTTTAAGCGACTGTTCAAAAAAACAAACCACCGTTGTTGATGATAATGGTAAATTTTTATAAACTGTTTTAAAAAGTTTCTACTAATGAAAACAATATTACTTTAAATAGCTTGAAGTAATTCACACAAAGTTTTTACAATAAATATTTCGTTCAATCCTTTTTACGGCGCGCTGATATTTTTAAACCTTATTTCAATTTCAAAATATATTTATAATATTTTTATGAGTTGATTAAACTAATTGACATTAGATGAAAAACAATTTTATCTAACTAATACCGTACCCTGACTGTTTTAGGTTTTAATCCTATTTGGAATGAATCATTCATTTTCAACTTACAAGCCCCTGAACTAGCTTTTATTAGATTTGTGGTGTGGGACAGTGACCCTATCGGTCGAGATTATATTGGACAACGAACCATTCCAATTTCATTTCTTCAATCAGGTTTGTGATTATTCAAGTATAAAATAGTAACTTATATCTATAAATATTAATCACAATATAGTCATTTGAGTTATATTTTGATATTTTACATTTCAATACTAATTAGCTTTCTAAATTTATATGTTTTTTAGGTTATCGTCACATTCAATTGAAAGACACTGATGGTGCTTCAATCTTTGTGAAAATAACAAAAGATAGCACATATAATGTTGTAGGTCTTAATGTAATTGCATTTTAATTTTGTAATCACAAGTTTTTATATCTATTATTAAATTTAACAAACTTCTTTCAAGTTTTAGAAAACTTTTTTTAATTAGTGTGGTTTTATAAATAAAGTTTATTTTTAGCAATCAAAACAGAAACGGGAAAGCAAGCTTAATAAGCTTCATCAGCGAATGAAATCATCAAGAAAGTAAACTAAAAACTATTTTATAAAAATAAATCAAATTTGCATGTTTCAATAAACTAATAAAAGTTTGATAATAAATTCCTTTATCTTTCTTTTTAGATTATTTGATCCTAAATCTAAAAGATTTTATAAAAATTCAAGAGCATCATCAAATGGATCAGATAGAAGAGTTTTTAATAAAAAAGATTCTGAAAAAAGTAATCATTCCTGTACAAGTGATACAGACGTAATCAAGTTTTGTCAAAAATGTAATTATTCAACATGGACAAATTCCAAATCTAAAGGTTTATTTATAGATTTAATATTTGCAGTAATCTCGGCTTATGCCTGTTTAATAAAAAAAAACGTGTTTCTTAAAAGATTATTTTTTGGTTGTGCTTGTTCAAACTTTTAAACACATACTTAAACATCATAATTTAAATTACAAATAAATGCTGTTTTTAAGTTAAATTTGGATAGCTTGAAACTGAAAGAAATATTGTTTGAAATTTACGGTTGCATACTTTAATGTTATTTACCACAATTTTATTAAACATAAATAATTAATTTTTGACAATCGACCAAATTTAGTAAGGATATCACTAAATTCTACTTATTATCACATTAGTAGACAAGATAAAATCGGTTTTAAAATGCTTGAAATTTATTATTATTGAATATTTACATTTTCTTTAATTTGTAATTACAGTAATATTTCTGTTTAGGTAAAACCATCCTCAACAGTGATTCGATAAATGAAGACCAAATTGCTTCATTTAACTGCACTAAGAAACCAAATGACAACATTTTTCAGCAATCTTCGTTCTCATCATCTTGTAAGTAAAATATGTCTTCAAATAATTTGCTAGTTTTATTATTTAATATAAAAACCTTTTAAAGTATTACTTTCACATATTATAAACTGTTCTTTAAAGCTTTTTTTATTTATTTTATAAAATGAAATTTCATTTTTTATCATGAGACTTTTTTAACCTTGAAAATACTTATAATATTTAAATGTAGGTTCATGTAATAATTTGAAGTCTTCAATTGCTGTTTGTCCAAGCAAAACAGAAGGTTAGTGTACAAAACTTGTACAACTTTTGTTCAATATTTTGTTAAAAACTTTAAAAATTAAAGAAACTTGACAGGTTAGTAAATAAGATATTTAGTTTAATATAGTTAGTATATTTTAAAGTTTTTAGAATTTTGAATAATTATTGTTGCTTAACATCATGAAATAGGCTTTAAAGAAAATCAAAAGTCTGATATTTGGTGCAACATTTTATAAAAAAGTGAAAAATGATTTCACATTTGACTTAAAACATCCAAAAGATTAAAAAATAAGGAAACAATTTAATTAAATTATATTTGACAGACACAGAAATCGTAAAACTTAGAAAATAATTAGAAACAGAAATTTTATTACTTATCAAAAAAGGCACAATAAATAAAACCACATTTTGAAGTGCTAAGTGAATGAGCTATAGGATATCGATCCAACCAAAGTGTACTTGAGGGAGAATTTTCGACGTCAAATACAAATGGTACAAGCTCTTATAAGTACAATTTCGCACTGCACAGATGTGTTGAACAAGCTAAACTAAAGTAAAACAATGTTGAAAGCTGACTATTGTAGTCATTATGTTTATCCTAAAGTCAAAAGTACAAAAGCAAATGATACGAGTTTTCAAGTAGAAGGCAAACATAAAATAATTTGTTTGAAAATCAGAGAGCAAAGGTTCCAATGATATGAGTGAATATAAAATTGTTTCTCTAACTGAATTTTAAGAAGTGTTGTAAAAAAGAAATATTCATTAATTTAAAAAATAAAATCATAATTTTGTCGTAAGTACTTGCCTTGGATAAGCTACTTGAATTACTGATGCAGAGGAACTCTTTGTTAGTGTATGATGTATTGTGTAGAGCTTTTTATATTAAAAAGACGGAATTTTAGTGCAGTGATTACTTAGATTATCACTTAATTTTATCTAAATTAAAAGTTGTAATTTATTTTACTGTAATTACATGTTTCAGTTGCAATAACAAACTTTTGATAAATTAGTTATGTAATCTAATTTTAAAATGATTAAGCTAACTGTTTAAATTTCCTAATCTGATTTTTGAGGTTTTAAGTTATGCTTTTTTTAGCTTTTGGTTTGAGTATTTTAGGAGTAAACTTATCAATTATTGTTTTCAGCTTTATCAAAATTTGTGAATAAATTTTTTTGTTATTATTGCATTTTGAAACTTCAATTATATCTAATCTATTTTACTCTAAGCCATGTTAAGTTTTAAGAGTAAGTTTGAGTATAATTTTTAATCAATATATACAAACTAAACTAACATATTCAACCATTTTTGAGACATAGTAGTTTCTATGTTTCAATAATTTTAAGTCGAATTATTATAGATAAAATAATTTGTTTTGTATAAAAATTATTAGATTTTTAAATAATAAAGGTAGTTTTCAAAAATCAATTAAAATGTTTAATTGGTTCCAGGCAGATGAAATTTTTCATCAAATTTTTCTTCCAGATTAAACAAAGAATCAATTTTGGTTTCAATGGAGCATCAAAAAAATTCTAAAAAAAATAAAAAAGGATTTTGTTCATTTTTTCTACGACTGCTTGGTTGCAAACATAAATACAAGCCCAAAAAATTGGAAGTTTCAACCTTTGATAAAATTGAATCTTCACAAGCAAGCGACCAGCATACCCAGTTATCATGCTGGGGTCCGCGGAAAAAACGAAACTCAAAACTAAATTTATCAAGAAAAGTTTCTGATAATATTTTATCTGAACCACATAAGGAATCTTTCTCAGTAACTTCTTCTGATGAAGAATTTATTGATTGTAGCAAACGTTTTAATAGAGAAGATGAAATAAAAAGATGTAATCTTCAAAACAAGAGAGTAGAGAAGAGCTTAACTTTAGATGGTAGATCACGTATTTTGCATGGTGACACTTATGAAGTACACACAAATCTCAATGATAAAAGCATTTTAGTTGATAGACCAAAATTCTCGTTTCAAAATCAAAAATTAGATTCTTTCAAACGATGTTTAAGTGTTGGAAGTGTGTCCCGCAAATCACAGATGAATAAATGTCAACTAACAAAAGTTGAAGACTCAAGAAACTCAGATAAAGATTCGAATTTAAAGTTGATGAAGTATGCATGCAGTGCCAACGATGTATCAGACAGAAATAAAGAAAGTAGAGAAGAATTGAGGGAAAAGTTGGTAGAATTGATGGCTTCTAATTCTAAAAAAAGTTACAGAAAATTGAATGATTCGAAATCAATGTATGGAGATGAAAATAGTCAAGGCAATTATGTATTTCTAACTCCAATTAATGAAATATCCGACCAAAGAATGTTAAAAGAATCAAATAGTCTGTGTAGATCTTCACCATTAGTCAACAGTGATCTGAATGACGAATCACAACCAAGTAGTTGCTATGACAACTTTCAAAGAAGGTTTTCAACTTCTACACGTCATCGTCAAAGTATCACTCCAAATGATCGCGATAGTAACAGAAGTCGAAGTAGAATCAGGAATATTTCTAGAAGATACAATCAACCTACATCAGGATCAACATCTAACCTAAATCAACTACAATCAAACGTGTACTCATCGATTGATAATATTCATCAATATTCACATAAAATGTCCGATTACTTGCATAGAAACAGAGATAATTATGTTTATCTGACGTCTCGAAAAGAAGAAGCTCCACGAAGACCTCAATCTTATCATAATCAATTCACAACTAACCGTTGCTTATCAAAGAATCCTCCAACTAAATTAGAACGTGATATAATTCGTACTTCGAAGTCAAGTGATTATTACCATATGAATGTGATTATGTCAAAATCATCAGCAAACTTACAACAACCTGATAGTGATTGGTTTGTTTCCGATACTTCCACTGGCTCTGATAATACTCAAATATATTATTCTATCGATGTTTAACGATGTAATGTTCAAACGATTCGTAAAGAAACAGAATCATTTTTGTGTTTTGTCTATTTTAAATGTTGGAAGTGTTTTTTTCTTATTTTTTACAACTTTTTTAAAATTACATTTAGTAATTAGTGACATATCGAATTTGACAAAGATACAATTTATGTTTTTCAGACTATGATCATATTTTGTAGTAACTTTTGAATTATTTTTTATATATGTGAAAAATTCTATATGTGAAAGTGCATGCCTTTGAAAAACTGCATGTAAACTATTTGAATTAAATACGCTGAAAAAGACGAAATTTCTTTGAGAAAACCTCACAACAGATTTATCAAATAAATGAGTTACAGCTCCAAAACCTAAAGACTGAAACCCCGATTTTAGTCGATTTGTTATCGTAAACGAAAAACAAATTCTCGTAATAGGTAATAGACAATATGCGACCCTGTCAGTTTTATAAGTAAACAATTTGTCACAAAATAACAATTGAATGCATTTTTTAAATTAAAATATGATTCTGGTTTATTTAGTGTTTTGTTTCAACTAAAAAACTAAATGATTAGAATTTGTTTAAATATATATTAAAATCAAGCAAACGCTAATCTATAAACATGCGATCAAAGAAAGTTGATACAATCAGATATGTGGTTATGTGGTAGGTTGAAAACATTTGACTAAAATTACATTTTGATTATAACACTACAAAATTGGTGCCAAATTGTTTTAGGTATATATATCGATATATATGTTGTGTAGCTACTTTTTAATATGTTGTGGGACAATTATTAGAAGCTCATTCAATAAGCAAGATAAAATATTTAAAATAGGTTTCAATCAAATTCTTTAAACTTTATTTTAGTCTTTCAAATTAAGATTGTCTGATTCTTATATTTTATTCTTAAAAAAAGTGGCAAAAAATTGTTGGTTGAAACTCTTCAGCTGTCTTAAACCTGAGTTTTAACAAAAAAATTAAATTTTACAAATATAAATTATAATGAAGTTACTACAGGTTAAAAATTGATATTAAAATGGTAATTTTGATTGTTACAACAGTCAAAAGATCAAAATTTTGATATACTTATTTTGATATACTGTTTACAAAGTTTAAGAAAAAAATTGAAATCATGAAAAGAGCAAAATAAATTGCTTTTAGATTAGAAATTTCTCTACAGCTTTTGTTTATTTCTTATAAAACTAAATGAAAACATTAGAGGTGTAATCTTCTGTCTGTATCAAGTAAAGTCGTTTATTGGTCAACTATAAAATCAATTGTTCCCAGCTTTTTCAGCCTCGAACATATTTTGAGTCTACTGAATTAATCTATGCTACTTTTTAGCTTTTCATTTTATAAATTGGTTATTTGTAGACAAAAATGATTGCAATTTACACTCAAATAACTTCACAAGTTTTGTCTTCATGGAAATTGTTGCTCTTTTAGCTAATTGTAACTTCTTTGTCAATAAACCAAATTCAAACAAGTTGATAGAATGAAAATTAATTAAAACTTTTTTGTGTAACACAAACAAAAGGAAAAAGGTTTTTTCTGAAAAAGTAGGTTGTCTCAGAAGATCCTAATTTCTTCTTCAAAGATCTTTTTTTTATAACTGAACGGCTGGTATAAAATATTGCAGTGAGATGTCATCATGTACAATAAAAAAATGTACAGCGGAATTGTTTATCACATCTGAAAATAATCAGAAATCAAAATGTTAACAAAACTAAGATTGTTCCAAGATAAATTTTAAATATATTGATATTTTAGAGATTATCAAATTACAATTTCATTGATAAAAATGAGTTTTTAGGAAGCTTATGATGACTTACTACAAACTACTTTGAAAGGATTAATTTGTTGGCTAGAAAATAGTTGAAGAAGTTTTTTGATATCAATTCTAACAGAAGCAAATTCGCTTGGGGGCCAAGAATTTGAAGGGGCTTGTGAGTCTTCATCAAGTTTGGGAGTTTCTAATCCAGTGAAGCTAGAGAGATCAAAATATATTAAAAAGATTTAATTTTGATAAAGTTCAAAAAATGATGAATTTGAAGTTAATAAAATAGTGTGAAATATCAAGTAAACAATTTGAACTTTAAAATTAGGTTTTCAACTTGAATTTGTCAAATAGATAAAAATTATATCAAGTTTTAGAAAAACAAGAAGTTATAAGACAAGTGGTTCAAAAAAGAAATAAATATTTAAGTAATTTATTGATATCAAAAATTATGAAAATTGACATTTGAAGTTCTACAAACTCGATCAGTTTAAATTTCATGAGAGCATTTGATTACAAAATTTAATTACTTTTAATTGAAAAAATAGAAATTGCAATTTTTTCTTACGTTAAATGAGTTGAAACTAATTCCGTTTCAGTGGAAAACTTCATAACCCCCAACTGATTAGCATGTAATGTTACATATGAACTGATATTCTTCAATTTTTCACCTATATTTTTTAACTGAAAACAAATTCTTTGTTTTTATGTTAATTTTTTTGTTTAGTTTTAATAATCTACAAAACTATTTAACTTTGAAATAATCCTTTCAATTGTAAAAAAGAAAATTAAATCTTAAGAATAATTAAAACATAAAAAAATGAAAAAAATAAGATACAATTTACATATTCACGTAACAAATATTCAAAGCACGAAATGAATTTATTCCTAAGATTTAAAAAAAAATTAAAAGCAAATTATCATAAACTATTTCTTTAGAAAGTTATAAACTTAACTTACTACTTTCAAAGATGGCATGCAGATACAAACATGAAAGTCAGGCATTTCAGGTTCTAGAAACTCACTCCATAACCTAACTGGAATAACAGAGACTGGAATGTCATGTGTAACCATCTGTGATTTACTTCGTAATGATGGCTAAAAATTAATTTTGAAGAAAAAACTTGCAACAAAACCATGTTGATACTTACTAGTTCAATTTCAAATGTCAAACAAGGTACTTGTTTCTTTGTGAGTTTTATTTTTAGGCTTTTTGCATTATGAGCTGATTTTAAGGCTCTGCAGATGTTCTCAGCAACAATTTCAAGATAAATTTCATTATTATCAGCGTCTACACCCTCAATTTGATACAGATCAAAAAAATGTTCCTTTAAAAGGTTTATAATTAATAACAGCTGATTTATTAAGTTTTTACAAGTCTGTTAACAATTATAGCTTTCTATTATTAGCAAAAATGTGTTTTTTCGAAATCTATTTATAATAGTAAAAATAAAAAGCTTATAAATTATAAAAATTATAAATATAAATGAATATAAAAAGAAATTAGGTTTCAAAAGCATTTAAATTTAATGGAAGTTTTTTAAATAAGTAAAATAATTACAGAATTAATAATGCAAATCACATATGACTTATACTAAAAATTTAAACAAACTTGTTTTATTTCACACCACATGCTAACACCTCCATTAGTAATTTGATCTGGCATAATAAAAAATATTTTGTCTTGGGTAATTCTCAGAGCACATTTTTTCAACAGTTTTTGAATAGTGTTCATTACATCTGAACAAAAATCATTATTACATTTTAGGCTATTAAAACCATAAAAATATATATCAAGGTTGTTAAATATATATCAAAATAAAGTAAACTTTATCTTCAAAATAAAAGCAAAGCATTTCAGTTTATTAGTAAACAATATTAACATAATATAAAACAATATTAGTATAAAATCAAACATTTTATAGGTTCATATTTGAAATACTGAAAAAAATTTAACATCAAATCTTTTAAAGTAACAAATAAAGTTAAAAAATATGTAAATCAAATTAAATATTTATAGCTAACTAAGTTATTTAAATAGAAGCAGTAAAAAATAAGTTAAACATACTTGAATAACTGCTACCATAATTTTTTGTAGTATAGTTTATCCAAAATTAAATAAAGATGAATGGTAATTTCTATTTAGACATTTTTATTATAAACTAACAAAAGTAAAATCTATACTTGAATTTATACTAACACTCAATTACCAAAGTAATAAAAAAACAATTTATTGAGCTGAAACAAAAAATTGTTTATGAGTCTAACCTGTAAAATGATGAATACAATCAAGATCTACTGCTTTAGCTCTAAATTTCATTTTGTAGGCAACAAATTAGATTCAGTTTAACAAACAAATCAAGTATCCAGTATAAAGTGTGATTTGAAATTTCAACAAGTTCAGCTTAGGGGATTTCTACAACTAGTTTTAAATTTTACTTAATATTTTTTTGGACTTCTTGCTAAAACTTTTCTGAACAATTCTTCAGATTTTTTTGTTCAAAATTATTATAAAAGATTTAATTTTCTGCAAATATATATTCCAATTATTCCCTAGAAAGTTATTCACACATGCGTATGATGAACAAAATTTGGAAGAATTGCTACCATATGAAAACAATTTTCACATTGACTCAAATCCATTTCATCATCAGATATTCACCTTTAAGCTCTTGTTTTAGCTGTAAATCTAAACATATGTATATTAGTTCCAACTGAGCAAAATCAGAAACTGCCACTGCCTTTAGTGCCACAGAAATAACAAGCAAATCGATTTACGATTGTAGTATATTTTACCATTACGACGTTAAGATTCGTTAACTAAATTGCCAATAAGTCATTGTTAGGTTCAAAAGGTTTATCAGTTTGATATTTTGCTTAGATTAGGAAATGTATTTTATCAGCAAGTAATATTTTCTAAGGAAATTTTTTTTAGATTAAAGTGGATACTGAACACCATAACTCGTTAAAAGGCTTAATTTTGAGTTGTATAGAATTTTCTAAAGATTTGTGTTAATCTCAACCATCGATCGCAAAATAGCAACCTATTCGGTATCATTGAGCTTAAAGATGTTAATTTTCTTCTAAAAAAGAGTTTTTTCTACTTTTTCGCCATAAATCATAAAATAATTTAAGACGATTAATCTTAATCATGCACTTATATGAACTGAGGTTACGGACCAGGTTCTCTTAATCGGCATGAAAAGCACCTAGAAAACTGTTAAGCCTTAGGATGATTCAGCGCATTTGTTTTAATTGAGTTTACAGCATAAATCACGACTCTTACAAAGTCATAGCTTCAGAGCCTTTTTGATGCAAAATGCAATGGGCCCATATCATTTGATAAAGGTTCAGATAAATCATTCTTCATGCTAGTTGTTAATGATTTCTTGAAGTCTTGACTATGCCCAATATGAAAGAATGGCCACATTTACAAACCAGTTTGATGAGTCCAGCAATGTTTCTAATAACAAATTTTGAAAACTATTAAATATATACGTTATTTTCCTTGTACCATAAAAGAAAAACAATGTAAAGAATCTTCCTAGACCTCAAAGTCTGTCATAAGCTCTCTTTTTGAAAAAAAAAATAGTTGTTCTGTGTATATAAAGTATTTAGAAGTATTAAGTTCCATCTTTAAGCTTAAGGCCCTGTTTGAAAATCCTTGATCTAGCTTAATTAACCTTTTAGGAGTTACTTTTGTTAAAAAGTAAGTTAAGATTTTTTTAACTTCACGATTTGATGTAGAAAAAGAGATAATTCCAAAAAAAGAGATTTTCCTTATATTTCTTAAATAGTTTTAAAACAAAGTTTCATTTTTATATGTTTTATATGATTATGTAAGAAACAAGTGAATAATTATAAAAAAAAGTTTATTCATGACGTCATATGTTTTAAAAATTGAATTTAGTTAAAAGTAATTATAAAAATGTTTATTTACTAATATGGTAATGATATATAAAAAAATTGTTTTAGACATCTTACTATTTGTTTAATGTTACTTTTATGTAAATTGGAAATCAAAAAAATTTATCAGCTAGTGATGTTGAAATAATCTTTGAAACAAATATTTAAATTAATTTTAGCTTGGTCATGTATGATTGGTTGAGTTGCATCAATAATAACTCAATTAACTCCATTATTTTCCACCTACTCATTTTTCTACATATCGAATATAATAATTTTATTTATTTACGTTTGATGATAAGTTTAATTATAATGAATTAATAGTTATAGAATGGCAGTAAATTTTTCAACGTTAGCTTTAAAAAGAATCAAATATAATTGTTACAAACTTTATTATAAAAATTTAAAAAACTACATTTTTTTATTATCACAATTATTATTTATTGTATTTTTGTATTAGAATATCTGATTTCGAAAAATTATATATTTTAAATAATTAGTGAATATTATAAATAATCTAACTTTTTTTATTGTTATTAACATATTTTATTTTCAAACTTTTCTCTCCTACTTAAATATAATTTTTTGTAAAAATTGATGGCTAGTTACCAGTGCTGTATACAATTTCTTTTTAGTGTCTATAGAATCATTGATATTTTTAAAAACGATTGACAAAATTTTTTTTTGTGAATTTATATCGTTAGAAATATTAAAAGAATTGATAATCTTGTAGTATAAAATTTGTACTAATTATTTAACAGAATACTAATTTTTATTAAGATATTTTTCACATAATTCTTGAGTATTCAACTATTTAGTATATTTAACAGGTAATTATTTCAAAAGCTTGGTTAGTATTAGACAAAATAAAATTTAGTTTTAGGATACAAGTGCTGTATATAGTATTAGACCTGTTGTTTTACTTTTGACTACTTAATCTTAAATTCTTAATTTAAAAAACTTCATTTTGTTTTTATGTAATTATCTAGATAGAATATCCTCAGAATGGCTTCAGATATAGATAAGGTGTTTGTTGGGTCTGTAATTCATTTTTCATCAGCATCTAAATGTGATATGATTGAAAAAGCTATTTTAGGAGTGAAAAAAGATGGTAGAGTGAGTTATTACTTTCAAGTATGATTTACTACTAATTAATTGTTAGTTGTCTCATTTGAAATTAATAAGGTTTTAATAAATGTGACAGCTAGAGAACAAATATTTTATTTTCATTAAAAGAAGTTTTAGTTTTTAATTGAGGGAGTCCTTTGAAAAAAACTAAGGAAAGCTCACACGTCACTTATTTATTAAAATCGATTATAACAATTTAAACCCAGCAGAGTATAGAAAAGGATGTGAATAAATGACAAACTATAAATAGATAGAACTTTACAATCTGTGCTTCATAGCTTTGTATCAATTCTTTTGAAAATGAAGAACTACATTTTGTGCAACTATTTCTTTGTTGTGCTTAAAAATAAGAATTTGTAATAGTTTTCTGTTAAGAATATAAATTTTATTTGTCATTTGTTTTGAATTTATGATTTTTAATTCCTATATCAAACTTCCTTTATTGTTGTTAAGATAAAAGATAAGCAACCCTCTTTGCAAGTTCTAATTGTTTATGGAACTTTGTCTTATAACATAATGTCACTGTAACATCTTTTTTAGGAAATATTTTAAATTTGTAAAACTTAAAAGCTAATTTTGTTTTGAAATTTCTAGGTTGCATTTTTGGATAAAGGTAGTCGATTAAATTCTTACAAACAAAGTCATAGTTTTGAAAACTTTCAAGTGATTCATCTCACTAATAGGTACTTAGTACATCTTTCTGTAGATGATATGTAATTAAATCAATTTTTAATTAAGTTTCCAAATTTGAATATTTGTAATTTTTTGTTGAAATATTTTATCATCAGTTTTAATTTTTTATATTATGAAATATTTTAAATCAAAATTGTTTTCTAAAAGTGCTATATGTTGGTTGATGAGGAATAAATTTAAACTTCTTTAGTCAGTTTTTGATTCCTGGTCTGATTGATACTCATATAAATGCTTGTCAACCAATTTTTGCTGGCACAGGATATAATACCACTTTGAGTGATTGGAATAATGAGCTCGCTTTTCCAACGGAAAAAATATTCAAAAATCTCTCATATTCAAAGACACAATTTACTAAAGTATTGAAATAATTTTTCTCTTTTTATAAAATGATTATTTAAAACTCAGATAATTTAATTTTGTAAGCTAAAAACGAATTTAGTATTCTGATATATATTTCCAATCTTTTTGCTATTTTTAATTTGAATGTTACTAAAGTTATAATAATTTGATAATTTTTATTGTCTCTTTTAAATACATAAATTTTAAGTACATAAATGAAGAATCTATTACTGAAAATTTATTGATAAAATTGGTTATAGACTAATTTTTAAAACTTTCAAAGAATTTTCAAACTGTTTATCAGTTTTTCTTTAATCTATTTTCGTTAATTTAACTTTTATCATGATCTCTAGTTAGTGAAAAATACTTTGAAAAGTGGAACCACAACTGCAGTATATACAGCTCCTATTTACCTTCAGCCTGCCTTATTGCTTGGTAGTATTGCAGGTATCCGTTAACATCAACGGTGATCATTACACATTTTTCACAAATTATTTTACTTTTATTATAGAAAAGTCGGGACAAAGTGCATTTATAGGGAAAAGCTGTATGGATGTAAATGTATCTTATCCTAGCTACAAAGAACATTTTGGAGAATCAATCAAACATAATAAAACGTATAAAATATTTTTTGCAAAAATTCTTGTATTTAGATTTATTTGATTGGAATTTTTCAATATTTTAGAATATCTGTTTGTTGTTTAGGTTTATGGAAACCATCAAAGCAAAAAAAGTTTGTCAAATTTCATTTGATTGTTTTTTATTACATTGAAATAGCTGCTGTCATAAAATTGTGTTTAAGTTAATAAAAGTGAAATTTTTTTGATGATAGAATGACCGAATTCATCCTTTTGTTGTAATAAGAAACGTTGCTTCCTGTACTACAGATTTAATAAGTGGCTTAGCAAGTATAGCTTCATTTACAAAATCTATTATACAAGTATACCAACATTTTATTCTGTTTCTTCAATTGTGATTTTTATTTGCTAACTTGATATTTTTGTATCTTTATGTTTTAAATAATAATGAAACATATGGACTACTTTATACAGTGTAGTGTTAGTGAATCCGTTGAAGATAATCGATTGGCAAAAGAACTATTTCCTATGTTTGCAAATTGCTGTGAGATTTATCATAATTATGGCTTAATCACTACACAGGTCATACTTTTGCTTTAATCATTTTTTACTTCTAAAAATATTCTATTTTTAAATGTTTCTAAATATACTATCAATAAATTTTGTAAAGTTATTTGTATAATTATTTTTCGATAAATATTAGATTTCTTCAGCTCGCTTCAAATAACGATTAATAAAATCTAAATAAGAAATTAATTAAATATCTTAAACAACCTTCTCAAAACTTAATTTTCTTCAAAATCTCAGACGCTACTAGTACATTGTAATCACCTATCAGAAAGAGAAATTAATCTTGTCAAACAAGCTGATGCAACTGTAGTTCATTGCCCGCATTCTTGTTTCATGTAGGTATTTACAATTAGAAATTTAAAGTTGTCAATTTTGCCACTAAATCTGTAATAATTAGATTTTTACATAAAAAAATATAATTGCTGAAATTTGTTTTATTTTTAATTGATGTCTTACAGAAGAAGAAGTGGATTGCTGAATGCTAGAGATCTTATAGACTCTGATATAAACGTGTGTCTTGGCACAGGTCTGAAACATCCAGAAGAAATTACTTAATATTTAGAGATTATCAATTTTATGTGCAAAATTATTTATTGAGATTTTTAGAATCACATTTTAATACCAAGTTTTTTTAACTTTTGGATTTATCATTTTTTTGATGCTTTTATAGATTCAGGAAATAGTTCATCTTCTATGTTACACACTATGAAAAGAGCTTTAGATGTCTCTCAAGCTTTTGGAATTAATGAAGATACTAAACTTAAATCTTCAAAAAAATTGAAATACAGGTGACCTACTTTATTATTATCTTCACTGGATTTCTGAATAAATATTGTTAATAATAATGTTATCTGAAATATATTTTCTAAATTTCATGATTTCAAGTAAACATTTTAAAGTTAGTTTAATAGTTACATTTGAAAGTATTTGGTAGTGTAGATCGCTAGATGTACTTGATGTCTTTCAAATGGCGACGTTAAACGCAGCGAAAGCTCTTGGAATTCATGAAACAGTTGGTAATTTTGAAATTGGAAAATTTTTCGATGCGATTTTAGTTGATTTAGATACAGAAACGTCAAATGTTCAAATTTTTGAAAATGAGGATCTAAAGGTAATAGTTGTAAAAAAGTGTCACAGACTAAAAAGTTAACAAACATATTACTATAGAGCATGTTTGAGAAATTTATAATAGCGGGTGATGAACAAAATATTAAAGATGTATTTGTAAGTGGAAAGGTTGTTTATAATCATCAAAAGCATTGGATATTCTAGAAGACTAACTAACTAGTTTTGATCAAAGTCTCAACTATCAAGTTCAGATTTATTTATGGAATTTTCTTAGTGTTTTAGCTCTTCACATTTGTCAGAATTACAATAAAAACATCAAATCGTTAGAATTGTTTATATAAAAAACATATATATATTAAATATTTGTCATATTAAAAGTTATTAATTAAACTACTTGATCTCGTCTACAAACAAACTTTAAAAAAAGGTGAAAACTGTTATAAGGTTAAAGATTTAATATTTTGAGAAAGAATGACTAAAAGTCAATACTTTTACTTCACCAAATTTTTATTATTTAAATTACATGAAAATTATTTAATAAATTTAATTTATTATTCATATTTACATGAAACTAATTTCAAAAAGCTTATTATTTGTTAAAATGACATTTTTGAATATTATATTTGTGAGGATTTAGCTTTTTTAAATTCTAATATTTTCACATCAAAACTTCACAAGATTTTTTATCAAAATATTAAGTTTTTAGATAAGTAATTAGTATTTTACTTAACAAGCTTGTAAGTACTGCTAAGTTATTTTTTGAGGTTTTGATATTTATCTATCAAATTAAGTTTTGGGGAATAGTTCTTTTCGAGGAAAACATTTTAGCGCCATAAGTATGAGTATGCAAACGAATGGATATTTTTTCCACTTTGCAGAAAAATATGATTTAACAAATACTCTAATATGGATAAAATTTTCATTACTCTAACGATGCAGTATTTACTCTTAAATTAGAAATGTTCGAAAGTGGCGAGTGGTATTCTTCTCTTATTATTAAACTAAAGAGTAATACAGAAACTAAGTTGGCTCAAACTTAAATATCATGCATCAAATAAACGATTTTACAAAGCCAAAATTGAAAACTAACGGAGTTTGAGAATTGCACAAAAGCATCTTTACAAAAATAGTTTGATGATTAATCTACACCTTTCTCTTATGACTTTTTATATTCTTTTTTATTAATTAATTTTTGTTATTTTAAATTTACTATAAAATGAACTTTAAAGTTTTCCGTTTTTAGATTTCTCTTATGACTTATTTCTAATTTAAGATTTAATTACTTTTATATGCAATAAAAAAATCTTCTCTGCTACAAAGGAAAGCTTCTGCATCACTCTGTAGAGTGCCATCTGTCACCAGGCTTCAATCTTTTTGTCAGAATGTATTTTTCTTAGCCACAAACTGTTGCAGTATAATGTTGTTCTATCCCTGGCTTTGTTATAAACAAAATTTGTATATTTATTTCTGTCAAGTTTACGTTGTAATTGTCCTTATAACCTCATTATATTCCAGTTGTTTCGACAGAATCAAACTGGAGTCAGATCCGTAACGGGTTGCTCGTAATTGTAGTTAAACTATTTGTTTTGTTTAAACTTCAACTTATCATTCAACTTAATCAACTGTTTAAGTTTTGTTTAAAACTTCCTTGATTTAGGTATGCTGATTAGGCTTGTTTTCAATGTCACTTAACTAATTGAACTCATTTGTTCCTTAAATAAAATATTGTGCTCTACGTATACAACTTTTTGGCAAAACTTCAAAAAAAATTATGATTATGAGTGCTTCTACAAGTAATAAATACTAATTTTCTTTTTCTAAATTAACAAATAGTTGTTTAATTGGTAAGTTTATTTTCGATGTTTTCCAAATCATCATAAAATAATAAAGAAGCCAAATTTGTTGCTTTTAATCAATTTTGGCAGAGGTTGAGGTAAAATGATCACTATAAACCATCGTCCGAAAAGTTAATGGGTTAAATCTGCATTAGTCCTCATTTGTTATAATTTTCCATCAATTACTTTTGTTAAATTTTTGTTGCTCCTAGAATTTTATATATAAATATACTTTATTTTTGAACATTTACATTTTTTTTATAATTACAATATTGATAAACAAATTTTAGACTTTTATTATATAAAAAATTTATAAATAAAAGGTTCTTTTAGTATTAATACATTTACTTTTTATAATTTTAGTTCAATCTTCATATAAGTTTTCTTTATATACCTGTTTTTTATTTAATAATTGGCTGTAATATTATAATGTTGGTTCTTTAGTTGAATATTTAAACAATTTTTTGTACCTTTATCTATTACCTGATTATTTTACACAAAATTTTTATTATTCATAAAATTTTATTTTTTCATTTAGCATTTCTGATAATTTGAGCTTGAATTGGTTTTTGAAAGAAACATCTCTAGTTTTCAAGAAACATTTAAAGAGTATGAGTTTAAGTATTTTATTAAGAAAAAATGTTTCCTTCATGACCAGATGCTTTAAACCAAGAGTTGTTAGTTGTCAACTCCATTTAAATGTGAAATCTCATAAAAATGAAAAATCTGAACCTCCACAAGATTTTATAAAGTTTTCTACAAGTGAATTTCATCCAAAACATCTTGGCTTACAACAATCACAAGTAATAACTGAGAAAAAAACAACTAATTACACTGGAGTTTTGCTTTTTAGTTTTGTATCTATGATAGCTTTTGCTTATTGTATATATATGTTAATGTTTAATGAAATGGTTTTGGACCTTGAAGAAGAGAATAGAATTGAAGAGATTATACCAGGCTATCAGCGTAGAAGAATGCAAAATGATCCAATATATAAAGAAAAACTAATGAAACTGAAATCTGAAAAAGATTAAACTGGAAAATGACTCTATCTTTTACTCAGTTAGAAAATGTTCTTGTACTTTCTCATAAATAATCACTTATTGATGGTATATAAAATCTTTGTATTGTTTAAAACAATCTTCAAATTGTTTTAGCAAACTGTATTTATAAAAGTAAAATTTGTTTTTCATAAAATTATTAAAAGTTATCTGCAAATAATCAGTTTGTTTTTATTCTATTCTTAAAAAGTAATGTTCAGGTACAATTGAATTTATTTATGTTTTTTTTATTTTAGATTGTTAGGTAGTGTTATTTTAAAATTGATAAAATCATGTCTAACAAAATTGCTGAAAATAGTTTCAATGAAGTCATTCAACTTGTGGAAAGTTTATCTACTAATGAAAGCCAAAAGTTATTGAAAGATGTATTGGTTGGCTTAAATGATGATTGCTTAAGCATGTTGAAAGGAGAAAGAGATAAGCTAGGGGATGCAAGAGAAAAATTAGAAAAAGTTGAAAATATATTGAAAACTCGTTTATATAAAGTGAAAGCTATTTCCTATATAGAAGCGGAAAATATGGATTATAGTAAATTTAAACATTTGCATATTCATCAGACTCTACACCTTTATAATAAAGTGATAATGTTCTTGCTTAATCTGGTGTCTTGCTCAACAGAATTTGTTCAGCTTATTCCTGTTTTTCAACCTTCTTTACTGATTTGTTTTCTTATTTATGAAGATCAAAAACAGATATGGTCTTGTAAAAGTTGTTCAGAAGACTTAAAAGATGTTGTACTCCAAATAGCTAATATAAAAAAGTGCTCAACAATTGAAGAAATCGTTTCATCTCATTTTAAGATAGTGATTACAAACCTTACATCAGAAATCAAAAGTCAAGCTTGGAAATCTTATCCTTTATTTATCCATGCCTTTAATAATTTAATCATCAGATTTTCAACTGACCAATCTCTTATAAACAACTTTCATCTGTATGCTACTTATATACTTCTGTTAATTGATGATTATAATTCATCATTTGTTGTTATTGGTGTAAATATATTAGAGCATGTTATGTCCAAAGTTCCTGCTGCTGTTATGAGGATGCAAGGATGGGCCAATGTCTTTTATGATGCTTTGTTCAAGAAGATTTTTCTCTCTGATCACATAATAGTTGGTGCAGTGTTGCCTGCTTTGTTGATGTCATTGAAAGTTATTCGTCCAAAACTACAACGAAAGTTACAGGCTAATGAACTCATAATAATTGATAAAACATTCCAGCAAATTATAAGTAGCATGCTTATAGCAACTTCATCACCTGTGTTATTACAATGTTACTTTAAAATTTTGCCAGGCTTTATGGAATATATGGGTATTGAAATTGTTGGTCACTTAAAAGAACTTATCAACTTATACTTAACATGTATAGAGATTGCTGATGAACGATGGATGGTGGATCTTCTGAAAAGTCTCGATTGTCTTCTTAAAGTTTCTTGGATGAGAATAAAGAATTATACTCTTCAGCTTTTTCAAAATCTTTTATGTACTTTGGTTCGTCTAGATAATAATTCTACTTTTGATAAGGTTTCTGCTTTAAAGGATATTTATCATTATACTTATCTCTGTATCAAAAGATTAATATCAATTGATGAGTGGTTTGGTCTTGAAGCTTCTTTATCTACATTGGATTCAGTTACTGGTTGGAAAAAGCATTTAGAAGCTATTAGAGATCTTGAAGTTGACGATTTATAGATTTTTAAGTCTGATTTTTAACTTTGTATAAACTATAGAATGATTTTATTCATAATCATTAATTTTCTATATTTTCTTTTATTTATAAGTTTCTCATTAGAATTTTGTTGCTGTAAAATTTTGAAAATGTCAGTAATAAAAAAGCTTTCAATAATGGGTGTCAGAGCTTTTGGGCCAAATGCTGACGATAAACAAGTCATTGAGTTTTATCATCCTTTGACACTAATCTTCGGTAATAATGGGTCAGGAAAAACGGTTAGCATTACTTGATTTTATCTGTCAGTTTTTGGTTATATCAATCAATATTCTGATTTTATTTAGTATAAGTTGAATTTTTTGAACAAAGCTTTCAACGTATAAATTTTTAATAAAATAATGAAGTATTTTTTATGAAATATAAATTGTACATTTATTATTTTTTTGATTATAGACGATTATTGAATGTTTGAAATATGCGACAACCGGCGATCATCCTCAAAATACTAAAGGAGGTGCTTTTGTACATGATCCAAAGTTAGTTTATGAGACAGAAGTCAAAGCAAAGGTTTGTGAACTTCTATAGAAACTCAATAATTGACAAACTTCATAATTTAAGGTTCAACTTTCTTGTATAAATATTTACAATGAACCTATTACAATTGAAAGAGGGATGCAAGTAACCCAAAAACAAAAAACTGTTCAATTTAAAACTCAAGATGGTGTCATCTCAAAAATAAAGTATTAAAGAATTAGTTTTATATCAAATATTAATGATAGAAGTTTTAATCGAAAGCTAAACGATCAGTAATTAGTTACAATAAAATAGATTTTTTACTATTTAATTAGCTTATAAATACTTTAAATTTATTGATTTTAAATTATGTTGATATAAAGGTTATTAAAACAGCTCAACTCTACCTTTTGATCCTTATAATCTTGTGTAGAAAAGATGGACAAGTAGTTCAACTCACTTCGAAATGTGCCGAGCTCAATCGGGAAATGGTGTCGTCACTAGGTGTCTCACTTGCAGTTCTAGAAAATGTGATATTTTGTCATCAAGAAGATTCAAATTGGCCTTTAAGTGAGGGTAAAGTAGTCAAGCAAAGATTTGATGACATTTTTGCGGCTACTAGGTGAAGTTCCATTATTTGTTGTCATCAGCAACTATTAGTTAAAATGAGGATTTTGTTTTTAGGTACATTAAAGCGTTAGAAGAAATTAAACGGGTTCAAAAAGGACAAAAAAATGAAGTTAGTCAACTCGATAGAGATTTGGTTCATTTTAAAGGATATTGCGAGTCCAAAGAAAAGAAAGTCACTGAACTTCAGGTAAAGTTTCCAACAATTTCAATATTTTCATAAAAAATTTCATTTAAATAGAAAATTGAAGGAAAATTGGAAGCAGCAAAACGAACTTCAACTTGTATAACTGAAGAATTAACTCCTTTAAAGAAAGAGATCAAAATTTTGGTTCAAAAACGAGATGAAACTAGAGAATTACAAATGAAGTTACAAGCCAATCAAAACCGCTATTCTCAATTGACAGCTGATAAAGAAAAGCTGCGAAATCGAATTCATCGTCTTTTTGAGGTGAGTCATTTGATGTCCGGATGCTGAGATTGAATTAAATCACAAATATTTCTAGGGTACTGATGATCAACTAAATGATCTTTTAATGGATGAAGACACTGGAGTAAGTTCACTAGA
This sequence comes from Pegea sp. RAD2-039, assembly GCA_034620365.1. Taxonomy (NCBI): domain Eukaryota; kingdom Metazoa; phylum Chordata; class Thaliacea; order Salpida; family Salpidae; genus Pegea; species Pegea sp. RAD2-039. The sequence goes on from JAQGEQ010000192.1 coordinate 4,065,909, forward strand.
AAAAGAGGAATGTAAATTTATGGCTGAGATAGAAGAGCTTGATGAAGAAATGGGGCAGCTAACTGAGAAGAAGTCGAGATATTCGACTAAGAAATGTAAGAAAGTTGAGTTTTTTGTCATTTCCATTTCATAGTTTTGTAATTTCAGATGAAATTTCCATTGAAATGCAATCTACTGAAGAAAAACGGAAGAAAAGAGATGAAATGATAATTGAGTTTGCTCATAAGATCAACTATCAGTTAGATGATGATAAAACAATCCCGTTTAGCTCGGAGCAAGTAAAAGATTTCGGCAATTTTTTTGAAGATTTCAATAAAACTGAAACAACTCGTCTGAATCGAACGAAGGTTTGAAGAGTTTTATTAAAATTTATCTTCTGATTTCAAATTTGTTCTCAATTTGCAGCATCAATTACAAGATCGTTTTAAAGAAGCAGAAAAAAGTCTACAAGAAAAGTTAGAAGCGCAAACAGAATTGAAAGTAAATCTTGCTCATCTTAGCGAGCTATTAAAACAGAAAAAAGAGAAGCAGGCCAAGGTAGAAAGATCTTCACAGATTTAGTTGTGATTTTTAATTGTTGGGATGCTTGTGGTCACCTTTAACTGGACTTTTATTCAGAACTTGCGAGAAGTAAGCAGGTCGAAGTCAGCAAGTGACAATGATGAACTTCAAAAGCTACAAACAGCTTACGAAGAAATGGTGAAATATTTAGATGACAAATAGAAATTGCTAACTTTGTGATATATTCAAAACAGCAAGAAAAGTTGAAGCAAGCTGTTGATTCAATCAACACAGATCAGGTTCGGATGGATATTAAGCGGCTAGTTAGGAAAAAAACAAAAGAGCAACAAGAGATTATGACAATCGAAAAAGATATAAAAGTTTTACAGAAATCAATTGAGCAAAGGTGAGTTGTTACATCTCAACGCTTTTCCTCCAATTTTCTGACCATTTTAGGGCAAAAATATCATGTTTAAAAAAGGAGGTGGAAGCCAAAGAAAATAAGGTTGCAAAAATCACTTCTGATGTTTGTAAAAAGTTGTCTCAACTTGGTTTTCCTATGAAACTTTCAACTAATCAGGAACTAAATCAAATTATCAATGAAAAAGAAGAAGAAATTAAAAAGAATCGAAAAAATCTTGAAAATGGAAGGTAACTGAGGTTTTTGTTGGTTTTATTTAACCGATTTTGATTCGAAGTTGAAAATATTTCAGGGTTCGATTGAGTATTTCAAAAAGTAAACTTGAAACGATCAAAAATGAAATGAAGGAGAAAGAAGATAAAATTAAAAGTCTAGATGATAGCTTGTTCGAGGCATGTGGGTCTCAGGATTTAGATTCTGATATTTCAATTGTTGAGTCTGAAATAGAAGAACTACAAAAGAGTCGAGGTGAGTTTTTGTACATATTAGATTTTTCATTCATTAATCGCATCTGGAAATGTCATAAAAATGTTTCTTCAAATCTCACTTAAAACCCAAAAATATAATAAAAACCAGTTTGATCGGTATAGCACCCTGACCCGCAAAAACTCCTCGACCAACAAAACCGCGCGCAGAAAAGCACTTTTAGGGGATTCAAAACTCTGAATTCAAAGCCGGAGTTGTTGGAGCTCCGTAAGTAGCTCGTCACTGTACTCAGTATCGTTCCGGCAGCTCCTGCGACGCTAGCTGGGCGTAGCTGCATCGGTCCTTCTGTTCCCCTACACACCTTTTGGCGTGGGAAGTTGGAACCCTGCTGCATGGGCAACAATTGGATCTCCATAATTTCTGCCCTGACTTTGAGCATGGCCGTTCTCGGCCGAAGCAGGCCATAAAAATATTAAATTCAGAAATTACTTATTTTGAAGTTTTTACAATTTTCTTTTCTGAACAGGTTTATTACTGGGAACTCAGCACCTTTACAAAGATTACATAAAAAAGTTAAAGACTTGTGAAAGGAATGCTGATGATACAACTTGTCCATTGTGTTATCGAACTTTTGATGATGTTTCTGTAAGTTGCTCGTATTTTGACGATTTTCATTTAATTATTTTTTGTGAAAAACAATTTGATTTTGTAGGAAGTTAAAGATCTAACATTAGATTTAGAAAAGAAGTTAAAATTAGCTCCGAAAAAGTTAGAAACAAAAATTAAAGAACTGAAAACTAAAGAAGATCGCCACAAGATTTTACTCAATCAAAAACCAATCAAGTAATCCAAATCATCTCATCGCCGTTCTTCAACTTTATCTTCTGTAGGAATGAACTTGATCAATTATCTAAAGATCTACCAAAATTAAAAAAAGAATCGAAGGATCTGGACAAGAAAATTAAAACTGTTGAAAAAGAAGTAGAAGAAAATGAAGAGAAATTAGAAGAATCATTGAGCTGTAAAGTAGTGTTGGAGTCGGCTTCGCGCGACTTGAACTTGATTTTGCCGCTACAAGTGATTTCTTTACATCAAATGAGAGCTTTCATTTTTAAAGAAATTATTTGTAAATGTTTAGGCAGAGATTAAAGAGCAGAAAAGAAAAGTTCGAAGCTTGGAATGTGAGCTTCCTGAAAATATATCTGCAAAATCTATAGATGAACTGAACGCAGATAAAAACAAGTTGAATGACTCCATCGAAGACGGTTAGTGGTTTATTGAGGTTACAAATATAAAAAGTAAAATAATTTCTAAATAAATTTAACAAGTTGATTAACAACCTAATATATTTTTATTCAAAATCTAGGTTTAAAAGCGATAGAAAACAAAAGAAAAGAAATAGATGATAAAAATGATGAGATTAATTTGTTGCGGGAACAAGTGAATAAAGCTCAGGTTAGAATCTTCATCATCTGTTTCGATATTTAAAGGACTCATCTGCAAATCTAAGAGAAAGATTTATGTGTTAATTTGCAGGAAGAAAAGTTGGATCTAACTTCTCAGTTACAAAAATGTGAACAGATTCGTAGTGAATGTGAGAATCTAACGAATGAAATATCTCAATTAAAAAAAGAGATTTCCGAAAAACAACAAAAATTAAATCCTTTGATCAAGTAAACCTCAAATCACTCTTACTTTTTAGTTTCAACTTTTCCTCTTAGTGATGTAGAAAACGCTCGATTAAAAAAAGAGGAAATTGAAGTGGAAAATGAAAAGAAATTATCTGAGGAAAGAAAACAGTTGGAAGCTCAGCATCAAGCATTCCAAGAAATTGAAAAGTTGATGATTGAAGTGGATAACTATGATGATAGTGGTTATGATCTAGTTGCTGAGGTAATCACCAAAATCTTCAATTTTTTCTTCACATCAAATTGTTTTGAAGAAAATCTCTAAAAAACTAAACAAAGTTGAAAATGGAATTGAATTTGTAAACAAACGACAAAAAGAATTACGAGGAAAGATTGCAGATTTACAGAAGAAGATTGCTTCATTTGCTGTAAGTTTCAGTTAAGATCCAGGTTATGAGTGGATCTAGATAAACTTGCTCTTCTCAGACTCGTAAAAAAGAATTGGAAGATAATCGGGCGCTTCGGGATAAAGATCTTGAAATAAAAGAGTTACAAAATGAGATTAAAAGGATGGCAAGTTCAGCAGAAGGCGGCGATGACATTGAAAGGTGCATTGGGTGGTTTTTCTGCTTCCTTTAAGACTTTATCTTCCACTTCATGGCAGAGAGCTGAACGAAATGTGTAAAAAAAGAGATTTGTTAAATACTGAGAAAGAAAAAAGCGATGGGCGACGAGAGGTGTTAAATGAAACTATTAAGTCGTTACAAAGTGAACTGAACCAGAAGATCTACAAGTATGACTTGAAGATTATCCTCCTGTTGTTATTACTTCTTTCGTAGAACTGCTGAGGAAACTTATAAGAATTGTGTTGCCCGAACCACCTTGCTTAGTATGGCTGCTGATGACTTGGGCAAATATTACAAAGCTCTCGATCAAGCTATCATGAAGTTTCATAAAGTTAAGATGGATGAAATTAATAAGATTATTCGAGAACTGTGGCAACAAACCTACCGCGGAAGAGGTCAAATCTACTAAAATCTTTTGAAGCAAAAATAATTCTGTTATTTATGAATGGAAATTATTCATTTTAGATATCGACTACATCGAAATTTGTAGTAATGATGATACTGGATCACTGACGTCATCGAGACGCGTCTTCAACTATAGAGTTGTGATGCATACTGGAAGTGTACAGATGGACATGAGAGGTCGTTGTAGTGCTGGACAAAAGGTTTGAAGTGGTGAAGTGAAAGCAGACTAATTTGAAGGTTGATTGTTGCAGATCCTAGCTTCGCTGGTCATTCGCTTGGCGTTGGCTGAAACTTTTTGTATCAACTGTGGGGTTATGGCGCTTGATGAACCAACTACTAATTTGGATCGCGAGAATATTGAAAGTCTCGCTGAAGCTTTGATCAGGTAATTGATTCGTCAATTGATCGTCATCACTGATCTTCTACTCTTTAGTATCATTGAATCGAGATCGAAGCAGCGAAACTTCCAATTAATCGTCATCACTCATGATGAAGACTTTATCGAACTACTTAGTAGAGCTAGTTACGCGGAACACTACTACAGCGTAACCAAGGACGACAACGGCAAATCACGAATTGCTAAGATGCCAATACGCTTACTCGAAAATTGACTTTTTTTTTGAACAAATAAAATTTTTGGATAAAATAATTTATTGAGTTTTAGAAACACGATTTAGAATAAGCGTCTGGGAGGTTTGCGTTTAGGGTGCTTCTGGTTTCTCGCGTGTTCAATTGCTTCCTGATCTGTCAGGTTTCTGATTCGTTGAATTGACGAGTACTTCATCATCTCATTTCTATCTAGAATGTCGACCAGCTGGCCACTATTTCTCCATTCTTTTACATACTTGCTAGCCTCTTCTTCAGATAACTCAGGTGGCTCCGACTTCAATCCAAAATGTTCCCACGCTCTGTTCAACAAGCCATTAGCAACTTCATTATTTGCAAATGATGCCAACCTTTGTAGATCTTCTTCGTGTTTCTCCTTTCGATTCTTCAGTCTATTATTATCTCTTCTTCTAACTATGTCTGGATGCTTTTTCCGCCATCGTAGAAGCCTAAGGATAGATTTTTGATGAAGATGACCTCAATGATTTGTAGTTAAATAGAAGCACGCAAGAAGTTTAGAAAGATTAAACCACTTTTAGTTTACTGAAATAAATTCAAACCTGTGTCTTCGCATTCTTCTTCTCCTCCAATAGATGTGACTTTTATGAGCATACATGGGGCTATTTGAGCTTTCAGGGTTCTCTTCTACAGCTGCAGGCTTTTCTAATGGATCCACAATAGAAACTTTATCAATATTTTCATAAATTTGATCAATAATCGGAAATTCGGTGGTTTTTGGTAGCTTCAGTGGAATCTTCTGGGTACATTCAATTTGGCTGACTAACAAGTCGATCCTGTCAGTGAAATATGACGTTTTTGCCTTAAAAAGTTGGGGCGAAGGTTTAGGGAGTAAATGAAGAGGTAGGTCTTTTAAAGTATGTTGATCATTTTTATCGATTCCATAAGATAATGAACATTTAGATGAGAAAATGTTAGGAAGTTTATTACTCTGCCTCCCACAAGCTATCAATCTAGCTAACATTATAAAACCTCTGAAACTGTAAATAGTAAGAAGAGGATGTTACTGTATTGATAGTAAAAGTATTGTTAGATTATAGTAAGAAAAGATAGATGTAGTTAAATACAATTTAATCGTTTGAATTTGCAAAATTAAGGCTATCAATGTATCATGACTTTTATAAAGCTGGTTATTATATAAAACTATTCCATGTTTCAAACATAAATAAAAAATAAAACAAATTTTAAATATCCACAAGACTTTAAACATGTATACAATGCAATTCTTTGTGTTCTATCTTTTTAATTATCGATATAAAACGTTTATCAACTAAGAAAAGCATATGAACAAACACCTAACATTTACAAAAGTACTAAGATGTATCTTTGTAAGTATTAGTTCACTTGAAATAATTAAATAATCATTTCAAGTTCTCTGGCATAACCTAACATTTGTTGAGCTAACTCAACAGAAGGCAGCTGAGAGTGGTTGTCATCTTCTTTTTCAGTTACAAATGTAACAACTTGGCCAAATCCAACACTCCAATTTCTAGCTTTAGCAAATGCAAGAAATTCATTGGGATTTTCAAGATAAAGCATTCTTCTGGCTTCTTCATTTGAAATGGATTGATAAGACTTTTCCATACAATCAGCAATTTCATCTCGAATTGTACCAAAAAGAATATCCATAAAAAAGTTGTAATTTTTTGCTGGTACATTTCCTCTAGCAAGAAAGAGCTTATTATAATTACCTTCCATCAAATACTGTTCAATTGACAACGGATGCTTTATATAAATGCTATCTTTAATATCAGAGATAGAAAGCCGTTCTAATTCAGTGTGAAATTCTGCAACTCTATTTTGAGACAACAAACAAAGCAAGTTTAAACCAAGAAGTTGTTGTTGATAAGAAGATGGAGGAACATAACCAGAATAGTCCAAATAATATGGCTTTAATTGACACATATATCTACAAAAAGCTGGTATATCCTCCTTCATGATACTAAGCTGAGCTCCAATTTCAAGAATATCTCGAACCAAAATAAACTCTTGGGTTGATTGAGATGATTGATTAGTTGGAAGGAAAGATAACTGAGTCAAAACCACTTTCAACTCCATCAGCTTTTGACTACATTTTTCAATATTTGGAGAATCTTTATTATACTCCTTTTTTAAAGATTCATACAAAGTTTTTGTTTTAATAAAAGCATCAGACATTTTAACCTATTTATATCTGAAAAACAGTAGAAATTCAGATAATTGTTTTTAGAGTATTATCTTTTGACAGAACTAAGAAATTCTTAAATTACTTATTTTTTTGCCATGTTAGATGTATGTTGAAAGTTAGGTTACATAAAGTCAACCTCAATAGGAGGATAAGAATTCATTTCATAAAAAAATATATACAGTTAAAAATCACCTGAACAATTTAATATTTAAAGAATTATTAATAAATTGATTGCATCACTAAACTTAGATCTATAGAATAAACATATAAACCTACATGTATCAAAAACAAATAAATCCAAATTTTTTTTATAAAATTGCTTTCAAATATTTATATTAATAAAAGGTTTCATTTTAAACTAACTAATTCTTTATAAGCTAGGATTGTGATTTGAAAATTCATATATAAACTTAAAAAGTAAACATGACCAATTGTCAAAGATATTTAATATGGTCATGCTCTATGCTTTATTAATATACTATAAATTAGAACTAATTAAAAAACCAATATATCAAACAAAAGAGAGTTCTAATATATCTTATGGATTTTATCATACATGATAACTTATATATATTTAAAATATACATTTAGAATTTAATTGTTGATCTATCCTATAAAACACCTTATTGGTTTAGAAAATAAGTCATAACATTAAAAAGAACAAATAATTAATCAATACTACATGAAATTTTCTTTAAATTAAAGTTTATTATACTAAATAACAAATATGTAATTAGTTTTATAATACCAAATTTGGGATTTTAAATAAATCCTATGTTAAAATCAATAAGTACACAAAAATAATTTCCAATATAAATTCTTTTTCTATAAAATAATACAAAAAAATAACTTGCAGCATCATTATAAAAAATTATTGCTCTTAAATAATGAAATTTCATTTTATTATAAAGTGAAAAATTAATTTTGTTCACAAAAAATCTAGTTGATAAAATTTTTTTCAATGATTTTGAATTTAAATAGTTTATTTTAAATATACATCACGTTTATTAAAGTATATTATGCAAAATTTGCTTTATAGATAAAAACTGATTTATTCTATAGGAAAATAATTTTGTTGACTAGTCATTTATCAGCCATAAATTATAAATTTTTGGAATAAAAATTGAAAGCTTATTATTCTAATAATAATCTTTTGAAGGAATATTTAATACAAATACCATTATATATAAAACAAAATATACAACTACCGGTCTAAACTTCACTGAAACAAAACAAGAATGAATGAGGGTGCAATTTAGAATTTATTCTACTCCAAAATGGGCTTTACAGTTTGTATAAAATAAGATTTGTTTTAGTAACAGCATTTCAAAAGTTTTTTTCAATAAAACTTTTTTAAAAAAGAAAGCAATAAAGGCGATCAGAAATCAAAATCATATGAAAAAATTTCTAACTTTCTTTTACTTCTCTATAACTTTTTTCCCACTCTTTCTTGAATGAAAATGCTGTTAGTAACTGCATTAAATGCTGCTTATGTTATACAGACTTCAATGTTATTTGAAATTAAAAACTTTAAAGTCATTAAAAAACACTTTGAATCATATATAGATTATATAAAAAGCTCCAAAAACTGTTTTGACAAAGTTAGCAGCTGTTTATTTGATTAGTTAGTAATTAGTTAGTTAAAGAGAAGAAATAAATATTTTTAAGAATACAAAGTCATCCGATTTATTTTTGGCAGTATATTGATTGCTAATGATTTTTTAAGTGATCTTAAGCACATCTAAAATTTAATGACCTAAGAAATTGTTTGAATAGTGTTAGAATGCAGAATAGTAGTTGTTATTCGGAAATTGTTTAACATTTTCTTTCACAATGGCTAAAATAGTTAATAAAGCTTTAAAACGTAAAACTTATGGTTCTAACATAAGTAAACTTTTACGTCATAAAAATCTGAATGTAGAAGTGGCAGAAACAGCATCATTTATTTAATAACCCGTCAAAAATTGTATTAAAAAAAATAAAGCAATCGGTTAAAATTTAATAATTACATTCCTTCTACATTTAGTAACTTACTTTTAATTATGGACTTAGTTTTTCATTTCCACTTCAAAAGTTCGATTTCTTAGGTTTTATAGGGTAAACGTTTTTACTTGAAGCACACTATTCACGAAAATAGGTTCAAAAATGGTTTAAAAATAACCATGTTAGACTTTGAACTTTTACTTACTCCAAATCTCTCAATGTATGCATCTTCAGTCCTTGAATTTAAAACGGATGGCCTGAGTGTTAATACAAGGAAAGATTTTCCAACTTTCCCGAAGTTGTGGAGGACAAAGTTTCGTATTACGAAAGAGGACGTTAAAGAGTTTTATCGAGTTGGTTCTTTTCGATCTTGTAATAACAGATCAAGTATCATGAAGCTCTTTAACGAATTAATTGAAAATAAACTGCTGAAACACCAAAAACTCATTAATTCTTCATTATTCTCCAGTTAAGTACCTTCAATAGAATATTTCTATCATTATCGCAGTTCATAAGAAAGGACATATTTTAACTGCTTAACTACCAATAAATTTTACTAACTAGTAACCTCTGTCGAATCTTCAAATTAATCATTTCACAGAAAATTGATCTTTTCCACAACAACTAACTCTGTGACTACCAATTGAAATTCTTTCCTTAAAAAGTAGAATATAATAAACATTTAGATAAAAATACATAAAGTCCTTGTTGTACAATAAGTTTTAAACATTTAAGTATAGTAATTCTAATCATTTCTGATTAAATCACTTATTGCTGGATATAACTTTAATCAAAAGAATAAAAAGTATTTTAATTTAATTAATAAAATGTACATTTTAATAACTAAGATAGATAATAAAAGTCCTTCCGTTATGAATAATTAAGATTCTTTTTTCAATCATCAAATGACTATTTAAGATCTTTCTAACTCTTCAACAATCCAGCAATTTATTATACTTCAAATAGAAAATATAAAACCGTTCTTAGATAGTTTACTTAAAGCTAAAATAATTTAAAAATACCTTTGATTAAAATAAGTTTATCCTCTAAGAGATGCTAAAGAGAGATTTTTGCAAGTAGAGCCTAATATAACGAGAAGTGCACTTGATTTAACGAGAGCCTATTGAAATACAACAGGTACTTGAACAACAAGTTAAACTTTCAATAATGCTGTCGGATGCTAAGATTGATAGAATTAAACTTAAGCAAAGTTGTATGAACAAATTTTAGAATTATGAATACTAATTTTTATTTTAAGTGAATGATTCAGTTAGAAAAATTTTAGTGTAATTATAAAATTGGATTGATCTTCCACAGTTAAAAAAAAGATTTAACAGTACTAAGTCGTTGTTTCTTGTTTGCAAGATTAAAAAATATATTAAGCTTATTATAATAACTTGAAGATCAGTTTATAAGGTTTAATAAAATCGTTTGTTAGTATGTTTAAAATCATGAGAGCTACTTGTTTAAATACTTTCTGTTGTTCTTGTTTGTTTCTTTTTAATATATCAAACTAGATAACACCAACTAAAAGTATTATCAATTAAATTGAAGAATATTACACTTTAATTAAAATCTATGTTAGTCAATTTGCATAATAAATTCAATAATTTTTTATAACATATAATAATTTGATATTTTGCAATATTTTATACCTTTTTACAATTTCTAAAAATTTAGTTGATATATTTAGGTGATTATACTAACATGTATATCTGAATATTTATTTATGGAGTTACAAAACAAGGCCTTGAAATTGCAGTCAAGAGTATTATATCGTCGAAATGATGATAAATACAGATCTATTCAGGTTCTTTTCATATGTCACAAATATTTTTGAATCATAAAGTTAAAAGATTCTATTAATTTTTTCAGATACAGAAAGATCGTTCACCTCTTTCCAGTAGATTGAGTCTAAGTGAAATTTCTAAGAAGCTTTCAGCTAAAACTGTTGTGTTTTATAAAAGTGGAGATTCTAAGATGCAGGTAGTTATATCAACAGAAAACTTTCATCTACATTTAAGTTGATTGCCTCAAGAACAAAAGAAATTGAATAATTTATTCACAATTAACTTAACAAACTAAACAAAATCTGAAGATAACTAATACATTAAAACCGTAAAATCTTCACAACCGAAATAAAATTCATAAGTTGTATTTTTCAAGTATTTTATAAACTAAACTCTACTATTTTTATATACAGCCTTGCAAGGTAGCTGTAACAAAACGCAGCTTTCGAACATTTGAGTCTCTGCTAGAAGCTCTTTCTGAACGTGTAAGCTAAAAAAGAAACATAAACATTTATCAAAATTCATTATTGTTGAGTAATATCTTATTTTTATTGCCAGATATATTTACCTTTTGGTGTAAGATCTATATATACAGCGAGTGGTCAACGTAAGATTGAGAAATTAGATGAGTTGGAAGACGGAAAATCCTATATTTGTTCTGGAAGTAGAAAAGTTCAAGCTCTTGACTTCAAATCTGCAAAACAAATCCAGCCACCTTGGATTTCAAAGTTATATTTGACAGTTTATTTGCACAACTCTTGATTGCCTCGAAAAAAAAACAACTTAGTTCAATTAATTCTGAATTATCTTATAAAGTGTCACTTATAATATTTTTTATTTTAGAAATGATTCCTTCAGACATTCTGTGAATGTCAGAAGAAAATATAAAATCCAGAAAACCACAAGCCCTAAGAAAGTAAGAATTGTTAGAAATGGATTTCCACAAATAAGGTAGTTTTAGTTTATTATCAAAATCATTTCTAATTTTTGTTCAGGAAAGACAACTGTATGAAATTTTTTGTATCAATTATTTTGAGCTCTATTTGTACTCTAAAAATCTTTTGCAACACTTATTTTATAAATTTTAAGTTTACAAATCAGTTTTTATTTACAGACGAAGCTTGTTTTTAAACCACAAAACTCAACAAAATTTGGAAAGTATCCTGAAAGATATTAGTGAAATATTTGGCACAAATATCCAAAAACTATTTACTGTTGAAGGAGTTAAGGTTATTAAATTGATTCTCAAAGTAACTAGCTACGAGCAAAAGATTTTTTTTTTAACTAATACGTTATTTCTTGGTGTTCAAATCAAAACCATTTTTAACGAAATCCATTTTATTTGAAGATTTATTCAAAGTTTCACAAGATATATTTTTGTGTATTTAGGTTGAAAAGTTACACTCTTTGTTACTTGAATCAAAAATATTTGTTGCTGCTTTGGAACAAGAAACTTTTATAGCAATGGAATATTTGCTGAGAAAAGGTATGAACAAAGATAATAAAAGTTCTGGCGCTAGATTGTAAAGTTAAAAAACTTATTTTGGTTTAATTTTATTATAATAAAACAAAATCTTTTAAAGTATTTATAAATTTAGTAAATGCCACCAAAAGCTATGCGATAAAACTGTCATGTTTTCAATTAAATTGTTTTTCATTTTAGACGGATTGAAATGTCCAACATCAAAAAAAGCAACTGATGGTTTGATTATAAAAAGTTAGTTGATATTTTGTAAATAAAAACAATTGTTCAAACTCATTCTATCGGAAACACCAGTAACTGTTAAAATTACAATGAAAGACATAGATCTAAAAATTTATAAAATTTATTCAATAAAACGTTTTAGAAAATAAATGGGAAGTTAAAATAGTAACAAGTGAGTTAGCAGCAGCTGGTACAACTGCACATGTGGCTATCAATTTCTATGGTTTGAAAAAAAGTTCTGACCTAATAGTGCTAAACAAGAATGATGAAGACATGTTTCAAGCTGGTTATGAAGATTCATTTTTAGTGAGACTTGTTTTTGTATCTTATGAGTGCTTTAACCGGTATTTAAGTTTTTGACATTAACGTTGTTTAATTCTATTATGTTCATAGAAATAAAACTCAATATTTATTTAGCATATGATTTTCTTTTTAGCTTGACCCAGGTGAAATTGGTAAATTGATTAAAATTCGAATATCACATGACAATCAAGGGGCTTCCCCTGGCTGGTTATGCGAAAGTGTTTATCTGAGAACAGATGATAATACATTTAAGTTTCCTTGTAACAAGCAAGTATTTATATTAGTTGAATATTTAATTCTATAAACGCTCATAAAATTTAAGAGGTCGTCAACAGTTTATTACTAACTTTAAAAAACAGTCGATAAAATGTTTGTTCGATAAAACATAGATGGATGTCACGTGATGAAGCAAATGGTGAAATATGCGCTGAATTTCCAGTTGTTCATCCCAACGAAAAACCACTAAAAGGTTTACATTAATAAATTTTATCATTATTTTACTAAATATGTTTACATTTATATAAATATTTATATTTCTACTAACATTAAGTCATTAACAATACAATTGTTGTCTAATTTATAAAAAATAAAATTGAGACTTTTTCAGTTATCAAATACAACGTTTTAATAACAACTGGCGATCTATGGAACGCTGGAACATCGACTGACGTTTACATAACATTGATTGGTAGTTATGGTGATTGTGGCTCACGACTGCTTCAGCAAAATGGAAAGCCAGCAGCACTTAATAAAGGCACTGTAAGATATTTAAATTATCTAGAATCGATTGTAGAAATTAGAAAATTGAATTGTTAATTTACATAATTGTTTAATTCACATATCTGTAAATATAATTAAGAAAGTATTTTTACGAAAATATTTTTTATAAATTGATGAACTAAATATTTGTTTTATTAAAGAATATTTGCAGAAAGTTTTCTAAACTTGATATTGGATTTATAGGAAAAATCACTAAAAGAGATTTTTTGTGAAGAATATTTTATAGTTAATTATTTTCTAGACAATTACATATCAGCTTGAAGCGGTTGATTTGGGAAATTTGAATTGTTTAATCATCGGCCACCAAAACAGTACACCAGGAGAAGGCTGGTACTTAGAACGAGTAACAATATTTGTAAGTCTTATGCGCATCATTTAAAAAGTTATCAAGGTTGTTTATTTATGTACTAGGAAGAGACTTGTACCTCTAAGTATTGGCTGTTTGACTGTGATCAGTGGTTAGATGCTGGTGAAGATGATGGAGAAACTGTTCGTGAATTTACACCTGAAAACTGTACACATTTAGGTTGGTCAAAAAGTAGAGAAACAAAAGCCGTAAGTAGAATTAAACTTTGTTACATTTGATTGACCGTCATATGTTAGAACAAAAAATTAAGTTTATAGTAAGATTCGATCCTTTCAAAACGAAAAATATTTCTTGTGCAATTTTTCTGTGTCTTACTTACATAAGATTTAGTTAGATTCCTTTTATAGTGGTATAAAGAAAAATGGAAATTCAATAATGGGAACAAGATTGTTTTTATCAACCATTCAACACAACTTGCTCTGAGAATTCGTAGTGATGGATATGTAGATGGATTAGGCGACCTTTCATCACCAAAAAGTAATTAATTTCTAAAAAAAAAAGATTACTTTAGTAATTTATAAACTTATATGAAGGTAATTGTTTTAAGCATGTTTTATTGAATAGCATTTTACAACAGAGCTAAATATGTCTCATATTTTTACTTATTTTTTAAGAATATAGGAAATTATTTTAGGTATACTTTATTCAGGTTTTTTTCAAGTTCATAAAAAGAATGGAAATATAAGAATGTTTTCTAACCTATCTGTACCAACTAGGTATTTAACGCTTGACCAACACCGGCTTGTTGGAGAGGTATAGCTTCAATCATTCATAATCATCTTGAAACAGATGATATGATTTAATTAGACCATTTTTAAAGTACGATTTAATTAAAGAGTTTGCTTTTAATCATCACTTCAATTGTAACCTCTCATCAGCATTTTCATGCTTTGATACCGTCTTCACCAAATTAGCTAGATCTTATGGATGCTTGACAAGTTTTAACTAGTCTTCTTCTTTCTATGTTACTGTGAATTACTAGGATTTAGCTATGATATTATCTCGAGCACAAATACCCTGAAAATTATCCGAGCATCAACAATTGATGCAATTTTAGTTTAGCTAGATATCTTCTGCGTAGTACAAAGCAAGTATTGAAACAAACTAAAGCGTTTTTAACAGAAAAATCAAAGTTTGTTCAGTGAATTTCAAGTCCAAGTTGAATCGAATCGAACAGTTTCAATCGTGTCTTGTAAGTACAAAGATCAATTTGCTACTGTGAGTCAAAACGGAAAAGTAGCTGATACAAGAGGTCACCCAAAGATACCAAGTCGAACGTTTACTGTTCATGTAAAAGTAATTGTAAAAATCTTCTAAAATCCTAAATTAACAATTTTTTTCTTTAAAACGTTAATGTTTTATAGCAGTTGTAATTATCTAGTAGTTAGGAAACATAAATAGTCGAACTTACTGTGAAAAAGTTTTCGTCCTACTTTAATCACTGATAAATGAAAAGACTGAACTTTATAAAGTTTAAAATATTTAAGATAAAAAAAATTCTAGAAAAATTTGAAGTGAATAAAAATTTATCATTTGTAGTTATTTGATTCACAATAGAAATACGACTAAACATACGAGAAGTGATTTTTCTTTTGAAAACAACTGATGTTATATCACTAACTACTGTGATTTCTTCAAACTTTTCATTTTAAATCATTGCAGGGATGTTTCCGTCATAACAACTTAATAAAATTAAATACCAGCCTCATGCAAGCTTTAACTGTAACTAACAGTGGAAAAGTAATAGGAACGGGCGGGTTTTTATCAAAACATTCTCAAAATGATACTGAATTGAAAGCTGTCATGAAAATGGAGCCATGTTCGCAATTTTATGTTGTTAAGGTATCTCCTGGTGTTAGAATGTTTAGACTAAAGAATGACACAAGAAGATTTTTTCAAATTAAAGATGGTAACCCCGACGGATGGGTAAGCAGATCATATTTGTAATTTAACTTAACATTTGAGATATCAAACAATAAATGCAAATTTGTTGGTTATATTTACTTCATTAAAATCAAATTAATTTTGCAGAACAAAACTGTAACCAAAGCTCATTATTTAATTAAAGTATTTAGTTATTTCGTGCAAGATAAAAAAATATTGAAAATAAATTTATTATAAATTAATCATAGATAAGTATCACAGCAATTTTAAAAAGGTTTCTTAATCCTCAAACAAACCTTCAAAGGGCGTTGGCGACGAGTTTTGTCAATTTTGTGTCCACAAGAACCTCATTGGTGGATATATCAACTTAGAATCTGTAAAGTACAAGAATAATTTTATCGGATTAGATTCTAAAGGAAATGTGAAATTAACATCAGAAGAAACAATCGAACTTTTCCCGGAAGTTATTGAATGTAAATAAAATCCAAACTTCTTTACTTGAATGATTGATTCTTCTAACTACAGTTGGAAACCATCAATTAAATAGAAGTTTAATTTCTACCAATTTTGAGACAAATAGTGAAATCTATGAAGAGAATTGTATAAAAACACAATCTTCAATTTCGCAAGAAATTACTGAAATAAGTGAAGATAAAATTGACTTTGTTGAAAACTGTGAAGAAAAAATATTAATTTATAAACCTCAAAAGTCACTTGTCGAAGCAAAAGGTACTATAATTTGAAATATTAAAAAGTTTAATAAAAACGGTTAAAATTGAAAAAAAATAATTTATGTACATCTTAAATTGATAAACTGGAATATTAAATATTATGCCCCATAAATTACAACCTCAAATTGTTACAAGCTGAAATAATAAGCGACCAGTTTTTTTTAACTTGTCAAAAATACTATCTTAAGCAAAAAAATTGACAGAATCAGATGTAAATATTTGTTGTTTCAGAAGGAGAGTTTCGGGTTTATATTTATACCGGAGAATCCGGAACAGATGAGGAAGTGATGTTGCATGTGTATGGCGAAGATTATGCGTCAGGTCCAATTATTCTAGGTACAGTTTTCTTTCATTTATTATTGAAACTTCTTTTAATAAAGTTGCTAGGAAGAGGAAGTAAGTATCCGACATTTCAACCTAATCAATGTGATGAATTTTTAATAACTTTGAAATCAACTGAGAGAATTAAAAAGATCCGAATTGGTTCAGAAGAAGCAAGTGATGATTTTGATTGGAAATTGAAAAAAGTTTGTAAATTTTATTTAAATATTTTGCAAGACTTAGTCTTTGTTTTAACCAGATTAAACTGAAGAACTTGACAACCAGTGAAATTTATGTATTTAACTTCAATCGCTGGTTGTCAAGGAAACGAGATGACTTTTCCTCTGTGAGAGAGCTTTCATCAAAAAATAGTTTTGGAGAGCTGTGTTTGCCTGGTAGCAGAAAGCTTTTTACACTAATTATTGATTTATTTTGTCGATTGCTTCAACAGTGCTCAAATATTTTGTCAAAATGCAAAATTGCAAAGCGTTGCGAACAAATTTGTCATCAATTACTAAAAAGGATTCACCAAAAGTCTTCATCCGTCTTTATGGTATCCATGGCGACACTGGTCGAAGGTGCTTAGTGAACAAATTAAACTTTTTGAATGATATTTCACAAAAGCTTTTACCAGGAAAGGTTAGAAAATTTTTAAACAAATAATATTTTAATCTTGTGTATCTTTTCAGTTAATTGAATTTGAGATCGAATCTGTGTTTCTTGGTGATATCTTGAAATGCCAACTCTCTCTGTCAAAATTTAAAAAAGATCAGTTTGAATTATATGTTGATGAAGTTTCTATAAATAGTTCTAATATCGAGTACTGCTTCGACTGTACAAAGTTAGTAATCTTTACGTAATCTTTATGTTTCGCATGTTCTATATCAATGAGTTAAACATCCGATACTTTGGATTTCATTTACAAAATAAATCTTTTCTGAACTATTAAATCTATTTAGATTATTTTTCTTCTCTTTTTTTAAACAAAAGAAACATTAAACGAAAGTTCTTTTATTCATTTAGAAAAAATATAAATCAATTATGGTTCCTTAATGATTACTTTTAACTTGAAAAAGTTTGATTCTAAGAATCAGTTTTTCAGTATACTTATCTTCCTACTAAATTCTAAGGCAAGTTTTTAATAAGTGCATTTGAGTATGATAATATTTATCTGTTTGAAGACTCGACAACAGTATAAGAAAGTTTTGTTAAAATATAAAATCATTAAGACAACTAAAAGCTGAAAAGTTCAGTAATCTAAGATGAAGACAGAATTTGTGATGCAATTAATAGAAAAACATCAATTAAGCCCAAGACTTCAAATTATTTAAAAAGAGCTTCAGGTAGAAACATTGAAATGTTTTAAGCTCTAATGATGTTGATTGCAAAAAAGTTTCAGGGTAGTTTACCCGCATCATACTATAAAGCTTTAAAGTAGAAAACGCTGAGACGTTGTAAGCTAACACTTATACAAACATGCAGAAAAGAGAAAAGTAGAAAGTTTTTTAAAAATGTTAACACGTGCATACTTCGAAAGTCAAAGATTTATTTGATTATGAGATTTCATAGCAACTATAAATTCATATCAAAGTAGATGTTGATACAGTAAATGTTGGTAGCCGTAAATAATATAACTTCAAGCCAAAACTTATGCATATTTAACTTTTTACAGATCTCTAAGTCATAGATCTACAACATCAATAACTTTATCAAATCCAACATCACGTCTTAAATCATTCAAAACTGATGTTTTAGTAGAAGAAAAATTAAAAACAGGTATTTGTTAACATGGATTTAATTTCATTAGTCATAGAGTTTGTAAAACTTTTTAAAATAATTTGATAGATTGCTTTTATATTTTACAATTGCTAAACCAAAAATATTAAAATGTTTTTCGAACTTAAAACATAGAAAGTGAATGGAGTTTGTCAATCACAACCGGAAACTTTTTAAAAGCTGGAACTACATCAAATGTAATGTTTTGTGCTAATGATAAAAATGGGAACCAAAGCGATCCCTTGCTTCTAGGATGCGGTGATAAAGGATTGTTTCAAAAAGCATCAACTGAAAAATTTAAAGTTAGCTTGTCATTAGTCTGATTTGAATTATCAAAATTTATCTGTTCAATCTAAAGGTGACTTTAGACAGTTTTCTTGATCCGTATAAAATTCGATTATGGCATGATTTCTCTGGAAGTTTGCCATCATGGTTTATTGAAAAAGTAAAAATGAAATCACTAAGAAGTGGAAATGAAATTTTGAATTTTTCGGTTAAGAAATGGTTGTCATTGAAGCACCAAAACTTTCAAACAGCTGTTGAAATTCCAGTGATCGACAAAGATGGTAATCTTCCTTCAAGTGAGTCAACGAATTGAAATTTCATCTGAAATTTGAGATTAGGCGGTCATGAACTGTTTAATAAATTTTCATAAACTAAACCGGTTTATTCCAGCAAAAAAATCTTACTTTTCATCTTTTTCTAGTTTGCTTCTATCAAGTTAAAATTTACACAGGGAGCCTTTTGGGGAGTGATACAGAGTCAAATGTTTTTATTAATTTATTTGGAGAATATGGAAATTCTGGACGTCGACTTCTTCATAAGTCTTTAAACAACGAAACAAAGTTTCTTGAATCACAAGTTAGTTAATTAACTTTCTATCTCAAAGTTCACTCTTTGTTTTTAGATGGATGTTTTTGAACTGGAAGCTGTAAGTCTTGGAGAGCTTATAAAGATTGAAATCGGGCACGATGGAGTAGGACATGGTAAGTTTTTTTAAACATCACTACTTGTGAAAAACTGTTTGATTCAGGAAATGGATGGTTTCTTCATAAAGTTGTTGTGAAAGAAAAAGATATTCAATCAACTGAAAGCAGCTTTTTTTGTAATAGGTATTTTTAAAATCCTTCAAGACTTGAATTTTAAAACCAATTAAATTATCCTTTGATAGTTTTACACAGATGCAAATCGATCTGAATTTATTTATTATAAAAATACATTAATTTTAATTTCTTTTATATGTTAGATGGTTAGATGATGGACAAGATGACGGGTTAATAGAAAGGATAATTTATAAGGATAGTAAGTCTTTATATGAAATAGATAATCAAAATGTTTTTTTTACAAACTAAGCCATTAATTGAAACTGAAAAACTTTACAGTTAAAATTAAGTTTTTTAATATCAGCAATTGAAGTATAACAGTAAATTAATATACCATTTGAATTCTCTTAGTATCTTAATTAAGATAGTGAAAGTAGAACTTATTCAGTAAAAACTTTAAAAGTTATCCAATCATAATAAAAAAAATTCTTCGAAAGATTAAATAACTTCAGCTGTTTATTAGATGAAGATGATGAAGCTACTGGGATAGTTAGAGGTATCCACTTTCTAGCTTTTAACTCTTACATTAATAACTACATTATAATGTTAAGTGCTGAAACAAGCTTGTAGTAATTGTAATACTTTAATATTTCAGATGGATTTTACTACGTATCAATAACCAGTGGATTTATGTCATCAGATGAAAAATTTCCAGATGATGCTAAAATTGATTTAGTTGTTTATGGAGATGACGGAAAAAGTGGAAGTTGTGCTTTGATAAAAGATCAGATTACTCCTGCAGTTGTTGGAGGCATTTTAGAGCCTGGAACCACATCTCAGTTTAAAGTTATTACATTTAAATTGAATTAATTATTTAAGTTTGGATAAGAAGAATTATCAGATAATTTTGGATGTTTTATTTCAGGCTTATTTAGTTGATGTTGGAACTATCTATAAAATTCAACTTTTATTTTCAAACACACTAGATTGGAAAGGTGCTTTCATAGAAGAAGTTAGTATACAAAAAATAGGAACGATAACAAAGATGATTTTTACTTGTCATCGGTAAAACTTGTTTCTTAAAGCACCTCAGTAGATGTCGTTGTATTATTTTGTTGAATATTTTTTCTCAGTTGGTTATTACCATTAGAGAAGGATACTGTAATTGAGATGCCACTTAAAACAGCTGATCAGTTAGAAGGTATATTTGTAATATTTGTCGTTTGCTCTTTCAACAAATCTCTACTTGAGCAGTTCAAACATACAAAGTCCTTATAAGAACAGGAAGCCTGCCTGGATCATCAACGGATGCAGATATTTTTATGACTTTAAAAGGATCCAAAGGAGACTCGGGGGAACGCAAAATTAGTAGTCTGAAAGACATATTTGCTTTTGCGGTGATTTTAACTTGTTCTTCATAAATGATGAAAACTTGAAATTTGCTGACTCACTTAAAGATTATTTACGAGATTTTGTTTTAAACTATAAAATTCTTGATCTGTCCGTATTTTTATCAAATCTAATTGTTTAAACTTGAAAGAAATTTCTGATATGTTTTCAGGGAGGAAGTCTAGCTGAAATTTTAATTGAAGCTGTTGATTTGGGGACAGTTAACGAGATTTTGATCAGACATAACGGACGAGGACTCGGTAAGTTTCTAAACAAGACTTCTTACAGTTTTATAAATTGATAAATAAAGTGTTTTCTGTCAAAAAATATCTAAAAAGACCAAATTAAGACAACTTGTATTTGTAAGTACAAATTGTTAACTAAAAACTATTTATCGGGTTTTACTGATTAGTTGAAATTTAACTTTTAGAAAATTGACCGTAGATGACAGTAATTAGCAACAATTTTCATTTCATTAGGCGCTGGGTGGTTTATTGAAAGTTTAAGATTAGCATACACCGGTTTGAATCATTTTGAATCGGTTTTTGAATCTAAACGTTGGTTAGATGATCACGTGGGCTGTAGAAAATGCAAGAAAAGTTTTCGGTGTATTGGAAAAATCGAAACTTTCAAAAAATGGTTAGAATTAACCTCATCAAAAAGTTAGTAACAGCTTACTGAATGATCATTTCATCTTTTTAAGAAATAGTTTTGATACTAGCTTGAAATAAAAATAAAAAGAGCCATAAAAAACTTACAGCTTGTATTTTTAAAGATTATTCACCACTATATGAAGCAACTATAAATGCTGATGAAGTCATGATAGAAGCAAATATGAAAGTTAATCTATTTGGTGTAATATGTGATACACATGGTGGTACTAGTGGTAGGTTTTCACTTGGCGAATGGTCACCAGGTGGCGCTAAACAGCAACGATGTATTGTGAATATTACAAAAGTTAAAGAGTTCTCAAAGCTTCGGTAAACGAGTCTTTCAGTGACAATAAATTAAGTGTTAAGTTTATCTAGTGAATAAAATACTACTTAATCTCTAATAGTATAATTTACCTTACTTTTTTACTGGTTTTTTACTATATGGCTATAATAAAAAAGTGAACAAAACACAACATTGATTTTATTTCATACTCTAAAATATTTATCACTAATTTTTTTCTATATCTTACATTTATGCCAGTAATGTTATTGAATATTACAGTATATACATTGCCAGCACACAAAAAGATATAAATTTGTTTATCAATGACATGCAATTGAGGAATGAAATTACTGGTGCGGCACATTATTTTCAAGTTAATCAGAAATTTCAAACAAAAGTTGGAGAAACCGTTAGAGAGCTTCCAGTCCTCCAAAGTAATGGATGTTATTCTCTTGGTTAGTAGGAAGTTTAAAATATCAAATTAGCTTTTTAATGCTTTAAGAAATTTGTTAGATATCACATTTATGACTTTTCAGAAATAATTTTATGATGCTAAAGATAAATTTTATAAAGTCGATTTTTTAAATTATAATTAAATGAAAAATTGTTTTTGATTAGAATACACATATCTTATATATCTCACAATTTCGAATGACGAATTGTTAAAGTTCTCAAAGAGAGTTCTTAGACTAAACTTAATTGGATCTAATAGTGATTCAGGTTACAGGGATTTGATTTTTTGGTGGGTTGAAGTTATTTGTCAGTAAATTGCAACTAAGTAATCATTTATACATTAGAACAGTTTAATGAAAAAATCACATTTTAAAATATTTGGAGGTTATACATTAATGAAAAATTGCTTTGAATAGAAATTGCTTTTTCTTTTTTCATATAAATTTATTGTTTTTTTTTCAGTTTAAAACTTTTTAATGCTAACAAATTAGCTGAAGGATTTATGTTTGAGGTAAAAGCAATTGATATAGGAAAATTACAAGCAGTTAAGTTGGTGGTTGATGAAACAGAAAATGGTTTGTAATTCCCCTTTTGAAAGTTTATTGTACAACTTTTAAAGTAATATTAAGTTAAAAAAGCTAAAAATAAATAATTTGTTCACTAATTACTTGATTTTCTATTAATAATTTTACAATTACAAAATCGTGACTGACTTCTTATTGGAAACAATCATTTAAAATGGTTATAAAACATATTTCAAATTCAAATATCCATCTATTGTCTTAGAATTATAAAGTGAAAATTAGCAACAGTTAACAACATCAATTTTATAATCGAAGGAATGAAAGAATCTATTAGAGTTGAAGTCCTTCAAATATTTAGTAAACCACCAGAAAATTTTGAAGCAAACGAAGAATATAAGAAAGGCTATTTTGAAATTGTTGATGTCTGGCGCCATGCTTTACAATTATCTCGTGAATATATATTTCCTGTAACTTATCGAGCACCAAACGCTGATGATGCCAAACATATTTTCACCGAAACTTTCGAAACTCCAGTTTCTACTTCATCACTTCCTTCAGACGGAACCTGGTTATTAACGATTACTACTAAAGAGGAAGTAAACTTCAGTTAATTAATTTCAATTAAAATAAATCTATCTTTTTTACTAAAAGGTACGCAATCTGCTGAATATAACCGTCGAAATTGTTGGTGCAAATAAGAGATTTGTTTCAAATAGTTTATCTCAATACGCAGTCAATGAATCAAACATCAACCAACGATCATTTGGTGTCTACTTGCAAAGTTATCTATTTAAACTTGGAGTTTATTTTGGTGATCTTACTCAACTTAAGTTAAACCTTGACAGAGAAGCCCAATTATTGAAAGTTAGTTATAAGAATCAAATTATATTTTAGATGGTTTAGAAATAAATGTTTACTTTTGAGTGGCTTATTATTAAATTTTTAAAAATGCTAGGAACAGAAACATTGATTATCATAAGTTTACTGATGACTAATTCTTAATAAAATTTTGAAGACTAACAATTATAGCTTTTGATGTTTTGAAATTTTTAAAATTTGTTTGTAACAATAATGACTCTTTATATCGAGTTTTATTTAAACTATTAAGACGGCTAACAACAACGATAAGCTTACTGATTGCTATCCACAACACAGCCTATTACCGAATGACAACGATTTATATGAGGATGATGTTTAACACATTTACGTCAGCGGCAAAATACTTTACTGTCATAAACTCATTTAACTTCTTTTGTGAAATTATCAAACTATGATTTATTTGAAATGATTTTTTCAATTGAATTTCAGGTAAAGTTAAAAGATCAAATAACTGGACAAGAATTTCTTTTTCATGTTACAAACAATTTCTGTGGAGACTATATTGAAAAAGAAAGTGGCGAAAATAATAAAATATACTTTAATTTTCCATTACTGAAGCCAGGCCAGTTAGTCGAGTTCAAACAAACTATTGCAGTAGGTTTATTTAATATTACACAAGTTACTTTATACCTTCAAAACAACATCAAAACATTTTTATCAACGATACTTTAGAAGAATTGTTTTCAAATCCTACTAATATATTTTTCTAAGAAATTGATTTTTACTTTTTAAAAATATTTTCCGGTTATTATACTTCGACGAGTAGAAATTTATGAAATATATTGATTATTCAGTTAAAAGTGAGAACTGGTCAGCATCCGGCAGCTAGCACTAATGCGAATGTGATGATAAAAATTACTGGCAGCAAAGGCGAGACCAACCTAATTCACTTAAACCAATGTTCAAATACTGATGGAAAATCTAAATTTAGATTATTTAAAAAGGTTTAACTATATATGAATTTAATAATTCTACAATAATTGAACCTTTTACGGGTTTTCACATCAAATAGTTTTTATGTAACTCTTTAATTCATTTTTTATGGTTTTATAGCAAATTTTATACTTTAAAAATTTCTTGCCTTTTTAAAATATGGTAAGAAATATTTTTCATCAAACTTTATTGATAAATCATAATAAGTTGGAATATTTACATCTGCTGTTCAGGGTGGTTTGGACAAGTTTAAAGTACAGTTGAATAACATAATTGGAACACCAAAAAATATATTATTATCACATGATGGGGTTGGATTGGGTTCGGGATGGTTTGTGGAAGACGTTGTAATAACTTTACATAACAGTACTGATCATGTTTTCAAATGTCATCGGTAAAAGTTCATCATTTGTTAAGCCTAAAAACTCATTAAAGCTTTAAAGGTTCTTCTAAAGTGACTTACATAATATATTATTACTAATGGTTTCAACAGATGGTTAGAAAAGGAGCTTACTGGCAATTCAAACCAACAGTTGTTTACCTTAACAGCAACTATTCAAAAACAAGTGAAAAAAGAGAAAGCTCGACAGGAAGATGTTATTTGCAGTGTCAGTTTTATCAAAGAAGCCATTTATTTACAAGTTAATATTTTATTGAATACTTATTTACATAGGTCAATTCCTTCAACGAAAAATAAATTTTTTAATTCAAATATTTCTGAATAAAATGAATTTTCAATAAGTTGCAAAGTTTAAAGTAATTCTAAATTTATTTTTAGAACTTGAAGTATAACTTTATTACCTGTTTTGATGATGGTTCTCTTTGCAAAGTGGAAAGATTTGTTTCTAATTTAATTGAAGATGAGTTTAATCTATTAACGTTATCAAAAGGAAACGAAAAACAAGTAATCAAACTGCAAATTGAAATAAGAAATGAACACAATGAACCACAAAGAATCTGGCCTTTTCAAAAGGTGATATCTTCAGCAACATTTAAGTATTTTATTTTATTGCTAGTAGTAACACTTTCTCACAGATATGCTTATTTGATCAAACTTCTTGTGATCTGATAACTTTTCTATGTGAAGATTCAGAAAAAACACAAACTAATATTCGAGAATTTCCATTTTTGCATGATGATCAGATATTATCAGCAGGTCTTTTGAATTTCGATTAACTTTTAATATTAATTTTCTTTATTGCTTACAACTTTTAAATTTATTTAATTTTTTTCTTTTTAATTCTTTCTTTTTTCACTTTTTTTAAATCAATAATAATTGTTTCTTAAAGCAATTTTCTAATTAGTCATCCTAAGAATAAGTGGCTGATAAATACTATTGATTGGTGGGTTAGTTGTACAACTAACAAATATATGTCTTACTGTAAGATCATCTGACACTTTATATGACTTTTAGTGATTCCTTATTATGTTATATTGGAAACATGTAAAACAGCATCGATAAACTGTTATATAACTCAAATATTTATTGAACTTTTTGACAAAAATGGACTTTCTTCAGGATTACGTGAAATCTATAAGTCAAATGAGGTTTGAAAAAACAAATTTCTTCTATTTTCATTTCCAATTTGAATAAAACCAAAACAAAATTGTATCTACATAAAAATAGAGCAAGTTGATGATAAAGCCATCGAGTCAACATAAATTTCAAATAGAAATGGTGGAGTTTTCTGGACCAGTTGACCATATCAATATCAAGTTTAAAGGGTTGTCAACTGATAACTTTTGGGTTTTAGACAAAGTAAAAGTTATATCTGGAAATGATAGCTTGCAACAACAATGTTTTGCATGTAACAAGTAAAGTTGCATTATCATTATTCGATTTATAGCTTAATAATTAAACATTTAAATTGTTAATTTTTTTCAGAAAAATAACAAATGAAACTGTTTTGCTTAAAAAGTCAAGTATTTGTCAGATAAGTTTAAAAAGTATTAATTCGATGAAGTCAAACGAAACATATATAGTTGATTTAATTTGGTCATTATGCACTCCAAGCATACATTCAAGTTTTTTTAAGCATCTATTTGTTAAATTAGTCGGTAGTAAAAGTTTTAGTAGCTCTGATAAACTTTCATTCGGTCGTATTGACAGTTCGTGCAACACAGTAGCCAACTCTGTAAAAGTAAGAAGTTTACATTTTATTTAATAAAATCTTTCTTAAAACTTTATATAAGAATCAATAATACAGCTGTACGTAATCACTGCATTAAATTACATGTAGATTACAGTTAATAAAAGGAATTTCGGATATTTAAAGTTTGTCAGAATTGGCATTAATGTAACAAAACAAAAATTAAAATGTAAAACTGTTCCATGTTTAGAAAACATTTTCATTTGCAACAAGCAAAATGGTTTTAAGTACAGGTTAGAAGTTGTTTGTTAAAATCAATAAATTTTTATAAGCTTATTAGGTTTTAGTATAGATAAATTTTTTATGAAAATATTACTAGCTACAAGTTAACATAAATATATTTCAAATTTGATCTTATAGTTTTTTAATCGAAGAAAATTTCTATTCAACAAATGAAATTGCAACAAACATAATAGATGTAGTCGCTGCTTTACCAAATCAACCAATCAGAGAAATCATAAAGGTGCTGTTAAATCATTTAAGAGAATATTTAGTTTTTTCTCTTAATGAAAACTATATGAAATAATTGTGAAAGGTAAATAATCAAGTTTTTTTCCAGAAATGTGATTACGAACTAATGATTGAAGGAAAATGTTTTGAGGAAGAACCTTATTCATATGTGAATATTATTGGAAATGATGGTGAAACTGGAAATAGGTGGCTCAAAAAAGATGATAAAACGCTAAAAGAAAATGTTTTTCGGTTTTCAAGCGTATGCACAGGAGAACTAAAAACGGTTCAATAATTAGATTTTTGCTAAAAGGAATTTTAATGATGATTCCATAACCAAAATCTACAGTTTATTCTAATATATTTTTCATATATCAAATAACTTTATATTTTCAGCTTGATCTTGGCTTTATTATGAAAACAAAAGTTTGGAAAGTTGATTTGATAAAAATCACAACAAGCTTGTCGTCAAAGTGGTTCATATTTAAGCCTAAAAGGTAAGTTTCTCTATTACAAATTTATTTTCAAATATGTATTTAAATGTTACTACTGTTATTTTACACTTTTATTTTTCAATGAAAAATATATATCAGCTGACATAAATGCAACTAAAAGTAATTAAAATAAAAGTTTAATGTATATGTTGAAATGTAAGACTTGATATACCCATATTTTTTTAACAAATAAAACTACTAAATTAATCCATTCAATTCAAGAATTTCCTCCACATTTTAGTGGTCTCTGTTTATCATTTACTTTCAAAAGCAAAAATGTTTTGACTTTTTATTTTCTATGTCTCATGTTATCTTTAATATCAGATTTGACAATTAATTTTCTTATTTTAATTTGTAAAACTCTTAAATAATGAAAGGTTTGCTTTTTGGTATTTATTTATTGTCAATATATTTTTAGTCTATAAATAATTACTTGAAATAAACATTGTTTCTCACTAAATAAGACTGCTGCTGTTGATAAATAAATAATTTAGTTTTTGCCAAAGGTCACTCGTGAAAAAGAAAAATGGATGTACTGAAATTTCATTTTATCTTTCACATGTTAAAGAAACAAAGTAGTTAATTTGTTTATGATATAAAATCGACATCTGAAAATATTTCAACTTTGAAAACTTTGTACCTCTTTTTCTAATTTTGTCAAACTATTTTCTTATTTTTCAAGATTGCAAATTGCATTCAGTTTTTTTTTCAAATTTTTTGCTTAAAATGAGATTTGTTTGAAAAAGATTTCATAAATGTATTTTTTAATTATTTATTTTTCAAACATTGCTTACAACAAAACTGCATCATACAAAATGCTAATTATTTTCGAATTAAACACTTAAGTAAATGATGCTCAAAATGTAAGTTGCAACAGATATTAAAGTCAGTTTACGTATTTCAAAGCTATTGTGAATATACTAATTTCAACAAACTAGTTGTTTTAAGTAATTACTAAAACATGAAAGTATGCAAAGTAATTTCAATGAAAAATGAAATCAAGTATCTGTAAAGTGTTTGTTTTTGTTATCTTAGAGTTTCATTAATTGCTTCCATAAAATATATTTGAAGTAGATGTATTGAAGTTTGACCAAAGTACAATAAATAAATAACAAATATTTGACTTTGACTACCAAGAACTTACTTCCTTTACTTTTTATAAAGTTTAGTTATGGAATAAAACATAGTATTTCTTTTATTTGTCTTTATGTTCATATTTATTTCAATATTTTTATCACAAAATACGTTAATAGTCTTATATCTGTAAAAATTACATGTTTGAAGTCAAATTATTGACAGTAGTCAAGTTTTGAAGTGATAAAAAACACAATTTATCATTAAAAAGATCAATATTTCATTACTAATAGGAATGTAAACAGATCGTTAAGATTTTCAAAATTAACAAAAACATATCATAGTCTATTTTCAATCTAAAAACTATACTTTTGTTTAGATTATATACATTAGATGAACAGTTATGAGAAACGAGTTTCAATGATGATGGTTAGAAATTTCACAGAAGCATTATGATAATAGCAGTAAAAATAATCAATTGTTTACGTTTTGTTGATATGAGTAATATTTAGTAGGCGTTAAATCAAAGGAAACTGAGCACTTTATTAAACATTGGATGTTTTAATTGCTAATAGAATTAAAAATCAATGAAAGTTTAAATATAATAAAATTGCAGATGGCTCCGAAATAATAAAGAAAACAAACATATAATAATACGATGAGGAAATCTTCAGGTTATCATAAGAACTCATTTTTAGTTTTAAAATCTAATA
The DNA here is from genome assembly GCA_034620365.1 of Pegea sp. RAD2-039. Classification (NCBI taxonomy): domain Eukaryota; kingdom Metazoa; phylum Chordata; class Thaliacea; order Salpida; family Salpidae; genus Pegea; species Pegea sp. RAD2-039. The sequence continues at coordinate 4,095,385 of JAQGEQ010000192.1, forward strand.
TAAGAAATAGTACAGAAAGTAAGTTTCTTCAAAGATCAAATCTAACTCGTAGTTAGTTGAGAAGAAACACTTTCTTCATCAAACTTGTATTGGCCCATCGGCATCAACTTCAACAATTTTGGATCCTTTTTAACTCCTTCAAAGAATTCTTCAGTTGTAATTTTTTCGTTGCCATCTTGATCTATCTTTTGAAAGATCATTTCTACTCTTTGATCCACTGTTAATTCATCTCCCATAAAATCTAACATATTTTCTTCTCCAACCATCTTGTAGATAGCCTTTAATAATAACTTATTAATGAACATCTTTAAACATAGAATTTATTTTTCCAATTTATTTAAAGCAAAATGTAACAAATTGAATTTTTGATAACATTATTGTTTAAAAATATTTTTGATGTAAAAAAAAATATTTGCTAACAATTTGAATGAGTTCAAATCTAGTTGACAAAACTTTAAATATTTATATCTAGATTTTCATCTAATAGTTGTAATAATTTTACCAAATTATAATTATAATAATATTATAATTAATTAAATTATATGTTGTGTCATATTACGGCCAATAAGTCATAAAAAAAAATATTGCTTTTTCATAAATCTTACAGATGTTTGTAAATCTACAAATAAAACCCTAAGTAGTAAATTAAATTATTGAGATCAAACTATTAAGCAACTAAAAGCAATGTTTACACGCTTTACAATAATTGAGAACTTCATTCACTACTTTTTTCTTAGTATAAAATTAATGTATTAGCTATAAAACTCAGGAAATCATGAAAGCTTTTTAGATTAGTAGTTTTTCAATTGAATTCAAGTCCAATAATAAGTTTCAGTTGTAAATTTCAAGTTAAAATATTTTTTAAAGTTTACAATTTTTTTAAGTTTATAATTAAAGCCTTTTTCAAGTAAAGTCTATAAATGTACATAATTGTTTTTATATAAAATTAGATAAAGTTTGGATTTTAATTTTGATTTTCAAAAAAATAATAGAAAGATTTTTCTCAGCGTTGTTGAATCCTCAAAATTTCATAGTTACATTGAATAAAAATTCTTTTTTAGGACATTATAAAGTGCATATGATAACTTAGAAAATACTAAGTTCAGTCTGTTATTTAGATATCATGATATTAAACTATTATTTTATTTCATATTTGGATTAAGTTGACAGAATAGTTATCAAAATATATCAAACCGTGAGAATTTCTTTCATTTCAACTTTAGTTATATATCCGTCGCCATCAAGATCATACATGTTGTAGGCCCATCTCAACTTTTGCTTAAACGTACCACGTGATGTAGTTATACTTAATGCAACCATAAATTCTCGAAAATCTAAGGTACCATCTCCATTCTTGTCAAAAGTTCTGTGAAATTCTTGTATTTAAACATATAGCATTACTTGCAGTTTCTTAAATTTAGATTGTTCAGAAGTAGTGAAGCTTGCTTCCATTACATTTAATACTTTAGTTGAAGAACCTTTTTTATTAGATGTTTACAATTCGAAACAAAATTTAATTGAACAATTTATACTACCACAAATATAAATAGAAATTATGTTAGATACTTATTAAAAATCGCTGATTACCAGAAAGATTACTTTTTGGTTGACTAAGACAAAAAGTAAGTCTTAATCAAAATGTGCTCTTAGTAAACATAGCTATCATGACCAAGTGTAAACTATTATAATGTGGTTCAGATACCTAAATATAAGTTGATTGAGAAGTTTGTTGGAATAAGATATAATCGATTTAGAAGATATTACTTTTTAGGATACTTTGGGTAGATATTGATTCGAGTATTTTTACATGACAGTTGCTATCGATTACTTGAAGGCAAGTTTCGAAAAAGCTTACTAAGAACTTTAATTGGTTTATTTGCTTAGAAATCCTCATCTTCATTTTAAGCACCTTTTACACTAACAGATTGGTTTAATTTTTAAACATTTTTGTAAAAATCTGAACATCAACTATTTCTTAAAATGTAAATCTTATGTTCTAGATAGTTACTAACAATTCAGTTAACGAATTAAAGAGTAACGTCAATTATGAGCTGGTGGCTTTGGAGAACCTTCGACAAATTTTAGCCTACCCTAATTAGAGGTTAAAAAAACATGTTTAAACATAACTTTTTCAAACAAAGCCTATATTAAATAATAGTTGATACTATAAAGTAGAAAACTAAAAGTATTGTTTTCATATTTAGTAATTATTCAATTTGTCAGATAAAACTTTTAAAGGTTTTTATAAGATCAAAAGTTTTATTCAAATTGATACCATTTCTTTGTTACTATTTTGTAAATTTAATTTAAAAATTTTCAATTGCTTTGACAATAAGAAAGACAGCTATGCTCAGCATAAAATAATTGAATTAGTATGCTTCAATTAGAACAACTTAAAGCAGAAAAAACTTCAAACTAATCTGTTATTATTTAGTTAATTGAAATTTTTTTATTGATTACGTATCAGCTACTGGAAAAGAAAAACAGTTTCTAGTCTTTTTTTCTACTAAAGTAGATTTAAAAGTACAAATTTGACAACAAAAGCTCTAAAATGTAACAAATTGAAGGGTTTAACATTTCACAGTTACAGCACAAGCCACAACAATAAACACTTTTATTACTTGTTATTTTAGTAACAAAAAATCTTTAAAAATGTTTTTTCCGAGTACAAAAAGTTTATTCAATCCTTCTACCAAATATTTTTAGCAAAAATTAATAGAAACATAAAGACTAACTTGAACGAATGATCAGCAAAAGACTCTGCATCGCCCTCAGGAAAGAATCTTTTATACAATTCTTCAAATTGCTTCTTTGATAGCTTTCCTCCAGGCTGATTTTTCTTGAAGTTCTTATAAAACAGTTTAATTTCTTGCTGAGTACAATTAGTTTGTTCAGCAAGCTCTTTAAGATCGTGTGGTGAAAGTTTTGATTTTTTCGCTCCCATTTTTGTGGCTTAAAAAGTTAACAGTTTGTGATTAGAACTACAACCTAACAAACTGCTTTATAAGTATTAGATTAACTCCAGTACTAAACTCTCAAGTTTAAAAAGATGAATATTTAAATAATAATAATAATAATACAAAAGTTAGTAGTTATAACTTTTTAGAATAAAGCTAATTTTGTGTAACTTCAATATTTCTACTTAAAGTAAAACAAAACAAAACTCTTATAAGCTCTTACCTTACTAAAGTTAAAAATCTATTTTCTATAACTTCTCTTATTGCTAGCGCTGTTGTCACTGCCGGAAGTGGAGATGCATACATTTATAGAAAGAAATAGCCACGTGATTAAGTAATTTTAATCACGTGGGAAATTGACTAAATGAGTGTTAGTGCTTAAAATGTCACAACATAAACTGCTGGTAACGAGGAAAAGTAGGAGACAGCTGATGACGTCATGCTCTACAAGAAACTGTTTTAAAATGAAATCATTCTGTTTTTATTATCAATTATGATAACAAAAAAATAAAATCATTCGAGGACTAGATTAAGATTAGGATAGACTGGCAATCGATAAAACTGTTTTTTGTTTTTATAATTAAATAAATGGAAAAATTGTTTATAACTTATGATGGGAATGGTTCTATCGATTTATTGTTTGATGGATTTACTATTGCAATGTCTTTCTTTAATTATTTAAAAGGATTTACAAATAGAAACCTTTTACAGTTGTCAGCATTGGAGTAAGCATTAATATTAAAGACTATGTTAATAAGTCAATATTTCTATGAAACAGGTGTATAAGTTTTCACTTAATAAAACTTTTCATTTCATTATGCTTTAATTACTTTTTATATAGTGCTGAAGACAAACGTAATGAAACTTTATTAGAATATTTTTTTCAAAGTTGAATAGAGATCAAGTTTCTGTTTATAAACATTCTGTTAAACAATAAAGAAAATTAAAAATCATTATTATTATTACTTTTGAAAAGCTTTAATTTACTATTAAAAAAACAGAATTTTAATTTTAAATCATTTCAACTCACAAAACTGCAGTCTATCACTACAAACAGCGTTAGAATAATATAAATATATTTTAGCCACTCATATTTCCTAAAAATATAGTAGTAAAAGCATTAAAATAGAATATACTCACTCTTTTCTTAAACATTCAAATCATTTAACCTATTTAATAATTTTCCATATAACCTAAATAACAAAAAAGCTGATTTTTTTCTTTAATAACTTATAAACTTACTGGTTTCTTAAGTTCGGTGAAACTTACAATTCACGTTTCTACACGTACAAAAGCTTCCAGCATTTAACAGGCAGAAATGTAGTTTTTCTTGTTGACTGTAAAATTGTTTGATTTTCAAGACCCGATATATTGCATGCATCAACTTTTCTACTTTTTAAGCTAATATTATTTTTAATTTGATTTTTATCAAAGTACAAAATAGTATTTGATCTCAAAACCGGTTTTAAATTAAACTTATTTTTCATGCAGTTTGCAAGTGAACATCTGGTATTTTGGGCGTAGGTTTCTTTTAATATTCGTAAGAATGGTGTTTATTTTCACCCTTATTTAGACTTTGCGCAAACCCTCTGCCCTAATTTCACTAGCTTCGATCTTCTGGAATCTATGTTGCGAGATAAAATGCGATGTTTTTGAGTAGATATTTGTTTAAATGAATATTTTACCATTTGTACATTCATATATTTTTACGATTAAATACTTGTATCTGCTTTCTAACTTCGAGGCTAGTTCCCTGATTTCATTTTTAAAGAAAACTATTAAAGCTAACCATCTTTAAGAAGTCAAATCGTTACGCATTTTTTCATAACTCTAGCGACGTTAGTAGAATTCGATTTAATATTTCATTTAATATCATTATTATCTTACAATAAAAAAACTACTTCTAAACTCGTTCTTTTTATAGGTAATGTATAAATTAAAAAAGTTTTTTATATCCAAGCTAATACCTGTTTAAATTAGGCTTTAATATAAAAACTAATCTTGATAAATTTTAGAAAATATTTTGTTCATAAATATCCATAAAATTGTTCAAGGTGTTGGGGAACTTCATTTGAACTTATCATAAAATTGTTAAGTGTATACTATCGACAAAGTAAAAATGTTGATATTTCCAGGGTATATATGAAATAAGAAAATCTTAAAATATTTTTTGCTAACAATTTTTATACAATTTTATTTGTGAAGCTTTTTGGTTAACTACAATTCACTTTACCCATACTTTTATTAAATTAATAACAACAATAAAGCTTGCTTCGGCTGAGAACGGCCATGTTAGCAAGCCAGGGCAGATATTGTAGAGATTCAGCGGCTGCCCATGCAACAGGATTCCACGACAACAAGATAGGAACAGACGGACTGATGCAGCTACTTCTAGATATCGTCACTAGAGTTCCCAAAACTACACTGAGTACAGTGATGAACTGCATACGAGACTTCAACTTTAGATTTAAATTCGGAGTTTTACGTCTCCTAGAAGTGTTGCCATAAAACAAACTAAAAAGGCCTTTCTAGTCGGGTTTCGATGGACTTTTCCCTGTCGCAAATATGTCCACCAGGGCTTGAAACCAGGAGCTTCCACGTGTTAGGCGAACGTGATAACCGCTACACTAAAGAGAAAATTTATCTATTATTTCCACAACAATCACTTTTAACCCCCATTTTTGTATTAGTCAAAAAGTCAACTGGCAGAGATACTATTTGCAACGTGATTAGAAATTCGTCATAAAATAAAAAACGTTACAAGGTCAGTTGATATAAGCAACTCGGTTTACAAACTGTTCATTACAGAAATACCGATCCTAATATCAAATGTTACTTTTTGGCGCTAAGAAACCGGCGTTAGCTGTAGCCAAGGCAAAGAAAACTCTTCAACCCAGAACTTTTCAAAATATTTGTTTGAAATTTTCATACAGAAAAGTAATCAGTTGCTGTTTATAAACTAATCTTGAAAAACTAATTATCTAAGATGCCTACTAACAAGTATCAACTACTTGCAGATGTAATTACAAAAACTTCTTCCAGTTTTAATTGAAGTATATATTTAGAAAGTCATTTAGATAAACAATCTAACTTTTACAGTATATCATCTCAACTGTCAAATAACACCATAACTAGGGCAGTAAATCTATTTTTAATAATCCACGATTTGGAATTCTCAACTACAAATGCCGTTGATAATGTTAACAAGAGTTTTAAAGTTTCCTAAACTAAGTTGAAACAACGAAAAATTATAGCCGGACACCAGACCCCAGCATATTTCAACATCAATGTTTGTTGAAAGTTTATTTCTTTGCTTTTGGTGGTGGTCTGTAAACACCAACAACCACGGCATGATCTCTTTCATAAGGTTCAAGAGTCATTTGCTCTTCAGGCTTCAATTGGTCTTTTCTTAGCTTCTTGACTTCATCAGCAAACACTGATTCAGGCTGTGCTGTGGAATCGATGCAAGATGCCTATACAAAAACAATGACAAAGTGAAATTAGTGGCAAATCTAGAGAAGTAAAACGAACTTTGATTGAGATCACATAATGTCCTTGGTTCTTCAAGAAGCTTTCTGCATTAATAGCAACTATACGAGCTTGATCAGGTTGGGCAACATCAGCAAAAATAGTATCAACCATACCTTGAAAATAAATGTGTTAACTGTGATGAAAAACAATATTATTAATTCACTCACCAACAAGCATTCGATATTTCCAAGGATGTCTGGCATCTTCGATAATTGGAACAATATTTGTTCGTTTCTTTGCTACATTCAGCAAATCACGACCAGAACGATGTGAAAATTCGACTGCATAAACTTTGCCTTCCTATAAATTAGTAAGTTTGAATCAAGAATTTATAGAACAATTTGATGAACTTACAGGGCCAACAAGATCAGATACATGGGAAACAGTGGTGCCAGAAGCAGCTCCTATATACAAAACCTTGTAACCAGGTTTGATGTAGATTTCTTTGACGCCACCAAGTATTGATGCAGCTAATTTAGATCTAAATGGATTCCATGAACGGTATTCAATCTTTGTTCCATTTTCCTTTTAAATAACAAATATAGAATCGAATGAAAATAAATAATTGAAGAATTACTTCAACTTCAATCTTTTTTTCGCCATATACTGTTTCACCAGGAGTTAGATTTCTTGTTACCAGGGTATCTTCCTTTCCTTTGGCGATAAACACTCCTGGATGACGATGTGGGACAATTGTTGTGGTTCTTGGTCCGCCTCGACCTAACGACAAACTTGATTAAAAACTTAAATATTTTTCAATTTAATTGGTACTGACCAAAACCTCCTCGTCCGCCACCTCTGCCACGACCACCGCCGCGGCCTCCAAAACCGCCACCACGACCTCCAAAGCCGCCACCACGGCCTCCACCGCGTCCTCCAAAACCGCCACGGCCACCACCGCGGCCCCCAAAGCCCCCTCGGCCACCACCGCTATCTCTACCACCTCTGAAGCCTCCACGACCACCAGCTGCAAATATCATGTTAGAATTATATTATTAATAAATTTAATAAAAATTTTAAAAATAATCGATATCTTCAAAAGTCTTTTCAATGAAAGTATATATTGAAATGTTCACAAGATTAAAATTAAATGTTATTTGATACAACTAATTACAAAGAATCAAATATATGCTATCATCTATAATCTCTATCATTATTTTCAGTAAAAAAGTTGCTCTTCAAAAAACTTACACATAATTCTTCCCATTATAATATCTAATTTGGTTTACTAAAATATAAAACTTAACAAATTCTGCAAAAAGATTTGAAAATTTTGATTAATCTTTGAAAGAAAAAAAGTGATTATTAATTTCTTGTCTGTAACCAATTTTCATCTATATATTTTTCAAAGTATACAAAAAATATTTCCAAAAATTATAAGTAACATAATTATTTAATATAAGTAAATTATTGAAACTTGCTAGTCTGTAGAAAACAGTTATCAACATATAAATCTTTACATTGAACTAAATATAATGAGCAAAAACAATTATTAACATTGTATAGCTCACTAACATGAAACAAAAAAGTTTAAATAAGTTTATTATTTAGAATTATATTAAATAAGTTATATATAGAAAAATATAGCTTTAACTATAAGTTTCTTAATTTACAGATATCTAGATAAAAGAGATATCTAATTTCATACATAACCTCTAATTATCTAAATAATTGAATTTATTTTTGTTTTAATCAAAACTACACAATTATTTCTTATAACTAAGTATTTGCACAGTGATTTAAGTTAAAAAATTAATTAAATATATTATCATATGAAACATTAATACAAAAAAAACACAAAAAGTAAAGTCATAAAATTAAATAACTATATAATTTTAAACTAGTATATGACAAAAACATCTAACGACTTTTTGCAGGCCTATGTAGGCCTAACTATTAGAAGAAAGAGAGATTAAACTTTCGATCACAAATTTTAGAGACCATGCTACAATGTTACCAATTAACAAATTTAAATGTACTAAAAATTTACTAAGAACACTATAAAGTCATTATAGGCACGTCAGCAAACTACCGACGGTTGCAATGATAAATTAATAAAATAGAGTAATAATGACTCAAAAAGTAAAAGAATGTCTAAAAAATAATAAATAGCGTAGACCACTAAGTAAGAACTTTAGACATAAACCTTTTCTTAAATAGTTTACACAGATTTGAGTCCAAAGAAATATTGTGAAGTTTGTGTACTTCTTATTTATAATAATTTTTTAATTTGGGAATATTAAGAGATAGATAGTTAAGATTATATATCGCTCGCTCTGTGAGGAAGCTCTGCTTAATACTATTATGAATAGAAAGGAACTCAAGCAAAATAGATTTTACATAACAAAAAGCAAGTCCTCTAGTCACAAATATCTAAATTCAGTGGATTTGAAAGTTTATGGACACTTATTTTATTTATTTAAGTATTCGGCTGATAAAAATATTTTGATTTAGCTCGTCATTAGCTTATACTATAAGTCTATAAGACTATATTACTAGAAAATTATTCTTTGAGTTTACCTTAAAGGAATATATTTTCATCGCGTAAGAAATATATTTTTTATTTCAAATTATATAAAAATAAATCAAGCTTAATACTTAAGAACTATTATTGTTAATTTAAGGTTACATCTGGTAAAGACTCATTCATGTATTGTTAGTAATTATTTTTCTTTTTCATCTTATCTTCAATGATTTAATTTTCTACTGTGGTTGGCCAGCTCAGCAATGTAATTTATTGAAAAGAAATTATAGTATCTAGTTGCAATTTGAGTAAATGTTATAAAATACTTTTCATTCATCTGAAAGTAGAAAATTATAAATTGTTTGTAGCGTTTTAAAATTAGATATATGTTAAAAACTAAAAATTTTTACATTTAGCTCTAGCTTATAAAATGTATTAAACTTTTTGATTTTGGATACTATACTACCACACAAAGCCTAAATTGTATTTCATTTGTACTGTAGTTTTACTGTGTAATGATGTTAAATTTATTGTAACTTTTATTTCTGCCTAACAGTAATCAAAGAAAAAAGAATATAAAAAAGCTATAATCAAAGACAGCTTTCTTAGTGACAAAACTAGTTTTTAAGAGTTAATGTTTTCTCATACCGCACAATTACTACTTGGAACCAGCTACCCTCACACATTCTCATGTCAGAATCACTCGTGCTGATGATATTTCCAACACTGCCATTTCTAAACTGTGATTTTCCTCTTTTTTAACTTATTAACATTCTATGTAGTTGTTAACTGTTATATGGCTTGAGGACTACTAAAGTGTCATCTTTTGCTTTCTATATTTCTATCTTAATACTTATTATTTGCTAGAATGTGTGTTGGCAGGAGGTGGTCTTTTCGGGCACCCTCCTTCGAATTTATTGAAATAAATAAATTGATTAAAAAGATAGTAAAGACTATGCAACTACAATGGAAGGTTGCATAAAATTTTCAATAATAAGAAAAAATTTTGTTTTTAATTCATACTGTTTTACTTTCATCATTTTTATATTATCTAAGAATGGATTTATATAATAGTCTGCTATAAAAATATCTTTTTATTGTCATAAAGAAGAAGTTTGGTTTAACAATAAAAAGCCAATTTAGTTTTTCATCACATGGGCTTATAAAGTATAGGAGCTAACTTCGAATCATATCCGTGTAAAATAATTCAATTTTTTACTTTAATATGATTGCAGTTTAGTTAGAGGCTAATTTATTTTATTGTTTTTTTCTACGTTGCACTTAAAAATAAAGATTTTTAAATGTTGTAAGTTATTATGATTGTTTTTGCGATTTAATGCTTTTAGCTAGTTTTAGCAATAGTTTATCATTATACTGAGTTATTTTAATCATTTTTTTTTATTTTTTTGTAAGATATCGTTGCTAATTCTTTATTTTAATTTTTACAAATAATGTCTTGAAAGTATAACTATTTAATATAAGTAATATAGGTAATTAGATTATTTCTGTCTGTTTAATTGACTATTTTCAATAAAATTATTTTTACTTGATATGAAATAATTTATTAATAAGACTAATTGTAAAATGTTTTTATTAACTGATTTATGAAAAATTTAAGAGTAAAATTAAAAGTAGATTTAAGAGTATAAATAAAAGTATAAGTAGGAGAGTTAAGAGTAAAATTAATTTTTATAAAATTGTTAACAAGTATATACACATTATTAAAGATTGATTTGTATTGTAATATTTTAGTTATGATATTTGAAACATATTTTATCTAATTTATAATTATTGATATAGTCTGAATTTTATTAAATTTTAAAACTTTGTCTAATAAAAATTTTGGAGTTGTCATAAGTACACTAACTCATATCTATTCTGTTTAAAGGTTTTTTTTTAATGTTACAAATTCAGTTTTGAAATGTCAAACAATCTTAAAAGGAAACAAGAAAGTGATTCTGAAAGTGATTCAGAAGCTCCAGTTAAATTGTTAAAAACTCCAAAATATTATGAATCTGGAAAACGTTTAATTGTTATATTGGAAAATGCTAGCTTAGAAACAGTCAAGGTATTTCAATTAATTATAATGATATATTTTATAATATTATTTATTAAACATATACTAATTATAAATATATTTAGTTATACTTAATGTTCATTATTTTATTTTAATGAAATATTATGACCATTAGATATGTAATAATAAAATAAACTTTATTAAATTGATCAGATAACTCTGATGTTTCAATTTTATCAAAACAGAAAATTTGTTGTATTTTTACTTGATTTTACTTTTATATTTTAAAATTTATTAGTATGGTATACATTTACTAATACCTTAGTTATGCCTTATATAAATAAACTAACCATATATATATATCTTTTTGCATATAATTATAATGATATTATTGAATTATATATTTTTTAGAGATTGACTATTTACCTATTATAATGAGTTTATATTAGATATTTATTTTCATCAATTTTATGATTTATTTTTATTAGTTATGCTTTTTAAGGCAGTTTCCATTTTTGAGTTGCTAAATTACTTTATTAGTTTATTTTAATATAATTCCAGAGTATTTACTTTTTAAAAGCTTCTATAAACTTTCACAACTAATGGAACTATATTTTAAAGGCTAAAAAATGTTTTGAGTTATTGAATTGTGACAAGCACAAACATATAATTCTCAAAAATAAACGAGAACCTGGAAGTTGTCGTCCTGATATCACCCACCAAAGTCTACTCATGTTGTTTGATTCGCCACTAAATAGAGCTAATCTATTGCAGGTAATCTAAGTAAACAGTTGATGCACTGATGATATTTTTTCTAAAGTAAATATTTTATTGAAAATTAATTAAACTCTCTTTGTCTAATACAACTTGTAAAGATTTTTGTATACTTGAAAGTTAACTAAACTTTTATCAACTGTATTGGTGCAGCTTGCTTTCTTTTTAATTGATAAATATTTGATCATCTACATTTAAGGTTTATGTCCATACAACCAAAAATGTTTTGATACAAATTAGTCCTGAAACAAGATTACCTCGAACATTTGATCGTTTTTGTGGTGTTATGGTTCAACTTCTAAACAGGTTGAGTGTACGAGGAAAGTCATCCAAAGGATTATCTGCTAATCACAAACTACTGAAGGTTTTTGATCATTTCAACTTTAATAGCAATTACAATATTTAATATCTGTTTATTTTAGCATCTATTTCATCAAATACTTTCACTTCTTCTCGCTTATTCAATCTAAAATATTATCAATTTCTAAAGGTGATTAAAGGACCAGTTACTGACCATCTTCCACCTGGATGCCAGATTATTGGCACTTCTTATGCTTGTGATGATCTTGTTCGACCGCAAGACATTGTTCCCTCTGATTCTCCTGTAGCTGTAATCATTGGAGCAATGGCGCATGGAGCTGTGAGTATTTTTGAGCTTTGCAATCAGCTGTAGATAATCACATTTATTTTATATTTTAGATCGACGATTCTTATGCCGAAAGAACTGTTAAAATCAGCAACTACCCGCTATCTGCTGCTCTCACCTGTTCGAAGATTTGTGATGCTTTTGAATCTAAATGGGGCATCCACTAAAATTGATTTTAAGATGCTTTCTATCAAATAGATAAATTATTTAATTTGATGTAGTTTCATCTTTGATGTGGTTTTCTTATTATATCAACTAACATCTTTGTAATAAACTGACAACTAAATAACTAGTCTTGTGATATCATCTGATTTATATGGGAAAAGCTGAAAGTAGATTGTTGCAACTAAAAATTAATTAATTTCAGTTACAAACATATTTGACTATTTGTACTGAACAAGTTTTGCAAAATCTTTTTCTAAAAGTATTTAGTAATTTGCTAGCTTCCAGAAAAGTTTTTCATGCGACTAATACTCATAGACAAATGCCTGGAAAAACTTAAGCATTTTTAGCACCTTAGCCACCAATGAGTCATACAAGATTTTAACTAATGTATGATTTCTTAATTCCGTCTGATAAAAGTCTAAAAAAGTATTGTACCTTTTAGTATTAAATGAAAAGACTTACAGTTTGAAAATGCTCGAGAAAGGTGGCTATCAATTAATTTAAAGTATTTTACATTCTTTTAAAACTAGTCAAACTTTAATTTTGTCGAATTCCTCTTTTCAATTGTCAATGACAACTTTGAGTCTGATGAAAACAGATGTTAGCTTCAATACAAAACTATTGTCAATAAGTGATTTAACTTAAGATAAAAAATAAGAAGCTTATAGATAAATGTCTTGTATCAATTCTTGAAACAATTTGAAATTGCAAAGTATGGTGATGTTTGTACTTCATTACTGTAGTAATTTCTAAATTCTTTGACACCTGTTACGCTTTTGTATATCTAAAATGTATTTTCTAGCTGATAATGAGGAACATTATAAAAACATTTTTCTGAGTCGTCGAAAACAGTAGTTTTAATAAATTGAAAAACCAAGATTAGTTTGAGGCAACCAACCAAGGAGTATGAACAATCTAGCAAAATGACTTAGTAAAACGATCAATCAATCAAGCAGTTCTAGCAATGCCAAACCCTCCACTAAAAAGAAGCCCTCTGTGCCCTGTGTCGTCTTGTAAAGAGCAGAAAGAAAATTGTAGAAACTTTCTCAGTATTGATTGTGGGAATCCCACCCGTAATGATATTGTGCTTTCTATAGCTAATTTACCAACCATAAAACAGAGATTTTGATGGATAGGTAACGTTTTCAAAGTGTGAAGTAAATGTTTTCAGAGTGTGAAGTAAATGTTTACAGAGTGTGAAGTAACTGTGTTGCATGGCAAACTCTCATACGGCTAGAATCAAAAAAATCAATCATGTGTTATGAACGTATGTAACAACTCTAAAAATAAACTATAAGATGATGAAAAAGATATGGAATTGTAACAATTTCTTTGCAAAATATTTTTTTAATTTGCAAATATATAATAATTCAAGCTATTTGATAATCCAAAATTAGTTACTATATTGGTTTTAATCAATCATATCAATGCTATAAATAAGCTTTCTTTGTTATTCAATCCTTTTATTATACCCTTAAAAAAATAATAGTATCTTTAATATATCCATTTCGCAAAAAATGAAAATTTTTATATCTATTAGTTTAAAAAGGTTCAAAAATAAACTCTTATTAGAAAATTTTGCATGCTCCAGTAGCTACAAACGGGTGTATTCTTTCTTAGTTTTATATAGTGCATGTTTTGAGTTGTTGTTTTTGCCATAAATGATACCAAATTGTTTTGCAAATTTTCTTTGTGTACCTTTAGTAAATAACAAACTAAGTAGTTAGAATTTAATACTATGAATATTCTATTATTAACCAGATATAATTATGAAATTAAATTTGGCCAATTAATAGTAATTTTTAATAAAAAAAGACTGAAAAATCAGCAATAATAACACTCCATTATTGTTATTAAATCTAATACAATTTCTAATTATAGCAAATTTATTATTGCCTAATATTTAGTAAGATCTTTTTTATAGTTTATCCAAAAGCATTTTATAAATTGTTTAAATAAGTTATATACATATTTTTTCTAAAATAGTCAACTATACCTCAGTGTTTGATTTTGATCTTATTCATAGACTAATATTTTACTTTTAATATAAAATTGTTTAAGGTTTATATTATAAAATAAAAGTATTTTTTTGTTTGAAGTTTAAAACTTGTGCTTAGACTTTGTATTTTAATCTTGGAAATTTAGTCTTTTTAATGTTTACCCAGAAAAATGGTTTATTATTTGATAAAAAGTATTAAGAAATGAGATTTAAAAAGTGTTTAAATGTTACTATTTTTTGTTTAAAATATCAAACAAAAATATATTAACTTGAAAATTATAATCAATAATTTTATACTAAGTATGTTGTTTTGAATTATGCGTGCTAACATAATTACTTAGTTCTAATTATTTTGTATATATTTTATTTTAATTAGCTAATTTTTTCTCAGCTGACCTAAATATCATTAATAAGCTCTGTAAAGTAAAATTGTTTTAAAGTATTTATTAATCAGTGAATTCAATAGTTATTATTTTAGTAGAAATCAATGTTTGTTTTCAATCATATGATAAAAATATTTTGATAAACATTTTACTTAATTTTTTTCTAAGTTTCTCTGACATAACTACTTTTGCACGATTAGTTTTTAAGTATTTTTAGATTGTTGAAGTAGTAGCTTTTGATAAAAAGAATTGTTTGTGATTTTAAGAAAAATATAATATAGTATCATTGTTTTCTTAATTAATTGATTATAGTGTAGTTAATTTTGTTAGTATTTGTTTACTAGATATGTACTATTATCATTGTTAACTTCTATAGTATTGTTAAATATATATGTAAGGATTGAAAATTGTTGTTATTTTATTTGTTATAAGGTGATTTTACTTGATTAGATCCATATACATTTGGTGATATTAAATTATATATAGATATTTTTAGCTATATGAGATATAAAACTGTTTATATCTTATAATAGTTTTACTTATTATTGATGTAATAGATTTTGTTTGTCAGAAATCTTTAATATATTATAATTTTAAGTTTAGTTGAAACATTATTTGGATGTTAAAAAATATATTATTTTGTATTTTAATTTTTGTTACAATCGATGAATTAGTAGTATTACATATATTCTATATTGTATAAGTCTGTTTACTTTGATGTTACTCAGCAATAATTGATTTTGTGAAAAGCTATTAAGATTATTATTATTTTCCTAAATAGGTCTTGTGTAAAGTGAAAACTATTAGGTTCTTCTTAAATAATTATTTTATTCAAAATATGACCTTGAATAAACTCAAAATATAATCTTAGATATAATCAAATGCATTATTATTTTTAAACTTCAAAGGTAATTAATTTTTGTTTTGTTCTAAAATTGTAACTTTTCTTATTCTAAATTTTCAGATTTTTTTTTTCAATAATTCTTTGTGCTTAATTATAAAATATGGTGGATCTTTTAAATTTTGATGATTGTAAGCTTGCTTCACTTGCTAATACTAATGACAATGACTGTTTTGAAAATAGCTTTTGGGTGAGTTTTTGTTTTCAAAAGTTTTATTTTAATGAATTTTATATGAAAAATATGTTGGATACTTTTATATACCTTAAATATCTTTATATGTTTTTTTTTACTTTTTGTATGTTTAAAAACTATAAAAAGTATTTCTTACTAGTCTAGCCTATGATTTAGACAAATATTTTCAACTTAAAACTTTCATTTGTTTATTTTGTATTTAAACTATCTTCTAGGGAGAGAAATATGAAGGATTTACTGTTCTTTGCAATAATCTGAAACAGGGCCAAGCTTCTATTAAAACTTTTCAAGAGTTTATTCGTGATAGGTATTTTTAATTTAAAGTAATTTAGTTGATAACAACTACTAACTTTGTTTCTGTTGTGGTATTTAAAGCATTCAGTATAAACACTTTTCAGTAGTTTCAAGTTAGTTTTGAGTGTTCTTTCTAAAGATAAATTTATATTTTGAAAAGTTTTTCTAAAAAGTATTTAATCAATAAGGAAGTCTATAAATTAAAAAAAAATATCTATAAATAATTATGATAAATGTTTAATATAATTAATATAAATAATATAATTTATGTTTATTTGTAAATAATTTAGTAAACAAATTATGGAACAATTGTTTTAATTTTGTATAATTTGAGTATTTATATGTAGAGCTGCGACGGAAGACATATATTCTAAGCATTTAACCAAATTAGCAAAATTTACTGCACAGACTTCTAGCGTAGGGTAAGAAAAATACTACTTCCATATCCTTCTTAATCTTTTACTTGTATACTTAAATATTGCTTTTACAGCTAAAATATTTGTCAATTTTCAAAGTGTTATCAGACTTCAACATGTTTTATACCTAGAGAGTTGATATACTAATGTATGATGTGATTACTTTACCGTTTTATCTTGAAATGATTTATTGAGGCTTCAGTTCTTTTTACAGAAGTTTTTCACCAATGTTTGATATTCTTCGTTCAATGTGCGAGAAGCTATCTTCATGTCACGCTGATAGTGTGCATAGGTTAAACGATATTATCAAAGAGCTCTCAAAGTATAATGAAGAATATAAAAGCAAACAAAAGCAGGTGAAAAGATCTCTTCAGTTTTAATATCATTTCTTCATAAAAATGACACTAATAATCAAGTTTTTATTGTTTATTAAAACATCTGATTGAAATATTTTATCAATGACATGAACTGAAAGAAAATATGATTGAGCTATCTTTGCGAAAAGTCGCTTGTATGCAAATTTACTTTCGTGCGCTTTCACTTAAAATAAGTAAATTTTGTTAGTTCCTGTAGAAGTAGAAACTTCAGCAGTTTTTCATCTTTTTTGCTTTTATCCATAAAACATCACCTGTGAAAAAATGTTAGTAGAACTTGTCATAATGTGACATGAGTAGAAAACTCATTTCTTATAAAAGTCATTAGAAGCCACCAAGCTTAAGATGATTAAATAAATCTTATATCTTTATTAATATCATCATTTTAATTACTGGTCAATCTAGTTTTTCAATCTATAGTATAAATATTTTATGATTTTTCTACTAGTAAGCTTTACGTTTATTTTATACACTTTACATATAATTATTTTTTGTTTGATTTGGTTTGAAATTTAATAATTCAAAAACTGAAATCATTTACAAATGTGTCTTTTTGCTACTAAGCTGTTATTAACAAGCTAATTTATGATATTATAAAACATATTCATCAATTGAACGGCATACTGTTCTTATAATTCAATTTTTCATTTTATTGTTTTCATCTTCTGATTCATCTCTTGTTGTTTGTTGTTGTTTGTTGTTGTAAGGTTTGTTTTGTTGTCAAAAGTTATTTAAAAACTTTTAATAAGTTAATATCAGTGGTTAACATTTCCATTTAGTTTGCTTAACTAGTTTTTTGCTTTTATTTTTATCACATTAGATGAAAGATAGAATCACTTCTACGCATGAAGCATTACAACAGGAGCTTTCTTCATCTAATTTAGTGTTTAAGGCGAAAGAGAAATATCATAATTTGAATAGCTGCATGGAAAAGAGTAAAGGTAGTGATGTCAACACGAAAGAAGCTGAAAAAGTAAAAAAAAAAACTTTTCCGATATTGCACAATAATTTTATGAGAATTTTAAGCAGCAAAAAAGATTTTATTCATATTTTAGTATAAACAAATAAAAAGAAATATTTTGAAGTTTTAAACTTTATTTTAACTGTATCAACTTCTAGCTCATAAAATTCCACTAACATCTGTTGGATTTATTGATCTTTTTCATCTACTTTAACAATAAATATTTATTCACTTATCTTTCACCTACTTCATCTAAAAATTTTCTAATTTAGTGGGAAATAAAAGTCAAAAAATCATTAGAAGACTACAAAAGTTGCGTTGAAAAACATAAAAAGCACCGAATTGATTGTGAAAGTAAAATGACTGACAGTTGCAAGGTGATGATGAAGAAATATT
Source organism: Pegea sp. RAD2-039 (assembly GCA_034620365.1). Lineage (NCBI taxonomy): Eukaryota > Metazoa > Chordata > Thaliacea > Salpida > Salpidae > Pegea > Pegea sp. RAD2-039. The sequence continues at coordinate 4,113,856 of JAQGEQ010000192.1, forward strand.
TCGAAAATTGTTGATGAAAGTGTTAACAAATGAAATTTACAGAAATTTCAAGAAATTGAAGAATTTCATTTGACAAACATGAAGAAAATACTTGATACTTCAGTTCAATCGTTTGAAAATGCCAACATATTAATCAGTCAAGTTAGTTTGCTGTTTCTATTGATTGTTTCTCATCAACTTAACGTTTCAGGTTTATCGAGAAATTCAATCTAAAGTCGATGAGAACTCAGTAAGCTCACTTGTGAGACAATATTGTAAAAAAAGTGGAACAGGAAGTAATCGACCAGGTGGGAGTCTGATCAATTCAAATCTTTCTCAATTATTCTTTCAACACTTTTTTGTAGCTCCAATAACTTTTGAGGAATTTGGTGTTGGAGGGTCTGTGTTGGTTTCAATCGACTCAGCTGCTTCTAATGTCACTCAGAATGGTTTCAATCAAGAACAACAAGCTAATAACAACCCAAACGTGGTAAAACCCAGCAGGCTACCTCTTGGTTTACCATTTTTACGCAAAAAAGGCCCCAAAAATAAGAAACGAAGTCCGAGTGCTTTAAAAGATGGTGATAAAGATTCTGTGTCAGTAGAAGATCAGTTAATTTGTTAAGATGATATTTTGTAAATTATTTATTGAATTTTGAATTATTTTCAGGGAATCTCTAGAAAAAGAAGTAAGCAGCTTGGTAAGAAAAGTTTTTTTTGTTTAATTGTTTCTCTTTTTTTCTTAAATACTCACTCTATAAAATTCAATAAAGTCTAACTTCTTATTTTTCACGTTTTCAAGAGATTTTGTTTGTTAATTGCAAATATAAAAGTCAGATCTTCAAATTAATTTATTATGATGATAATTTTTTTACTATCACAACTATAATCATTCATGCGTGACTACGTATTTTTCAATGAATTGTTGAATTAGTTCAACTTCTTTTTAAAAAAATTTCTCGTTTCCTAATTTGTTTCATAAAACTGATTATTTTATTATAAAAACTGGAAAGAATTTTGACACGATTTTAATTATTTGTTAAATTAATTTGACTTTAGAACGTAGATGATGAAGGATACACGATCCGACCAGATGCAGGAAAGGTTTGAGAAAAGTTCATTTATTTGATGATTTATTTGTTAATATTTGAGTTGAAAAATTTTGATGAAAATCACGTGAAAGTCGAAACGAGAATTTGTTTCAGGAACAAGAAAAGAGCTGGAAATATGAAAGTAGTGAAGATAGCTCAGATTCTGATGAAGAAGATGATTTTATGCACAAAAAAATTCAAATAAAGATTCGACCAAAAGATGAGGTGAATCTTATTTGATAATTCAGCTTTGTATTTAATTTCGAGTTTGATATATAAACAGAATCTGTTTTGTTAGTTGATATGTGATTGATTCATTTTAGGATTTGAGACTAAAATAAATTCTAATAATATTTTCTTGAAGATAATTCTGGAATTCAGTCGAATTTTAACAGAAAAATTTTCAATCATTTTAAAATTCCTTAATTTATAAATTGAATAAATTTTTTTATAGAAATTAGAAGTAAAACTGATTATTTAAATATTCTACTTTTCCTCTATAGACTCCTACAAGTCCAGATGAAACATTAGAAGCTTTGAACTCTATAACACAAAAGTTGACTCTGAATCCACCTAATATGGTAAATGGCAATTAATTTTTTGGTTTGAACAGTTTGCTATTTATTGAAAAATTTAATTATTTATGGCCATTTAGGGTTCCTGTTTATATTAAATAATTTTCATTTTTATCAAAGTATTTGGCGGCTTTTCAACAACTAGTTACTTTTTAAAGCATTTAACTGAAATTTTCAAGCCAACAGAATTTATGTAATTCAGGTTAATGATTGATTACTGCGTTAAAAGAAATTTCTTTTCTATTTTAACACATTGATCGATTTTGAGATCAACTTTTAAATGTTATCTAATGGATTCCTTTATTTTTATGCTTTTCTTCAAAAGAAAAATATTTTGGTTTTATTTCGGGTAAGTAAACTGTGTTTAGCAAATTGACAGTTTCAAAACATTGTTCTCTACAACCATCCCAACATTTATTCAACTTCTTTGTAATCTTTTCTGTAAAACTTTTTGCGTCTTTTTTCTTTCTATATTAACAGCCTCAAGAATTTTATACATGATGTAGAAAGATGTTTCAAAAATAAACTGATAACAAATTTCTTTTACAGGGCCCCAAAAAGTCACGTGAGTTTCAACTTTTATTTTAATAATTTCTTTACAATTATTTATGTTTAAAGTTATAAAATTTAAAACCTTAAAAACAAAATTGTTGTAAGTCACTTTGATATTTTCTTTAAATTAGTTTTTGTTGAAACCAGCAGTTGATTAATCTGAAAGTAATTTAGATTTATTTCGTCATGCTGTCTTAGCTTCCAATTCACTAGTTTAGTTCAACTACTACATCTCTTCTAATTTGTCTTCAATTGAATATTTAACTTCGTAAATTTGATCTTATCACTTTTTATAATGTTTCTAAAATTCATATTTGCAATTGTTTCTATTCTCAGTAGAAAATTGGTAAGTTCTATTCGTCGGATTTAATTTAATTTTGACAAATCACTAATTACTTTCTAAAACATTTACATCTTCTATGGTATTGATTAACCTTCTACTAATTTCTTAATTCTGATCTTATTTTGTCTTAAATTTTCTACTGATCATCAATTAAATGTTACTTCTAAAAAATTAAAACCAAAAAAGCATTTGAAAGTCAACTTGTATATGAACATGGATTAGTTGGTTCAATTGAGTTATGATATATGTTGACATCTGAAACAAGTCCTCCTCAGCTCACTCTTCCAAACGAATCCTAAAGGATCACTTGACAACCTTCCTTGAATCTTCTCATCAACCAAAGAGTCTTAATGAGATATGGCCGAATAAAGATGAACATTTAGAAGAATTTCAAGGATTTACTAACTCTTTTGTAACCAACCAACAATTAAAAAGATTTTCAAAAGTCAAACCTCGTAACCGATCATTGAGAAGAAGCAACGCTTTTCTACGTTCTTCATCACATAGTAGCCTACCACTAAAACCTACCATCAAAAAACGAGCAGTTTGCAGTAGGAACAGATCATTCAATCAGTTACAAACAACAAGTGAAGCAACATTTTGTCGGCGTCCACTTCAGCAATCTCGTCAAAGAAGTACGCCTCCAAATCTATCTGTCCACTTACTGCCTGCCTTTACTCTTCTATTTGTTCAAGCTTTTGTTGGTGTGCAACTGTTGCTAATATCGATATAATCAACTACACACTTTTAGATTATGCAGCAGTGATTTACTTTCAATCGTGTATTGGTCTAACATCTGTTGTAGAAATTTTGTTATGTTAATTTTTTTACTACAAAGGTAATGTTGAAGATTAATTGTTTGTTTTTCAATCTGTTTTTTTTGTTTGTTTTTTTGTGTAGTATTCTAATTAGTTTAATTTCTGTTATCATTTCATCTGTCAATCATCTAGTCATCATTGTAGCACTGATTACTAATTCACTAACCTTTTTTTGGTGTTTAAAATGATTTATCATCAAATTCTATTCATTTTACTCAAAATCGAATCAAGGTTTGAACTTCATTTCCTATTTCATTGTAATTATTTTTTTGGTCGACTTGTCTTTATTTTTTCTAACAATATATTTGTTTGATCAGTTTAGGGTTGAAATAATAACAAATAGTTTTTTTCACTAAAAATTTATCCAATAATCATAGAATTAATCAAATTATTTTTTATACAGCTGTAAGTGGTGCTGCAAAACTTTCTTCTTCGTCTTCAAGGAAGACTTCTAAAACGTAAAAACTTATTTCACATCTATATTGTGTTTATCAATCTTTATAAGTTGAAGATTTAGTCAATTAAATGTTGTAGCTTCACTAAATTCATCTCACTTCTGTAACAAGTTTCAAATTTGTTTTTAAATTAAGTTTCAAACAATTTTATTGATTTCATTTTAAACAAAATGATTTTTTGTTGATAGGTAGTTCGATTATCTAATTGTTGAGTTTGAAGAAATACAAATTATTTATTTGAATAAAAAAACTTTTATCTGCAGTGACACGTCTTCTGAACAAATGTTTAATTTTTCTTTTCCAAACAAATCCGGATCTACATCTAACCCGAACCAACCAAACAGCGATTTCAACAGTTTCTTTCACGTTGATTCATCTCGGAAAAAATCTGCTGCCAATCAAAATCTTGAGTCTGATCAAGATGCAGCAGAAGCAAGATCAGTTGATGTCTCTCCTACAATAACTTCATCTAATACAAAGCGGACATTCTCAAATGCTTCTTTGAATAACCTTTTAGTGATGACAGGTATTTACTTCAAAATTCCATTTCAGTTTATAAACAATTTTTTCTATTTTGTTGCACTTTTTTTGGTTGCTACATTTGATTATTAAAAAATAACTTTTGTAAAAACTCAAAATCTATTTCATCTTTAAATAAAATTACTTTAAAAAACTTCACTTTTTACTCATGACTGTTTATTGTAATAATTTAGAGCAAGCATCGACTGAAAGTTGTACAGGAAGCAAACTGAACGATACAACTTCAACATGGCCTTCTCGTAAAACTCAATCTAGCTCCAATTCTGTTTCAATTGCAGAAAAAAAAAGTAACAAATTCAAGTCATGTGACTTTTGATTATTTGTTACAATCATCTATTTGTCAATTATGTGACTGATAACTCACAAACTCTTCATCATTTTCTACAGAAGCAGTTGCTCCTCTTGCAACGTGTGAGAGCTGGTCTTCTATTTCATCTTCAGGAGCAACTACACCATCATTTGATCTTCCTGGATTCAACTCGATATCGCGCGGTCCAAGTCCTCTAACTTTGTCCCACACCGATACCATACCAATAGCAGTGGCCTTTACTGAGATAGTTGATGCTTACATCACACAAACACCAAGTATTCAGTGAGTTGTTGTTGAAATTGATCAGTAAATGCTGCAAATGTGATCAATACTCAATTTATTTCACTTCGTCAGATACTTGACAAAGATTAGCGGGGATTTACAAATGTCTTTTCCTGCTGGCATCATTCGGACACTTACATCTAACCCTAACCCACCAACGCTAAGCTTTAAAATCAGAGATGTACCGAAAAATGTCGAACTGAAGCATCATAAAACTCTCTTACAAATGTAAGTTGATTTGAAACTCAACCACAGTGGTTAGATGATATTTGTTTTCTAATATCTCTTTTTGAAGTAGTTGGTGATGGAAAACAAAGATTTTTTCAACTAGTTTTCTTGTTAATTCAGGGATAGCTCATTTAATGAAGATTGCTCTTCATCTTTTTGGTTCAATATGTCCGAGTTGATTGTTCAACTGAGAAAGATGACTGAAGATAATCCAGGCTCTCTTTATTACAACATCACAATCTTGAGTTATCAAGTAAGTTTCGTGAGAAGCATTTAAAAAGTTCAAAACTATTTGTAAGTTTCAAAACTTACTTCCAATTTCCAACTAATTATCAATTGAAGTGAAAACTTTTATAAATATTCCAATATTAGGTGGGACCTATCCAAAACTCCAATTTGTTGCCTCTTCATTTCTTTTGCAAATGGAAGTGTAGTGGACACAGTGGGCAAGTGGATGTCAAATACAAGTTAGATTGGTTTTTGATTGTCAATTTATTTAGTGAATATTAAACTGAAAAAGAAATTTATAGAAAATTGTGGTTTGCAGTTACAACGAGAAAGCTTGCAGCCATCCACTTAAGAATTTGACTTTCATCTTGCCACTAAACACCAATCTAACCAGCGTTAAAACCACACCAACAGCTAATTGGTGAGCAATTCGAGAAATTCAGTCTCCTAATTTGAAGGATATGTTTTGATATTTTTATTTAATGGCAGGAGAGAGAGTGAAAAACGTTTGGTGTGGTCAATACCCAACAATCTCACTTCTAAAAGCCCCAATAGTTGCTTATCCGGACTTTTAGGAGTTGAAAAACCTCTAACTGGACCTTTGAAGATGGCAGCTGTGTTTTCAGCAGAAGGTGCCACTCTTTCTGGTGCCAACTTCGAGTTAAGTGGCAGCGGATACCGATTGTCATTAACTAAACGGCGTTTCAAATCAGGTGACAATTAATTACTTCAATTAACAATTGATAACATTTGAAATATTTCAGGAAAGTATTTTTCTTCAACAAGTGATAGATAACTTCACCTATAAACAATTCGCCAACACGAGATTGTAATTGAAATGCTTCAGTGCCCCTGCTACATCCTCATCGATTCTCAAAGTCCTCTTCTACATCAGAATTGCTTCAAATAGCTTTGATCTTCTTTAAATCTTTTCTTTATTTACTCCACTCACTCATACATCACTAATGTTGCTTTTAATCAATTAATAAGAGATATCTTTTGTGCAATATCATCATTAACTCTTCATCTACATCAAAGTCACTTTCTTCATCTCTTTTTATACATCTGATTGAAGATCACAACAAAATTTACAAATATCAAATCCTTTAAAAATGTCTTTGAGATTTTCAAATCAATATTTTCATTCTGAAAGAAGATGAGAGGTATTTATTTTGCAGTACGTCTAATAGCGAGATTTGTCCTTCTCGTTTTCTTTATAGTAGTTTATTCTGTTCTTCATAAGTTTCTTTCAATGCTGGTGAAGAACTTGACATAGATGAATGTTTGCTCAGTTGCTTCCTCACTGGTTCTTTCAAATGTTTCTTTTCTTGTTGCTACATTTCTTTTTTGACAACTTTTTTACTAAATCATTTATGATGCTGGTTATATTTGAACTAGTTTCATATATTCAGCCAGCAATCTTTCTACTAACACTTTTTTATTAGAATGAATCCTATTATAACTGAATGATTCTGACACCGAAGTTGTAAATTTCAATTACATCTGCATCTTTAAAACTTGCATGTCAGCTTTGTTGAAAAAGCGTTCTTACTCTTTTTAATTTAAACAAAATGATTGATAACTTAATAAGCATTGAATTTTTGCAATCTTGTAAAAACAAAATTTTCCTGTCAAAGTTTTTTGATTTTAATAAGAAAAAAAAAACAGATCTAAAACTGTTTATTAGACTCACACTATATGTGTTCTGTTGTTACATTTTCTAGTTTCAATATCTGTCCATTTTTATCATTTACTTTTATTCCTTAATTCGATTTGATTTCAGTCTTTTAGTTCATATTTTTGTAGCGTCGATAAAAGAAGCTTTAATTTTTACTTTCCACAAACGATATCTGGTTTTTCTCTGAAACATTTTTAAGGCTATAAACTTGTTGACAACAAAAATTCAGTAATGATCAAATTTATAAATATAATTTTTATTTTAGGTTTCCTAAAACTAGAGCTAGAACAAATCTCTAAAATCAACAGTTTCCAACACCCCAGATCAAATCCCAGCTTTGTTTTTAAGAAAAAGTACTTCTTCTTTAGCGCTACCCTTATCGCTACTCTTTAACATGACTCTTAAGCGGGGAAGACTTCCACAAATTTGGAAGAATGCTATTATTACTCCAATTTATAAGAAAGGTCCCAGAAACACTGCACTTAACTACAGACCAGTTTCGCTGACTTCGGTTATCTGCAGAACTCAAGAACATATCATTCACAACCATATAACTGGCCATTTGACGGAGCATCATCTAATATCTGATGCCCAGCATGGCTTTGTTAAGCAAAGATCTTCTTTGACTCAACATCTCACTTTTTTCAATGAGCTTACAGCTCATTACGAAAGTAATACTCCATGTGACATCATATACCTTGATTTTGCTAAAGCGTTTGATTCTGTTCCACACAACAAGCTCATTACTGTATTGAAAAACATAAAAATCAGCAACTCTATCTTAAAATGGATTGAAGATTTCTTATCAGGTAGAACCCAACGAACCCGTGTAGAAAGATCTTTATCTATTCCTAGTAAAGTCACCAGCGGCGTTCCTCAAGGTTCCGTCCTGGGTCCACTTCTCTTTTTGATTTTCATTGAAGACCTCATCAGAAGACTAATAACAGTAGACAATGTCAGTGTGTTTGTGTATGCAGATGACATCAAGCTATTATCTGGTTCTCACTCAAAACTCCAAACTGCACTAAACATTGTAGAAAACTGGTCTGCGAATTGGCAACTTAAAATCCAGCCAACAAAGTCTGAAGTTATAACATTCTCCCGTAAGCCAGCGGCCAACTTCAGCAACCAATACTACATCAATGGATCCATTCTTGAACGAGTATCCTCAGTCATAGACCTCGGCATTACTCTGACATCTGACTTCAAATGGCACAGTTATGTTTCCAGAATCTTTGGAAAATCTATCAAGCTTGTCCACCTCATCATAAAGACTTTTAATTCTAAAGATCCATGGTTTTTCGTCAACCTTTTCAAACTGTACATACGCCCTATTCTTGAATACAATATCAGTGCATGGATGCCATATCAAGTTGGTGATATCAGAAAAATCGAATCTGTTCAGGCAACATTTACGAGATTGGTTTGCAGGAAACTTAATATCAAATACGGGAGTTATAACCATCGTCTCAGCTTCTTCAATCTAGATTCTTTGGAAATCCGAAGAATCAAATACGACCTTATTCTGATTTTTAAAATTATTCACAACCTAATTGATCTTCAGTTTGATGACTTTTTCTCCATTAGTCCCTCCCTCAAGTTATATCAACTTAGAAGACATAAATTACATCTTAATAAGCCCACTCCACCAGCTACGTTAACCAGATTAAGTTTTTTCTCATACCGCATAATCAGTACATGGAACAATCTGCCATCAGAGATTGTCATGTCAAAATCACTTATGCTGTTCAAGAAAAAGCTGAATTGTTATAATATCGCCAACATTGCCATTTCTAAACTGTGAATTTTTCTCTTTTACAATACTATGATTCTGTGCAGTTCTTCATTGTCATATGCTTTTTCGTTTACACGTCAAATAGATCTAATTTGTGAGAATGTGTGTTAGCGAGAGGTGCTCTTTTTAGGCACCCTCCTTCACATTTATTGTAATAAATAAATAAATAAATAAAACTGAGTTTTAAACAAGATGAATTATCATCTGTCGTTGGCTTACAGTAGTTTAATTAGGTATAAAAGGTCTTTTGTTTCAAGCGCTAATTCAATTAGCATAATTAGATGCTGAAGATAAAAAATTTCGGAATTAGCTCGTTTTAATTAGATATTTCTTCTTGGTCACAACTTGAGTTTTGAAGGTACTTTTTAAAAAATAAAAAAAACAAATTTGAAGTTTCACAGCACTGAGTCAATTTGACAAACAACTTTTACTGATTTGTAAATAATAATTGATTTGCTTTTAGAAAAGTCTTGTAGAACCAGCTTGATTGTTTATTTTACTTTTCATTGTAATAAAGTTTGAAACTAATTTACAACTTGTCAATCACTACTTATCAAAATCTAATAAAAAGTATTAAATGTGAAAAGTTAATACTAAATTAGATTTAAAGAATCAATATCATAACAATATAAAAATTAAGATGAACAGAATATTAAATTAGGGGTATTAAATCAGCTTCTTCGTGAATTTACAAAGATAAAGGCTGACATTTAGTGCTACTTAACATTTGGTTAGGATTTTAATTAGTGTTAACAGATTTTGACATTTTGTAACTGATCTTAGTAAACTTAATATACAATCTTTTTATACTATCACTTTGATAATTTGATCAAAATTTGAAAGTATTTGATTCAGCATGATTTAGATGATTTAAAAGATAGACTTCTTGAATTACTTTCACCAAAACTTTTGACCTCGTCAGTAAGGAAAGTCTGTTTTCGATATTGTTGAAGGTTGGCAGCCCACCTAGCATTTTTATGAGATGAAATTCTTTTATACGAACACTAAGGCAACACTTTAGTATGATGAAAGCTGCTCTGAACCATTTGCCATCAGAAACGGAGTAGAATAGGGATCCATCCTTTCTCTAGCGCACTTTAGGATTTTTCTTCACTGTTAGTCAACGAGCATTTCATGCGTGTTTTGAAGGAACTCGCCTTCACTCTAGATCTGACGGAAGTTTTTTTCATTAAATCACGTCTAAAGACAAAGAACAAGATAAAAAAGGTCATCATCTGTGACTTGCTTTTTGCCGATGAGGCAGCAATCATTACACATTCAGCAAAAGACCCAAAAATGCTGATAGACCGAATTCCATCAATATGTAGACTTTGGAATGAAACTCAGCTTAAAAAACAAAATCTCTGAATAGCCAACATCGATAGCTGTGAATTTGAGGCTGTAGATAATTTAGTTTATATCGGGCTAAAAATAACATCATCAGTATCAATAGAGACCAAGATCAACAGCCTCATCAGGTACATATGCACGAGTTGCCTCCAAGGTTTAGGATTATCCAAACACTTTAATAGGACTTTGATATGTGTCAAAAAAATTGCCGAATTGATGGCTTGCTGAGTTTAAATAATGCATTGCATTTTCCAAGAACAAGAATCAAGTCAAAGCAGACATTGCACTATATAACTCATTGCGTGACTTATTTTTCCTTGTAGAGAGTTATTTAAGATGAATCTTAATGTCATCTATGAATGCTAAATTAAAAAACAAACAGTCAGTATCAAGCTAAAGGATATCTTTCTATCCTTCAACAAATGTTTTAATTTCTAAAGTAAGATTAAAAATCTTTCAAGATAATTAAAAAAGTACTCGTCGAGACTTGCATGTGAGATGTATTTTATATGAAAAGTGCGACAGTAGACAATTCATATCTTTAAATAATTGGATTTTATTCAAGAAAAGAGTCAACTTTCAAAGAAAACTATTTTGTAACTGATTTTCCTTTTCTGTATTAATTTTATTTGACCCAAGTTTTCTTTTATCTTTAAATTTGATTTTAAATTGCTAAAGCCATTAATTGAAAATTATTAGTTTTTTTCAACAGCTTATTAATAATTATTTGATTTTATAAATTCAACACTTTATAAAACGGCATGTAATAAAAATCTAAACTTTTACCAAAATTTTGCAGACGAAATCTAATTGTTCTATAGTCACGAAAATCCATTCAAAACTATCTTATAGATATTTCTAATACAAACAAAAACTTCTGTTAATTGATCAAAGTTTAATATTAATAGATCTAACTTGATATTTTAATATTCTACTACAAGTATAGGAAAAAAGTAAGAGAACCACTATTATACGTTACATACCAAACCTTTTTATCGTTTATTAATAAGAACACACTGGTTGACTTTTTATTAATGCGTTAAAATTGACAGTAAGTACAAAAACTAAATTAAATCGACAAAAATTTGGAAAAATATTGATTAGAGTGTGATTAAAGTGATTTCCACGCAAAAAATATTGCGTTGAGCATCTTGATTAAAACTAGTTTTACTTAGAATATGGAATAACTCTCGATATATAAACTAATTATTATTAGTAATGTTTTGAAAATAAGGTTTAGTAAACAAAAAAATGAGATACAAGTTGCTTTTGTGCATACAGATATGTGGGAAACCCCTTTACTAGTTTTCAGTCAGTTTTTTTAATAAAATTTCATTTTTCTTCAATTTATCATCAATTTTACTTAAATTTGATTTCATCTGTTTAGTTTGATCAGCTAAGTCAGCTAACTTGAGCAAGACTTTTTCTTCTACAGCATTAGGCTTCGATTGCTTTAACATTTCTTCTTTTCTTTCATCCTTTAACAGTTATTCGTCATTTACACTTTTTCTTTACTTATTCATATGTTACAAGTTTGAATAGTCACAAGACTGTTAATGATGACAACAACTAATTTTGTACATGTAAATAGTTGATCTTAAATTTACTCGTGATAACAATATTTTTTCTTCTTATCGTTATCTTTAACAACTGCTGAGTACAAATAAATCTTCAACAAAAGATTAAATATATATAAGCACCTTATAATTAACCAGATGCCGATGCATATCATTCAGATCCGGTAAAAAGTATTCTTTAATCTTGTAGATCGACTTAGTGTTTTCTTTTTCAACTTTGTAGTACCCCTTCAAAAAGTGCCGCCGCCAACTACTGGGCATCATAAATTCAACATCAAGTGCCAGTTGAATCTGCTCATAAATATTCTTAAGTACTATTCTTTTGTGAGAAGTACACTCAGTTAGATGCTTAGCTCTACTTAAATTTATTGTTTTATTGTAAAAAGATTTGTGTGGAAATATTAACCATATTTTAATTTTTGACTGAAAACGTAATTTAAAAGCATAATTTTTAGATTAAGCTCAAATTGTAATGCAATTGTTTGTGTAAATATTTTAGGAAAAGTTGTTTTACTTAATGGTGCTATTAATAAACTTAATATTTCTTACAATTACTGTAATAATCACACACCATTTTGACAAGCTTTTGTTTGTTTGCTTCTTCCATGACACTTTTGATATCATCTACAGCTAATCCAACTAACAAATTCATGATGATAATTGGCATCAAGAAACAAAAAAACACGTATCCCATCACGAAAACAGTAGACTCATATACTCTTGTCTTCAAAAATATTAAAATTCAGTTTAAAAAATGTTCTTTAAAATTAAATTCTTGCGACGTTCAAAATAAATATCTTCGATAATGAAGCTTTGCGGAACAACTCTTTGATGGTAACTAAACTTACCAAAAGAATTAAGTAAAAGAATCTATTGATGTATTAGAATTAAAAAAAACCTAAATACAGCTAGAGTAATCACTATTATTTGAGAGAACTGAAACGATATTTTAGATATGCAAAAAAGTAAACATAAATGAAAAAAAAGACATTTCAAGATTCAACCTCTGGATCATTTGCATCAGGAAAGAAGATATCTTTATAATCTAGTTCACCAAGCATCATGACTAAAGTCCTCATTACAGATAAATACCAGATGTGAAAGTCCACCTACCACATACAATTTATTTAAGGTTATATTGTAAATCTAAAAAAATATCTAAATTGAAATTTTACATTTTAATAAAATTTACTTCATTCTACAAAATATTTTCGCTAATATATAAAAAAATATATAAAAAATATTCATAGAAGTAAGATAAAGACCCACTTGTGTGCCTATCATCATGTAGAAGAACATTCCAAATCCGAGCAAAAAGATTGTAAATATAAGAAAAGCTTTTGCAAATGATCGGATCATGTCACCCACCATGATCACATAGATACCAAAAATTGGTAGTTTTCTTACAAGCATAGCCAACATTAACCAAGCTGATAAAACTGCTGTTGCACCTATTTCCCATTGCCATTCCTGAGATTAACGTTTATAAGATTGTGTTAAAATATAAAATAGAAATTCTTTCAAATTTATGTTTTAAAACTCTTTAAAAAGTGTTGAAAAATTAGAACTAAAGATTACTTCTCTAACTCCGATGTTTTTATTTATATCAGTAAAGTTAAAGACAGAAATTATTGACAGGACAAAAGAGACTATCTCCACACAGTTGTCTATTTCTAGAAAATATTGCCATTTTGCTCGTTTGAATTGAAAAAACTGCCAAAAAATATTAGTTGAAAAATTCTCAGCATGCTTTAATTACCACTTACAAATTTATCAAACATTTTATTCATTTATTTTTCTGTAAAGCTATTCTGATATTACTTTATATTAACATTTTATAAATTACGATCATTTTTGTTGTATAACTTTACTATAAAGACATAATTTACTTCTTTCATAATACTAATGCTAGCCAAGAGTATTATGGCTACCATCAGTACTTGGTTAGCTGTAGTATTTTTCCTGCAACACGAACAGTATCTTGATGGGTGAGAATAAGTAAAATTGATTGTAGTGTAGCAATTCCTCTCAAGATCAATCTGTAAGAACATAAATCGTTTCATCGAATCATATATTCAATAGACTCTTAATAATATCTTAGAAAAACGTGAAAAGTTATCAAGATATCATAATTATTTTATAAATCGAACTACAAAATAACTTAATCAAAATACTAAAATGTTCATCTTTCACGTTTATTTCAAACAATTTTTTTAATGTTAGTTTTTATACTAGTAAAATCAGATCAATAACTTTTGATTCTTAAGACAGATTATTATTCTTTATTTTTATTAAACAAATTTGCAATACCAACACTGTTACTCACATCAATACTGTAGGGTAGAGGCTGGGAGATCATGTAAGCAGTAAGTAGAAAAACGTATAGAAAATTCATGATGACAATGAAGTAATATATAGATCCTCCAAAAGCTCTCCATTTGTACTTGACCAAGGCTTTAGTCAAAGGATGATCTAATAATCTTTCATTTCCACTTTCAATCTGAAAACAGTAAAAATAATTTATGTATGATTTCAATAAATGTTGCTTTTTTCTTATAAGCTTGTTGCTTTGTTGAGAATTATTTTATATACTTCAATAAATTGTTATGTAAGTTTACATAAATTATCTAAATAGAAGTTAATGTTTTTTAGTATAATTTCAGACTTAAGAAGGGTTTCTGTGTGGTTCTGAAATCTTTAAGTATTTGAAACTTTTTACAAGATTAGATTTATGATGAAGATGTATAAATATTGAATATAGCAGTTAAAGACACAAAAAATTGATAAAAGTGCTCTCCGAACCATTGCATTAAGAGGATGATTTTCAAACAAAATAGTCGAATCACTAGAATATGGTTCAGCATATTTCTGTAAACGACCTTCATCGTCATAACATGGAACAAACTCTGTTGAAAGAGAGATTTCTCCCATCTCGGTTAATGACTCCCATGTTGCACAAGAATAAGCATCGTCACAGAACTCCAAATCCAGTAGTAACTAATAGTTTAGATAGAAAATCTTTCGACTTTAAGATCGTGTTATTTGTCATTTTTAATCTAGGAGCGACTTTAAGCAATTATCAACAAATTATTTTATCATTTCAAAACGTTTGTTGAGTCTTAATTAAATCATAACTCACATCGTTGCTTTCATCTTTATTATCATCTTCATTACCTTCCTCACTTTTTGACTCTGAGTGAATACATTGATCCATAACTAATAAGGCGTTTTCAGGCATCACATTAAAGAGTTTCCGGATTGGAGTCATTAGTTCCTTTTTACGTGCATCATAGTTGAAGCTTCTCATTGCAGTTTTCCATTTTTTACTTTTGAGTATTTCACGAACACACCCCTAACGTATTACAAAATAGAAAACGATTTTCAGGCAAGCTCTACGTGAATTAACTTCTGATTAGTCTATAGTTGATTAATTCAATTTCTATATTTATTTCAGGTTACTATATTATGTTTAATTTAAGTTTATCTATCAATATTGTTTACTGTTAAGAAGCTTCATAAATTTTTCGAATAAAACTAATTTAAACTAAAAATGAATTCTTACATCATGTCCTTTATCAATAGCAATTTCAAGAGCTGTTCCATTTGTTTTGATTGATCTGTACGATACACTAACACCTTGTTGTAAAAGAAACTTCACCATTCCTACACTACCGTGAAAACAAGCAATTTGTAAAGGTGAAAGCTACAAACGAGAGTTTCATTACTAATCTGAAAGTTTGAGATTATGATTATTTCAAAGTGTTAAACCTGATCAGGAAAAATTGCTTCTAATGAAGCTCCTTCCTTAATGAGTATTTTAGCAGTATTAACAGTATCTCTCATTGAACAATAACCAAGTGCTGTATAACGTCGATGGTTACTACAAAAAAATTATGAATTACAAAACTAACAACTTATTTTTTCATGAACTTCAGTTGTATAAAATTCAAAGATTTAGAATTACTTAAATAGAAATACTTGATTGTGTCTGCAGAGATTATTAAACAAGAGAGAATAATTTTCTTGATTTTTTTTTATGAAATTATAATTACCAGTATTAAGAGACATATTATAAAGCATCAATTATTTTTTAGTAAATAAATGTATATCAAATAAGTTGAAATATTTTCTATCATACAAACAAATGTATGAAAAATATAACCCAAAATTAATTAAACGAATCAAAAAGAATTTTTAAGCTGTTATCTAAAATATAAAGTTAGCGTTTCGAGAAAAAAAAACTTACATTGCGTCCACTTCAGCTTTATGTTTTAGTAATACTGACACATTTGCTGTGTTTCTACACTTTGCAGCATCAATCAACGGGGTATTGTCTTTGAAGTCTCGGATTAAAGCTTGTGCAGAGTCTTTTTGTAAGAGTAAACTAAATTCCTAAACGTTTTGATCAAATTAGTATCAATTATTACCTTTTTTAATAAACTGTTTTGCCGCTAGGTTTTACTAAAATTATAAAATAAGCGAATTTCTAAGACGATGCTTTTATTACATATAACTGTAAAAATATAATATTTATTTTCTTATTTCAATAAATGCGAATAATAATTGATGATAATGAGAATTATTTAATAATGATAAAGAAGCTAATAAATAATTTAGAAATTTAAAATTTAAAATATTTATTTTCTAAAAATGCCATTGAAATTATTAAGGACCGTTTTTTAAAGTGTCAGATATTGAAGTAACCATAAATTAAAATGTCATAAGTGTTATAAATACGTAAACTGACAGCAGGTCTTCCAGTGCGAGCACTTAAGTGCACAATTGCTCTTTCATCTTCATTTTTAAGAGTTACATTGCAAGCGTTGGTTTCTAGTAAAGCTTTTATAATTTCATTTCTGTTTTTTTCAGCTGCGTGGTGCATTGGTGTATTTCCTTGAAAGTCTTGAAAGTTTAGTAAGTCTTTGTATATTTCATCTTTTAAAATGAGCTATAAAAAATGAAATCTTGTGATGAAACTACTATTCCTGCAGCGATTAAATAAATAAATAGATTTCAAAAGTAAACAAAAAGATTTTACTGTTAAAAGTTAGGATACCATCTAATTTGAAATTTAACTTTCTACTTTTAAACAAGCTAATTTTCACATTATAACAAGCTGAATGAAATTACTTTAACAATTGCTGTGCATCCAAATTTACTCGCCAAGTGTAGACAAGTCATTCCAAACCCGTTTGTTGACAATCTATCAGTTTCAGGGAGCTTAAAAAGATATTCAAAGCATTCCTTGCTGCCAAACTCAGCTGCTAATAGCAAAGGAGTAGACTTCGTCTCATCCTTTAAGTTAACATCAGCATCTCTAGTAAACCAAACAAAACAATTTTGCTGTTTTTCTAAACTTTTAAACTTCGACTAAAGAAAATTAATATCTGAGCTCTTTGTATCTTCTAAGCAAACTATTCATTGAAACTTTGAGATTTAAAGGTGTTACATTAAAGCGATCTGAAACTTGTTCTTGAAGGCTTGAATCGATTTCTTAATTTATATTTCTTACTTTTTATAGTATGCTTTTTCATTTGGCTCTTAAACTTACGTATAAAAAGAAGTAGAAATATTCTGGACAATTTATAGAAAAGAAAACTTACTTGTAAGTTTCAAGCATATACTTTAAGGCATCAATATTGTTAATCTTAGCAGCTATGTGGAGTGCTGTTTGTTCTTTTTGGTTTTGCTCATTAATTCCAAGTTGAAACTTTTCGAATAGTTTTAACAAATCAATCTTGTCTATTGTAGCTGCTTTATGAAGAGAGTTGTTTCCATGAACATCTTTTGCAGCAGCCAATCGAAAACCTCCTGAAATTGTTCCAAATATTTATCAAGATAAAAAAGAAGATTTATCAAATTTTATCAACTTACTAATAGATTAGCTTAAACTATATGGATTAAAAATATTTTCAAACGCTTCTACTTTCAAGTTACCTTCATCTAATAAAATTTTGGCTGTTTCTAAGCGGTTACGGGTTAATGCTTGATGTAATGGCGTTTGTTTTATGTTATCTAATAAAAGTAATAATTTTTTCCCTTCTTCATAGCTCAATAATTTGTTCACAATCTGTAAGTTACCTAAAAAGAAGGGATTTTTGCAAGATAATAATGTTTGAAGAATTTATTAAAATAAATTTACCTCCAGCAGCTGCAAGGTGTAAAATTGTTTCCCCAAAATTGTTTGTGATAAAGATGTCAAGATCTAATGTCAATAAAAATAAAGCAGTTAAATTTGCATTATAAGCGATGCTGATGTGCAAAGGAGTCCTTCCGAAATCATCATGAATCACTAAAGAATTTGCATGAGAGGTTTTTATGTAGTTTCTGCATTGCTAAAAGGAGAAACAAGTTCTATTAAACAATTCATAAAAATCAATCAACTCTTCTACTCACAATATTTTTTATTATTTTTCTACTGATTAAATATGATGATTTATATATTTTTTACCTTAAGGCGCAATAATACTAAGATTAAATTCTTCGACCAAAATTTAATAAAAAAATCTTTGTAGATTTAAGAATTCTTTTAGGATATTCATATAAGGTAAAAATAAAAATTTCAATAAAGCTTCATATTGACAAGTGAGTCAGAATAAATTGAAAAAAACTTAAAATAAAGCAGAAACAGTTCAAGTAAATCTCTTGATGTTAAACTATTTCCTTTTGCACTTTAATAAAAAGTTGTGGGTGGTTGCTTAAATAGTTTTGAAGTTTTATTCAGTACCGGCTTAAATTAAAAAAATGTTTTATACAATTTGAATTAAACTACTCAAAACTCTGATTAGTTCTTTTCTAGTAGTGTTTGTTGCAATAAGTAAATAAAATGCAATCAGTCACATCAACAAAGTAAATAAACAAGCGCAACTCTATCACTAGTAATAACACGATCAAAGCAAGTTGATGAAACGTAACGATATCAATAAAATATTTTCAAAATCAGAAGATAAATTGCTGATAAGTCATTACTAGAAAAATATTTACCTCAAAAGTTGTAAAGTCACCCACTGTACTTAATTGAAAGTCAATTAACAAACTAATCACTGCTTTGACGTTGTTGTATTGACATGCCCAATGCAAGGGCGTCATTTTTTTGTTATCGCGAAGCTCTTGTATAAGTGTAATCTGAAGAGATATCAATAATCATAATTTACAAATTAATTTGTAAATTGAAAGTTTCAGATGAAAATCAAAATGATTTATAAGATTCTAATCAATCGTTAAGAAAAATTCTAGAACTGCTACCTGATTGGTGGCTTTACTGAAGCGTAACAGCTTTGTAAGGCAATCTTCTTCTTGGTGAAGCTCAGCAAAAATTTGTTGAAAGTTTAAATCAAGCTTTAAAAAATGATTTGATATAAAAAATCGTGGTATGATTAAGCCGACAATAATTGCAGTGATTTAAAATTAAGTTACAACCAAACAATTCGCTGTCCTTAAAATAATAAAATTTATGTCAAATAAAGAAACTGTTTAAATTATTATGAAAAATCGTCGATTTATCTACTTGATAAGATTGAAGAAAAACTGTGACAAGAATACTTTTAGTTTTTGATTAATAACAAATTATTACTCATTAACTAAACGTTAAAACGTTCTCCTATTTATGCTTTAATATTCTTGTTTTTTATTACTCTACTTTGTAAATATTTCGAGTAATTTCATTTTTTGCTAGAAAGTCTAATCAATATTAAAACAAACAATTATTTATACCAGATTAGAAATTTTTTTATTATTTAAATGTTGGCTTCAAATTTCGCTGAAAGTGTTTTAAAAGATTTTCTTTTTAATGATGAAAATTTTTGTGGTTGCCGCTGTTGAATCAAACTTACTTTTTGTTCATCATAGAACTCATCTTTTTGATAAAGCTCTACATTTTTCGTGGCATAATGAATAGCTGTAGCTCCTAACAAATCTTTGATAGTTAGATCAATCAACGATTCTGTTAAGAGTAATGTAGTTAAGTTAAAAAGAAATGTAGATTATAAAACAATCTTTAAGACCTGAGCTTCCACAGATTTTAGAATATCTGTAAAGAACTTCACACATTGCTGAGTTTCCTTTCATTGCTATATAATGTAAAGCTGTTCGCCCAGAACTATCTTGCCCGTTGAGTACAATCTTCAATAAATTTTGTTGATGATTAAGATTATTAGCATATTTCTCAGTGTTTTCATGAGCTGTCATAAGAAGCCATTCGAAAAGGTCTTCATTTTCATCTATCGCAGCCTACAAAATGTTGAAATAAATGTTACACCGCACTAATATAAAACAACTTTATGTAAGTAGTTACCCTGTGTAGGCTACGATGAATTGAATGATATTTCTTTTTCTCCACACCACGAGATTCTTCTTTTAACAAGGTTCTATTAAAATTGTCGTAATCAGTTCGATTTGTTAACGACGTAGCTCTCATTGATGTCTTTCCTCTAATATTTTGAGTTGTGACTTTTTTCAACTCATATAAATCTTTTGCTTCATGCTTTTCATATTTTTTATTGAAAAGTTTTCTCATTTTTTTAATGAATTCTTATAATGTACGAAATATTTTGAATCACATGTAGAGAAGTAAGAAGTGGATTTGTGAGTTCTATATAGTCATTACACTACTATTTCAAAATTTAACCCAACATAAATTATTTTCTTGAAAATTAACTTTTAAATAAACTCTGCGAAAAAATTTTAAAGAAATTTTCATAAAATGTTTAATGAACAATTTTCTACTTTAATAACTTTTTCTCTTTTTTATAATCAAAACTGTCCCATAGATACAGCTAGTATAAAAAACTCTCCCTACTTTAAATCGATGATTTAGAAACATTCAAAACTTATCTGGCTTGTAATTGCAATTTAATGACGAATAATAAAAAGCTTTTACAGAAGCTTTTATTAAAACTGTTCCAGCTACATCTGTCTAGGAAAGTGGGATTTGGTAAACTTCCTCCTTTGAATATTTTCCTGCTTTGATATACAAAATAATAAACTTGAAATACAACTATATTTCATGTTTAACAATATATCGATAAAAAATTATTCCTTACTTTTCTTTTTATTAGTTTATAAACATTAAAACTCGCACTAAAAATTAAAACACTTTCTCTTAACTTATTAACCAATTTGTAACTCGATTTTTTGAAATAATCTAATCGAGAAGGAGGTGAAATTAAAACAACGATAATTACGCTCAAACTGTAGATTTAATAAGTAAATGGTAAGAACACGATTATTATTCTTGACAACAACGTAATATATTTTCTTTAATTGTTATTAAACAAGTATTCTTTGTATGAACAGTTCTATGAAATGTTGCCAAAAACATATCATCGCTTGTCGACATAATTACATAAAAAATAAACTAAAAAGTTTCAGTTAGATATATACAGTTCAATATTTGAAAATTGATATTGTATTTTCTTACTTATTAAATCAACTTTCTTGTTGAGTAATAAAGCATATTCAAGTGAAAATTTCAAGAAGTAAGGTTTAAATAGAAGAATCAAAAACAGTTTCTGAATCATTGCGACTGTTTTAAAAGTCATGACGTGAAACATGTTCGAAAATTTTTTCTAAACGATGGAGTTGTTGTTTACTGTGATATATTTGAAATGTATAAAGCAATAAAGATACCTTGAAATAGTTTTTTTAACAAAACTTTATATCCACCTATAAAGCCCTTGAAATTGTTAGCTATTTAATATTTATATATTATTTTATATATTTAATATATATTTATCTCTAACCTTTTTTAAATATTCAAAACTTAGTATTAATTTGTTAACTTTTCAGTTTTTTAACCTTTGCTTTCAGCGTTAGTTTCTGATTTCCTTGTTTATGATGCTATTTGGTTTAATAAAACTACAGGATATGCGATAAATGTAACATGATTTATATGCTGCAGGTAAACTGTGTTGATTAAATTCTATGTAAACTTCTGAAATCTTTCGATATCGCAAATTATAGATATATTCTTCGGCAGGAGAAATTGTTGAAACATGTATTAGTAGATAAATATTTTAAGTATGACAAGCAACATTTGCGATGCACTTGATGTTTTAAGAAATCTTTTAATCTTTAATTAATTATCTCTATTTACATTTGTTTACATATTAATTAAGACTGTAAAAGTTTACAACAGCTATCTTATTTTTATTTTCTTTGTCTTAGGAACACTTACTTAAATTAATTATATATTGATTTTAATCACATCACTGCTGTGTACATAGTTGAGTAATAGAAAAAGAGTGAAATATTTAATGAATATGAACTAGCTAGTTAGTCAACTACGAACATCACTTTGATATCAAACAAAAAGATTACAAAACTGCGATGCAAGTATTAAAAGTGTAAGTGAAAAATGTTTCGCAATTTGCCAAGCTTAGCATAACAGTTTATTTTAATCTAAATTTTCAAACTAAATGTGATGTACAAACGTCGAGCTTAAATTAAAAGTGAAGAAATAAGTCCAATATTTTTAATTAAAACTATTTCATGTTTTTGTAGTTTAAACTAGAAGGTAGTTTTACAAAATAAAGCTTTGTAGTCAATAAACATTTTTATGATATAAAGAAATAAATACTTGTATTAGTCATTTTGCATCTAAAATGAATGTAATTATTTACGTAAGTTTGGTATTAAAGTTTGATTTGATCTATTAAACCATAAATTAGCAGATATTTTAAAAGTAAAAGTTTTATCAATCAATTTATTTCGTATAACTTTTATTAATTAATCTTAGATTACTTTACACTTTTTCAATTAGGACTAGAAGCCGTAATCTTTTCTAATATTCAGTATAACCTTCAGCAACAAATGATTTGACATCTATATTTATATATCTTATCTCTACTTGACTACTGAGTTTCATTATTCATTTACTCTTATTTCTTATTGATTATTTCATACTTTTATCGAAATATAACTTGCATTATAAATGATAATATATAAAGTTATATCTACCAGAGAAACATGAATAATTAGTACCTTTTAAAATTCAGCAAAATAAAATACAATCTGTACCACAAATGAGGTCATATTATTTGTCTAAAAATCTATTGATAATTAAGTTTTTGTTTTCAAGCAATTATGTTTATCTTGTATAATTTGTTTATTAGAAAAGTTAGTAGTGATTTATTTTGAAACTATTTCTTTAAAACTTGAACACAATAAACGTTTTATTTTAGATATTCTTGAAGCAACAGAAATAAAGATAATCGATGAAAGAAATTTATAAAACATTTTTTTAACAAAATGTTATGAATCCTATACGACTATCTTGGCTCATTAATAATGCATTAAGCAATTTTCATAATATTAGAAAAACACATTATGAAAGCCAAAACACTCATGAATTATTTTTTATCAGAAGTATAAATTCTTATAATGATTACTCTGATTATCTAATAGATAATTAGTTCAAATATTTATTACAGCAATAATTAGTCTTTGCATTAGCTAAAAAATACTTAGAAAATTTAAAGTAGTACAACTTAAATTATTTCATCCATTAACAAATCGTCTAGCCGACTTACTTAACTTGAAAATTCTTTTTCTATGATTAGTTTAAATCATAAATCTTACATCAACAACACAGATTGAATTCTTCCAGCTGATGATTCATGTCATAGTTTGTGTGTTAATCATATCCTTTAAGAAATAGAATACTGTCTAATTGGGATTTGATTTTTCCAATTAATTAAGGATTAAATTCAAGTCTTAATGATTGACATATTATGATTATTAATAAAAAGTTTTTGTTTGAAACGTTGCTGTGCCTATTAAAATTAAAGTCTAGGGGATAAAGTTAGATTATAATAAGCTGTTTAATAAGTTCTCATTTAGTTAAGGAAATGATACACTTAGGATCAATCATTCATACATCTATAAGTTTCACAAATGTTATTTATGACCTTATCGATTTTTTTCTTAGTTCTTCACTAATCTTTAGCTGTAACCTAGTCTCAATTGCAGCAACTTACTTGAAATAATAACACAAACAAATCAGTTTATAAAACCAGTAAAATTCGATTAATATTAAACATCAGTAAAGTGTACAGAAAAATGGAACTTATTGAAAAGTTGCAAAAATTGCATCGACTGCTTGTAACCAGAAAATCTGTTATCTTGATTGTAGTGAGAGAAACATCTCAGAAAAGTTAAGAACGACTGCAAGTTACATTTCTTTCGACTATAAATCGATAAACAGGTAAACATGTGGGCCTACTGGCAAGACACACGCAATATTGGAAGATGCTTTCAAAAACCAAAAAACAACAACAGATAATTAAGTAACAGGCTTCATTATCTCCATAAGGTACTGTTTTTTATGTAAAATATCATAAAATATTCTTTATATTATCAAGTCAGGTACACAAGTAGTGATGGTCGCTGATAAACGCCTCTTGGTCAATTCTTGTTTATTTATATTACATTCATAATGTGTTAACTAGTTGAATTTCGTGACGAGACTCTTAAAAACCTCCAAGCACAACGTAAAAGTTGGCAAGCACACGAGACTAGTCACAAAAATGCTTATCGGTATAAAAAGAGCAATAACGCGAAAATATTTTCACAAAAAAATACTTGCAATCACATAACACTGCTTAGTAGAAAATTGTTTACTTGAAAGCTGCAATATCTTTAAACAACTGATGAGATTACAAGGAGCTGTTGATGGAGTAGTTTCAAAATAATTTGAAAGAAAAAAATATGTGTGTAGTTGAAATAAAGTGAATAAATTTTGAAATGAAACTTTTTTCTATAATAAATAAAACAATCTTTTAAAAGCTACACGTCGGTACTTTTATGACATTCATTTTTCTGGAGATCACTATGAAGATCACGAGAAGGAACTGAAAAATGAGGTGCTGAACGCTCGCCACTAGGTGTTGGTGATCCAGATGAATGCTGTGAATGATATCCTTCAGAAGCTGGAGATTCATGTTCACCGTTTAAGTGTCTTTGGTGATGAGCTGCAGAAGGATGCTGCGAGTGAAGACGAGATGAGCTCGCTGTACACCGGGTTTGATTAGTTAATGAGGTATGTGAGTTGATAGAATTTTGAGGAGTAATCTTAAGAAGCTCTTCATCATCTTTTTTTTCATAGCTTTTATCAATAGCTGATCCATAATTTTGAAAATTGTTTGGTTTGCCATCACTGTTCAACTGAAAACTAATCTCTTCTAACTTATCAAAACAAGGATCAGATACTGCATGTCGATGGTTTCTCATCGGTTTCTGCTCACTTGATGGCGGCTTACACATACAATTTGGGAAGCAAGGTACTGGAGACTGTAAATCAGACAACGGAAGACCAAGACTTTTCTCCAAGTAAACTTGTTGCCACTGCGAAATTAAAATGATTCATTATTTTGTCAGTTTTTACAAACATTTTTGGAATGTAATCTTTTTCAGAAAGTTGCTATATACTTTTCTATGAACAATGAGAATAGACTTCGTATAATTAGTTGAAAATATTTCTAAAATCTTAACACTGTTTGCTGTGTTTTAAAGGAATTATTACTTTGTTGCTAGAAATTTTTTTAATTTATCTTTTAAATCAATATTGACTCTAAAAAGTTGAAATTATTTTAAAGATCAGCTTATTATTTTTATATTACTATATTCATGCAAAGTTTTAGCTTTCAATTCCAGAAATTTGAGAAACTTAGCTACCAAAAAAACTTTCAACTCTTACTAAGTTTAGAAAATTTAAGATTTAAACTTTTCTCACCTTTAATTTGTCTGCTTGAATTACTAATGGCTTACAAGGAAGATTTTGTAGAAGATTATTTGAAGAGTTTTGTTTAACCAATGGACTCTCTTCAGCCAGAGACATCATCTGTGTCACTTGATTGTGTTGTTGCTGAGAACGAAAAACACAAAAATTTAAATTTGGAAACCAGCATACTAAGCATTAAATATATATGTGACGTTCATAAAGACCACAAATATTTTATAAACTGACGACATCATTTATACGGTTAGTTAAAGGGCTATTTTAAGTTCCTTGGAAAACATTCCAGCTAAGGCTGGGTTTTCACTGAGATCTTATCAGTGATCTATTTTTGATGGATAAAAAATATTTATAATAATTACTAAAAGAAATAAGAAATCGTCGAAAACAAATTTATTATTCCTCACCTGATGTTGAAGTTCTTGGAGTTCTTCGCATATTTGACGTTCTAATATTATTCTTTCATTTAAAACCTTTTCTAAAGTTTCCATTTTTGCATGATGAGATGTGATCCATTTCTTAGTGCTATTATGAAATTCAAGTTGATCCTACAAAACAGAGAAAAAGCGTTAAAATATTTTAAGTAATTTCAAAAAGTTTACCAGTGATTTAATTAGATGAGAATTACAAAGCTTTTATTATATAATTCAATGTGAATTACTTTAAAGAACTTAGAAGTAAGTTTACTGAAAATTGAACAACTATTTGAAGTAACTAACAAAATGAAAAAAATGTGTACAATGCTTTACTGATCAGTAATTCTCTAGTTGAATAATATGTTGAAAAAAACTCAAATCTACATTTTCGTATCTAAATTCTATTACTTATAAACAAATTTTACTCAAAAATATATAGTTATTTTGTCAAGACTTAGTTTTTATCTTAATTTTATGTAGACTTATTAAAAAAAATTATGTCAGATTTATTTAAAAAATACCTAAAACAAAAAATCGTTGTCAGTTTAAGTAATTTATCGTGTAACTACAATTTCTACATTTAAAGTTGTCTACCTAAATCTGGTAACGAAAAACTTGGAAAAC
The DNA here is from genome assembly GCA_034620365.1 of Pegea sp. RAD2-039. Classification (NCBI taxonomy): domain Eukaryota; kingdom Metazoa; phylum Chordata; class Thaliacea; order Salpida; family Salpidae; genus Pegea; species Pegea sp. RAD2-039. The sequence continues at coordinate 4,140,429 of JAQGEQ010000192.1, forward strand.
ATACATTAACCGCAGTTATGTAAAGATTTCAAAGCGAAAGTATATCACTGTCATCAAAACAATATTTACTGCTTACCATAGAATTCAAAAGTTCTTTTTTACAAACATTGATACAATGAACATTTTTTTCTAACTTTTTTTATAAGACATTTGCCAATTTGTAGGCCTAATTTATTCAGATTTTTCCAGGTATAAATAAAACTTTAATTTTTTGAATATTTTTGGAATATCAGTTTTGGAAATTTTTATATATGATTAACAAATATTTGTATTTCTCGTAATTGTTGTAAATCTCTAAGAGTATAAATCAAAAGAAAAACGAACATTTTTTAACTTTTAAAACTCAAACACACAAGGAAGCTTCAAAAAAATCTTTATATTGTAATATATCACCTTTAATTTTTCCATTTTCTCCCTCGACGTTTGAAGCTCGCAATTTAAATCTTTAATCTCCAAGCTTTGCTCCGACATTCGTTCTCTACATTCTTCTATTTCCTCCTCTAACTGGCGATTCTTTTCTTCTATTTGACGATCTGTCAAAAAAACTGAAATCAAAATTTCCACTCAACGGTTTGGTAGTTCATGAAACAAGAGATTAAATTATTTAAATTTTTCTGAGAAGTGAAAATCTGTAATTTCAACGATTTAAACTTTTCAGCAGAAAGAATTACTTTTGTGTAAATATCTGTCAATTACTGTCAATATAAGAATCTCTTTGAAGCAATATCCTTGAAACAGTTTGTTAACGAAGTAATCAAAAAAGCTATAAGAAGATTCGATTCAAACATTGTTGATAGATTTGAAATTTTTTCGAAAAGTTTTCTGTTTTAACTACATCAACAAGTGAATTAGCAAAATTTACTTATGAGAATATATTTGATGATCAATCAATTCATGCTCTCATTTTAGTGAACAACTTAATGTTTTAGTGTACAATTTAAAGAATTTTGAAAACAGTATTTGTTGATTTTTTACATCTTACAGCTGTTGGTTGGGTAAATTTTTCTATTTTTAATTAAACCTAAAATTCAACCGCCGCCAGTTACTGAAAAAGTAGTTTGCAGTTTTGTGTGAACAATTTTTTTATCCTCTTATATTTTCGATGTATGACGTAATCCCAATGAAGTTTGAAGAAAAGCTTCTAGCCTAAGGCATGGATAAGAGTGTGTTGTGAATGGTTGAAGAACTAGATTTTACTTTTTAAACATTCCATGGTTTAAAATAAACACTAAACCAATACTACAGTCAAAGCAACATAGTTTGCGTGAAACAAAATTATCATGCTATGCACCAAGGGTCTATCATAGACTATGATAAACAAACTTTACATTTTAGTGATTAAGCAAATCATTTTCAACTTGAAAAATTAATATGAAGATAAGATCATATAATAAACTTTTAAGTGATATTTTTTTAGTTTCATAAAAAATTATTTTCATTTATTATTAAGAATGAAGTAAAAAGAGATGAGAGAAACCATCATGTCATTGTATGCCAGCCTTTGTGAGCTTTACAGGAATTTCAATCATGCTTATGAATAAATATTCATCAGACCTCTAGCGTTTATTGATTAGAAACTCTGTTTTTACTAAATACAAGCAGAAAGAATATCTTCTACAACAATTGCTACCTTGAAATAATTACGTAAATTAAAACACTAAGATTGAACAGAAGAGAGTTTGTATAAAAGTGAACTTACGGGTGGCTTCGTAAGAATGAATGATGACATTGTTTTCACTCTGAGCATTTATGTCATTACGACAAACTGAACTTTGAATATTCAATTTATTATTTTTGGCTTGGTACAGATCGATTTGAAGTTGACTAATTTTCTCTGTAAGGAAAGAAAGTTTATAATTATTGTGTTTAATTTGTTTAAAGTCTTTTTTCAGTTTTATTTTAAAACTACTTCAAAATCTTTTATATAAATTTAAATTAATTCACAAATGATGAAGTTATTAAGGTAAATGTGACTAAGTATATTCGATAACCAATGGTAGATTTTTATCTTTTATCTCTATACTAATTTGTAGATCAAGCAACTTTATGATTGTTTTTGCCGCCAAACAGCAGTCTCTGTTCAGATAAGCTACAAATGATAACTTATACATTCCTGAGTAGTCACGTCAATTGGAAATAGTTTTATTTTTGTACAAGTAACAATCAAAATATTATACATAGAAATGTGAATATACCCAAAATGCACCGGAGAAACTTTGTTGATTTTTTAACACTTTTAGGTAAAATATCAAAAGCATATAAAATATTTTTACGCTAAATTTTGGGTGTAATCTTTTGCAAATGAAGTTTAGTGAAAGAATGCAAACAAGACAGGAAGAATAGTTTAACGGTTTTCCCATTTGTTCAAATATCAAAAACGTTTATTAGGCATAAAAGTATTTAATCGGAAAATTTTAGAAACTAAAATATTTGCTCAGTAATATCAATCAGTTTGTCCAGTTATCAAATAAAAGCGCCAAATTTTTGTAATTATCAAACAAGGATAATTTTTATTAAAAGATCTAATACCAATTGTTGCAATTAAATTGTTAAAATCAGTCCAGTTTTATAATAATTATTTTCAGTAACAAATTTTAAGCAAGCTTGTTCCGTTATTTAATAATAAAAATATTTTACTGAATGGACCTCTATCTAAACACATTGACAAAAATATGAGCAGAAGCAAACTAATTTTCACGGTTGAATGCTTTCACGTGATTTTATTAAAGCAACTACACTATCTGCTACCAATGATAAACTAACAAGAATCACATGGAAAAGATTATAATTGATATAACAAAAAATCTGCTGATTAGAAAAATGAAAACTATATCTACATCCGAATAAACAGAAAGCGCAAATGTATTAAGTGTTCGACTCTTCTTCCTGTTTCCTGAATTCTGATTCTTCATTGTTGACATATTTTGGACTTGGGTTCAACTTTCAATAGTACACATAGTAGGAATAAAAATAAAAGAAGACTCAATCACTCCTTCACTGACTCAATCGAATTTTTTGTTTATGAATGAAATGAAGTTACACAGGGATTTTTTTATGTCAGTTAATTACTGAAAGTTTATATTTCAGTGATCTTCATTATAAGAAGCTAATGTTTGAAATTTCATTGAAATCAAAGCTTTGTTGAGTCTATATTGTTACTAAAATAACTAAACTATCTATAATCACAAGCTTCTATAAACTGAACAGTTTAAAAGTACTGAAAATGCATAAAGTAGAATTGCAATAAGTCTAGAAATTAACTTTAAATAGCAGCTTAAAGTTTCAAAAATTTTGAAAAAAATTTCTACCTTGATGTTCTCTGTTTTCATTTTCCAAACGTTCGATTTCTTTTCGTAAACTGATTTCTAATTCATTTCGAAAATGTTCTCGTTTACTCACTGATTGATCTAGACAACTATAATTCTCATTGATACGCTGAACAGATTTTTCAATCTTAAAAAAAAACACTCGTTACTTGAAGAGCTTAAGCAGTATGTTAATTTGCACTTACTCTAAAAGGTTAATAATAAGTAAAAATACTAGTACTGTTTATCAACACTACTTATAGTTAAGTCTTTTTTGAATATGTAATTAAATGATGAATATATTAACAAATGAAATAAGGTTCTTTAATTGACCAGAACTTACTTTATGCATCTCTTTCAGTTTTTGATGAGCTACACTTAACTGATATTTCAAATTTTCGATTTCAAGCTCAGAAGGATTAGGAAAGTCATCAGCATGACTATTGGGACGGCTTCCACTGTTACTGCTGCTTCCACTCCCAGCACTTGAATAACCAAACGAGCCACTGTTTCTGTATTGACTATTTGCAGTGCTTCTGACTCTTCTCTTACAAGCTGAACTGATTCCAGGAATTTCTGGCTTACATTGGCCCACTGGAGCTTGTATTGAATAATTTACATCATAGCTCACAGGCTGCCGCTGAATATTTTGATTAAAACTTTGATTCAAATTTGATGATCGCACGTTATGATCACAAATATTGTAATCCGAAAATGAAGGGGTCGTTGAAGCAACTGAAACAATGTTCCCAGAACTACCATTACACCTTGAGTACTGTTGTTGTGAGTTTACAATTTGATTGCTTGAGTTTGAGGCGCCACTTTTTTGTTTTGGATGTTGAAAAATGTTTGTGGCATAAGTAGGTGTCAAAATGGCGTCTTTTTCTTCATTTATATAAAACATTTGATTATTGTTTCGAAGAGGTCCACAAATTTTGTGACTGTTAAAACCTGGCGATGGCATATTAATTGATGGACTTGTAAAACTGTTGGCACTGAAATAAAGAACAAAATTGTCTATTAAGCCAAGAAATATTAGAGAAAATAACTAAGTTACTGACAACTAGTTTACTACTTAAGATTTATTAAAAAAGCAATGAGAAAGGAAAAAGCAACGAAATATTCAAATGAGCAAACTCTAGCACCCCATTCATCATCAAATTAAAAGAAAAATCAGTGTTAAGTTTCTAACTCAGGCAGCTGAACTAATTTTATGCTACAGTTACGGAAAATTTAGTTAAGCAACCGCAAGAAATAACAACTACTTTTAATATTTGTGATAAATTAGATGCAAATTGCTATCTATCACAAAATGATTTTTAATTCAGTCCCGTTTTAAAGTAAATGAGGTAAAACATTTTTTTGAAAAATATAGATATTGATTTCTTACTTTACATGTTCATTAACATTCTTTGTATTTTGACCAACTGCCAAAGTGTTGGGGCGTTGAGCGGTGTGTTGATGTAAGGTTTCACTTGAAATGTTGCTGCTTTGCATGATACAATCACATCTAGGAGTTTGATACAGGCCAGTGTGATTAACTTGTTGTTGTTGCAATGGTGGAGAGTTTACTGAAAAGTTTTGATTTGGAGATCCTTGATTCAAACGTGTCATGATTGAGTAAGTTGAAAAATAAGAAGAAGCATTGTTTCCAGAGATATTTCCAGGAACAAGATTTTGTTGCTTTGTATATATTGATGATGGGACGATACTGGGAGTATGCGACATTTCATCAACTACTTTTGTTGTTGCTTCAGAAGAAGTAGCTTGGGTATCCACAACAGAAGATATATTCCAGTTTATCTGTATATATTAAACTTGATCTTCAGATTTAATTGATCAAGTTGACTTTATCAAAAATAATATATTTCATATTTTGAATCATAAACAAGTTATTATGTTTAAATCTGTAAAAACAAAGTGCTCTAATATTTTTAACTAAATTCTATAAGAATTTTTTAATAATATTTATTTCTAACTAAAGATGAACATTTATGAGTTTTCAAACAAATTAGCTTAAAAGCGTCCAACAGCATTTAGCTAAGTGAATCACAACAGTTATGTTTCTTGTACAATAAGGCTGGATACTATACAGAAAAAATTTTAACGTCAAAATCATAAAAATACTAATTTTTCGATTTGTTACACCGATATGTACCGCCTTGAAAACTTAAGAACAATGTACAGCTCTTGGTGTTGAATTTCACTTAGGATAAGAGAGACAGAAAATGAGAAAAAGAGTAAAATATTCACTTCTAATAATACTTGAGTGTATGCTTCAGTTTTAATGATGAGAAACAATCCTAAAGGAGTATTGAATGAATTTGAAATATGTTATTCAATTCTTCACCTTTTGCCTCGATAACTTATCACGTGATTTATTTAAACAAAAATAATTAGCGTTAAAGAATGCTTTTGTGAGCTTCTAGAATTTTATGTTTTCCTATAAATCATATTTTATACATCAGTTTAAAGCTTTATCAACTTTTTGGATTCTAACAGCATTAAAAAAACTAGATAAACAAAATAGGTACTTAAAACCTCAAAAATAATTTATCAAAAAAAATATTCAAAAAATATCTTCAAATAAGAGCTCGATAAATGTTCACAATACTAACTCATAAGATCATTCATTCAAAATTGATAAAATTCGACTCTTTCTTAGTTTGTTACTGAAGATAAAGATAACTTAATAAGAATAACCTTTCTAACAGGCAGAGTTGCATCATTATTTAACACCAGCTGTTAAATAACATGTAGATCATCTATACTACTCAGATATTTCTTGTTAAAAGGCATGTACGATAAATTCAAACTAATATTTCAAATTGGTGTGTAAATCCAGATGAATATTACAAAAAACTTTTTCAAACAAAATACTGCAATTATTAAGAAAAAAATTTACAAAATTTGACAACAGTAGAGTCAGCTTTCTAAAAAGATTAATTTTTGGTACATATTTCAAAAACAAAACAAAAGTTTGATTAATATTTCCAATAAATAAAACAATTTTGAAATATCTGTCCTTAGGCTATTAAACAAAATTGTAAAGTTGTTATAACCAAGATATAAATTTTTAATTATACGAAGCCTATTTTAATAGAATTAAGCATAAAACTTTATAAATTCAATAAATTTTCAATTTATTAATAAATATTAAACAGCTTTGTTTTGATTTTTGAGAAATTAAACCGACATTTTCACTCCTATTTATATATTCACTTAGTTTCTCAGTGATGTTTTTATTACTTACTACTAAATCAGTAAAAAAAACTTATTCTAACTTGATCAAATGCAAATATTCTTGATTTAAATCTTAAGCATCAGTGATTATGAAGATCACATTATTGACTTGAGCTCTAAAGACATACCTGATAATGTAAATCTAGATAATATTCAGAAGTACTTAAAAATAGAACCTTATAAGAGTGTTCACCATCAGGTTACAAGTTGAAAAAGTCAAAGTTGAATGACCTTAAATAAAATACTGAGGAAGAAATTTCTATCAACCGTAAAATAATGACAAAAGATTTTAATTGTTTTTAGCGTTTTCATTTTTCATCAAAAAAAATCTTTGAACCCTACAATAAACTTTACAATAAAAAGCTATTCTTTTGCCCAATGAAAATAGTGATAACATTTTCTATTGAATAGAAGAACATCCAAAAAAGACGGATGTAACTTTAAAGTCTGCCGCCTGCTGTAATAATAAACGAGCGATATAAACGGTTACGACTTATGAATGTAATTTGAAGTTCGCATACCAGCTCAGTGTGATGACGGTATCGTCGTTATCGTCACGATTGAATTGACTTGAGAGATTTATTCAGTCATGCGTTAAGTAGATACTCGCCACTGTTATGTACCTTTAGCTCAAGTTTCATCTTAGTTTTTTAATCAATAGTTCTTTCTTTTAATGTAAACTTTCACTATTTTTACTAAAGAATCTTATTTCTTAACTAAATTTTGTTTCTAATTTCTATAACATCACTTCAAAACTAAAATTATATCTCCTTTTACATTAGGCTTAATAATCTGACAAATAAATTAGCAATCAGTCTTAAGAGGGTTATCTGATAATTTTAACTTTAATTGATGTAATTTAGAAACTTTCGAAGTATTTCAACTAAATCCGATCTAACTAACTTTGTTAAAGAGCTTTTATAAATAATTTACAATAATGATATAAAGTTTATTTTACTTATCTACAAACATCTAGCTAAAAAGGGCTAAAAAATTCTTCATATAAACTTTTTCTAAAAAATTATACAATTCACACAAATAATTTGAAACTATCATCAAATATTTTTCTTACAATTTCAACAACAATTTCAAACCAACTTTTTTCAATGGATGGATTAAATCTTTCTGTATTCTCAAATTTCTTTTAAAAACTATAATAATCAACAGAAAAAAATGCCAAAAAATAGAGAGTGAAGCAACTAAGTTTTGAAATAGATTTTATATCACTTTGTTTTTAGCATATTAAGCAAGGAAGACTGAATAATATTTTTAATCGCAAAAATTGTTTTGATCAATCTTATCTGAACTTTGTTTATTTTGAGTTAATCAAGTGTTTTTATTCTAGCAGTTTATTATAGTTTGCTTAAAATTTTGTGGATTTAAATGTGGTTAGACTCATAAACAACTTTTTTTAACCTTTCAAGATTTTAACTTATTAATAAATTCCTTAACGTTATCAGATAATAAGGTATCTGATAAACTTAAAGTCAAAGGTCAAATTTGTGATTGCTAAAGCGAGAAAGTTTTTCAACAAAGTTTACATAAGTCTTTTTTGAATTTTTCTACGATGAGTACATTGATAAAAATCAACTTACACTAAATAGTTGATTTAGCTAAATAAAAATCAAACATTTTTTCACCTGAAACCGTCTACCAGGTGTTTCTTGTTGAGTAGTAACTGATTGCTTCTCTGATACTAAAGGAGTTGGTATAAGCGAAAAAGTTTGCTTCTTATAACCATGATAATCACAAAGAGGACTTTCCACTGGTCCTCCAATAACTTGCAGAACACTCTCATCTGCTAGCTTCCGAAGCTCAAGATCACGTGGAGAGGATAACAAATCTTTGTTGGAGCATTTCTTATGACCATGCTGTAAAGATGAAGATCTTGAGACAGAAGTTGCGACTTTTCTTGATCGAAGATGGCGTGTAGCTGCTTTGTTTGGATTAACATCCTTTGGACTTGTAGATGAAATTAAAAAGTCCGTGTACAAGTATTCGCTGTCTCCACTAAGTGACTTCATGTGAACACTTTTTTTTATATGATTTCGTACATCACTTATATCGAAAGATTGTGATGAATCACATCCAGTCTTCTTCTTCATTACTGGATCTGAAATTGTATTTAGTTATTTGAGATATTTGTGAAATCAAAAAAGTATTTACTTGTATTGTGACAATTGTCGTCTAGAAACCGACGTATATCCGTGCATGATTCCTTTGAAGTAGTAGCAAGTTTTTGGTTAGAGGAATCAAATTCATTATTTAGTCGCTTCATCACTAAACGATAATGAGACTCAATTCCATCTCGAACCAATTCTGGCTTTTCTAGCTGATTGATTTCTTGCTTTGTTGACGTTCGTTCATTCATTTCTGTATTTCGATTTTTTCTCAATAAGCGTTTTTCAAGATCCACAATTTTCACTCTTTTCTGACTCTTCTAATCAGATCAATGAAGATTTTATTCAAATGAAGTTTGCTTTGTTTATATGTGACTCATCAGTAAAATATGATCAGGAAACCATTAAACAGTAACTTTATGTCTATGCTGTAACTAACAGACTGTAACGTAAAAACTAGAGTTTGTATATAGTAAGCAATTTTTAAAACCAGATACTTATCTTTAGAGTAATCAATTAGTTTTAGTGATATCAATTTTTTTTATCTTAAAAATCTATGATTTTGTAACTTACTTTCTAATTACATAAGAACTACTAGTTTTCTAATCATATGCGAATAACTGTTTACGACTTTATCAATAGAAATTTACAAATAATTTTACAACCCAAAACCGGAACAGTTAGTAAATTAAACTGAAAAATATTCAGACAGTTTAATTGAAAATTGAATTTGTAATAAATAAATATATCATTAATTATGTGTAAATAAAAGCTTTTTTTCCATCTGTTCTATGAATGTATTTCTTACTGTTTATACAAATTTATTATAGAATTTGAAAGCATATTTAGTTGATAATTAGTTTACATTCACTTAAACCCACAAAACTATAAATCCACAAAACTATAAATCCACAAAACTATAAATCCACAAAACTATAAATCCACAAAACTGTTTTCAAAATACTCTAACTTCATTTCATAAAATTCAAAATATTTTCAACCAAAAAGTTAATAAAATAAAACGACTGAATTTTTTTTTACTTTTCATGATCTAATATTTTCGTAAATAAGTACAACAGAAAACTTAAGGAGCTAATTTAAAAGTCATTCGGCCAAAGCTGAGATAAAACAAAATTTTGAAAAGTAATTGCTTCAAATATTTGTACCATTTGAAAAGATGGTGTAGACAAATAAGCGCCAATAAAGTTATTTAATGAAAGTATGTTTGAACATCAGAGTTTCTGAAAGCTCTACAAATACAATTAATTTCAACATTTCAATATTTTGCTACTAAATAGTGAATAGCTATCATCATTTATCATCATATAAGGCTTGTGACTCTTTACTTAATCCAGTTTACTAAAACTCCTGAAACTCCGCAGTTTTATTATTTGATAATTTCCTTACAAATTCGGTTATTACGATAAAAATAAGATACTATTTTTATTAGTAAGCATAATGTTAATTTACTTAATAAATGGTTTAGACTCACAGAAAAATTAATCAGCAACCATAAAATAAACATAATCAAAAATATCGATTACAACTTTAAAAAACGATAAAAATTTCAACCTATGCGCTTACATCATGGCTGAAAACTTATAAATTCCATTGAAGCTTATATCAGCACTGCATGTTAAGTTTGTTTTTTGAAATGTAGAACACAACACAAAATTGTAATGAAAAAAAGCTAAGTTGAGTTTTTCGTCCAATGCAGACATGGCCATTTGCAATGCTTGCTTTCTTTTCATTCTTAACCTTTTGACATTTTAAAACTTCGATTGATTTCGCGTGGTAAAATATTTTATCAGATGAATCTAGTTGCTAAATTAAATAGTAAAAACAAGTTCAAGTCCAATAAACTTATTTTTTTGATTTTGTTTAATCATTTCAACACTTTGCAAAATGTTTACTTAATTTAAAATCACATAACCCTACGACTTTTATAATTTATAGTATATTGTTATTTGCTAAAATAACATTTCTACTTTGTTGTAACAATAAAAAATGTTGTAATTTTCAGGTATTCGCATTGAATGTGGTAAAAACTGTTTATCAATTTTCTACATTCTTTTATTTTCAAGAATTTTTAATGTTATGCATAAAGACCTCAAGCCAAAAAAATTTTAAAAGTTTTATTTTAGTATAAATTTACAAAAGATTATTTTTATTTTTAAGTGACTATTAAAAAAAACATTTTAAATGTTAAAATAAAAAAAGTAGAGGTTTATGAATAGCTTCTTGATAAAAAATGTCAAAGTTATTAATAAAAATTACATCAAGCTTCATGAAAGCAATCTAGTAAAATGCAAACAAAGGATTTTCAACCAAATAAAAACATTTTCTTTTAATAAAAACTCAAATATCTAAATAGCTTTATGTTGATTGATAAAAAACAGATAAAAAAGTAAAATTGGTCATAAAAAAAATTGGACTATTGAATAAAATATTTGAAAGCTTTCAGCTTTGTACATCTTCTTACAACATTTTATGGGAATACGATTATCATCGCGCATACGCACGATTGAAATGATATAATTAGACATACTTTTAAAAAGTTTTGGTTTATTTTAAGAAGCATCTCAAAAATTTGAAACTGTTATCAAATATTTAATAAATAAAGCTACTTTCAAAAAAAACATTTGGTTTTTTTCGCTTAAAATAAATAAAATATGTTTATCAATATTACCAAGCGTCTGAAAATCTTTCATAACTTTTAATGTTTAATTTTTAGATAGAAATAAAACTTCAGCCTGTTTATCAACAAATTCCAAGAACGCTATACACTGCCATAAAGATAAAACTTTGTCAATTTGTATGAATAATTCTAAAACTATGTTAACTTACTGAGCAACTGTCATGTGAGATCAATTTTGTGGCATGCTATTTCATAAAAACATTAATTGGATGTAAATATTATCTTCTCTTTAGTTTTGAAAAATGTTAACATGATCATTTACTTGTAGAAAGAGTAACTAGCAAAGAAACTACAAAAGATCTTTTTGCTGAAGTTTACAAAAGTTTCTAAAAGCACTGCAAAATAAATTCAGTTCTTAAAGAAAATGACTTTCTACTTTATTTTCCATCTCATCAACAAAAAGTTAAAAACAAAAGAAAGCTCGCTTAATAAAGCTCGTCTACCACCAGCAGCATGTAGCTATGCGGAATCAAAAATGTAATATTCACCTCGCAAGATGCTGGCTGAGATTAGAAGCTCAGCACATACACTGTGCACGTGCGTAGTTGACATACCAATGACGAGGAAAAGCAAGGCTGCTTGCCCAAAGGCCGCTTATGTTTGTATAAAGATCGCTTGTGAAACACCATCAGTTCTATCATAACGCGTTCTTCAAATTCTTCCTTCGCTTCCATCATCGTCATTAGCTAAGCGAAAAAAAGCTGAAATTAAGAGAAAAAAATGAGAAAGAAAAAAGGAAGTCTCTCACTTATTTGTAGATCAAAAGTTTTAAAGTTTTTTAAGACTTGTCGATAAAAAAGTAGAATAAAAGTTAAATAATCGATCACAAAACTTTCTTTTATTTTGTGAAATTAATTATTTGTTGGTTCTTCAATTGCACAACATATACATCTCAGATCATAAATAGTTTTTATTCATCAACTTCCATAATCGAAGCAATCTTTTTTATTAAATCTAGAAAGTTAAACTTCACTAGGAAATAGCTATGATGTCTTATTATTAACAAAAATCGGTTTGACCAAAACAACATTTTTCTATGTTAATAAAACAATCACTAAATTGATTTTAGTGAATAATAGGGTTCTTATATTCAATCATTTTTACTTTCTAAATGTCTAAGAAATAATCATTTAAATACATTAAACGTTTTTAAACGTTTAGAATATAATAGTGTTGCTACAATATGATATCACTCAAAGTTTATGAAAAGTCACTTTTCTAGCATTCTATATAAAACGGATTTAGATCAAAATAAAAATCAATTTTAAGTCAATTAGGACTAATAATTTTCATATTTATTGTTTGGTAGAGTGCTAGCTTATCAACTATTTTTTTTTGAAAAATCAGACTTAGTGTTTAATATTTAAGATGAACAAATAAAATACTTTAAATTGACATGTTTGAATAAGGCTTGTGGCTTTTTACTTGTTTACCAAACTAGAGACGTTATTTAAATAGTTTAACAAGAATTTAAAGATAGTTATGATTAGTAAGACTTTAATATCCATATAATGATCTTAATAGGAAAAACATATCAATTATTAAGTCAACTATTTAATGAATGTGAACAAATAAGGTTATGTAAGAATTAAAAATTAAAGGATGTAGCTTATGTCTGACTACCATTATAAGGAAAACTATAATTTTTTTAAAGTAGAATTATTTTTCATCAAACAAACTTTGTATCTCACTAAACCTGTTTACAACTTACAACAATATAGCTGACTTAGAAAAGCACAAATATCTCTATATGTTTGCCTTTTTGTCAGTATTATACAAAAGTCTACAATAAAACATTTTTTCGCCTATGTTAAAACATTTTTAACACAACTATGTTCATTGAAAAATTGAGATATCATCAACATGAAAATTTAGCTGAAGTTAAAGTATGTGAAATATGCAGATCGAATGAAAAATTTTCAGATGTCGTCATTAGAAAATTTAAAGAATTTCAGAAAATGCTCTACTAATAACAGAAAGTTACGTAAGAGTTACTTAAATTAACTTCAGTCGACAAATAGCTAAACATTTATTCTAATTACTCGTTTTAAGAATTATAATTATACAGTAACTATATAGTATATCATGTAGAAACATAACCATTAATTGTTTAGTTGCTTCATCGCTTACATAACAAGTTTAAAACATAGAAAGCGGAACTCAAAATAAAAATATTTCAGACAAATCTATAGATTTCTTAGATCTATACATTATATCTCTTGTTATAAAATAGTAACCGACCTTTTTATCTAAGTTAATATGAACTTTATCGCTAAGCATAAAGTAAAAAAAATCCGCATCTTTTATTATAAACTTTTTTATGTTTTTTTTTCTGTACACTCAACACAACTTTTACACTTTTGCTTCTTTCATTTTTAAATAAAAAGTTTTTCGCTTGTTGTGTAACTATTAATTTTATTATATTAGTAACTACCCTCATGTATTTTTAGATAATCAAGCTTTAAAAACTTTACAGTAATATCTTCATCATACAAAACATTTTTTACAAAAATTATTGATATAAAAGGTTTAAATCAGAAAAATTTAAAGATTTTGCACTGCGGTTTATTTTGAGGCGAGTTTAAAAGTTTCTAGCTTCATTTCCAGCCAAATTATAAAAAAAGGTTTTAATTTTGTGTTTGACGTCAGGCTAATTCCAGGATCGTTAAATTTTGGTTTTCTCGAAGTTAATTGAAGATCAGATTACGTGCAGATGTTTCTGACTAAATTAGCCGAGAAATATTTCCTTTGAGTATTTCAAATGAGCAGAAAATGATATTTGAAAACATTTTATCAATTATATTGCAGACCAAAACTGCAGAGTGTTGAGTTTTATTCATTTAAATTTGTAATTTAACATTTCTACGTTAAAATTTAATCTTGTTCTCAACTAGAAAGACTTTTAACTAGAAATTTATTTTTGGTTAATGCTTTTATTGAGTAATCACGTATTCTAAGTTTTAAAGAATGAATTTTTACTTTAAAACTTCGATATTAGTTCGGTTATAATTGTATAAATAAACTAAAACATCAGCTATGGTTTATATTGGTGAGCTTTTTTCAAATTTTTAAAACCCCAAAAAAATGTGAAAAAAAAACGGTTTTAAAATGTTTTTAAATATAAAGTTTTATTTATTCTTCGAAATCTGGTATTTATAAAATATTTAAAATAGTGTAAACAAAAACTTCTATCTTTATTTTAGTTTTGATTTAGATGAGTAAAAGTCATTTGATAAATCATTAAAAACTGAATTTAAAGAAGATTTAGAAGTTGTTAATTTGTTCAAAAACTGATCAGCATAACTAAAGCATGAGGAAATAAAGATGCTTTTCAAATTTTCAAATTTTCTTAGTTGACAGTTAAATTGCTAACTGAGTTAAAACACCAGATAAAAAATCAATGGTTTTATCAAATATAGAGATTGAAACTTGTATTTATAGATATAAATTAATGGCTGAAAACAAAATTTGAAATTTACAATAAAGATATAAGTTTTCATTAGGAAGTAAGTAATAATGACTCATTTCCAATATATATAAAAGTCATTTCTTAATCTCTTTTTGCAAACTTAAAATTTAGTTTAAATTTAGTTGCTTCAAGTACAAAAAGTTCTATTATCAAAATGATCCTTAATATATTTTTTGCAGTAAAGTTATTAAGAAAACAAAAGCTCAAAATAATTTTGATATCAATTACAATACTGGATCTATTAAAAAAAGCTTGTATAACAGAAAGCAAATGTTTTTGAACTTATAGTAAAATCAAGTGAGATATAAAGCTTCAATTTTTTAGGACACACCTAAAAACTCTTACAATAGTATTGAATGCTTAGATAAGCTTGTAAAGAAGTTTAATGATGACTTTATATCAGTACTAAAGATAAATAAACTATTTGTACAAACCATTTGTCCCTGTAAGATAAAAACAATAAGCAAGCTACAGCTGATATATCATTCTGCTATTTATCTGTGTTTAGCTTTAAAGACATTAATCAAGTAATAAGTCTTTTGTCAGTATACTTTTCTTGTCAATATTTTTTTTATTTACTGAATGTCATCATGTTATATATGTTGAAATTTAAGAATATTACTTTTGATTTTAAAAAGTTGAACCAAAATTATATGTTTTCAAGCTTGTTTCTATATCAATTCAACTAGATCGAAGCTTACATTCTATATCCTGTATTTTTGCTGCCAAAGATTACTTTTAAGTTTTCGCTTTAAATAAGTTTAATCTGGTTTTCAGGAGCAAGTGTCAAATATTTGTATCCATAAAGTAGTACTGGGATCACCAACCACTTAAAAACTTTATATTTGGTCTTTAGGATGAGATACTTCCAGGGCCAGATTCTATTGTTAAGAATCTACATAGCTTTATTTACTGGTTCTAAGCGTTACTCTATCTTTTTGCAATGTTTCAATCTGAAATCTTGTGAATGGTTCCAGGTAAGGGAAGACATCGTAAATTTTTATTTTATTATGGCAACATATTAATTAGGGTAAATCAATCATCAAATCTGTTTCCTTGATGCTTTCTTAAGGTAGTTCTCTGAGCCGTAAAAAGTTTTAATACATCTATATGAGCATCGAGTAAATCTGAAGAAGATGTAATCTCCAGAAAAATTGCTAACTCTCCTCTTAGCCAGGTGAGCACATGAAAAACTATAATACTTATCACAGTTAGCTTATTTGTGGTAAGGCTTACTTTTTTAAGTCCTTAGCTTGCTAATAAAGGACCTTATATCTTTTGAAAGTTTAATCCTTGAAAATAACCTTTCCATAAGTTACAAACAAAACGCTATCTAGTCTTCTAGGTGCCAGCAAACATTACAGTTGATCTTTTGCCTCCAGCAGAATTTTCACAAACTCTAGAGGTTATAACTAATTGTGTGCAATTTTTTGCGTGATGAGACTTGTGTTCGAGAAAGCTTCTATATATCTATTTAGTGGTTTACAAAAATAATTTCTGCTATAATGAGTTACATAGTATCTGAAGCAGCAACCAGTAGTCGCTTGAAGATGTACCGAATATACTTGTGGCATTATCTGGATGTCCTAGATATTGTTTTCATTTTTAAAGGCGCCTTTTATGTCCTCATCTCGTATTTAATCTCGCAAACAACATTTGCTGATAAATTGAGACGTAAAAACCGACTCCCGATCTCAATCGATATGACTGCAAGTTCGCTCTTCAGGCACCCTCCTTCGCATTTATTGATATAATAAGCAAGTGACTCTATTTTGCAGCGACTGGATAATAGCAGCAGCCTCCTTCTCTACTGCAGGGTATAACAACTCTTACCCATGCAAAGATTTTGACATAAAGGCCACCGAAAGTCTGTTTTGGTTAAGAGAGGCTGTTACCGCTGCATCACTTGCATCACATTCAGCTGTGAATGGTAAGGCTTCATCATTGGTCTGTAAAGTTGACTAGACGGTGTCTTTCTAGACTAAGAGTAAGTAAGGTTACTACTGCCTCGTGGGTTTTCGAGAGAAGCAAAGATTATGAGAGTAAATTTATAATTCATTGATCTAGATATCATTGTACCAGGTCACTGGGTGGCATCACTGAACAGCAGATCTAAGGAAATGAGGATAGTTCATCGCATGGAACAGTCTACGATAATCGAAGCCTTGTATAGGTCTTCTTACCCTAGTACTTCGGCCTACAAAGTTGACCTTAAATGTCATGATAATCTGTTTCTCTTTCTTAAATCTTTGAGAAGATTGTGACTTTTATGAACTGGCTTAGGCAATTAAAACAGAGTAGTCAGAATTTCGAAAGACACTGATGGATCGTTTTGTACTGGTGAACTCGAATTTTAAAACGTTGGCCATCAGATTATAAATAAACAAGATGTTTAAAAGCAATTGTATAGTTTTAAAGTTAATTCCTTTAACTAAGCCAATACTTTTAGCTTAACCTTTGCATAGAAAAATAATTTTGTAAAATACGAAATTAAATCTACCTTCTAAATAACAAAACATGCTGATGATGTATGAAATTAATATTTTATTCCAATACTAATGGACTTCTACTTGTTCTAGTTTAATTTATAAGCTTTTCATGAAATATTTAACTCTGTAGATAATTCAATTAAATGATATCAATCTGCTAAATTTAAAACAGTTGTTGTTTCTAATTTATCTATAAAAATATTTTTATATATAAAGTATTATAAACTTGCTTCTTTATACTTGATTTTTATTTCAAAAATACTTCCTAATTATTTTCCTTTTTCAATCTAAATGCTCAGAGCCATCGTAAATTTTTTTGTTTTGACAGGCTGTGTTTTTGCTGTTTATTTGTTTTAACATCAGTTACAACATGATTATAAAAAAATACTACCATCATAAATTCTAACAAAATATTGTTGTGGTTTTATTGATATATTTTACAAAAAAAAAGTGACGAGCAAATATTTATTTCTTTAATAAACTCTATTTTTATCATTACCTTCTTTTAAAGAATGAGCGAAATGATGAAAGCTCAGAAGTTGGATCTGAGGTTGCTGTTGTAAAACTATCACCACTACTAATACTGTTCATATCACCAGCAGAGTTACCTCTTTTTAAGGAAGGTTTTGTAAAGTTTCGAAGCAATCTCATACCGTTACAATGAGATAATGTATTTTGTACATTATTGGATGTTTGTGATAACTTTACTTCACTTGAACCATTAATTTTAGCTCGATAAATCTGTTTTTCTTCAATTGCAATATGGTTTTGTGGACAGTGCATACCTGTATGTAGGGTCACCTGAAATAATATAATGTAGTAAAGACGCAATTATCTAAAAATTCACTTCTTACTTGAGAACCATTATTTAAACTAACTGCCGGATAAAATATTGAAGTTTGTGTTTTCGATCTACTGTAAAAATTTATTGGGTCTCCATGTTGTTTACCATCAAGGAAAAAGGTTAAAGTGTTTGTAGCAAAATGTAGGAACATACCAACTTTTGATCCCTGTTGAATACTTTTATCTAATCTGCAAAACACTACTCTTAGAAGAAATAAATACTTGAAATACTACATTTTAATCTCACTAGTTGCAAAATATTGCAAAATAATGTGGCAAAAAATCAATATTTTGGTGATAAAAATGATTTTGCTCATAGTAATATCATCAATTTTATTCAATAAGTTAACTAAAACTAAATTTTCATTTAATAAAAGCAATTATTCATTCTCAGCTTAGAGTAAAAAAAATATCAAAATAACTTTGCAGATTGACACTTTAAGAATATTTCATTTCTCTAACCTGTTACTGATACGGCTTGAGTGAAGGTTCCAGCTGCCTTTTTCATTGCAGCAAATAGCCCAAGAACTATTATCCTGACCTAAAGTAGTAAAGCGGTTTACGTCCGCTCTTGCTATCCCTAACGATATTACAGAATCTTCTTTGCAAGAATCAATAGAGAACTCCCAATAGTGAGATCCCTAATTCATTAAATATTCATATTATATTCACACTAAACTGAACAATAACTGTTTAATGTAGTTACTAGCAAGTTTTTAAAGTTTGTTTTGTTTCATTTTAAATATTTCAAATTCAGATGAATAATTTATTATTTGTATTTTCTATCGAAGTCTTATATTAGACTCACTTTTGAAAACGCAACATTTCCAAAGCACACTGCCGTATCACTACCATGACATGACAGAGTTTTATCATCGGAAGAGAAGAGTAGTGTTGAGTTTGAATTTTTATCTTTTTCAAAATGAAAAGTAGCAACTGAAGCAAACATTTTGTTTGAATTTTCTTTCGAATCTTTTTTTATTTTACCTTCAGCTGTTTGAAGTTGAACTGGTTTACTAAATGGACTTTGTCCAAAAGGATTGACTGCTCTCACTTGGGCCCTGTATGTGCTATTGAAGTGCAAGCCATCTACTGTACACAACGTCTCTAGGCCTTTATAAACCTCCTATAGAAAATGTCAGATGAAGATTTTTATTTTCCGCAAATCTATTGTTCCTTGCTCATATAACTAACCCGAAACTTTCCGTTATTCCCATCATCCATTTCTAACCTGTAACCATTAACAGAAATTGAATCATTTGGTAGTTTCCAACCGATTGTAACTGTGTTGTTATTAGAAGAGCATTGTTCTACTTCAATCAAAGGTGCAGAAGGTGCTGAAAAGAATAAAACACTTGATACAACTTTTTTAATTTTAATCATAAAGTTTTATTTCATGCAATCTAGTAGCTTTCAAAAAAAAAATTGTTTTTTTTGTAGAGATTTTCAAGATCTGAGGCGAACCAACTAAGTTTTTATTATATGTTTTTGTAGGATTCAATCTTGAGTAGAGCTAATTGTACGATTCAAAACTTTCATCACATTTCAGATGAGTAATACAACATTTCTACCTCTAGGCTTAATCAGTTGCAGCTTCTCCAGTTCACCCATGAGTCCTTCAATGTCTAATTGAAGATTTATTTCAGTGGAAATTTCTTTCACGAAGTATTTTGATTTCCAACAATTTTCTGCAGAGCTTACACGTTCTATAAGATTCTTGGAAACCTAGTAATAATGAAATGCAGAGAAAAAATTACTGATTTTTGTAAAGATAGAATAGTCAAACTAAATAAAAGAACTTTACGTAAATAGTTGAATTAAAGTTATAAGAATAAGAAGTACCAGCAGAAAAAGCGATGGGTCTTTTTCTTTCATAACTTCAATGCAGTATTCAAGTAAGCCAGTTGTTTGTTTCAATTGTAAAGTACATTGCTGTAAATGTTCTTTAATACTCTAAAAATAATCAAAATGAAAACAAAAATTAGTTGGAATATTAAAAGTGTAAACATAAATTTTTGTAACAAGTTTTAAGTAACTTGCTAAACTTTTTTCCAATTGTATCAATTCATTCTCTTTCAATTGTTTGATTTTACTTCTTATTTTAAAAAAATGTCCTTAAAGACTACAGTGTAAGAAGTAAGTTAAAGATGACTTTTAGGGCAGTTTTAGATTTTTTTCAATTTTTAGTCGTTTTGTCTCTCAATTTCGTTTAGAAAATTGACCCGAGTTTTAATTGAAAAGAAAGGTAACTTTAAAAACTATAAAAAAGTGATTATTGTAGATATAATATTTGTTAGAAAAATTAAAGCTAAAATTGTCAAATTTGTCTTTAATAAAGTACGTTTTATTGTCACCCTAAATTACAAGTGGCGCAAAAACAAAAGATTTTCTAAAATGCTTTGCTTTAAAGTTGGCTTAAGTTCAAACTTAAGTTAGTGTCTTTCCTGGTTATGATTTTAAGAGACTCGGTTCTTTGGATAAAAACTAATAAGCAAAACTTGATAACGATGAAGATTATCAAAAAGTTAATCAAGAGAATGATCAAATTTACGTTTAATATTTTTCTTACTTTACTTTTCATTTCTTTTTCCCGACATATCTGTTTAATAAAATCATTACGTTTTCGTTCCACACTTTCCAAAGCATGGCTCAGTTGTGCTGTAGTTTTCTCTTCTAGCTCGCACGCTTTATTCTGCATTGAATTAGATGTAAAATAACCGGAGTTGAATTTGTATTGACCGTTTAATCAATAAAAGTTTTTTACAGAAAGTTTTTGTCGTTTAATTACATTACTTGCTTGTTTCAATGGTTGCTAAAAAATATTCAAAATGCTTTCTAATTCTTTATGTTAATCAAATCGAACTTGATATAGTTTAAAGAAGTTGTAAATATTTTGTTTAGAATAATCAAATCTCTAATGATTAAAGTGAATATTGTTATCGAAGATTCAAAACTATTTTGACAAACTTTAAAATTGGATAAATAATATCCTAGTAAGCTCTTATTTAAAAACAACCGATAATTATGTGTTTTTAGTTTGTTGAAAAATAAATTTTTCATCGTTGTATCACAAACTTTTTTTCTGCAAATTAGTTTTTAATGAAATTGTAAAGTTTTATATCGATTATATGAAAAACATGTCGTAATGAAATAATACTTTTAGAATTTAAAATGATTGTAAATTTAGATAATTATTATTCTGTTAGAAGAGTGCAATTTAAAGTTTTTCTTTTTGATAAAATTTAATAAAACTGAAACGCAAAAGTTTAATTATTTATAACCAATTTTAACATGGTGAAATTGAAAAGTAACAACCTTTTGATATCTTCAACAGCTAAGTTTTAGGTTTTTACTTTATTTATTTATTGAAATATTTAAATGAAACTTTCACCTTTAAAATATCTTCTGCTAAACGTAAATTTTCCACCAAATCTTTAGCTTTTCTTGCTTTACATGAAAGAGCACTCATATGCTGGCTTAGTTGACCCTTTAGAAAATAATTTTGTAACTACTTACTTAAAAGATTTTCTTTTTGATATTATTATTATTAATCTATTTTAATATATTTTTGGTATTACAAATACATTAAGAGAACAATTACATTTTTAAAATGTTATCAATCAGCAAAGTAAAAAATCAATCGTTCGTGCTGTGGTATTAAAGGGAAAGAAATTCAATTATTTTCACTAATTTTGCTTTTATTTTCGGAAAATTGTCACTTGATACGACAGAAACGAATTTTTGGAAGCTAAACTGAAAAGACAGTTATTTAAACAGAAGAAGGTGTCTTGTGTTGACCCTCTGCCTATAATACTAATAAAATCAATAAAAAAATCACAATAAAGTTTGGCTAGTTAAAAATATTACCAGGTGTACTTTAGATAATTATCTTTTTTTTCATTTAATTTTTTTTCTAATTTAATTTCTTCTTTTTTTTTACTTTTACGTTTGCTATCTTTCAGAATATTTTTTATTGATATAACCTTTTGTAGCGTCAAAAATAAAAGATTATACGACTGACAAAGTAGTTCAGCTAGCAAGTGTCAGTTATCTAAAATAAAATATTTGTGTTTTAAAATTTCAGTTGAAATCAATAATAGATAAATTTTAAGTGGCCAGCTTGCACATATGTGTAATTATTTTTGATTTCGTTGAAACTACACCCTTTAAGTTTTTTCAGCCTTAAGCTAATAATGTTTATTAAATCCGAATGTAACAAACAGAAAAGATTGAAGTTGATAAAAATGTTTAATACCTTCTGCATCTTAAAAGTAATCCCAATTGGTTGAAGATCATGAGTTTGATGCCGACCATCATTGTGACACTGTACACACAGTGACAGGTGGCAGGTATTACAATAAAGACTGCTACTTTCAGTTGGATGTTGTTGACACAAACTCTGAGTCATACATTCAAAAGACTTGCTTCCAATCAGCGAGTCATTTCTAGAAACTACAGATCGTTTTGGAACTTCCGGCTTTTTACCTCGCAAACCACGTGACGAGGAAGAACGTCGAATTGCAGCTTGAGTGAGTGGCTTAAGTGAATGCTTGGCTAGAGGACCACGTGCAGGATGAAAAGTTTCCAAGCAAGCTGAACAGTAACTGACATCACATTGAGTACATTTGACACTTGCAACTGAAACCTTCTCATTTTCACACATTTCACAATTCGATGGTTTTGCAATTGATTCTACAAATCGCACTTTTTCTAACTGTTTCTCAACTTCAAGTTTTGATTCAATTTCCGGTTGATATCTGTCAACAATCGATTTCAAAACTTTGTTTTTTGGAAGTCCTTCGATTCCTCGATCATCCAGAAATAAAGTCCTGACACAAACAGGACATGATATACAAGATACTGATTTGGGGAGGATGGGCATGGTGACACTTCTTCGATTTGATATTTCGAAGTTATCGACCATCTTCGCCACTGATCTTCCACTTTCATTTGTTGATGAGACTGAATATCCACTATCAGAATCACTTGTTGAGCTACATAACAAATACTTATCAGAATCAGTTATATTAAGAGTTTCAGAACGGGGTATCCCCTGAGAAAATCTATCTGGTGTAAAAGATTGAATCTGTAATAAAAATAATCAAATAAAGAAAATTAAAAATTTGAGAAAATGCCCACCTGTTGTTCGACTGAAGTTTCTGCGCAGTTGTAACACATATTGTGGTTACATTGAAGAATAATAGGGTCTTTAAATAACTGATGACAAACAGGACATTTTAATTCATCTTCCATTGTCGAACTCACGTTTAATTTCAGCTGCTGATCGCTTATAGAAGACATCATTAGGATCTCCGAATTTTTAATTTCTCTCAATCAATGATTAAAAATTTAGATAAAAAAAATAATCAAAAAGTTCTAAAAACATTTAAACAACTTGATAATCAAACCACGTGACTAAAAGCTTTAGAGACATCTGTGACTTTTTCTAGTTGCAAGCCTATTGAGTTAAACACTTGTTCATTCAAAATTGTAATTTTGCTCAATAGTATCAACTTATGTTGAATTATTTATTCAAACAAGACCTTCAGCTTTCTCATGCTGTAAGTTTGCTGTAAGTAAATTACCAACTACATGTAATACAGAGGTCCAAATGTTACTAATGTTCAATTTTCAGCTAAACATCTGTCTTTTTTGTAATACAACAAAACTAAATTTTCTACAAAATTCAGAGCTTTATTCTAAAATAATTCAAATTAAAAACTAAAAAAATTAGTTTTATCATTGATCTGAATTTAAATTAACTCAAAAACTCATTTGATGATCAAATTGGCTTCAACAGTTTTTTATCACTCAAATTTGGTTTGCAGCTCATGAATGAGTTTTAACTAGAGAGAACAAATTTTTTTTTCTTTTAAATTTTGCTTCTTTCATTTTTTTTTCTTTTTTTTTTCTCTGAGTTCTCATTGATTAAAACTCTTTTTTCACATTTCCAATCTGTTAAAAAGTTTCTTTGAATTTAACAACAAAACTTTAAAACTTTTTGCGAAATTTACAACTTGATTTTCTGTAGAAATTGGTTTCATACTTTCATTTTATCAAGCTTTCAGACATTTAAATAGTTTCTTAAATAACCCCAAAATAAATGAGCAAAAGGTTTTAAGCTACAGTCATCAAAAGTCAACAAAGCAACATTACTTTTCTGAAGCAGGTGATGAATAGAACACATCAACTGCAGGCTGTTTAGCGAGTCAAATCTTCATTTGATATTTCAAATACTTACTTAGCCAATAACGGTACTTATCACAAAAACTTATTTAAAATCTTTAACTTTTCAGTTTAAGTAAACGTTGAAAATTGACACAAAAATTTGTTAAGACTTTTGAATTAGTTTTTAAGTACATATTTGAATATCTTACTTTGCAGGAAATTGATTTTTTTTTCTAAATCAAATCCTTTATTTTTTGCTTGATCTAAACATAATAATAATTTTCAAATTTTCAAAATACTTTTAAAATCAACTTAACCTTAAAAATTCAACTGATTTTACTTGGAATCATAATTTATTAAAAATTATACTAAATTTCGATTGAATTCTGTTTTTTTTTAAATTAGGTTTCGAATATTTCAATAAAACTCAAATTTCTAAATTAACTTAAGTTAGCAAAAAATAAAAAGTTAATTAGTTTAATCTTTTTTTAATATACTCTTGAATATCAAAATATTCAAAACTTCGCCTATTTAAAAAACATATTTAAACTAAATAAAAATGCTAAGCTTAGATTTTTAATAAAATGTTGTTTCGTAGAGTAAATTACTAGAGCTGCTTTTTTGGTTTGAATTTCTCAACTTAAGTAAGTTTTAAACACTTAAAGCATCTTTTGTTTAAACTCTAAACTCACAAAATTGATCTCAAAATCATTGTCTCTACAGCCTTTGAAATTTCCAGTGAAAATTTTTCGAACTTTATTAAAGTATGATGAAAAAATGTCTGATTTAAATTATCCAAATAGAGTTCGTATTTTAAAATATTAACATACTATAATAATATATATAATAATATGATAATATATGTAATAATATGATAATGTTTAAAAGTTAAATAATTAAGTAGAAAAACTTTTATCACATTGAATTTTTTTGGATAATAGTTCATCTCATAAAACATAAAAATTAACTTCAATATTTTGCTGCAGCAAATACTTGCAGCTTAATACAAAAGTTTGTAATACAAAAATATTTCTTATAAGTTTAAAGCTAATTGCTAAAAATATTCACTTATCTAACTTGAAAACTCAAAAATATTTTTGTTAGTTTTTGTTTCTGTAAATATTAGCAATTTTGGATCAGTTGCATCTTGATTTTTAAATTCATTTGTAAATACCCAACAACAATTGACAGTATTGAAGAGAAAAGGCCAATAATGCGGTCTTAGAAAGCATCACTAAAGACCCCAAGAAACTTTAAAACAGAGTTAATGGTGATAACTTGTCGTCTATTTTAAATCTATTATTCAATCCAAGAGATGATGATACGGTTAATATTAAACTGTCTGAAATTTTTTACTAATTTAGGATGTGAAACTGAATCAAGAGCATATTAGTTGTTAGATCATTTGATGAGGAGCACAGCCACTGGTAGAAGTAAGATAATAGGGGAACAATGAATGATCTTTGAAAGGAAATTTAAATTGGTAGTTAAAAAGTAAGTTTATATAGATAAGAAGAGTCTGAATGTTATGTGAAATGATCAATTCAAAGATTCTACAGAATATAAAAAGCAACATCCGGAACTTTATCAAAAGCTACTTTTTATCAAATTTTATTTCAAACTTCTAATGATGAGATGATTACTACAATGATGGTAAGTTTTGAAGATCATGAGTTTTGATGAGTATTGATGCTTAAAGACACTAAGGTGTCTGCATGAACAATTAAAAAAACCTTCCTTAATACTAGTTGTATCATACCTATTAGATATAATAGCTTACAGCTCATTACGAAAGTAATACTCCATGTGACATCATATACCTTGATTTTGCTAAAGCGTTTGATTCTGTTCCACACAACAAGCTCATTACTGTATTGAAAAACATAAAAATCAGCAACTCTATCTTAAAATGGATTGAAGATTTCTTATCAGGTAGAACCCAACGAACCCGTGTAGAAAGATCTTTATCTACTCCTAGTAAAGTCACCAGCGGCGTTCCTCAGGGTTCCGTTCTGGGTCCACTTCTCTTTTTGATTTTCATTGAAGACCTCATCAGAAGACTAATAACAGTAGACAATGTCAGTGTGTTTGTGTATGCAGATGACATCAAGCTATTATCTGGTTCTCACTCAAAACTCCAAACTGCACTAAACATTGTAGAAAACTGGTCTGCGAATTGGCAACTTAAAATCCAGCCAACAAAGTCTGAAGTTATAACATTCTCCCGTAAGCCAGCGGCCAACTTCAGCAACCAATACTACATCAATGGATCCATTCTTGAACGAGTATCCTCAGTCATAGACCTCGGCATTACTCTGACATCTGACTTCAAATGGCACAGTTATGTTTCCAGAATCTTTGGAAAATCTATCAAGCTTGTCCACCTCATCATAAAGACTTTTAATTCTAAAGATCCATGGTTTTTCGTCAACCTTTTCAAACTGTACATACGCCCTATTCTTGAATACAATATCAGTGCATGGATGCCATATCAAGTTGGTGATATCAGAAAAATCGAATCTGTTCAGGCAACATTTACGAGATTGGTTTGCAGGAAACTTAATATCAAATACGAGAGTTATAAGCATCGTCTCAGCTTCTTCAATCTAGATACTTTGGAAATCCGAAGAATTAAATACGACCTTATTCTGATTTTTAAAATTATTCACAACCTAATTGATCTTCAGTTTGATGACTTTTTCTCCATTAGTCCCTCCCTCAAGTTATATCAACTTAGAAGACATAAATTACATCTTAATAAGCCCACTCCACCAGCTACGTTAACCAGATTAAGTTTTTTCTCATACCGCACAATCAGTACATGGAACAATCTGCCATCAGAGATTGTCATGTCAAAATCACTTATGCTGTTCAAGAAAAAGCTGAATTGTTATAATATCGCCAACATTGCCATTTCTAAACTGTGAATTTTTCTCTTTTACAATACTATGATTCTGTGCAATTCTTCATTGTCATATGCTTTTTCGTTTACACGTCAAATAGATCTAATTTGTGAGAATGTGTGTTAGCGAGAGGTGCTCTTTTTAGGCACCCTCCTTCACATTTATTGTAATAAATAAATAAATGCTTACTTATTTCTTTACAATTTCAAAATAATTCTAGAACAATTACACAGTTGTATAAGTTTTTTTTATTAATTTGTATTTAAGCAACAACAATTAACATTCAAGTTTATTTATCTGTAGAAAATATTATCTTCTAATTGTTTCTGCTAATTTGAATCTTCCAATTTTCCAATAACCATCTAATTATTAAGAGCGTTATTCAACATGGAGTCGAGTCCAGCACTTATTTCTTCACATGTTTCCATAATCTATTTTAAAAGAAAATATTTTAAGCTATTTAGATATTTAAGAATTGATTTAGATTTACTTGAGATTCAGGTAAAAGGAATCCATATTGTCCTTCATCTCTTAATTCGATCGCAAAAGAAAGATCAGCTCCAGAATCAATTGCAAAATCGCTAGAAGTTCCAGATGCCAAATCTGCAATATATTTGTGACGAATATTTGATGAAGATTTTTTTGGATTTGTTAAATTAATGTTTGGGTTAACTTTTATTTCACTAACTTACACATTGCTTCATAGCCTGCTCCACCGGTATAGGTTTTTCCATGAACACTTGTAATTGCTGCAGCCGCATCAGTAAATATTTTGTTCTGTTCAAAACGATTTCAATATTTGATTAAAAACTTAAACGCTATTTCTCAATAAAATTAAGACTAATAATTACAAATTTTAAACAAAAATATTTTATCAAAATAAAATCAAAAACTTTTTTTATTTAAGAATAAATTTAAGATTAAAGGGAGGAAACAAAAATTGCCAACAAAATAAAGAAACATTTTATAAACTCCGAACTTACATGTTCATCTTTGTTAGCTACATCTTTATTTGCATACATATATGGGTATACAATTTTTTGTCCATAGCTTTGAAGTGAAATATACATCTTAAAAAGAAATGGTTTCAATAATTTATGAAAATATCTTTCTTACGATTAAAAAACCTTCAAACGATCTGAATTAGAAGTAATGAGGTTAGCAAGTGCTTGAGTTGCTGGTTCAGATGCAACAGATGGTCCATGATAAGTTTCACTACAAGGATCAGATGAAGAGCCAGAGACTGCCCAATTTGCATCAAAGTTTCTGTTTACATCAACTCCAGAACAAGAATCTCCATAATTAGAACGAGTTTTTCTCCACATACGATCCTGGAAATTAAAAGAAAACATTCTTAAAAATTAGCTACAAACCTAAAAAAATTTTAGATTTGTATTTAATATTTGAATGTGTAATAATCTTATCCTTTTTTTTTAACAAACTTATTTTAAACATTTTTACTAACATCTGTCCAAGTATATTCATAACCATCAGGATTTGCAACCGGGATTATAACGAAAGTCAAAGATCTCATCAAGTTAGCAACAACATTGTCATGTTGTAACTCATGAAGCAACTGAAATATTTAAATTGTTTACAATCAATTTTATTTAAAGTATGAATTGAATGATTAATGATACTGACATGATCAACGTAACAGAGACAAGTTGCTGGTGAGATCCATTCTCTTCCATGAATACCACAATCAATTACAACAAGAGGATTATCATGTGAGATTCCTATTGTTAAAGCATTAATGTTACGTCCTTCTGAAGACTTTCCAAGAACAGAATATTTTATAATATCTTGATGAGTTGCAGCAATATCTATTGCCCATTGTTCAATCTGACGAAGAAAAAGGTTTAATTAAAAAAGACTCCTAAATAGTTGATATACTTCAGCAGCTGTGTGGTAGTTAGTATAAGGAAAATCTTCCATATTTCTTGTACGAATTTCATCAAATTGACCATCAATTGTTCTTTGTACGTCAAAGATTTTCACTTTATAATCCAAACCAGATTTGACACAAAGGTTTTTCACATTTCTAGTGTATTCTCTAAAAGTTGAATGAAATAAATTAAATTTTAGATGAAGAAACGTTAACAGTTGAAAAATTTACTTTTCAAAACGAATATCTACTTCGGTTCCGATTTGTACAGAGTCTGCATTATCAGGTTTCCAGAAGTCCGCCTATTACGTCATATCTTAGATTTTAAGTTTAAGCAGAGTTAAATGAATCTTACTTTGATATCAGAAAAGGATTTGATCAAGTTCAAATGTTCATCAGTAGAAGGATAAAGAGTTAAGACTTGATCTCTGAAAAAAAAATATGTCGATAAACATCAAATCATTTTAAACATTTGATATGTGTGAGTGTGGATGTTGAACATCTCACCCATCAAATCGTTTTGCCAAAACAAGGCCCACAAGAGTGAAAAACACTAAAAACTTCATTGTCAAATTCAAATGCTGAAAGATGAATATTTTCGAAACTTCAGCAGCCACTTTTTATACTTTTGTTGTTTACAGTTCAACATTTGCAACTTTTCAATTTTTAGCTTTCAGATGTTTAATTTCTCACAAATAACACCAATAAAATTTGATGATTAGGTGTTTTTGGTTTTAATTTTTATGGTTTCACAATCGTCTATTGTCAACAAATATTTAACCAAAGTCCTTAAATGGCCATGAATAGGATTATATTGTTGTCTGAACAAACATTTCAAAATTATAACATTTCTGGAAACTTATACCTGGTGTAAATATTGGTTTAACAACTAATTTTTTCTCTGGCATTTTTATTTGAAAATCTAAAAATAAGATATCTGAATGATTCAACTTCAATTTGCAACTATCTAAATATAAAAAACTTTAGTTTTTCATCTTTTTATGAAAAGTTGTTAATAAAGGTAAATTTAATTTGAAATTCATTCTAAAGCATTGATTCCATTTTTTTAATTACTTTAATTGTACGATCGATAGTTAAGACTACTAAAATAAAAATTTGCAAATTTAACACTAAAACAATCTGTAAAAAATAACAATAAGTAGTTAAAGTATTTTTTTTTACTTTACATTCGATAAATTGATTTAAACAGCTTTCCTTATAGCTCTGCTCAACTTTGTAATTTAAACCAATCTAATTAACTGATAAAATTTATTCGTTATTTGAATTAAATCAGTTATAAGAGTAGTAGTAGTTATAAACTACTCTTAAATGCTTTATTAGTTAATATATCAGCTGATATTTTAATTAGTACAAATTTTTCTCCAAATAATTTTTCTACAATTAATACTTGGAACTAACTGCCATCAGGTATTTTCATGTCAGACTTTCTCAGGTTGTTCAAGCTAAAGTTGGACCGTTTTGATAATCCTCAATTGTCATTTCTGAACTATAATTATTTTTTCATTATTTTGTATTATCAATATTTTATGTATTAATGCACTGATATACTGTATCGAGACTCCTGAACTGCTATGTGTTACATATATGTTTTCTATGTTTCTATCTTATCTTTTTGTTGGCGAGGAAATAGCACACGAGCGAATGCTGTGCCTGCAAATAATGGCAAGAATATTCTTCTGTAATTGTTGCAATTGGACCTGGCACCCTTGTTTTTGTACAACGTAATCTTTGCATCACGCATGTCTTCTGCAATACTGTTTGTGAGTTGACGCAAAGTTATCTTTCAGGCACCCTCCTTCACTTTTATTGTAAGAAAGAAAAAAGTTCCTTAAATAAATTATGATAAGTCCATATATCGATATAAATAATATAAATTATATATATATTAATATTTTAAATCGAAATATATATTGTTTAACCGTTTAAACATGCACAACTAAACTTGTACATTAAAACTAACCTTTTTAAAGTAATTAATCATAATTCGTCTTAATATCATCAAAACATTTTTTCTATTATAAAGTTGATAATATATAATTAAATACAATATGACAGCATAAATTTCCAGAAAATTAAATGTCAAAACAATTTATTTATTTAAAAAATATGTTTTACACTGGTTTACAGCTTAGATTGGTAGATCAAAGTTGCCCAATCGATTCAAATAAGTAAATCTAACAATAATTTTTCTGTTAATGAATATAAACTCAAACATTACGTTTGATGTCAATAAATTTTCCTTAACAAAAACTATTTATTACAGTTTTATTTTTAGTATTTATGCAGTTCAATTGGTTAATACTCCAGAAAAATTATCTATATTGTTTTTAAACTACTAGATAAATGATAAAAAGGTTTTCATTGTATTTCTATTAAAATAAATTTTCTATAAAAGCCTTTATACATTTAGCTCTAAATAGTTGTAAATACTTTTTTGAAACCCCTCATAAAATGGATTTTTACTATTTTGGAACAAACAATCTGAAAGCAATAATACGTGTGATTAAATTAAATTTTATTTAAAATGTTTTGATTTTATTAAATTCTATTATCAATATTTTATTTGTTTAAGTTATATAACTATTATATAAATTTATATCATATAAGCTTAATTATAAAGATTGTTTATCGTTTGAGTTTGTAACAATTAATACAAATAGAGAATATTTATTTTTCAATAAGAAATTAAACAATTTAAGCTAGCATGAGGTTATTACTAAAATAGTTAAATTATTTAAATGTGAAACTTATACTTTAAATAGTATTATAGTAATTTGAAAGATTCAAATTGTTGCTTTTAAGGTTTTTGTTATTTGAACATTTTTATTGAAATTATTTTCTCTTTAAGTTTTTTTTCTTGATTTTTTTAAAATAATTTTAAGCTTTTACCATCAATTAAATTGTTTTATTTATAATTAGATATTTAAGTGGCAGTTTTATTTTATGATTAATTTCTACAGTTTTATATTGTATTTATGAAATAATGAGAAATTTTAAAGTTGATAAAAGTGAAAGAGTCTTATCATGTTTAAGATTTCTGAGTGGAACAATTTCTCATCTTTTTGCAATTTTATTTGTTATTTATATAACTTATATATCAGCTCCTGGTTCTTCACTTTTTTCATGGCATCCAGTTCTTATGTCACTTGGATGTGGCTTATTCATGTTGGAAGCAATTCTTGTTTTTTCACCAGAAAATAGTTTCTTTGTGAGTTCATCTAGAAGTAGCAAAGTCCGGATTCACTGGATTTTCCAATCATTAGCAATAGCTCTTACTTGGATTGGCTTCATTGTAATTCTTGTCAATAAGTCTTTATATAATAAAAAACATTTTAAAAGTTGGCATGGACTATTTGGACTAATTACTGTTCTTTATGTAACCTTACAAGCATTATTCGGCATCTTACTCTTGTTTCCAAAATTTGCTAAACAATGGAATTGGAAGCTAGTTCAATTAAAAGTTTATCATGCAACATTTGGTTTAGTAGGATTTATTTTATCATCTGTAACAATGATTATTTCTTTATATTCAAATTTTGTCAAGAGAAATGTTGATGAGTTTTTTTGGTGGTTTTGTTTAGTTGCTATTATTTGGTGGACTCTTTTTGTCATCAATCAAGTCTCAAACACATATTCAAGACATATGTCTCGAACTACAGTTCCATTGTAAAACTATAAATTGTGTTTTAAAATATTTCTTCAAATTTATAACTTTATTGAGATTTTGTTTGAATATTCAATATTTTGCCCATTAAAAAAAGCTGTGTTCATATAATTGCCATGTGACTTTAACAATCCTTTCTTATATGTTATTTCTTTTTAATTTTGTGTTTCAAAAATGTAAATTGTTTGTGTAAAATTAGAATAAAATAATTTGAAATAAAATTATAATCAAATTTTGTGTAATTTCTGATTAAATCTTGTATATTTTTGTTTTATATTAATCTAACTAAGCTTATTTCATATTTTAATCAAAATCTTATTTCTTTAGATTTATATTCAGTCAAATGAGTTTAAATCATTTTTGATACTTTCTCATTTAAAATGATAATCTTAAGATGAAAATGATAAAACATTTGATCATATTATCTGTATTTATATCCTTTCTCTCAATAATCATCTATCCATACATAAATGATAAGACATATTTTAAAAAGAAAAGAAAAAGGTTAAATCCATTATCTGAAGAGAAACAATTATCACCAAATTTTTTTCCAATCATCAAGCGGTACCCAGATCATGATTTTGGGATTGTAGTATTTGATGATAAGCTGAAAAACGATAAAATCATAACGGAATTAACAAAAACAAATGAAGAAACAAGAAAGTCTGAAATTGTAGTTTCTGAAGAAGTCCGACTGATCATTAAAAAAGCAAAAGAAATTGCTGAACTAGGAAACCGGAAACTGGCAGGAAAACTGTTCAAACATGCCCTTGCAATTGACCCAAATTCTATTGAAGTTTTAACAAATTTTGGGGAATTTATTGAAGGTAATTTTGAAGTCAATTTCACTTCAATGTTTTAAACTCTTTCATTTAGATGACAACATCATTCAAGCTGACCTCTTTTATCAAAGAGCTTTGACCTTTGACCCACAGTGTACTACAGCTGTGGATAATAGGAAAAGAACAGCACCACTAGTGGCGACTTATGATAAAAACATCTTCACAGAAATCGATTCAAGACAATCACAACTTTATCAATATTCTTCTCATAATCCAACTCTAAGGAGCGCGATGAAAGAGTTTTATTACCGACATATCTACCATACGGTGGCGTTAGAAGGAAATGGAATGTCTTTGGAGCAGATCCGTGCTGTGATTGATCATCATACAGCAGTTGCTGGTAGAAGCATCCAAGAACATAATGAAGTGATTGGTTTATCAGAAGCTCTTCAATATCTCAATAATTCTTTGCTACTAAAAATTGGTCACGTCTCTCTCAATGATATCCGCAGCATCCACAAAAGAGTGATGGGACATGCGGATCCCTACATTGCTGGAGAGTTCCGTTCTTCTCAGGTTTATTTTGTTTGTTTAGGAAGTAGGCGAGTCCTCAGAGTCACGATTTGCTTGTGTGTCTTGACTTGCAGATCAAAGAGTTTGTTCAAGTCAAGATTCACCTAACTAATTTTCATTTGTGTGTCTTTTCTAACCCATCAAACAAGCGTACTTCATCTTTGTCAAATCTTCTAAGGACCCATTTTTCAGGTTTTTATTGGACATCATATCCCGCCTGATCCTAGTGATGTAGATGAGTTTATGAAAGGATTCGAAGATTGGATCAACTCTCCAGGAACCTTGAAGTTACATCCAGTTGAGTTTGCAGCTCTTGCTCACTATAGACTTGTTTTTATTCATCCTTTCCTGGATGGTAATGGAAGAACTGCTCGTCTCCTGATGAACTTTATCTTGATGAGACATGGTATTCCACCTGTGTCTATTGAGGTTCAAGATCGTTGGATTTATTACGAGACTTTAACTCAAGCAAATGAAGGTGATATTCGACCATTTGTTCGTTTCATTGCTCGTTGTACCAAAAGAACTCTTGATGAGTATATTAGAGCAGCTCAGATGCCTTACATCAGAATTGATGACAAAAATAAAGAACTCTTCACAACACATCTTTCAAAAGACAAATATGATGAAATCTTTTCTGGGTTCAATTGAAATTTCTGAAATGCAGTCAGTTTTTATCTCTTTTTTTCTATTCTCCTATTTTTTCTTCATTTTTTTAAAGCTTACTTTCCTAAACCAAGCTTTTTTTATTCAATATTTATTTGTCTGATCTTGTTCCAGAGATTATAAAAAAAAATTGATGCAAATATTGTTCTTATTAAAATGATCATAATTAGAAAATATAATTTCGACAAATTCAAGCAAATTCACAAGCACAGTTGTTTCTGCTTCAGTATACGTCATGTAATCAATTAGCAGAAAAGACTTAAAACTACTTAAATAAGATAATTATTAAATATTACGAATCAAATATTGCTACTTTTTATATTTCAACAGCTTGTTATAAGTCTTGCTTCTCAATCAACAGCTCTCGATGTTTATTCGGACTAAACATAATCTCAATTTCTAAGATACAAATTTATTTTAACTATTTGTTTACAGCTAATACATCAGTAACAGTCTAACAATTATTTTTAAATTGTAGTACAGTTCAGACCTTACATAAAACACAACAGTTTAAAAACGAACAAATTGGTCAACCTTGATAATGTAAAAGGTTTCTTCGTGAACTACTTTTTCGTCTTAGAGTCAAAATTTTCTTGATATAAGATTTATCGAGAGAGGCGTCGGAAAAAGTTTTAGTAAACAGAGAGATACTGTCAGCACTTTTTGCCAAAACTGTGTGAGTTGAATTTTGTCTCATCCGAAAAAACGATCTCACCAGCCTGCACTCAAAATATTATTTGATCTTCCCACTCTCTCTTGCAAGTCTGTGAGATATTAGTTATTTTAAAGGGGATGAGGTGTTGCCCTTAGTCCTTGGTAGCGTTTAACAGCAACCCTAACACTCAATTGTGGTGCTTGCAATAGTTTAACAACCCCCCAGACTTACTTTCTCCGTCTAATGTAGCTTCATGTTGCTTAAATTTTACAAACAAAAATGTAAAGTTATTAAATTTTAGGCCAAGAAATTTCAAAATGTGTACAAGAAGAAGATAAGAATGAATTTAGAAAAAAATATTTTTAGTTCAAAAAGCACAACTGAATTGAAGACTTTTTTCCAATCCTATTAGCTTAAGAAGTTATTATATGTTTTCGGCTCGAACCGGGGACCTTTTGCGAGTTAGGTGAACATAATAACCGCTACGTCACGCAAACTGATTTGTATTCGGTAAAGTATTAAAAATTTATCATAAAATATTAAATCATTTATTTAAGAACAAAAAATGTAAAAATCATTGAGTATATAAACGACAATGTTATTTTTTAGTTAATATTTTTTTTCAATCATGATATTTCTGACAGTTTCGTAAAAAGATTTTTTAAGAAGTAAACTTTTTATGATCGATTTCTGTCAAAGTTTTAGAAAAAAATTTCTTTAGCTTGCAGTAAATTTATATTTGTCAAATACTTTCAGTAAAAGTTGTCTTAAATAAAAAGTTAAACTAAATAGTACAACAATTAGATTAAGAGCAAACTGAAGGAAAGCGTTTGCTAAAGAAACGCAACTGTACCCAGAAACTGATAATAACCAAAGGGGAAACTCTAAAAGTGGCATACAGCCCATCATCTAAGAATCCCATGTGCAGTTTGGCTTGCCTTACACTGCTGAATGATACAACCCTTCATCTTATTAGTTTAATTTAGTAAAAATATGTTCAGTCACTCTAAGCGCTCAATCTGCAACACATCTATTTGTATTCCACAACGTGAAGTGACTACAAAAGCCTTTTTCAAACGAGGACACCAACAAATCAATCAGCTCAAATGTGGCAGAGCTGCTGGTATTGATGGAATGCCTACAGAATTTTGGAAACACGGCGGCAAAAGACTACACAAGACTTATATAAGTTGATCTAACTTGTTGGGAAAGTGAAAAGCTACCTAGCGACCTTTGTAAAGATTATCAAACGTCCTAAATATCCAGTAAATTTACCAACATGGTGATGCAGCTTCACCAAGCTTAAAAAGTGGCAAGTAAGACCTCTCCACACCGTTTGTAGTAGAAAATTATCTGAAACAAGGATGTATGATTGCACCAGACCTTTTCTGCCTATTCTTCAGAAGGATTCTAAGTTATGAGTCCTCACACCTTGTTGACGAAGACGTAGCCTATACTTAACTTAGAATATCCAAAATTGAAGACCAAAACTGTTTGTCTCATAGTTTGTGAATTTTGTTTGCTGATGACGCTGCTTTAACGATACTCACTGCAATGAAAGTAACTCTGTAAGAGATATTTACTTGTAAAGGGCGACTATTAACAATAAATAACAACGGCTGAATAAAAGTAAGCAATTACTAAATGAACGACTACAGAGTGCCCTAGTATTCTGGAAGGCGCCATAATAGTTTGACAACATATTTACATAAGCGGTAAAATACTCTTCTGATATACAATACAAATATATCACACCGAATTGAAGCTGAGAGAATAACATTTCTTATAAAATATTGTTTTAGGAATTTACTGTACCAAATGAGTTTAGAAACTTTCATCATGTGTTAAAGCAATGTTTAGATTTTAGAGAAAAAACAAGTCATCCTTGTGCTTACTTCATTTTGGAACAACTTAATCTAGTTGAAGACTACTGCAAGCACGTAATAGGATTTCTATTTTCTTCTTTTCAGAGCTTTATTGACCCTGAAACTTGTTTAAAAAAAGTTATTGTTATTAATTAAGGATATTAAAAATCTTATCCAGGTTTATTACAAACGTTGTAATCGGTGTTGTTGGTTATAATGAAGATGCATCTAAATGCTACCAAATACAACTGCAGCTTCAGACAATATCAATTAGATCAAAATGAAAGCTGAATTCAAAACAATAAAAAACCCAAAAGAATGTACAGATGATATAAGCTGTGATGAATTGAGATCACACAGACCTGAAAGCTACTTGAATCCAGCAAATCTTCACGGAAAGCTTTTTCAATTTCCAGAAATTTATTCTGACCTCTGGGTTCGACTACCCAATCAATGTTCTAGTTTGAAATAAATGATAACAAAGTTTAAATAATTTTCTCTTCGATTAGTTTTCTTAATTTTTCAAAAGTTTTTAATAAGACCATTTAAACTGTAATTGTCTGTACTTTGAATGAGTTAACATTATTCTGATGCTCAAGAATTTGCTAAATAAGTCTATTTTATAACCACTTGATGTCATCATTCGCTTATGCTTTTTTAAAGCACAAAGTAAACAAAGCTTTTCAATGAAAGTTTGCTGATATATTGAAAATCTTATAACAACACACCTAACACTGAAGGCGAAAGGTCTTTTTTGAAACTTGATACGGTAAAAGTTATACAAGCTTTCAAACAATTTACCAAAATTAGTCAAAGTAAGCTCTTATTGGTAGTTTTCACTAAGCTTAAGACTGTGTTTAAACCTTCAAAGCTGCTGAGTATATCAAAGTTCAAGAATGAGCTCAGCTTTTCATGATGTAGCGATAGACAGCCAAGAAAGAAATTTAGAAGAAGACATGGTCGAAAGAGCAATTGAAAAGCGAAAAAGAATATTTAAAAAACTTGCAGTAACTGAATAGTTTTTTCTTTAACCAAACATATATTAAATTCTAGATGTATAATTATAGTTCGTAGTACGTCATAAACGTCGAATTTTCAAACATTTGTAAATCATTAAAACTGTTAAAATGATATATTCAAAATACTTGTAAATGTATTATGAAATCTCTAATAAATAGTCGTTAGTATAAGATTAACAAAACCAATTTACTTTATTAACTCTTTGAAGATTGTTCAAGTATCTTCCGGGGTGTTAGCTCTCTCTTTGTCATCAGCTGCTGCTGCTGTTAGAAATTCTGACCCGACCTTCATATCATACAACTTTACAACCAGTTCACCTGGTATTTGGTGTGGTATTTTTGTAAGTTTATCGTCAGTCTACTATTGATAACAATTTTTAAGTTTTTCTTTTTATTCCTTTATTTACATAGTTTGTTATTAAGATTTAGACTTCTATTGTAGAGTATGTTAGTTGCAGAACTTTCGAAAATTTATTAATTAAGTCTAAAACCTATAGACGTAATAAGAATAAGTAAGTAAGCACCAATTTAAAGAACATTGAAATCAAATCAACTTTAAGTTTATCAAATACTTGCTAAAATTCTTTTGAAAACTATTTACAGGTAGAAAAATTGTTGAACTACTTTATGTTTTAAACCCAGCTCTTAGGGCGTTCACTTTTGATAATTAAATTCTGCAACTCTGAAAAATAGAATCGCATTTTCTTATCAATAGTATCACATCATTATTGTTTCAACCAAAACTTTGGTTAATGAAATCTTTTCATCTTAGTAAAACTCAATTACAGAAACCTTTTTACAAAAATCGTTAAGCATTGAGCTAAGAGCTTATCCATAGATAACAGAAATTTGTTTTATGGAATATTTTAATATTTACAATGTAAATTTTAATATGTGTTGTTGACCTGTAATTATTTTCTGGGTTAATACTTTGCTTAGAGTAATCTTAATTTCCTTGTTTTCTTTACATGTTGATGTAGTTTTGAGTTATAACTGTATTTGTTTATCAAACATATGAATTATATAGAATTAGCTATAACCAACAAAAAGTAGTTTTATAACTTTTTTTATACTTATATGAAACAATATACTTATCGTCTTATACTAATTTCATCAAATTTTGACATACTTTTCAAAATCGTCAAAGATGTGACAACTAATTTCTATTTATAGTTCATAATATCATCACTAATGATTTGGTTTGTATCATATAAGAGAGATGCTGGAACGGTAAGTCGAGTTTTAATTAAAATATTTGATATTAAATAATTGTGTGTACTTTTTAAGCCTGTAGTAAAACTCTTATTCACAACTTCTCTTTTTAATTATTAGACAAACTTTTTTATTGATTTTATTTACATAAGTATTGTGTTACCTGTTTTATAAGAAACTGAAAATTTAACAATTCATTATTTAAGCTATAAGAAAACTTTTATAATCACCTGATTGTGTGGAAAACACCTATTTAATAAAGATTTAAGTTTGTTTTATGGATTTTTTTTTAAATGTTTTCGCTCGATTTTTATAATATTTCAACTTTACTTCGGTAATATAATAATTAAGAAAGTCAATAAATACTTTTAAACATTTCGGAAATGTAAATCAAAAATGTTTTCAAATTACTTTAAAATTTTTTTTATATTTACTTTGATTATAATTACAATTATTCAGGTAATTATTACATGGTGTGTTTCTTCATTGGGCGTAGTTTTGTCTTGTGTTATGCTGTGTATTGATCTAACAACATGTATCGTTTTCCTGGGTGATACATCTTGCTGTTTAAATTCTAAAGTTAGTTTTCTTATGTTCAGATATTTGTAGTCATAGTTTTTTATCATGTAAATTATTTATAGTGAAAGAGTATAGCTTACTTATCAATTTTTGCTTGAAAAACCTTAATCGATAAAATTAAGAACATTTCGTAAAATGCAAAAACGTTATAACTATAACGAAACCAAAATGTCTTAAATTATATAATATTATGTTTTATATTTTTAAATGCTTTATAGTGAAATAACGAAATGTAAAGTGAAAAAAACTTGTTCCTATGCCGCAGCATGATAAAAACTTTGATTGGTAGTACTACCAAAATCGGTTCAGATTCCAAAAACATAATACAAATATTTGATAAAAAGCCACGTTGGTCAGTTTAGTACTATAACATGTAAAAACTTTGGCAAGTAACACTGAGCCAAGAAAACCGTATCTTACTTACTTTAGTGGTCAAGGATTTGCCTGTTCGCAGTAGTGTACAACTAAGCGCTTATTTTAACGGTAATGTTCAGCTCTTAAAAATAAGAGATTTGATTTTTTAATACAAAATTTTGAGGATACTGGGCAGAAAACTTTTTGAGCATAATTCTATTGATTTTATTATGCTTTCAGACCACTTTAGTGATTATTCAACTTTCTTTATCAGTAATATCTTGCTTACAAGTTATAGTTTCAACGATAACAACTGGAGTTTGTTGCAGAGTTTATTGCTGCTTGGAAAAGAAGTTTCATTACAAAGTAAATATCATTCTGGATTTTAAATATGACAAGCTTTACGGCCAAAGTAGCCGGTAAATTACAAAACCGACAGTTTTTGTAAACAAATATATAACTTATATAATTCAACTGAAGTAATTCGTTTTTGTATACTATGGTACAAATTTTTAATCAACTAATCTTTATTTAGGCTGCCGTGTACACTGTGTTTAAAAAAGAAAAATCTTACGGAGGCCAAAACAAACTTCCCACTGGTTAGTTTATCCAACGGTTTTTAGTTGTAATTACTTTGATCTGTATACTTACTTGTTAAGTTAGATTTGCTCATTATTTTAAATCTAACAAACTTTTCACAGAAAGTTTTACTAAACCAATCTCAACTAGATATAAGATTTACGTCTTCGATGGATCTAACTCGATAGATATCTTAAAACTTGCTAATCGAGATTATTTTGAACTTGCGAAATTTATTTTTAGGTGGCAGAACTGACATTGGAAGAATAACTTCAACATCAAGCTTTGAGCTTCCCAAATAGCCTTTTATATCAAGATTGTATTTTTCGCAATTCATTTTTATTTCAACAGAAATTTTAAAACACAATTTTATTTACAATTACTTTAGATCAAATGCAAACCCAAATGTAACTTTAAGAATTACATTTAAAAACTCTTAAATACATCAACAACAAAGTTCCCTAAATTTCTGATGAAACAAATTTTTTAGTGATAAAGCAAACTTAAATATTAATCAGACTTATTGGTTATATGTTGAGAACTAGTTACAAGAAAGATAAAACAAAATCAGTCAAAGAATTTAAGCCTGGTCATCTAGATCATCAAATTCACTTTCATCTTCAGAAGTCTCTTCATCAGAACTAAATGTACCTTTTGGCAGTTTATACAAACGGACAACAGGCCTATTAGGATCCTGAAATAAATTCGAAATAAATACAAAACGATATTTTAGATCTTAGTTACCTTCATGATGAGATATTTGCCAGGATCTTGTTTCAAACACAAGTCAATGATACATCTTAAAATTCCCCAAGCGTTTGGAACAGATAGATTAATTTGAGCGGCAAACTCTTTAGGAATAAACTGTTGAGTTCCAATAATCACATGTTTGTTTGAATCCTGGATATTATATCGGGAAACGTAACCCATCTTGATATATTCAGATCTGTCGATAAAAATCATTCAAATATTAGTCTCGAATTGCTCAGTCGAAGAGAAGGACTCCGCAAAAGATCTTGGGTTGATTCAGTGAGTGCTGCTTGATTTGCTAATAGTCGATTTATAAAAACCAAAGACTTTTAAGATAAAGATGGGGTTCGTGGTCTTTTTGATAAATTCAAAAACTATACAAGAACTTACCCAGCCAACAAAGCACACATTGTCCACTTAGCTAGTTTGTTGCTGTTGTTCTTCAACTCTGTGGCGAGAATAGATCCTCGTTGAGAATCCAGTTTCCGACGCCAATCGACTCCATTGCAGCAGCGATGATCCCATTCATTCAATGTCTGTAAACAGCGAAGAAGTTTATGTTGGTTGCCACCAGCAACTCATCTATATCTACCTTAACATTGATGAAAGTAGTTTCTCCATTAGAACCGGTCATCACAGCATCATGTTCCGTTCGAGCGACCAACTCAATATCGTTTCCCAAATTCCATTTACGATATCGGTAACCAACGGATGCTATGTTGCTACCATCACCTACTTATCGATGAAATTAAAATATCGAACTTTACTTGATCTTTACCTTCAACAAACGGGTTTTCGTTCGGGAACCGATAACCGTCTCCACCACTTTTTAAAACTTGTTGAGAAAAGTTCAGATTGATATAAGTAGCCTCCATCGCTAAATTGATTGGCGAGTTCATGCCTTCATCCTTAATTAACTAGCAGTTAGTAGCGGCGGTTTGAAAATGGTTACAAACCTGAGGTGGTTCATTAGCAGTCTCACTAACAGTGAGCAAATCAAATGAAGATTTGTCTCGCTTGTCAAAAATCAACTTATTCTTCCCAATTCTTTCAGCAATAATATCCCAAGAGTATTGTGAGCGAGTACAACACATGAGAGTTGCCAGAATCGAATCAGTAGCATGTACAGTACACTGACTAGTCTTTAGCTCCCGAGCAAGCTTTCTAATTATTGGATCATCACTTGTAGTAACCTAAAAGCAACAAAAGTCAGATCTACGTTGAGGTTAGTTGAGTGAGTTTACTTTGTGAGATTCCTTGTCAAACCTCTTCAGCGGTTTTTCAGTCTTCACTGTAACTCGATCGAAGCTTTTATCATAATGGAAAAGCTCACCACATGTGTACACATCAACCGGCTCCGCTACTTCTGGAAGTTTTAGCTTGCCAAGCCGAACAAAGTCCATTTCTTCAAGAACCTTAAATATCAACGATCTATTTAGCTGGATGACGGACGACCCAAATTCTAAAATGTTGTCAGACTCCTCTGACTAAACCGATTTACTAGTTTG
Source organism: Pegea sp. RAD2-039 (assembly GCA_034620365.1). Taxonomy (NCBI): domain Eukaryota; kingdom Metazoa; phylum Chordata; class Thaliacea; order Salpida; family Salpidae; genus Pegea; species Pegea sp. RAD2-039. The sequence goes on from JAQGEQ010000192.1 coordinate 4,183,782, forward strand.
AATCAACTTGGCATTATGAAAAGAATCAATTAGAAATAAGTGCGAATCAAGTTACTAAGAAATAAGACAGTAAAATCACCTTCCAAGACTCCTGTACAGCAACTGAAGCATCTCGGCGCTTCTGTTGATTCTGAATCTGTCTTTCCCGCCAACGAAACTTCGATTGACCATACTGCTTCTGCATATTTCTTTGAAGTCGTTGTCTTTCTCGTTCTTTCTTCTTTTCCAGCTTAGTAAGTGGTTGATTAGAAGTGTTGTTATTCTCACGTTGCTGACGTTGCTGTGTTTGTCTGATACGCATTTGATTGTATCTAAAACGGTTGCGCTGGTAAGCAGGCCGTTGAATCTATATAAACAAACAAGATTTGAAATAAGAAGTCAAATTTATACAACAAATAAAAACATTAATAAAATTATATGTAGTTTTAAACAAAATATAAAAGTATTTTAGCTACCATACATAATTTTAAATCAACCAATGAATTTACAAACCTTAGTATTGTCAACCAATTGGAAACTATTCTCGTCTTCATCATGGAAATAAGAATATTGGTTCCCGCCGCCATACTGGGGGTTATATTTAGTTGTAAATCGACGATCCATATAAGTGTTACCATTCCAATCAGCAACCTAATCAGTTAAATAAAACAATAATAATATTAGACCAGCATTTTATAATGCTACATTTAAAGTTAATAATAAGTTACTTGAAAAAAATTAAACTTATAAGTCTAATTTAAATAGTTATGTAAATTTGTTTGGTATATAAACATTTTTTGAGAAGTAGGTATATTAAGTAGAAGAAATTCATTTGCAAGTTGTTTGTGGTTTGGTGGGATTAGAAGTTTTATAAGTACAAAATCAGCTGAAATAGTTTTTAATGCATTTTTACTCAGAGCACAAAAATTTATTATTCAAACAATAGAAAGTTCTTACCTTGCCCAGACGATCACCTTTAGAAAAAGCCTGATATGGCATGTTTTTATATTTTTCAGGGACTCCAACAGGTCCCCAGCCATTAGGATTGTCTTGTATGAAAGGAGCTTCGAATCTAGCCATTATCAATAAAAATCTAATATGAAAAATAATTTCTGAAAACCCAAAGAGAACTGAATTAAAAAAAATCCAAAATATAATTTTTTTTAATTAAGTTTTAAAATACTAATTTGCTTTCAGAAATAAAAAAATTGATAATTTTATTTGTATAATTCTATTTATTGTTTTTATTATATTAATGTATAATTTATGTATAAATCACTTTTGTATTTTAATTTTAATATTATTTTCATGATGGAAAAAAATCATTATAAAAGAATAAAATTAATTAACTTTTACAATAAAAAATTAGCCAAAGCAGATAGTTCAATTGGTTTAATGAAGAATAAACCTTAACAAAATTTAAATTAACTTTTGATAGGAAGCTTTTTTAAGATAAAATAAATAAAAAAATCAGTTAACTTCTACAAATATAATTTATAACTGAAAAAATTTCAACTGAAAAATTCAAAAAGAAAAAACTTTCATCTTAGCTCTTTTTCAAAAGAATACATTTTAGCATGAATAAGAAATACAGATAACAACTTTTGAAGAAAAAAAAAACTGAGAATAGAAATTAAAATTAACTTCAAAATTAAAAAGCTTTAAAATAGAAAAGATACAAATTTAATATTTTAGTAAATAAATCTATTAAAATTGTTGAATTATACATTACTATATGATAATCATAATCGGGTTAGGTGACAACAAAATAAAAATCATAAAAACCGGCATAAGATAAGAATGAAACATCTCATATAGAAATAGACTAAAAGTTAAATAATATGTTAAAAAATCTAATAATTTCCAGAAATTAATACCAGCGAAACGTAATGACTTTAAAAAGCCAAGCTGAGTAATTAAAGACTATGCCACATACTGCAGCAAGTTGTCTTTTATGGTTGTAAAAAATATTGCGAAATTTTATCAAATTTTTACAAAAAGTCACAAAATAAATTATTATAAAAGCACCACTGATGCCTTTAACAGATTACAAAAATAAATCAAATGCTCAGACTGAAAGTAATTTTTTTCTTACATATTTTGGGTTGGCTTTGCTATTTAATAGTATCTTGTAAAAATTTAAACTGTGTTTGTCGTACAACAAAAACACGGAGCATTTTTTTGACATGCTGCGGCCGAGAACAGCCATGCAAATATATGTCAGGGCAGAAACTACGGAAATCCAGTTATTGCCCGTGCAGCAGGATAATTATCTCCACGTCAACAAGGTTGTATAGCAGAACAGACAGACTGATGCAGCTGCGCCCAGTTGGCGTCGCAGGAGTTGTCAGAACGATACTGATTATATTGACAAACTGTCTACGAAGCTCCAACTCCGGCTTTAAATTCAAATTTTTGAGTCTCCGAGAAATGATGCCATTAACAAAACTCACAGAGTCCTTCTGTCCAGTTTTTTATTGATTTTTCCTTGTTGCAAATATGTGTCCACCTGGGCTCAAACCTAGAACCTCCCGCCAAGTAGGCGGGTATGGCAACCGCTAACACCACACAAAGCATTTAGCACTAACTAATAGAAACATTTTAGAAGTGGAGGATTAGTTCTGTAAAATGTCAATACTACTATTATCAAATAACAGTTAAGAAGTATTTGAACAAATATCGACGTGGGTTTTTATGAAGTAAAGATGTTATGAAACTTTGCAATAAGCTAGAAATGTAAGATGGTAGGTAAATTCGTTTTTTTTTACTTTGATACCACATAAGTTTTTCTAATCTAATCTCAAAAGATACGTTGGTTGAATAAATCATTCAAAATTTTTTATCTCGATTCAAGCTGAATCTTGCTTTGATTTAAGTTTACTGTCATCTTGTCTGCATTGTAGGTTATTAAAGACACAGTTTCTGATACTTGAAATTAATTGGAAATTTACAATTTAAAATTTACAACCTAAAAATTATCTGGTAAAGCTTAAATGAAAATGATCAATCCACCAAAATATATTCTTTTACTTTCCAAAGCTAATCAAACCTTAGGGTATATTTAGTTTTTCTTTCATTTAAATTCTAAAATCGACATAAATATTTCTAGCTGTCAGATTGCCTTAAATTTTTTACAAAGTATTCTGTTTATTTATTTATTACAATAAATTCGAAGGAGTGTGCCTGAAAAGAGCACCTCTCGCTAACACACATTCTCACAAATAACATCTATTTAGCCAAAAATATAGAAAGAAAAAGATGTAACACATGGTATTTCGATATCACTCAAAGCATATAACAGTGAACAATTACATATGATTAAGGATATTGAAAAAAGGAAAAATTAGCGATAATCTCAAATCCTGGACAATTAATGGCATCGATCTGAATTCTAGAGATCATGGGTGCAAGCGATGTTTTGTAAATTACGCAAACACCGAAGCCTCTATCATAAAGTCTGTCACAACGCAAAACACAAAAAATATTACCGTCAACCAGAAAAGAATCAGGATGCAACGGTTCCAACCAAGTTTCAATAATAAAAACAAATGTGAAATCTTGAGAATGCAAATGAGCTTTTAATTGGAAAATTTTGTCAGTAATCGACCGTGCATGGAAGAACATACCTAATGTAGAAGAAGAATTGTCTTTTTGACGCTCGTTAGATTTGATAATGTCTTGATGAGCCTCGTAGGCTTCTGTAAATTAATATCTTGAGCTGGAAGGATGGTATTCACAATTATGTGCGGAGAGAGTTTGAAAAAAGAAGATGTGGGTGCATTGGTTATTTGCCACTTCCGTTTTCTAAAAAAACCTTGACAATTCTCAAGACCCATGGTGGCACTCAAACTTTGTGTTTGAAATCAGTTGGTTGCTCCTTCTGATTTCAGTTATACGCCTCTTTTAGAAGATGCTTATTTTCTGAACAATCATCTTCACAGATATCATGTGCTACTCTAATGCGCTTGAATTTTTTGTCAAGCCTTAACTTATACAGCTTGGCAAGAAACTTGCGTTTGTCCCATCTTTCTTGAAAGGACACTTTCAACGGTCTTTGATGATCTGAGCTTTTTGCTCCAAGTCTGGTCATTGATATCTTTGGAACGTCCACAAAACCAAGGCTTTGAGAGCACACTTGATTAAAGAACTTACTGTCATCATCTTTATCAGTCTCAGAGACATTAAAGATAATGACATTGTTTTCTCTGTCTTCTCGGTCCAAAGTAAGTTTTTTGTGTGTGTTGGTGACCTTCTTGGCAAGAAGCTGCACCATGCACCACCGAGGCCCATGTGACAGGTTTCTTTGTAGAGGTATCCAGTTCGTCCATTAATTTAAACAAACTAGAAATCTTTTCGTTGATTTTGGCAACATCGTTGCCAATTTCAGATTTAAATTTGGCCAATTTAGCAGATACAGATTTGCTCATGTCGGATAAAAGGGTTGAATTAGTGGAGGTAGATGTTATGTCCATTGTTCTACAGTTAATGCAGAACCATCTAAATCCCATTTGCTTCATTGGGTTGTTATCAAAAGATAGAAAGTAAGGTCTTGCCACTTTTATTTGGATTCACTCTAGTTTTCATGAAAGATTTTTAGTTTTACCAACCACAATATATAATATAAATAAATAATATACAAATCACTTGCTACAAATAACTTTATCACAACTTATAACCATTTATTAAAATAGAATATAAACTATATTCAAATAGAATTGTATTTAAAAAGTCTAAAAGTAGCCTTTGCAATCGTAACTTATACATTTTTTGATAATTTAATTATATTTATCAATACTGAACATATAGCAGTTTACTTTCTCTCTATCAATCATAGTTGGAATCGATAAACTTGAATATTTACGTTTAAAGGTATTGATCGACTTATTTTTGTGATTTTCATTTTAAAATTCTATTTTTACGTATTCTGTCGGTGACTTTCTTTATTATTTTTAATGAATGTATCAAACTTAAAATAAAACTTATTGAAGTAGTTTAATTTTGTTTATACTTTAGTTCGTCAAAAGTATTTTTACTATGGTCTGAAGAAAAAAATACTTGTTTTTATATTTTATCTAAAATATCTACTATTGATTAACTCAGTTAAAGTCAAATAAAGTTATTTTTATTTAAAAAATTATTATGAGCTTACTGTAATTTTCCTTAACGCTATTTTATTTTTGTAACGAACTTTTTTTGCTAATTTTTATTGATTATTTTTATAATGATAGATTTACAAATATTTATATAGCTTTGTTATTTTAAGTTCAAGGCTCAGATTTTAACTTATAAGCAAAACTTAATTTTTTAATTTTAACTTAAAATTGAGAAGACTTGGCTTTTTATACAAGTTTTATGATTGATATACAATGTTTCTGTTTCATAATTTTTATTTTAGTTGCTTAATATGACAAAGTATATGATATTTCAAAGTTAATATTTTTTTTAACTTTCAAATATTTTTATATAATTAGAAACCAAGCATTATTATTATGTTGCTTCTTTAAATTTATATCTTTTATTTATGTTTAAAAAACTGGTTTTAATGTCAATTATCTGAGCTAGTTTTTCAACTGTTACAAAATTATATATTTTGCAATAAAATTGTTGGTTTTTATTTTTCATTTATGCTAGGTATACTTTTGAGTAATGTGAATTAGTGATAACTTTAAAATGTTTCCTAAAACTTCATGTAAGATTTGTATTGATTAATTTACAAAAATCTGTTTTTTTTTTAAGTTTGTAGAAATAATTATCTTTATTTTTATAGAATATAAAAATGGAATATGAATATACTCTACCTTATAATCATCCAAGTATTTTACAAGTTAAAAGTAAATACTTAGCAGAATACAGAAGGTTTTCTTTACAAACAAACAAAGATACCTACCTTACATTTCTAAAGCAAATTCATTATTTACATAAATTATCAAATATTGAAACTGTGGTGACTTATACTGACCCAATTCATGGCGATCTACTTCCTATAAATAATGATGAAAATTTTGCAAAAGCTTTGCAATCTGTTTATAGTACAGGTATACTACGTATAGATGTTCTGAGAAAAGACAACTATGTTGTTACAAATGGTTTCGGAACTATTAGCAGAAAAAAGGGCAAAAAGAAGCCAACTATCAGCCTTCCCCAAGACTTCAGACCTGTCTCAGCAATTATTGATGTTGATATATTGCCTGAAACACTTCGAAGGGTTCGTCTTCATAATCATGGTGCTAACAAACCATTAGGGTTTTTTATTCGTGATGGAGTTAGTTTACATATGTCTGAAAATGGTGTTGATAGAATTCCAGGAATATTTATATCGCGACTTGTTCAAGGGGGTTTAGCTGAAATGACTGGACTTTTAGCAGTAAATGATGAAGTTATTGAAGTTAATGGTATAGAGGTTGCTGGTAAATCATTAGATCAAGTCACTGATATGATGGTAGCTAATAGTTCTAACTTGATAGTTACTGTAAAACCTGCTAGTATGAGAAATATCTCTGGAACAATTCGATCAAAATCTAGTACAGGCCACCGCTTACCTATTCCCACACGGTTTGAATCTCATGCTATAGAAGAGGATGATGATGAAGAAGATGATGATGACATTCAAGATATTTATTTTAATTCACCTGATCAGCATCCGTTTTATAGTTCTAGTACAAGTAACCCATCTCTTTGTAAATCAAATCCTCTTCAAAGATCTTCAGGAGTTCTTGGTTCAGTTGATAGTGGTAAAAGCTCTGTGTCTTCATATAAATCAACAAACTTGAGAAAAAATCAAAGCAATCATGGCACTGATGTTGTGAACCTTTGATCATTCAAAAACATGAATTTGTACTTTTAGATTCGTTTTTTAATTATCTTAAACCTATAAAATGGATTCATATATCTCCATACTACTGACTACATTTAAAGCAATTTGTGTAAAAAATTAATTGTTACCTCTTTTTTTTTTTATTACAGTTGCTTGAAAAGATAATATAATTACTCTATATAGTTACAGTTAGTTGTTAACTTATTGCTAGAGCTGTGTATATAAAATTATCTCCAGTATTTAAAGTGTTTTTTTGATTATGTTTTTATTTATTATCTTTGGTGAAACGTTAGAAATTATAATTATGATTAGATGATGTCATTTTTGCTCTAATTTATTTTATAAATATGAATTCATGTTTGCTAAAACATTTTTAAACTTGTTAACTAACTATCTATAATAAATTATTAAAAATGATATGATTGTTTGTATTTATGAATTAATTAATTCTGTATACATAAGACTTACAGATTTCCTGTTTTTGTTCAAGTGAAAGTTTTTTAATCTTATCAAAGTGATCCGTACTTGTACAACTTTAAATGATTTTATTGGGAATATTTTCTAAATTTTATTTTATCAATCTTTGTTTTAGGTTTAGCTGGTTATTTTTGAGTTTTTGTAACAAGTTAAATTATTGAATGAACAAAGAAAAAACAGACAGAAAACTAATAGAAGAATTAAATAAGGTTTTTTAAGTTTTTATTTGTTTTTTTCAAACAAATCTAAAATGATTTATTTATTTATAATCAACTTTTCACTATTTAATAATATTGTAGGAGAATGAAGAAAACTATTCATAAAAGTTCGATTAAACTTGTACAAGATGAAAGTAAGTAAAATTGTCTTTTTAGATTATATGTTCACCCTAAATGTTGTTTAATTGTAATTGTCTCGATTTATAATCATTATAAATAGTTTTAATAGTTTACTTTTAAAACTATTTCAACATCGCTTTTTAAAGAATACTTTAATTAACTTTTCTTTCATTTCTGTGTTTTTTTTTTGTGGTACAAATTCTATTTAATTGAGTTGTTTCTCTAGCAGTCTTGATGAAAGAAGATTCAATTACATATACAGGTAATCAAGAAGTTCAACTTGAAGATGATGCTCCTTATGTTTACCATGCTTCTCAAGGTAAGCTCTATCTTAAGCATATTTTCAGGTGAAAAATAAAACTTAGTAGAGTATAAAAGGTTTTTGTTTCAAACAAGCAAAACCTACATAACACTTTCAAAACAAATTCATTATTTACTTTAATTTTCAACTATTAAAGAACTGGTGACTTATACTCATTTAGTTCAAAGAGATTTACTTTCTATGAATAATAATACAAGTTTTGTTAAAACTTTGTAGTCATTTATTGAGGTTGATGTTATTATTTACACTTTATCGTCTGGTTATGATTTTTTATATACTTTTTTTCAAATTTGCTTGCCACTTGAAAGTTATTTTATTGCAGATGGCTCCTTGTATGATCCTGTTAGTATGCACTTGGAAAATGATGCAACGTATTTATATCCACCAAGAGAACAAACAGTAAAACTGCATTCTATACTACATTCAAATATTTTTCTGCAACTGATTTTATCGATTTAACTTTCAAATATCTTTTATTATCAACGAGATTTCTGTAAATGATGATAATTAATTTGAAAGGTGAACACTGAAGAGAATCCTTGCATGATTGATGAACCTTACTGGTACACTGAAACTCGGGTCCCAGTTGTAGTATCATCTAATCGTTCATCAAATACCAAAAAGGTTTATTTTTTTAAAACTTGTTTATTTAATTCTAAACAATTCTCTTTTTATGTTTTGTTTGATAATAAATGAGCTTCTTACTTTTAAATTTCTTTTAATATTTTATTGTGGCACATTTTTCAAATTATAAGTTATTTATTGAATCTTTTTGTTGTAGCAGCACATCTGTACTGAATGTAACAAGGCTTATACTTCGGCTAATCAGTTAAGGGTACTGCAATTATTTAGTCACTAACTTGTAGTAGTGCTCACCCAAATATCTTTAAATATTTTTCCTCAACATTTCTATTTAAAATTTTCTTTAAGATTAACTTTTCATCATCATTTTTAGAATCATAGCCGCATACATTCAGGAGACCCTTATGTATGTAGTTGGCAAGGTTGTTCTAAAGTTTTCAACAGTAGTTATGGGCTGAAGACACATTATCGTATACATACTGGTCAGTAGTTTGTTTTTTGTTCTCAAAATTAAATCATAATCTTTGATTGATAAATATATTTTAGTCATTATCTCATAATTATCTTTTAGTTTATTTTTATGATGTCTGTGAAACCTTTTTTAGTTTTTATGTTTTTTTATTTATTAGGAGAAAAACCTTTTAGCTGTGAATATAAAAATTGTTCAAAAGCTTTTCGAACTTCTGGTGATTTGCAAAAACATATGAGAACGCATACAGGGGAGAAACCGTACAAGTGTCCTGTGAAAAACTGTAACAAGGTGACGAATACCGCTAGTAATCATCTATTGATGTGGCGGAACTGTTGAAGTTTTATTTGATTCTGATTTTTGTTTCAGGCTTTTACAACTTCTAGCATCTGTAAGATTCACATTCGAACTCACACCGGGGAAAAGCCTCATAAATGTGAGATTTGTAAAAAGAACTTTTCAAACATCACTAACTATCAGAATCACAAGCGGATACATACAGGTTGCCAAAGCTTTTTTTCAACTTTCATTACTTTAATTTTGATTTTTAGGTGAAAAACCTTTTAGATGTTCTTTTGAAGGTTGTAAAAAACAGTTTACAGAATATTCTTCTTTGTATAAACATCAGGTAGTGACTAAACAGTAAAGTAAAAACTGAAATCACAAAGATTTTGATTGTTACAGGCAGTTCATTACAAAATTAAATGTGATTTGTGCAGTAAATTCTGTAGAAATGCCAAAGTTCTTGATCGTCACAAGATGAAGGCTCATGTGCTTCCTGCAGATAACGTCACTGTTGAAATTACAGCTTCTGGTATTATTAGTTTTACTGAATCTATTTTCTTCAAATAATGTCCTTTTATTCATCAGAATCTCCTGCTAAAGATTCAATCTGTTCTTACAGTGATGTTTACTTTGTAAGTGTTTTGACAACTAACAACTGTTTGTACTCAAAAGTTTTTAACAAATATCTCAAAAGAGCTATTTTTGCCACTATACTTGAATATTAGCTGAGATTCATTTTGTTGTGAAAAAATGTCTAAGTATAAATAAGATTAGGATTAATTTTAATTTCAAATTGTATTTATAGAACGAAGATGGAATTCAAGAAAGCTTTGATCATGTTATTGGTTCTTTTTCTGAAAAAAAACCAGCAAGTAAAACTCGATTTAATTTGTTGATTTTTTTTATTACTTTTCCTTATTTTATTTCAACGCAGTTTTTTCTATATTCTATTTTTAAAGCTCTTCAGTAAATCTCAGTATTAAAAATTGAAAAGAACACATTTGTTGTTAATCATTCCATTCACTTCGTTAGTTCTAACCACACCTACCTAATGTTTCAAATAACTTTTCTTTGACATTTGTTGGTTAATTTGAACAGATGATGAGGATCAATCTTTAAATATCTCTGAACGTCGATCTTCACCTGATCATCCAGTGATCTTCTCAATACAAACGGAAAGAAATTCAGAAGTTAGTTGACTCAGATGCAATTTTAAACTTTAAATCTGAAATTTTCTCAAATAAACTAATAAATATTTGTATTTGATTTTAGGGCAACAGCTCAACAAAAAAGAAGAATAAATCCCCAGTAGCATCCAGTAAGACTCCTTAGTTTCAATGTCTTTGCACTAAACAAACAAATTTGTATTTTTACAGCAAGTGTTAAAGAGGATATATCTGAGTTTGCTGAATGGACAAACTCTAACTTTTCTTCTCAATCAAATCCTATGGTAGGTCTTCTCTTATCAAATCACAAGTCTAATGACAACAATCAACTTCTTTGTAATTAATCATTTGATTTTGTTGTTCTGATTGCTAAAAAGATTGAAATGTGAATTTGAGATTGAATCTACTAAAAACTGACAAACTAAAGTAGTAAAGTAACTAACTTATCATAGTTTCTCTTCAAAATTTACAATTAATCGACTCGAATAGCTTTTTTATTATTCATTTTTGAATTTTACTTGAGATGTGAACTAGAGTTGCTGGTTTTCAAATCAGTTTTAACCCACGCTGCTAGTCAGGTTCACGTCTGTTTGATTAAATCACTTTTTAAAACCTTCCATCTCTTAAATGACGAATTTATAGCAGGAAGACGAACAACCAAACTTCGTTACTCATCTTCCAATGATTGAGATAGATGGCCAACAATACACACTTCAATATTTCAAAGATGAAACAGCTTCATCATCATCTCATATAGCTTGTGAGGAAGGCTTTGTTGGACATCTAGTAGTAGAACCTGAAGCTGCACTTAAAGTTCTTGAACCATCTGATGGTTTCGCTGATCGATTTATCATCAGTGACGCACCAATAGAAGGGGTAGCTCGCCCAACAACGTCCAGGTCGAGAGTGTTCAGCGGTTCCAAGCAAGCACCTGCAAAACCAGTTCCTATGAATTATGTTAATAGTCGAGTGTAGCGTTTGTGGTCACTTTTTCTGTATTATTTTCTGAGGATTAAATCCGAGTTAAAATAATTTTGAGAGTAATATTTAGTAACATTAGAAATATGTTGAATAATATTTTTCATTCAATCATTGAAGTACTTAAATTTTTATTATTTTATAGAAAATATGTGAAATACCTGAGTTTCTTTTGTATGTTTGCTTTTATTAAGCTTAAATACTTGGGTGTATACGGAGAGTTGTTTTCTGTGTTCCATATTTTCTTAGTTAATTAACTTTTTTTTAATGTAAGTTATGTTTATAATCATTTAAGTTTCAGCATTGTGTTGCTTGCTAATATTTAATATTTTCAAAATATCGGTGAAAACTTATCAGCAATTGAAAAAGTCTAAAATTAATAATTGAGTTATTTATAAGACGTAAATAGTTTAAGCTCACAAGTTTTAAATAGAACCACTTCTGGATTTTTTATCAAGTTTATGAGCAATTATTTTCTACATCTACATATTATATTTGTAATCAATATGTTAAATACAAAGTCTGATCAGAAAGTTAATCTCAAAGCAAATAAAATGGATTGTGTTGCTGAATAGGAAATTCTAAAAATGCTATTTCTGAGAAATAGTTTTGATCTGACGTCTTGAATTGAAAAAGTGGTAACTTTCTTTGTAAGAATCCACATCTGATTTGTAGCCCAGACCAGTATAAATTTTATTAACTAACTTGTCTAGTCAGCGAAAAGACTCATCAAAATATTTTATACTCTGATCAAGGTGTACTTCAATAAAATAAAACAACTATGGCTGTTTATGATATGTCACTTTTCGGTAACAATCCTGATTACAATTGTTCGATATTTATCTTCAAGAAGACTTAGACACCTATAGTGAGTTTCTGCGACGTCACTTTGATCAACCTCAATTGTGATTAAAGTTATGAACATAATACAAGCACTTTTTCAGGAGTGGTTGGCTAATATTTTTGCTTTAAAATAATTTCTTGGATCTTGATAAGGTCTATTGTTGAGTTGCATTAATAATATGTACAATGTATTAATTTATTTCAATAAATGCGAAGGAGGGTACCTGAAAAGAGCACCTCTCGCTAACACACATTCTCACAAATAACATCTATTTAGCTAAAAATATAGAAAGTAAAAGATGTAACACATGGTATTTCGATATCACTCAAAGCATATAACAGTGAATAATTACATGGAATGTTAATAATATAAGAAAGATAAAAAAATCACAGTTTAGAAATGAAAATATTGGCGATATTATAATGATTCAACTTCTGCTTGAACAATGCGAGTGACTTCGACATGGCAATGTCTGATGGCAGCTGGTTCCATGTATTAATTGTACGGTATGAGAAAAAATTTGCTCTGACCAATGTACTGGGTGATATAGGCTTATTAAGGTGTAATGTGTGTCGTCTGAGCTGATTTAACTTGAATGAAGGACTAATAGAAAAGAAATCATCAAACTGAAGGTCAATTAAATTGTGGATAGTTTTATAAATAAGAATTAAGTCGTATTTAATCCGTCGGATTTCCAAAGTATCTAAATTGAAGAAACTGAGACGATGTTTATAACTATAATATTTAATATTAAGTTTTCTACATACTAATCTTGTAAATGTGGCCTGAACAGATCCGATTTTTTTGATATCACTAACTTGATATGGCATCCATGCACTAACATTGTATTCAAGAATTGGACGTACGTACAATTTGAAAAGATTGATAAGAAAGCATGGGTTCTTAGAATTAAAGGTCTTTATAATAAGGAAGACAAGGTTGATTGATTTTCCAAAGATTTTGGAAACATAATTACGCTATTTAAACTCAGATGATAGAGTAATGCCAAGGTCTAGAACCGAAGATATTCGTTGAATAATAAATCCATTGATGGAGTGTTGGTTCAAGCAATTTACAGCTGGTTTACGAGAAAAAGTTATAAGTTCAGACTTTGTGGGCTGGATTCTGAGCTACCAATTCGTAGACTAATTTTCTACAGTGTGTAGTGCAGTTTGAAGTTTTGGAGGATTGCAAGATAATAGCTTGATATCATCTGCATACACAAACACTCTGATATCATCTACTGCTACTAATCTTCTGATGAGGTCTTTGATGAAAATTAAAAAGAGAAGGGGACCCAGAACAGAACCCTGAGGAACACCACTAGTGATTTGACTAGAAGTAGATAAAGATTTTTCTACACGAGTTTGTTGGGCTCTACCTGATAGGTAGTCTTCAATCCACTGTAAGGTAAAGCTGTTGATTTTTAAGTTTTTCAATACAGTAACGAGCTTAGTGTGTGGGACAGAATCAAACACTTTAGCAAAATCGAGATATATGGTGTCACAGGGAGTGTTACTTTCATAAAGGGCTGTAAGCTCATTAAGAAAAGTGAGATGTTGAGTCAGGGAAGATCTCCGTTTCACAAAGCCATGTTGGACATCAGATATTAGATGGTGCTCCATCAAATAATTTATAATCAATAAGATTAATCAATATGAAAAGTGCTACATTAAAGTAGGCTAAAGTAATTGTTTGCTATTTTTAAGTACTTCATAAATTTTCATCTTGGATATCAAAGATAATTCGAGAATCTATTATTGTATTCACAGTAATGTCACTTTTTCATAAGAAGCTCCAGTGACCAACCTCTAAACATCTTTTTGTTGCTTTATTTCTTATTTATGGATTTAACAAAAGACCTGTGACCGCTATTAATTAGCAATTGCATCTGCTTACAGAAGATTTCTATCGGAAATTTATTCTAAAAATCTACAGTAACTTTTTATATAGAATGATAGCCATTAATATTGAATTGTCTTGTTTGGAATCATTAGAGTTGTTTTAACTTAAACTTTTAATCTGAGTTCCTGGTGTGAATTCTCTTATTATTCATTCTCGCATACATACCTTCAATTTTTTGAAGTCTTAAAATAATTCACTTGAAAAAAGTTTTCCGTTTTGCCTATGATTACACTTAGCTACTTATATTTTTACTTTTTTAACTCTTATTTTAATGATGATTGGAATTAATCGATAAATCGTACTTATTTCTAGCCAGCTAATGTTTAAAGTCAGATTATAACGAACTTCCACTAAGCTAACTTTAATGTTTGAAGCAAAACCGATAATTCAGGAAAGTGAGATTTTGGCTAAATAATTTTTCTGTTTTTTTTAATCGATTTTGAAATTCAAAATGACCATTTTAGGTATGTAATAATTAAATATAGTACTCGTTCTTGCTATATTTTCTAATCAAAGTCTTAGTGATGTTTAATATTTTCTGTCTATCAGTTTATTTCTTTATAATGTTTGTAAAAACTTTTTTTATCTTAAAATTACATAAAAAAATAAAATTATTTCTTTTAATTAACCTTAACTTTTCAATAAAAAATGTCTGTTGCATTATATTTAAAATTATAAAAAAATAATTTATGAATTTAAGCTTATTTGGTTTTGTTATTTGACTTTCTGTTTTTTTAATTAGTTATATATTTTTTGTAAGAATCTGTACCAAGATGTTATTAAATACCTGTTTTTATTTAATTATTTGTTAATAATTGGTTTATATTTTTATGACAGCTTTTCATATCTTTTATTAAAGAATGAATATTTTTTTTCAAATAGTTTGGTGACCATTTATTTTATCGTTTTAACCAATACCTAAGTTTATCAATAATAAATAACTAATTATATAAACATATTATATTAAGAAATATAATAATGAATGAGAATAAGTATGATAACATCGATTTCTTTACATATTACATAGCATTTATTTTATTTCTATTTGAGAGTTTTTTGTTTATTTGATAATGAATCAATATTCGTTTGTGTCTTTTTAAAATGATGAGAATATTTTAATTTTGCATTCCTATATTTTTAAATAATTTTTTTATTAAGTGTACAGAGAGCCATAGAATTATGGAACAATAAAACAAAAGTTTAAAAACTATAAGTAGTCTTATGTATGTAACTATTTAGTTAGGAAAATGGTCTAAGTTACCACAGTTTAACATAAATAATTTATAGAAGATAGGAACACTGTCGAGGTATCAGTAAATATAAGTGGAAAATCAAAAGTACAAAATAAATGTAGAAAATCAAGAAACTATTATCTATCAATTGTTTAAAAAATTACAAAAATCATTATTGCTTAGAAAATTTTTAAAGAAATGATAGATTTTCATATAATGATGGAGTATGAGAAGAATGTTCTAAACCCTGTTTGTGTATACCCTGTTGAAGTATTTATAAAAATAGAAGTAAAGCTTTCCTAATAAACAATCTTTGAATGGATTCAAACTTCATAATATCTTTTTATATTCTACTGCATACCTTTTTGCCATAGAAAGTGGAGTCATGACAACAGTTTTATATTCATAATTTCTGCCAAAGCAGGCAATTTCTTCTACTATAGATAGATTAGTTATTAATTGTTTGTTATGAATTGTAAATAATAATTATAGTAAGTAATTAGATAAATAATGTATTATATTTTATTCAAAATAAATTGTCAACTGTAGCTCTCTTTGTTAAAGAATCTAATCTGATTTTTTTCAGGATTTTGTTCTAATATTTCAAAGACTATCAAATTATAATTTATATTGATTAAGCTTAAAATTTGTTAATATTGAAAACATTTTAGTGCTTAATTACAAATTCCTCTTTTAAAAATATTATTCATATTTTATAGATTCATTTGTAATTAAGCTTATGTAATGAGTACACAATATAGCATACTGTTCAAGCAAGAACAGGCTCATGATGAAGATATATGGTGTTGTGCTTGGGGTAGAAGTGAATCTAATGGAACAGATCATATAGTTACTGGATCACTTGATAATAAAGTCAAGTGCTGGAAATGGGTTGATGAACAGCTAGAACTAAAATGGAACTTTGAGGGACATCAACTTGGTCTTGTGTCAGTTGATATAAACAAATCTGGAACTGTTGCTGCTTCAAGCTCTATGGATGCCCAAATTAATCTATGGGATCTTGAATTGGGTAAAAAAATTAGATCTGTAGTTGGGGGGACTGTTGAAACTTGGACACTGAAGTTCTCACCTGATGAACGTCATATTGCTACAGGAGGACAAGGAGGTAAAATATCTTTTATTGATATCAATGATGGATCAAAACATTGTGAGTTGGATTCTAGAGGCAAATTTACACTCAGTATAGCATTTAGTTCAAATGGCAAGTATGTAGCTTGTGGGGCTATGAATGGAATAATTAAAGTGTTTGATGTTGAATATCAGAAATTAATGCAAACTCTTGAAGGTCATGCAATGCCAGTAAGGTCTTTAGCATTTTCTCCTGACTCTAATAGACTCGTCACTGCATCTGATGATAGTCAAATCAAACTATATGATGTCAAAAATGCTAGTTGTATACATACACTTAGTGGGCATGCTTCTTGGGTGGTAGATGTTGATTATTGTCCAGATAATTTACATTTTACGAGCTGCTCATCAGATAGAACTGTAAAAATATGGGATGAGAGCATGAGACAGTGTGTTAACACATTCTATGAGCACAAGGACCAGGTTTGGTCATGTTGCTATAATAGTAATGGATCAAAAATTGTTTCTGTTTCTGATGATAAAGCAATTCATATTTATGATTGCCCAATGTGAGAACTGTTTGAAAATAGATTTTATTGGCAATAGTATTTTAAACTAGTTTATTGATTGTGATATTCCATCGATTTTAGTGGTTTTAAAGCTGAAGGTTCTAGTTTTTTTACTTGTAGAGGTTTTAGAAAATGCAACTTAGTTAGTAAATTTTAAATTCTTTTGGCGATTTTCCAAGAATGTAATAAATATTTTGCCTTTTTCAATTGTTATTACTTTTTTTAGATTATGAAAGTCTACAACTAAAACTCAATCAGCAAATCAGAGTAATTCTTAGTTAAAATATGATTGTGATTTTTTCACTTTAAAATATTTAGATTAAATTTTTCTAATTTGGTTAAAATTATTTTAATGAGTAAAAAATAAACTTTTGAATTACTGAGATAAAAATCTTTATAACTTTTAACGGTTTGATACCACTGAAGCAGTTAAGCTGTAGATAGTTTCAACTAATAAATATTCTTTTTAATATTTGCTGGCTAAAACCGATATGTTCTTCAATTTCAGTAATGTTACATGTATAGGTTTTGTTAATCATTAGAGACAGCTCTATGTACATCATTTCTAGTAAAATTAGTGTATAGATACATGATATTACTTAGTAAAATGCTTAAAAACATTTTTTTAAAAGTGTTAAATTCAAGATAAAGATTCTTGGAAATATTTTGTGTCTTTCAATATAGCTTTGTTTCTATTATACGAATTCCAGCGAAGAGCTCAGAGTATTTCAGTAAAGATTGCTGCGTCCTTAAAATTGAAGTTTATCGACGTTTTGTAATATAACTGAAAGTTTTATTAAAGATTTTTATTAAGTTTTATTAGGGTCATTTTTATCAAAAACTCTTTGATTCTATTTCCACAATGCAAGATATGACTTACAATCTAACAAATAATATCGAAAACATTGTAAATACTTATACAAAATCTTTCAAAAGTTTTGTTGTAAGTCGCAAATATAGAGCTATGTAGATTTTTTAAACCCTTTGATTTGATAAAGTTCATTACAAGCTTATTTAGATACGATTAATAATTTCTTATAATTAATTGTGGTTACTTTTTATGTCTACACACAATTTATAACCTATAGTGGATTTTATAAATAAAGATATATAAAATATTCAATTGTTACGTTATAAACAAAAAAGTATAAATTTAAAGGAAATTTATCAATGATAATAAGAAGTGAAACTACTAAGTAGAATGTGATAGAAAATGTTGTGGCTGATATCGATAAAGAATATTTTGATAAATTGAATGATTGCTATATGTAAAGGTATGTTATAAGTATTAACTATACAAAAAGCAACAGTGGTAGAGGTGTGTCAGCTTTCAACAAAGCTTTTAAAAAACGCAAAAAAGAAATAATTAAATGTTGAGTCATATCTTTTCTTCTTCTTGACTCTATCAATATATTTGATGAAACATTATCGAAAAGTTTATGAGCCTAAATATTGCTGAAAAATCAAATGTTTTGCTTTATTAACGTCAACTAAGCAAACAAAAAATCTTCTGAGCGTTGTGTAACGTTTAAATTCAATTATTTTGTTTTGTTGCTACGATACTCCAAGCTATTCAAGTATTTGTTCAACTTCTTTTAGTGTTTAGCAGGTTTTTTTCAAAACTTATCTTTAGAGATGCCTGTTTTTATTTCTTTAACTTACATCAGTACTTAAAGTAAAAGGTTTTTGATGTTATGTGATTTTGTTTTTGTGTATTGTAAAACTTTTTAAGTAGTTAGTTAAAAAAATAGATTTCAGATGTTTGATAGTAAGTGCTATGCTTAAATTGTAATAAAGCAAGAACACAATTTTTTCGATTCTATATACATTATATTTGTTATAAAAACTTCTACAAAATTATCTAAACTTTTATTATAAATTATGGTAAACTTTTACTAAAATGGTTCAAGCGGTTTTACCTTTAGCTAAATGGATAAATTCTTAAGTTATTTCAGCAAATTTATTATCACATTAATAATATTTCTTAAAATAGTAATAGCTAAACAACAACAAGTATATAACAATTCGACGAGTAATTTGCTATTGTACATTTTCAATGTTGTGAAACTTAAAAGTTTTGTTTTGCAGATGAAAAAATAAGAATAGTTTTGTTGTTTGTCATTTGTTCGATTTTCTGTAAAAAGCATTTTCTGTATTTCCAAGTTTTTGTCATGTTAATCTAGTCCATGGGCCAATGTTGTTGTCACCTGAAAAACTTTGTTTGTATCAACTATTTCATTTATTTTGAATATTTCGATTAAGAAGTATGTCAAATAAGCTTCAGCCTGTAGCTGAAGATCAAATTTATAATGATACAGATGTTAATTACAACTCTTTGACTCCTGCTGAAAAGCGGAAAATCCAAAAAGAAGAAAAGATTTTACAAAAAAAGAAAGATAAATGGAAGATTTATTTAGATTTTCTTCTTCGACACATTACAATAGTAACATCAAAGTACATCAACTGGGAAAAAAATGAGTTTGAGTTATTCAAAGTAAGAAATATTACTTTTTTCTTTTGTATGCTAAACTCATAGAATACTAAATTTTGAGATTTTGAATATCTCAGTTTGTTTAGAAACTTTTTTGATCTTACTAATATTTTGGCTATATATTATCAAAAAATGCTTAACAGTTTTAAGAATTACTAAACTGATTTTATTTTTATTAAAACAGGAAGCAATTGAAAAAGCTCAAAGACTTGATGAAAAAGATCAAAAAGTAGCTGCCACGTTGAAAAAGCTAAAACAACGTTCAGAGATTTTAGAAACAAAAAAATATTTCAGTGAATGTAATATGATTCGAAAATTTCTTGATTTTATTGCTCGGATGAAAGGATTGAATCTGGTTTCAAGAGACTTTTACAAAGACATTAAAAAAGCGAAATTAGAACCATTAACAGAACTGAATAACCACATCCTGTACTGGAAAGGATTTCTTGCTCCTAATTATGACATGACTGCCTTACAACCAATAGGTGTAGATGCTACTCACCCAGGTTAGCTTTAAAGCTTTGTTGATTTTAGGGGCGTAGTACAAAGCTTTAAAAGTGATAACTTTTATTTCAGTTCTCAAAATAATTTCTAACTTGATTAAGTTTATCTTTGACATTTTTAGGAATGAAATATGTAATGTGGTTGTGTATCTTTCGAACTCTACTAAATCTTAGTCAAAAGTTTCTACAATCCTCTTCAGCACTTACAGAAATATCTTTAGTTTCATCTTCTCCACTTGTTGTATTTAATCTCACTGAAGAACAACAGCTTATTACAGAAAAAATGGAAAATACTTTAAGTTTTTCTCATCAAAAATTTGCAGCAGGTAATATCACTTATTATGTTTCCTAATTCTTCTAATAATCTAAAAATAAAATTTTATAAATTTGATTAACATAATTTTCATAAAAAGTTTTGTTTTTTGTAGAAGAAAGTGTCCGGGAAAGCCTCTCATTAAATTTACTAAATACGGGTGCCGCCATGCAAAGTAAAACAATGGAAACTCAAGTAATTCCTGGAGAAACAAACTATCTGACCTTTGAACTACCTCTAGAGCCACCAAAAGAAACTAAAAAGGGAAAAAAGGGTAAAAAAAAGAAAGGAAAAAAGAAGAAAAAGAAATAAGAATAAGTGCAATTATTTCAGCTGGTTGACAAATTTGTGTTTTTATCATTTACACAACTTCTATTATTGATCTTTCTAACATCTTAGATATCGAATAAAAGTTTTTCAAAAGTTAATATTTATTCGAATTATTTTCTTATCAAATAACTGATACTGAAGTTTTTTTCTAAAAACAAATAAGCTGGAATACTAAAAAGATTAAATTCAAGTGATATTAAATACTGCATTTATTATGCGCCAAAGTAAATAACTAAAAAGCTGATTTTGAGTGCATAAAATGGAAGACGAATTGATAAAAGAATTTAAAATATTAAATATTAAGAGCAGATACTTGAAATTACAAGAAAGTTGGTAGATAAAGTTGTTTGTTTAAATAAAGTGAAGTAAATTGGGAGGTAGATGTATCTTGGATTATTTTTACATCAACCTGATTTGAAGTGAAACACAACTGATGATTAAAATTTGAAATTTATTCAAAATATGGTTTCTAATCTCAAATTAGGTATATTGTGCAACACCAATTAAATTGAGTCAAGTAAGTAAAACTCTAAAAAATAAAAACTCTTTATTTTACTAACAGATTTCATTACAGATAATCAAAGTTTCTCTTTATAATATTTTAAGATGTCTACGGCAAGATACTAATTGTTTAATGTTCAAAATGAGTGCTACAGAATTTACTTGGTGTAATAAAAATATTATAATAAATAAAAGATATTTATATTGTAAAATCGTATAAACGATGTTGAATAAGAAAGGAACTAATAAAAGCGATATATTTGTAAATGCTTCATACCAAATTAAATGCTTTCAAATAAAAATGGTTTGAGAAGAAATGTACTAATCTACCAAAAAGTATTTAGGAATGAATTATATATATCTTCAATTTAGATAACTAAAAAAACCGGAAAAATTAATTATGTCCTTCAAGTGCCACTAATACGTGAAGTGAATTATGAAGTTGAAAAACAAGGATATGAAAACAGCGGTGATAATACGAAGGCAATTTGATAGAAGTCATCAGATTGATACTTTGACATGGACAGCCATATATTACAACCAACTTAAATATAAATGAGAAAAAAGTTATTTATCAACTTATTCGTTGTTATTTGTTTTGAAAAGTTGATATCAAAATCTACCAGTTCACATTTCCCTGTTCAGTTTTTGTCGCTCGACAAATGCCGCCTTTCCAGCTTCTTGAGGTTCCCAAACTTTATTTTGTCCATTGTCATCAACATCATCTTTAGCAGGATCAACATTTATGTCTTTATCGTCATCATTTTCATATTCCCTGTCATCATCTTCATCGTGGTAATTCTAATATAAATAATAATTCAGCTCTTGGAATGATGTTTATGTAGTTTTTGTCACTCACATAATTATCTTCGTCGCTTTCATTGATTTCTTCTTTTTCTTCAGCAGCTTCTGGCCGTTCAATAAATCCTTGACCAATCCGGTTGTCCCCATTAACCAGAGGTACAACTGGTGGTCCATTTAGTTGTACTTTGTCTTCTACAAGTTCAATATGAAAGTAATTAGAAGATTTATTAGATTTATATCAAAACAAACCTTCTTCATCATACTTCCCTTGTTTCTTCTGCTCTTTAAATTCATAATCTGAGTTTTTTCCTGGAAAATAAATCCTTTTTTGAAATAATATTTAGAAATATGTGAAAAATTTTCGAACTTTTTGGGAATCCTACAAATTACAGAGGAAATTTGGAAATTAAGTTTGAATTAGGTTGTTATAAATCGAAAAAATGTTCTTCAACAGTGAAGACGTTAAATTCATTCAAGTATTCAGCAAGATTTCAAGAATTGGAACAATTTATTTGATGACCCTTGAAATACATTACCATCAGATTAGATGCTTCAACAACAATTAAGCCTAGGATATGCACCAGATGATATTAAGTTCTTTTTATGGATCGAAGCTCGATTAAATTTAAATGTGGATTAATCTGTAAGCAGGGTATTAATGGCCAATAAGTTTTGAGACATTTTTCCAATTTGGCTTTTTTACTTTGTGCTTCAAACAGAATTTATTTCAGTCAAAAGTTCATATTTGTACTGCTCGACAAAACCCAGTAGACACGAAACAAACCTTTTATGAATTCTTGATTACCAGCCAACTTGAGTAGATTTTCCTGCTGATATTCAGCAATTTTTTGTTGTTCACTTTGAAGACGTTTGATTTTTTCAATTACAGTGTCTTGCTCGTTAGATTGAAGCTTGAAAAATATTTCAACAATTAATTGATGAAGATAAATAATTAGAAATTGCCACAAATGAGATTTCATTCAATATTTAGCAAATTAATTGAAACCTTATTAGCAATCAGATTCGCTTTATCATATCTGATGTTTTGAAAGAAATGTATTTAGCTTCAGCAAACAACTAATCGAAATTTATCTTTTTAAATTATCAATTTTTATGGTTAAAAGATTTTTTGCTAATTATCAGCGCTTTATCAAAATAGGAACTATGAATCACTACAAGTTAAGTTGTTGGTAATATCATCGCACCTGCATACTCTTATTCTGTGCTTCTAATTCTTTTCTAGCTTCTTCTTCTTCATCATCAGCATCAACTTCTAAATATTGCTTTTCACCTTCACTATCAGAAAATTTAACATTGCTTTCCTGAAACAACAAATTAATCGACATCACAAAACTATTAACAACCAAAACGGCTAACCTTATCTGGTTCTCGGTTGATGATTGGTTTTTGGTTGATGATTGGTTCTTGGTTGATGATTGGTTTTTGGTTGATGATTGGTTCTTCGTTGGTGGCAACTTTGGGTGAATCTACAAATTTATTTCTGATTTATTTTTCTTACAGACTTAAATTTCAATTTCTGCTTCATTGAAGTGGTATTCATGCGGTTAAAAGCTTTGTGACAAATTTCTTCATTATAAGGTTCAAACTTTCAGTAGTGAAAAGTATTTTTGATAAAAAATGTTTCGGATAAAGTTTTGAGTTAAAAGTGGGATACTATGACCTCGAGAATGGTTGTTCTACAGTGAGTACAGTGACCAACAGCCTACAAGGATCCAACTTCAGATCTAAATTCAGAAGTGTTATCATAAAACAGACTAACAAGTCCCTTATACTTGGGTTTTATGGACTTTTTCTTGTCGACTCGAGCCCGGGACCTACAGTGTACTAGGAAGGCGTGATAAGTTACGGAGACAGACAAGTTGAACAACAAACAAATAATAAGCCAACATAAGCAGCTACTGGTTAACATTTGTTAGATTCAGCAAGTATTTGCAGCAAATAAGATCAACAAGTAGCATACCTGTGTCATTTGCTTGCTCTATACCCACTGTTTGTGTGATGTTAGCTGCCATCACTGAGTTATTATTCAATACTTAAAAAAAATTAAAA
This sequence comes from Pegea sp. RAD2-039, assembly GCA_034620365.1. Taxonomy (NCBI): domain Eukaryota; kingdom Metazoa; phylum Chordata; class Thaliacea; order Salpida; family Salpidae; genus Pegea; species Pegea sp. RAD2-039. The sequence continues at coordinate 4,207,843 of JAQGEQ010000192.1, forward strand.
AAATAGTTTTATGTAAACACAGAAGCCAAATTGGTGCACGACTACAAAACAGCTAGTAATTATTCTGCTTGTATTCAACATGCTGGTTAGTTATTTACTGATTAAATTATTTAGTTTATGATAAACATGCAAGGAAGATATCTTACTGTTTTGCGCTCTGATCTTTAACTCCTTATCTCTGGCTTCTTTTGCTAATCTCTGATCTTCAAGAGCCTGCTTTCTTTGTTCTTCAATCTGTTCAGCTTTTAGCCGATTTCTTTGCACTAGCTGGACTTGTTCATCATCACTACCAAAATGACCTAAAAACAAAACAATCAATTCTCACATGGTGAGAATTTGAACTTACTAAATAGCAAGCTTCTATCAGATGGTGACAGAGAAAGTAATCTTGTATTTTTAAGATCAAGAACATCCACCCCAAGATTTACCAAGACATTTTTCAGATTGGTGTAATACTGAGTTTCGTTCTGAAATCAATTTGCTTATTATATTTTTCATTTCAAAAATGTTACGATTAACTTATTTATTATAAGATATTACAGAAATACACTTAGACTATCAAAACACAAATCGTCAAACTCTACCTTCTGTCTGTTTTAATAGCTAACAGAACAGGTTTATTGATTTAAAAAGTATTGTTATTTAAACAAACCCAAACATAATTCCAGCACTTTTAAGAAAAAACTTATCGGTAGTTCTTACAGTTTTCAAAATAAGTTATCGGACATACAAAAAAAGTATATGCGAGCGATAGAAAGAAGGTTGTAATAATAGAATCGCAGCTTTTTCCCTTTTGTCAGACATATTGGTGACTAAATACGCCAATGCATGAAATAATCACTCATCAATTTAAGTAAAATAATCAATATAAAAAAAACAAAATAGAAGTTATCGACTTAATTCGACCTTTAACTCCTATAAAATATGAAGATGAATTTGGTTTAAGAACTTTTTTTAATCTTTTTTTTAAATATTACATGGAATCGAAAGTTTATTCTTAAATTTAAGTGATAAAAATGAGATCAGTAAAGATATACAATGATATAAGGCTTTGATGATCAGCTAATACTGGTGGATAAGGTCAACCCTAAGCCAGAAAATTATTTTTATCTGGTTACTGTTAGTGATTATAAAATTCATTTTATGAAAAATACTTTTTCAACAATTTTAGCACAAATAAATGTAACACTTGCCTTATTGTCAAAAGTATTTAATATTTGTTCACTAACTTTTGAAAGTATCAAAAATATTATTGAAAGTATTGTTATTTCAAAGTGTTTTTCTATTAAAAAAGTTAATAATGAAATGGTAAAACAATAATTTAGTCTTAATAAGCTAATAATCAAGCCTGGGTTTATATTGATATTTTACCAACTTGATAAAAATCCAATTTAGATAATAAAAGTTGGTTGCTGTTTTGGTATTGCTCATTCATTGCTGTCAATTCCTTGTATTGCTCTGCACACAAATTTACTTTAGAGTTTTAAGTTAGAATTATTTTTTTAACATCTCTAACATAATGAAATATTTCTAACCAACATGTTGTGGTGACATAACTTACAAACTTTTCATTAAAAAAATAAAAAAAGGTCAACCGTTTGGCTTAAACTGTTTTTCTGAGTTTGTTTCAAAAACTAAATGTAAAAATATAAATTCATTTAATAAATGATTTTTAGTTCTTTATCTAAACAGTAAATTTACTTTCTAAATTATTCAAAGCATCAGATCTTGCTTGTTCCTCGCTTTGAATTTTCAAGATGTTGATTTTATGATTTTTTTCAACTAATTGGTTATTTGACTTCAATTCATCAACCTCATTTTCAGATTGTCTCAGCTTAACCTAAATAAATTTATAAAGTTTTATTGACATAAATAAAACTTCTTTTAAAACCTCAGCTTCTTCTTTGTTTTGTCTTAATTCTGCATATTCACTTTTTAGCTGATTTTTATCTTCAAAATGTTTCATGTTGATTTTTTCCACTTCTTCTTTATGTGCTTTTTCACTATTTTCAAGATCTAAAAAAGCAATTTTAAGATCTGCTATAATATAAATATATTATTTGATTCAGAAAGAACTTTGATTATTGTAGAGTTTTAAATATTGTAAATGTATTCATCAAATTAAAATGTTGAATGTATAAAACCTTGTTTAGTTTTAATATGTTCTTGCTTCTCAATTTCATATAGCCCTTGAGCTCTTGCATGGTCGGCATAAATTTCTATAATTACCAAGAAAAGATTACTAAAATATAATTTAATTAGATATACTCAGATCTTATTAAAAAAAAGTAGAATATTATAACTAAACTAAACTTTTCTATAATAAATGATAAGAAAAAATAATTCAATTTTGTTTAAATTAAATTGACCATCTTAAATATGAAAGTTTATATTTAAAAGAAATTCAAATTAAATACAATTGTTTTTAAAAACAAAACAAATACTTTGTAATTGATTTGAAAGTGAAGCATGCTGAGATTCCAACTTTACATTTTTTGTTTCAGAATTTTGAAGTTTAACTTGTAATGAATTATACAGAAAAATACTATAACCAATTGTTGCCAATAAAATTAAAATGCAAACAGTCTGAGCCAATTCTTTATTTCTTCTTACAAACATTTTACAATTTAATCAGCAGTTGACAAAAGGAAATAATCTATAGACAAGAAAATTCAAGAAAATTAAGTTTAATTAATTAAAACTTAAATTTATACATAAAATAAAAATAAAACCTTCTATTTAGTAGCACAGGTACATAAATATTTGCATAAAAACTATTTCTATATATACATTCATTTTTATATACTACTTATATAAATATATTTAAAATAATAAATTATGATACTTATTATAAAAAATAATATAGCTCAATTATCAATGAAAAAGATTTATCACATTCTAATTAATCTACAAATCATAAATCTAGATCAAATTCAAACATTATATTTGAATGAAAACATTTTTAATAAATATAATTTTGGTGAAAAACGTTAAAACTGAAAGTAACTAATCAAATAAAATGCTTTGGTGGTAACAATTAAAATTTGCTACAACACAAAGAGTATGTACAGTTGAAGTTTGTGAAATATATCTAATACCATTCTTTTTGAGGCTCATGAAATTATAATCAAAATATTCTGTGGAATTATATATTTACAAAACAAAAACGTAACCTTGCTAACAATATTAAAACTATACCATAAGTTGACTTTAAAAAATGGGTTTTTGAGATTTTACCACAAAAAATTACGACAGAAATTATAATATTATAAATGATGAAATGTATGTAAAATAGTTATACATCAGTGATAAACTGGCTAAGCTTGAAAATCTAGATAAGCCATAGAGTCCAGCTTTTTCGTTTTATAAGCTCCACTGTAAATTACTAAACCAAGAGTACAAAAAGCTCTTAGTGAAGGCTGAAACGCTCTGAAATAAATGCCGATTAATTTTCAAGATAAATAGTTTTAGAAATAGTTGAGACCTTACACATTTTATACTTTGTCTAAACAGAGATAATTATTATGCTATTCAAAACTTGTTATATTTGAATAATTCTAAAAAATTCCGATTCATTGATGAGATTTGGTCAGTGAGTAAGAATCTGGCAACTAGAAAATATAGTTTTAGAAAAGGTACTTTTCATTAACTTCAGGCTTTCCAATCAGTGAATTTTCATTTTATACAAAAATTTGTGATTTCTTAATAACAAGTCAAAGTATCTTTATAAAAATGTTCCACAAACTTCAAATAATCTTCAGATTTAAATTTTTATTCCTTAATGCATCTAAAACTTGTTTATCTCATTTGTAAAATGCCCTGCCAAGCTTATAAAAAGTTCAAGAGAGTGTAACCACTACTATATAGATAGGTGCTATAATGCCAGTAGCATGCAAGTCTTTACTACTCTATCACCAAGAGCAAGATTTATTTGTAAGATAAGTTTTGTCGACTAGGTTTTATAATTTAAGAATTGATTTTACGTTAGGATAACAAATCTACTTTTTGTTAAATTTATGTGTTATATATCAAATTATTTTTCCTGGATATTTTAAATAACAATATATAAGTTTGAAATAGCCGACAAGCTTATTTTTTTACAGTAAGTCTACTAAATTAAAACTAATAGTCTCGTAACAACATTTAATACTATCTTTTCCTATACTGGCTAAATTAGCAGATTTTTGCAAATTGTTAGGACTCGAGCAGCATACACAATCAATGAATGATTTAACTCTCAAGACTTTGTTTGCAGTTAATTTTGTCCAATCAAAAACAATCATTCTGTAATCACTTATTACATTCGCTAAACTCAGACTTTGACTCTGAAAATAGTAAACCTTTTTACAAATAAGAAAGGAACCATTTTCAGTTTCAATTAATTTCTTGGAAGCATTTGGTCGTCTATTGAAGTAAACTAACATTTATAAAGTATTTATAAGAAATTTATCATTTATTATATGATTAGCAAAATTTATACATTTTTATAGAAACCTCATTGATGGTAATCTTAGTGAGGTAAAATCTTCATATTTTGAATTTAATTCTATTAACTTTACTCTTTACGTTGCTCTGATAGCAGGTCTTCTCTGTTCCCAATTTTAACGTTGCTTATTGTATCTTTGTTTAAAAGAACTTTTTTAGATGAACTGTGATAAATCGAAGTTTTTCAAAGGAAAAAATCAGATCTTATCGAACCAATTTCATCAGTGTCTTGCAAAAATCTCATCAAGTATAGATATTAATTTGTTTTACAATTTCTAATGATTCTTAAAAAAAATTATTTTAAACAAAACTGTAAATAAAAGTTTAATATTTGCTATTTTATACAGTTTCTCGTAACTTTGCAAAACAAATAGGTAAATATTTGTATACGAAACTTCAAAGGTTGAAATTAAAAGCACTAATTATGTTCTCACTGTAAATGAATTAAAAGCAAATTTATATTTTTTATTTTGCATAATATCTTTACGAATTTAGCTTTATATTCTTCAAAATTCTTGTCTTTAGAGAAAGTTTTAGAAAAATTATCAGATTTCTTTTACTTTCGATAAAGCTTTTCCCAAAAATTAGTTTTATAATTGTAGATTAAATTGATTTTTTGACTAAAATTTGAATTTTAAATATGAAATAAATAAGATCATTTAAATAGAATTAGACAGTTTACTTTACTTATTTGATTTACAAATCAAACTTTGTTTTGAATTACGCCAGATTAGTAACCATGTTCCAGCTTCAAATAAAGTTTGAACACCTCTTATTGTTGCTTATATATCAATTAAAAATTGATATCAAATCAATATTGACTAAGGTTTTCTCAAAAATTATTCATAACAATTAACTTAAGATGAGAAATAAATGTGCTTACATATTCATATCATAAAAGTAGTTTATGTTTTCAACATGAATTAAACAAGATAGTTTCTATTTGTTCAAATTTTAGTAATGTAACTGGATTTTTCTTCTTTGAGTCAAATTTAAAGAAAGATACTTGTAATAAAAGTTAATAAACTTTACAAAAAATTATAAAAATTAATTTTTTTTTAAATCTTTTAACTCTAATTTGTTTGTAAAAGGAAAACTCTTAATGTGTTTACATTTCTTCCATAAACTTAATAAATTACTAAAATGCAAACAAATTAAAATATTTTATTAACTGTTCACAAAGAAATTATTTTATCTGTAGTAAATCTTATTAGTTTAACAAAAATTATCAGGTACAGGTATATTTTTTCCACTAATAAATCTCAATTTAAAAACAAATCTATTTTGAAATTAATGGCTTCCAGTTTTTTCAGAAACCTCATCAAAACAATTTTTAAATGTTTTTTATTTGGCTATTAAACTACTGGAATAAGCAATCGCGGTCAGTTTATATCAAAAATTAACTAGTTGAATCTATCCATTGTGTTTAAATCGCATTCACACTTTAACAACAAGTATGTGTTGAAGGAAAAATGATATAAATTTAGTTCAGTAAGTTCTAGTTTTAAATTTATAGCAATTTTTGTTTATTGATTTTTTTTATTTCATTTAGGGTTTTTGACATAATATATAATAATGTCCAATATATTATAATTTAAATATGATAAATTTGTTTTGATGTGGCAAATTTTTTAAAAAGAGTGTTTCTAAGTATAAAAGTTTGAATTTAAAAATACGAAATTTACTTTATAAAAATCATTTGAAAGTTAAGTAGTTTTAATAAAATTCAGATAGTTTAAAGAGAAAATCTTTTTTTAATTCAGCATTTTTCTTTAATAACAAAAAACTGTTTTGGTCCACTGAAGAAACAAAAAAGTATTTTCAGACAAAATTTTTAAGTTTTTCTTAAGTGTGTTCGATTAAAAAGTAGGATGAGCTCTACAGAAGGAGTAAAGAAAAAAGAAATTGTTAATGATATTCCAAAAAAATGTTTTAGATCTTTACTGGTATTTTCATTTGCAAGCCTTCTAAACTTTTCAGCATTTTGTACTTTAGAAGGTAAGAAAAGTTGTAATTGAAATCTTTCATTAATACTTTGAACTATCTTACTTTTAAGATAAACAACTTTATATGTAGGTCTTCAAAGTAATATCAATGAAAATGTTGGAACAATAGCTCTTGGTATTTTGTATTTTGCATTTTTATCCGGTTCAATGTTTTTACCCCCTCTAGTATTAGATAGACTGGACTGTCGTAAAACTTTAGCTATTTCAACAATTGGTTATGGAGTTTACACAGCAGGTGAGTGTACATTAAACTAAATTCTCTGTAAGACGCGATTTACTTTTAGCAAATTACTACCCCGCTGCTTACATCATAATTCCTGCTGGATTTATAATTGGAATCAGCGCAGCATTGCTTTGGTCATCTCTTCGAGTTTATATCACTAAAATAGCCCGTTGGCACGCCCAAGCAAAAGGAACAAGTGTTTCTCAATCAACTTATTCGTTCTTTGGAATTTTTTTTACTATCTTTAGCACCTCGCTTGTTATTGGTAATGTCATAACATCAGTTTTGACTTCTGTTACTTCAAACTCGATCGTAAACTTGAATGAAACTGAACTTGAAGTCAATCACACAGTTTGCGGTTTGTTCTTTTCCGGTTCAATAGATTCAAATGAAGGGTTGACAAAAAGTCAACTGAATATCGTTCTTGCGGTTTTTCTTATTATGCAAATTATTAGTGCCCTCATGTGCTTGACTTTGTATGAAACTGAACCATCTAACAATCGAAGTGAAGACTTGGAACTTGTAGAAAAAGATAGAGCCGAGCCAAAATCAAACTCTGCGGCTAAAATGCTCAAAATTATTTTTGTGCTTTTAAAAAAAGATAAAGCCGCAGTTTTATTAATTCTTATCACCTTAAAACTTGGCTTTTTTTGGTCTTTTGTAATGGGGCAATTCACTCATGCCTGGATCGGATGTTCCTTAGGTAAGTTTAAGTTAAAACAATACAAACTAATCTTGATTTTGCAGGAGTTCTTCATGTTACTAGATGTATGGCAGTTTTAGGAGCTATGATGGCGTTGAGCAGTTATATTTGCAGTCATCTCACAAAATTACTTTCAATCGATAAAATTATTATATTAGCTGCTGTTATTGAGAATCTAATCTTTATAGTTCTGTTTTCTTGGACTCCGTATACAAACGATACAAATATTTGGATCTATTACACAATCTCAGGTTGTTTTGGTTTCACTAATGGTATCATTAAAGGACAAATACCTAGCATGTATAGTTTAATTTGGAGTGAAAAAAATGATGTTGCTGCAACTTCTGCCCTGCAAGGCCTATGGGAGGCTTCAGCTTCGACGATTTTATATAGCTTATCTGGTATTATATATCCTATTAGCCAACTTATTCTTGTCACAGTTAGTCTAAATTTTGGATTGATCTTTTTGCTTTGGGCATGGAAGATTAAGGGCACAGACAAACAATATTGGTGAATCATTATTTTGTACATAAAATTCAACTTGATTCTGCTGTAACCTGATTTTTAATTGTCTTTTTATTTATAATTTAGTTGCAAGTTAGTTTGCAAGAGTTTTATTTATTTTATTGAAATTTATTTCTTATGTACCTTGAGTATAATTTTTGCTTTTTTGAATTTATAATTGAACTGTTATTTATTTTCACCTTTAATTACAAATTTACATTTATTTAATCATATATACGTCATTAACAATTAACAAAATAACAAAATTGTGGTTTGTAACTTAAAAAGTAAAATGATTAGATTGCAGAATAATAGTAAGTAAAGAGAGTTATGAAACAATGACATTTAAATTTGAATTAATTTTAGATTGAAACTTTAGTCATTGATTAAACGAACATTGTAAGGATTGAAATAAATTTTCAAATAATAAAATTTTGCTTGCAACTACATGCTGATAAAACCGAAAAAATTACATAGTAAAGATAATTGCTTTTAACAAACTTTAACAATTTATTCTCGTATTATTATGATTATTTTTATTGCACTTTCTTTGATACTATTGTAAAACTAGTTAAAAATTAGAAAATACAACTTAGTAGTTAATTGTTTACAATAAAAAATGTTTTTTAACTTTGTATGCAAAGTTCTAACACTAGGTTAAGTCATATGCTAGAAAATTAAGTATAAAAAGAATCATTAAAATACTGAACTTTTTTACAAGTAAATATGTAATAATGTGAAGTTAAAAAACAAACTTGTAAAAATCAGAAAAAGATCAAGACTTATCAAAATGTAAAAACTTCACCGATAATAGTAATAAATAATATTTACAACTTACAAATATTTACAATAATATTACACCTTAATAAGCCTATATCACTTGGTACATTAATCAGAGAAAATGTTTTTTTCGTACTGCAAAATTACTACTCGCAACCAGCTGCCATCAGATATTGTCATGTCAGAATCACTCGTGCTGATTAAGCAGAAGTTGAACCGTTTTAATATTGCCAACATTGCCATTTCCAAACTGTGATTCCTTTTCTCTTTTTTATATTATTAAGATTCTAGGTAATTGTTCACTGTTATATATTTTGAAGACTATTGAAATGCCACGAGTTACATCTTTCTCTTTGTATATTTCCAACTTAATTATATATAATAGGTATTATTTGTGAGAATGTGTGTTAGCGAAAGGTGCTCTCTTCACGCACCCTCCTTCGCGTTTATTGTAATAAATAAATAAAATAATAATAATTTTCTATATGGATTTTGTCACAGAATATTCTCTATGAAACTTTATAAAAATCCTTTTTATATTTATTACTATATAAATCTATACTTATTTTTCAAAACTCTTACTAATTATTATCTGTTAGAGAATGAGAATTTGCTTCTTTAATAAAGCAACAAACTTTTTCAATGAAACTTTTTGAATAAATCTAAAAAATATAGGTTTAAAAAGCTTACCTTGCAGAAAAATATTTCTTAGATTAGACTTTATAAAACTTACAATTCAATTAAAAAATTGAATCTTAAAAAGACTAACAATCCGAAACAACAACTTTTCTATATATTTAATTTTGAGAGTTTCTGAGAATAAACAAACTTCAAATTCAGAAATACATTTTTTTAACCAATAATAGATTTATTAAATATAATTTTTCGAGTATCTTGAAATTTCTAACAAAAATAATAAAATGCTATTTAGAACTGAATTCGATTACGTTTTAAGTTAAAGTAATTTTAAAGCAAATATTCGATCTTGAAGTTTCAATTTTTTAAAGACGCTAAGAGATATAATGATAATAAAATTGATTACATTGAAGTAATTCTAAAAGTAAAATGTAAACAATTATTTTCGTTTCAAAATGTTTTTAAGCCAGATTGTTTTGTATCTTAATTATTCATTATAAAACGTACTTTTTTATATATATTTGTTTATTTTGATAATTGGTTTTTTTCTATACTTATAAAAAGTGTGTACTTTTGTTCTCTTAAAAAGGAAGAATAAAAACTTAAGATTTAATGATTTATTTAATAAAACGCCATGTGTAACATCTTTTTTTTCTATATTTCTAACTTAATTTATATTATTTGTGAGTATGTGTGTTAGCGAGAGGTGCTCTCTTCAGGCATCTTCCTTTGGGTGTAATAAATGAAAAATAAATAAATTATTTACTTCAAATCTGTAGCTTAGTATGGTAAAAAAAATAAATAAATTTGTTCAGGTATTAAATATTAAATAAATATATCTACTAAACTTGAATAATTTGTAAGATTTTCTTTTCACAGTCAATTACTTTAGTTTATATAAATGATTTAGTTTCACATGTTTTTATTCCTTTTTTATAAATATTATTTTGAAATTATACACTTTGTGTTTTGATGAAAGTTTTGACAGAAAGTTTGATGAAAACATCATTTTATATATTTTTTGTAGCAGTTTTATATGTATTGAATATATTTTTTGATTTTTATTATTATTATTTTAAACTGCTATTTTTAAAAGTTCGCAATTTCACTTTTATTCAATTTTACATTTTGTACAATTTTTACATTTTTATATCTTCTAAATTTACTTAATCCATACATTTTTGATATTTTAATTATTTGTAAACTTTGATTTTCTTTTTAGCCGTATATTTTCTGATGATATAAAAAATATTTATTTAATTTAATTGTTTAAACAAGTTTTTACTTTTTGATATTTTCTACTAGATTAAAAGCTATTTTAAATCCTATTTAATAATAATAAGTTCTTATAAATCTATTTGGATTTGTATGATTTGAAAACACGAAGTTATGGCAGATGTTGTTACCAAGATTCCATCAACTTCGTCAACTTTAAAAACATTTGTTAATGTATCAGAATCGACACATTCTGTAGATTTGGAAAATGTGAAATCGTGGCAAAGTTTCGTCAACAATACAGATATGTTGAAACGAGGTTTTTATGTCTTGATCGCTGTTGGTTTGATTGTGGTTTTATATTTTGGGATAAGAACTTACAGGTAACCAGTTAAGTTTTCCTGATGATATCTTGATTTTTATTCATTTTTTCAGAAGCAGAAGTCGTTCATCTCGTTCATATGGTTTGCTTGCTAGCCGTGGTGAAACTATTGAGCTAAACCCTCTAAATTCAGATTCTGAAGATGATTATACGGTTTATGAAGCAAGAAAATTGAATTTTTAGCTAAATAATATGAGATCAGTTTAAAAATCTACAGATTTGATGTCGACTCAACTTCTTAAAACATATTTTCAAACATATTAATTGTACCTATCTTATCTTGTGTTATTATTTTTGGTGTCAATTTCGACTGTTTAGATTCCAGCTTCATTTCTTTGTAACTGCCTAAAACTACTTTCACAAGGTAGACAACCACCAAATTTTGTTTCAGTTTGTTTAAATTTTACAGCTAGCTCCTTTTCAATCCAAACATAATCATTTTTTAAAACTTAATGAATAATAAATTCGATCCTACAAACTTCCTAAACATACTTCATATCAACTTTTGTAAACGATTTTCATCTTATTTTTGTTATTTAATCTGTGAAGATTTCGTCTAATATACTTTTCTGTTGTTCCTTCTTTTTTAATTGTGTTTTTTGTTCTGTTTAACTTAAATAAAAAAGTTTTTTAACTTTGCTTTTAATTTTTGAAATAATTTTCGAGTAGAAAATTTGTTGATAAAAAGTAAAAGTGAGAAATCATTGATTTAATTTATAATAATTATAACTTAAGCGATAGAAGACTTTAGTTAAACTCCTGCATATTTTATTAAAAATATCAAAAGCCCATTATTATAAAATTAGCGATATTTGGATCTAAGCAAAAGAAGTCAGATTCTAAATTCTAAGAAGCGCTAAAGTTCAGTTACCATCTGATCAGTTTTATTGGCATTGATCAAAGAGTTTTATTAACTAAATTTAACAGAGCAGTTTTAATATCGTGATCTGCCAGTAAAAGTATAAACAGTTTTCATAACTTTGATAATTTCTTTTAACAAAAATAATAATTAACTAAATTCTAACAGAATTTCAAACGATTTTATCTTAAGTTCAAAAATTGTCAAAAAATATTTTCAAAACTCAAAAATGAAGGGATCAGTCGACAAATCAGCTTTAAATGATTCTTTTTCATTAAAAGTTCTCATAAAATTGAGACCATGATGAAAACATATGATTAAGTTTGTGTTTTTTAATCCAAATTTTATTTTACAATTCAAATATTAATTTCAGAAAACTTTAAAAAAAGAGTTTTTGAAAAAGAAGTTTGTAAGAGTGCTCAGATTATATAAAAAATGAAACGTAGCAAAATGTTATTGGAAAAATTAAATTTTCTCAGAAAGTTTTTCCATCATTTCAACTTGTTGCTTCAAGCTGTTCATCAAATACTCAACAGAATTCTGTCCATTCTGAAAATCAAAACTAGTTGTAGTTTCTTATTTGAAAAATCAGCTAAAAATAACTTGTGAAAGTAGTTCAGGTTGAGAAAGCAGCTGAACTTGCTGAACTGTTTGTAAAATGTTAGCATTGAATTCAACAAGAGCTTCTTTCTGAAGTTTGTTCAGTTCCAACGCCTCTTTTTGAACTGAAATAAATTCTTTTTGAATCTGGAATTAATTTATTTTCAATTTATTATAAAATTTGTTGATTTCAAACTTACTGATTTAAATTCTTCAGTTAAGCTTTTACTATTTTCGGAATTGTCTTTCAAAGAAGATTTATTGTTGTCAAAAGCATCCAGTTGGTTTTCAACAGCTTGCAAACTATCTTCAGCATCATTAAACTTAAAAACAAAAAAGTTGATTGAAAAAGTATAAAAACTAACACAAGTTAAAGCTACCTTTTTTATGACTTTATCAACAATTGCTTCCATTCTATCACAAATTCAACTAAACAAATTCCTGAATATAATTTATAAATTAACAAATACAGAAAAATGAGAAGATTAAAAGTAGTTAGAATCTACGACCATAATTAACAGGCTTCTCATAAAGTTTTTCATCAATATCAGTACCACGAGTAAATTTATCATATCGAACATAATCTTTAAATTGTTGAAGCTTAACTTGTTCAATAACCAACTTGTGTTGTTCATAAATTTGTGTAAAATTCATAACTGATGTAAAAGTAACTAAACACAGAAAGTAAGATCTGAGAACTTTTCCTTTCCACAAGAAATCAAACATAAAAGCTGCTGTTGCTGAACCAGTTCCATAGATAATTGGATTCCTCATTTGAGGAGATGTAATAGTTTCATAAAGTCGATCAAAATAAGATTTTTTAGCCATTCTTCTTTCAACATGTAATATCCTAAAACATAATATAAAAGATAAATAAAATTTGATTTTTGTTTACTAAACTACTTAAAATAAATAAAAATTATACAATTTTTACACATAGGTTCATAAAAGTCAATTTATATTAAAATACTAAAAAAAAAACAGAAATTCTTAATAAAAACTAATAAAAATAAATTTGTAAATGTTAAAAAAAAATTGTTGAAGGGCTAGTACATATGTTTAAATTAGTTAAATATAAGCTTGGACTAACTTTCTATTTATTATATTACTTCTAACCTATTTTAAAAATCACAAATACAATTTTGATTTATTAGCAAAAAATATTTAAATTCTTCGCATTTATTGTAATAAATAAATAAGTTTTATAAAATCAGATTTTACTACTAAAAGTTTATGAAATAACTAGAATACTAAAATTACAAATAAATAAAATACTATGTAAAGATTTGAATATTAAATGAAATTTTTCAAGTGAATAGACAATTTTATTAATTTTATAATAATAGTAATATTTGTCAATGCATAAAATATAAATAAAATTTATATTATTATAAAATGTTTGATCAGACAAAAAATATAAAAAGTATATATTAAAAACATAACACTTAGATACATATTAAAATAATACATATAATAAATAAAATACATATAATTACTATTATAGTGATATTTTACAATCCTCTACAATGTATTAACTTGATCTTAATCAACATTAATTTATGAAATAAAAAAATTGTAAGATTCTGTTCTAAATTTCACAGAGCCAATGTTATTATAAATATTAACAAAGAAATATAATAGTTTTTATCTTATTTGGAAAAATACTCTTAAAAATATCATACAAATTTCCGTACTAAGGCATAAAATTGGCTTTTATTGAAATTCCCTTAAAGTTTTCTTAAAAATCAAAACAAAATTTAAGCCATTAAATGTTGAAAAGGGGTTTTATATAGATTATAAATTCTATAATTAAATATGATTTAACGAAAAATTTTAAATTTTTATGATTTTTACTTCAAAATAATAAACAGTTTCAGTTTTAGATTTTTTATACTTTAGTTATTTTAGAATCTCAAAAATTATTCTTACTCAACCTTTTGTTGTGTTAATTAGGTTCATTATAAACAACCATAATGTTCTCTTGTTCTTTTAAATATATCAAACATACAACAAAAATAGAATAAATTTCTATTGTTACAAACTGATTTTATTTCAATAAGTGACATAATTCATGAAAATTATTTGACAAAATTTTGAAACAATTAATAAACAACTATCATGTTTTTCAGATAGTTTCAGCGACAACATCTTTTACGGCATTATTCCAATTTCTTCTGAAAAAACTTTCAGTTTTTCTTTTCCTTTGTTCTTGTCGAGAGTCTCTTCGTTTGTTAATACGACGTCTTTCAACAACTGCACGGCTTCCACTTGCAAACTCTCTGAAATTATTTTAGCAAGCTTTTAACAAATATATCTTTCTTAAAAAGCATTCTTACTATCATCGTAGGTGCTTTACTTTACCTGCTAGTCAAAAGTGAGTTATTTGCAACTTCAACGGTAAGTTTTGTCTGTAAGATATCTTTGTGTTGCTGGCAAAACTAATAACTGAACAAACTGCAGTTTTTCTACATTTTTGTACTCTAAAAAGCATTCTAAACTGAGTTTATGAAAATAAGTTTTTATAGTACTAGTCGATCGTACAAGCACACAAAGTTAAATTTGGTATTTTTAGTTAGATTTTTTATTTAATTCATCTTTTAGTTGTGTCTTAGAAAATTTTGGTTTAGATTTAAATACTTTTGCGAAGTTTCTATGAAAATCATTATATCAATTCAATACTAAACTTCATTTACGTCAATTGTTATATCAATAGTCAAGCATCATGATCTGCAGTTAGTTCTGGTTTCTAATTTATTCTAATTTCAAGCTTTTTGCCATTTTCTAGTATTTTTTTTTTACTTAAAAAAATTAATTAACTCAAACTTTAGAATTAATCTTGACAAAATAAGTTTAAGAAAATTGTTAGTATTTGTAGTGATAAACCAATTTTTTATAGACTGACTAAAAACTTTTAATTCGATTATTATTTAAAGCGTTATTTATTTAATAAAACACTGCTTGATACTTTTTATAAAAAAGATTTTATTAGAAAACTAAAAGTTTATACTTAGGTTTGTATACTTTAAGTTTAAGTTTCTTTTTAATTCTACTTCTTTTGCAAATTCTCATTCAAATTTCTGTTTGTTAAAATAAAAAATTAAAAAAAAATCCTTCAGTTCTGATTAACGTTTATAAAACATTAAAACTTTAATTAAAAAAAAATTCTTTCTATTTTTCTTAGCTTTTCATTAATAAATAATATTAACTTACTGATAATCGATCAGGCCATCTTTGTCTTTGTCCAGATTTTCAATCAAAACTTTCATTTGAAGACTAGTAAAATGTAGTCCGGCTTCGCGAATACCTTTTCTGAACTCATTTTCAGAAATCTTCCAGCTTTGATCTTTATCAAAACTTCGGAAAAGATCGATTAATCGAAGTTTCTCGCTTTCTAAGAAATTCTGAAGAAGAATATTATCAATATCTCAAGCAATATGAATAAAGTTGATTACTTGGATGATTGTCATCGGATCTTGATTCGGATGAAGATGAATGTTGATGGGATCATTTAGTTTCTGAACTTTAAAGCTAAATCCACTTCTACTCGCTGAAGAGTGTATTAATCTTTGTCGCAAGCTTGATGCTAAATCGTAAAATTCTTTGGTCACAGTCACCCCCTGTAAAATGTCAACATTTAAAAATGAATTCTTAAAGATTAACTTTAAGTTGTGAAGTTTAAGCTCCAAGAAGTAAGTTAACTATTAAATGTTTTGCTAAAAGCAAACGATTAAATTTCTATAAAAATTCAAAACTTAATATTTGATCTTCTAAGTTAAAACTAGTTTTTAAATTTTTAACTTATTTTAAATATAATAAATATCAATTTCCAGTTTTAGCGTTAAAAGGATAATTTGTCCACTTAAATTTTACAAATAGTTATCTATTTCGAAAGTATGATTACTCATCAAGTCTGAATAGAGTAAACTGAACAAAAGTTTAATTAAAATTGTTTGAATTTCAAATAAAACTTTTTATAGCTTTATTTTATTAAATCAGATATTCAGACAATTTTTGAAAAGAATTAAAACTATTTTTAAAACTTATAGCCAATAATTAGTGAAACAACTTAATTTCTAGCTAGCTTTGCTCTACATTTGTTACTCGACCTTCAACTCAAGTTCAGTTACTGCTGATTTCGGATTATTCGTAATTGCTTTCATCAAAGCCAAAGCTCCATCAGAACCTATTGGGTTTTCGTCAAGTATGAGAACTCGAAGTGAATCGTTGAACTGTAGTCCTTTTGCAAGACCCATGGCTCCTAAAAATCAATAGTTTTATACCTGTTAACAGCAGGATCTGTTTTACCTTTTGCAGTAATTCGATTATTGGTTAAATCTAACCACGACAAAACATTGTTTGTTTTCAACATTTCGCCCATAGCTAAAGCACCTCCATCGGCAAACCCGTTAAAAGCGAGATTCAGCGATTTAATTGTGATATTCGCTTTCATACCAGCAGCAATTCCAATAGCTCCCTAAAGACTTTATCTTTTTTTAAAAGATCTTTTTAATGATTTTTAACCTTTCTTCTTAAGTGATTCCAACTTAAATCAAGGTTGGTGATTGATTCATTCGCAGCAATTCCTTGACCTAAATGTTCCCCGCCTTTTTCACAAAATTCATTTCCACTCAAATTTAAAGTCTAAAAAAAAACGTTTTTTGAGGAAAAATTATTTTCTAATTACCATGAATTGTTTGAAAACAAAATCACAAGAAAATAATATTATGGTTAAAGTGGTTTTATGTCAAACATAAATTCAAATTTACAAAGTTATACATTTAATAATAAAATATACTGGTAATAGATAAATAAATTATGTATAAAAAGTAGATAATGAAGATAGACACTGACTTTTATTCTGAAGTTAAGTCTTAAGCTTTCAGCAAAGAATTTAGCGGAACAATCACGAAAATGGTTTCTTGATAAGTCGATTTCTTTCAAAGTGTTATTTTCTTGCAACATTTCACAGAGATAACGAGCTCCTTGTGAATCTAACTGGTTTGCTGCAAGATTCTGAACAAAATTATCTTACAATTTACCTGAAAATTGTCGTCAAAGCATAAAAACAATAGATTTTAGATTAAAACATAAATATAAGGTTTATTTAAACACTTCTATTTGTAACCTAAAAATTATTTTTAAACAAATTAAAAAATCAACTGAATTCGAATCTGATTATTTTATATATAAATATAGATACTTCATATGAATCATTCAACTAAACAATCGTTTCGATTTTAATTATAACTTAAATTAATATTGTAAATATATACGAGCTTTTATCACTTATCTAATGTTTAAAGCAAAATTAAACTGAAAAAATTCCAGCAACATAATAATTTATAGCAATTTTTAGAATTATTTAAAACTTATGTAATTATGAAGTAAATGACCAGTTTCACGATTGAAATGTTTTCTATTAACATATCGGCTAGATCTTTCATCCCTACTGCTGTGATCCAGTTGTCCTCCAAATTCAAATCATTTATGAAATTATTTGTCTGAATTCACAATTAACAGTAATTGTATAGCAGCAACTTTCCTGTAAATTACTTACCACCAACGCGGCGGCAATGGCTTTTGATCCAATTGGCCCCAAACCATGATGTTTTAAACTCACTTTTTCACATCTCATATTCTTCAAAAAATAAGATGAACATATTACTTGTAAATGACTGCAAGCTTTTTTATATAATTCTTCTCCCTCTACATCTCGAAAAGTATTTATCTGTTTTTCTTCTTTATAAATAATTTTTAGTATTTTTGATTTCAAAGCTTTGTATTTTTACCTTCAATTTCTATATCTGTGTCATAATCGACCTCTTCAGCTGTCACCTTCTCGGGATCTATATCTTCTTCCTAGATATAAGAGAAATGTAGAATATGATAAATAGATAATCTACATAATATTATCATATTATCATTTGATATAGAAAACAATTTGAATTAAATATCAATTATTAGATGTTAAATATTTTAGATTTCAGTAATTTTGTTGAATGAATTGGAAAGCAGCCAAACTTCCTTCTTCCTCAGCAAATGGATGTCATTATTGTGGAGAGCTTATACCCACTCTATAAGTCTACTGCTGGGTGAATCGGCCTAAAGATAAGGAACAGTAACATCAAGGTCGATGGATAGTTGGTTTTTATTCCAGACTTTCTCTGATTATTATGAGCTGTCCATCAATATTGACATTAAGCCAGATTTTACTATCGCAAAGTTTTCTCTCCAATCTAAACTTTCTATTCAGGTTTACTTCCATAAACATTGCTTCCCCCGAAGTAACCACGAGGTAGTGTCACTATTCACTAATAGTCGAGAAAGATACGTTTCGCACTCAATAGGTGGCGCTATAGAGCTAGGTTACTAAGATGTCAGGCAGATGACGAGGTGGGATTTGAACCCACAAGTGGAGATCAGTCTCTGCATCATTAGTCAATCAACTTAATCATCCACCTCTTTAATCATAACCTTGATTTGAGACCATTGAATATTTTATCTGATGCACAAATTTTAAACTTAAAAGTAAATTTCTAAATAAGTTATTTTAAATCTTAGGTCTATTTACTTAAAGTAAATATTTAGTTAAATAAAAATCTCACTGAGAATTATTTACAAATATTATGTAATTATTGAAAAAATTATAGAATATTGTTTTAAACATTTAGTAAATATACCAATTGGTCAGTTGTATCTGAAACCGTCTCTGCTTGTTTCTCTTCAATATTTTCATCAGATTTGTTCAAAATTTCCTCACCAGTTTCTGAAACTACTTCAAAATCATTTTTTAATTCATTTTTCTCAAGCAGCTGGGGATCATGATTTTGTAACACGATTACGCTCGTCTCTACACTAGGTTCTTGTTCATTTTCCATTGCTTAGAAACTGATAAAATAAGAAAACAAATCAAATTTGACAATTTCTTAGGATAATTTTATCTAGAAAGCCAGGTAAAACAATTTTGCGTCATTTTATAGTGATGTAATAAAGATATTTATGACTAATGTTCAACCCTAAACTTTGATTTCCAAATAAATTTTTTGTTGGTTTTCGATTTTGACAGAAGTTTCTACAAATGAATTAAAGTTATAAACATCAAAATTAAGTAAATATTTTGACTTTTTTGTTTACAATTTATAATATAAATTCAAACTAACTCCTTAAAATTAGTTATATAAATTATTTATATCAAGTCTCAACAATAACAAGTAAAATAATTTTCTCTTAAAATATAAATTTATGTCCATATAAAGACATATTCACACTTATCTATTTTTTAAAACTAATTACTCAATTTTCTGAATAAACTGAAATTTGATAGGCAAAAGCAAAAAATTAGAACTTTTATTTCACAAATTTCTTTGTATATTTTGCAAGTTCTTTTTGTAAATCCTCAAAATTGTTTAAAAACTTTTCAACTGAAAAATAAGTTTATAACACTCAAACATTCTTTTTTCACAGTTTAAACCATCATAAAAATTTCAGTAAACATAATTTCAAACAATTTTTTAAAACATTTTTCAAACATTACATTTGATCAGCTTCAATCAATAAACTTAAAAAAACTATTTGTTTATTTGTACTAAGATTTGACTAAATTAACATTTTAGTTTATCAAATATAAATAATCATTATTTTGGTTAATTTGTGTTACCTGAAGAATGATATTTGACAACTTTTGAACGAAATAAATGGGACCAGTTTAAAAATGTTAGTTGGTTTCTACTGCTATTCAAACTACTCATATGAGATTTAAAAAGTCAATTATTATTACTCTAAAATTTGCCCTGCAAACTGATTTTTCATATTAATTGCAGATATTGGAATAATAAATTTTATTTAAAAGTATTTTCTTGCTTTAAAATGTAATCAAAAAAATATTATCTAATAAAGTTGAATGCTTCTTTAGATGAAGACATGGTACTTAAAGATCCTGGCTTTATCGACCCTGTCCCAAACAACCGTGGTTTTAGTTTGTCAAAATGTGTGCTTGGTGGTTGATACTAAGAAATTCTGGAGTTTGTAAATTTCAAAAGAAAAAGAATTTTGCAATTGTAAGTTTATTTGATGTTGATGTTTATGAAGACAAATTTTCTCATTTGAAAATTGCAAAATGTTTTATTTTCCTGAAACTTTATTAGAAATTACTTTATAAACTGAATTATTTCATCTGAAATTAAAAGTTGGTGGAATAAAATTAATTTCTAAACATTTCTTAGAAGAATAAAAAAATATTTTTTTGTTTTTTGAAATTATTGCAGAAAGCATCTTTAAATACTTTGATAAAAATTGTGTTCAATAAAATTGTAATAATTTGACATTAAAAAAGATTGAAATTTCAAAACTAAATTTTCATTAACTCCCTGAAAAATAAATTTCAAGAATAATTAGAAAACTTTTTTGAGATGAATCTTCATTTGAAGATTATATAAAGAAAAATTTAGAAATGTTTCAAAATATTACTTCAACACATTTTCAAAATATTCACTTCAAATTGTTTATAAAAATTTCTTAATAATATTTAAACTCTTTCAAAATATTTGAAATTGATGAAACGTTCAAATAACCATTAAAAGTAACACAAGTTAAAAATATAAAAATAAGCATTTATTTTTAAACTGAATCAACTATTTATAAAATGAATATCACTTGTAAATGATGTTGAAATTAATAATGGAAAACTTTGAAATTAGTTTAGTTATTAGAATGGATTTTAGAACTGAATTTGAAGGTGATGGAGAAAAGAAACTTTTGTGCTTATGTAGGCGATTTTTATTTTGCAAATGTTTTGGTTTAAACATTTAAAACAGTTCGTCGTTTGTAAAACAAAACGATTAGTAAGAATGGAATAGTCATCACTTCCTGAATTACATTATACTCAAAAAAGTTTCTTTTATTTATTGTATTTGCTTCTCATGACGAAAAATCTTTCAAAACTCAACAAGATATTGAAAAATTGTTAGATGTAAGTTGATTATTTAGATGAAATGTTCGGATATGGAATGAATAGGAACTGTTACTAGGAAAGAGGCAAGTTCTACAAGACACAATAACTTGTAGAAAAATATTCAAAGATTTGAAGCTGATAAGAAATTGAAAGAAGAACAAATAAAGGCAGACTGACTACTAATTGAATAAATGCAATAGTTGGTTTACTTTCAACAATTTATAGGCGATTTGGAGATGGAATAAAATCAAGTTATTGACTTAGAAGAAATTAGAAATAGAAAAATGGTTAGTAGTTTAGATAAAAAAGTATTTACAAAAAAATATAAGACACAGCCTAACCAATTAAATTGTGAATTAAAAAATTAAAGATTGGAATTTGTCACCGCAGAAAAACCATTTTCACCAGGATAGAAAATCTTACAAGTTGAGGACAGAAAACCATGGCTGCTTATTGGGCGCCTGTAAAAGTCATCAAGACACGTCATCAAGACTATTTGTTGAAGTTGACAACTCACCAGCTTCAACAGATACATCATTAGATGATTTCGCCTGTTCATCAACTTTACTTTGCCATAATTCCTTCCGTTTCGAAATGTTGCCAGAAGTGAGCTACAAAGAAATTTGATGAAACGTCGTTGGCAACAACAAATTACTAATTCACCAATTTGCTATCAGCTTTGACAACTTTCGAGTTATCTGCTGCTTTGCTCTGCCATTTATTCAAACGATCCCCAACTCCAGAGGAGCTCATAGCAGGGACCTGTTGATGAAGATTTGATGACAACAAACTTGAAGTTGGCGGTCAGTACCTTGCTACTGGGGACCACTTTAGCTGGGACAACATCGCCCTTCTCCCACCGATTCAATCGCTTTATGACGTCAGTTTTAACCGTCACTGATGAGTCCTAAAATCAAATTTTGATTCTTTATGAATCGCAAGGAGTTTTTGGGTCAAAGATTTTAAGGAAACTTTTAGGATGTTTCAGGTTGGTGAGATGAAAATTTACTTTTTTGTAGGGTTTGTTATTTTCAGCTTGCTTCAAATACTGAGTCTTCAGATTGGAAAGATCTGATCCATATTTAACTCCTTCACGTTTAGCAACTGATGAAGATGATGATATCTTCCCGCTCTCCCATAAATTTTTACGAGCTGATAAGCTACTTCCAATTGCTACCGTTTCCTAAAACAACAAGTTATCTCCAAACAAAATGCTTTTTTGCTGATTAATTTGACATTTAAACGTCACCAACATTTCACCAACAATCACGTGATCACGACGATAAGATGGATTTGGAATTTTACATAAATTGAAAAATTAAAGATATTTGAATAATTGGAAAGTTGTGAAATGGAGATTGACTTACAGATAAATCTTACATTTGGTAGTTAAGTGTTCAATAGACGCTCGTCACTACTAATCCTGTTTACGGATACATCACTAAGATCTCTTTAAGAAGATAAAGAGCCAATTTTTGTGTCTTACATTTTAAACAGGAGCAAAAAACTATCACAGTTACATTTTAGCCGAGGAGTTTTTACAAGTCGAGGTGCTAGATTAATTGAAATGGATTTTTATGAAACTTTTCATGTTGCTATATGAGTTGAAACAGAATGTTGTTCGAGGAAATAACTTCTGAATGAATCATCTACTTTGAAAGAAAACCTTACCCGACGACCACCACCACCAGTTTTATCGCTAGTTTTAATTTCGCCCTTCTCCCATCTATTCTTGCGATCATTCACTGCAACAGTGACTCCTGTTCGAGTCCTCTTCACTTCCTACACAGCAAGAGATTAAGATGTGAGTGAATTTGAATCATCTGCTGACTCACTTGTTGCTTGCTTGCTTGTTGTGAATATTTTTCAACTCTTGAATTTAAACTGTCTGTCTTCACCGAGCTCACATGAGTTGCTTTTGACAACTTTGCCCTGCAACATGTGCAAATTTCAATTATGCAAACGGAAACACTTTTTTACGTACCCGTCGGAAATTTGTCTCTTCAATTGATCCACCTGAAATAAACAAATATTATTGAAGTTTTTATCGCAACAAAATTTCGAAGAGTCATCATGCATATGCAAATTAGCCTTCCACGATTCGATTTTCAAATCTTGTTAGTGATTTCTAACTAGCAGCAAATTTCTGTTTCAATTTCTTTCTAAAACTTTCTAGGCGACGACGATATCAAATTTTTATCTTTTTTTTAAGATTCGTTCAATATTTTTTAGCATTCAAAGATTTTTTTATTAAAAATTTGCCAGAAAAAAGAAAAGAATAAAATTTTAAAAGATATTTTTAAGGTTGCCACCACCGTTCAGGTAATTGTTAGAATAATTTGATAAAGTTAGAAAAAAAATTGCAAAAAAAATCAAAATTTTGTTTCAACTTTCTGATGTAAAAACTGCCAAGAAAATAATTCGAAAAAATTTTATAAAAAATAAGAAAGTTGCTGTTAGAAGGTTATCAAAAGAAGTTTTGTGAAAAGAAATTAGTTTCAAAATTAGATCGAGATGATTGGTCATGCTTGAATGCACATGCAGAAACCTTCATGCAATCCGCACAAGGGAATGCACAAGTCTGTAACCTAGCAACCAACCCGATCATCTGAAGAGCTTGAGTCTTCATCTTTGGTTGATCTGACTACATTCGAATCTAACTTGTCATGGTTACTGATGGTTGCTTTTAGATGGGATGGTTTTACTGCTGGTGTTGGTTTAGGTGGATCTGGAAGCGGCTTGTCGCTTTTTGTGGAATATTTTTGAGCTAAGCTTTCTTTTATTCGAAAAGATTGTCGACTTCGGGCTGGAGGTCTCGGTTTTGTGGATTCCTCGGGTTCTTGCACGATTTCTGTCAATTTCAAGGCTTCTTGGGGCTTGAGGGGTTCTCGGGGCTTGAGGGGTTCTTGGGGCTTGAGGGGTTCTCGGGGCTTGAGGGGTTCTCGGGGCTTGAGGGGTTCTTGGGGCTTCAGAGGTTCTTGGGGCTTCACGGGTTCTTGGGGCTTCAGAGGTTGTCGGGGCTTGAGGGGTTCTCGGGGCTTCAGGGGTTCTTGGGGATCTGAAACTTTACTCGGAACAACCCGCTTCGGAGTATTTGGTAAACTTCTGCGGCTTTTTAACACTTTACTTCCGGTCGATGAACCAACTTTTTTCTGAGATGTTTCTTGTGATTTAGGATCTAACGAAAAGCGACCGGCGCGCGGTATCGACGATTTAGGGTCATTGTAATTGGCTGAATCGTTCTGAATGAAATTCCAAACCTCTTCCGAGTCGCCCGAAGCCTTCTTCTGCTCCAAAGTTTCAAGAAAATCGTAAAAATGATTTGCTTGATGACGTAATCGAACGCTCGATGGATTACGACTCAATTTTGATTTAGGATTCGACTTAAACTCTTCTTCTGAAAGATCTTCATCTTCTGTTTGATTTACAACAACTTTTTTGGTGTATGCTTCCATGACTCGTCGACTATTCGACCTTCGAGGGGGCCTGGGGTCCTTATCCATCTTTAACAAATCTTTGTTCTTTTCTAATTGATTCGACTGAAAAATAAAAAATAAAAAAAAAACAAATCACAAAAAAAGCGAAGTAGTTTTCAGCTGAAACTTTGAATTGAAAATGTTCAAACGGAAATAGTTGAAGCTTTCTATTTGCTACTTCTGCTGTTCCTACTAACTGACTGACTGCTAGCTGCTTGTTTACATTTGAACATCACCAAGTCGACTGATCAAAACAAATCACAAAGTAATCAAAACAACCAAATAAATTCATGCTGAAGAAATTACGAGAACAATTAGGAGGCAGGAGTTAGTTGGTAGGGTTTAGGCGGTGGTTGGAGTTGAAATTTCAACAATTAAATTCGAAATTTAACCAGATCAGGAATTCTGTGATTTAACTCAAAGTGACACATTAGCGACATCGTGCGGATGAAATTAATCACAAAGACAGTCAAGCAGTGGCTTCAACAACAAACCTTTTGCACGACCGTCACGCTTTTACTTTTAGCATCTAATTGAACGGCGTCTTCATCATCTTCGGTCTTCGAGAGGTGACGTCGGTATTGCTGACGTTTCTCTTCGGCTTCAGCGCGCCGCTTTTCACGTTCTTCTCGTTCGACTCGCAGTTTTTCCTACAGTCACGTGACCACGTTATTGAAAGGTGTTGAAATATGCAAATGAGATTGGGTACTTGATACTTGGCTTCTCGCTCTGCAGCTTCGCGCTTTTCCTTCTCTTCTTCTTCTAGCTTCTGTTTTTCTCGCAACATCTGCAAATAGAAAGATCAAATAATCAGAAGACACAAAATCTGACGAAAGATCTTTAAAGAAGATCATTTTGTTCAAATTCTTCAAGATCTATTTTAGAAATCACTTAAATCACAGAAGTCCGAATTTCACAGAAAAATTTTTCTGTTTTTTTTAAATTCAGAGCAAAATTGACATTTATGAAAATATTTGAAAAATTTATTCTTTTGAAGTGTCCAGAAAAAACAGAAAAGAAATTGAAACACTTGAAATGTCTAAATGATTGTTTATAGAAACAAAAAGTTTGTTTAAAAAACTTCTAAAAATAAATTTGAAACCAAAAAAAGTAAATTTGTTATCAGAATGGTTTTGATGAAAGAAAAGTTGAAAATAGATATTTTTGTTTCAATTGATTTTAAGTGAAATTAACAGAAAATATAAAAAATATTTCATAAAATCAATTTGAAATTTGATAGAAGCAACCAGAAGTCCGTTTAATAAATGTCTAATTACCAGAAATATCTTCATGTTATCACATTCACTAAGCAAATATTTCATATTTCTATACAGCTTTAGTAGAACGTGATTAAGAGTTCGAATTATGTTTACATGAAGCAGTTTTATTGACCTAATAAAAATATAATTAATTTGTAGGAAAAAACAAAAAAAACTTTTTCTCTTTTTTACATTTCACTTTCTAAAGTTTTGTAAAAAGTCCCAAAGTTGACTAATTAAAAACATTTTTGAGTTTTTATGAAATTTCTTCAAAAACTTACTTTTCTTTCTTCAAACTTTTTCAGTTTTTCAGCAGCGTTTTCACAAGTCTGATCTGATGATGATGAGGATGATGTTTTATATTTGTTCTTTTCAGAAAGTTGTCGTTTTTCTTTCAATTCCTATCAAATGAAACTTGAAACAAATAATTGAATTTGGAATTCTATTTAGTGAGTTAAAGAGAAATTGATAACAAATAGAAGATTTGAAAATTTTGCGGTTAAATAAACAAAAAGAAAATGAAATTTGTGTTTTCAAATGAATTTAGTTCGAAAGTTAAAATGATTTAAACCAAATTTCGACAAATAATTTCTACAAATGAAGAAATCTTGAACCTGGAACTTCTTCTTAGCTTCATTCTCCTCTTGTTCAGATCTTTCAAAAAAAATCATCAAAATTTTTAATTGAAATTTCAGAAGTTTGTAATAAATGAGATGTACTTGAGTTAAATTGATGATGTACTTGAAAAAATAACATGTAACTCACTTGTTGGTGGCCTTGAAGCTGAATTTTCGACCAGCATTTGACTTTGGGCTGCCATCAGCTAACGGTGTTGTTGTAGTGGACGGAGAAACTTCGATCTGTTCCGCTTCACTGACTTCTGATGCAGATTCTTTGACTTTTTCAGAAAAATCTTCAAAACATTCGTCTGCTTCTATTACATCATCAGAAGAACTTTTTTCATCTTCAGAAAGATCTTTTTGATTTTCAGAAGGATCGTTTTGATCTTCAGAAGGATCGTTTTGGTCTTCAGAAGGATCGTTTTGATCTTCAGAAGGATCTTTTTGATCTTCAGAAGGATCGTTTTGATCTTCAGAAGGATCGTTTTGATCTTCAGAAGGATCGTTTTGATCTTCAGAATGATCGTTTTGATCTTCAGACTTCTTTAGATCTTCAGATGGCTTTTCTTCATCTTTAACATTATTTATGTCTTGATCTTCAGCAACTTCTTTTTCACAAATTCCGTTCTAAATATTAAAAAGAATTTGAAATCAGCTGAAAAATGATGACGTCATCAGCTACGTCATTTTGCTGGTTGAAGTTGTTTGAAAAAAAATTGATGTTTGGATTAAAACTCTAAAGATTTAGAAGATGAAGAAGTCAGAAAAATGAAGATTTGAAGTTAAATTGAAGAAATCGAATTTGTTGAATTTGAAAAAGACAATTTTTTCTACTTCATGATTAACAACAATAAATAAATGTTGAAAAACTGAAATTTGTTGAATTTAAAAGGAAATAAAGTAAAACGGAAATAGAAAAAATGTTCAAATGATATTAGGAAAAAAATGACAAAAAGTTTAAACTGTAAAAAGTTTAATCTCCTAAAAAATAAACAAGTTTTAGAAAAACAAAAATTGATTGAAAGTTGATTGAAAACTGATTTTTCTTCAGATTTGACAAAAACAAATTATTAAACATCGAAAAAGCAAATTGACTATTTTTGGTCATAAAAAAAATCAACTGCTGAAGTAAAAAAAACATAAAAACTAATGTCATAACATGTAACATGTAAACATCTGTACAAGAATTTAGTGAAGACGGTTTCAAATGAGACAACAACCTCTTTTTTAGTTCCTGATCTCTCCACTTCACAACTTGCTTCCATTGCTTCTCGCTCAGCTTCCCGAAGTTTTCTGTCAAATAAAACTTTGTTGGAAATGTGGATATGGAAATATAAATAAGCGACAAACCTTCGTTCTTCGCGTCGCTTATCCCGTTCTGCTCTCATTTCCTCATCTTCTTTCAGCTGCCTCCTGAATGAGGTTAATGACGTCAATAAAATGTTTTATGATCACACAAAAGAAGATACAAAAGAGTAAAAAGGTTAATTGTAGACGAAGTTTTATGGAATTGGAAACATTTTCAAGTTTATCTTGATTTTTGTGATAGGAAGTTATTTCAGCAAACTTCAAACTTACTCCAAGTCTTCTCGCTCCTTTCTTCTTCTCTCTTCACGCTCTTTTCTTCTTTTTAATCTTTGCTTTTCATATTCATCACTTTCTTCTGTATAATTACGTTGCTGAGAGCTTCTTATAGAGAAAGAATCAGAAACCCCAACAAGCCTGCAAATATAAACTCAAATTTGAGTGACACAAAAAAGACCTTTTTACTTATCAGCTTCAGCTAGAAGTTCTTGACGCTTCTTTCTTCTCATTTCACGTCGCTGCTCCCAGGTCAATGAGTCATCTACAACATCAGCCATCTCTTAGCATCTAAATCTATCAATAGATTTGATGATTTGATCATTTGATGAGTAAATTTTAATATTTTTAAATATTTAACAAATAAACATACAAAAAGTTTTTATGAAGTTAAAATTAGTTGAAAAGAATTTATTTATATTTGTAGTTATCATATGACATTTTGATAAGACTAAGATAAGAAGCCAAAAATTTATAAGTTTTAAAGCATGAAAAAATTTCACAGTTAAAAACTTAAAAAAAAGTTGAAGGCTATAATAAAATAAAATTTAAAATAAAAAACATAAATTATAAGATAAAAGAGTTTTTTTTAACTATCTAAAGAACTTTTTTTCAAAAGTTCAAGTAAAGGTTATTCTTTATTAAATTTCTAATTTAACTAAAAAATTAAACCAAAAAAAATTTAAAATAAATCCTTATAAGTAGATTTCTTTCTGATAATATAAATAATAAATAGATACTAATATAATAATTAATAAAAATATTAATCTGTGATTATGAATTTATAAACACTTGATATTTTTACAACAAAGTAAACATTTTTATATAAAAAAAACTGAACTTTAAGAATTCAAAGATTTAAATATATTTTAAGCCTATTTTAAAATTCAATTTATAATAAAAGTAGCTAGATAGACAACATTTTCAAACCTCAAATAGTATTTAGTATAATAAATTATAATAAAGATTTGTAAATACAAATTATAATTTAATTATTAACTACATTACTCATTAATTATCTATTAACTCTAAATTGATAATATATAAGAATTACTAAGTTTAAAAATAATTATTTAATAAAGTTCTTTTTATAAAAAGGTCTTTTTATAAAAATAAAAACTGATCTAAGAGAAAGTTTAAAACCTTTTAATAAACTTTAAAATGAAAATATTATTATCCAAACATTAATGTTATTCTTTTAAATAGGATAAACTGTATATACAATATAAGCTAATGTATTATTATAAACATATTATCATACACTATTATCATTATAGTTAAAAAAAGAAAAACCCTATAACAATTTAAAATGATTTTCTAATTTATAAACAATCTTAATGTCGATTGTATATTGTAATAATCAAGAATTTAATCATTTATAAATATACCTTATCTAGTTTTAATTTCTTTCAAACGAGTTTATTAATATGGAAAGAAAAATATATAAAAAGTCTGAAAATAAAGATAAATTAAAAAAGGCGTTTTCGCTTAATGATAAATAATTCTGAATCATTTGAAAATTATTGAACAATTTAAAAGAAATATAAAAACATTTTATTTACATGAATAAGCAATTTTAGTTATGAACAATTTAGGAATCTGATTTAAGTCTTAGGATCGACAAACGTTAATGAGAATTTCCTAACATTAAAACCGTGACGCGAGAATGCTTGTAGCGATTGAACATTTTTTTTTATCTCTAATGACGCTGATTTACGTTCTTGTTTCAATTTGATTAAACGCCATTTTCTACCATTTCTACCAGATATAATTAGATCGAAGAAAGATATGTTTCTTATTAAACTAATTTTGGGTTTTTAAAGTATCAAGAGAGTTAATGAGCAAATTAATTTTTTTATTCTTTTATATAAAATGAAAAAGAAATAGGTTGATTGAAAACGAATTATTATTTTCTAAAATCTTGATTAGAAAGGTTTATTGTTTTTATTATATACAAAATAATAATACATTATTTATATAATAAAACTGCAGTCATTATTAATCATCAACTCTATAAAAATATATATTTTTTATAGAATATTTCTTGTAAAACAATTGTATTATTTGGATTGTAAAGATTGTTTATTTTCTAGACCCTAAGGTAAGTTTGCATAAAAATAGCAAAGTTTTACTTAAGCTGTTTTGCTAAATAGCAAAACAGATAAAAAACACATAAGTATCCTGAGGAAAATTTTAATTTTTTAAGCAAAAGAAATAGTTTGAATCAAAGTTTGGTTTTAATAATAAAAATGTAAATAAAAAATGCTTTATAAGTTTTTATCTAAAATCGCTTCAAGTTTTATTTTGAAACTGATTGTCAAAAATTGATAAATGAATTTAAAACATTTTATTTTTTTATTAACGGATTAAAGCTGTATGTTTAAATCAACTATACCTACATCATTAAACAAAATATTTTTATGAATTGTCGAAATTATTTCGATTTTAACTTATTTTTCTAATCTTTTCTAAAATTTTCTGATGATTTTTCAGTCAATTTTTATAATTTATTTTTTGGTTGTTCGCAGTGCTACAAAAACATTTATGCTATTCTTGAAGAATCTATGATTTAAAAATCTGTTTTAAAAATTTATCTTTTAGGCCAAAAATTTCTTATTTATTTGAAATATTTATTATCTTAAATTAAATATTAAATTAATTATTATTATTCAACAATTTGAAAAGTATAGTTTAAATATTCAGTGATTTATTTATTTAGTCTTTCTTCAGTTATAGAATTATTTTCAAATATTTTTAAAACCTAAAATCATTTTTGAAAATGGTATTTCTTCTTATAAACTTATTTTTGTTTTCAATAGAAGTGATTTTTCCAATGTTTATCAAGTATATTTTTTATTTAAACATTTTTTGAAAGCGTTTTTACTTTTTTTGATCGTAACAAAACAGGACAATTGAAGTTAAAAGTTTAAGTTAATAATTAAAACTTTATAACTTTGATTTTGATTAAAAAGAAAAATTTCTAAAAGAAAATTCTACATTTTAATATGAAAATGATTTGGTAATTTTTTGCTTCATTAACTTTTTTAATTTGTACAAATTAAAGAAAATCCTAAGCTTATTCAGCTCTTGTACTTTCGAGATTTTCTTCATCATTTGGTTTGTGATTATATAATGGTAACATCATCATTGGAATCTTATAATGTTTTGCTATCGATAATAGTTCTTCTTCATAAATTTTGTTGAGTTTATTCAGTTCTTTGCAATCTTTTCTCATCTCTTCAATTTCCTCGAATTGTAGAAGAGAAAACTCATGTTTTAATTCAGCAATTTTTTCCTTCAATCTATCATTACTTTCTTCTTTTCGTAAACAATCCTTTTGAAAAGAAAAGTTAAAAATCAAATTAAGATTGAAAGAAGTTAATAATTAATTTTTTTTTTCATCTGACAAAAATACTTTAACAGTTTTTTTTTTAGTTTTAAAGTTTAAAGAAAAAATTTCCGAAGGAAAATAACTTTACTCGATTTAAGTTTTTCATGTAAATTAAACTTGAAGAAAATTATAAAATCAAAGAGAATAGTTATAAAATTAGTTATGATTTTCATGAAAATGTTTAGAGATCTTACATTAAAGGCAGAAAACTCTTGAGAGCTTAAAATTTTTGAAGACTGTAATTTTTCAAATAATTGCTTTAAACAATTATTATCATATTCCAACTGAATATTTTCCATTCTGAAAATTTTTATACATTGAGTTTGTTTATTCATTTTTTTATAAAACAAGTAAATACCTGCATGAGTGGTAATCCCTGAGATTATCTGTAAAGTTATTCTCGATGCACAAATTCAAATGCTCTTCTAGTTTGTTCGCCTGTAAATTTATCATATTTGAAATTTCATTTCAATTTTATTGTAAAATATTTAATAAATATTTTTAAATAATAAACATAAGCTAACTTTTTGAAGTAAATTGATATATTCATCATTTGAGATAAACTTATCTGTACATCTTGTTTTACGTAAAGATCTGATAACAAAAATCAAATTAAAAATCTCACTGAATTTTGACATCAAACACTTACTGATGATCAAAATGATCAAATTTAGATGTTCTATATCTACTCTGAGATAATTCTTTAATCTGAAAACTAAAATTGTAAGACAAAAATTTAGAATTTTTTCAACCACCTTTTCTACAGCCCGAATATTATCTTTGACTAACTTCTTATTCACAAGTTGTACTTTTGCTAGATTTTCTTCAACAATTTCTAGCATTTCTTCTTTTTGTTGTAATATTTCTTCAGTCAACATAAGTTTTTCGATGTAACTAAACCATCACGACAATCTTAAGTAATGAAATAAGAACTTTTGAATAAACCTTGCTTGAATTTCATCTCTAATTTCTCGCTCATGGCGTAAATTTTCATTGTTTGTTTCTCGAGTAAGCTCCAATTTAAATTCTAACTCGTCAATTGCATCTTCCTAAAAATGAAACGATTGAGGTTAAAGCAACTTAGCTTTGAAAGATAGTATTTTATAAACAAAACGCTTCAATAAGTTGAAAATTTGGTAAACCTCAAAGTTGAAACTTTCTTTTTGCTGTTTTAATTTCATTTCAGCTAATTCCAAAGCTTTGTCTTTTTTCTTCAACTGATCTTCTGCTTTTAATAGTTTTCTAACATAACTACAAACAAATAATATTTTCAATTTATTATGATAAAGATGAGGTTGAAACCTATTTTGGAGTTGTTCTTTTAAATCTTGTTCATTTCGGAGTATTTCTTCATTAGCTCTTTGAGTGACTTCTAATCGAAGTTCTAATTCTTCAACAATTTCGTTCTTAAACAAAAAAATTTAACTTTTATGTAATTTTTTGCAGCTTATTTTACCTTTTCCTGTTTTAATTGTTCGGTTTTTAAGCTGCAAGTTTTTTTTAGATCTTTGATTGTATTCTGCATTTGATCTTTTTCATTTTCAAGTTGGTTAATCGATTGTCTGAAACAAAAATTATTTCATGAAAAGATCTGTAGCCAGTTTTTTGATTTTTTTCCAAAAAATACTTTTACTTTTAGCAAAAATTCAATAAAATCTTAAAAATTGGTAACTTAATATGAAAAATCACCTGTAATTATTGACTTGCTGTAAAAGTTTTTGATTGTTTAAGCTGACATCAGAGACAGCATCTTTCATTTCTTTCATCTTGGCATAAGTTCATTATTTTAAGTATTAACCCGAATTTCACAAATAGTTTTATTATTTAAAAGTATATTACCTCATTTTGTTTATCAAACAAAACTTCTTCTACGGACTTCATTGTAACTCTTAGAGCATCTTTTTCGTTTTCTACTGCAGCCATTTGATCTTCAACTTTCTGTTCCAATCTCTTACAACAATCTTTCAAATTTTTGTTTTCTTTTTCTAGCAAATGCGTATGAGCAAGTGATCTAGAGATTCAAATGAATAAATATTTTTATTTCAGAGTTTTTCTAACTTTTTTAGCTGTAATTCCAAGTCTGAATCAGTTGTAAGAGTTGAAT
The DNA here is from genome assembly GCA_034620365.1 of Pegea sp. RAD2-039. Classification (NCBI taxonomy): domain Eukaryota; kingdom Metazoa; phylum Chordata; class Thaliacea; order Salpida; family Salpidae; genus Pegea; species Pegea sp. RAD2-039. The sequence continues at coordinate 4,241,617 of JAQGEQ010000192.1, forward strand.
TTAACTGAGCTTGAGTATCTTCTAATTCAAATTTAACTTGTAATAATTCATCTTTTAGTTTTTTATTTTCTGTTTCTACGCCTTCCTTCTTTTTCTGTTATCAATTTTGTTCTTGTAGTTTAAACAAAAACAATAGTAGTAACAAACAATTATTAACAATTTTCTTTATCAGTTACTATTTGATATAAATTAATAAGTTACGCCTACTTTGAATCGTTCTAAATTTGTTTGAATGTTTTCAATATCTATTTGATATTTTTCTATTTCTTCCACCCTTTTTTGTTTTTCTTCATTTTCAAGTAAATAGATATTTCTGAAAATTTTAAGATGATTTTAAATTTCATTTCTAATAATAATTATCAATGTTAACAAGTTAAACTAGAAGACACATTAATTTTGATAATTAATTACAAACAACTAATCACAAACCTTTGGTTTTCGAGTTGCTTGCTTAGTTCAGATGACTTCGCTTTTAAATCCTCATTTTTTTCTAAAGTAGCTGTGTAATTCACCTAAAAAATATTGTCATCAAAAATTAAGTTGCTCTTTAAATAAAGAAAATTTTTAGCAAAATTAACTGATTAAAGTTTCAAAATGCGAAGTTGAAAACTTTAAAAAGTTTCTTTAATCATTAAATAGAAGATTTGTAAGAAGTATACCTGCAACTCTTGAAATTCATTTTGAAGTCTTTCATTTTGTTCTTTTTGATCATTAAAATCTTTAGAAAGTTTATTTTTGATCTCAATTTCAATTTCTAAATCTGCTATTTTTTGACTGAAAAAATAGTTTCTATCAGTTTAGCTGCTAATTGAATTTAGTAATTACAATTTTCTTTTATAGAAAAGTTAAGTAGCTTAAAAATTTATTTAATCTATCATTTATTTATTACTTATATATTTATGTATATTCGACATATATTTGTTTATATGAATCACTTTATTTCAAGGCTTTCTGTTACTAGTTCATTTCGCTCATTTTCCGATTTTGAAGCATTTTCTTTTAAGTTTTTGATATTTTGAAGAATTCTTGAAATATAAATTACAATTTATTGAGGATTAGATTTATGAGTGAATTTTTAAACCTTTTTATCAAGGTTTCACAAGCTTCTTCTTCTGATCCCAACTGTACATCTACCATTTCTTGAATTGATAGAAGACCAGTCTATAAGAAATTAAACATAATTATTTCGTACTTTAGGTTCTAAAGTTTTGAAAATAATTTATTTTTAACGAAAAAATAACTTTTCTCAAACCTCAGCTTTTTCTTTCTCTTCTTTTATTTCTGTCAACTCAGTAGACAGCAAAATGTTTTCTTTGTTCAACATATCCAATTTATTCCTAAACATTAGTTATGAATAGACAATAAAAGCTATAAAAGCAACTTATTCAACTCAATAAATAATTACTCAAACAATAAATAAGCTTTTCAAAATTTAAAAACATGATTGAACTAATGAAGTTTGCTTCATATTATATTTATTTTATTAAATCTTTTAGATATTTTGTGTCTTACCTGATTTCTTCTAACATATTTAATGCTTCACAGTCTTTATCTTTATCATCAACTGTTTTGTTTTGATCATTTAAATCCGACTAAAAGCAGTTTCGATTTAAATTTTAATTAAAAATTTTGATGAGAAATAAAATGAATTCAAAAGAATTAAACAAGGTCGCTATTAGGAGAGATACACAAATGTAAATCTTAGTTTTAAAGTCAACAAGGAAACACTTTAAATTTACTTTGCTCATTGATTCTTTTAGTTCCTCATCAATTGAATCTTCTAATGATTCTTCAACTATTCTAACAATTTCAACTTTTGTTAAACTAAAACTATTATAACAAATTTTGTTTTTTTGATAAAAATTGAAATTACAATAAACTCATTTTCATTTCAAAATCTAAGATAATTACCAAAATGAAAATATTTATAAATTTATGATTTTATCTGTGACAAACCTTGATACATCATTATCATTAAATGTAGAGTGATGAGCTAAAATAACTTCTTTCTCTAATGTCGAAACTTTACTATTTAGAAGAAGGTTTTCTTGAACTAACGATTCTTTTTCACCATTTAATCTGAATACAAACTATTTAATAATTTTTCATTAAACTTCGATATTTACCTTTTCATATTTTCTTGTACTTGTTTGTTTTTTCCATTTGCTATATTCAGTTTTTTCTTTGTTGCTGCTTCAGATTTTTTGATAAGCTGAATTTCGTTTTGCAAATTTTTTACTACTTTATTCAAACTTTTTAGTTGTTCCTCCTTTATTGAAAACAATTAAGAATTAAGTTAATAAGAAATTTATGATGTAAAAAAGTGTTTTCATTATAATGTACAACCAAATATGAGTTTTCAAAGATAACAAATCTTTACTTAAATAATTTCAAAGACTTACTTCCCAGCTCTTTACCTTAGCAGCTTTCACTTCCAAATAAGATGACGCCATAATTTTAATTTAGTTTGAAGTTATGTCTCAATCAATGAAACATTTAATCTTATTTTTCATTAAATCTGTATAACAAAATATATTGCTTTGAATATCATAATAAAATTTATAAGATGTACAAAAAAATTAGAAAAATTGTCAGAAGAAAAATACTTTATTCTGTTTTATCATTTAGATATTCTTTAGTATCTTAATTTTATAAAAACTAAAAAGACATTTATCTCTATAATGTATCTTAATTATGCTTTATAACAATGCTCTCAAGATAAAAGCTTAAAAAGTTGACAACAAAAAACAACATTAGTTAAACTAATCAACCTGTAAGCAGTTTGTTCACTTATGAAAGTTATCGATAAAAGTTCTTGAATAAGATATTTGCTTTTGTGATGGCGGTAATTTTAACGGTTAAATTTATTGTTGTGATAGAGAATGTCGACAAACCGTATGATGTATTGTAACGTATTTCCACAAATTCAAATACTAACGGTTACATTTTGAGTTGAAGCCTTTCAAACTAGTTCTAATTAAACAAAAATTTAATTACAATTTTATACAAATTTAAAGCAATTGAAATTTGTTTTGAAAATATAAATTTTAGCTTAGAAAACATTTTACTGTTTAGTGAACAGTTTGACTTATTAAGACTTTATTTAAACCATTTGAATTAAGAAATAACAAGGATAATTGCAAACATATATTTACTTTTATGATCGAAACAGGTAACAAACTAAAGTGGCATATGGTAGTATGTCCCGCCTCAAACGTCGACCAATAGCTGCTAACTATAAAAAGCAGACAAAGATGATTTTGTAGCGATTTCATTTGCTTAATTAATGTAATTACAAGAATCAAGTTTACATTAGAACACACCAGGCTTGACATAATCGAAGTTCGTTAAATGTAAACATTCTAATACATGAATAAATTTATCAAATTGTCTGTTTAAAATTCAAAGCTATTTTGTTTACTCATCCGGCGATAATAAAACAGTTTGACCAAAAATTAAACACATTTGTTTAACAAAAATTTAATGCATAATATTATTATAATATACAATTATCATTTGAAAATATTTGGTCGAATGGCATGTAAAGCAATCAACAAAATCTGACAAAAAATTACAATTTTGTGGTGTATAGTCCAATGTAACTATTATTGCCGACTTTTAGCAAATGCAACAAAGTGCTTACCTTCTTAGTAAAGTTGTAGCTTATTAGAAATAGAAGATTTTTAATTATGTGATTTGCATATAATAAAAAAACAATTGTCAGAAATAAATAAGCATTTAATTATAAATTATTAGAAATATAGGTAAATGAAATAAACTTATAATAAGATCGGATCAGAATATCTTTAAGTCTGGCTCGTAAAAGCGTCCTTAAAATTTTTAATAAACTAAGATTAGAGGTTATTTTTAAGAATGGTATTCTATCGCTATTTTAGTTAAAATTACAATTTTCATAAACTTTATAGCGTTAGTTAAAGTTAATTATTAGATCAAAAATGACTTTATTTATATTTTAAACGATAATCAGATAAAAGTAAATATTATTTTTCTAAAGAGCAAATATTTATTTATTTTAGTGAGGTTGTTATAAATAGTTGAAGTAACAAAACTAAAAGATACAATTCAAAGGTATAATTCTAAAACTTTAAAGTTTTTTTACAAATTTTTTCAAAAATAGCATAAACTAAGTATATTTAGAGACTTTACTATTATTCATTTCATGACTTCTAATATTTTATTAATATCTAGGCTTTTTTTCACTAGCAAGTAATGAATTTAATTAAATATTAGAGTTGAATTGATAAAAACTTTTATTGAAAATATGCAGATTTTAGGTGTTGGTGTCAAAATGATTTTTATAATTTCATTTGTGTCAAAGTTGGTTTTATCATTTGTAACTTTACATTGTGTGAGATTTTTGTTTAGCTATTTAAGATGGCTTTACAAAGTGATGAAATTACCTGGTCTTCCAGAAAAAGCTTATCCTATTGTGGGACATTTATATTTATTTCCAAAACAAGTTGGGTTTGTTTATTTTCGTTGGATGAAACTATTATTAAAAGCTGCTGAAGAAAAAGGCAAGAAGTGTATGACATTCTGGTTAGGAGTACTTCCTTTGTTTAGTATAGTTCATCCAGACCTGGCAGAAACAGTCTTAAAAAGTAATGTACTTCTTGAGAAGCCAGATATTTACAACTCATCGTTAGATTGGCTTGGAGACGGTCTTGTTATCACTAAAGGAAGAAAATGGTTTCATCGAAGACGCCTTTTCACTCCATCATTTCATTTTAAAATTTTGAATGATTTTTTGGAGGTGATGAACGAACAAGCTGATATATTTGTGAAGAATTTATCAAAAACTAAAGCTGAAGGAAAATTGGATGTAATTAAAGCAATAACGCTCTGTACACTTGATATCATCTGCGAAACTGCAATGGGCGTCAAACTGAATGTACAAAATGATAAATCGCATTATTATGTTCAGGCTCTCGAAAGGTGAGAAGGTTTAAGCTAGAAATATTCTTCATTTCTTAATATTTAAGTAATTGCTATTTTTTGACAAATCTATTTACTTTAATAAAAAATTTTGTTCTGTTATTTTTATCATTTATTGAAACACTCAAAATTTTAAATTTCAGAAAAGCTGAAATAAACCGATCAAAATTGACAAATCCTCTCAACAATATCGATTTTATATTTAAGCATACGAAGCTTGGAAAAGAAAGTGAACACACAACTAAATTGTTGCATAAATTCACTGAAAATGTAGTTTTAAAAAGATTAAAGGAAAATAACATTAAAAGTGGAAGCAAGAGGCTAGCTTTTTTGGACATGCTGATTAATTCAGAGACTGAACACGGCGAAAAGTTGAACGTGAACGATTTAAGAGAAGAAGTTGATACTTTTATGTTTGCTGGTCACGATACAAATGCAACCTCTTTGATTTGGACATTGTACTTATTAGGTCAAAACATAGAAGAGCAAAATAAACTAATTGAAGAGGTTGATGCAGTGTTTCCTACTTCATCTTTTTTTGTGGATTCTGAAAGGTTAAAGAGCTTACCTTATATGGAAATGGTTATCAAAGAATCATTGAGGATGTTTCCTCCAGTTTCAATGATTGCTCGTCGAATCAGTGAAACGACAGTTATTGATGGCAACAAACTTCCTGTTGATACAAAGTGTTACATCATGATCTTTGCTATTCATCGAAACCCAGAGTTTTGGAAGAACCCCACAAATTTTGACCCTGAAAGATTTAATCTGGAAAATTCTTCGAAACGTCATCCATTTGCATTCATTCCTTTTTCGGCTGGACCTCGTAATTGTATTGGTCAAAAATTTGCAATGAATGAACAAAAAGTGATCTTGTCAAAATTCTTCAAAAAGTTTACAGTCTCAACTTCAGTTAAAGAGGAAGATTTAGAAATATCAATGGGTTTGATCACTACTCCAATGAATGTGACTTTTACTATTCAAGAAAGAGTCATTTAAAGTATTTTTTTTCAATCTCTATTTGTGTCACATCAAAGTATATTTAATAAACAATTTAAGATATCTTTTTATTAATCTTTTGCTTGATAATTTACTTGTTGCTCTTATTTCAAAATTAGCTTTGAAAATTTATTCAAGTATTTTGTCTTAAAATTGTCTTTTTGGAAATAAAGATTACATTTTTCTTTTGATGATGCTGGTGCAATTTTACATTTGAATTATTTACAATAAACAAAACAAAACAATATCAATTTAAATTTAAGTTTTCTTTTTTTGGCAGTCAATAAATAAAACTTGTTTGACTTTAGCAGCTGAAAAAATTTGTTTTATTTATTTGTTTGAACGTGTGGCTGCGAATGAGAAATTATACAGCTCCTATAGCTAATAAAAAACAGGATGACTGCAGAAAGATAGTAGGTAACAGAGTTTGACAAAACTCACGTATTAAAGTATTGAATTAAAAAAAAAAGAATAGTGCTGAGGCATTACTAAATGTATACTTAGAATCAAAAATGTAAGATGAATTGAGAAATAAGGAAATAGACAGCATATCACTTGTTAAGGAGTTACTTAAATCATAATTTCAAATAAGGTTTTGTTTGCATACAGCAGGCTTACTATTGCCTTTTATCTCAAAAAAGCAAACAATTGCATTCGAAAACTAATAAAGTAGTTATTTGAAAAATTAAGCAAGAAAATTTCTAGAAGCTTGCAAATTTCTGGCTCCTTACTTTGAGCAAAACTTGCAGTTACGAACAATTTTCTTGACTTGGTATAATTGACTAACAAATTTTTAGAAGCTAAGGTAATAACTTAAACTGAGAACTTAAACTTAAGAAATGATGAAATTTAATTGCTGTTTGCTGGTTCGACTTTCAGATTTTTATAATTTTTTTTTGCAATTTGTTAAAAGTATTTTAGGTGGTTTTCGGCTAAAACAACAATTACCAAAATTATTTTTTGGAAAATATTTTGTATGAAGTTACCAATTACAAACCATTTGACATAACTAAAACTAAAGAAGACATATTTTAAAATATATTACAATTAATGATGAGATTACTGTTAAGGCCTTTTTGAAGGTTCCGAAAAGTGCTGTGTGTCCTGAGTTATATTTTAGGGGGTTTTAATTTTAGTAAAATTGATTGGAATAACCCGAATTTAGCATTTATTGGAAAATCGTTTAACTTGGATAGCGATAATACTAATTCAGCCATTCTAAGTCATGCCTTTGTAAGCTTTTTCAATGCCAATAATCTATCTCAGATGGCTACTTTTCTGACCCAAGTTAGTGGTAATACTTTGGATCTTCTTATCACATCAAAACCCGAGAACATTATCTACGTTGATCAAAAAGAACCTTTTGCTCTGACATGTGATTACAACATGATTGAATTCAAGTTCCATCAAACTTTTTCCATGAACGTTAAAACTTCAAGTAAACGGAACTTTTATCGTGGAAATTATAATGGTATTAACAAGTTTATTGTTGACTGGATTTCTGTTTTCAACTCTTCGAAGACATCACTACTATTAGTGCGATGCCCGAAGAGAGCACCTACCGCTAACACACATTCTCACAAATAACATCTATTAAGTTAGAAATATAAAATAACCTTTAAATTTGATTGAATAGATTTTGTTTGAAAAATGAAACTTTTTGGAAAGTGTTTTGCTAAATGTGTGGAGAATTGGTGATGGAAAATTAGAAAAAGAAGATTATAGCAAAAGTAACTTGACACCTTGACAAGAAACTTGCTGAATAAGAAAAGTATTTAGCAATACAAATTATTTCGTGGTGGGGTCAGTGGTTTAGAAAAGAACAAAAACTTCTTTCGATATTAGTTTATTTTTTGTTAATGATTTGGTAGAGCTCAACAAAAACTTTAAAATAAGCAATCCTGATTGTGCTTTAGGACCATCACCGGAATATTTCATCATCCTACCTGATATCGAAAAACACACCATATTTATTTGCCAACTTACAACGTAATATATATCAAATATAGCTGCAGCATCTATCAACACTTTTAATGTAGCCAAATATAATAATATCAATAAATCTTAGACAATGAATTAGTTTTGCCTTTCAAAAAACCAACCAGAAATTCTCGTTTCAAGTGTAGAAAAAAGAAATAAATTTCAATGCTAAGAATGTAGACTAAGAAAAGTTATCGTAGGTTGCTTGATTTTGGAATTGAAAACACTTTTCTCAAAAATATTGTAGTTCCTTCTTGTTATTGGTAACAAATCACGTACTTTTGAGGGCTGACGGATTTAAAAAATGGTTCTTTAAATAATTTTGAAGATCTGGGCGAATACCAAGTAGATATTAAATTAAGATAAAAACTTAGCCATCAAAGTTGTCCTCGAAAAGTTGGATTAGAATGCACTAATTGATCAACTAATGTGGACCTTAAAGTGGCTATTCTTCTTTTTCGTTAGTAAAGTGGGTACACTAAACAGTCATGATTCGTCAGCAAGCTACTAATAGATACAAAAAATGTAACAAGTTGTTCCTAAAAGTTTTTTCCACTTTTATACTTCAAATCAGGGTGGATAAAGAAATTTGTCAGTGCATCTAAATAGGATATGAACTGTTTCAGGTTAGTCAGTTTCAAAAACTATCAAACAAAAAGTTAATATTCACAATTAGTGATTTGCTAATAAAAGATGTTTTTGTAAAAGCTACATTATAATATAACTGGGGCAGAATATAAAATGAAAATTCTCTTGGTAACTATACAACAATTTAGATTTATATTTATTCAATAGTTTGTTTGTTGTACATCAGATAATACTTTGAAATAAAACTACTTTTTATTCATTTACTGATTAGAATTGCGCAAAATACCTGATTGAAAATCTCTGAAACAGTTAACATGGATGTAATTGATCTTAGCAGAAAAATGTTTAATTACTCTCAGTTGTGATAAAAACTCGAAAACTTCAAACTTGCTACTAAAAGAGTTCTAAAGTAAATCACAAACTGAACTTTTCAACAAATTCAAAAACCGGAGCTTTTTAAACTCACAGCTGATATTTTCATATAAGCGCACGAGCCAGGATTTAATTGCATATATCAAAAAAGAAAGCGACAAACTGTTCAACTATATTAGGTAATCACCCTTTTCTAGTAACTCGTAAATTTCTGCAGTTAAAAGTTTGAATGACTTTGTCACATGATCAGTTATATAGAAAGTAGAGTGGTTGGATTGGAACGGGTTAAAACTTTGAGCTTTCAAAGTATTCTTTTTAAGTTTGAAAGTTCCAGTCATCTCAAGGTCTTTTTCAACTCTTTAAAAACAAATTAATTAAAATAGTTTTAAAAAATGTTAAAAAGAAATGATTTGTACCTGATAAATACAGGACGCGCATACACAGGCAAGTTTGAAGTGATGTATTCATAAAATGTTTTTGTATCCAGTTGAGTTTCATCTTTATTCAATATTAGAGCAGCCATACCAGCACGACCTTCAGTTCCTGTTAAAAACAGTTTGAAGATACAAATTGTAGAGAAAATAGAAAGTACCTTGAACTTCAACACCATAAACATTAGCCAAATATATTTGAGGAGCATTACTGAGAATATCTCCGACTTCATTCGTCGAGACGTTTTCTCCTTTCCAACGATAAGTATCTCCAACTCGATCACAGAAGAAGACTCGATATTTATCATCTCTTATCATCAAATCACCGGAATTAAAATATTTGTCACCTTTCTACAATGATTTCATTTACGATGAGGTCATCTTTGATACCCGCTTACCTTGAAAACATCAAACAAGATCTTTTTTTCTGTTAGCTCCTTAGCTCCTTTGTATGATGAGATTTCGAAATTCTTTTTAATTTGCCCAACTACTAGCCCAGGTTCATTAAAATCCGCAAGAACCGCTCTTTAAATCAAACTTCGTGTTTATTTCTAGTTGATATTATCAGCTAATTTTTGAGACATAATCTCTATGTTTTACGAGGAGTTCTACATCCTAGATCAATTTTTTAGCATCGAGAATTTATCTCGAGTCGCTGGCATACAAATCAGAGTTTTTATAATGCTGTCAGACGATTTAAAATTGTTGTCTACAAAGATATCGTTAAAAGAAAATTTCTGATCAACTTTGTCTAACCTTCCATGCTCATCACGCACAACTTCTTCAGTTTCAGCATCGTATTTGATGATGTAAGCACCTATGATTAGCTGGTAGAAACAAATTTGAAGTCAATTAAGTCCAAGATGAAAATTCAAAAGATAATTACATGGTATTTAACAAATCAGTAATTATAGTTTGTTCGGAGAAAACAACAAAAATTTTATTTATCCCCAAAAAACAGAAAGTTTCAAATAAAAGTTTGAAATATTTTTAAAGAAGCGAATAAGTTGATATTTTTGATAATTTATATTTGAAACTAAAATAGTCAGTTTCATAGCGTTCTTTCAGTCGGTTATCTTTAAAAAGTTTCCAATAAATCCAATAAAATACAAAATATGAGACTTTTAACATCTTAACAAAATGATGATGAAATTCTTTAGACGAATTGTTTGTGAGAAAATGTTGAAAAGAAATGTTGTTAGAAGTAATTTTACATCAAAATCATAAGTTCCAATTACCTGAGATATAGGAGTTAGTTTACCAACGCAAGCAAAATCATTAAACAAATTGATGAATCCAATATTCCCTTCAGTTGCAGCATAAAGTTCGAAAACTTTGATTTGATTTCCATAACGATTTAAAAATGTCTTCCAAACATCAGGTCGTAGTCCATTTCCGATGATAGCTCGAACGCAATGGTTGTGATCACTAGAAGTCTGACAAACAGAAGTTAACAGACATCTTCACTTAAACAAGTTACCTGTGGTGTGGAACACACGTATCTCATCGTCTCTCCGATGTATTGAACGATCGTTACTTTGTGTCGTCTACAATCAGGCCAAAGTTGACTGGCAGAAAACTTCTTTCTCAATACCATTGAACATCCTGAAATTAATCAAGTATTTATAAATCAAAAGATAATTTCATCAAGAAGTTTTCAAATACTGTGAAAGAATGTCAAGAATCTGTTATTGAGTAATGTATAAGGAAAAGAAAACCATAAAAAGAAGAAATAATTATTAGAAACTTTGATAAAAACAAAGCCACATGACAAATGAGGCATTTTTCAATATAAACAGTTGAAAAGATAAAAGTAAAGAAAAAGTAAGAAATAAAAAAGATTAAATAATTTCCTTATCAGATCAAACCTGACATTAAAGTTAACCCGACTCCTATAGCAGCAGCTGCAGCATGGTATAGAGGAAGAGGAACATAAATGACATCTTCACTAGTGAGGTTCATGGCACTGGCAGCAACAGAAGCTCCTTTCCACGCCTTACTGGTTTTGAAGTTGACAGCCTTTGGAAGCCCTAAGAATAAAAAGCATGAGAGTTAGAAACAAGATATTTTCAAAATTACACACCACCATTTCAGCAGGTGTTAAATCTGTTAGTGGCATTCGTAGAAATTTTATTTAGAGTAAGTTTCTCAAGGTTTAGTTTTGTGAACTGGGAAGTTTACAGATCAAAATCTACCCCATTGAATTTTTACTAACTTATAAGTTGTGTTCAAACATCAACATTTTATATTTTGATTTGCTTTTCAAGTTTTGAACATTTTTAAATATCGAATGTTAGAAATGTTAACTAAAAAAGTATTATCAATGATTAATTCATCATTTGCTACAACTGACAAAATATTTGATAAATTTTAAAAGATTAAAAGGTGACTGAAAAAGATATAAATAATTCCGAGTCACAAAAGCAGCAAATTTATCAAACAAGTATTTCACCAGTAGTTCCAGATGTATAGATGTAACAAGAGTTATCTTCATCACTAAAATCTCCTCTCCACTCTTTTGGGATTTCATCAGAACTTTCATTTGCTAATAAAACAAAATTAAGTAATCGCAAAAGGAAATGACACATCAATTTCAGATTTCGTTTACAGGCAGAAGAGTGTTGAGTTATTTAATCTGATAACTAATATTAAACTTGAAAAAATGTTCAATTATTCATTCAATTTAATTTTTGTTGAAAGTTTATTTCAGAAATTTCAAAGATTGTGTTTGCTTACTTGGTACTATCAAGTTTTAAGTAAACAATATTTTAATATCAGATATAAAATAACTGAAAATTAATTGAAAATATTCTTTATAAATTTAAGTTAAAACTTATGTTTATCTTGAAGGAAAACTACAAACAGAAAAACAGTTTAAATATATTTGAAATATTTACAGTTGAATTAGCCATATAAGGAGGAATTTTTGGTAATTTGAAGGTATGTGTTTCCTGTTATACAAAATTATACTTCAGTGAAACTATCGACTTCAAAGTTGCCGATCTGGATTTATGAAAGGAATTCTTTGGAATTAATGGCTTCTGAACTTTGATTAACTTTATTCGCGAGTGCTAAAGGTAATAAAGTTTAAAGAAAAGGAAGAGAAACAAAAATACCAGTTTAAATAAAATAAATACTAACCAAGAAGATTTGAAAAAATTTCAAATGTGCAATCTTCAACATGATCATATACAAAAACCCTGATTCCTCGCTCAATTAAATCTTTTTCAATCTCTTTAACTGCCTAAAGATAATTTTATATAAAGCATTCCAGTTTACAAAGAGCAAAACTAAAGTACTTACTTTTACAATGGTTAAGTCTGATCCAATAATAAACACTTTTGCTTCTGAAACATCTATACAGTGTAAAAGAGATTTCAGTCTTAATTGGTAGTTAATAAAAGCAGTAGTTGCTCCAATGTTGTTTGCGCCAAACCAGATTGCCAAGAATGAGGGTTGATTCATCATCATCAAAGCAATCTTGTACAAAAATAAAAAAAGTTTAATATAATATTAAACAATTGAAGAAAATTAGGTGAAATTTGAAGGAAAATAAATTTTGAACATAACTAAAGTAGGTTTCCATTTTGAATGTTTCAGAGAAATAAGCATTAAATTAAAATTAAAGGTTGAAAAAAAGCTTCATTTTTAGTTGTAACTACATTTTCAAGTTGAAAAATACTTTAGAAACATTAAAATATACCTGAAAATGTTAACTATTACTAAAAAGGGGCTTGCTTGTTTTGGACACACTTTTTGGGGTCAAGGTTTTGTATTTTGTCTCAAATTAAATGCTTTATGATAAATTCAGACCTAAGGTTTGCTAGGATGAAACTTTTGTGTAAACTTCACGTTTGTAAACTTACAATGATAAAATAAACTTACAGAATTACTCAGTGATTACGAAGAAATAATCATGTAGAAAATTATACATTTGAAGAAACAACAATTTTTTATACAACTAATTACGACTAAAAGTTAATAAAAATCAAAAAACTAAAACAAGGAAATGTAAGAAAGATTTATACATTAAGTAATAACAAATATATTTGGAAAGCTATTACAGGCACTAGCAAAATTATAATCGAAAACAGATTAATTATAATTCATATCAAAAGTTTTGATACATGGAAAGTTAAACCTAAACAAAGCAAGAGTTGATACACAAATTAAATGATTCTAACTTTATCAAATGGAACAACTCCCAGCTTTCTCAAAGTTCTTCCATGTTTATTCATCCAGTTAAACATTTTCAAGTAACTCCATTTTTCAGAATTATAGAGAAGAAATGTTGCCTCTGGATTGCTTTTTGCTGTTTCACCTAAACTATATTAAAAGCATAAATTAAATTGATGAATGTTCAAATAGAAAAGATTTATAAAAGTCAGGAACATCACTATTAAAAACTGGAATGCAGTGGACACTAAACTACCCACAATCTTTACACCCGATATTCAATGAAACTGCTGAGCGACATTGAGGTCACCAGATTTCTGTTTGGGTTTACTCCCAAAGTTCTCCTACGGTGAGGATACTATTCACCCATATTTGGATAATTTCTGAGTTTGATAGCTCAAGGCATATCTACAAAAGCGAAGTGAAATTTGAACCCAACATACAAAGTACAATAGATTAGCAGCTAATCAAATGTGATAGGGAAAAGTTGATAAAAATCAGGGTAAAAGGGCGTTGTTAGTCTATTTTATGACAATATTTGTCAGAGACTCAAAACTTCGAATTTAAAGCCGGAGTTGGAGTCTCATAGGCAGTTCATCACTATACTCAGTGCAGTTCTGATACCCCTACAATGCCAGTTGGGCGTAGCCACATTAGTCCTATTCCACAATACCTTGTTAGCATGGAGAGTGGAATTCTGCTGCATGCGCAACAACTGGATTTACATAATATCTGCCCTGACTTACATCATGACCATTCTCAACCAAAACAGGTAATCACTATTATCTTAAAGGTTTGACTGAGATGGGACTGGATGTAACATGATGGATAACATTAGACAGTGAAAGTTAAGCAATATTTTAAAAGGAAGTTAAAAAAAGTTTTAAATTCAGTTAAGCATTACCAATCACATAACAACTTCTTTTTTCGTTTTAGCTTTATGAACAGCCTTAAAGATCTTGCTAGAAAAAGAATGAACCTAAGATCTTCAATGATAGATGGGAAGAAGAATTTTAAAATATACCATGTAGGTACAAATAGCCCAGCGGTGGAGGCCAAAAGAAATAAAAAATATTCAAAAGACATTTAAAACTTCGCTAAAAGTAAATAGTTATAAAGTTCTAAGAAATAATAGAAACAACTTTCAAGAGTTATTATCAAGCTCTTTATTATTCCAAATTAGAGTTTAAGATATAAAACAATTATAACAACAACAATTTTTGGATATTCTTATTTAACGGAACAAGATATATTTTACTTTCTGACTAAAATTATAATTTAAACTTAATCTTATTTATCTAAAAAGATTTATTTATTTTACTCAATGCATGGCTGCAGATGACAAATTATACAGCTCTTAAATTGAACAAAGAAAAAACGATATGACTATAAAGCTAAAAAAAGGTTTAAAATTGTATAGTAACTACACATATATATGGCAATTCATAAAAGTCTACAAAATATGTTACAGCTCAATATAAATAATGTATAAAAATAAGAAAATTTAAAGACATAAATAAATATATGCTATGAATCAAAAATACAAATTAAGTGGAGAAAACGAAGAAATAGGCAACATACAACCTTGATAACAAAATTGCTTAAATGATATTTGTAAAGCAAAATTTTATAAAGATAATATTTTAACATATATTCAATTTTAAATTTTTAAGAGGTTTTGATAAAGTAATTGAGTTAGAAAGAAGTCCTATAAAAAAAGATGTTGTACTTCAATGAATGTTTCTAAGTTGTAAGTCAATTTTGAATGATGAGCCTTTAAGGACATATGAAAGATATTTAAAGAAAACGTTAAAGTTATGAGGACAATAAATAATAATAATTTTAAATATAAGGTCAGATGATGATAGTTTAGTAGACTGCAAAGTAGATTAAAAAATAACTGTTAAAGAGAAACTAAAATATTTAACATCATGAACAAAGAACATTAAATGTTTAAAAGCACATTAGACCTCAAGAAAGATTAAAACACAGTTTTTAATGATGACTTGTTGCTGTTGATAAGAAATTGTTTAAGTTTAATATTGACTAAGGTTAATATCAAATTGCCTAAGGGTCTTTGCTAATAAGAATGTGAAATCAAATCAAAAGCTTTGTGATGTCTCTATAAATGATATTATTAGTTAGATTAATTTCAGAGCCTTAGTGATCATCTCTCAAAAGGATCTTTGAAAAAATAACTCAAATTGAAAATCAGAAAGAACAATTTTGTGGAGAAGATTAGTCTGATTTTTTGAAGAATGATTAATAAGAGAAACTGGTTTATATTTTAGTAGCTTATTTCTATTTCCATTGAAAAAGTACATAACTAGAAGATAATAAAGAATTAATTTAGCATAAAAATAAATACAAAGCTTATAAAAACTAATCCATCTTTTATTCTAGCCTCTAAAAACAATAAAAACCTTCAAAATAAGTCAAATGTTTAAAATAATATTACAATCCATATCCGTATATAAAAAAGGGGAAAAGTAATATACTACAAAGTAATTTAATACGAGAAATACAAACTACAAAAACAGGGTAATAATTGAAAAAGTATCAAAGTTCACCATTGTTTTCAAATACAAAAAGTAAACAAAATTTCCAAAGAACAAATATAAAAAAACAATTTCTTATCTATTTATAGACAAAAATTATAAATCAGTAAAATAAATCAACATTTCTGAAATTTAATTGAAGCTTTTACAACATTTCACAATTTAGTTTATGTTATAAACACATTGCAGTATAAACACTAAAAGCACAAGTAAATAAAACATTTAAACATATTTAAAGTTTTTGACATCAAAAAACTCCCTAAGTAACAACTTATAAAAACATAAAAATTTATACTTAACTTGCAAGCCTACTTTTCTAATAACAACTGAAATTTTAGTTTAAAAATTAAGATTTTTTACTTACAACTAAAGAACTAAGATATAAATTTATGTCTTAATACCTTTCCAACAAATCGTATATTGCAAGATATGACTTTCAAATTACGTCTTATGTATCAAGTGGTTGGTCTATAAATTAAATTAGAGTAAGATTTATCAACTCATAAACCAAGTCTTAAAATAAGATAGAAAAATATAGGTTGAATTAAAGTTACAAAAGTTGATTTATTAACTCGAATTGTAAAACTATTTTACCAAGAACTGGCTGAACTGTGACCCAAAAATATATTAAAAAACAAGATCAATCACTTGTAAATGAACTTAACCCTATAAGTTTTTGCTTGCAGAATAAACTGGTTAAGTTTAAAAAAGAGCTTACTACTTTTCTTTTGAAACTTATTTCACCTTTTAGTGTAAAAACATTCGGTAGATAAAATGTATCTGAAATTTATATTAAGAACAATTCCGCACTTTTATATAAAACAGCTAATAGACAAGTTGTAAAAAACATAAAAATTCTAGTGATGAGACAAAAGATTCAATTTTGTTTAAAATTAATTTAAAATTGCAAACAGAAAATTATTTGATGTTTTAGAATAAAAAATTGATATTCTATCAAATCATATAAAGCAGTACAGCTTAATTTTTTTTTTATAAAACATTTTAAAAACAAAAAAACATCCAATAAATATAAAAAACTTAAATGAGCTGAAAGTTTATAATTTGTGCTAAGCTATGTTTGACATCCAGCTTTATCAAACTCATCTGCTGTTAGTCGACACTCTTTTAACGATTGAAATATTAACAAGTCAGCAAAATACCTTTTTTAACTTAGGGATGGTAATTAGCTACAAAAACTTTAAGAGTTCAAACTTAAATTTAATTTTTTGTGAGAAAATTTCTTTAGAAGCATTCTTAATTTTAGTAAATTTATTAAAATAGTTTTCATCTAAAAATTTATCTCAATAGTAAACGAGATAACCTTAAACTTTATGAATAAGGTTGATTTTTCATGTGTTTTTGGAAACAAATTTGTTTTAATTACTGCTAAAACATTTATAGATAATATTTGTTTACTTTTTAAGTTTTTATGTCGATAGTTTCTAATATTTTTTTGTTTTGTTGTTTTAATACCTTAAATGTTATAAATTCTATAAAATAATTTTTTTTTAAAGATTGATGAAAACTCAGTCGACTTTAACGATTTTCAAAAGATTTTCGCATGAGAGACACAGAATCTTACAAACAATAATTTTATTGATATATAAAGATTTAGCAACAACCCTACATCAACATTTAAACTTGTTTCGCATGATTTAAAAAGAACTTCAATAACAACTTTAGTTCTAACTTCAATAAATTAGTTTTAGTTTGCAACAATTTTTAATGATTTTA
Source organism: Pegea sp. RAD2-039 (assembly GCA_034620365.1). NCBI lineage: Eukaryota > Metazoa > Chordata > Thaliacea > Salpida > Salpidae > Pegea > Pegea sp. RAD2-039. Next base: position 4,259,411 of record JAQGEQ010000192.1, read on the forward strand.
AGGAAATGATGGTTGAATAAAAATTCTTTTCCAAATAAAATTTTCTAAACTATTATCTCAAAAATTCTATTTGGATCAATATTGTTTAACAGCATTATCGGTAAAACTAATTAGATTTTCTTGATGGAGCTTTGCTGCAAAACATTGATTTGATAAATAGTGATGGGCTGAACCGCTCAAATATTGGTTGGCTGTAAGATGCGTTGTACTTTTGAGGTGTCAAATTAGATATCTACAAAAAAGGCGCCTAAGTCTGATATAAGTGCTAAACATGTTGATTATTAATCACATCGTTTTGAAGATTGAAGGGTTTTAATATAAGCTGTTGCTTGGTTTTGCTTGTATTGTATTTATTTTTATGATTAATTTGTTTGTAGAAAGGTATTTGACTTTTGTAGGCGACAAAATTTTGGAAATCTATTATGATTATTATTTTGCTTTCATTGTTTTGGAATAACTGATACTCTGCATACCTGCCGATATTTTCAAATACAAAAATCTTGTTAAGCTTTAAGCCTTAACTATCTAAGCATTAACAAATAAAAAGAGAACTGAAGATATTGCTGGTACATAGAAATTATTATTTATAATCTTTTTAGTGCTTCATTTTTATGATTAAATTTGATTTAATCTAAATTATTTGTTAAAGCTTTTAAAGCAATTCTTAGATATTGTTTAGATTTTATCAACAATCTTTTTAGGGATTCTATAAATTTGAAGAAATTAAAATTTCTATATAACTTTCAGTGAGGTATCTAACCTTTTAAGGCTTTTCAAAAGTCTATGAGAAGGTTACAATTCATCAAATTTTTGACCAAACAGTTTCTACTGATATAAGCTTTGTCCAGCGTGATTGAAGCTTGGTCTATAAACAACTACTAGTGGTAAGTTTCAAAGTAAGTTATTAAATATAAACAATTTTTATTAACTTCCAAAATATAATCAATTTTGTTTTAAACTATTTATTATTATTTTTCTTTGCTTTATATTGAAAGTTCTAAAATTCTAAAGAATTAACCACATATTAACATGAGTTACACAACCTTTTTTTCTGTTGTCTCTTAAATAGAATTAATACCAAAATAATTTTTCGTAAAAGAAGTTCTGATCAAACTTAGTTGTTAAGCTGATCATATTCTAGCTTAAAAATGCATATTTAAGTAGAACTGCATTTAAAACTAAATTTATGTACTTTTACAAGTTCAGTTAAAATTGAATGTATATTAGAGAGTTTAATGTTGATAGCTGTTAAGTAAGAAAAGCCTTTGATTACCAAGAAGGCTCTACCTTAGAAAGTTCTAAGAAAAGCTTTTGGGGGTAAAACACAGAATGTCAGCAGAAAAAATTTCAAAGTGTTTAAAAGTCAAATTTCAGATCAATGCTTATTATATTTACGAGTGTATTTACAAATCAACAAGCTGTGAGTATTTACATAAATGTTTAATTTAGTTTTTATACTAAAAGATATCCAGATAAATTCAGCGGATTATAAAACAAAAAACTACTCATACAAAATCGAAATAAGAAAATGAAAACTTCTTAAAATTCCTTCTTATCAATTTCTGCTTTCAATCATTTGGATTCGTTATAAACTTTTAGGCAAAGTTTCAATGAACTTCATTTGAACTTCCACAAATAATCGAAGAAACTTTAAAGAAGTTTGTAAACACAACAACTTCAATCTCAAATCAACAACTATCCATCGCGACTAAGGCAGCTGCAATAAAACGCGCGCCTCCGAATCCCTTGCGGATTCCATTTTCAACCGTTCTTACCTTCTCATATGACGTCATACGACCTCCGGGACTCAGCAAATTATCGTCGTCTGCTCAGCAGCATCTGCAGTTATCAAAATTATGAGATCTCCCACAGATTGAAACTTTGTTTGTTTTGAACTTTGTTTAACTTTTTCTGATCGTCTGAAACTAATAGCCAAACAAATAAATGTTGATGGCTCATTTTTAACCCATAAAGTGTTTAGTTTATATAAACTTAATCGAAAATTATGCATAAGGTCAAATTTATTCATATTCAATTCGTTATTTCGTTTTTATAACAAAAGGTAATTTATCAGCCAGCTAACTTGTAGCTCTTACTCACAGTTAAATTTTCCTGATTCTGCTTACGTAAAACTACCTTTGTTATAATTCTATTACATTACAGTATACTCAAGTTCATTGCCTTTAATTTATCACATTTCCTTTTGCTAATTTTATTGGAACGTATCTTAAATTAGGTTGTCTTGTTTTCTTTGTGGCTAATGGTGTACTTAGCAGCCAACAGGTTTTTGTTAGAAAGATCAACGCTTAATATATTTAATTGAATAAAATTACTTGTTATTGTTTGATAATACCATTAAATATTTAATTTTTTAACCTCATCTTCCATTCGATATATTTATTTATCAAATAAAAGTTTCATTAATTTTTATGACATCAAATAAAAATATTATATTTTCATAAAACATTTTATAAACAGCTATTGAAAACTATGCTACTGTGCAAGTTGTTAACCTGGAATGAATTTTTTGAATTTAAGTAATTATTTACAAGATTTTAACACCAATTATAAGACAATGGAGCCAGGAAGCTTTATCCGGTAAAACTAAAAACAAGCTTTAGAGCATCAAACAGTTTTTGTATTGAGATAGATGGTAATCGATGAAGCTATTCAAGATTTGTTTTCATCACAGTTATTTGTAGAGGCTTTTTTAACTTAGATTTAAGCTTTAGTTTTTGTTATTTTATTCAATAAATCATATCGAAAGGTTGTTTAGTGATTTACATCAATTATCTTAAACTATTGTTTAAATTTTGCAAGTAAAATTTATATAATTTATTATTAAATATATTTGAAAATTTCAGTGGTTGAACTAGTTAATTAATTAGTCTATAAGGTTTACTTTTGATGCTTATATACAGTAAAATATAACAGAAATTAAAAATTCTATCTTGTGTGTAACAAATCTTTTCAAAGCAAATTTTTTCATAGATTATCTCCAAAAATTAATCTTAAACAAAAAGAACTGAAATTTGCACTATTCCGAGCCAATGACGACGAGGTATCCCACAAGGCAGTAATTTAATATTAAAAGCAATCTCCTTTACCATTACGACTATGACGTGCCTATTTTTCGTTTTCCACAAAAGCTACAGATGAAAACAGGATAGTTGGTTTATTAAAACTAAAGGTTTGGAAAACTTTTAGAGCTTTGTCACTGTAGATTTTACAGGCAGACTACTTGAAGCTTTTAGTGTAGCCTGAGTTTGGATATACTAAAGACATTTTTGTTTATAGCTACTACTTTCTATAGTTTGAAAAGTTTGTATTTTTCATCAACATTATTTATATGAGATTTGTTAATTTGAAAACCGTAGAAATTCTTGAGACAAAATAGTTGATTAATTCTTGAAGCTTTTTAATGTCTTCTTCAGTTGGTTGATCTTTATATGTTGACTCTTAGAATTTCTCTTTTCAAGACTAAATTGAAGTTTTACATTCTAAATTTTACGCAAAAATATTTCATATGCTTCAATTAAACAAATACTCTCTAATGAAAAGTACTCGGATTTTTTTTTTCTGCAAGAAAAAGTTATAAAAATACAACATAATTAACCTCTTAAATCAAAATTGGTTTATAACTCAAACATTTTATTCAAGCGACTAACGTTTTCATCTGTTTTTTTGAAACTGATGAAATGTTGAAAGACATTTATCAGAACTTGTTAGCGTAATAAATCTACCTTACTATCTTGCTTTTACTGATCAAAAAAGATATTTTTCAAAATAAAAATAATTAGCTGACTATAACATATTAAAAAAAACTTTTCAATCAAATTAAAATTATTTCTAGATTATTGTTTTTTTTAGATTCTTAAGCAGATGAATTAACGATGATATTTAATTTTTACTTTGACTAAATTTAAAAAAATTATCAATTTAATAATGACTAACATTTTTGTTATATTTCCGACAAAAAGTTTTAATCAAATTAGATTTGACCTTTTTTAGCTTCACCATTGTCACTCTATTAACTAAATAATTTGAAATATGACCGATTAAATTAAAGATTAATTTCTGGTTGATTTCCTAAAGCTTTTCTGTTTACTTTGTTGATAAAAAGTAAGTTCTTGTATTTAATGCAAGTTTTTACCTTAGCTTACATTGTAATATTCAAATCTTAATAGAATAGAGCAACTTTATTTTATAATCTAAGTTGATGATGTTTGAAACTGTTTTAAACATCCGAGAAAATCATTGGAAACAGCTCTTTGCTTCTGAAAAATTTTTATTGGAATAAAAATCAATAATACGTTTAATTTCTTCATCAAACTTAACTGCAACTCAAGTGCGTATACTAACTTTCTCAATTTTTTAAAACTGTCTTTAAAGCATTGTCAGCAAATTGAATATTTTAGATTTTTTTGCATTTCACATGTAAATACAAAAAGCTTGAAACTAAAAGAAGCAGTTTTCAATTGTTCTTAATTAACAGCTTCATAAAGAATAATATTTTGTATTCTATAGCTTATAGTTTTAAAAGAGTAGCTCAATGAAAAGTTTTATTTCCCTTCTGACCAAAACACTGGAAGTGTTGCTGATCAAAATAAGAAAAATTTAGTCTTTATTGCAACTTTTTAATTTACTTTTTGTAAAAGTGTTAATTTTTTAATCAAACTTTAGATGACAAACTTACTTAAAAATTAAATGTTAGATTTGATCAATGTTCGCTCTCGTTATTAATAAACAGAGCGCAAATCCCTTAAGAGAGATGTCACGAGGTTTTTGAAATATACAATGAGAGCAATAAGATAAAGCAAGGAAAAAAGAGAACATAAAATAAGAAGCAGAATTTAGTGATGAATTTACGGACCTTAGTATGAAATGTTGCTTAAGTGCAGGCAGTTGAGAAGCAAGCAGTTGTTAGTGATAACCCATGAGAGCAATTCAAAACAGATTCACAGTAGCGTTCGAAACAAACTTAACTGTTTGTTTGAAATTCTTTTAATATTAATCATTATAATAAATTAGGTTATCTTCATTTTAAAGAAATAATATCTTAAAGAATCAACTTTTTGTAATTCTTTAAAAAATATTATTCTTTAAAATATGATAGGTTATTTCTAAGTATCCTATTTTAAATAAGTAAGGTAACAAAGATGTTATAATTTTATACCGCAAACTACTCAATTTTAATCTTTTAAAACTTTTTTACCTGAAGCGTTTGATTAGATTAACTTTTATTAGCTTATAATGCGGTTTTATAAGTAAATCAATTAGAATAAAATCAAATAAAAAGTTATTAAATTAATTAATTACAGTTTATTATGACTTTGTAAATTAAGTGAAGCTCTTCCAGGATTAGACGAGATGTTTTACATTTAATTTTGTCTTTATCTAATCAAATTCGTTTTTATGAAACTCAAGTACTCTTGCTTACAAAATTAATCTAAAGTTAGTTTAACCGTTTATAACTTCATGGTAAAATTCGACTATCAGATTCATACAAAAATCATGCTTTTATATTTTTACTACTTTTCCTACTTTATATATAAATATTTTTATAAGATTCTCAAGCCTCTCAATGTTTCTTGAAATAAAAAAATTTCAGGTTTTTATCCATTACCAGTGATAAAAAGATCGTTTTTTTTTCTCGAATATTCATCTTGAACATTTAGGCAACAAAATGTGTCTACCGCTAAAAAACTTTCTAATCTATAGTACGAATTAAAAATGGCGAAAATAAAAGTTTTTCTTCTTTTATTTAGTATTATAAACTGAATAAGATTATTTTTTATTGAATAATTTATACAGTAAATATTTGTTATAAATAAATATCATTTTTATATTTTGTTTTTTTTTTATGTGTTGCAGTCTGCGGTGAAAGCAGAACAAATTTTTGCTGCTTTGTTTTAAGTTTATCAATTTTATTACTACTATTCAGAAGTCTTATTTCTACTTATGTTGATTAAAATAAGTTTTTGCTAATCTTAAAGTGTTGACATATTCTCTCAAACCTAGAAGTAAATTTAATTTAACTATTGAACAGCATCTCTGTAGAAACGTTTTCGTTTGGTATGCCCATAAATTTCAATAAATTTTTTTATTGTGAAGTATTTTGACATCAAATTAAGAAATGAGCGATTATCAATGTACCACTGTTTCAAATCCAAACTTCATGATGAACAGTTTGCTCGACTTATCAACAAGCTCTAAACAAACTCCAGGGTATTCCCCTGAGTATCATACCCAAGCATGGTCAGGCAGTACAAACCAAATACCAATATCTGTCCACTCACAAGTTGGTCCTGTATCCATACTAACGGGTGAACAGTCACATCAATTTTGCGAGACAAAAAATATCTATCAAGGCTCTTCAATGGTAACCAATGATAACAGTGAACAGAAATATAATAAAATTAGATACTTCAATGCACACCATCAACATCATATTCCTTCAATTGATTATTCAATGCCACAGCAGCAAATTGCAGGCATGCCGCCATACATGTACTCAACACCTTCAATTGATCTATACTCTGATTGCACAAGCAAGTATGACCGCCCACAACCGCAACAGATTGGTGTCATGTCAACAGTTGCTTTCTCCAATATGTGTAAACCACAGAGTCAACTAAATGTTTACAAATGTGAACGTGCTGAAAACTACACGCAAGATTCTTCTGCGTCACGGTGCCCTACTGAACTTTCACAGCATTCTATGATAGATACTTCTGGTAAATCATCTGATACTGAACCTATGTGTTCTATTTCTCAGTGGACAGCACAGCCAATAGCTTCTTCTGATCTGGTCAGCTCGTCAAACTCTGAGAAGATACAGAAGCAAGAGATCAGTTTGCAAGAGTCTAAAGAAGATAACATACAAGGTAACTTTATATTTTTAAAAGAAACTTAAAAAAAAGTTTTTAAAAATTAACAAAGTTTTTAAACCCTTATTTTTCAATATATCCAAATTAATATTTACTAATTTCTTAAATTTTTGTTAAAAGTGTATCAATAAAATCATTTCAAAAATATACTCTGAGAGAATTCACAAGTTAATCTATGCTTTCGACCACAATAAGCTACTGGGCTTTCTTTTAAGGTTTTGATTAACAGTTTTAAACGCTCAGCAATATTTCAATAAACATGTGGTATATATTTAAAAGTTAACTGTACAATAACAAGAATAAAAACTTTATAAATAATTTTGAAAATAACTTATAGCGAAAACTGTTTTACTTTTAAGTAATGTACAACAGAGTTTATTTGAAATTCTTAAATGGTCGCATGGGATAGTACGTTTGTTAACAGACAAGTAGAATCTTGCTTGAAAAATTTAGTTGGTTTCCTTATTTACATATGACGAGGAGTTTATTTCATCAATAACATAAGTTTTGATAAATTGATTTGATGAAAGTGTCCTACTGTGTTGCTTTATGGGAAGGATAAAATATTCAATCTGACATAAAAGCGAAAAAAAATTGTTTAGCCAAGCTTTTTTGTCGTCATAGAAGTATGAGAACTAGTTAAAACACAGCATGGATCATTTTGTAATCTTATATATCTTGAATAAGTTACAGTATAATCTTTTTCTGGTAAATTCTGAAAAAATATGTTTGTTTAACAATTAAACAAATTCTATTTATAATTACAGTTCTTACTTCAACATTTTATTACTGATAAATCATAATTTGTAAAATATAACTACTTTCAATGAGTTCATAACTGATTGAGTTCTTAACTTGATTAAAAGTGTTTACTTAACTAGTTACAAAACTTTATAAAACAATTTGAGTTGATAAAATGTCTAACTCTTGGAAGCTTTATTTTGTCATTGATCTAAGTTTATTACTTATTAAGCGTAACTTACTATAATTCTAACGTCTTAATGTATTTACAGAACCGTCAACTCAACAAAAATCTTCTGAAAGTTCAAATGCTACTGATACCGAAATTGATACAAATGTATGCAGTTTTTATAAATAGAATATATTTAGGTGAAATCCTAAAAAATCTTAAATTATTTTGTAACATTGTAAAAATTTATAATTGTTTTATTTGGAGAATTCTTATGTTTACAGTAAATTATGTACTAATATATTTGTTTATAAATTACTGAACAAAAAATCATAAATGAAAATTTAATGATCGTTTAAAGACAAATTGTTTCAAAAAATCTACTTTGAAAATAATACTACTTTAAAAAAAATTGTTCAAATCTTTAGCATCTTATTTCATCAGATGAAAAATAAAGCGCACTGATAAGACATTAGTAAGGTAACTTACAAAAACCTCCCAAATAAAAAAAGACCACACAAAAAGCCCCGTAAACACTAGTGACTACTTATTGTCAATTTTTGATACTGAACAACTGTAAGCTGAGCTCTACAGTCAAGTATGACTCTCAAACATAAGACATGTTCGCATAAACAGTATCACTACCCTCTCAAGCAACATGACATTATTGGTGACGCAATAAAATTGAATACATAAGCGTTATATGATATCAACCAGGCAAAAATATATTACTTTTTAGTGTGGTAGTAATGCTGCTACTTTTGAGCCTTTTAATTCTAACAATGGAAATGGAGGCCAAGAAGGAACTATAAAAGAAGATCAAGGCCAGAACTTTGAAGGGTTTCTGTCTCATCACCAAACTGATTCAGCTCTATCATCATCAATACCAAGAAAAAAGCAAAGAAGGTAAAACTAAAATATGAATCTTTAATCTATTTATAAATTTAAGTGAAAAATCATTTAGCTTTTAGAATCAAATTAATTATTATCATGTCTTAAATAGAATCTAAAATTTTTTTTGTAAACTTGAACTTTCAATTAATAAAAAAATGTTATCAAAAATGCATCACAAAAAGAAGACACTAATCTCAGCATGAAGAAATTACTCTCATCAAGTCTTCACTGAACATTTTTGAAAAATGAACTTAAAAAACCATCAATTAAAATTGATTTTTTTTTGTAAATTAGAACCAGAACAACTTTTAATAACACCCAGTTGACTGCCTTAGAACGAGTCTTCGAAAGAACTCATTATCCGGATGCTTTTGTACGCGAAGAACTTGCTCGGCGGGTTACTTTGACCGAAGCTAGAGTTCAGGTTTGGGTTTATCTTTCAACTGATTAGATTTATCTTTAACTTCAAATCTATCATTTATATAAAGGCCAAAATTTAAAATATAATTTAAGTTTTGATAAAAAAAAGTACAAAATAAATTTCTTTTTATATAGATCATGCTTTCAAATCAATTTACTTTACAAAAGTAAAATTCATTTTATTATTTAAAAATACTTTCTAACTTTTAGGCAGTTAAACATTCATAGTATTAGTTGAACCCAATATTGTAATGAAAGTTGTATAGACTTAATCATCTCAGACAAAATTACTCGTTAGAATATCTTTACTTACACTTTTTTTTCATAAATGAGTAAAATAAACAAAAACTTCGAGACTGTTAATAACTAAATATATTTAAGTTTCGATAAAATAATTTTTTTAGGATTTACATTGATATCTCGGAGCTAGTTTGTTGTAGCAGCGAATTATTTGTTGCAACGTTAAACTTGATTTATTGTCAACTCAGGTCTGGTTTCAAAACCGACGTGCAAAACACCGCCGATCAGAAAGATCAATAAGTAGCAGAATTGTTCCTCTTCATCATTCTTTGCATCATCATGGCTCTAATACTGGTAAATGAAATAATAAATCAATTGTCCCAAAATACAAATGATTGCTACTACCATTTACAATTGAAAATGCATAGCTTTTCGGCTATGTACAAAAGCAGTTTTCTTTTCATCTTTAAATATGGTTTGATTGGTGCGCTGATTTCAAGGCTCATGAATTATTAGAAACAAAAAGTATACGTTCACTTCAATGTCATTGCAACAGCATCTTTTTGTTTTTGTTGATCTGTCTTAAAGTTTTCAGATTTTGCAAACTTCTTTTGATTTGTTTGAAGCTTCTTGCTTTATTGAAGCTTAAGAATAAATTATTCAAGATTAACACATTTCTTTTTAATTTATTACCCAGAATTGCTTAAGCTTTCTTTTTATTTTTCCTTCATAACAAAATGGTTGTTTATAATCGATTCCAGAATAAACGATGTTTAGAGCAAGAAGTTTATTCAAAGCATTACTTTTCTTTACATTTTTCTCACTTTTGTAAAATAGAACAAGAACGTTTCAACCAATTTTTTAGCATTTCTTGCAAACTTGGTATTTTTACCAGCAGTTATATGATAGCTTTCGTAGACTTTTTTACTTTTTGGTCTTGGCTTGGTTCGTTTTGGCCTATTTGCTCAATATTTGCAACAATAACATTTACCTAGTCAAGTTGATTTTACAAATTTCATGAAAAAAATCTTGGAAAACGGTTTGATTCAAAGTTTAAATCTTTTAACTGAAATTATTTTTACTAACGGTATAAAATCTTAAAATTTAAAATTAAATTTTACTGATTTAATGCACCAACTAAAGCATAATATTTTTACTTACAAGTTTATATTTGATTATGTTACTTAAAGTTATTTTTTATATTTGTTATTGGGAGTTGTAATTATAAGTTGCACGCTGTAACTACAACAAATTAAGTATCAATTTATAATTTGAAAATTGGTAAATGTTTATCAGCTATATATCGAATATCATCAGTTTACATGCGCTTAAAATTGTACTTTGAATTTATATTTATTATTTAAAAGTTTTTTATGTAATCTTAATTCAAAGAGTTTACAATAATAATATTTTTTATAAAATAAGCTGAGTTTATTCATTAGGCAATTAATAGTAAATATCGTAACATATATTATTAAGAGTTTGGATAATTTCAGTGTGTAACAATTATCAAGTTGTTGATGAAAACATCTAAAATTGAACTAATTCTTTTAATAATCAAAAATAAACTTTTCATGAAGATTAAACGCAATGATATACATTTTCTGAGAAGTGTAATACCTTATCAGGTTCTTTTAATATTTGCTATTATCGTATTCATCAATAACTTAGCAGAAGGCTTGTTACTAATTTTTTTTATAAAGTTTAAGATAACTGATATATCTTCACAGAGATTGCTTTGATTAAATTAGGCATAAAAAAGTAGTAATTTTAAAACATTAAAACACATTATCAGTAAACCTGATAAGTAATAAATTTATTTATTAATTGATAACTTTGTATGCTTCAGATAACAATCAATGTTTGGCATCTCACTCAGTTTGTAGTACTCAGCATCCAATTCTTCCTCCTATCGGAGATAATATGCTTTCTCGCCACAACAGATTTATGGCGCAACCAGCAAACCATCTCTGTGAAGCCACCGTTCCAATTGTTCCACCAAATCATTTCTTTCAATGGTGAGTACTGGATTAATGACTTAATTTCGAGCTTATCTTAATTTAATTAGACTTAAAAATTTCTATATAAATAAAATTAAGAGATTATCCAGTTATATCTTTAAAGGAAATATTTTATAATTGCTTTATATAATCGAAATAATTGAAAGCTAATTTTTGTAAAAATTAAAAGAAAAGTTAGTTTATTAACTTGTTTAACGAAAAAAAGCAAGATCTTGGTTAGGAGTAACGTTTTTATACTTGATCCGAAAATTTAGTTGTCAACCTTCCATTTTACTATTTTTTAACTTGAAGCTAATCGTGTTTCAAATTGCTTTCTTACAATTTTTTTGTATAGCAGCGAATAAAATGTTTTCAATTGTTTAATTTTTAATCTATTTAGTTTCTAGGTAGCTTGTAGTAAATGACTGAAATTATTTTTCTTTTATTAAGGTCACCTCAAGCAATAAAACCCTACCATACAGGAGCTTCAAGTGAGCATAATAATTACTCCACTGACTCTCAGTTCCAAGTATCATCTTTTTCTGGAAGTTTCTTACAATAAATCACACAAAAATCTACTGTAGGTTGTTTAAGAAGGTACGAGTAGAAATAACAATTCTTAACTTTTCCATCTCTATTTCGATTCAATTTGTTATTGTTTGTTTCTATCCAGTTTTCAAATCAATTTTTGTTGTTGCTGGTAAATGGTGAGTTCACTTTTTGTTTGTCACTTTGAGCAAACATTTTCATGTAAACTTACCATACGTTGTTTCCTCGTGAAAACTTTTTCTAGCTATTATAAGCTAAAGATGTGAAGATATTAATTTATCATTTTTACAGAACAGCTTTTTCTAAACTTATTCTTGTTTTGAATAATTTTTTCGAACAGTCTTAATGAAATTCAATCATTCATTAATCGTATCGAATACCACTTAGTTTAGTTGTAAATAAAGTTTCCTAACTTGTTTTTATTTCATTATACTTGATGTTTTTCGGAAACTATTTGATCGTAGTAACAAATTATTATAATTACGATTATAATAAGTCATTTGTATATATATACCGGCGTTTCAAGCAATAGTAAACTGTCGTAAATTTATTTTGTATTTTGCTACTATTTGTGATACTATTTATATTTAATACTCAAACTCTTGTTATATTATTATTATATTATAATGAAATCTAATAACTTAATTATATTAAACATTTTATATATTAATTAACTTTAAAATGAAAAAAGCATAAAATTTGATTTACATTTTGATACCTTCAACAAGCAAAATGGTAATTTTCCGTTTCTTATATTAAACAAATTTCTTATTTTTTTACTTTTTAAAATTTGAAAAGCCGAGTTTAAATGTAAGTTGGCTGTTGACCTTTAAACACATACTTTAGAAACTGTTAATTTTATTCCTTTTGTGCCCATCTATTCAGCTTTATTCTTCAAAATTCACAAATATTGATAAATTTCATTTTCTGCGCTATCTAAAGATCGATTTAAAGCAACCATTATTCCAAATCATATAAATTGAAAATTTAGTTTTGGTTATTACTTGCTTAAATCACATGATTTAGTAAATACAAAGTTTAATCGATTAAAATTTTTTAAAATGTTATTTGATGGCGTACAAATATAAAAGAATTAAAAACTTATGAAAATGACTTGTGGTTTTTGAGTCTTTATTGTAAGACACTCTTTATTGTAAGATTGTTTATATTTATGAATTAAAATGGTTTAAGTTTCTAGATCAAAAGCATTTGCATTCATTTTATACTTCATTATTTGGGCTAATTTCTATATTTGAAAAGTAATATTTAAATTAAAACCTTATTGAAACTATATTTGATAACAGAGATAAGTAAGGTTAATTTTATACACAATGTTTTACAAATAAAATTAAAAAAAGGACAACATTTTTTTAAATGCTTGAAAATAGTTTCAAAAATTTGTTTTGAAATAGATTTGTGGTTAAATATTTCATCATCAAAACTTTAAAAGAAGTTTAAAAGTCTTTAATTTATATGTTGTTTTTTTTTATAGTTCATTTTATCGATTGCTTTCACAAATTTTCTTAATCTCCTTTTTTTGTTTTTGCTTACTGATGATTTAGATTAAAGGTACTTTCTTAAAGAAGTGATTCTTTAAAATTTGAAGGACCTAAACCTTATATAATGTCATTGGACTTCATTTGTCAATAAAAGATGTATTTTTATAAGTATTTTTATCTTATGTGAAATTATTCTTTTATTGTATTAGTAAAATGTAATATGGTTGATAAATTTCTTTAAAATTTATGGAAAATGTCTGAGTTTTTAATCTAATATTAAGTTATATCTACAAAATATTAGGCTAAGATTTCAATCTTCAAACAATTTACGTTATACTAAGTATTCTGATGATTAATTCTTTTCCTTTTATTTACCTTCACCTTTCATTATTTTGTTTTTGTGTTTTGACACTCTTAAGCAATTCAGATGCTTAAAAAACATTCAGAAACATTAATGACAATTAATTGTTAACTGCAATTGGAAAAAGTTGTAGATTTCTAGCAACCGATGAATCGGAGGAAACATAAGCTATTTGGGAGGACTTGCATTCGACCTTTGACCTGAGCTGAGTTACGTAAAAGAAAGCTTATTTATAACTAATGACGCTAATGTTAATGTCATTTCCTGAAAGTAATGTCGATTTGTCTAAGCTGCAACTGCCAAGGAGAGTGTTTGAAAAATGGTAAACAACGAAAATAAATTAGAGCTTCTGAAAAAATTTTGTGATTATAGATTTGGTCTTTTGTATCTATTAGGATTAATATATATATATAATAATAAATAAATAATATGATAATATAATAAATTAAATGGAATATTAAAAGGCTATGGAGACTTCAATTTTAAATTCTAAAGTTTTTATTGATAAATTTTTTCGTTTTATTTAAGTATTAGTTAAGTTACGTATCAAGTCGAAATAATTAATTAAGTATTTTGGTAAAAGTGTGACTGAAATATTTGTTTAAAGATATTCAGGTTTTGTTTTTCAGTAAAGTCTACTATTTAACTCTATCATATCTACAAAGTTTTCAAAAGATTATGATGTACTATGTAAAACGAAAAAAAAATCATTCTATAAAAAAAGTCATTTTATCAATTTGAATTACAATTTAAAAAAAAAATTGTTATCACATAGAGAAAAAAACTTTTAAATATGATTTTATTCTAAATAAAAAACATTTGGAACAAATTATTTAATGATTTCGGTTTTTGATTCTAAAAATATTAGTAAGATTTTTTAATAATTAATGTCAAAATGTTATTGACAAAAATTGATTGTCAAAAGCTGAGCAAAATTTCAGTTATTTCTTACGTGGCAAACGCTATGTTCTCATGAGAGAGAGTTAATTCTGAAATATGTAATGGCGATATTGAAGATATAATACCAGAAAAAATTAAATTCTTTTTTATTGCAATTTTATACAAAAGTAAATTTCGTTTTATTGTTTAACAAATACTTTCTAACTTTTAGGCAGACAAAGATTCATAGTATTAGTTGAATTCAATATTGTAATGAAAATTTTATAGACTTAATCATCTCAGACAAAATTACTCGTTAGAATATCTTTACTTACACTTTTTTTTCATAAATGAGTAAAATAAACAAAAACTTCGAGACTGTTAATAACTAAATATATTTAAGTTTCGATAAAATAATTTTTTAGGATTTACATTGATATCTCGGAGCTAGTTTGTTGTAGCAGCGAATTATTTGTTGCAACGTTAAACTTGATTTATTGTCAACTCAGGTCTGGTTTCAAAACCGACGTGCAAAACACCGCCGATCAGAAAGATCAATAAGTAGCAGAATTGTTCCTCTTCATCATTCTTTGCATCATCATGGCTCTAATACTGGTAAATGAAATAATAAATCAATTGTCCCAAAATACAAATGATTGCTACTACCATTTACAATTGAAAATGCATAGCTTTTCGGCTATGTACAAAAGCAGTTTTCTTTTCATCTTTAAACATGGTTTGATTGGTGCGCTGATTTCAAGGCTCATGAATTATTAGAAACAAAAAGTATACGTTCACTTCAATGTCATTGCAACAGCATCTTTTTGTTTTTGTTGATCTGTCTTAAAGTTTTCAGATTTTGCAAACTTCTTTTGATTTGTTTGAAGCTTAAGAGTAAATAATTGAAGATCATCACAGTGTGAACAGAAATGTGCAATGAATGGTCATGTAGTTTATGTGATTAGACAAAGACTCGTAAGATAATAAAAATACACGATGAAACAGAACGAAAGATGTTTTAGAGGTATGAAACAAGTGAAGTTTTTCTTTTTTATTGTGTAACTTTCTTGTAAACTCTGAAACCTGTTTGAGTTTACTTTAACGATTCGAAAATCGAAGGTTCAAGATTTCGATTAAAAGGTAGATTTGTTTCGATGAAAAGCTTTCTTTCTTTCTAGACTTAACCTCTCTTTACGCTCGAGTAAAATCCTAATTAAATGCTAGAAACGATCAGAAGAAGATAATTTAGCAGCAAAATATAATTCATTTTGTCAAACATTTTCAATACGGTGCAAAGCTCTCCATCGTAAACAAAAGCTTTAAATGATTCTTTTCTATCTTGCAATGTTTCCCTCAATTTTTATACTTTCTTTTATTTTACCTAATTGCTTTATTATTTCATTATTGCCTTTATCAATAATACTTCCAGCGAAAACACTCTTTTGCATGAGAGATGAAAATGAAGAAACGCTGAAGCAAAGGCGGCTTCGTGTTCATTCATGGGTGCTGAAGCATATCTAGAGAACAGCTTATGCTTTCTGGAACAATCTCTCATTACAGAATAAAAGGAAAAAAGATTTTAAAATTTCAAAGTAAATTAAAAAGATTTGAAAGAGTTTTTAGACTTACGATGATTTGTTATCATAGTTTCAGTTTTTCTAACTCTATATTTGCTGGTTTTATTGTTTGTTAGTTTGCAAAATTAGAACTGTGTAAAAGATTTTGTTTTTGATTTGCTGAAGAAAAAGTACTAATTTCAAGTTTTTGAATTTACAAATAAAGATTAAGAAACAATTAATTTCTAACATTTTTTTTAAACACTTTTTTCTGAAACTGAACAATTGATTCAGGAGTGATAAGTTGTTGGAAAAAGTCGGGCGGTAATGTTCACCTGCTGCAAACCTTTCCAGCTTGGCGTCTTGTTGCTTCTATTACTCGCAAGCTCACAGGTGACCGGGCGACGAAGGTCACGTGATCAGATACTAAAAAGAAGCAAGAAAATAACAATCGATGGTTATTACACTGTTAGTGGTGTCTCACCTGATATTTCAAAACAAGAACCAATTCAAAAAAAAAGGAGGAAAAAAGATATGAATGCTTTAGCCCTCCGGAAACGTCGAAGATCAACGGTTACTAGGCAACAAAACTCGACTCTTCAAAGTTTTAAACACTTTTCAGCGTCCACTCAAGAAAATGTGATCCCAGATAAGGTCCAACTGAATGAAAAACCTATTTACATTTCGTGGACTTCGTGGTCTTCTTGGTCTTCCTGGTCGAGTTGGAATCCTCTTGATGATATACCGGTAACTGTTTACTTCCTAATTTTAACTTATGCGGTTACCAATTAGTCAAGTTTGTATGATTACACTTCATTTACATGAAACTGATTTTAATCGGCTAATTTGTAACCACTTGCGGTTTTAATGGATTACAGCTAATCTAAACGCTTTTATCAAATAAAAAAGATCAGAAATTTAGTAATTTGTATAAATTAATTAAAAAGTTGAAGTCACTCTTTGTATAACTCTAATCTTATCATGTAACATTGAAACATCAATTGTTTGATTTGAATTATAAACGTAACTATAGAAAAATTGATTTAATTATTTTCTTGTCTAATTTGATGCATTGTCCTAACCTCGTAATGACCTAACCACCAACATGCCTACATAATCAAATTTCATGCTTTGGTGAGCAGCTTCAATTACTACCCTACTGTCGCTACAAATTAGTAGAGAAATTCAATAACCAAAACCAATGTTGAACTTTTATGTAAAAATTATCCTGTTTATGATGTTCCATTAAAAAAATATTTCAGTTTAGATTGATTAGATAAGAAGTTTTAAATAAAAAATTGTATTTATTTTTATATGTCCAGCTCTAAGATTTTTTTAATTTCACTAAAATGAACTTTAAATTAACTGAGATATTTTTCAATATGTTTTTATCTGTGAGGTAAGCTATAATTTAGATTCAAATTAATTCTAAACTCTGAAAAAAATGTTCAAATTTCTCTAACAATTTTGCTATGAAGGTACCAATTTTACCATTGAAAGGACCAAAAGGCTTCAAGGTAACAGCTATTTTGGCATTTTGCTGAATTTGAAACAATTTTTGTCAAAATTTAAAGGGAGATAAGGGAGTAGAAGGGACACGTGGTCAAAAAGGAGCTCGTGGTCCACCTGGGCCAGAAGGTCCACCAACTTATGGAATTGAGCTCGATAAAATGGTAAGATTAAGCTGAATGATAATAATTTTTTTAAACGAAAAATTTGTATTGTAGGTTCGAGGACCTCCGGGGTTGCCTGGGAGAAAGGGGCGCGCAGGATACCCGGTACTTAACATCAACTTCTATTTCATATTTCTGAATTTGTTACTTTTTATAGGGACCTCCTGGCTTCGAAGGGTACCGGGGCTGGGATGGACCAGCAGGAATTGAGGTGGTAACACATTGTTGATATCCAAAGATTAATTGAAAAACTGTTGCAGGGAGCTCGAGGGATTCGGGGTCCAAAAGGAAGAAAGGGAGCCCCTGGAAGGCGGGGACGGAAAGGTCAGAAAGGAAAGAAAGGTCGACGAGGGGAGCCAGGGCCCCAGGTAAATAAAGAGCTTTGCGTGTTAAGATCATTATAAGATCTATCAGGGAGAAGATGGATTTTATGGACACAGAGGACCTCCTGGAGATCCTGGAAACTTTGTAAGATTTCAGAGTGAGAAATAAGATGATGATCAATATAATTGATTTTTTCTTTTTAGGGATATCCAGGAAGAAGAGGTCCAAAGGGGGATAAAGGGATAAAAGGAGAACAGGTTTATGATTGTTTGGAAGTGAAGAAGCCCTAAAAACATTTTCTACTTGATTTCAGGGAATACAAGGACTAGTTGGAGTTCGAGGATTCCATGGTGCTTATGTGAGTTTTGTGGAAAGAAAATTGAGTTGATTAAAATTTCAATGTTTTAAGACATTTTCAGAGCACTAAAAAGCAAATAATCTGTAGTCTTGTTTCTTGAAAACAGAATCCAGAAATCCAACCAAATGACATTTTGTGCAAAAAAAATAGTTAATCAATTTCATACTGCTTTAAAAATCAGTTTTAAAAGAAAACAAATCCGCATAATCGAAGGTTTAATTGAAAAATATCACATTGTCTAAGAGCTAATTCTAATTCTCTAAAGACTATAATTGATGAACAAAGTATCGAGGTTGCTAAAAGAGTTTGTGAATGAAGGAACAAATTTAGTTCATGATAATAAAATAATATAATACCAGCTTTATAATCAATCTTGATTATGTTAACTTTAAAATAGTATAGAATGAAGCTTGTTTGTTCTGAAGTTTATACAAGTTTGTAAACTTTATTTTTTATGTCAAGTTCAGTTCAACCTTTTTAGAACAGCTCTTTTACGAGTACAAACTAATTATCATCAAAATATCTTACCTGTTGTAAAAACAGTTTTGTGAAATAATGGTTTTTTAAACTAGGGTCCTAGAGGTTTTCCAGGAAGACGTGGTTTACCTGGCAAACAAGGATCTCTGGTAATTACCAAATGTTGCTATTTTCTAGCAGAACTGAACCACATATTTTTAAATAGTTCTCATTTTATAGTTATACTGAAGAAAAAAAAAGCATAAATATTATACCATATATAAAATAAATTCATTTTATTACAGGGAGTTCCAGGTCATTCTGGATACAATGGAATGCCTGGAGTAGTGGTTTGTACTTAATATTTTTGATCTTAATTAAATACTCGGATAAACAGCAGTAAACATAACATGAAAAAACCTCTATTGAAACGATAACTTGATGTAAAATTAAAGTTACTTAGTTTATATTTATTATGCTACTACTAAGGTTTGATATAACCAATCACTTTAGTACTCAACTTTTTAAACGTTTTGATTGTAAATGGGATTTTTTATATAAAATACGTTTAAATTTAAATTATAATACTTTTTTTATGCTTTTAACTTGCTAAAAATTATAAACAAAAACCTAAAAATAGAAATTTTCTTGGTTTGCAAACTCAGTTAAAGAGTCATTTTATAATTTACTCAGTGCTTAGTTGCTAGTTGAATCATTAAAAAAGGCCAACTAAATTGATATTGGTACGGTTACACTAAAATAGTATAAGTTAAAAACAAATATAAAATTACTCAGCTAAAACTGCAATTAGATTAAGGGCTGAGCCAGTATTAGAATTTAAAATGAAAAGTTCAGAAATCAAAACACCACAAGCTATTTAAAAGGTTAATGAAATAATTAAAATTAGGGTTTGGCTATTTAACAGAATTGACTTGATAAAAATTGTTACGTTTTCCTATGCTATTACTATAGACATTTACATTTGTTAGAGTTCGTTATAATCATAATTTGATTATTGATATTTCGATAAAAAAGTTATTGCTTGAACTTTTCACCACTAGTTACTATTTTTGCACTTTTACAGTAGATATTAAAGGAACTGTAAAGTATGATTAAGTGTTTAAACCCCAAAGCAAAGTTAGTTAAGGAAAGCTAACTAATTTCAGATTTTATTATAATCTTATTATGTTCTATTTTACCTGTTCTAAAAACTTTACAAAAATTTATCGTTATAAGAAATTGTTTGAATCATAAAATATTGAAATCTCCGATTTATTTCTATTATACTAGCAATTATATTTCAGGGAACTCAAGGGTTGCCAGGTACAATTGGAATGAAAGGGAACGCTGGAACGATGGTACAGCACTAAATATCACTTTCACATTTTTTTAAATTTAGCATTGTTCTACATCAACAAAAACTATAGATAACTTCGTTGCTGAATAAACTTGATAAGTTATAAATAGTTGATATCAACTTTTAGGGAGACTCGGGGACAATGGGTCTTAGAGGACGAAGTGGCCCGAAGGTTTGAATCTTAGAATCTTTTTACAAAAAGCTTTTAGATAATTTGGAAATGATCAAATTTCAGGGAGTAGAAGGCGGTGAAGGTAAAAAGGGCGATAAAGGAGAAGCAGGCACACCAGTTAGTATTTTTATCTGAGAAAACCTTTTATTTAATTGATTTTCAATAATGGTCATTGACTTTTGGTGTCATTTTTAGGGTCGTAAAGGTGTGCAGGGTAGCAAAGGAGCAAAAGGACGGCAGGTAGTTACTTGTTCTTTGCTTGTTGCTGTTAAAACTTTTTAAAATTATCAAGTTAACAATCATAAGTTGTGTTTGAGATCAGGGCGAGCATGGTGAACCTGGAAAAGTTGGAGAAAAGGGTAAAACTGGAGCTGAAGGTCCCCCAGGAAACATAGGAAAGCAAGGACTCAAAGGAGATGCAGTATGTTAAGTTTCTAACAAGGGCTGATTTGAACTTGTAATGTTTTCAGGGCAAACGAGGTATTCCAGGTATCAAAGGATCGCAAGGTCCTCGAGGAGATAAGGTTTGTGGGTTTTAGAGTTGATGCTTTTTAAAATATAATTTTTAGGGTATTGCTGGTGAAATGGGTCGAAAGGGAAGTTTTGGACCTCCTGGAAAAGACGGATTGAATGGAAAGGCTGGACCGCAAGGTGAACCAGGTATTAATGGAGATCCAGTGAGTTAGTTATCATCAACTTCATTTGAACTTCTTACATCTTATTTGGTGATCAGGGTGATTATGGAGAGAGAGGTTATCAAGGAAGACTCGGTTTGAAAGGAATGAAGGTTTGAATCTCTTTCAGTAAATTTTGATCTTCTGCTTTTGGTTGAAATGTTTTGTTTATCTTCAAGTATTAATTTTTGCTATCAATGTTCATGCTTGTCTGGCGATGTGATTGTAACTTTGAATTGTAAGCCAGCAACTCTGATTTAAATCCTAATAAAAGTCATTCAAGACGATTTTGAGGATTGACTTAAAAAACTTCTCTCTCAAAAGCACTAAGGTTCAGTGTTTTACAAGCAAACCTTGTACTTGGTAACCAAAGGTGCTAAGGACTTGCCTGTTACTTTCAAATGCAGCAAAGCACTTACTTTGGCATTTTGTAAGCTTTTTATAAGCATCTTTAATTAATAGGGAAGCAAGGGAATGCGTGGCTTTCGCGGCAAAAATGGACAGAAGGGCGAAAAAGTAAGCAAGTTAAACTGAGTTGAGCAAATTCAAATTGTTTTCATTCACAAAAAATATTTGTAATTTTTAAAGGGGCTCAACGGTATAAACGGCATTAATGGAAAAAAGGGGAAACAAGTAAGTAAGAAAGTTTGGACAAATTGTTGGATCATTATAACACTGTAATTAGGGCAAACCTGGTACAAAAGGAAGAATTGGGAAGGAAGGGTTCAATGGGGCGAAAGTATTTTGAATTTTTACATCTAATGACTTTATATTGAATAAATGAATATTGAATTTTTGTAATCGTTTGTCTGAACAAGTTTGTCACTTCCTTGAGCTGTTAATTGTAATATTAAAAACTTTTCAAGGGTGCCAAAGGAAAGTCGGCAAAAGCAGGAAAGAAAGGCACTAAGGTGAAATCACCATCATAATCACTCCTTGTTGCAAACATACTTTTTCTCAGGGAATTAAAGGAGATATTGGTATCTCTGGAACTGATGGTCATCAAGGAGATCGAGTGAGTCGGCCTCATTTATCACAAATTGTAAGCCTGATTATTTCTCCCAGGGCCAAGCTGGGATTCCTGGCGAAAAAGGTGAACCAGGAATCAAAGGAGCTAAAGTGAGTCTTCAAAGTTGATTATCAAAAGTATAATTTTTGAATTATAGGGAGTACATGGTAAAATGGGACTGGTTGGGCCGAGAGGTCAACGAGGAACGTATGTAAGTAAGTCAGTTTAAATATTTAAACTTATGTATGTACTTTCTAATTGCTTATTCTGGTTGTCTTATGATTAACTAAGCTTAAGTGATATGTAAGACATAACAACTTACATAAGTTCAATTTAGTAGATTCGGTATCTTAACTTTAAAAAACTCCTCAGCCAATGAAAGCAAACCAAGAAAAACACATGCTCCTTAAAAATATTGTTCACATTGTTGGTTACTTGAAATTAATACTTAGATTAAATAAACTAAACAATTATTAAAGTCTAGATTAAACATTTTGTATACAAACTTATCATGGAGTTATCAATGTAACTTGTGACTTGAATTATTAAAAATATTTAAATTTGTTGTTCTCATCCTTAATTCTAAATATTTTGTTTCTACTTTAGCTTAACTAAAACTAGTTGAGTGTTTATCCACAAGCAATCGTCTGAGCTAATTTGAAAACTACTTAAAATATTAAAACATATGTTTAAAACTTGCATAAGCTGTGTAACATGAGTACTCTAAATAATAAATTATAGTTATCAACAGTAAAACTAAACAGTCTAACGAGATTTATCAGAATTTAAGCACTTAGGTAAAAGTTGGAGTTGTTATAAATTTAATAATTAAGTTGTTGAACTAAGTTGTTGAATGAAAATTTTTCGATGAAAATAATTAAAACCAGCTTCTTAAACCTAACTTGATTTAGATCTTCTTCATACAACAAATGTAATGGCGCCAATAATCTGTTTTGGAATTCTTCCAAAATCTGCCAGAATTTCATCAGTTGTTTTGTACTAGAGTATAAAACTGCCACGAGTTCTAATTAATTTTAATGTTTCATTTAGAATGATTACTAATTTGTATACATTTTGAAGAAAATATTATTCAACATAAAATCAATAGTATGAAAATATTTTGAAACAAACAAAGTTAAATGATCTAAATAAGTCATTACTACTTTCCTTTAAACAAAATGATTAATTAAAGGAAGCCAAAAATCGATTAAAATATATCAATTAAAAACAAACAGCAAGTCAAACAGACTGGTAGAATGATTTGTTTGCATAATGCAAAATTTTTAAAAAATCGAATAATTATTTGAAAAGTTTTTCAGAGCTTACAGTTGAACAATTATCAATTCATTAGTCCTCATCTTACAAGAAACTAATCTATAATAACGTCTTTAACCTGGAAATATTTATTTAATCTGAAAAGCGTCTTTATGTTTTAAACCTTTCCGATAATTTACCATCTTGCGAAATTCTTATATTCAAACAAGTATTGACTTCTCGTTTTACTTTTAATTGATTTGCAATTTTAAAAATCTTTAAAAGCTTATTACTTGACCTTAGCTAAGCTAAAACAGTATCAAAAGTCTTACTTATTAAATAATACTCGAATTCTTGTTAAAAGGGATTGCCGGGTGAGCCTGGTCCTAAAGGTAAAAATGGAACAGCTGGTGCAAAGGTAATATTGATGATCCTTCTAGTTTGCTTATGATTTTTAAACCTCAACTATTCAGGGCATGAAAGGGTACCCTGGATATAAAGGAAATGTTGGGTTAGCGGGGAAAAAAGTCAGTTAGGATCACTTAAAACGTATTATGTAATGTTTGAAATGTCTTTTAGGGGGTGAAGAACAATACTAAAGGATCAAAAGGTCGCAAAGGTGTTCAGGTATATTTGAAAATAAGCAAGTTTTTAATTATTGAAATTTTATGTAAGCGTTCAGTAAAAAGTTTTCGACAAAGAAAATAGAAAAATGATTTTAATGTAAAAAATCATTTTGAATAAAAGACAAACTCAATCATGATAAATATGTCTTTATAACAAAAGTACTTGTGAACATTTTAAATAATTAGAAGGATAATATTTTGTTCAAAATTAAGACGAAAACAAACATTCAGTAATTACATTCAGTTTCCTTAAAAATCAAGAATATTTTTACAGGGATTTAAAGGATACCGAGGCGCTCCTGGACATAGCGGCCAAAAGGTTTGATTTCTGCTACAAATTTAAGCTTTCAGTTTTTTTCATCGTCTTTATGATAAGCAAACAACCGAAATTTTAAAGATGATCAACCCTTTTCCATTTATTGGTAGAGGTTGCTAATAAAATCTTCAACTACCTTTGTGTTGTAGAATCTACAGTTTGAGACTCATTAATTACTAAATAAGTTGTTCTAAGAATACCAAGCGAAGCTTAGTGACAAACTTTCTCTTTTTGTTTTGACAAACTTATTGTCCGCGGTTTAGGGACTTCCTGGTGAGAAAGGCTTTGCAGGAAAGGAAGGGGGTCGAGGAACTCGAGTGAGTTATAACTGAGTGGTTCGGCTTGTTGTAAAATTGATGAACTTGAAAGGGGGATGAAGGACCGAAAGGACCTGTTGGTCTCCCTGGACGAGTTGGGTTTCAAGTAAGCTGCCAATTTTAAGAATAGCTTTACATTGTTTATGTTCAATTCTATTTTTAGGGTCCCGATGGATATGTGGGAATTCGTGGGCGCCCAGGACCCAACGGAGTCAAGGTTTCTTCTTTCAAATGTATCTTGGAACTAACAAATAAATCAGTTTCAACTGATCGACTTTTCTTTAGAGTTTTTCAAGAAATTCGATAGTTTACAATTTGAGGCTTATGTCTTAGTTCAAATCGCTCAAACATACTTGCTAAAATCTATTTTATTCACCAGGGAGTTAGAGGTAATAGAGGAATGTACGGCAGATCAGGAGCACCTGGCTTACCAGTAAGTACTCAAGACATGTGATCAGCACACATTGATGGTTGTACTTTGATAAAATAACAACTTAAAAAGTAGTTTTCAGTTAGTAATTGTTAGAGCGTTGATATTTATAAAGCAATCTTTGGTTTTAAGCCAGTTTTTGGTTGCTAACTGAATTAAAATCGAAAGGGTTTGCGTGGTATTGAGGGCTATCCGGGATTTCCAGGCCCTAAAGGTCAAAAAGGGTCTAAAGGACAGACTGGAAACAAAGGTACAGCTGCTAAAGGCTTCCAGGTAAGTTAAAAACTGAAATGTTAAACGATTAAAGAAATGAGTAAACATCTGAAGTGATTCAGGGAGAGACCGGAACCAAAGGAACGGTTGGAATTGTCGGTCGTATCGGTGAAAAGGTGATAAGCCATAAGCAAGCCGTCTCTAGACATTTTAGTTTTTGTAGCTATCTCAGTTTACTAGCTCTGTAGAGAGCAAATTTAATATGAATTGTTTTAAGGGTAAACGAGGAAGTGATAGCCCACCAGGAGATCAAGGGGAAAAAGGAGACAAGGTGAATAGGCCTACTTGTCAAACTGTAGCTTAGACTCAATGTAGCATTTGTGAAAACGTTTTCGGACAGATAAAATTGTTTTGGTTGTACTCAGTTTAAAACTGTCAATACATGCACTTAACAAACTCTGAGTTTTTTATTTTCTATTGGTACAAAAAAACAGTTTTTCTACCTCAAATTTAGGGCGAAAAAGGAGAACGTGGCCCGATTGGAGTTGAAGGAGCTAAGGGTTTACAAGTAAGAACAAACTATAGTAACCAGCTGATTGATTAATAATCAAGTTGCATTTATTGAGTAAATAAATTTTTAAAATATTTCTTATAATTGGAGTCATCTGTTTTTAGACAAAGTTAGATACATAAATCTGTTTACTTTAATAAGTTAGATTTTTGTAAATAGATTCAAATATAAACAATTGCTAACAGCATAAAACAAACATCACAATCAAGCATTTATTGTAAATCATTAAAAGATATGATGAAACTTCAAATATTTCAATTTGAATTTATCAAACAGCTTTTTTACCTCTTTGTTTTTAGGGTCTGCAGGGTCAGCAGGGTGAACCTGGCAAGAGAGGGCGCAAAGGGCGAAGTGTAAGCCTCGATTTGATAATTATCATTTAAAAATTAGAAACAGTTAAATAATTTCGAAAAAATGAAAAATAATTTGCACATGCTAAAAATTGTCAGAAAATTATAAACAAGTCAACCAATAAATTTAATTTTTTAATGTTATTTTTTAATTAAGTTTATACAAATTTTTAGAGACCAGGTCCCGAAGGACTACCTGGAGTTATTGGAAAGCCGGGAACAAATGTAATTTTAATCTTTTTTTAATTAAAGTAATAAAATTGATTTAATGTTATAAGATGTGAGCTAATGACAAAAGTATTCAATAATTTAGTTTCTACGTAAATTTTGCTTAAGACGGGTTTAAAGACAAAACTATTCTGTTTTGCAGTTTACTGAAAAATAAATTTTATTTTTTCGCTCTGTTCAGTTTTTATACACTTTACAAATACAAAACGATAATAATTATCATTAACGAATATTCATTAAAGCAAAATACTTTGGAATTTGTAAACTTAAAATAAAAGGGACTAAAGGTTATATAAATAATGACTAAGGTCATAAAAGTTATTAAAGTTTTTTGAACTGTTTTGAAGTTTCGTAGCCGCAAAATTTATTCAATTGATCTAATATTAATGTAGAACTCATTTGACAATTCAGATTAGTTTCAAAAGGTTGTTTTTGCAAGCATGTGTTTCAAAATTTGTTTTGTTTTCAGGGTGTCCCAGGGTTATCTGGTGATCAAGGAAAAAAAGGAGAAAAAGGGTCAAAAGGAGATACTGGGCAGACAATAAAAGGTTACAAAGGTACTAAAGGTATTCAGGTAAATAATCATCAAAGTGAAAGAATTTTTGTTAAGTCAAAAGTTTAAACTTTAAATATTTAGGGACCACGAGGAGACCGAGGCCAAAAGGGAATAAAAGGACAAGAAGGAGAACCCGGGGCCGATGGTGTCACTGGACCGAAAGGAAGACGTGGTTCTGTTGGTATCTCGGTACTAAAAAACTTATCCATTTGGTACAGTTTTTAAATATTCAAAACTTTGTAGGTTGATGGAGCTCAAGGAAATCCTGGAGCCCCAGGTCCACGAGGAATGCAGGTTTCTTTGATTCTTTGATATTCAACTGACTTCTAAATATTTATTTGAGTTTTGATGTTAAATTTAGGGGAGGACAGGACATAAGGGAGATCGTGGTGGCGATGGATTGAAAGGTTTTGAGGTAAATCCTGTTTTGATCTGACAAAGGTCATCATTAATACTGTTTCAAAATAACTTGATCTCTCAAGGGAGAAATAGGATTTCCTGGTGTAAGAGGAAGGCAGGGACGTTTTGGAAGACCTGTGAGTTACTTCTATGTCCTATTATTGTCTCTGAAAAGAATGATGAAAGATATTTGTTCTATTTAAACCGATTAGCTTGAAGCATGTTATTCACAAACTTGCTAGTGGCTCAAGACTTTTTAGTACAATCATTTCTTTGCAGGGTGATCAGGGTAAGGCTGGAGCAATAGGTCTTGAAGGTATGAAAGGAGAAAAGGTCAGAATTTAAAAAAAATCTCTAAAAATGTAGAAAAAAAATTGTCATAGATGTATAATTAATAAATCTTCTTAAAAATGATATCAAAACATTTTAAAAACTTCTACTTCTACATAATCTGAATTCAACTGCAGGGATCAAAAGGATTTAAAGGATACCGAGGTCCCATTGGAAATCCGGGTATTCAGGTTAGGATTAAGTTTGTGGGACTTTATCTTCAGCTTTGAATTAAACTTCGGATTAATGAAAAATATTGCATTTACTCAAAGAGTATCTCATAATATAAACTATTTTTAAGGGATTAGCTGGTTATAGTGGACCCATAGGACCAAGTGGACCTCCTGGACCAATTGTAAGCCCTCATATCTACCTAGCTTATAACTTTGATTGTTCTGTGCCAGGGCAACTTTGGCTTACTTGGTATTACTGGTGTGGCTGGTCCAAAAGGGTTTGAAGGTCCTAGTGGTCCAAAAGGTATCAAAGGGGACAAAGGAGCGGTCGGATTAAAAGGTAGAGATGGATACGAGGGAGTTAAAGGAAAAGCGGGTCTTAAAGGGGTCAAGGTTTTTTATCATCAATTAATAATTCAATAAGTCAATAACTGTGAGTCATTTAAAGGGTGAGCCCGGTGTAAGTGGACTGTACGGAAAGAATGGACTACCTGGACCAAAAGTATGGTGAAAAATCTGTTAAATAGTTTTAATCATATACATTTTTAGGGTGCAGCTGGGCCAGCAGGTTTGAATGGTATGGAAGGAAGGCTTGGTTTGCCGGGAGTTGCTGGTCCAGTGGGTCCAGCTGGGTTTAAGGTAAATTGCTTCAGATTTATGTGCTCTTTATGGATTAAATAAACCTTTACAGCATCAAAATAAATCTTCAACACTAATGACAATCAAATTCTTCATTTTCAGGGCTTTGCTGCTTTCAGTTCCTTTTGTAAAAATTAATTAAATTTTTTTTAATAAATATTAATAGTTTTTATACCATTTTCTGCCTATTCTAAAATTAGTCGTATATTAATGCTGCCCACATTTTTTGTACGCTTATACTAAAATGAAACCCAAATATTCATTACAATTTGCAAAGATAAAAACTTTATCCACAGTTTTTATTTCAGAAGTATCATGTCATGTTGTACACTTTTACTGTCCTTTTAGTACAACTTTCTGTTTAAATAATTTAGTTTGCTACAATTACCGATAGCAAAAAAGTGGCTGTACCCAAATTGTTAAGAAAACCATTCACAATTTTGAGTATTTATCTATTACTTGAACAAAGAACACCCATCTCAAATATTTGTAGGTCTAGACGTGCTTACTGGTCTATCTAGAAGCTACTAAAGGCAAAAATAGTTAAACGCTCAATATTGTTGTATCTGAACTTAAAGTTGTTTAACAAATTTCCTTTAATTAAGTTATGAAGTTACATTTGTGGTGTAAATTGATGTTCAAATTTTTATTTGTTGTAAAAAATACTTATGTTACATTTTTGGGTTAAATTTCTATTTTCTAATAAGTTAGTAAATAAGTTTTTGACAATTATTTGAAATGCCAAATTAATGATCAAATATTTTTTAGGAATTAATTTTTGAGTAATTCATCAAATCCTTAAAACTTTTATTATTATTTTGACTTAAATGAAAAACCTTCAGTTTTCCTTTTTATACTTCTACCTAACAGCTGCTAATACATTGAAACAAAGTATTTTAAATTAATCTTCAATACCAAATGTTGTCAAAAGTTAAATCGACTTTATAATAGGGAGAGGCTGGTCCTAAAGGAGACATTGGACCTATTGGAGTTTCTGGTCAAAAAGTAAGCTTCAATTTGTTCAAAAAGGTCAAAAATTCAGTTTAATAGAGCTGCTGCTTCTTTAATAGGGAGCTTCAGGTAAAACGTGGGCAGAAGTTGAAAACGAAATTTGGCAAGTAGTAAACAGAACATTTGAACGATACAACAAAACAATCAAGGTTCATTTTGATATTTTAGTTACTTTATATCTAGAAAAGTTGAAAATTATTAGGAAAAGTATCAAGAAAAAGTATTTTACGAGCTCCGAGATATTGCTATGGACGTGACGGTCTTAGCAAATGAAATTGGACACGGTTCTCAAGTCAGACCAGCCAGGACTTGCAAAGACTTGATGATCGTGCGTCCTTATCTTACTGATGGTAAAAGAAATTAATTTCATAATGTAAAATGTTTAATTTATCTTCTGAAAGTTGCAACAAGTTACAAGCTTAGAAAGCTGCTAAGAATTAAACTTAAGAGTTTATAACTAATAGCTAACTTCGAATCAAAGTTGTGATCAAATATAAATCTTTCTTTTAATTAAAAAGTTTTGAAAATAAGCCTTAAAAAATATATGAAGTTCTTGTATGAAATTTAATACTAAATCATATGCAAATAATTCTAAAACTTAACTGAACATTAAATCATTCATCACTTTTTGAAAAAAATCTGTCAACACATTCAACCAACCATGTTACTATTTCATTTTTTACCACAACAATAATCCAAGTAACACTCATTTTGAGGACTAGCTGGATTTATTAAGATTTCTCAATTTGATGTTTCAAATATCACATAACCAAAGAACGATTTAAAAGAATTAACAAAAATATTTGCGGTTGTCGATGAAGATGCTTGTTGAGTAGTTAAATATATGCCAAAGGTTTTTCGCGAGACCGTTCAATCACGTTACTTTCTCTAATTGAATGTTCTATGGTTAAATGACAAATAAGATGATTACTCTTCCAGATTTATATTAGAGAGCTTCTTATCAAACTAATCTGTTACTTTTTGTAGGAGAATATTATATTGATCCAAATGAAGGATCAACGGCTGATTCATTTTTGGTTTTTTGTAACTTTACCTCTGGCGGTGAGACATGCTTGAAGCCCGAACGAGACAGAGTAAGTTCAATTTACTCTTCCTATAAAATGGGGACGCAGTAAAAGTTTGTAAAATTCAGTTGAAGTCAAAAATTTATGATGATTAAAAACTTTAACTTAAGTGGTGATAAAGTTACTTTAAATGATGTAGAAATTTTTTCTCGTAATTTCAGTTCTGCTGAAAATTGTTGTTTGTTTCTAATTGTAATCATTTAGCAAATAGTTAGAAGAGAATATCGTCTATATATTTTGTTTCATACATTTATACAGCTCTCAAAAAATTTCAAATTATGAAAGTTATTCTAACTATCATTGTGTGATTTCCTGGTAGTGTGATACAAATTTTCATTTTCGTGCTTTGTTAGAATTTGATGGTGATAAAAGCTTATAAAACCCCAAATAATTCAGTATAGCTTCTTGACCAGCAAAAATTTCTTGGTCAGAATTACTAGGTCAAGCTTCATTGTTACAAATAAATTATGCAAATAGCGGTTGATGGTGCTGAAGATTGGTATACTTCAAGCAAATAAAACAAAGCACCTACCAAAATGGTAGTTTTCCTCAAATAATAACCATTAAGCTTGTTTGTCTACTGTTGTTTGCTGTAAGCTAGTGGTTGCTTTTTATGCATTAATATAGCTAAAGAACTTGTTGCAATTTGTAGAGTGTTGATGGCAGCAATAAGTCCAGTATTTGGTGGAATAATACTCACAGCTCAAAAGCAATTTCTTACGGAGTCAAGCAAGGTCAGATCAAACTGCTGCGTTACTTCAGTGATTCTGCTCGACAAGTAAGTTACTTCACAAAGTTTCAAAACTGAAACTTGTTTTTCTGAAGAAGTATAAGATAGAAAAGTGTTTTAACAAGCTTTAATTTCTTGATTATTAATGGTTTAATCCAATCTAAATCATGATGTTTTTCCAGTCTTTCATCTTTAGATGCCTTGAGACTGTGCCTGCTGTTGAGTTTAGTGAAAACTCAACGATTAGCGCGCTTCAATATCTAGGAGATGATCAAGCAGTTCATCAGCTTCTTGATGATGATGGAAATTATTATATTCAAAAAGAAGGATGCCAGGTAATCTCAAAAACAGTTTACAGCTCTTTTGTTCGAAAGCTAATAAGTAAAGTTATTTCAGATAGAACCAACTGGCAGTAATAGCACAGTTTTCACAATAACTGCAAGTGGTAGTCGCCTTAATGTTCTCCCTGTGCGCGACTTTGCTATAGGTAATTTTTCTGATCATGTCCAGAATTTTGGGATGAAAATTGGTCCAGTTTGTTTTTGTTGATATCATCGTTACACCATTCAGCTCTTGTACAAAAGGCACTGTGTTGTATAATCATTTATTAATGAATTTCTATACTTATTCTGATAATTTGTAGCAATCTTGTAGATGTTAAATTTTTCTAACTATGGCCTGTCTCTAGCTAATTAAAATATATTTCTACGTTTGCTTTATTTCAACATAACACTGAATTGTGCTTTTTAGACTCACTTGTTTACTTTGCTTATTGGATTAAAACTTTAATTTATTTACTTTTTTTGTAAATCATTTTCTTTATTTCCAATGAATTACTAATGCTTCATTTTTATTTATCGTTTAGAAAGTTAACTTTTCATGGCTTTTCTGTTATTAAGTAGCGTATAATAATTATGTAATAAATACATATTTGATATGAATTGAACCTTTTATTTGTGAAGAAATTGTCTTTAGCTTGCTTAAAGCACTTTCAAGTAAAATGAACTTAGCTATTAAAAAGCTGAGGTTTTTAAAATAAAGAATAAGTTGTTTTTCTAAACTGTTAAAAACCTCAAACAAACCCTACAAGCTGTACAATTTCTTGACTTCTACATTTAAGCATCACTTACAGAGATCATTTCTATGAACTTGTTTATCGTTGATAAAAAGGTAAACTAAAGCTTTCAGCATAAATAAATAAGTTAAAGGTAACTAAATTTTTACCTATATTTTTCATCTGGTAGCTAAATGTTAAGCCATCTGTTTAATTTAGTATAAAAGTATACCTCTTTTTAAAATCACATAATCTAATTTTTGTACTGCAATTAACTTATTGCAATGCAGTCTCATAGATTTATGAATGCTGTAAGATGATGGTTCAATTAGAAAATGTTGAATAATTGTTAGTCTTAACAACATCAAGTTTATTGTGATTGTTTTTGAAACCAAAACTTAACCAAAATTATAAAACTTAAAGATAAAACTAATTAGTTATTAAATTAATTATAATATATGCTTGAAATGTGCTTCATTAAAATAACCTTCATGCTTTTTATTTCAATTTGTACTATGAGAGAAATTTTATTAAGTAATTTTTGTTCAGTTGAGTTTTATAACTTTTCGAAAGGGTAGTTTTTGTAGCAGTTTTAATGTAATTTTTATTTATCGCAATAAGCAACTTTCTTTACTTAACTAAGGATTTCATAAGCTTCAAATAATATTAATATTACAAACTAGTGCAGAGACTTATTTAAATTCAAAAAAATTTAGTAAATTTTATTTTAATGGCGGCTTTTGGGGATTACAAAAACTAAATTATGATCCAAGGTTAGCTGTTTTACATAAAAAGTTTAACTCTAGGAAAAAGTTACAAAATCAACAAAAATATGAATCTTCACTAAAAATCTTTGATTGCAGAAATATACCAACGACGATTAACCCTTAATCGTTCTCATTAATAAAAATGGATGCTTGTCTGGGGGCGGTACAACTGAATTGGGTAACAGTATAATATTTTTCCGCTTACGTAAATGTTTCATTTCTTACTACTTTATAAACTTAGTTTATTCTGTAGCAGACTGCAGCAGTGTGTTCATAATGTGTACCGTTCTTACTTATGATTGCTATTAGTCGCCTTTTACAAATTGAATAAAGCTTTATATAAAAAGTTACTTTAATAACACAGGGTGTTAAGAGCTTTTTTACACTTCAAACGAAATTGTTTTGTTTGTCTATACAACCTAACAGTATTCTGAAAAATTTTACGAAGTATTATAACCTATATTCTAACTTATAAAATTAGATAGAGCTTAATATTAATTCAACTTAATTTAAATAAGTGTATATTTTCATGTTAATTTATTTCAGTTTTCGAAAAAAAAAATCTTCTCCAATAAGCATTTTAACATTTTGGTTATAGTAAACATAATTTTCCCAGATGTACTTATTAGTTAACTCCTATTTATAAACTCCTAAAACGTTTCTTATAATTTGTATCAATAATATATGAAAGAAGAAAATAACAATATTTAAAGAGAAAACACTAGTACCTCCAGATTGAAAACTGCTGAGTTAACGTCTTAGGACGTTTATCCATGTTCACTTAGTCACCAGATTAATAAACATTTTGATGATTCGTTTAATAAACTTTTCAGCTTAAATACTGATCCCAAGACTAGGGATCAAAACAAAATCTTTAAACGAAGAAAACTTACTAATAGAAGAAAATCTAATTACCACTATTTGCTAAGGCTTCCGCTAGATGTAACTGATTTTAAAAAAAACATCATTTTTAAAAACTTTGAAACCTCTCTTTGTTTACTGACTATTAGTAAGTATTTACTCTTATACAAATATTGCATGAGAAAAAATTATTGGTAGTTCGTAGTTGCAAGGTATTAAAATTTATTATTACCCTTTTAATTGAAGTTATTAAGTTTGATTTGTAAAAGAGTTCAGATTTATTTTTACTTTTAAATTATCTTTTAAAAATCTTTAAAATGTGAAAAAGTATTTACTGTAAGGTTTTTTTTTAATGATTGCTAATAATTGTGGTTACATCTTTTGTAATTTTATATAAAAAGTATTTGTAATTTCATTATAAGTTTAAACAAAAATTTTAAAGTATACTTAAATTATTAAATAATGTTTTATTTATTCAAATTTATTTTTCATAAGAATTTTCATATTTATTTATATGAAATTATAAAACAACTTCTATCTCAGACTTCTATCTCATGAAAAAGTTACATTTTCTTAATAACTGAAAAAATTCTTAAGTTCAAAGCTGCAAAACTACTATCAAACTTGTTTAAGAAATTTACGAAGGTAAATCAAGCGAAAAAGTTCTAGAAAAAGATGAAAAACTTGTGTAATAAGTAACTTATTTTGTTTAAGTTTTGTTTCCTGCAGTAGATCTGTTTTATATACTCCAAAGTTTTGTAAGAAACGGAAATGTTAATAAAGTTGACATTTTTGAGACTTGTTTTAATGGATGGTTAAAAGATTACCAGAAAATGTAATGTCTTAGTAATTTTACTTTTGAAAATATGTTTCTACATGGTATAGAGTAAGAAATATAACAGTGTGATAACTTTACTCTTTAGCAATATAGTTTCTATGTAGTTTTAGTTAATCAAAGTAGTTTGTTCTCTAACAGTTAAACATATATGCGTTGATGATTTTTATTAGCTTTGTGGTCACCTATTATATCAACACTCATATGTAGCTTCAAGCGATTTGTGTTGCTTTAAGTAAACGAGTTGAAAAAGACATCGTCATTGAATAAATATTTTCATAATCTTGATAAGATTTTTCAAACTTTACATTCGAAATTATTCGAAGTTTTTAAAATAAAAAAACTCATTATTTATATTTCTAAAAAAACTATTTTTTTTGAGTTAATTAAACTGTTTTCAGGTTAACAATAATAGAATTACATGATAATAATATGGAATCATTATAAGTGAAACTAACATATTACTTTCGCAAAATATGAATTTATAAAGATTAAACTAAGCAAATGAAAAAAGAAACAGATTGTCTATGTAAATATTTATCTATTCTCTTTATAAATTTATGATGTTTAAATTAGCATCCTTATGAGATAATTGCATCTTTTCAAGTTCAATGATGTCATTTGTATTTTCTGCAAATCTTGCAAGATTGCATCACTTTGTGTATGACGTTATGTAAGCTGGACTCTTAACACGATATTTGTAAACAGAGAACTTTAATTGATTTAACATCTATGATGGTATATGATAATTTATTATCCTTCTTTACTTTGCGATTTTATAGAAATTAATAACTTTCTATAGTTTTATACCTTTATAACGTCGTGACTAAACGTTATTGAAATAAATTCAGTTTATACTTTATGTATTTACAGAAGATGGAGTAAATTAAAATAGTATTAACAGCAGGTTTCATGATGATGTTCTAAATCGATATGAAACTTAAAAAAACTTTTATAAGTTTTGTCTTATTTAAAGCACATCTAAGTACTGTTGAAAAACTAATAAATTGTTATTTTATCCCGATAGTTAAATTTTAAGTTAGTTTTAAGTCTTAGAAACTATGTTTGAGGTATATGAATTATATTTTTTTACTTTGTGTTAATCTTCATTTAAAATTTTATATTTATAATAAAGTTTTCTAATTTATCAAATGCGTAATGGAATCAAATTTTCTGAAGTATGTCAAAACTACTGCAATAGCTTTGAGTCAATTATCAACAGGAATGGTATTTTCAGCCATAGGACCAACTTTACCATCACTGGCTTACAATCTAAATGTAAATATCAGCACGCTTTCTAGTATATTAGTTGGACGAGGAATTGGATTTTTTATTGGATCACTTATAAGCGATTTCCTACATAAAAGATTGTGTCCCTATTTGTACTTATGTATAGGAGTAGCTTTGATAAGTATTGGACTAATATTAATTCCCTATGTAAGATACATTTTTCTGCTAGTAATTATTATTGGATTTCAAGGAGTTGTTCAAGCAATAAATGATACAACATGCAACATTATTTTAATTGATCTATGGAAAGAGACATCAGCAAGTTTCATCAACTTGGTCAAGTTTGCTTTTGCTGTTGGAGCAACTATAGCACCCTTTATAGCAGCTCCATTCTTAACCATCATTGAAACGACATCAAATACAGTCAGATGCAGCTACAATGAAAGCAACTCAAGTCATTTTAAATCAACCAATCAAACTACTGACAAAACAGATGCACTTTCATTCAGATGGGCTTATATGATCTATGCTATATTTCCGGCAATTGCATTTATTTTCTATGCTTACCTTTCATTTAAAGAGAATTTTAAAGTGGTTAAATTATCTCACAAGGCAGCGAAACTACAAAAATCGAAAAAAAATCGTAATAGGGTTTTTTTTCTACTTTTTATCTTTTTTATGCTTTATGTTGGAATATTAGCGTCAATGGAGACGTTTTTGTTCAGTTTTGCTACTAGCTGTGAAATCAATCTCAGCAAAGATAAAGCCATAGCCTTGAACACGGCTTTCTTTTTTAGTTTTGCTGCTGGGCGTGGATTAGGAATTCTATCTGCAGCATTAGTTACTCCAACCACACAAATGTGTTTCAACCTTTTCGGGTTGTGTATTGCTTCAGTTATTTTGTTCATTCTTACTTTTTTGAACAATATTCCTGATTGGTTGCTTTTTACAGCTTTTGTCATATTTGGATCCTCTTTTTCAACACTTTTTGCAACTGCATTTTCATGGGCAGAACAACATATAACTGTTACAGGTAAAACTGCTTCAGTCATGGTGACTGGTGCTTCTATAGGAGAGATGTTTATACCATTAATCATTGGACAGACTTTTAGGTTCACTTATTTAGCTCTTATTTATTCTGCCGTCATCTTTTCAATTGTCCAATCTTTTATCTTTTGGCTTCTTAGCTGGACTGTTTCGGTGAAATATGAAAATAAGGAAAAGGAGGTTGAAGTTAGGGAGTTAGAAGCAAAATTAAGCTCCTAAATATTCATTATTTAGATCAAAATAAATTTTTCAGCTTTCATTCACAATATTTTAACTCTATACTTTGTAAATGAAATACAAGCTTAAATGTGCTTCAATTGAGAACTATCGAATGTGATAGTTTGAAGCTTATTCAGTAAGTTTTATCAAAAAGCTCTTCTGTTTTTTAATATAGTCTCTTAACTTTATATGATGAAATTTACTCTGTATATACATGAAAATACTTTTTTCTCTTAATGCATTGTTTAGATTAACAATATTTATGTTTCAAAAGATCTGTCCGATAAGCTAAAAGCTAAAATCTATAAATAAACAAAAAATTAAGAATATTTTTCTTCTTTCACTCATGAAAAATTCATAAGGAGAATTCGAATACAAATAAACATGAATGTCACCAACAAGATTTTGTGTTGCAAAGCTTTACTTGGAATGATTTAAAGGAACAAGCAAAAAATATGCAAAGTGTTTTAAATCTAAAAATCAATTTCATAATACTCTTCAATGATAGTGAGTTGAAATAATGGTCTTAATAATGACTTTAATAGTCAACAGCTATTTGTTATTAAATAACCTTTCTAGTAAATCTATAAAACTTAGTCAGTTGATAACATAAATAAGATATTCCTGTACTCCTAGGTAAGCATAACAACTGGTTGAAAACTTGGAGAATGAAATGACAAATAACACCGATAAATAAAATAGCCTGTTACTAGATAAGGTCAGATGAAAGCTTAAAGCTACAATATTAGTTATTGTCCTGCTTGGTGGCGAAGCGGTTACTACACCTAGCTACAAGGTACATCTAGCTTGGAAGTACCGGGTTCGACCCCAGGTGGAGACATATAAAACTCCTGAGAAAAAACCATAAAAAAACTCCTGAGAATGTGTGTTAGTGAGATGTGCTCTCTTTAGGCACCCTCCTTCGCATTTATATATATAAAACAAAAAATATTAGATATTTAATGCTTATATTTGATTTCTGGTGTATTACTTGAAGCTAATTGAAGTTTCAAAAGATAATCTTACATTAAATGCCATTGTTTAAAATACAAGCGCTTAAATCTTTAAGTTTTGTTTGTAGAGCAACTAAGTCTTGAAATACTTTATTTTAGTCTCTATTTATAAGCTACAAGTAAAGTTATCTTATTAATAATAAAGAATTTATTTATGCTTTGTTTATTTCTATAAGGAAGCACTTTCATCTCAGTTTAATGATTAATTAAAAATTTAATTGAATCTAAATCTGGTAAATGTAAATAAAAAACTACCAAAAAGCTTTTTAGAAAATAACCACCGTTAGCTTTAACAATTTATATTAACATTTTAGTACTTAACAGCGTCTTGATGCAACATACTATCAGCATAATAATTTTAGTTTAAACTCCTTTAACAGTAAAACTTATACATAAACATGACTGTATAATAATCATTTTTCTAATAGATTTTTATTCAAATATTTCAAAAACAGTTTTTAAGACCCTTAAAAAGATCTTAAACGACCAGTTTTAATGCATATTCTGCTTAATAGACTAATTGATGACGTCATCTAAATCATCGTGTGATTTTAAACAAATTAAAAAAAAACAATTTCAAGGTTTAATTTTTGGTAAATTTTAGTAATTATCAAATTTCTAAGCTCATGGATTGTAACATGAAAAGTAAATCAACTATTTAACTCATATTACTGGCTAGTTTTTAATCTTTTTTAAAATAGCATCATTAACTAAGTTCTTGTCAAAAAAAATACAAAGGCTGTAATAGAATAAGTAAATTGAAAATAACGAAAAATGAAAAAAGTGTTATAAGTTTTATTTCAAGCATTTAAACTTCGATTATAAGTAAATACATTTAGTGAAAAACAAAAAACTTGCTAGCAGTAAATAATCGTTAAAAATATATTTACTTTTTGAGTTATACATTTTAGAGTCTGAAAGCCATTTAGGGTTTCGTTACTCTCATTGAAAACGTAAAACAAGTATTATAAGAATTAGTGCTTATACAGGAAATATTTACAAGTTTTTAAACAACACATAAATATTTTTATTATAGAAAACATAAACAGCAAAAAGTTTATATTAAAATTGGTTTGTTACAGCAAAAATCCTGCTAGCTTGAGACTGATTTAAATGCTTGAATGATTTACAAAGTGATCTTGAGATGGCTTTGTACTCATTAAACGAAAACAAAACTGAAATAACATTTATAAACAAGCTCAAGTCATATATTGCACTTACTGTTGTGCGGGGTGAATCTTTGGGTATTGAAAACGCTACTAATACAATCGCAAGAATATCAGAAGTTACACAAATCATCATACTGATTGTCGATAAACGTATAGCACGCATAACACGTTTACATTCACTCGATTCATTACATGATGCTCTTTTTTTTGCCTGTCTATGCTTTCGAAGTGGATATGTGAAAAGAAAGAACAGAATCAGCTGTGAAATGATTGTAATTAGAGCTGCTAAATAATTTGGCAGAAGATTTTCTTCTTCTCCTTGTCGTTTTGTACATCCAAATTTGGACATTTTATAACTTGTTGGGTAAAGATACATAACAGTTGAAAAAGCTCCACCGAAAAAAATAAGAAATACAAATAAATAACTCAGAAATCTGACTATTTTGTTATTTAAGTGCTTAAGTGAAGGTTGTATATACAATATACGTTGGCGATAATATAGAAAGATGTATATTGGCAACGTTGCGCATAAAAATAAGAATATTGACAAATCTGCAACAATCTCACACGCACGATCTGATCTAAAATTTTCTTCAGCGACATAAAAAATGATCAATAAACTTTGAATTGATAAGACTCTGACCATTGTGGTTAATGGAGTTAGCAAAGCGAGTATCATTAGGTTGGCTTGTTTTATATTTTTACTGTTTCTTTTAAATTTATTGTTATCAAGGCCATGTTTGAGTAAGGATAGAAAAACCCAAGTACTTCCACAAAACACAAGTACAGTTGATATTTGTACTGCTATCCATGAGTATTTATATACCAAATTTTCCGTTTCATTTCTTGTTTGGTTATCACTTTCGGTTATTCCACCAATACTTTCTGTTGTAATATTGCTTTTCATTTTTGTAGCTGAAACTGTTAGTCATAAATGCAAACAACTGTTAGAAAAGTCATATGATAAATATTCAATTGATCAAAAAGTTATTAACTCATTTTTTACAATATTAAACTTCACAGATGTTAAACTATCAAAATCAACCTTCAAAAACTTTTCTATCAATAGGTTTTACATAAAATGTATTCTAGAATATGTGTGCTTATCAAATCAGAAATCATTTTACAAAACTAAAAAATATTTATAAATGGGTCCATTAAAGTTTGTTTAACTTTAAATTCTAATGTTCAAAAAAAACTGTTCTAAATATTTATTATCTATAAATCATAACCTGTTTACTATTTTTCCAACATGCTCTTAATCAATTGAACTGAGTTTGCTGAATTTTCTAAATAAAAATCTAAAAATGTATTGAGAATTATTGAAACTGCTTTAATAAAAATGTCAGTGACTTTGTTCAAATACAAACATTAGAGACTCTCTAAAACTAGCAGATGGCTATAATCAAAGTTTAAGAGCTCTTTTTTGAAGTACAATAGTTTCTCAAGCTATCATGCGATCTAAAATAAATGTTACTGAAGAAATCTTTTGTATCAATTTTCAAAGATCTGTATGCGATTACTGGACTAACATTCATTTTACTTTCTTAAAACAATGTTTAAAAATGAAAGCTCTCTTGAGACCTCTCATAAAATTAAAATAACAAAAAGTCTATTTTTATATTCTAGTAAATATTTCACATAGCAATTCATAGACAATCAAAAACGAAAATTCTCAAAAACAGAAATTGAGGTGTGATATACTATAATAAAATTTAGTTTCACTTTTGTAACCATTTTATTCAGTTTTATAATATATATTGAAGTTGATAGTGATAGTTGTATATCAAAAATTAAGTTAAATTTATTCAAGTAAAAGATATCCAATATATCATACGACAAAGTATAGGTTTATACATTTAAGTATAAAGTTTAAATTTCATAAACTTATGTAAATAGTTTAATAAAAGTTATTAGCTTATCATTTGCACTTTAAAATGACCAAATTGTTTTATGTTAAATAACGACCTAGAAAAAAGGTTTTACATAAAGCATTATATTTTTTATTAAAATGTTTATTGAAAGTATTTAATTTAGTTTATAAAAATCAAATGAAAATATTTTCATTTGTATATCAGTATTTATTCAAACTATTTGTAAGTCTTAAAAACATCAAATGATAATGTTGGTAGATATCGAGCCAGGTGTTGTGGCATGCACCTGTATTCCAGCTGCTAAAAAGATTAAGATAGTGGGCGGCATGAAGTTTAAAGCTCTATGCACTGTGGTTGAGTGTTCGTACAAAATTCTGCTTAATTCTGCTTAATTCGATCTAGTTCCCCATATAAGCTATAAGATCTGTTGAATCTGTACCTTGTAGCCACGCGTTAATTAAATTAAATAGAAAATAAACCTTTCATTAACTTACATGTAAATATCAAGATTACAACAATCAAATATATTTAAAGCTAAGCTAAAGTATAGTTTAGATCAAAACTTAACCATAAGTTAATAAAAAAAAACAAAAAAAATCAACAAAATTTAGGACAAAGCGTTTTACCTAAATTCTTTTCAATAAAAATCAGTAAAACGTATTCTGGATAAGTATGTAATATTTAATTAGTTATATTTGGTAAGAAAAGATGCAGTTTTACTTTGATACAAAAGTAACTTAAAATACAAAAAAAATATTCAAACTGAATATTTAACCTGCAACTTTATAGAAAGAACTAATAATGAAGGTTTTGTGAGCTATTATTTTTTTTTCTTACATTTTAGCGTTTACTTGTTTTCATGAGCAAAAAGATCTCTCTAGAAGAAGAAAATGTTTATCAATTTCAAGAAAGCTTCTGCTTTTTAGATGTAGCTTAAGCCTCATTTCTTTAAATGTTTTAAATAGTTCTAGTATCTATAAATAAACAGCTAAACGCTTAAGAGATAAAATTTAGTTTATGTATTTTGAAATTGATGTCATATCGACAAACTTTCAAAATCCTTTATTAAAAAAATGTTGATCACTTAAAAAAGCTTTTTTTCTACTGCTTTAAGAAGAATGAACATATTTTAAAAAATTAAAAATTAACAGCAAAATGTTCTTATATACTTGAATTTAATTTTTCAATTTAAAATGAGCTAGCAGTTATATCTACTGGTAGAAATTCAAGTTTTTGTTGTAATAAACAACAATCTAGTCACTATATCGATATCTGGTACTATATGGAGGCTTCTAGAACTTATCAGAAAATAACTAGTTTCAACTTAGGGCAATTTTAAAAACTTTACTACCGCTAAAGTTTCTTCCATCTTTTTAACAGTTTCTAAAATGAAAACAAAATTTTAAGATGAAGTAATGGCCAGCAAGCTTCATAAAAAAGATATGCCAATTTGCTTAATAATATCATAAACTGCACAACAACACAAGCAGCAACTTACACTAAGCATTATACTGCACAAGAAGCCTGCAAGAAAATGTGCTCACAGACCTGTGTTAAACGTAAATTTACGAATGTGGTGAAATAATAATATGTTATACTAATTAAATTCTCCACAATCTTCTTCACCGAATGATTGTACACTGTATAAAAGAAGATGGCAAAGTAAGAAAGATATGGAAGAATGTAAGCGCAAATCATCTTGTATTCGTCTAGGGTCTCTGCAGTAGTGGTTGTACTGAGGAATTATATGACATTTTCCTTTAGCTGTTTATTTTCCCACCTCATCACTTGTCAGTTACTTCGACGTATACGCGATACGTATCGGTCAACTTCGCGGTCGTCTCTTTCATCGTATTATGATCTTTCGTGGTTGCTACAACCCCCACTTAATTCACAATTGTTACCACAGAAATGCTCACATCTTTCTAGTTGAGATTCGGTGTTGCAGCCACCATTGTTTTTATCGTAGTCAGAACGTTATACCCTCTTTTTAACCCCTGATCAGAACTAGCAGAAAATCTTCATTGTTCTTCAGCTTGTAAAGTAGTATGCCTTATAAGTCTTCTCTTCTAGGTTTAACATCGTTTATTTAGCATTAGGACTTCTAGAGTCTCTAAAAGTGTTTTGTTACACGCTATTTGCATAAGAAGAGTCCTAGACACCATGAACCTCGAAATAAAAAAGCCTGTTTAAGAAAAAGCTATCTACAAATCACCCTTTTTTTGAGTCCAAGCTTTATTGAAGTGACTCCAATTTATCTTTAAAGTATGAATAAAGTAAAACAGATATTCTAAGATTTAATAAAATGATTTAACCTTTATTAAAAGTCCAACGTTTCAATCATTCTAGGCTTTTTATTATCAATTCATCTTTAACTTGATTAATTAAATACAGTGGAAGAAGGTGAGCTCATCATACAACTCTAAAGAATTAAACTCACCTCAACTTAATACAAATTATTATACTTATTTAACTTTAAACAAAATTCTATGCATTCTAACTTAATAAATAAATTTGTACAAAAGTTTAAAAAAGTCACTTATTCAAAAGAATTTCCAATCCCATCGTCACTCGAAAATGGAACAAAATTAAGCATTATAGAAATGAGTAGCCAAATTGATGTTTCTTGAGTCAAAGAAGACTGGAATGGTTTGGGATCATTGAAAAGCTTAAAAATTTTGTTAAGGTTAGGAATTAACGCTTCTAAGCTGGAGAAGTTTTTAGCAGAATTATAATCCATTTTATTGCTTTTGATTTTTGCTTTGCTTCTGAAATTTAGCTTTTACATTTTGAGGTTATTCGGTTAGCAACAAGTAAATCAAGATACAAAATACAGTTACTTATGAGACTCTTTTTCCAAATAAACAAGGCATTGGTCAATAATCCACTCAGCATCAATCCTATCCTGATGGTTTGTTTCTAAACATATTTCTTCAAGATTCCAAAATTAAACAACATTTTTACCTTTCTTAAATCTCGTGTTTTTTTTATATAAAATAACAAATATAAAAATCTCACTTTCATCACACCCTAATCTTTTTAATAAGGTTCAAACTAGATCGTCATTTTGATATCCTTAGGTCTATAACAAAAATAAGTTAAAAAAACTTAAATAATAAAA
Source organism: Pegea sp. RAD2-039 (assembly GCA_034620365.1). Lineage (NCBI taxonomy): Eukaryota > Metazoa > Chordata > Thaliacea > Salpida > Salpidae > Pegea > Pegea sp. RAD2-039. The sequence goes on from JAQGEQ010000192.1 coordinate 4,304,050, forward strand.
TAGAGATAACCTTACAAACCAGACAACATTTACTAAATTAATCATTTTCTTTCGTTTTATTATCAAATCTTTTAAATTGAGCCCTCTTTAGTATATCATGCTCCTTAAATATCACGTTAATCAAGATGAAACTGATCACTTGATACTTTAGCCATATCTTTGAGCGCATTTTGTATATGTTTGCATTAGAGTGGGGTTTGCTGTATGTTTTCATTTAAAATTATTTAAAGAGTTTTAAAGGCTTATTTTGCTTTGAATATAATTTTTTTTACAAATGGATAAACAAGTTTTGTGTAATAATTTTTGGGGGTAAAACAAATTAATTTTTGCTGTATGGCAATTGTTAGTAAATATAATTGTTATTAAGTAGCATCGTTTGATTTCCTATCATAATAAGCTTGCTTGCTTATTTTAGTTTGTCTTACAGTCTTTCATTACGAAGTACAAAATAAATTAAGTAACTCAACGGGCTTCAAATTACTTAAATCTCCGATTATGATTTTTTTATTTAAATCTATCTTTTGAGAAACTGACAAAATTTTGAACTTGCAAAATACTCTACTAAGCAAGGTTGGAAACCATTAATATAAGGTCTATAATATTTGTAACATAAAGACTATAATAAAATAAGTGTTTGTTGCGATATCCACCATATAGAGTAAACACTTTGCTATAAAAATTTAAAATATTTCTAGTATTAAAAACCAATTTCTTTTATTGTCCTAATTTTTATCGAATAAAATTGCTTGAGTTTAACTTTGATCTTCCTAACAAAAATACTCTTTAATATAAAAAACATTCAATCACAATTGAGTTTCTAAGAAATATTAGAATGAAAACGTTTAAGGCTTTTGTTTGTGTAAGGCTGAAGCTAAAATAAGTTTACGTTTGATGGGCGAAATAACTACTTTCTTCAAGATAGTTTCAGGGCACGAGTAACAAGATGTTATGCATCTTTGCAAAATATTTTGAAGGATTTCTTAAATTCCCCTTTTAAACAGCATTAATAGCAATATTGTGAATTCATATATCATCTTAATCTAAATGACACTACAATTACTTTTGCCGTTACTTTTTTATGCTTGATGCTTTTCGTTATTAAACATAGGCACACCTTTATTTCGATAATATATTGTTTTAGATAAAAACAGACAAGTAAGGCAAAAAAGTTAGAATACTATAATGTTTATAACAAATTCTTGTATAATACTGTATTTGTTAATATTTTAATTAGAAATGATAACAACTTTTTAACAAACTTTATATTAAAGTCTTTCTATAATTCTCAGCTATACGTAAAAAGCTTTTGTAAAAAAATATAACACTTCTAATTGATTGTAAGACTAAGAATTATGTGTGTATTTAAATGGTGGTTAGTTTATCATCAAATAAGGCTATATTTTTGTGTATTTTTTATTTGTTTCATGTGTATTTCTTTATTGTTTATTTTCTTATCATGAAATCAGTAAGCATCTTTTGATACTTTATTATATTTAAAGGTTTATTAGCTTACGTTTTAATTTAGTATATATTTTTCCATCTTTATATAAAAAAAAGTTATTAAGTTTATTTACTATCTTTTTTTTTGACTTTTTTTTATATTTCCTAAACTTGTATATGAATTTGAACTTTGTGTTGATGTACATTTTAAAGTTAACAAATACCCGTTTTGTTTACAAAATTTATTGCTTAATTAATATTATCATATAATGTTGAAATGTTATTATCTACATTTTTTGAACTAGTGATAGTGACTTCTATTGAAAGGTTAGTTAATCTTTCTAACATAGATTGGATTATTCTTTTATGTAAATGTTCCCAATGGTCTTTTTCATCCAAATTCTGTTTATAGCTTTGGTCTTCTTGAATCTAACCTTCACGTCCCAATCACATTAAAACTTTATCTCACATTAACTACTTTTTGTATAAAAAGTATCTTTGCTACAAAAAAATCTGAAGTCAATAATTACTATAAAACAAAATATAAGATTAAGGGTAAGATTTCATCAAAGTAATTCATAAAATCCAAAATCAAATCTTATGAATGATTTTGTAATATTTTTACTACAGTTCACATCATTTAAAACAAACTAACTCATATATTTGAAAAATTGCTTTTTATTTTGTTAAGTGCTCCATATTTTCTATTATTCAACCTGTACCACATATCAATTCTTCATTATTTTCTAGTTATGTCGCCCATGGAAGAGTTTCATCATTATCCCAGTTTATAAAAAGGAGATCAAAATAAGCCACTAAACCAGTTTCTCTTACTATTATTTATTGTCAAATCTCTGATCATTTTGCAAAAAATTCTGACTCATCTTCTCCATAAACATCAGAAACTTCCTGAACATCATTTTGGATTCTTTCCCCAAAGATCTTTTGATGATCAGTTGTTGCCCTGCCTCTACCATACTCATCAGCAAATAATTTAACTATTAGCATCATTTATATAGAGATTCACAAAAGCTTTTGATTCAGTTTCATTCAGTAAAAACCCTTAGGCAATATATTATTAAATTTTCTCTTATCTCCTAAATTAAGCAACTTCTTAAAGACAGGCAGCAACAAGTCATTATCAAACTCTGTTTCAAGTTTTTATGGGGTCTTTAGTGATGTTCCCAAAGGTAGCATTATTGGCCTTTTTCTCTTCAATATTTATATTATTGATACTATAGAAATAATCTTCATCACTATATGGTTCTGTGTTTAATGTGCTTTGTGTACATTTTAGTTCCCCTTTAATATTTATTAAAGATAATAATTTTGTATTAATTATTGGCCCTCTTTTCAATATTTATATGAATGACATTACAGAATGTTACTCATCACTTTATAGTTCTCTAAATTTAATCTCTTTGTTGATGAAATTTTTTAGTATTATATTAGTTACTCTTTAATCTTCTTTAGAGTCTACTGACTTCAATCCAGACAACTCAAGCTAGCTACTGATATGTGTTTCCATCTCCCAATAAATAAATAACCCCCAAACTAACCCAACATCATCTAACTTTTATGTAAACAAACAATAAATTTTACTTGAGTATCTTTATCTTTCATGATTTAAAATGGGCTCACCAAGTAAATTACTTGTTCAGAATTGGTCATCTGCTTCATACTAAATTCTAAAAACTTTTTAAACCAAAAATAATCAGAAATTAACAGAACTTTTTAACACATGCATCTATTCCAAATTATTGTTCAGCTTCTCTGTATGAAGATAAACAAACATATTCTTAAGCTTGAATCAGTTTAAAAATTGTTTACCAGGAAAATTTACCTTAAATGTTGTATACTTTTTTCCTCATACAAAATCCGTTTGTCAAAACTTGATACTGAATTCCTATAATATCAACGCCTTGTCTTTGGCCACATATTTCTGGTAAAAATTATCTATATTATATCATAATTTTATATCATTTCTTTAACGATCACAATCTTTCATACGTTCTCAGAAGCTCGCCTTTTTAAAATTAATCTTATTAGTAGCTTGAATAACACTAATTGCTTTTTCAATAGCTTTTTTTATGCTTTGAAATCATCTTCTTGCCTACATCACTAGTAAATTTTTGTCACTTCTTTTAAAATTATTTTTTTTAAATATGATTAAAGTTATTTTTTAAAAGTATAATTAAAGTTATTTTGTTGACTTTTAATATGAAATACTTTCATTTTTTCTACCTATTTTGTATTTTATTGTAAATCTAACTTGTATATACTTGTGACTTATCAGTGGGTTATATTGAAATATAGTACTTGACAAATTTTCATTATTTCTCTGGATTCATAATTGTTTATGTTTTCTATAAAAGCATTTTGTCTGCAGTCAAGTCCAATATATTAGTAATTTCATCTGTACTGATTGAAACTTCACAGCAAAAACTCAAAAAAATGTAATATTATCATGTTAGGTTGATTGTTTTATAAGGTTTTTTCTGTAAACAGAACTAACCAAAACTTCGTTTATAAACTAGTTGTATGTCTTTTAGTCAAGGATTGATTGTCTGCTTCTAGTATCAAGTTTTTATATTAAAAAAAACTGTTATTACTAATTCATTTGTTCGAAGTATTTTTAAAAAGTTGAAATTATATTTTTATGTAATTATTGCATTAGTTTTTATAGCTTATGTAACTACTCTTATTTCTATTTCTATCAAATAACTCTTGTGGATTTTCTAAAAATTCTCTTATATTTATCTGTAATTTTCTATTTTTTTAAGCTACAAAGTTTGATAATAAAAACTATTTTTTAACATAATTAAATTCCATATCAATAATTAGATTTTTTAAATAAAAAAGATTTGATAAATTTATTTGAAAAAATAAGTTTTAACATCTAATTTTATATATTCTAATAGTTCTGACTTTTTATTCATACATTTAACTTAAACAGTTATTATATTACAGTCAAATAGATAGGAAAGAGTAATTGATTTTTAATATAAAGCACCAACAACTGGTAAAATGCATCACCCTTACTCAAATATGTTTAATAAAATTTCCTCTGATCATATAAATCATTCTCGGTCCAATCATAACAGCATTCCACCAGCTGGAATAGCCCACAACTATGTCCCTCATGTTTATACTCATCCTCAAGTTTGCTACCAGCCCAACCTCTACCCACAGAGACGGCCAAACCCTGGATATCCAAGTCATCGTGGTATTTCGCTTCTGCGAGATATTGATATTGCTGGTGAGAGAGATAAGGATTATTCCTTGATGCCAACTTCATCTTTGCCTTCTTCAGGAGGTTTGTTAGAAAACTTTTTCATACTTTTGATTGTATGTATCTAGCAATTTGATAAAAATATGAAATGTGATACCAACGACACTTGTTGATGGTTATTACTTGATTTGTAGCAACGTATCATTTGCTTGTGTGACAGTAATTTGGCTCTAATCCCATTTCAAGTGAAAAATTTGCTAAAAAACCAGTTGGGTTAATTCAGCATCCTAATCTAAAAATTTCTCTATCAACGAAATTAATCCAAGAAAACTTATTTGATAAATCCACCAAATACTTAGTCGGTCTTAACTATGAAGGCTTGTTGCTAGCAGCAAAGCACCTAAGAAAATAGCAGCTGCTCAAATAAGTTAACTAATTCATTTTGACAATCTTTCAGGCAAATTACCTCAACCCTTCAACTTGTCTTCCAAAAATTTAAATCTCTCGTCTTCACCTCATAATTTATCGATGGAAAGAAACCCGATGATGTATAATAAGTTTCAACATTCGACTTATCCACCTCAACTTCAATCGATAAATGTCAAAATGGTCAGTAATAATCAACTGCATCTATAGTAACTATCTAGATGATTAGTTTTGTTCGCTGTTATCTACTACATGTGCTTAGTACCCGCAGAAGCTTGTAAACAAGAAAGTATTTATGAAGTTAATTACAGGATAATCGTGGAGTTAGTTCACCAGGTTCAGCAACTTCACCACAGCTTAGCTCTCATAACCTTCATCTTGTTGGTGCTCCCATCAAAAAGGTCACTTCCATCTTTTATCTGATTAATTTTTTTGTTATCTTCTAACATTCATCAAACTTCCCTTTTACAAAATTCTGCTTCAATTACTGAGAATTTTTTCATCTCATATCAAAGTCCAACTTTTACAGGAACAGTTCAATTTAATCCATCCTGAAGTTATGAACAAATTTGCTCCTTTGCATACTTCTTATCATCCTCAATCTTTACAAGACTCTTCATCTAGCAGACATGGAAGTCTAATCCCAATCTCTGTTGGTTTGTATCACATTTTTTCAATCGCTAAAATTTAGACAGTAGAATTTTGATTGTGAAATTTTCTTGAAATTATTTTAAATGCTGTTAGTTCAAATGTGTTCGTCTCACTAGCTCCTCAACATTAATCAACATCATTATTCCGTTTGATAGTCGAGATTTCTGAGGAGTTGTCTGTTTAGATGCAACAAAAATAAATGCTGCGTTGATTTAAAAAAACCTTTTTTGTAGCTGCTATCAGCACTGATGAACTTGTTGATGATCAATCAGTTGATTCACAAGAACATAAAATGAAGGAGGATTTGCTGAGTAACATGTTGAGGGTGGACAATAAGATCTCTGAGGTCAGAGGTCATCATCTGTTAGTAATTTGGCAACAAACTTTTGTCTGTAGGCTCAAAAAGAGATTAAATCTTTGGAAGAGAAGAAAGAAGTTTTAGAAGCTACTAAGAACAAGTTGGATGACACACCAGAGAAGATGACTCAAGAAGTCAAAGAAAACGCTTTTCGAAGCAATGTCGAGCCGAAACATCGTGACTTGTGGCAAGTGATTTACGCTGAGAACCGAGTAAGCCCCCTTCCCCCACCTTCTCTTCTTTTTCAAGAAATTTTCTTGTAGAAAAAAGCAGAAAAGACGAGCTTAATGTTGGAAAATTTGGGTCCCCGATATGACATACCTCTTTATAATCAACCATGTGACACCCAAGTGTACCATGCCAACATCAAAACGTACTCTTTATCATCTACAAAATATCTTCATCTGATCACTACTGAATTTCAGAAATGAGATAATGGCTCCAAGATTGATAAAACATTTCCAAAAACGTAAAAAACTTCAAAAACTTCGCGAGCAGTATATGGCTGCTTCTTACAGCGATAAGTACGAAAACTGGCATAAAAATATCGAAGAAATCGACAATTGTCCCAAGCAAAAGTAATAACAGTCCCACCAATGGTCAACATCACCAACTAAGTAATTGTTGCAGGGCAAAGGATGCAAAAGCTCGTGAGATGTTCGAAAAAGTCTTTCCTGATATCAGGAAGCAACGTGTTCAGCAAGAAAGAACTGACCGAGCTGGTACTAGAGGTGATACATGTCGGAGTGAGGCGGAGTTTGCTGAGATTGTTGTTGGTTTGACGGAGCAGGTGAGATTGAAAATGTTCTCCTCTAAATAACAAGCCAAGCTTCCAAAACTTCTTTCAAAATTAAATCTTCTTCTTGATGCTTAGTGCTTCTATCAAACGCATACTTTTGTGGCATTCATATTAGAAATTGTAATTTCAGGAAAATCAACTACATGGCCTTCGTCAGCTCGCAGTCGTACCTCCAATGTTGTTGGATGATGAAGAGAGGAAGATTCAGTTCTACAACAACAATGGTCTTATTCGAGAACCCTTCAAAGTGTTCAAAGTAATTTTCTTTTTTTATTCAAACCTTCATTGAGATGGTTTGTTTCTTGTAGGAAAGTATGAATTTAGACTCGTGGTGTGAACAAGAAAAAAGTATTTTTATGGAGAAGTTCATACAGCATTCAAAGAAATTCCATTTAATTGCGGCTAGTATCGAAAAAAAGGTTTCAGAGTTGGTTATTTGTAAACATCACTAATTGTTGTTGTATTGTCTAGAGTGTTTCTGATTGTATCTTGTACTATTACTTAACGAAGAAAACACATTCTTACAAGTCGCTAGCTCGCAAGCACTCTTTGAAACCTCGCAAACCAAGACCTGGTCGATCTAACAATGTAAGACACACATGAGATGATGCAAGTTTTCAGTTTGTTGTCTTAGGTTGCAGTTACAAATGTTCAAGAACAGAATTCAGTTAAAGATGTTTCAATAAAAAGGTAGAAAATTATTAGACTTCTGAACTTTTGATTTATACTTTTATTGAAGTGACAAAGTTGATATTGAAAAGAAGAATGAGGTGGAAGAGAAGAGGATAGACCGCCCCCCTTCGCCCAGAATGACCAGTGGGTTTCCTTCAACTTATTTTATATCATCAATTATTCTTTTATAATTACTCAGGGGCCAGAACACAGACATTAAATTGGAAAGAAGACGAAATTGTAATCGTCAAGGAAGGTAAGTGTTTGTCCCAAGCAGCTACTTCAAATCTTCTCAACTTTCTTTTCAATTTGTTTATTTAAATAATCATTTGCCGATTTAATCTTGTCGTTGAGACTGTGATCTATCAATGAACGAAACAATCCTTCAGAGAGTTAATTACTCTTCTAAGATTTCGAAATATATCTTCGAATTTCTACTTGAAAATATTCCTTGAAGGTTTTGGTAAGCATGGTAAAGATTTTCTCACAATCTCCCGGATGTTACCTGATAAGAGTGAGCAATCAGTTCGCAATTTCTTCAACAATTACAAGAAGAAGTATGGATTGGAACAATTGGTAGAGAGCAAGAAAAGAAAAGTGAGTGACGTCATCATCGACATCAGCTTCTTACAAGTCTGCTGACCTTATTTATAGGGTAATGAGTCTAGGAGACAAGCTAGGCGAGGACAATCGCCTGACATGTCATCGGCATCATCAAATTGTTCAACTAACACCATATCGAGCTCATGTGGAGTTTCTAGTGATGCTGTTGGCATCTCACAGTCAGTTGCTGATGAAAAAACTTCATCAAAAAAAGACAAAACCGAAGAAGCGACCAAAAAAGTCCCATCAACTTCATCTAGGGATTTTTTTGACAAAACTTTGATTTTAGGGTAGCGAAAGTCGAAACTCTACGAAGAAAGATGAAATGAATGATGTGGTTTTAAAATCAATTTCAACTTCACATATTCGAACAAGACGCAAAGCTGCTGCAATAGCTGCTGCTGCAACCTCCCTAGAAGCTGCTGCTGCCGGTAAACTCGTCGATTTTTCATCATTTATTTATTTGAATGTTCAGCAGATTCTACAGTCATCGTTGGACAAAAAAGGTCGTTTTCAAAGCATTTAAGTTCTGAGCCAGTTGATAAAAAAGTCAAGGTGGTTGTTGATGTCGGAATTTGTAGTTAAAATTAATTTGAAATTGTTTAAATAGAAAACTGAAACGAAAAAGTCGAAATATCACAAAAGTAGTGATAAGGAAAGTTGTCAAGTGGTTGAGGAAGTATGTTTACTGATGTTCCTCGTTGATTTCTCATTTTCGTGATTTTTTTCTCAGATAAAACTTGGAAGAAATGAAAAGAAATTGGAAACGCAAACAGTTGGTGAGAAAGGTTCGTATTTGTCACCATCTTCTTCTTGTGATGAACAACTTCCAGTAGATAAAAGCTCAAAGCGAATCGGATCAAAAGTTAAAAATGAAGTTGCTGCTACTCATGAAGCTTTTACCGGTCTGACCACAAAGACTATTTCGACCAAATCAAACCCTTCAGACACAAAAGTAGACAGCGAGAAGCAGACGACAGCTCCTGAAGCTTCTCAGGTTCAAACATCTAATTAACCAATCAGCAGCTTCATGTAACTCTTATAAAGGCCATCAAATCATTTGAAGAATGTCAGCGAAGCACAACTGACTCACCATACGCGTTTGATGACGATGCAAATGATGTCACCACCCGAATACGACTAGAACCTCTTCGAAATCCTACATCAACCAGACCTACATCTACTGAAAGTAAGATACAAAGACATCATCTTCAAATCATCAACTTTTATTCAATTCAGCTGCTGTTGAAGTTGATGATCTGACAACTCCATCAACTGATCCTCAACCAGCCCCTGAAGTTGGACCAGCCCCTGAAGTCGGACCAGCCCCTGAAGTCGGACCAAGCCTCGAAGTCGAACCAAGCTCTGAAGTCGGACCAGCCCATGAAGTCGGACCTGCCCTTGAAGTCAAACCAAGTCTCGAAGCTGGACCAGCCCCTGAAGTGGAACCAATCCTCAAAGTTAGACCAGCCCTTAAAGTGGAACCAACTCTCAAAGTGGAACCTCCCAAGGACCGCCCCCATTCACTTCCATCTGTATCTGTCCCACCTCCAGCAGTGACGTCATCGACTTTCAACAAGCCTTCGATAACGATTGGTTGGTGACGTCACAACTCGAGTCACGTGGTTTAATTAGCATATTCGCAGATATTACTCGACCCAATTCAACTCCTAGTTTGATAGCTGAAAATATGAGGAGCTTTAAAGAAAGCACAAAGGAGAAACCAGTACAAGGTACAAGTGGTCCACAAAAGCCACATGAAATTGGACCACATGTGTACACAGATGTCATAAAAAATGATGATATTGTGGACCTAACTACTGACAACTGTGTATTGGACCTAAAATCACGAACTGATCCTAATGAGAAGGAACTGATGACGATGAGGACCTCCGGAGCAACACCGATCCCAGTCAACTCGCTCCGATTCACCATCACCAAGTAACTCACCAAACCTACTTCGTGTTTATTTTCATTCTTCTCTTTACAGAGAGTCAACTCCTCCAACTTGCAGTAATCCCACTTATGTAAGTCTTCATCTTTTCAATTCTTCTTTACATCACTTCTTCTCAAAGCTGATGACGTCATCACCTCTCGATCTGCATCAGAGTCCGCGACCTTTCTTCGAAGCACCTCCACTCTTTGATCTAGCAACTGCAACTGCTTTCGAGTTTGCCAAAGTTTGTTCACCAAGAGGTGGTCCGGCGATCCGTGCGCCCACCACCACTACCTCAGTCGGGTCGGATCTTCATCGCTTCGAAATCAATCGCATCGAAGTACCGTCATCGGGAGTAAGTGAAATGTATCCGGTGAAAATGGAGGAGCCCTCTCCGGAACCTACGCCCTCATCTGTCGCCAAATTACTCCCTGAAGGATTTGCATCCATCATCAGCGGAACTCCGATCCGACAGCGTAGTCCCTGCTCGCCCCCACCTCCTCGTATGACGTCACAAGCGCGTGCTTCTCTGCCAATCTCTCCACTGCGCGCAGTCAAGCGGAACGTCGCATCACCACACGATTCCTACCACCAGATCTCGCCATCTGCATCTTTTGTACCTCCGGGACTTGATCTGGCTCTCAAAGAAGGTGATTCACCCATCACATCTGATCGCATGTCTGATTATGACGTCATAGAGATCAAGCGACCGTCGACTGCAAGTGCTGACCGCCAGTCACCAATGCACAACCGATCGAGGAGCTCAAAGTCGCCCCACAAACCCGACCCACATCTTTTGAACGACCAACCTGTCACTGGTCAGTGTCCACGTGTCCCAATTATGACGTCATCATCTGTATCAACAGCTTCACTTCCGATCACGATGCTGTACCCATCCCTGCCACTCGGTCCACACTTTGGACCCACTGGCAGCAAGTTGGACAGTGGACGTTTTTCGTTGTGGCGCGAGTACACGAACCAAGCTTACCCGCCCGCACTCATACCAGGAATTCCACCGCGCCCTGTACGCCCCTTTGTGACGTCATCAGCGTCCGTGGACCCGCTTGATAGCTCACGTCACAATGTACTGACCCAGGACTACGCTACAGCTCAGTTGATGCACAAACATCAGATTGCGCTGGCAGGTAGTTGCCCTGTTTCTACACGCCCCATCTCTCACCTTCTCGCGTATGATGCTTGTTTAGCATCACGAAACGCGTACCCACCGATGACGATGGCAATTCAGGACGCAGTCTTCAATCCACCTCCAGTTGGTTTACTTGCTCTTAATCCACTCGCTTCGAGATCTTCACTTTCAACTGCATCGCCTCCAGGTTTGCCTCTTCATCCTGATCTTCCTCTTCATCCTGATCTTTCTTTCACAGCAATCAGCTCCGTGTTAGACCGGATGACATACGCTCCTTCACCTTCAATCACTACATCCTCCATCAGAGTCTCGCGTTCCCCACCTACTTCATCATCTCCCAAAATTAATCCTTCTTCTCCAGTATCTCAAAACCGACCTCGCTTCCCACCTCCAGTTCCATCCTATCTTTCAAAGACTCCTGAATCTTCTCTGCATCTTTCCCCGTCTCAAATTCGAGCTGCTAGTCCTCATCTACATCCACCTACATCTGATGTTCTATCTCGTCCCAACTCGAATGAACCGAAGCCAAGCCATCCACGCAGCTTTTCACCGCGGAACATCTACTACCAGTCCATGACAGACAGACATGATAGCCCAGAACCCTACCACCGGTCTTATACTCACTCAACCATGTCTAGGTCACCTTATCTGCCCACCACTAGTAGCAGTAGTGAGCAGAAACGTAAAGACCATCACCAACGAGCGTCTCTTTCAGCCAATTCATCGAAGTTAGTTCAATCTTATTTACTTCTGCTTGATCTTTAACTTCTTCATCTTTTCAGAATCCCTACTCATCAAAATTCTCCGTCCAGAGATTATCCGGTTACACCTAATATGCGCGAAGGTCACGAACAGGTTTGTCATCATCCGTGTCTCGCCAAAATATATCAATTTAATTTTGCAATCCAAGTTCATGTAGGACACATAGATTTTTAACATTTAGTAAAGTGTAGGCTCCTCAAACTCCATCTTCTTCTCATCTTCTTCTCTATTTGCTTTTAGGTGAATAGCACAACTGCAAAAGATCTCAAAGTAAAAGGCAAAACAACTCTAACTCCTCATAGCTTCATCAGTGCCATAATTGATCATAACATTCGTCGTTATAGCGAATACAGTGAAGAAAAAGTAAGTTTTTGTAGATCGACTTGTTTAGTTGATAAGTTTGTAAAAAATTCAAATCTTCATTTGGTTTTGTCAAAATCTGATTTAATTCTGAATTTTGAAAATCTTATTTTGACAAATTCGATATTTTCACTTTTATATGCGACTTTACTAGCTTCGCTATCGACGATATTTGTAGTTTGAGTGCTGATAGTAGAATCCTCATTCCTTCTTCTAACTTTTTTTAGACGTATCGTCATGCTCGCGATTCGATGAAGCGACAAGAATCGAACCGAGCGAGTCCCACTCAACAAGCTCGAAATGTTGAGAAGACGTCACCACCAACATGTAGTTTACCTTACAAGCTAGTCACCTTACATCAACCTTTCCTACCAACTAACGTTCAAACCACCTCGACTCGCAACTCTTCAGACATGCAGCAACTTGGCATCATCAACTCCTTATACAGGTCTTGATGATCTTCTCATTCACTTCTATTCACTCTCTTGTTATCTTCAGACCCGAATTCAAAGGAATCAATTTATCAAATGAGAAGAAGAATGTTCAGGATGACAATCGAGTTAGTTGTCTCTGCTTTCGATCTTCCACATCTTCCTTGCTCTTTCTTTTAATCCTGATATTTGATTTTTTAAGAAGCAGCAGTATCGCAGTCCGCATCTTCCAGAAGAATCCAACATTGATGACGTCATCGAACAGCAGTTTCAGAAAACGCGAATTAGAGGTCTACAACATCCAGATACTCGATCACGTGACTAACTGATCTTGTAGGTATGAGCAAGTTTCCTCCTCATCTTCCACTTCCTGCTCATCTACTTCATCCTGCAACATCAATGAACAACCCCACATTGGATTATATCATCCGGAACGCTCTGATGCAAGATGTTCCGATGTGTGGGACTGTCGTCGTTCCACACTTCAATGTTGACGATCAACAATCCGCTAAACGTGTGTAAGTATCATCAAATGCTCACTACCGCCACCCAGTGACCAGCTGAGTATTGTAGTCGAAGTCCAGTTGCAAATCAAGCCGGGAATACTTCGGCATCGAACTCCTCACGTCACAACTCACGATCTAGTGACACTCCTTCACCAGCTTCGATGAAATACAAACATGGAAGTGAAACATCATCACATTACGGTATCTTCTTGATCTTATTTCCTCTTCGTGATTAAATCTTCTTTTTTAGGATCTAATCCCAACATCAGTAGTAACAATCCTCTTTCAAATCCACCAATTCAATTATTTAGTGCGTTGAGATTTCGAACTCAGGAACCAAACAACCTTCCACAACAGGTCCTCTCACAAACCCACTTCATAACCTCACTAACTGCTTTCTACTTTTCAGGCTGCTACTGCTACTACTGGTTTAAATATGACAAGTAGAAGTTCAGGTGATTACTATTTCATCTCTTTCTATCAAAATCAACATATTTTTTTATAGTTGTGAACCCTTCTCAACAATCTACCTCTCGAAGAGTGAACTCACCCTCAACGCCCTACCGGCGAGTGCCCCAAAGGACACTTAATCAACCTCAACCTACAAATGAGCTCAATTATGAACCAATCAGTGATGATGAAGATTAACTTCAACATTTTCAAACTTTAATCTAGTGTACTGTTGTTGTTGTTGTATTTTTTATTGGCTACTTTAAACGATCGTTAAATATTCATGTTGGTCGTGCTATTGTACTTTTGTTTCTTGCTCGTTGTATTCATTTGATTTCCTCAAGTAGCTTTTGCGATGACGAGATATCGCGCTTTCACGTGACATCTGCATCCGCCGTCTTGCTTCCCTATACTCATCTGCAAGCACCTTGTGTTAGTGTGCTAGTTATTTATGTAAGGAGTTGTCGTACCTATAACAGTTGTAGTGATATCACTTCGTGAATTTTGTAGAGCGATCATTTGACGCCTCTTCGATGTTTTTGAAGAAGAGTTCGTTTTGAAGTCATTACAGTGATGAATAATATTCAAGTTAATTGTCACTGATCCTGAACTTTCGCATCTCATAAAGTACTTGTTCATTTTACGCTTCTGCAAAGACTCAGCGTATCACGTGACATTTTCATTGAGTAAATATCCACCTGATTTCCACCTCCAACATAAGTAACATCATCTAGTTGAGGACTACATCCTATAAAGAGTCGATTCATCTTCGAAAGTATTGAATCGTACCCTCCACCACCAATAGGTCGCCAACACTTGATAAGTATCGTATGTTTTCCAGGTACTGATGGTATATTCATGTAACCATATCCTTCGCTTCTCATCTTACCCCAAATGTTGCTCGCAAGCACATGGACATATATCTTCGGCCAACTTTCTTTCATCTCATCATCACCTGTATATTTTTTATTGTCAAATAAAAATTAGTCGTTTTAGTCGTCAACTTTTACTTCGATGATTAGTTTGAAAGAGTTCGTAGCTAAACGGTTGGCAGAAGTAAGCTGTATCAGTCCAATTGATCTGTTTAGTTCGACAGCTTGCTGTGCATCCAGAAAGTATCTGATCTGAAAATGATAGAGAAGTTAATTGAGAAAAAGATGAAGTAATTACAAACCGTTGCCGACTTTCCAATCTTTAGGTACATCAACAAAGTATTCAACATGTAAATTATCATATTCAAAGTCTTCTGCTTTCACGACTTCACCGTGGACAACGACTCGAAGCAAACCATCTTCCAACCCCTCGAAATCCTCACCAACTATATTGGTAATTCGGGCTTGCTGCTTCTTGTACAACTGTAGACCACAAGTGTTGGTAACGATCAGCAACTAGTAAGCTTCTACTTTTGCTTGAGCTTTCTTCTCTTTTTTAGCTTCTGATTTTCCAATTTTATTGGAGCTGTGTAAGACTTGATAATTCCACACAATCCGGCTGTTGCTCGCCTTTGGGACTCTGCAAACAGATACAAGTGGAGAAGATACAAGTGGGTTCGTTTGCTTACCTGTAGAAAAGTGATGACTTAGAGAAATCAGGACTAACTTTAATCACGAAATTATCATGAAATTCCACTTTGACAAGTTGTTGTTCAAACTGGTCGTCTGTGGAGCTGTAAAAACATCTTCATTTGAAAGATCATGTGACTAAATACTTACATTCCTTCAGGTGACAAATCAGCCATGATAAGAAACGTTTGAACTGGTGTGTCAATCACGTGATGAACAGCTTTAAATTCTTCGGTCGGTTCTACTACTAAACTAACACCTTTCAATTGTTTTCCTCTAAAAATATTCAACAGAAATTATTTAAAACTCCCAATCAGTGTGGCTGGTGACTTGTTCATTTTCCAAGAAGGCACAGATGACTCAGTAAATCTTCTACGACGTATTCCATTCATCTTTAAAGCAAGATGAGACGGAGAATTTGATTTGTTGGTAGTTAGTGGGACGTATTCTTCATTTACTGGAGCAAATCGATCAAAATCCAAATAAGTGAATAAACGTCTGTTCGATTTATTTTCGCTTTCCTATTCAAATAAAATTTGCAAAAATTTTCTGAAATCTTATATTTTGGTCTCTAGGAGTTTTTACAGTTTCAGGGACCAAATAGACCCAACTAAATTTTTGAGTAACCCTTTTTTGCTATATGTAGCAAAAATGTAGAAAGTTGGTATTACAAATCAAATTGTAACAACTTATGGAGCAACTTTTGCAAATATAAATTTTAGGTATTTGTATTTTTAAAAGAACACTACCAGTTGCTTTAGGATTGTTTTAAAACTTGTAAAGCTAAATTAGGTCTTTTAATTAGTCGATCAATAATTGCTTTCATTCCAGAATGCTTTATAGGATGAAAA
This sequence comes from Pegea sp. RAD2-039, assembly GCA_034620365.1. NCBI lineage: Eukaryota > Metazoa > Chordata > Thaliacea > Salpida > Salpidae > Pegea > Pegea sp. RAD2-039. The sequence goes on from JAQGEQ010000192.1 coordinate 4,320,236, forward strand.
ATAAAAGATTTTTCAGGTAAAACATTTTGTAGTATTAATTATAAGATCAAAGAGTATCAAGTAAATTACAACTTTGGTACTTGTAAAGTTGAGTGAAAATTTGAACACATGATGTAATAAAAAGTCAATTTAGCATTTTGATTTATCAAAATTCTGTTTTTTTTTTCTTCGATGGTAGTATCTACTTCTCAAAATATCAACTTACAATGATTTTTTTGACTTCAGCATGGTATTGAAAATCTTGAACAGTTGTACAATTTATTTCTTCTTTATAGAAATCAATTTCTCTCTAAATAGTATTTTGATTAAAATAACAATAAAATTGAAGAATTGAGAAGAACTAACTTTAGAAAATAGTTTTTGACCCCATTTTATTACTAACTCTTCAGATTCATAAATCTGTTGGCCAAATTTGTTCAAATTGCTATTATTATCAACTACTTCATCATTATCATTCAAAACATTAGTAGTTGAAAGGTAGCCTGTTGTACTTGTACTTAATTTCTCAAGAAGTATTCTAAAAGTAAATTTGAATTTAAGTTCGAAAAATTCTAAAAGCTGTGAGAAAAAAAAAACTTTACAATTTTGAGGTTGCTTTTTAGGGGATACATTATTAGAGTGCTCATCATAAAATTAAATGCTAAGTAAAAAAAAAGTTAAAAATACCTAAATTTTAGATTTTTTAATGGGTCTTTCGACTTGTAAGTCCCTGTGCCCATATCTCGTTCGAAATTTACTTCCATAATCTCTAAATCTTTAAAGTATTTAATAAATTATCTAAAAGTATAGAAATTGTTTGAAAATAATGTTGAAAGGAATATCTAAGGTAAATTTTACTAAAATGCAATTAACAACTTACTATAAATATAATTACAACTTAGTAGTTAATTTACTAATAAAAAAATTATAATTAACAGCTTTTTGTTAAAAACGTAAACACGAAACGGTTACTTAAGACGCTTAAAAATGTAAGTGTTTCCGAGGTAATAACTCTAAATATTTTATAAACAAGTAGCTGAAATTTTAACTATCGACATTTAGAGTTAAACTAATAATTTTTATATTGGACTAAATTAATAAATGTAATAATTAATAAAATTTTTAAAGTTTAGGTTGATCGATACTAATATAAGATCATACTAAATTAAATAAGCACTGATTGTTTTGAATAACTCTTTACAACAATACAAAGTTATGTTTAAAATTATAAAAACTATTATAGTATAATAAACATTTGTTTCAAGAATCTATTTACATGATAAAGTTTCTTATAAGGTTTTTTGCCAAACTGAAGCCTTATAGCCTATTTTTGCAAAATTAATACTTAGTAAACTTTACGAAGCAAACTAATTCTCGTTTATGGTGATGATTTAAATCAATTTAAATTTTTTCTGAAATTTTGTTAACTTAAATAATTTGAAATTTTTATTTTATATTTCCTTAACTATCTATCATATTCATTTAATATAAAACAGTATTGGCAAATTGGTTACAAATGAAAGTCAAAAAATAATGCTTACATACCATTGCAGCATTTTAAAACTGTCTTAAAACTATTTTTTTTATAAGTGTAAAAGAAAATCTTCTTGATTGCATATGCAAAGTTTTGAAATAGAATAACTTTGGTGTTACTTTTTAAAATTGTTTTAAATATTTTTCATGTTTTTATGGCTTACGTCCGTTAAAGATATTCTGACTTTAAATTTGTCACAACTTTTTAGATATAATTATAAAAACAATTTTCAAAAATAGCTTTTAGCTTCTAAGTTACATTTTTATAGATAATTTCTTCTGAATTAATTTTGCTTTACTACAGTTTATAAACAATTTTGAATAACGAATATTTAACGGCAAGCCAAATCTATTCTCTCTATTTCAATCAATTTTTCAAACATCTAAATTGAAAAATGAACCTGATAATTATTTGAAAATTTTTGTATCAAAAACATTATCATTGAATGGATATTTGTTTGAAATAATAATTCTTAAATATTAATATTGTTTCTTAATTAGTTGTAAAAGTAAAATTTCAAAATGGCTCTTAAAATAATATCATTCTCATATCTATCTAATTACATAACTGCATTTTTAACAAACAATTTCTTTATTAAAGAAAATTAAAGTTTTACAGAAAGCTTTCTTTTATTTTTAGTTTTGTATAACTATAGAAAGTATTGTTTTAGTTTTAAACAAATAAGTTTTTTAGATAATTATTTTAAATATTTTCTTTAATTACCTTTTAAATTATGAGTTATGTTGTATAATAATTCTATCATAAGATATGTTATGTATTGTTGAGTATTTATCATTTAGATGTTTATATATCAATATGTTGAGTCAATTAAAAATATGATAAAAACTATTTATACAAAAACTCTTTTATATTAAGTCATAATATAAACAAGTTCATTAATTTTTTACTAATCTCTTGTTGTTGTTTTTATACTCTTTCTGTTATGATTTAATTAATTTTAAAATGATAAATTAAATGTTTGTATTATTGTTTGATTTCTTATAATTTATCTGATGTTTTAAGTGATTGTAACTAATCTGTATAACTCTTAAAATTTTATTATAAAAATTAAAATAATGAATATCTTACAGACTTTGTTTTTTATAGAAAATTTTAAAATGAAATCTTTTATTCATGGTTCCTGGAAAGTTCAAGTTAGCCGAGGTAGCATCTTGACGTCAGAAGAGTTTGATAAGACTTGTACAGAACTTGATATTCCACAAATACCCGAGATGACTTTTGGAAATAACATTGTTGAAATCGCTCATGAGTCTGGTTTTTCAATTCTCTTCAATTCTATTGATGCATTAAAATTAGTAAATAACAAACAAGATCTAATTAAAGTTGCAATTGCTGATGTGTGGAAAGAGAGTAGACTAGAAAATAAAAATATACAAAATGTGTCAAAGCCTTTTGACTGGACGTTCACGACCAACTACAAAGGAACAATCAATGATATGAACAACCAAGTCCTCATCTCAAGATCAGATGAGAAGATTGATGTTGAGCGATTGAAGCTACGAGAGAAAATTTTGTTTTTTGATGAAATTGTTCTTTTTGAAGATGAATTAGCTGATAATGGTTCAGCTCAGTTGACTGTCAAGTTACGAGTGATGCCGACTTGTATGTTTGTGTTGATGCGCTTCTTTCTAAGAGTTGATGGAGTTGTTTGCCGGATTTATGACACTAGACTTTATCATCAGTTTGGTTCAACTTTCCTTATTCGTGAATATACTGAAAAGGAAGCTCCCTATGCTGAGGTCAAGACAGTTTCTGCGAGCGATCTTATTGACCCTATGATTGTGGATAAAAAATTAAAAATTAAATGTTATCTCAATGAGAAGATTGAATTTGGAAAAGCTCTTCAACCAACTATTGAAAAATGATTGACAAAAGACTTTCTCTGGCTGATGTAGAATTATTTTATAAAACAAATTAATTTATTAGTTTAAATATTCAAAAGTCATCTTTGAAACTCATAATCTTCTAATCATTTGGCTCAACATAAATCTTAACTGCCATCTTATCACAATAGTTTTTGTTCTAATTGTGAATTAACCTTCTTTTTCTCACCAGCAATGTTGATTCACTATTCAAGTAAAGTACTGCTGGAAATTTTTCAACTTTGTGATGAAGGAAATAAAAACTTTCTCACCCTTCAAGATCTCAAAGTGGCCTGGATTCATATCTTTGGATACAAACCTTCCTCCCTTGAAGTCAAACGTTTCATCAGAAGTGAACACCAGCAATCACTTGAGCATGACAATGTCAGTCTTTCATTTCCAACTTTTGAAAAGTTGATAGGAAGTCGTTTAAAAAGTCTTTTTGACCATTGTGAAATCCGTCAGCTCTTCTACGCCTTTGATGTCAGGTGCCGTGGCTTTTTGACTCTTGATGACGTCATTAGGGCTTTCAAATCAGTAGCACCTGGTATTCAGCAGTCGACAGTAGCAACATTGTTCAATGACGCATGTTTCAGTTGCCATGGCAAACTGAGTTATCGTGATTTTGAAGCAGTGATGACTCGTACCTCCAACTTGCTTCACTACAATCAACTATAATTAATTTCATTTTTGCTATTCAATATTTTCTGATATTTTTCTGTATTAAGTTGACGATTTTTTTTAATGAGTCTAAATGTTTCTTTGAATAAATAAAAAGTTCGAATCATTTTAAATGGAATCTCTTGATTGAATCAAATTGTTGTTTGAAAAAAAAACAAAGCTTAAAAGTTGATTTAATCATTTTATTGATGAAATTGTGGCATCCAGGCGTCTGAGAATATCCTAGAAGGGGACTTAGCCCTGGTACTCAAGCAAAGGACAGCGATTCTAGATGGCTCCCCTGACTGTTGGTCCGCATCACTTCTTGTTTTCTCCCTCCTTGTAGGCATTCTCTGATGGTCGATTCGTGAAGAGATCACTTTGCAGATTATTATAAGATTTTTGTGGACATCTGCATCTCTACTAATTCAGCTATGAATCCATTTTCTTAGATTAGCGGTTTTAAGCTAAGACATTTACAGGAATCCAGCCTTTATGATCATATTTGTTCAACTTCTCCACCTTCTTGTCACCCAGGCATCTTTCCAGTTTACTATAACCTTCAACTTAGTTCTCACATCTCTCTTTGACTATTTAGCCACTTCTGAAGTGTTAAGCTTCTTTGCTCTGTCGGACTTTGTCAGTACAAAGCTCCTGCTTACTGCTACAATTGTCGGGTTAATATCTTGCTCCTTTTTTTGGCCTGCTGCTGCCGCGGACGGACATGCATATGCGTCAGGATACAAGTTATGGATATCCAGTTGTTGCCCATGCAGCAGATTTCCACTCTCCACGCCAACAAGCTTATGCAGCGGAACAGGCAGACTGAAGCTGGCGTCGCAGGAGCTTTCAGAGCGGCACTGATTACAGTGACTCTAACTCCGGCTTTAAATTCGGAAGGCAGGTAACCACTTCGTCACACCATCTTCTTTCTTACAAGGCGCAATATTCACCAAGCTTTAACTTGTTGGAATACAAAGCTCTATGGATACTTTGTATCAAAGTTTTCTAAGCGTTGAAGTGACTAACAGAAGGTTTATTGGTATCCTGTCCACCAGCAGGTTTGGAGCGCTTAAGCAAGCGACTCGCGTTTGTCTCGGCAGCAGGAAAAAATTATATCTTTATTCGATACTATTTCTCTTGTCTATCCTTTTAGTATAAAGACTGTTACTTCTAACATGGAGTGCAAATAAACTCTCGCTTAAATATACAAAGAAAATTGGGATTAGTGGTCAAACTACCACGGTAATCACCCAGATTGAAATGATTTGTAAGCTCGAAGCTGTCGATAGATCTATTTAGCGTGGCTTTTTTTCCTTCTGTCCCTATTTGCTTCTGACTTTCTAATGTGCTACTTTTAATTCGTTTCAAGTTTTGACTTGTGGAAAATCTTCTTGAGCAGTTTGAAAGTCACAGACAAGAAGAATTTTATTCTACTAGTAGTTACGATGTTTTATTATAAATGGTAAATAATTAAAAAACTACCTCATTAAGATAATATTTTAACCTAAAGCTAATTTATTGCCAGTATTTGTAACGAAAGTGATACCTTTTATGTATGCAAGTATCATTGAAACTTCAGTAAAAATAATTCGATGAAATGAGATCAGCCTTTGAATAGTTTTTTTTATAGTTTTGACCAGTTCAGAAAAAAGTCAACTATAACTATGAGAATTTGTACTTTTATCAATAAAGGTATCTTGCTGCGCGCTACTATAAAAACTGAGTTAATAAAAAGTATGATTTTCTGTGATTCAAAAATGTTTCTAATTATTAACTAAGTATTAAATTTGTTAACTAATCATTAACATATTTCTTTCATAAAGAATGTTTAAAAACATAATATTGTAATTAATCTTTTTTGTTCTACAAATCATTGACTAAACAATGCTGTTGTAGTTTAAGTGAGACGACTAAAGAAGGAAAAATGTACATCATAATACCTATAAAGATATAATAGAAAGAAATTTTTAATTCATCAATGATTAGAGCCTACGTAGGCTTATGTATAAACGTAAGATGAACTTTGATTTGTAATTTCCAATCTCAAGAGAGTCAAACTAAGTCAGGAAAACTTGTTTTATAAAAGCATTTATTAAGAAGAAGAGTTCTTAACATTGGAGACGACTAATTTCTTTTAAGTTGGAATTTTTAAACCTCTATTAGCTCGCATAATGAAAAAGTCTAATAAAATTTTAAATTAAATGTTTAAATAATAAATTTAATTCATTTATTGACTTGATACCGCCTGTAGATTAATATTACGATCAAACCAAAAATAAATTCTCAAGGCCTAGGAAAAACTTGCAAACACTTTGAATATAGTTAACTACTGTAGTTTTGATTTAAAAGTAGCAAATTATTTGCTAACAAATTAATAAAGGTAAAAACTGTTTACCTATCTTTTTTAAGTTAAATTTGTAGGTTTTTCGTCTTGATACAACCTTTTATTAGGTATTGTGTCGACTTCTCTATTTTTTCAAAGTCCTTGTAGAAATCTTACATTTTAGTCATAGCTTCTACTTATTGCAATTATTTGTCATGTTTAACTACAATAAGAAGGTCCAGGAAGCAATTAAAAGCTCGGTAAAAACCACTGCAGAGGTTTTCATTATGATATATTTGTCTCTCATATAAATATCTAAACAAAGACCTTTTGTTTGTATTTTAGTGAAATTCTATTTTTATTGCTTATACTTTTGAATTTTGAGTGATACATTTTGCTGTTTCTGATAATGACTTGCTGTTAGATTATGTTCATTCAGTTATTTTCTTCTTTCGCTATAATCAAGATGTTTTTGATCCAATTTCAAAACTGTTCTAAATTTGCTTAAGTTTAATTTTCTTTTGGGTGATTCCATATATCAATTATGATCAATTTAACATTTTTTTGGGGTTTCCGTTAAATACTTCTGCAGTTATCAGAACATATTATCATCAGCTAATTTTAGAAACCTTAAAACTGATTTAAGCGATTAAACTATTTGTAAGTTTTCTAAATATAATGTTCATATTTTCTTGAATTACTTTAAAACTTACCGCGCTTTAAAAAAGCACCAAAAATGTCCTAATCACTGATAAAACTATTTTCATTAGATTATGGTTACTTGTTATCTCATTTCAAAATACTTTACATATTTCATTAATTTCCACAAAATTGTTTTACATTTAAGCCGACAAACATTTTAATTTATAGCCTTGACTACAGTGAAGCTTTTGTATTTCTATGAAGCTTTTCACCTCAAAATTATTAGATAATTATTTTTTAATTAATTGATGACATTTTAATTCTAATTATAAACTTTAATTTATTGATTAACAGTAACTATTAAGTTATATTTTTTATAAGCTGAGTTAAAATCATTAAAAATAGCCTAGCTAACATACACGAGAAGTTTTGCTTATTTAGAGCAATTTGAAGATATTTTTATTAAATAATTTTTAATTTCTTACAATCAAAAAAAAACATTTTAAATCGTTCAAATTAAATTAATAGAAACAACAAACTAGTTTACCGTTTCAGACAGCATTTGAACTTTTGTTGGTAACTGATAAAATCCAGTCTCTAACATAATACACATCTGTAAAAACTCCAGGAAAATTAGGATTGGCGCATCCGTAACCCCATGAAACAACTCCGTACAAAATGTTATTGCAAACAACAGGTCCACCGGAATCTCCCTAAAAAGAAAAACAAGGATACAAACAAAGCTAGGAGAAAAATGATTTTCTAGACTAATGTAAAACTTGGAAATATTTTTTAAATTTAATTAAAAGTTACACATCTAATCGGAATTTTTCAACTAAAAAAATATTTTCGGATTTTTTTTTTAACTTCAATGAAGCTAATCTTAGAATAAGTCAAAACCAAATGACAAGTTTTTTCACTTATTTAACTATCAGTTGTATTTAATCTCTTAGTATACTTGATAAGACACTTTTATCAAAACTATTCAGTTTGAAGAGGCTCATAAACAAAGCTTAGGTTCTCAAAACTGTCTGAGTTTCAAGGTCTGTGAATTTAGAAGACTTGACATTCTTGAGTCAAAAGAGTTGTTCTACTCAAATTCATACCGGCAAGAAATTACTAAACAACTAAAATTTAAATGAATAAAATCTAAATAAATAATGTATAAACAGAAAATGAATAAATATAAATAAGTATAAATAAAATTTGAATAAATAACTACAATTACTAATTTAAACAATGAGAAAATAAAACCAAAAAAAATATTAACGATTAAAATATAAAAGACAAAGTTCACATCGAAAGGTACTGCAAGCAGAGGTAGTTTTAAAAACAGGTTTCAATCAGCAACTTATTTTTCTAGAGTATGAAAACGTCTTGAACTTGATCAAAATAATCAATGTGATGTAAAAACAGAAATAAAATTTGACTGAGTATTTAAAATCTGTTATTTAGCGATCAGGCAACGTTCATAAGCTTATAGGACTAGGCATGAGTGCAAAAATAGGTAGCTTGCTATTTAAATCTAATTATTTAATTTAAGGACAATTTGCGGATTAAATTAAAAGCGGAACACTAAATTTCGAAACTTAATTACGTTACAAGCATCTTTTCCTCCTGAATGGACGTTTCCAAGGCAAAACATTGCAGCACTAATTTGACCACTATAAAGTGAATTACAAAGATCCCAATCAACGTATGGTGAACCAACACATCGTACTCTTCGTGGGTAAGAAGGATCTAACAAAAAATAAATTTGATCAGTCAAAACTGATTGCACCCATAGCACTTCTAAGAAGTTTTTACTTTTTGTATGATTGCTAAATTATACATACTCGTATATACTTTGTGTTTTGTTAGTTGGATAGTTTTGCTAGCTGTTTTTCATAAAAGTGAGGATGTAGTCATTTTAATCAACTCAGATCAGATATGTTTTTTCATCCATTAAGTATTAGCTACGAGGTATCTGATTAATCTTTATTCACTTTGATGAAAAGTTATTTTTGCTTTGAAAGAGATAAAAAAAGACATTTAATTATTATTTATAGAATAAAGTACATAAGAAGGTATTATGAGAAAATCGGTTAAATTTAGATGTGTGTACTATCGCCTTTAGTTTAAGAGCTGTTTAAGTTTAATTTTCTAAGTTTAATTATTTATATTTTAGGGAGGTGTTTTAAAGTACAGAAAGTTAAATAAAATGGTACACATTTGTTAAAACTTTTTTTGTTTATCCTAAAGTTCTACAAACAAAAACGAAAGCTTAAAAATAAATTTTTTTGAAACTAAATATATATTGCAATATAAAAGTGAGCCATACACTACTATTAATGATATTTATGAGGCTTTTTACTTCATAAAACGATCAATGGTTGATATGAGTATTAAGTGTCACGTGTTAATAGAAAAAAATCATTTTTTTACTAAACTATTTCTAAATTATAGTTGTCACACTTTCATTTGCCTGGGGTAAAATAAAAGGTTATAAAACTACTTGATAATTATCGAAAACTTTGATAAGACTTTAAACATTAGAGGTTTTCAGACAAAGTTAGGTATTTACTAGACAAGCTCTCTTTTGTTTTGCTGTTTAAAGACAAAATAGTTTTATAGCCAATTACTTCTTAAGGTTTGAAGTGCAAAGGATAAATAGCTTGTTGTATTGTAATTTTAGCTTACTTTATTTTAGTGAGTTTGAATTTATGTATAGTACTAATGTACATAATACCAATTGTCAAAAATCCATTTGATAATTTAGTTTAATTTTAAAAGTCTAATAAAGTTTGAATTTTTGAGCAGTAAAAGTATTTTTTAAGTAAATAAAAATAACGTTTGAAATATTTCGAGCTTAAAGTTATTTTTGACTTAGTAGACGCCAGATTTTTCAATAAATTCATCTAAAATGTTATTTCAACTAAAACTTGAAAAGCACCTGACTTTATTTTTTTGAATAAGCTACAAATAAAAAACCAATTTGCGAACTTTAACCTCCGGAAGGTTTTTGATTTCCCCAGCCACATATTGTACAAAAGGTATTCGAAGCTAATTTAGTTTCAGGAATAGGAATCAATCCGATTCCATTTCCAAGTAAAACTTTTGTCTGAAAAATTAAATCAATGCAGTTAGCAGTTTCATGTTCTAAAACTAATCATTTGAAAACCCATAAATCGTTTTACAGTATTTTTTTCACTTAAGTTTGCTTAGTTTTGAAATTTCATTTAATAAACCTTCAACTTAATTAGCATCACGTCAAAATCGTGGATAAGACTTGTATATAGAGGATGAACAAATATAGATTTAACCAACGCCTTATTTTCGGTATCATCAATTTCTGTACGATCATAATCCCCTAAAGAGACATAAAAAGCCTCCACCCTGTATCACAAATTTCTTCACTAAGCGATAAGTCCAATCCTTTATTTTCAAATATTTACACGGACGATTAGTTTCAATTGTGTATTCGTAATCTTTTGGCAAATTAGTTTATGTTTAACTTACGGCATTTTACAGTGAGCCGCTGAAACCACCCATTGTCGGTTAATCAAGCTTCCAGCACAAAAAAAATCATCTGAATCTTTGTATTTCAAACTAACTAAATGTGAAACTTGATTCGGTGTAGTAACTGAGCCACCAATGATGAAATTTGAAGCTCCAACTAAAAACAAACCAAATATTAACGTCTCCTTAAGTGCGTTATTACTGTAGGTTTAAACACTTTCTAATAGTTCTTAATTTGTTTTATTTATCTAAGCTCAAACTTTATAATTCAAATGACCTGCAAGAAACTGTTGAATAAGACTAAATAAAACCAGCTGGTATTCCATCGTTGTTTTTGTGATAAATTTCTGTCATTGAAGTAGACAGCTTCCTGGAAATCAATTATTAACAAATAAATAAAAAGATATTCTTTAAAAGATTTAATTATCAGTTGAGTATATTATCAATAAACATGAGTTTTTATTTCATTTTCCTTCATTTTTAAAATATTAAGTTATTTATATAATAATTTAATACATTTGATTAAACGTAAATTTAATGATGCAATCATGAATGTAAAGATGATATAGTTTTGGTGAGTTTTTCTTGTACTATTTGAGATACTTGATAATATCTCATCTAGTTTAAACGGTAAGCGAATTAAATTTAAAAAAGAATAATATTTTCGTCTAAGTATACAGAGAATAATATTTATTTTTCTATTTTTAAACTTTTCAAGAAGGAAGTAGAAACGAAAAAAAAAAACAATATAAATCCATTTTGGAACTCTATGCTTAAGCTTTTCGTCTAAAAATAATTAAAGTAAAAAGTAGTTAGAAAGAGAGATACACAATTATCAATTTATGTTTGTAAGATAGACGATTCTTAGCTTTAAATATTTCTTTTGCTTTTTGGATATTTTTTAATAGTTATCAGAATTAAATCACAGACTAACACAGCAAAATATTGGTTTTTGTGTTTTGTGGTTAGGCCTGCTGCATTTATAAAACAGTCTTTATTGTAAGAAGGTTCGTTTTAGAAATTAGTGGTTGTCGCACTATAGCAAAAACAGATCTCTTCCAGAATTACTTTATGAGCAATTCAAATTTCATTTTTAAGGTGATCGAAACTAAATAATGCAAAAAATTTTAGTGAACATCATTCATATTCATCAAGCAATTTATTTAATACTTTCATAGAAATTCATTTAAATTGTATATTTATCATTTTAATCATACGTTTATGTTTTATTTTGAAATGTGTTATCTTATATATGCTTATAATTTACTTTTTTCGAAGAATCTAAAATTTGTTGTACAATTTACTAAAAATATTTAGCTTTTTCTAGTATTAAGACCATTCTCAAATTGTATAATATTTTGTTTACACAACAATTTGTATTTAAGCAAATGTCGATAAAGTATGAAATGGTTTAGCAACGCTCAATGAGGTAAGACACTCTCTGCTACAACGTAAAACACGTAGCAATTAGTAATTGAGAAAAAATCTGGCCTTTCCTATACCGTTGAAGTATCGATGTGATATTTACTAAAGGGGAACACTTAGTTGTTTATTTATTCAGTAAGGTGTAAGAAGCTTAAAGTATGAAGTATATCATGATTGAGCTGTTTTTATTCAATTTATTTGTTGAAATGATCGTAATTTTGTTTTATTTTGTCGTTTTATTTTTCATAAATTAAGTTTTTAGCCGAAAATTTAGAAATTTAATCGTGTTATTTATACTCTAGCGTGCTGTTACCGGTACTATATCGAAAAATTTAAATATCTAAGTTTTGATTTGACTGTAGACTGTACAAAGTGTAGATAGGCTGTTGAAACCATATATTTTACTCCTTCAACATATCTATATAACTTCATTTTTATCGTAGAAAATATTTTTTTAAATCAAAAATGATTCAGTTGATTAAAAATTGGTACAATGAATTAGAAGATTTTGAAATCCGTTCAAACTTGGGAGTTGTTCTTCTTCAACTTGTCCTGTTTGTGTTATTAATGATGTATCTTCTTAGACGATCTAAAAGCAGTCCTCCTGGACCAAAAGGTGTACCAATTTTAGGAGTCTTGCCTCTCTTGACAGACCGACCAGACAAAGTAGTTATGGTAAAAATAAATTAAAATTTTTCTAAATGTTTTTGTAAATAAATAGGTTTTGTCTAAACTGTTGATTAGAAGTTTTATTTGTATAAACATTTTATAAATATTATATAAATATTATATATATCTCTCAATATCTTTGTTATATTTTTGAATATCTATTTTCATCGCTTTTAGGTTAAATGTGTATTTCTGTTTAATATAAATATAGGTTTCTAATTATAAATTTTAGTTATAGTAAATAAAGAAAGGTATAAATAATTTAGTAGAATAGCTTTTAATTTTTGGAGATGCCTAAATTCTTAAGCAACTCATAATCAAGAAGTCAATCTCAACTATAAAACAACTTTTACTTTAATAAATCAGTTCGACAAAAACAATAAATACAATGACTTTCTTAACTTTTGAATCAATCTTTTTAATCTATATCTTACTAAAAGGATTTAAAATTAAATAGAAATGGGCACAAGAGTTTGGAGGTGTCATGACACTGCCGTTCATCAACAACAAGATCGTTGTGATTAGCAGCATGGATGCTTTGAACGAAGGACCTGTTCATAAGGGAGAAGATTATGCTGATAGGCCTTATTGCTTTTTCCATGATTATATTTTAATGCGGAACGGTGGGTATGCTCTACATATGTTTTTTGTTGACTAAAAAATTTCTAGGCAGGAGTTAGTTTTGGTGCTGTAAGCTATAAATAAAGAAGTACTTTAAGCTGATTGTAGCAATAATTTTTCGACATATTTTAAGATCTTTACTATTAGTAGCTTCACGTATTTTATGAAAATCACAATAGGTTGAATGAAACCACTTTGATAATAAAAGCTGCAAAAGTTATGATTGTCTTTATTTGAGACATCAAACGAAATTTCTAAAATAATTATAACTCATTAAAGTGAATAATAATCAATGAAATGCCTCAAAATTAATCTAGCTAAATAAAAACTGGTTTAGATATTTAAATATCTTCAGTTGTATGAATTTCAAAATATATATATATTCTTCAACTTGACAAAACAAATTTAAAACTTAATTAACTTTTTGTATTACCTTGCGTGAGCTTAATGTTATTTTTACAATTTATAAAAGGGATTTCAAGCTCTAACAGCAGTCCTGAATGGAGAGAACAGCGTCGCTTCACGTTGACTTCTCTTCGAAAATTCGGGTTTGGAAAACCCGCCATAATAGCTAAGATCAACGTCAGCAATATTTCTAAAATTTTAAAATAAAAATAGAAGGTTTTCACCTAACAACTAATTACAAATAATTAAATGTTTAAATCAGGATGAGGCAGATTTCTTTTGTGATGCTATGATTGCTTGTAATGGAGACTTTTCTACAGGCAGAGTGAGTTTTTTCTTGCAATCATCAGTTGCAATAATCAAAATATTAATTAAAATTGTCAACGAAAAGTTTCAAAAGTTGGTAAAAAATTCAATAACTTTTCTCAACATTTAATTAAATGAAATTTTACATATAAATCGTTTTCTATTAAAGTTTATATTCAACTTTTAACGACTACTTTGCTAATAGAAACTTTTGACCGAGCTCAATGCAAATATAATCCTCCAGCTTTGCTTGAACAGAAGATGTGAATATAACGGAAAGGAAAAGTTTATCGATTTCTTTCATAAACTTTCCAAAAAATTTAATGACGCTTCATTTGCGCTTCAGGTTTGGATTATTAGTAACTGTAAAACAATAAAGTTTCAATAAACTATTTCTATGAAGCAACGTACATAAACTATGAGTCATTTCCCTTAATTACATCTTCTTCTTTTTTACCTTGTTGCAACTTTTGTGATCATGTGACAGTCAGTTGATGGCTGTAGCAATTTCCCCTGCCTCTAGTTGGTTATAAAATAAATGTTATTTGATATTATCGGAACAAAAAATACTTTCTTTCTTTTTCACTCAAATTTCACTTAAAAATTTTAGGCGACTATTTTCGTGCCCTGGATGTACCACTTCCCTCCGTTTCGAGGACTTTTGTACGATCTGAAAGAGTTTTTCCAAGAGGTAAAAATTTCAAATGATCAAACAGAAAACAGATTTAACTATTGACAACTGAAACAGCTGGAAACAGGGATCGCTGAAGAGTTAGAGAATCATTATGAGCTGTCAGAAGCTAGTGTGATTCGTGATTTAACCGATGACTACATTCGAGAAATGAATTCTCGAGATGCAAGCAATCAAGGCTCATTCAACAGTAAGTAGTCACGTGATGTAACACGATGACATGAGTGTTTTGCTTCAAGAAACCACTCTTCTGTACATTTTGAGAGATTTCTTCCTAGCTGGTACTGAGACCATGGCAAGTACTTTGACCTGGGCTATATTGATCTTGTGTAATCGCCGAAATACTGTTTTAAAAAAGGTAAAAAAACTTCAGTTGACAGTCCAGCTAATAAACGTTATCTTAAAGTTTCAAATCGCCTAATTTTTTCACAGCTATACACTTTTTTTGACAGTAGTTTACATATTTCTATAAAAATGATTTAAATTGATGTGAAATTAGATGTATGATGAAATTGATCGTGTCTTGGGAAGTGATACAAAGCCGGATGGAAGCCACCGCGTCAAGATGCCATACGTCATGGCCTTTTTACAAGAGCTGTTGCGATATCGAACTATCCTTCCATTTGGAGTACCACGGATGACAAGTTGTGACACAAAGCTAGGAAAGCACATAATTCCTGCGGTATATGAAACTTGATGTTGAAATTTGTGTAATAAGTTGTATACAGGGAACAACAGTTCTGGAGAATCTCTACGGA
Source organism: Pegea sp. RAD2-039 (assembly GCA_034620365.1). Lineage (NCBI taxonomy): Eukaryota > Metazoa > Chordata > Thaliacea > Salpida > Salpidae > Pegea > Pegea sp. RAD2-039. Next base: position 4,335,633 of record JAQGEQ010000192.1, read on the forward strand.
GTTCATAATGATCCTAAGGTTTGGGATCACCCAGAAGAGTTTCGAGTTGAACGTCATTTGAATGAAAAGTCTGAATTTGTTAAATCGAAACATGTCATACCTTTTGGTGTTGGTAAGTTTCGATTTTTTAAATGATTATTTCGGCTCTGTGCTCGGTTTAATCAAAAGCTGAACAATTTTTCAGGTGTACGATATTGTATCGGTAAACAACTGGCAGAAGTTCAAATGTTTATTGTTCTAGTTCGAATCCTTCAAAGATTCGACCTTATTAGTGAAGCGGCAGAATTTCAGAATGAAGAACCAGCGCAAGGAGGTTTTGTCACTATGGCTCCATTTGATACTAAGATAAAGTTGGTAGAAAAGAAGTAAATTTCTTCCTCATCTCAAGTTTATGTTGTTGTATCTGTTGATGGAGCTTTTAACGCTTTTTCCTGTTTATCGATCAAAAGTTTTGTATTCACAAACTTCCTTTAAGATTTGATTTCTCGTATCAACTAGTTTCTTCCTATTTGATACATTTTAGCGCTTTCTTACAAACTTTCTTTTCTGGTTGCTTTCTTGGTATATTCACTTCACAATAGTTTGTTTAAATAAGATCTATTTGAACTTTAAATACGTCTCTATTTCGAATATTTTTCTATTTTTTAATTTTCCTTATTTCTCCTCTTATTGGATGATGTATTTTATAAACGACTGTATAAAATTATTTTACTAAGTAAAGCTTTGTTTTAAACAAATCCTTGTTTTTTGAACAAAACTTAAAAGAAAACTTTTTTTATTTCGACTCACAAAAATTCTGTTAAGTGTCATAAAACTGGCAAAGTATGTAGATTTTTTAAAATACAAGATGTACTTAATCAAGTTGTTATTATCATTAAAAAATTAACAGTTTGAAATGTTTCTATCTTTAAAGTGATAAGAATAAAACTAGTTCTCAAGCTGGCAGAAATAAAATTAGTTAGAAAATACTAAATATTTCACAGCAAGAACAAGGAAGTAAACAGAATAGCTATTGTATTTTACAAACTTCAAGCCTTAAAAAAGGAAGAAGTTGGAAATATCATTAGGTCTACATTGTTACAACTATTGTTTTGGATTAACTCAAACAAGGGTTTGCTCGAACAAAATGAGTAATCTATTATGCATTTGAGGAAGTCAATACACTGCCAAAGAATAAGTACTGTTTGATAGCTAAATCATTTCTTATTCTAGAATATATAAATCAAAAACTATAACCATTTTCATTTTCTGTTTATTCAAACTGGTTAACCATTATTTAAAGTACATTTAAAAGTTGCACAAAATATTAAGTTTCTGTTTTATTTTTATCAAGACACATTCTTAAACAAACAAGCAACTAAAAGTTTACATTAAAAAACAAATAGCGTTGAAAAAAATTTAAATCATCTTAAAAAACTCATTATTTTATTTAGTTGAAGCTTTTGGCATCGAAAGATCAAGAGGCTCTGAAGAAAAACTCCGAGTGACAAATACTTTGTGGGTTTTAGGTACTTTACTCACACACTGACTTTTATTTAAAATGACTGATGGTTGGAGTCGACTTTGGTAGTCAATTAGAGTATTTTTTAACTGATTGGTTTTGTTGTGTGTTTGGTTTGTGGCAACAGCCATACAAGGGTACAATTGCGGTGATAAAGCTATTAACTTTTTATCCAGAAATCTTTTGAACGATTGTCTATCTGATTTCAAAACTGCGGAACTTTTTTGACTTCTTGTAGTTAAACGATTATTAAAATACTCTCTTTGCTCCAATTTATTTTTATATTGAAGTCCACTATTACGCGATCCAACCAAATGATTGGCTTCTGGTTTGTATATAAGGGAACAGGATGGAATCAAGGACGGTTTTGTGAGCTTATTACTTGCTGTAGGCAAAGCTTGATTGTATCTCGCGGCAGCTTTTTGTTGAAACATGGCTGCAGTCTGTTGCAGCATATTTTGTCTAAAATGATAAGGATGATGATGTTGATATTTCTCCTTATGACTATTTTTCAACTCTAAATATTGCATTTCCTGATAGTAGTGATTAGAATTAAATTCTATAATTTTATTTCTTTTTTCTTCCTCTTGTTTACTCCAGTTTTTATAAGCTAAAACTTGTGATTCAGTGATCGACTTTTTGCCGATAGAATCAACATTTTGAAAAATATTCTTTTTTAAACTTGGGTTTAAACGCTGCAAATTACTTGAAACTGGAACAAAGGATCTCATTTGAGTAACCGGAACAGGTTTTCTTACAAAATGTGAATTTAGCTGATTCATTCTAGCAAATGAGCTGTAGAAGTTGTTTAAATTATTCCCAATGAAAGTACTATCTGGCTGTAAATGTCTAGCATGAACTAGGTCCGACCTGTATCTTGATTTTTCAGCAGTTGAATCAACTTGGTTGAAAACATTTGAGTTTGATGATTTGGCTGAACTCATAATTTCTGGTGAAAGAAACATTATCGAAGAATACTTTGTGTTGGTTGGATTCGTTTGCTGAGCTGGTAGACTTCTATTATTACTTCCTACACAGCTTTCGTTCTGAGTCATCAGAGCTTGACGTTTTAAAACACTGCTACAATTCATTTTGTAATTCCTAAATAATTAAAATAAATTTAAATTGATGAGCAGCAAATATAAGTAAATAAGTAGTTTAGTAAATAAATAAAGTAAATAAATACTTAATTTATAGATTTTATTTTACATTATTCACTATGAATGAGTTATATGATGATATACAAGTTATTTAAATATATTTTCGTTTTTATCTGAATGTTTAGAAAAACAAAACTTCAATCAAACTGATATTTAGAAATTACAAACAAAGTCTCATGCAACCAGTAGAGCTTCTTAAGTCAAATTAAATGAATAATCAACTGTTTCAAAAATTAAAACTCTTATTTCTATTCAATATTGATCAGAACTGAATAAGCTTCTCATAGACTCAATCCACATTATCTAAATAGGACTTTATAAAATAAGTCGTGAGCTTAAATGCTAGACAAAGTAAATTGGAAAGCACGGTTTAGTTGTAACAATTAAAGGAAGGAAATATTATTCATCTTTCTCATGTGGCTGAGCCTCATAACCTTATTCATTTTTCATAAATAAGACGTTATTTAATACTACACAAGACTCTAATAAGACTAATAAGTTATTTAATAAGTCACTCAATAGTAGTCCGATACAATTTACAGTTGCTTACGTCTCTAACAATTTAAATATTTTTATCAAATGTCAATTGATGGTGGAAGATTTATCTTTTTAAATTAATGCTACAAAATTACAGATTACTACAATATAAACCGCTTTTTATTACCCTCATTAAAAGTTTCTCCCAAAAAAATGATCAAATTAATTATTGAAATTTTTTATTCAATTTTATGCAAACTTTCTATAAAAACTGTCAATCTTATTTTAGTCTATTTTGTAATTCAATAAAAACACTGATTGAAATAATTAGAAACCTTTGACTTCTCTATTCATGGTGAAATGCAACTTTAATACAAAATCCACGAAGAGTTTCCTTAGTTTCAATTTTAGAGTTTTGAATCTTTTAACAAATTTTGATGAATAACAAATTTGAAAATCACTTGATTAAGCTTTAATGATGAAACATTAAATCCGGCATTAGCTAAAGGAGGAAATGTTTTTCTTTTTCTCAGCCAGCTTTGAAGGAAGATACATATGAGTAATAAGTTTGTTGATAAGTAATGTGCTTAGTGGTTAAGAAATATATGATTGCATAACATAAACTAATATATCAAGCACAATTATTTCAAAAATTAAAAAGAAATCAAACAAAAAAACAATTTAGAAAATTAGTCAAAAAGATTATTGTACTTAAATTATTTAAATTTTAACAAAATTGAAAATAAAGCAATTTTTAAAGGAATTATATAAAATAAGTTATTACTAAAAAAATGAAATCACCTTGCTATTGTTAAACTAATATGTAAACCATTTAGTTATTTTGCTGCTAGCTTATTTTTGTCAGTTTAAGACGATTCTTAAACTGTAAGTAAACTCTGATAGCATTAAACAATAAATTTGCTAACAGCAAAAATTCTTCAAACGCTTAGTTTATGAGTCTTGTAAAATATTTATAATAATCTTAGTGACAGTTTTTATCAGTCTAAAACATTACAAGGTAAATTTCCTGGTCAAGCAATCGTGTGAGACTACGTTTAATTATTTTTAAAAATGGTAAATTTTAAGAGAGCACACAAAATTGTTTTATCTACAAATATTAATTTCTAACAACTTAATTTTTTAGGTTAAATAAAAAATAGGTTTCAAATTTGCTTGATTGTGATCATCACGTTTTGATACATTCACAAAAATAGTTATAAGCTTTCTTTAAAAATTAGGTTTTACCACCAGTAATAGTATTTGTGGTAAAAGTAGCTAGTTGAACAAATCCATTTTTTGAAGCATTTTTAATTTAAAACTCTTTTCCTTTACTGAACAACTCAAATTTATAAAGTATACAAAATAATCCAAAAATACATTTCAACTATCTTATTACCAATACAGTACCTAACTCTTGGCTTACAAAATCAACATTTTATAGGTAAATGGTTACAAGCTACTTAATATCAAAACTTACTTATAGATGCCAAACATCACAATGCAATTTACAAATTGGCCTCTTTTCTTCAAATGATGATCTATACTAAAATTTTGGGGATCTTTTTATACTTCTATCACTACGTAGAAGATAAACTGTTTTCATAACTCTTAATGCTTTGAAAGCAAACCAAACAATTACAAGGTACCTTAAACAATATAAGTTTCAATACTTTAAAAAATATATAATTAAAAATGGCAAAGTGAATAACTTTTGAAACTAAATAGTTTTTGATGTTTGAATCACAGCTAGTCATTCTGGGATCATCAAACAGTAAGACTACTGAAAAATTTTTTGTAAGAACGCCATTGTGCGTGTCAGCAGATTTGTATGATCGATGTTTGTAGTTTCATCTCGATCGTCAAATTCAATCTAATTACAGCCTAATGATGAACTGAACGGTTTCAATTAGTTTATTTTATTTCTAGTTTGTATTGAAAACTATTTTATCTTTATATTAAGTTGATTTTTAAATTAATTTGATTCTGTCAATAGCAAAAAAAGTTGATAAAATTTATAGTAAATTGACTAAAATGGTAAAATAGGTCAAACTTAATCTGCCTATTCATAGTTAATCTATTAAACAAATTTCTTCCTGTCTTACAATCATCTAGCACTGTACAATTTTTAAGCTTATTTCTATAGTTTAGCATTTTATTATTTATGTGGAAATCATAAATTTTCATTTTTATTAAACTGCTTTTTTAGTTTTTTTAAACTGGATGTTCCACTCTAAAAATCAAAGCATGTTTACTATAGACGACTTTGATGTGTTTACTAGCTCTTTTATCTCCTTTTAAAATCTTTTACAATCATTCTTTTGTAGAATATATAGATGTTGACTATAACCGTGACTCGCTGGTCCTTTTAGGTTAAACCCCAAACTAGTTCAAAACTAAACCAAGAGGAATGAAATTTCATGAGAAAATCAATAAAGTCTTTTAAATCATCAGCTGGCCTAAAATATATGTTTATGTTCTTTTTCACTTTATGAGTAAATCTTTACAGTAATTGAGTTTAAATCAAGCTTTAGATATTAAAAAACTCGTTTTGTGTAAGATGTGTCAAATGTTAATTGATTTGCATCTTTACAGCTTTTGATAATTTAAACATCTTCTAGCTTAACATCTTACATTTATTAACGAAATTAATTTTACTAAGATTTTTTTCTAAAGAGCAATTGAATTTATAAATATAATTTCATATGCTTTCAATTTAATAAATAATTACTTTGAACAAGATATTATTGTGTTTTTTAATAACCTTGGATTAAGTTTTTTTACAATTAACATAAGTAATTGACATAATTATATAAATCTTGATTATTTTTATTTGTTTATCAAATTATTCTGACTTTTATTGAGTTTTACGTTTTACTAAATCATTGAAAGTTAACTCTAAAACTTAAAAAGATCAGCTTGTCTAAGTTAGTTCTAACTGTCATTTCCATGTACTTTAAGCACTTTACAAATAGTGTAAAGTAAACAGTAAAGTTCTTTTTAATTTTTAATTTCAAAAATCGTTTTGGTAATTTTTTACCTCTTAAGATATATCTGTGTATAGCTACAAATATTATTCTTTATTCATACTAGTTTTAAAGCAACATTAAAAATAAAATTACTTATAAACTTATCCTTAAAATGTTTTTGGTTTATTTAAAAACATGATCTAATAGTTAGAAGTTATTTTAAATTTAAGGCTAATATTAGTAATAATGACTATTAGTGGGTTTAATTATTTAGTAACGTATTTATACACATCAAGTATGAAATCATTTAAACAAATGTTTATTTTATTCAAGTGAGTAATTTTCTTTGAATACAAGCAACTGTAGTTAAACCAGTTTTCACTGAAGCCTATGTAGCAAGTAAATATTCGACAAACGATTGCTTTAATTTTTGGAGAGTCAATCTGAATAGTAAGGCCAAGAAACAAATAAACTTGTCTGAAATGATCTTAGATTTAAATTATAGACTTGACTTTTAATAAAATCTTAAAACCAAAATCAAGCTAAAGACTAAAGTAGCAAAATAAGTTTTATTAAAACGATAGGAAAATGTTTGAAAGGATTAATATAAAAATTATATTTGCATCCAACTTAAGCAAAAGACTCTGAAAAAATTATATACAGCTGTTAATAAAATTATAGTTTTCAAAACTTACTAAGGATTTTGAAAAGTCGGCCTTTAGCTTGATCATCTCTTGGTAGAGCAATCAGCTTATTTTTGGATAAAAAGAAGAGATATCAAACATTCTTTCAAAACGTTTGTATATTTTTATTTGTTTATTACAATAAATGCAAAATTATGTAAATGATGTATCAACTAAAAAATATGGTTAAGACTCTATTTACTGCAGGTAATTAAACTCAGATGTCAAAAAAATTTTAGTAAAAGAAGGTTATTGAAAATTAGGAGTTAAATAAACTGTTTAATATCCGTCGTTTTAATCAATTAGTTGAAGTTCAGTTGGTAGACAAATTGAATCAACTACTTACATAATCATTGACCTTTATATACACACATTTTAAATAGTTAGTTTGAACTTATCAATTTGTTTATCTACATTCAATTTTATTTCAATAAAACCTTTTTAAAACTTAAAAGCAGCAAAGATAGTAAAATAAGATAAAAATGTTTTTATGAATAAAGTAGTAACGATTGCTGAATTTTCAAAACATTTTCATTTTTTGATAACTTGAGTCTAAATATTTAAGCAAACACGTTATTAAAATTAAACTTTGATTACAAACTTGTTTGTTTAAAGATTTGTGATTATTTATATATTCTCAATAGGTTTTAATAGATTGGCCTGTTTTTTGGAACCAATTTTTTTATGCAATCTTATTGGTGTTACGTTTTGTTGTAACAAGTAACAATTTTACCACTATATTAAATGAAGTATAAAATATTTGAAAGTTAACTAATTTCATTTAAAGTCAACCATTTTAAGTTAACACTTTTTTGTATGAAATTGAAAAAATTTGTTACTGACGATTTTCTAGTTAAATTTTCGATTAAATTTTAATCTTATATTTTTATCGTATTTCTAAAAAATCATTAAAAACTCTAAAACTTTAAAAAAATGCAAAATTAGCTTGTCTAAGGTAGTTCTATCTATCATTTCCATGTACTTTAAGAAGTTAAAAACTTGTTTAATTTACGAATAGTTTAAAATCAAAAGTTTAATTTTTAAGACCTAAGCCAACCCATGCAGATATCTTATGTCGTGACTGTGACTTACATTCGTCATCTTCCGCCACCATCACTAGAGGTTTACTTGAGGTTGGTTTAAATACTTCCATCATGATACGCATCAGGTTTTAATCATAATGATGAGTAGCTAAATTAATCTCTATACTTTAGTGATATATATGGTCACATGGCCCACTGCATCGACGTCTCCTGGTTTTAGATTTTCTCCCAAAGCAACCAAGAGACAGTGGAACTATTTATCCATATTTAAACTCATCAATTACTAAGGAAGCATATATTACTTATTGTTTTATATTTTTTTTTAACCTAACACCAACTTTTCTCAGTCAGTTTTACTATTAGTTGTAACTATTCGATAATTAAACAAGTCGTTACACTAAATCTTATCAATCTGTTATTCACTAGTTGCTTCATTAATAAGCAATTTAGTCAGTTTGAAAACATCCGTCATCACTGCAAATTCTTAAGAAAACATTTTTGACGAATTTTTAAAAAAGTTTTTTTTTAAGGTTTGTGAAAAATTTTCTCTCAAAGAAACTGAATAAAAAGTTTAGAAGTTTTAGCATCAAAACAATTTGAAATAAACGATTTGAAGAAATTATTTAAACAACTTTGAAAAAAAAACAAATAATAAAGCATTTGATACCAATAAATTAGCCAACATCCTTGGGATGATTTCATTCACTAGATGAAGATCGCTTATGGTACAATCAGCTTAACAATTTGTTTTCATTAAAAAAAAAATTTAAAGAAAATTTGTTTATATATAAAATCTGAATAAAAAAGGCAAGAAAGAACAAGTTAAAATAAGATTTAAAAAAGCATCATTTATGGTGAGACTGGATTTTGTCGTTGATGATTTTTACCATTCAAATACTCGTCAAAATTAATCTTATGACTTCTTAATAAACTCTTCAATTCTCTGATCTCTGTAAAACAGTTGATGGAAAATTATAAATTTAAGTAATCGACAAAAATATTTTTGCTAAAGTATATGCCGTTGATGAAACTTACAAAATTTCATAAGATGTTGATTGATAACATTTAAAAAATCAAGTTAAAAAAAATTGCAATTTACAAAAGCTTCTAAATATCAAATACATCATCAACTATTATAATAAGGAACAGGAAGAAAATGGGATAGGTGGGCGGAAAAATTGACATATTATTGACGGTCCTTGAAAGACAATATTTGAGTTGACAAATCTTCAGGTTTACAAACATATCAAGTTAATTTCATATTTCAAACATTTATATTCTACCCGCAAAGCAGCAATGTTTTGTTTACATCATGCGTTATCATAATAAGCGGCATTTTGCTGTCACATTTTTTACCTTTATACTGCTTTGATAGTAACTTCTTATTTTCTTCTAGCTGTTTCATCAACTCTTTATTTTTCTCTTCAGCAGCTTTTAGTTGTCTATCTGCTTGATCTTGAATTGCAACAATAATACCTGAAAGCACCATGTACTAATCATTAACACATTTTAGTCAGTCTGATTACCGTTGATGACACGTACAACCCGCCAAAGCCGAAACACGATTATGATTTCTACTGCAGATAGTAAGTCAGAATTATGATGAAAGACTATGATGAAATCAGTTACAAATGAAACCACCACAACAACTGCATCAACTATTTCAACTTTGTGATGAATAAATTGCCTCCAATTGACATAAAGCTTTATAAATTATCAAAAAACTTAATAATCAATTCGTTAGAAACTATTCATAGGTATTTTTGATTAAAATCAAGTATCATTCACTCTATATATGATTAAAATCGTGATGATCACCTTCAATGAAATTTCAATCATAAATATGAAAAGTATAGAAAGTGAAAGTCCATGTAAAATTGCTCGCAAGTTACTATCTTCTGCAACCTTTATAATCTCTAGATCCAGTAAAATGTCAGAAACAACGAAAGCTATTTCTAAGACAACCAATCCAATGATCACAAACTGTAAATGATGTAAATTCTACTTAACTATCACTGTCAAAAAACAGAAAATGTTGATGGATTTAAATTATCAAATAAAATCTTGAGAATAATTTAATAAAATAATTGTCAGATTTATTTGAAACATATATATACTATATAGAAATAATGAATAATTATAGAATGTTTGCCAATAAACAAAATGTATAATTCATGATAAAACACATAACTTGTTAAAGTCAAAACAAACTTTTGTTGTATTTAATAACATTAGTGTTTATATACTTACTAATCAACAAGAGAAATTCTCCTCAAGTAGATATTGCAAAATAAATAAGAAACACAAGAAACTTACATGAGCCAGTCTTGAGTTTAAAATGTGAGTTAGCACTTCCTTATTAGATAACTCTTCATCATGATCCAAGTGATGTTTTTTTATCACTATACTGTCTTGTTGTTTTACATATTCAAATTTCATATATTTGAATGGTAAAATCTCCTGCCTGGTAAGTCTTTGCCCTATTTAGAAAAGATCTTATAAACAATTATATTAATCTACTAAAAACTGTCTAGCAAGATTGTAACTTAATTAAAGTTTATGAAAATAGTTTCATATTATCATAGTTTACCTTATCATAAATATTTTTAGTTCTAATAACTCTAAATGAGATTTACAAAATTAATGAACAAAATAAATTCTTTTTAGATTTTATACTTACTAAAGGTAGTTAACACATTGATTTATTTGAACAATTTTATTAACTGAACTTGATATTAAGACATTAACATTAATTTTTAGTGACTGAAGTATATAAATTTTTTAATTTTGCTAAATAAAACACAAACTTATATAAAGATTAATAATGTTTGATAAAAAAATAAAAATTTCTCCTTACTTCTCAAATCATTTCTTGATTCATACAGCGAATCAGTCATTTTTTAAATTGTTATTGTATAAAACTAAACAAATACAAAAAATGTTTCAGTAAAAAATTAGTTTCATAAAAATTCTAAAACATAAATTGCTTTATGATGAAAGTAAACAAAATCATGTATAAAATTCATTTTCTTCACTTATTCCTCTGCAGTTTTGGTATTTTTTTTACAAAATTTATATAATACTTTAGTACTTAAGATTTTTTCATAACTTTTCTGCAGTCGTTTTGTTCTGTATTCGCTATAAGATCTGTTATTTGTAACCATGAGTCAAATAAAATAAGTTTAAAATTTAACCTAAAATTCAAACGTCAAAGTTATCCAAATTCTTAAAAATTTTAACTTGATCATTTTTAATCTTAATTTTTACTTTTTATTGCAAATATTTTTGAGAAAACCCGTTAAATCTACTAAGTGATATATCAATGACCTGAATGCTGTCTAACAAAAATATACTAAACTTTAAAAGCAGAACCAAAATGAAAAAGTCGATAATAATAATGACAAGGACGTGCTTCGGTTATGAGGATGAGCGCTGAGAAACGATGCAAAAAAACACAGCAACGCACAGTCAAATGCGGAGGAAATATACGAGCAAGACACAGTGAAATGGAATAGAAAAAGCCTTTAGATTTTTATTCTTTTGTTTAAAGCTGGTTTTTCTTTTCTGAAAAAATCTAATAAAAATTATTTATAAATCAGCAATTTTTTCCAACAAAACCTCAAAGTTTGTTAATATTAAGCTTGAACCATTTATTTTGAGTAGTATTTTACTGAAAAGAAAAAGATTATTTGATATAGTGAAATAAAAATCAAATTTGTTTAGTTATCACGTTAACAGGAAAAATTTATTTGAAAATCACTTCAAGGTAAAATTTATGAAAATTTATTATTTAAAAATAAAGAAATACATCATTTGAAAAACTGCTTCTTGCATAATAAATGCATAAATAATAATAATAAAAAAGACAGTGAAATGCAGAGTAAATTTACGATCGAGACACAGTGAAATGGAAAAGAAAAGGCCTTTTTTGAAATGGGGTTCCTTTCTTTTTTTAAAGCAGGTCCACAAAGTCAAAGTTTCGCTGGCGTATATACCGTACTGCAGACAAAGATGGTTCTGATAGATAGCTTTGAATTATCTCAGACCCTGGAGTTGAACTGTGCAAACGTGCGCGCGTTACTGATGTGGCTGTTGATCTCGGCTTTGATTAATGTTGTCGATGTTATTTTTGACCCGAGATAAACAGAGTTGTCTCACAGAGCCTTGGCCGGCGAGGCGCGTTTCTTGGAGGCCGGCAATATCAACTTTTCGTCGTGCTAGCTCGTTGGTAATTATAGCAGTTTTTCTGACGTCACGAATGTAACTGGCGTCGTCATCCATACCGGTGGTCATAGTACGGGCGTTCAAACTTCCGTAATAGTAATGACGTTCAAAGTTTAAGAGTGGGAACCTCATGTTTAGTCTCTAATTTATTTCTAGGGGCATCAATTCACAGTTTGCTTGTCACAGGAGAATACTCAGGTACTCAACGAGGAAGGCAAACTGTGGTGAAACAACACTTTATCAGCCGGGGGCTACCCTGCTTAATGCAGGCGGTGGCTGTTCAATGGGATGAACACATCCCTCTTACCGACAGAAGCCCACCCCTGGCACCCCTCTCTTGCCAAATAAGATTAAGCTTATAACTGGTAACTGTAACTTTATTTTATTTCGATGCTAAACAGCAAAAGTTTCCTCTCTAGAGCACAAGACCAGGGCAAAATTTTATGGAGATCCAGTTGAATCCAATGCAGCAGGATTCCGCTCTCCAGGCGTACAGCGGAACAGAAGAACTGATACAGCTACGCCTAGGTGGTGTCGCAAGAACTGCACTGATTACAGTAACAAACTGTTAATTACGAAACTCCAACTCCAGCTTTAAATTCAAAGTTTTGCATCTCTTAGAAATGTTTTTTTAACCAGACTCACAAAGCCTTTCTACCCGGGTTGTGTGAACTTTTACTTGTCATATTTAGCATTCGGTATTTTGATATTAAACAATTTAACATTTGGTATACAACATTCAACATCTTGATGTTCGACCTTCGAAGCCAGCAACTATTACACGGCGTGTAATGGAAGCTAAAACTAAAAAATCAGTAAGAAGTAAAATTAAAAAATCAGATCTCCTAGAATTGTTGCAATTTTGCCAGACTCACAGGGCCCTTCTACCCGTTTTTTTTTTATATAAACTTTTCCTGGTCACTAATATGTGTCAACCTGGGATCAAATCCGAATCCAACTGCTTGGTAGGCAGATATGATAATCGATTCGCCATACAGATGGACTAGTAAGTATAATTTTAACTTTTTCACCTAAATTTTCAAACTAAATTCTCTCGGTTTATTAACCATATAAAATCTACTAAAGCTTTACTTAACATAAAGCAGAGTTTCTTAAGTTATAAGTCTGAACTCCACACTGTCAGCATGTAGCCATTCTCCTGAATGAATCCACAAAATTTAGTTTATTTTTAATTATCTAATGTACTGAGCTTGTTTTTTTATTTTGCAGGGTCAGAAACATTTCGCTTTTTAGAATGTTGCCGAAAACAAATAAAATATCACTTCTACTCGAAATAAGAAATGACTGATTAAATATACTTGCTGATAAATTCACTATAAAATGTTGATTTTATTCAATAATATGAATGACAACACTTAAAATTATTATTTAGATAATGACGCAAAGTCATAAATAGTCTTTAAGAGATTGGTGTAGAAGATTTAGTAAATTATATTACATTTTTATATAAATTATCTTTATATAACATTTTTGAAATGACAGTAATGCTTAGAATTGATTAAAACCACAAACACTTTTTTCACACAGTGAATAAGAAAATATTTTGATGGTACACGTTTATAAAATGTACAAAGTTGTTACAATGGAAATTTTGTACATATCTTATTATAGAAGACTTCACGATTAAAATTTGATTTTAAAATGAGCACCTAAAAAAATTATTAAGGAAATTGATAATAAATTTTAATAAAAAAACATCTTAACGAAAAAAATAATTCTATAAGACATCATCAACGCTCATAGGTGATCCCATCTCAAGTTCACGTTGTAAAGCTTCCATTTCTAATGGTTGCATGTAGGTGTTAATATCTAACCAACCGGCCAGCAAGTCATCGCTTCCTAACTGATTTTTTTTGTCGTTGGAGTTAAACTGGTTTTGTAAATACGTCGAAGTACCAACCCCATAACCTGAAGCTTTATTTTCAACTGATGTCATGCTAGTGATATTCTCAGTCTGGACAAAGTTTGTTTCAGGAATTTTTGTGGTAGAAAAATGAGGCGATCTTAGAAAATCACTGGGAGAAAATTTATCACAATTTGTCGTTGAGTTATTTTCAAACGAGCCGATGGTTGATGATGATTGATGAAAGTGATCAGTAGTTGATTTTGATGGCAGTTTAGGACCCTCAGCAGAATTTGAAAGATCGTAAGGCATAGTTGAAGGATCCAGTTTCAAATTGGAATTAGTTATGAGAGCTTCAGATGCAAAAACAGATTCAATTGTATCTGGACTTAGAGTTGTTAACTTCTTGTTTGTATTTCCACCGCTTATTTCCAGTAAAGTTCCAGGAGTCAGTTGAACTGATGAAGCTGGTTTAGAAGAAGTTTGTAAGGGAAGAGTAAATAAAGATTCAGGACGACAAGGAGCTGTTGAAGCAGTGGGAAGACATACAGAAGATGATTCTGATATTTTCTCATCATTTCTCATCAAAGATAGATTTTCAGATGTGACATCTCTACTCTTAGAAGATTCGGATAAAGCATCTTGTGAAAATTGTAGCTTGGAGGTTGACTTTGAAGAAATTTCATCTTTTGAAATGTTCATATGAGGTAGAGATGAAAGTTTGTTTTTATCTCTCGGTATAGAAGTTTTATTTAAAACTAACACAACTGATTGGTTAATTGGTGTTTTACTGATCGCATTTTGATTAGATTTTGTGAGATCAATTCTCTCTGCAACAATAAATAATTTAATCTCAATAAATAAGAAATTTATTGACAACTAACTTATTTGTTGATGTACTGCTTTTGAAGAGATTGTATTTTCAGAAATAGACGTCTTAGACTAAACAAATATCAAAAAAATATATAAATCTTTTTTTAAGGAACTCTTAATTTAAAAATATGTAAAAAAAGTTGGTAAATAGAAGTTTTCTTAAACACTTGTCAAATATTTTGAGAAATTTTTCGAATTACATCATAATAAAACCAGTCAGGTAGAAAAACAAATACCGAGCCGTAAACCATGAGAAAGCTATTATATGTAGCTAATAGAAGTTGGTAAAGAGAAATAAATACAAATAGATGAAGGCATACAAAGTGGAATTTACAGATTAAATAAGTTTTCAAACACCAGCCAACATTCTAGAAATTGACTCTTTTCAGACAATGAGATTAAAACCAAACTAATTAAATCTGTAAGATTAGGAGATGCTCATACCTGCTGCATCTTCGTCCAGCGCTGCACAAGATCTTTATCTTCTTCACTTAACTCCGGCTTTGTTATTGTTTCATTGGAATTTTCTTGTTTTTTTCTTCGTCTTTCTTTTTCAAGGGATTTTTCATGTCGCTTTTTACGTTTTTCTTCTCTTTCTTTCTGTCGATCGGCTGCAGTGATTGGCTTGCGAACTTTATCCAGAGGTTTACCAAGACCTTTAGAAATTAATTTCTCATTAAACAAGTAATCGACAAATATCCAAAACTCGCAATTGAAACTTTTAACGTCGACAACTTTTGTACATGAAACTATCAACAAACCTTTTTGCTTAGCTAACATGGATGCAAATATAACATCTCGGACCTTCATCTTCGTCTCTTCGGATATCGTAATCTTAGGATTAGCAACTTTTCCTTTAATAACAGACGAAAAACTCTTCTCGTTGTTTCGATTTTTTCCTGATTTATTCCAAGAGCTTTTATTTTCAATAACTTGAGCTTCTGAAATAGCAGATGGAGAAAAATCTACTTGAACAGTGATCATTGGTTGACTAGAAGCTTCGGAGGTTGAATCACAAGGAACCTCAGAGCAATCAGATGTTTTAATTGATGTATAATCCGAAAACTTGATTAGTTTTTTAGCTGCTACTTCTGATTCAGATTTAAATGGTTTTACTGAAAATCCTTTTTTCAATGCTGTTATTTCGTTTGCCACTTCAATAGCACTTGAAATTTGTGTTTCGTTAGGATCTTTGTTCCCTGCAGAGCTAAGCAATCTTTGCGTATCTTCATCATTTGTTTTCAAACTAGTTGGCTTCTTTACCAGTACAAGCTGCTTTAAAAATCTGAAAATGATTGATTATTGGCAAGGACTATCTAGCAATTCTTGTTTCAAAATACAGAAGTTTATTCATCTTAATTTAATTAACTAAAAAACAATAAAAATCGGTGAGATGTGAAAGATAGAAGTCGACCTGTTTTTGCGTTGATGATATTTCCGAATGACGTCATTCACTTGCTCTTGCACTTCTTCACAGGTGATTTTTGCCTCAAAACAGAAGTCGAAATGCTGATGACAAATTGGTTCATCATTGATGTTGTGATAAGTCGCAAAAAAAGAGTTATTAAGAGCTGAGTCAGCAGAAGGTCTTTCTTGCGGATCAAATTGAAGTAAAGATTGTAAAAAAATCAGCTGTAAAAAACAAATGTTGAAAATTAAAAACATTTAAACATGAAAAACAGTTTATAAGTTAGTTGATAAAGAAGATCATACCATCTCTTCTGAAGCTTTTGGGTAAAGCATTCTTAAAGATGTTGGTGATTTATCAGGAAGACCAACAACATAACTCCGAACTCTTTCGGATCTAATTGAATTGACGAGTTGTTTTTTAGGTGAACCAAGAACCGATATTATCAGTTGTAATTGCTGGACATAATCTTTTCCTAAATGTAATCAGATCTTCAAATTGAATTTATTTTGGTTTATCTAGAAGTATACCTGGAAATATTTGCTTTCTGCCAATCATCTCAGCAAATATACATCCGACAGACCAAATATCGATGGCTTGATTATATTGACCAATTGATAACATCAATTCCGGTGCTCGATACCATCTATATATGAAAGTTAGCAGAAATATATTATTTACAACAAAACAGAGTTAAATAAAAACTTCAGAATCTTTTTAAATATTTAATTGAAAATAAAATAAAAGGATTTTTGCAGTCCTAAATGTGATTAGTAAATATATGCATTAAAATAATAATTTTTAGAAATAATGCAATTCTTACCTTGTAGTGACGTATTCAGTCATGAAATGTTTATATTGTTCAGACTGCATAGATATACCTCGAGCCATGCCAAAATCTCCTATTCTAAGATCACAGTTTTCATTTATTAATAGATTACTTGGTTTGAGATCCCTGAAAAAAGTTGAATCAATAATTATAGTCACAAAACTTATCAAACTCTTTATATGCACTATATCTCAATTTTAGAAAATATAAAAGAGATAATATAATGTGTACCTGTGTATAACACCAGCAGAATGAATATATTTCAATCCTCTTAATAATTGATAAGAAAAGTAGCGAATATGCTCAATTGTGATTTCTTGATCTGACCTAAATTAAAATTCATTTTTATCTTAAAAATAAACTCTAAAATAAATATTTGAAAGTAAAAATTTTTTAATATTTACACTAAAAAAATATTGAATAGTTAGCTGATATCAATTATAAATATCGAGCTATCTATCAAGACCAAGGCTGCCATCTACAGAGCCTTCGTCCGCAGTATGATATTATAAGCCAGCGAAACTTACACCTTGTCTAAGGCTAACAAAAATAAACCCAACACAGTTCTCTACTCCACCAACAACTAAAGGATGGAGACTAAAAACCAAAATCAAAAGAAGAGAGAAACTCTAAAAGCGTTTCCAGTTCTTTTACATCCAACTGTGTTTGATCTGTGTT
This sequence comes from Pegea sp. RAD2-039, assembly GCA_034620365.1. NCBI lineage: Eukaryota > Metazoa > Chordata > Thaliacea > Salpida > Salpidae > Pegea > Pegea sp. RAD2-039. The sequence goes on from JAQGEQ010000192.1 coordinate 4,353,339, forward strand.
TGACTTCCGGCTAGAGTTGCAGGAGTTAGAACGACACTGAGTACAGTGACAAAATGCCTACGAGGCTTCAACTACAGCTTCAAATTTGGAGTTTTGCGTCTGCTAGAAGTGTAGCCATTAAGCAGACTAACAAGGCCCTTCTACTCAGGTTGCTATGGACTTTTTCTTCTCGCAAATATATGTTACCAGGGTTTGAAACCTGACCCTTTAGAGTTTTAGGCGGGCGTAATAACTGCTACAATAAGGAGACAAAGAACCTTCTGTCGGACTGAAAATGAGGTGGTAACTAAAAAAGTTATTTCAAGACCACTGTAATTGAAAAACAATACACACACACATATATATAACTGGAATTATTATAAATGGAACTAATTATATAAAACTTAAGAAAATTAAGATATTATTATTCAATAAGATATAAACCTGATAACATGGTGAAGGTCGGTTCTCAGGAGGTCCATTACAAAATAGATGTCTTTTCCTGACTCTTTATCTTTATCATTTTGAATAATATTTCGTATACCAACAATATTGTCATGTTTGAAATGTAGTAATAATTTTAATTCCCTTAATGTTCTTTTGGCTGTAGTTAAAATGTCAAACGCATTCATGATTTTCTTAATTGCAACATGTTTTTCTACAAAAAATGCAGTTTATTATTTGCATTCAATTCATCACCTTTAATAAAATGATAATTTTGAATAACCAGCAATTATTTTTATGAATAATAGGCATACAAGACTTTGGGAAAAGACAAAAAAATAAAACAAAAATGTTTATATTGATAGAATAATTGCCAAGACTATTTTTAGAATTTTGGTAAAAAACTTTCCTTTAAAACACAAGACATTCTATGGAAGGTTAGTAAATTTTACAAACCAGTGTTTTTATCAATAGCAGAACACACAACACCATATGCTCCAGTTCCAATTGCTTCAAGGATTTTATAATTAGGTCCAACATTGAAGTATACAACTTGATTAACATTAGAGGTTTCACCATTTTGCTTGGATAAAGCAGGAAACGAAATTTTCTGACTGTACTCAGTGTTATAAATCATTTGGTTTTCAAAGTGATCTTAAATCTATAGAAGATTTTCTAAATGTAACTGCAAATATATTGAAAAGTAATTATTCATTTTAAGTATGCATTAAAATGATAATTAAATTGTTTTGTTTAATAAGTATCTTGGCAAAATATTGTAAACAAATTCATCAAAGTAAATTAATTATGATGTAAAAATTATGCTCTAAATAAAATGAGAGTATTTATATTTTCTTAGTTTAGACTACCAAGTGAGTAATAAAATAGAAAAACTAATTGCTCAGTAAAATGCAATCAAGTTTCAAAATCATAATATAAACTTTTTAGCTACAAATTTATTTGGGTTTTATGTTCAAGTACTTATCTAAAATTAAAACAAATCAAAGTTTATAAGAAGTGTTTTCAATCGGCTATTTCTATACAAATTCACTAATATTCGATTTTAATATAATTTGACTTGTGTATAAAATAATAATTAGTTGCTTTGTAATAAACAAGACGATTATAAATTAAGATTTTAATTCTTTTAATGTTGTTGTTTAATTAGGGAATTCCCAACGTTTGATGCTAACTATTAAATGTGCCAAATAACAGACCTAATGGATCAACTTTTTAAAAAAGGTTTAGGGTTGTTTTTTATACAAAAATTTAACTTTTTTAGAATATATATAAATGAATAAAATATTATCTTAAAAAAGGGTCATACATTTTAAGGCTACATTTTAGTTTCGAAGGTAGTCGAGAACCGCAGACATTTTGCTTTAAAAGAATTTATAAAAATATGTTAACTTTACTGGTAACTTTACTAATACTCAAACTAATTATGTCCCGAAACTTCAAGTAAAATCCTTTTAATGTGAATTTTGTCTTTTACTTTTATTACTGATAATTATGTTAAAGCAGACACAATTATACAGTATGTAATTTGCAGAGCCTGCTTAAGATGTCCTTTCATCGATAGACTATTGTTTTTCATTTCAATTATTTTACTAATGAGTAATTTATCAGCATTTGCGATCAAATTGGGAAACTTTCTTTCGGGAGATTGATTGTAAACCTCTATAGATCTATTCGATCTTTTGAATCTTGTTTTGATCCAATTCTGATCTCGGGTAATCACAGCTAAATAAAATCAATAATAAAATGCAACTATCATAAAATTAACAAACAATTTTACTGTAAGGAATATAATCTGTTTTATAAATACGACGCTTGAACATATCAACAAAGCTACTAATAAGTCTTTATCATGTCTTAAAAGATTCATCTGGTTGATGCTTGGCGAGAATTATAAATTGTGAGTTTTACCTACAGGCTGTGTTTTTCTAAGATAAAGTTTTGTGGAACTCAAATACTGTACTATAAAACTAACGTATTTCTTCTTTGTAAGAATTTATTTACAGATGAAAGATACTCTGTAATGTTAATTATAAATGCCAAATCAGCCGGTTATTCTTAGTCATTAAGTTGATATGAACTTTTCTTCCTTTAAGTTATTCAATTTATTAAGGCTTAATAATTAAATTTATTAATAATTAAGGCATTGTTATGAGTAATATCAAATTGCCATAGTTGGTAATAACAAAATCAATAAAATATTTGAGCTGGCAATAATTCAGCGAACTTATTTTTATCTAATTTACCATTGAAATTGTATATCTTTATAGATTTAGGATCTCTCAAGTCTTAAAATAAGTCTTTTTTCGGTGCAAAATTCTATGGTTTTATGTCACTGAACTAAGATTATTTTCATTGTGCCACTTGTTAACGAATTTTAATTGGGCCTTAGGATGAAAGAATAATTTTCAACAGCCATTGTAACCAGTTTTGATGGGTCTAACTTTTTTCTAGAAAAGCATTCTTAAGTTTACAGAGTACATCTGTTATTTTTATTGTACTATAAAAGAAACACAACTTAACTAGTTTCTTACAGATCTAAAAATTTGGTATGACTTATAAATACAGCTACTTTTACCTACTAATTCTTTAGAAGTTTCAAGTATCAGGTACACTAAATATTTAGGCTTTTGAAGAAGATTCTCAGTTTGGTTGTTAGATATGTTCGATTCGCTTTGCTTTATTGCTATTTAGTTTAAATTTTTTTGTTTTAAGTTGATCTTTTTTGCTAAATCATTTCGATAATAGCAGCAATATTTGTTACTTGATTACATTTAATCATACCAGTTTGTCTCTTTGCTGCTGATTAGAACCTTAGTCACTTTTTCCTTCCTACAAGTCTTTTGTGGCAATTATATTTATAAAAATGGACTTTGTAGTACTTCTCTACTATTAATGAATAGAGGTTTTTTATCACCATAAAACACAAAAAGCATTGTGCCTTGTTTAATTCAAATAGAAAATATTTTTCTCAAACAGTTTGAAGAGTCTGGATTTCCTTTTAAAGACTGTAGGTTTTATCTGAAAGCTTTTCGGGGAATCTAGTTGCAGTAAAAACTAAACTGGTTTCCCTTCTGATTTTTAATGTTGTAAATCAAGAAATACAATTACTTAACATGGTTGCCATCAATTTAAATCAAATGTAAGCAAGCTTGTTTTATATCATAAGAAGCTACCGTCGTTTAATTCTAATTCTGATTGAAAACCAACAAAAATAATTAAGACTTATTGGTAAGAAATATAATCAAAAACTTAATTGAAAATTGTATAGCGACAGAGCTTCATATCAAGATGGGTTGATCTTTTATTTCAACGTATTTATTCTGCATCTTAAAACTTTTAATTTTTTACTTTTGATTTCGATTATCCCTTAAAACATTTAGAAGTAGATAGAAATTGGACTCTGACTATAAAATCTGAAAAATATTTATTAAAGAGGTTTGAAGACTTCTGAAAATAATTTTTTTTCTATTTAATGAAACACGACTACTTCCAACAACTGGATTTAACTATGCATCCGGACTGTTTTAATCGAGTTTTTGCACAAATCACATCGATAAATGATTTGTTTACAAAAAACTCATGAAACAGAAACATCATCTTTTTGAAAGAATTTGCGAAATAAGAATTTATTTAAAGCTTCAGGAAACAAAAAAATGTTTGTTTCAACTTTGAGAAACTCATCAGGAAAGGTTGTTAAAGCAACTTTTTACTCCTGATTTAATACGTTTCATAGTAATCTTTTCAGCTCCAAAGTAAATTAATTACTTGATGAAGTTTTAAAATAGATTATAAGTTAATAACATTTTAGAAATTCTACATTATCAATTTTAAAGTGGACAGAATTTGTTGCCGAAGTCTATTTAAAAATTAAATTTACCAATTGGTCAAATAAAACATTGATTTTAAAATCTTAAAATAAGTTTTGGCAAACAGTTTGAATGAAATTTAAAATTTAGTAACAATCTTGTAATCGATTTAATGAATTAGAAATGATATCTTTCTATAAAAATAGAACATAATCTAATTTTAATAATCTAAAAATAACTAATGTTTAATTGAAATTTTATTTGTGGAAAGTTAAATTTCGGTTTGATCTTTTCTTCTTATAACTATCTCAATGCTAAACTGTAATTGTAAAATAATATAATGTAAATGAATTCGGTTTTCCAATCCGATTAACGTTTGAGAAAAGTATGTAGCTAAAAGAAAGAGTATTATAGAGAAAATTGAAGAACATAGAGATTTGTACATGGATGGCTAAAAACTCCTTTTCTCCATCATCTAAACAGTTGGATTATTGAAAAGAAGTTTTATTCGAGCAAACAGGAAATATGTTTGTATTTATGAAACAAAATCTCTCTCATTTCTTTCTCAGGAAAATTGTCTAAAAAAATTGTTAACAAAACTGGTGTTTTATAAACAAGTAAAATTAGATAAAGAAATTTACTTTTATGAATGAGCATCACAACATTAAGCAAAAGATATATTGTAACACTAGAAAGCAAAAATGAAAAAGAAAAGATCACATTTGGTGAAGACATTATCTCAGAAATAATCTGAATATCAATCTATATGAGGACCCCAAAATAAATGAAGAAAAAAAAGTGAAACACATACTAGACAAAAATGGAAAATAAGATCTTGTGAGACATAGTTGATAAAATTGATGAATAATTTCAGTAAGATTTTATACAGAGTTTAAAAGAGTTGAAAATATTTGTAGGATTTCATTTATTAAGTACATTATCAGATAGGATCTTAAAATAAGAGAAACTTCACCAGAACCAACAATTTAACTTGAAATAGTTTGAAGCTGTTATCAGATTTCAAAAAAGTACACCAAAAGCTTGTTGCTGATCAATATTGAAATCGAAATTAACAAGATTGAGTAAAAATCAGGAAGCTGATGTCAAAATTGGACCTAATGAGCATTTTAGGCGGCGAAATATTGTCGATATTTTTTCAATTGAAGTATTTGATCAATATTTGTAGAAATCAAAATGTATTTAGCATTAATACATAATAAATTCCAAACAATGTTAGACAAGTTTAAAAAATATATTTGATATAATCAGTTGAAACATCAAAGATTACGTAGTGATGGTTGATTTACAAAATAATGATTATTAAAGAAATAAAAAAGCGTTTTAATTACAGAATTGTTCAAGTTCATCTACAAAACTAAGTAAAGAATATTGTAGTTGTGATTTGAATTTTGCTCAACATCACTTACAAATAAGATTAGAATTTTCAAGAAGGAAGCCGAAATGTCATTTTGTTAAACTGATTTGCTCAAATGTGATTTTATGAATCAGGAAGTCGGAACAAGTAAGTTATAAGGTTATAATACAAAACAATAACTGTTGAAAGAAAATGAGAAAAAAACGTTGCAGTTATACTACAAAACAGACGTGAAATTTTGCCTTTTTTAAATGTGTCTTTATTGCCACAAAAAATTTGGCAACTTTCAAGTAAATCATTCAAGTATAAGTTTTATGAAAGATGCTACATGATCTTTATTACTTGCTACCAAATGTTTGGTCATAAATGAAGAATTCTCTAGCTCGTTGTAGTTAGATCTTTCAGCTGGATCTTTGTGTAAGCAACGCCTACAAAAATCATGGAGCTCACTTGTAAAAGAGTTTTCAGGAAGAGAGGGAGAAGGGTCGTCCACAACCTAAGAGTAAAGATGATTAAGAGGTACACTGGGAGGAAAAACTGGCAAAGTTAAGCAGTTTAAAAGTAAAAATAGCAGATGTGTAGAAATAGAAGATTTAATAAGATTTGAATGATCAATTTAATAATAAATTGAATATAGAAGAAACAATTGGATTAATTTTAAAGGTTACTTCAAGGTTATTTACACACGAATGTGTCAGCAGAGGTTTAAAATAGAAGAAAAAAAGGATTTTCAAACAATATCACTCGAACTGAACTCCACCAAGCAATATGACATATTGCAAGCTGAGTTGATCACTTCGTCAAACATCTGTAAGTTCTCAACAGTGTTTCAAAACAAAAAAGTGGACAAATGTGAAGCAAATGATGATTGGTTACTACTTGCCTGTTTTAACTGCTGAAATGGGTTCCGCCAGGTATCATAAGGAAACTCTCCAGTTGCAACTTCAATCATCGTAATCCCCAAACTCCAAACATCAGATTTCACGTCGTAACCTTTCTTGTTGCGAGCAGGATCAATCCTCTCAGGAGCCATGTAAGGTTTGCATCCGGCATCAATCGTTTTAGCTAACGAATCAACTAATTGACCGCTAATACCAAAGTCACATAATTTGACTTGACCTGGACACGTAGGTAAGAAGTAGAACAATGGTGGTCGGTTGAATACAAACCATCTTTGCTGAGTAGCACATTAGAAGGCTTCACGTCGCGATGAATGACACGAAGAGTCTCTTGAAGATAACGCAAAGCTTTTACAATTGATACAGCAACTGCTCCTAATACATCTTCATCAATTTTCAAGCCTCGATCTTTCACCTAAAGATTGAATATTGAAAATTATTAAAAACAAACAAATGTTGTGAATTTTAATTACATTTCAATTATCGAAGTATTGTAGAAATGTCAATAATTTGTGCTAAAAATCCAAATTACATCAGAAATGAACAATTTATTGATTGAAATAATAAACTAGGAAATGAAATGCAAAGTTGTTTAAAAGTAACTTTTGCTCGAAATGAAATCTGAATGTGGATTTAGAGCTGACATTCCGATGTTTGCAAAATCAAATAATAAAACTGATGAAAATATCATTCTTCTAAAAAAGTCCTCTAAACTATCTATGAATGAAGAAGTGAAATTTCATCAGTAACAACTAAATATTCAAAAATCATCAACATCAGTCATACACTGAAGTTAAAATCTGTTAATTGATTAAAACATTTAACAAATACTTCAATAAATATTCTAAAATACAAAAAATGGAGATGACAGAAAGCTTTTTCATATTTTAGCCTCATTTTATGATTTTTTTACTTTTGAATTGCATCTTCATTAAAATAAGTTTTTTATTTCAATTTACAAAAAAAAACAGTTTTAATAAAATTTGAATAATTTCAAAAAAATAATGAATAAAATGATTCAAGTAAATTTGTCATTTTTCTATTCGATTATCTGAAGTAAATCTAATGAAATAATAATTAGAAGTTGAAAATTATTCACTAAAATAGATAATGTGAAATAGATTATTCTTGTTGGTATAAAAATCTTAAGCGTTATAAGATTAATCTGTAAAATATCAGAAATTTAATCTATTCAAGAAAACTATTTATACATGTAAGGAAAAATAACTTTTTGGAGATAAAAGAGATTTTTGATGTAAAATTATTGCAACAATCAGCTTTATAAAACATAACAATAAATTAATCTTATTTTAATATAGTGCATATAAGAATAGAAAAATTAATAATGTATACAAAAAAACAATTGAAAAGTTAATAAAAATGAGTTTAAATAACTAGTTACTAAATTAGTGGTACTTGTTGAATGTTAGTTGATAATTTTATTAGAAAATAAATATATTTGAAGATACATAAAAGAAAAGAAATATTCAAATGAAAGTTTATAGGAAGTAAGGTTACAGTAAAAAGCTTCAAAGTGCTGATCAAAATGCTGAATGAGAAGTTTCGTTCACCTTCTACTAGTTTGTTTATCAAGAATTATGAGAAGATTATTTTTAAGAACAACAAATTTACTTTTTTATAGAATTGGTCGAGAGACGCATCCATTACCTCCATACAGATCCAAACATCTCCTTGTCGAAAAAGCGCACCATAAAATGTCACCTGTTCAACAGAAACATCATTTCATAAACAAATCATCTACATAATCAGCTGCAACTCGAGTAACTGAAAATGAATCAAAGAATATTAGGTAACAGACCGTGTATACGCAATCCACTGTCCTCATAGAGACATCTAAATCCATCAACATGCGTTTCTGTTCTTGTGTATTAAGTGTAGCTCGTATTCGTTTAACGGCCATTACAACATTTTCACTTCTGTGCCTCATCTGATGGATAACAAATATTTGATTAAAGAAAGAATATTTAGATTCAACAACCTTTTCAACAACTCCATAAGCTCCTCTTCCAAGCTCTTCTTCAACCACAAGATCATCAGCCCTTACAACAATATCTTGTCCATCAATATTCATTTCAGATTGTGGCATTATGTTTACTCTAGGTGCTGGCACAACAGTCTAAGAAACAATTGATTAACTTAAAATAAAAGTAATTTAAAAAATATTAGAAGTTTAAAAAATAGATAAAAACGTTAAAATAAAGTAAATAATTCTAATTCATGAGAATAACAACTTTATTTTAATAATTGGGGCAATATGAAAATTATATTTCAACCTCTGGTATTTGGACTTTAAACTTGTTAGGGAAAAACCGTTTTCTTCCTTTCCTTGGTTGACCTTTAAAAATAATGAATATGAAACTTTAGAAACATTTGAAATTATGATTATGACTCATTAGCCAGCAACTGATATTAAACAAATAAATAAAAGAATTATATCAAAATAAATAATGAAACATAAAATTGAGAAATGTTAAAACAATACTTTTAAGAATAAATTATTCTTGAAATTAAATCAATTAGAATGAACATGTAGATATTAATTATCGGAATGGAAGTAATTTTATGAGCAAATAAATTTGAGCAATTACAGCTCAGTATAATATTTCAAAATCTAAATTTATCTATAAGTGTAATTAGAACCAAAGATTTTAATACAACATTAATCAAAATAATAATAAAGAGTTAATTCATTACTAAACAAAAAATTATTTACGCAAATTCAATATAGGTAAGATCAGGTTTAATAAACATTTCAGAAATGAATGAAATAAGAGAAATGGGTAATTAAAATAATAATTAGTTCCTTACTCATGACTGTATCATCAGATGATTTTGCAGCCATCCTTTTCAAAGAATGTTATTACTATTTAAGGTTATTATAAATAAATAACTAATAAAATGATTAATTAATAAACATTTTCAACATTTAATAAAGCTAAGAAATAATACGGTTTTAAAAGAAGTCAAATGAATGTAATTTATATTTCATGTAATGTAAAGCAATTGTTGTTATAAAAATTAAATTTCAAATTATCACAAAGATTATATATATATATTTTATAAGAAAATATTTTCAGAATTTAATTAAAACTTTTGATAAAGACATAAAATAAAAGAAGCTGAACATAATAGAAACTTCTGTAAAAATAAAAATAATCTAAAACTTTTATAAATCATAAATAATCAATTTAAGCTAAAATCTGAAAAAAATGAAGTAAAAATTATTCTAAATAAATTATTTTTTCAGTTTATTATAATCATACAAGTAAAATATAGCATATGTTATATATATAAATATTATTGTTTTTTATACAATTTACAAATTTATTCAAATATAAAATTATTGTTATATTCAAATTATCTTGAAAAATTAATTAATAATTAATTTAAAAACTAATGAAAAAAAAAACTAATTATCATTGATTAAAGAAGAAAAAACAAAACAATTTACACCTTTTTTTTAAATTTTAAATATCACATAAAAGAGAATTGATTTATATTATGAGTTTTAATGTCTAAAAAACATAACAAATAAATCTGTTGAAATTCTAAAATGAAAAATAAAACTTGTTCAAGACTAAAATGAAAACAGTAAAAAAATTAAGTTTGAAATTGCCGAAATGTTAAAATAAACATAAATGAAGAAGATAGGTTTAAAGATTTTGACAAAGTCTAAAACTTAATGATTAGAAACTATACATCAATAACTTGCATCAATAAAACATTTTTCGAATGTGAACAAAATGGAATAACGACATAATTGAAAATTAACAACATATATAAGACAAAAGTTTGTTTAAAAAGTCTGGTTTTTAGATTTGTAAACTTTATTTAAAGTGAATTAAAAAAAAAATTTATTCTTAAATCAAGAGTTTGATAACAATAATTTAACAACATTTGATATTCAGTTTTATTAAGCAATTTCAAAGTAGAAAAGTTCGTACTACTATGCCATATTTTCTGGTTGTTCTTGTATCTTTATTTTGATAGCGTCTTAAAAGATGTTTGGAGGAAATAAACAAATGTTGATTTTATCGCTTCTTTTTCTTCTACTTAAAATCACGCTGTAAATGATGGTAGTAGCAACAGTGCTACTAACTGGGTTTCTTATATGAATAGTCTCACTGATTCTTGTCAATCAATTTTTCTGTCTAATTTATCATATTTATAAAAAAGAAAAATTTATAATTTAGACGAAGATAGGAATTCATCAATAGATTTACGAAGTGAGATTTCATCGGAAATTAAAATTATTTTTAAAAGGAAACTTGAGATAGATCAAAAATGAAAAAAATGTTGGTGGCGAGTTGTTTTAATAAAATTTTTCAGATGCTTTCATCCTATCTAAAATCTCAGTAGAAGAAGATTTGAAATTTCTTAATAGGACAGTTAATAACATCCAATAATTGATCATTTAAAGACCAAAAACTTCCTTTTTTACTAAATCCTTTACAAATACTCGCTTTGATAACTACATCTTTCTTTGATGACGTCACTTTCTAAAATCTTATCATTGTTTCTTGACAACATCTTTATTCTATGACGTCACGATACAAACGCCAATTAATAATTTGGATAGATAAATAAAAAGAATTTAAACGCGTGAGCGGACAGCGATGACGTCACTTCTTGCGAGTAAACCATTTGCTTCGCTTTTTGCCATCGGATGATGATCCGGACCCATGTGATCCCAGCAACATCTGCATCTTAACCAACTTGCTGACGTCATCATCACCGATCGTCGACACCAGTGACGTCATCGACACTTCACTGCTCGCAGTACCAACTACGTTATCTGGGTCACCGTATAAAGGTGATGACGTCGACATATCAGGAGACGATGACGTCATTATGGTCGAAGCATTAGTCGTGTGCTGACGACGAAAGAGCTTCTCTTTCACCAACTGTAACAAAGTAATGACGTCAGTAGCGCTTATGACGTCATTAACTGACCTGTTGAATCAGTTGTCGCTTGCAATCGCGTTTGAGCGCGATAGCAAAATCATGCCACGTCCACGTGACACTATGGTACTCAAGCATGGGCAGGGTGACGTGGACATCGCGGACATCTTCGAGGTTCTTCTCGCGTTCACCCTTGTAACTAACAAGAAGCGAGACTTGTGTGATCTTGATGTAGAGGAAAGTATTGTTGTTTGCCGCGCGCTCTTTCATCTTTTCTACGTCATCAACAGATCCGCGTCGCCTCATAGCCAACATTGTCGATCTACATACTCGATGACGTCACCAAGTGACGTCACAGTGGTCACAGTGTACCTGGACCGATTAGGCCGGGTGAGAGGAGCGGGACCAGTATCAGGTCTGGTTTGTCCCAGAAGTAGTTGACTTCGATCATCTGCTTCATCAACAGCCCCAGGACCAGCAGTTGGTTTGTCGGGGAAAAAGAAAGACATGAGACGTCTGAAGAAGAGATGTGAGCACTGGATCACCAGTGGAGACGCGTTCAGCTGTTAATGACGTCACACAGTTATTTGATGGTCGATGACGTCACTTAGCAACCGACTTCTAGATGTTCTTTGACGCTAATACCGCCTACTGGTGAGCGCACTTTGCAGAAAACACGAAAACTGAGCGCCTTGCCACCCACGCCAGTCACGCGACCTCTCTGTGACTTGTGTTGGCGTGGTCTGATGACGTCACGATATATGGCAGCAGGCAGGAGGTTTTGAAGACGCAACCAGCCGAGTTCGAACGAGTGTGAGACGGCATCGTCACTTTTGTTGTTCTTATCGTAGAAGAAGTTCCTCATTTCAAATTGAGCGATCTTCAATTGACCATCTGCATCTGTTAGACTCCACTTGACTTGTGCAAATGACACTTCAGTGGTGCGCACGATGATACTGTCATCATCGTTGTCTTGGTTACAGCTCGACACTCCGCGATTACGCGAGTATGACGTCATTGTCTTTCTTTCAAGAAAATCTTCTTTGAAACATCTTTGAAGTTGATAAGAAGTTGACAAAGATCAAAAGATCAAGTCCTAAAGATCACCTGATAATAATTCCTAACTCTTCAGATGCTTCATTTATCGCTTCTTTTTCTTCCTTCAACAGCGTCAACAAATTGTTCTTCTTCTCTGTGAGATCTTCATCTCCATCAGACTCTTTTTCCTATCATCACACAAACACATCTTCATCATAATCTTTTCATTACTTAAACAAAAGTTGAAACAATCAAAAAGCTAATTTTTAATTGATTACGTCATCACCTAATACGTCATCACCTAATACGTCATCACCTAATTACGTCATCACCTAACTACGTCATCACCTACTACGTCATCACTCAACTACGTCATCACCTAATTACGTCATCACCTAATTACGTCATCACCTAGCTACGTCATCACCTAGCTACGTCATCACCTAGCTACGTCATCAACTACTACGTCATCACCTGCTGTAACTGATGTAGATGTTTTTCGAGCTTGCGTAAATTTGCTTTCCGACTACGAATGAGGTTTTGTTTGGTGGTCAGTTGCTTCTGTTGAAACATCGCGTCTTGTGATGACGTCAATCGCAAAGCAAACTTCATCCGTTCCACTCTTTCACGATGATCTCTCATCACTGGTTCCACGTACAAGATCAAATTCTCAACTATGTCCAGGATCATATTGTACTGACTCTGCCAAATAAAGACCATCAACAACAGTTCACTTTTCCACCTGTCCACTGACCGTGTTAGTACAAATTTCCAATTGGTCATCTTGTAAAATGGTCAGGACATTTGTGGGTGTCTCTTTTCGTAACAAATCTTCTTTGTCCCATTGTTGCTGGTTATTGGACGCACGCTGCGGTGACGTCATCGCCAATTGATCGATGTGTTCAGTATCAACGAGTTGCTCGTAGCTGACGTAAAACATCCGACAACTACATCTACTCATGATTCGCTGCAGTTGAAATGATCCTGTAACGTAATCAATGTGACGTCATCAGTGACGTAATGAGTCGATAACAAACCGGCAGAAACACCACAACCGTCACCCACTACCCCTCCAACTGCTTGTCCACTGGTCATCAACTCATTAATATCCAGCATTCCTGGACTAGGACCACGAGGAGCAATGTCACTGGTCGCCAACCATGGTACATTGTCATCGTCCTCATCTGTAACTTAACACGTTAACACATACGTCACAAAGTGATGACGTCATCAGCGTGCCTGAAGAAGTAGCGTTGCGATCAACTGTAGCAAAGACCTGAGTGCCGGTCAGTGATCCTGTCCACGTGGATTTGGTGGTCAACTGTCCATCACGCCATGACACTTGATGTTGACGGTTGAGGAATTCAGCCTGGGCCGCAGTGAGAATCATGTAACCGCGTGTCTTTGGTCCCTGACCAGACGATATAAGTTGATGACCAGTAAGAAATTATTCTTGGTCACTTTTAACATTGCTTGACAGTTGACGAATCGAATGCACCAATTTCGCGCGATGACGTCATTCATCTCGCTCGCTAATTTCCCTTTCAACAAATCTTTAGAGTCTTGAGGAACTTGTTGAAGTTCCATTTCGCTAAAAGCAAATCTAAAGAAAAAAATTGTTGAAACAAACAAACAAGTTAACAAACAAACTGAAACAAACAAATTAGCAACAAACCGATTGTGATCATCTTTTAGAAACTTGTCCAGCGCCAGATTCGATCCCGCCGTATTCCTGAAGTTTGGAGATTTACCACAAGTGGAAGTTTTTCTTGATGACGTCATCACATTATCAGTATTTGAGTCTGGTGTTGATGATGTGGATTGTGATGTATTTGTGTCTTCTTTATCATTAGCTACAAAATGATGACAAATGAAGAGATGGAAGCAAATAGTGAAGATCAACTACCTCGAAATCCAAACTTGCGCAAAATATTTGTTTTGAGATTTTGACGTAACACCGACGCCTTCTCGTAAGCTTCGTACAAACCAAACGAAATAGCGCGCGTTTGTATCGACCACATGGCCCGCAAGTCGTGGACAGTCAAAGTCTGCCCACTTTGACCTGCTTGTTTAGTATTCGACGATTTCTGGTGACGTTTAACCGCTTCTACCGAAGTTAAGCGACTTCTCGCGCTACTGCTGACGTCACCATCATTATCATCAAACTCTGCAGACATCAGGTTGTCATGCCAACTGATGACGTCATCATTAGCACCTGTGAGCTTGTTAGTAGTAGTAGTAGAAGTATTTTGGTTGTCGCGTTTATATCTCATATGTGACAAACTGAGTAGGAAACATCGTTCAACTTTCTGCTCGCTCATTGGTCCGTTTCCCGTGTTTCGTTGTAACAAGTAAATCTGCCCACATCAGTAAACATGATGACGTCACACATGCTGGTGCTTCTCACTTTAGTGTTGTTTAAGTTGCAGGTGGTCTTATACACCGACCATGACGTCATAGGTCGTCGTCGAAGAGTGCCCTTAAAAGGAACCAGCTTGAGATTAAATCTTGAATTGATTTCGCCTTCCCCGCACCCCAACTCCACCCCTAAAGTTCGCGCGCATGACGACCAATAAAAGACCTGCATGCAGATGACGTCACACAAGTTTTGGGACCAACAACTTTGTAACCACTGACCCGCAATTGAGGGAAATTAAAGTATAAGTTGACGTTGTTGTAGTGACGACTGAGTTTCAGCTTCACTCGTTGCTGTTGGTGACGAGTGAAGAGCTTTCCACGACGAATCGGTCGAACGATCGCGTTAATCGCGTCCACGAAGTTTCGAAGCCAGCGCAAACTCGAACTGAACACCAAAATCTCGGGCAAGTCACGTGATGCCGCTTCGGTAACGTCATCATCGCGACAAGTGTCGAAAATAAGCGTAAGATCGATGTTAGACGACCGGAAGTTTCGAAAGCTGTCGTGAGTAGGATCATCGGATCGTGACGTGGGTATGACGTCATGATGAGCTTGAGGATTATGTCCAGAGGAGCAAAGCCAACGAAAAGGACATTCAAGACGTAATGAAGACAGATGCAAGAATCTGACGTCATCATATTTGGACGCAGTCCTTATATGGACATCGAGGTCACCCTATGAAAGATACAATGATGATAACGTTACTGCTGATGACGTCACCAACCGTGAAAGTGAAATTTCCCGGTTTCCACGTCATAGCCATCAACTTCCAATCATAACAAACGTGTTCAGTGACGTTATAGGGATCACGTGACGCGAGATGTAATAAGTTAGCGCGTCCTGTACTCAACCTTAGTGTCCCATGTAACAAAAGCCGCGATTTGTCCCACCAGGGCAGAGCCACACTGGGGTCCACTGACTCTTTTGTCAATAAATTCAGCCCCAAATTGACCTGCAATAACGTCACAGTTGATGATGTCACGTAAGTGCCTTAATTCACTTACTTGTGCCCAAGCTGGCTCCCAACATGGACCCCAGGACATATGAAAATTGGTCACGTGACTATTCAGATCGTAATAGAACTTAAGTGGCGGCATATTTCTCTTCACTGCCACCTGGCGGTCGCTACTAATTTTCACGTATTCTAGCACACACGTGTCACGTGACAGTCACGTGGTTTTGTGAGGTCATTACCTGTACGCTGGGCTGAGATTGGTCCTCTTTGTTCGGACGCACAAAATTTTCCTTTAATCGACCAGTCTTGGTAGTCCATCAAGCAATTCGAGTAATCGCGCACGCGCACTTGATGTCGTGATGACGTCATCACAATGTAGCGACACCACAGCGTCACAAATGAGCATGACGTCATCTGATTGTGATAGGAGAAAGGGAATGGTGAGATGGAATCAATTTCTTGGATCGTCTTCATCGCTTCTACAATTCCATGAAACTTCTTGTCGCAAAGAACTACGGAAAAGATCGATTTGAAACGTAATAAAGGAAAATTTCAAGGGCACCAGTCAAGTTGAAATCTTGCAACGTCCACTCAACAAGTGTCTTCTTTAATGGTGTCTCGTACATCTTCTTCGAGCGATCCAAGTAGATCCGGATGCTCCTCTCCGCCAACTTGCAGTATAAATACTCCACCTGAAGCAAATTGCTGATCGATCAGAGGAATGACATGGGGCGCTGTTAACTTTTAGTGCGGGAATTAGTTCGCCTTTACTCCGCCGAATTTCGGAAATTCTCTCATCGAGCACTTTACGGCGTTTTTCACTTTCTTCACTTTCATCGACCATCAAACGATAATTATCACGAAGTCGGCACTCAAAATCGCTGTCCTCCAACTCTAACCGAAAGTTATTAACCACCAGCTGTAGATCTGGAGGCAGCCTCACACTCCTGTGACGTCACTAGTCAACGTACGCGTATATGACGACACCAACTAACCCGAAGGGGTGCGTGGACTTTTTGTAGAGTTGCTTGGCCCACTTGAAGCAGGTAGTGGCGTGATCCACAGTTGAAGCAAAATCGTATTTGTGAGGTAAAGTTACATCAAGTGAAGATAATCTCATCTTCCAACAACGGTTGGATCGTGTCTTCAGCTCTTCCCAACCAACTTCTTCTCTGCATCAACTCATGTGATCATCTGTGTGACGTCATCTACCCACTGACCTGTGTTGGTCACAGATTGGGTCGCGACAAAGTAGTGAGATGTCGACGTCAGTGAAAGTAAATACATCAAAGTCATCCATGACAATTTGGAAAAGAGGCGATTTGATTAAAGTCTCTTCTTCGTTTTGCTCACATCTGAAGATGAACAAGATCACATCATGGCCACTAGATGGCCAAATGGTTTATTTAATGGTCCGCACCTCAATTTGCTGGTCACCAACACCACTGATAGATCATCATCAACTTCAAACCTAATTCGTATTCTTGAAATATTTAAATCTAACAGCACAGGGACTTGGTCACCATGGTTACCAATCAGTTTGTCGTCTTGTACAGTTGTCATGTGATTGTAATCACCATGGCAACCCACCGACCACCGTTTATTGTTCTTTGTCGTTAATGGCTTCTTTTCTTCACTTTTCACTTCCGGTGACAAGTAAGTAATAACTTGCTTAATGACGTCATGAATAGTAATATGTAACCATGGCGACCATTCTACAATGACGTCATCTTCTGATTCGATACGAGTCGCAATTTCTCGCTTCACTGGTTTCCATTCTCGCTTCTGATTGGGTAAATGATGCGAGGGTGTGACGTCACCACGATGACGAATGTGATGTAATGAGTGACAAAACTGAAGAAATTAATTATGACGTCATCAACATCTTATTTATGACGCCAAACCTCAATGACGTCAACACACAAGTGGTGATGACGTAATTGTCGCGCGTCACAGCAATAGTAGTGATCGGGGTGATTGGAAAGGTGATAGGAACGCGTCGAAGTGTGATGACGTGGTGATGATGGGGCAAGTAGGGGCGTTTGAAGGTTAGGGATCGTTGCCATGCCAACTCCATAGATGATTAAACGCTTCAACAAGTTTCTTTCGTCACTGATGACGTCATCACTGTCACTCATTTCAAACTAGAGACAACAAACAAGTGAGTGACATCATCAGCATGTGACGTCATCAGCACCTTGAAACAATCGATACGCGTGACGAGAAAGTCTTCATGTTTGGCATCGGGAAGCACAAATATGTTGACGTCATCTGCATCCATTTCTAGACACGCCACTTTTATTATGACGTCACTACGTCCATTATTTGGTGATGACGTCAACGCACGCGCGCTGTGAACCGCGTGATGAAGAGCAGAGATGACAGCGAAGAGTTCATCGCGTAATTCCACTTGAACTCCTCCCAGCTTCGCTTCAACCAACACTGACACTGACGTCGTGACGTCACCGCTGATAATGAAGTCACTTTCGGGTGGTGTGACAGTCGCTGAACCGTGAAGATTTAGTTTATCGATGGTGAGCAGCGACCCCCAGTGGTGACGACGTGGTTTGCGTCTTAGATGATTATCAAGGCTACCACCGCTACCACTGCTTCGTTCGTCATCACAAATCTGCATAAGAGTGATGATGACGTCATCGAGTCGATGTGTTACGTCATAATTACATAAAACGCGAGATGGTCCAAATTGAACATGAAATTGGAAGCAGAGGACCGAATGCTCTGGTCCACAATAATGGATACGTGGTCAAGGACCAATTTCGAGCTATGAGTAGAAAGATAAGCAAACGACCAGGTACAGTGTGTGGTAGGTTACCTAGACGACTGAGTGACGTCATCGTCGTTCATGAGCAACCGCATGGTGGCGTCGTAGAGCGTGAATTCGATCATGACGCTAATTCCAACTTTTTCCAACATTTTTAAGAAATCGTTCGAAGTTTCGTTGCTCTTAGTGACGTCATATCCGCTTAAAAGCTCTTCGGAAGGCGATGGGACGCTCACTAGTCGTCGTCGTAGTCTACACAGTATCATATGACGTCATATAAGTAGAAGGGGCACTACAGGGCACCAACCTAGGTGAAAAGTTGGTCACAGTGGATTGGGGTACACTGATAGTTGATTTTTGTGTCTTTTTCGATTCTTTGATCTTGTTGATGATGATCTTCCAAAATTCTACTGACTCCTATTGACAATTCTTTAATGACGTCATCAATACGCGTCATCGCGACTTACGCGGTGCTTGTAGTCGGCATGCCATGAAGTGAGATCAAGAGAGCATGACAAAAGACTCTTTGCGTTCAGTTTGCACTCTAAACGGGACTTTCCCATCTTTGCAACTTGATGCTTATCGTAATCGGTCATCGTGACGTCATCAATTTGTAACTTCACGAAGCCTGCAATAGATGATGACGTCATCGTGCGGACGCGCGATCACGACTGACCAATCGGAAGTTGCTCGTTCAAGACTTCGATTGTATCATCTGTGTCTTTGCACTGAGAGAAGATAATAGATGAGACAGAGATGTTGGCTCCGCGAGTCGATTCACCCATTGTCTCATCTCCATAAAATGAGAACCGGAAGTTGTTGATCTGGAAGTTGGACTTCCGAGGAAGAATAGAGATGATCTTCTTCAAAGCTGATTTTGTGGTTTTCTCTAGATTCCAACAAAATCACTGATGATGTCATTAGTCGCTGTCTCAATTACCTAATCGGTCAGGGTCTACATTTGGCACACTGATGACGTCATGTTGATGACGTGGCAGCAAGATCCCAGGGACGAGTGATCCCTCGAAAACCTCAACTTGGAAATATTTCGAGATGACATTTAAAAGCAACAACTCAACTTTTGTCGAGTCACATGCAAGCTGCAACTCAACTTCCATCTGTGACGTCACTTCCGCTAAGCAAGAGGAATTCCCGTCGTTGTTCTGTGAATGAATCTTCTTGTTATATCACGTGACGTGTCGGTCACAGTACTCACGTGACGCGAAGAACTTTGAAGAAGTTTGCCATTGATACTTTGAAGTGAAAAAAAAAATTGATTTGAAAATGTTTTAGCTGAAACTTCAATTTGTTTCAAGTTGATATGAAGGAGCGAATCCGGGAGAAAGAGATTTAAAAACATCATATTGAGAATATCGATGTTGAAGTTACAATACTGAAGCAGAAATCACTTTTTGCTGTGTCATCATTTTCATACTTTCTTATTACTTTTAAAATATTTTGTAGATAACTGAAAATCAAAGCATGATTTGCTGGTTTCATCTCCTCTTTAATATTTGATTTAGAATCCTTCTTCTGATCATTTCTTTTCAAGTCTGCTCTTATTCGAATTTCACCGACATCAACAAAAATAAAATTGCCTCTGAAACTTAATCATTTAATCTCAAATCTGTTCAGGAGTAATACAGAAGTTGTTACCCACTTAAAACTCTTTTTAAAGAGATTTAGTTTTAAAGATAGTTTTCCAATTTCCTAGAAAATAAATAGTCATAAGAGTTTTAAGAAAGAAAAATGTAAGACACATTTACATTGATTTATAAACAAACTCACAACTAGTAATTGGTTGGATCGTATTACTACATCATAAACTGTGAAAAACCCAACTGAGCTTATAGTGATGTCAACTTTAAACTTTCTTTTCAGCCAACTAAATATCCTCTGAGTAATCCATCTATAATATCACAATTTATAATTATAAATTTTACTATTCTTTATTGATTAATGTTGCTAATTAAGTTACAATATAAGTTTTTATTTTATTATAACAATATCTAAATTTGATTTATAGAATCATGTATATACTTCACTTTACCTTAGATTATATTTATTGAAATTATATTTAGAGTAGTTTAAATTTAAATTTGTTAAAATAAATCTACACATAAATAATAGAGATAAAAATAATAAAAAATATAGATAATTAAAAAAGTTAATAATAATCAACAACCAATCAGCTAGATAGTTAAGGTATATGAAGATCAAAATAATGATATGTCATAGCTATATGTTTAAAAATCTTTGTCTGGATGTTGATCTCTCATGAAGACCAATCCTTTATCAATTTTATATCCTTAAGTTATTTAAAACAGCTTATGAATAAATGATGAGAAAAACTTTCAAAAAAGTTTTATTAATCTATTTTTTAACTTTATCTTGGATTTTATGATTAAAATTTGATAAGATAAGACTGGAACCATATTTAAAGCAAGATTAAACTTAATTTGTTGTATAAAGCTAATAATTATAATATAAATGTAGTTTATATAGATATCTAAATATAAATAGAGAAATTATAAACTAATATTCAGTTAAAGACTGCCAAAAATATTCTTAATTGATGTAAAGTATAAAAAATATAACTTACTTCACTGTGAACCAAACTATTAAAAATACAAAGGGTATGAAAATAGAAAAATGAAATGTTTCAAAAATCATTGTAACATTGTAAAACTAATATTACTTTCTAAAAAACATCAACTTGTCGTCTTAGATTAAAGTAACAAATCATTAGTTAAAAAGAAGTTGAAAACTATATAATAAAAAATAAAAAAATTCAGATAAATAGTGAAATTCAAATATATACTTAAATTTTTTTTTAAATCAAGTAATATTTCTACAACTAATTTATTTAAGCAATTTTCCAATTACTCAATACACTAATCAAATTTAGAATACTGAAAGTATATTGAAACTAAGGTTAACAAAAAACCTTCTTTCTTATATTATATGATAAAATATACTGAAATGTAATGCATTATCTATAAAATATGACACGAACTTCTGCATTATGTCAATACAAATCAAGAGATCTTTTCTAAACTAAGCACAAAGACTGTAGATTTTATTTTCATTAAATTCTTGGTAAGCAATGTGAAGACAATGGTAAATCTTTTGATATTTTGGGCTTGATATGAAAAGGTACATGACAATGAAATAATAGAAAAGCTAATGAAAGAAATAATTGAACTAGAAAATCAAAACAATTCTGTAAACAAACATTGTTTAGTTTTGAATCACGTGTTTTGAAGATTTTTTCTGAGAGCTCATCTGAATATTAGTGATAATTTTAAAGAGTTAAGGGAGCATATATTTTTATATAAACATTGTAATTTTACTGTAACAACAAAATTCAGTCTATTTAAACGTAAATATACATCTTTAAAGAAAAGATATGTTTAAATTAAAACAATCTGTTTTATATAGTTTAGGTTTCATTTATAACTTAATTTGTGTTTTGTAATAAAATGAGCGGTAAATGAAAATAATAAGTTGAAAATAAAAGTTAACAGTTTAATCTAGAGTTTCGACCATTTTCAAATCATTCAACAAAATAAGAATTACTAGTTTTATCGATTTTATCACTTTAAGGATTTATATGAAAGTTGTCTTGTAGTTATTTAACTCAGAAGTAAGTGATTTAATAAAGCAACGAAGTCATCGAGACCTTTGATCAGCAAAATACAAGTACAAATCATAAACACAAGATCAGTTAGAATAATTTT
This sequence comes from Pegea sp. RAD2-039, assembly GCA_034620365.1. Lineage (NCBI taxonomy): Eukaryota > Metazoa > Chordata > Thaliacea > Salpida > Salpidae > Pegea > Pegea sp. RAD2-039. Next base: position 4,375,719 of record JAQGEQ010000192.1, read on the forward strand.
CCTATATATTGTACGCAAAAATTTAGTCAGGGTCGGTAAAAACACTCAATTTAAAAGACATAGAATAACATATTTAGATTGTATACCTGGACTCAAAATTTTTTCTTAAAATTGTCTTTAAATATTTCAGTCTGCCTTCAAACTTATATTGCAAATGTTGTGATTATCAGACCAGGCCCTCCTACTCATGTAAAAATTTTACCACTGCCGTTTTTTTATCATTTGTAAAACTTGTTTTCACATTTTAGAGGCAATTTCAACTACATTATCAAACTAAGCTAATAATATATAAAAAAGAGTTTAACATAAAATACTTGCTGTTTATTTTTATGAAAATGGTAAAAGGAAAATAGTCACTGTACACACTTTAATTAAACGTAGTCAAAAACTTTTTTTTGCAAAAAGATGAGTAACATGAAATGAATATTAATATATTTAAAAAAACCTTTTTGCCATCGTTTACTTATTAAACTATCTAATATAGATTGATTGTAAGTTTTTTTTAACAAAAAGCTATTCAAAGTTTAAAGTATTAAAAAACATTAATGTTCGTTTTAACGTACAGTTTTATGTTGCTTTATGCTTCCTACGTATAGATTTTACTATAAATATATTGTATATAACTACGTGAAAAAAGTTTGTCTATATTTTCCATAAAATAATTTACAATTGAAAAATTAAAATTAACTAAAAAAATAAAGTCCCATAACAAAGCGGGTTTTCAAGTAAATTTTGTTGGGGGAATATTTTATAGTCGCATCATTCGAAGTATTTACTAATATTTTAATTTGGTGACACTATTGTTTTTATATTCATTTGACAGTTTGAGGTAACGGACGTTCTAGTGTTCTTAGTTGCATTGTAAATTTTTAGATTGCTTTGTCTTCCTTGATCAAATCTTTTATTTTCTATACATATTTATTGAAATAAACTTTTTGAATTTTTTGCTGTAAAGATTTTACTTAATTTGACAGTCGTCAAATTGATCTGTTTAATTTGAAAGAATTTTTCTGGTTGAATGATCTTTGCAATTAAATAATTCAGAATTGCATGTTTTTTTACATATCACTTGACTACATATTTAACTTTTGAGTTGTCTGATTTTTCCTACCATCTTTATAAGTTATATAAAATTAATTTAATTTCAGTAAAGAAAATTGTTAAGATTGTTAACAAATAAATTGTAATAACAATAAATAATATGTTTATAAAAAAGTGTTAGGGTTAAAAAAACATTAGGATTTTTTTGTCTTGCCCAAAAATAAGTCTTTTGTAAACCATCTCTTTTTAGAATTAAATTTATGATTTTTTTAAAGTTTAAATTAGTAATTTAAGTTTATTAGATTATTATAAAATGTTTCAGTTATTTATTTTTATCATATAGTTTTTCTGCTTCTCAAGATAAATTAATTTAGTTTTAAATTTTTATTTTTTTTAAATGAAATTTAAATAAAAATATATTTGAATATTAAAATTATATGTTTTAAATATTCAAGATTCAAAATAGGTTTCCTAATAACTATTTTTTTAGAGAGTATATTCTTAAATATAATTTTTATCATATTTAATGATTATGAAAATAATTTTTTATAACAGTTTTAATATATAAATGTACGCATAATATAAAAATAAGTTAAACATAATATAGTTGTATCAAAGCTTTATTATATTTTAAAGAGTAGTTAAAACATTTTAACAATGGCTTTAAATATGAAATTATTTGTTGATTTGAAAACGTTAAAATTGTGGAGGTCAATCTTTCATCTTGAACTATATAGGAAACTCCATAGCAATAAGTAAGCTAAAAATCAAAAGCTGTGAAGCTTCTCGCTAGCTTGATCATGCTGAGGACCAATTACTTTATATTGAAAATTGTTAAACTATGTGATGAGGAAACTTATCAAGAATGATCAAAGTTTTTCATTATATAAATGCATTTAATCTTGTGATACAAATATCATGCTGTCTTATTAAAGTCAGTATTATGATTTTAAAAGCTGAGTTTAAAATAACTTATGTTTATAAAACTTGAAATATTTTAATTTCCATAATTTAAAAATAAAGCAATAAAATTTTTGAGTGTACAAAGGTTAGAATTTGATTATTCTAGTGAGTTTTAGGTAACTTCTTACTGTTTGTTTCATCTTTGTTTTAAATTATAAACTAACAATTGATTTCTGATTCTTTTTATAAACCTTGTAGTTTCTGTGGAGCTAGCTTTAATGTAGAGTTAATCAATGTTCTAATATGAAAAATTGAAATGTTTAAATTGTCAGTATTACTTTATTTTTATTTATGTATTTATTTCAATAAATGTGAAGAAGAGTGCCAGAAGAGAGCACCTCTCGCTAACACACATTTTCACAAATAACATCTATTAAGTTATCAATATAGAAAGCAAAAGATGTAACACATGGCATTTCAGTAGTCCTTAAAACATAACAGTTAACAATTACATAGAATGTTAATAATATAGAAAAGGGGGAATATTCACAGTTTTGAAATGACAATATTGGCAATATTATAATGATTCAACTTCTACTTAAACAGCTTGAGTTATTCTGACATGACAATGTCTAATGGCAGCCGGTTCTAAGTATATTATGCATCAACATTTTGAGCTATATAGTTTATGTCTTATAATTAAATTGTTTGGTAATTGAATTTTTCTTTAGATTTTTGAATATAAGTCTTAAATTATTGATGACTGCTTAGCTGCTGATGTTTATTAAAGAAATTCATATGACTATGATGTAACATTTTCATTTGATTTTATCAAGGCTTATCACGAATACTGTGTGTATTAAAATCTCACATCAATTAATATGGTTAAAAATCAGGATGAGGTGCTGAGAATAGCAAAAAAATTGGAAAAAATGGTTTCAAGAAAGACCACTGTGAGTTTCACTTCCTGCAATTCTTTATATATAAAAATAATTATAATTAATGTGGTAATAACAATTGTTTTAACAACTATACACAAATTATGTATTATATATATATAATTTTTGTATTTAAGTTTAATCAATTCTTCATTTTTATAGGATGATGCATTAGACATATTAAAAGCATTGAAAGAAATTCCTATAAGTTTGGAGTTGCTTCAAAAAACTAGAATTGGAATGCTGGTCAATAATGTGAGAAAACAAACTACCAATGATGAAGTCTCAGGGATGGCTAAGCAACTTATTAAAGGGTGGAAGAAATTAGTTCCTGGTGATTTTTATTGTCTTACTTATAATCATATTATGTTAATGTCTTTACTTGTTCTCTTAATGGTTTAGCCTGCTTGGTTTTAGGTGCCTCAGTTGAAACATCCAATATTTGGCTTCTTTTTTGACAAGTTTTTAAACTTGGCTTTTGAATTTTGATTCTTAATGAAATATTTGCTTTAAATTTGATATCCTAATATGATCAACATAATTTCATTTGATTTTTAGCCCACCTTTTTATCAATTACCTAAAAAATCTTCTGGCTCTTTCACGAAGTTATGAAATTTGATCTTTTTAAAGATCTTTTCAAATTCAACTTTTTTAAATTCGTTTGTGAATATTGAGTAAGACTGAAGATAATTCAGAACAAAAGCATCATCGCAAAGTTGAGGTTCAAAACATTTCATTCATCCTCTCACATCGTAAGAAGAGCGAACTCTACTACTTAATAATTTTTATTCAAAACTAGTTGAAATTGGAAAGTAATCTGATGTTAGCTTACTGTCTGATTGTGATAAACAATCTTTAAAAAATAAGATTTTTATATATTTTTTCGATATAGTTGGTAATTCCTCCTCGGAAAATAGTTTCATTTAATCTCAGCTTACATCATATTTTTGAGGGTTTGACTTTTGATATTTCTAGATACTAAAAAAAGTGAGAAGCATGAAAGAAGCAACGAAATTGATACCCACCATAAAGAACAACCTGCGTCATCGAGAAACGGGGTACATCTTTTTATTATTTCATTTGTAGGTGCAATCACTTGACAAATTCTGTGTAGCTGAATAGAAGCTCAATAACGATGACAGCAAAGTTGGAACCTGCGGAGATATTATCTACTTCAGACCCTATTCGGGACAAGTGCCGACAGATGTTAGCTAGATCTCTAGAAAATAGTGGTATGAATTGAATTTGATTAATTTTAATTCATTTATGAATTACTTCAAATTTCAACATTTTTTTTAATTATTTTTGTTTCAAAACTCGTAATTAACAAAATGTTCACCAAAATTCACCCTGTCTTACTTGATCATCTTTACAATTCGATTTTCTATTTTTCTTTAGAAGGAGTCACCAAAAATATTTCATCCAGACTTGCTGCTGCGATTGAAAACGCCATTTTCTCTGAATTCAACAACACTGGAGTGAAGTACAAAAATCGAGTCCGTAGTCGATACAGCAACTTGAAAGATGCCAAAAATACCAATCTTCGGATGATGGTTATTACCGGCATGATCAAACCTGATAAGCTCGCGAAGATGACTGCTGATGTAAAGTTGATTTTTGCTGCTTCCTCGTTTAACTTCTTCCCAACTAGGAAATGGCAAGTGATGAGATGAAGAAGATCAGAAAGAAGTATGATGAAGAAAACATTAAGGACCATCAAATGGCGGTTAATGAGGGTACAAAAACAGATATGTTCACCTGTGGTCGCTGCAAAGGGAAGGCTTGCACATACAACCAGGTAAACACCATTTTTACTGGTAGTATAACAACCAAATTGGTTTTCAGCTACAAACTAGAAGTTCAGATGAACCCATGACCACTTTTGTATTTTGTACTGATTGTGGCAACAGATGGAAATTTTGTTGATTTTTTGATGATGTGTTTCTTAAAATATTTCTTGATCTACAAATTTAGTTTGATCTGAATGAAGTAGGTCGCTTCTGAAGGTTTAGCGCCCACTTATCTGGTGCGAGAATAGTTGGTATGTAGCAACTTTTATGTCACATCAAATCTTCTGATTTTAATAGATCATTTTTATCACAAAATTTTCTCTTAGTCCAACAGATATTAAAGCAATCAACAAATTCTTTCAATAATATAAAATACAAAAGCAATTTTGTTCTTATCCTGTTTTTAATATACTTCTAATACCAACCAGAGTTTTCATCGAAGTTTGTGTCTTAATCTCACTTTGTTTTAGCTTCAAAAGTTGAAAACTAGATTCTTGTTTAAATACTATTTTTGCCAAAAAATGAAAATACTTGTTTGATTTTTTCTTGTGGATCCAAACTCTTGGGTAATTCCATAGAAGTTTAGTGAGAAATTCAATGATATCCTTATTAATTTATGTCGTTCTTAGTTTGAAGTCTGATAATTTGTATACTTTTGCTAACCCTCAAGTAATCTGTTTTCTTGAAATATTTAGTTTAAATGCTTTCAATTTAATTCTGACTGACTGCATGTGTTTTACAATATTTGAAAATAAAATAAGTAAAAAAGTATTCAGTCTGTTGAAGTTTAATTAAAATACTGAATAAGGTTTTTGTTAAATTCATTTTATGAAATCATTTTGTATATTTTCTTATCTATTAAAGACGATTTCATTTTTGAAAACTTTTTACATTTAAATAATTTTAGAAAATAAAACCCAAATTAAATGATGATTAAAGAAGACCCGAAAAGCTCCTAAATGTAAAATATCAGTTGTAAATACTATTTAAATGATGCATAAATAATGGCTTGAAAGTTTGATTGGGATACACAACAGCTTTACAAAAAAAGAAATTTTGTAAAAAAATTAATTTTTAATAATCGAAAAAAGTTTTTTTATGTATAATATATTGGAGTAGCCTAAAGTTTAAAAATAGTCTTTGTCAAAAGTAAAGCAAGCAAGATATTATATCAATAAATCAAGCTTCTTGTAGCATGTTAAAATTTAATCCATTTTTACAACAATTAATAAAATAATAATAATAAGTAAATGTTTCTTTTAAAAAGAACTGCAAATACAATTTATAAATCATCGTATATAGGATACTATAATTTTGTATCTTGATAATAATAACAGCCTGTACCGGCCACGTACGGTTATACTGAAAATGCTCTAGAAAAAGAGTCGTAAACAACATAATAATAAAAAGGGCCTACTTCGGCCAAGAATAACCATGTGGGATGTGTTTTGAGTGATGGAATTTAGAATACACCAAAACATTGTAAAGTGCAGAGGAACCAAACAAATAAGACACAGTGAAATAAAAAAATGAACTAGAAAAAATTTATAAGTTTTTCCCTTCTTTGATGTTACTTTTTCTTCACTTGTTTGCGCAGTTGAGAGCGCCATTTGGATGCGATGTGTTATGATATCTTTCCATTTGCTGGTATCGTTGTTAAATGATTTTATATCACACTTGCATGCATCCTCCATGTCAAAGACAAGAGTGGCCGATGTTTTGTTTGTCTTTTCAGAGCTCCTTATAAAACAGCTTCTTTGGGATCCGTCCGTCTTCCATCCGACGTATGTGACTGAACCAGTGAAGCCTGTGCTAGCTTTGTATGTTGTCCATTGTTGTTAGGCCAATATGCTTCAGGACTTCATCGTTTGAGACATTTTAGTGACACTTTATACGTAAATAACGACGAAGATAAGGAAAATAAAAAGCGTTGAGCTTATTTTCCTTAACGTTTGACAGAATTCAAGTTTCAGTGATGTGCAATAGCATACCATAGACGAAGAATATCTTAATACCAGCCTTGGTTTTGATAGATCACTTTAGATTATCTCAAATTCGGGAGGTAAACTTTTCATATTTACCGATGCTTTACTGACGTAGCTGTTGAATTTGGCTTCCATTGACTTTGATGATGTTATTTTTTAGCCGAGATAGAAAACTATCTACATCCTCAACGTCACAACTATCCATGTTGATTATCTGTAGAACTCTTATAACTTGGATAATAACTTTTTAACTACTCAGGTACTAAATTAAGGTAATGAATTTATATAGTTAGGTTTTCAGTATTCTATGGGGGATTTTAATCAAGTCTTATTGAAAAACTACAAATTGAAGTTTTCAATCGTAGCACAAAAAATTATACAGAAATTTATTAAGGTCATTAGTCAGTAGAAGTAAATAAGAAACAATTCTTTAAAACATTTTTAGTTAAAATTTTCACTCCTTGAATCTATCTACCGATAACAAAAATGGTCGATTTTTATATTCGTAACAGAAACTTGTTGATGAATTCAAGCAGTTATAAATTGCAAGATTGAAAAAGTTTAAAAAATTTAGTTGTTATCTAACCAAGTTTATAATTTATAACTCTTAGAATAAATTATTGAGTTAACATATAACTGATTGAAGTAATCACAGTACAAAGCATTATCTAAATATTTCATATTTTTACTATCTTTATAGGTTTAACTTTTTAACTTTAACACCTATATTTCCATAGATTATTTTTCTGCTACAAATTATTCTTGTCTGAAAATATGTTGAAAACATAAATAATAATATTATTTTGCTTTTTTTTATATGTTTACACGAGTTTTTGGTTTCACAATTATTTTATTACAAATGCAGTAATCATTAAATAACTAGATTTAATGTAATTAGTCTGAGTGAATAGATGGTTTGGAAACAACTTCTCACTAGAACATCTTCTACTCTGGCGTTCATACTTTGTTTTAAACGTAGAAAGCTGTGAATTTTACTATTTTTAAATTTTAATGTGCGGTATAGCTTTCAGATTATTAGTGTAACCAACAAGGTAGTAAATTTTTTGTATTTTCTTTTTGAATAGATTAAAAATTATAAATACGTTAGGTTTACTTTTGTTTAAAATATATTTATTTAAAGATAATATAGCAATAACTGCGTTTAATCTAGTTTATTTTGAAATATTTTATATAAACAATATATAGTTTGTTTACTTCAAAATATTTATTCATAAGATATTGTTCCAACAGTTGAAAAACTTAGTTGTATTACTTTTTTACTAAATAATAATGAAAATTTTGTTTTAAGAACTTTGATTATGTCTTATGAGTTTTACTTTTAAATTTAAGTCTTCATTATTTCATAGCAACTAACAAAAATGGACTTTGAAAAAGTTAAATCACTGATTGTATCTTTGATAGCCTCTTCTAAAAATGGTGTGCTGGTATCTAACTTAGCAGATGATTATGCATCATTTATTGGGGGTACTATTCCTTATTCAAAGTTTGGATTTTCTACATTAAAGCAATTTATGTCAAGTTTATCAGATGTTGTTGAAATACAAACTAATAGTGCAGGTGCAAAGTATGTAGCTAAACTTAATGAAAGATCCTCCCAAGTACAACGACTAGTAAGCATGCAAAAATCAGGGAAGTCTAAAGTAAAAAAGAAATGTAAATATTTGATAAAAAACGAAAACTTTTCTTTGAAAAGTACCAATCGCTTAATTATAAACAGAATCAATGAACTGCCTGAAAAATCTGTTATTATAAAAGAGCACACTAGATTACAAAACGATCGGGATAAACTGATTGGTCAAAAAGTAAAGCCACACGATGTTCTAAATATTTCTAAGACATTCGATGTAAGCATCACTCATTTTTCAACTTGTGATAAACTCTATGTGTGTCTATTATCTGAAAAAGAACATCTAAAGGAAATTACTGGAGAGACAAGCTCTTGTGAGCAGCTGGGTATTCAAGTAAAAGCAGGCATGTTTGTGATTAGTCCCAAAAAATTAAGAGCAAAAGTGTTTAGTATAACAGACAAATTTGCTTCTGTATATAATATTGACGTAGGTACTTATGATAACGTTTTAGTTTCTGATTTATCTCCTTTTCCCCAAAAATACTCGTTTCACTGTCAGGCTGCTATCCTCTGCTCATTGTATAGACTGGATGGTTCATTTAATTGGTCCCCATTGGCTAGTCATTACTTTAAGCAATTAGGTAAAGTCAACAATCTCCAAATGAAAGTAGTGGGTGTTTTTTGTGACCCTGAATCTAATGATAGTGTGTTTAAGCATTCTGTGATTCTATACAAAAACGAAAAGAGTATCAATCAAATTCTGTTTGATTATGAGATAAAGCGTTGTTTGTTTAGCACTAAAATAAAAGAAATAAGAAACTTGTTACCTAATCTTCAAATATCTCACTCACAACGTCAAACAGTAGTTGTTCTGAATGTACATGATGTAACTGAAATTGAAGCTTGTTTAAGTGGATCAGCAAATCTTGACAAACTTGATCAGCTGGAAGAAGAAATGAGAAATTATTATAATTCCAACTTTACTAATTTATCTGAAGAGTTTTCTCCTGGCTCCATCTATGCTTTGGTGTCTTTTACACGATGTGTAAGAGTTTATTTGGTATCAATCACTACAAACGAAGAAGTTAAGGTACGCTTAGTTGATCGGGGCGGTTACAAAACAGTCAAACTAGATGATTTGAGAATTTTAGACCCAGCATTTCTACAATTACCTTCACAGATCATTTCCCTTCAACTGTCCGGTTTTAACAATCCTGAGCTAACCTTTCGTTGTGGCTCACTCTACAATCTAAAAAAGCAAATTGTAAATAAAACTTTTGAAGCTGAGTTTATAAGCAGCTTGGGTTGTCATGAAGAACAAGCGTCATATATAGTTTGTCTTCGAGACGCGAGTGGCAATGATGTCACTTCTGTTGTCAATGAAGCAATTCGGGAATTGGAAGAACAATGTTCAATGAAAGAGGGAGATGTTGTTGAAGGGATAATAGTTAGTTACATCTGTCGGAAAAGCAGTAGAGTATATTTGCAAATGGCGTCAGTACTGCAATCACTTACAAACTTGTTGAAAGTTCATCTTGAACAGATAAATTCATCAAATGATATAGTTGATGAGATAGTTAGAGATGTTAGAGTTGGTCAGTTTTGTCTTGCTCTTATTAATGATCAACTTCATCGAGTTCGAATTGAAGATTCAAGTGATGACCGAAATATCCTCGTCAACTTCATTGACATCGGCTACCAGCAGCATGTGAAGAGAATCTCTCTCTACAAACTTGAATCCCCTAAACTCTTTAGTTTTCCTAATATAGCTCTTTGCTGTCAGCTATCTGATCCAAATTCGATTTCATTTGATAAGCTTGATTGTATAAAGAGTCATTTAAGATGTCGTGTAGACAAGAAATTAAACTTCTCGTATAAAATCCAGCTATTTATGAAGGATCATGTCGATTGTAAGTTTATTTCAGCTTTCAAAAATGATGCTTTACCTGTTTGCATCCTTAAGTTTGTTTCTCCATGTCAAATGGTTTTAGTTACAGCTAATCAAATGGTATTGAGAGATCGCCTTGAACTCTGTATGCAGATCTCATACACTGGTTCTTTCAAAGCTCTCCAAATAGATCAGCTTGAAATTAACAAGACATATGCTTTGAAGACCTCAATCAATCTGTGGTGTAGAGCTACCGTTCTCAGCATTGTGAGTTGTAAGATACGAGTCTATCTTGTCGACTACGGAGACGTGATTGAAGTTAACAGCATTAGTAATTTCCGACATCTTAGTAATGAACTTAGCTCTTGGAAATCTTTTGTTTGGTTTGCCGAGCTTGCAGGTAGTTCAATTAGCGGCGATGGTTGTCATAACAACCTGGGGTTACGACTCAATGATCTGAACCTCGGTGAAAATTATTCTTGTACTATCATAAGCATTGCCTCTCACCCACAGATAAAAAATCAGTCAATTTATAAAGTGACGTTGACTTCATTAGATGATAAATCTTCTGCTTCGTGCTTTAAGTGACTACTTTATTTGTATAAACTTTATTCATTTTTTCTTAGTTTTGCGTTTGTTATAAAATGTTGTTCCTTTTGTTGTTTAATTAATATCGATTTTTTAGATGTTATCACGAAATTAATGAATTAATTTTGCTTATTTTAATTACTAATAATACATTTCTTAAATGTTTGTCATAGAGCTTACTAATCAGTATAAAGACATAATAGTTGGTTACTAAAATATAGTAGCTCAAATTATTATTTAAAACTGAAAATTGTTGTTAAATGTGCATCAAATAAATTTATAGTTGAGTTTTGACTTTAGAATAGCTATTATCACTACGATTGTTTTGATCTTAAAGTTTATAGTTTATTAGATCAAAATAAAAGAAATGAATGATTCTTAGAATGACTTAGATCGATGCCATTAATTGTCCGGGGTTTCATATTATCGCTTTCAATTTTCATCACTCAAAATCCAAGTTTTCTCTTTTTATATGTATCCACCTACCAGCCTCTAAAACTAATGACGGGGTTAATATTAAGATCTTACTGAAGGTTTTAGTGGGTTGTGTGTTCTGACTTATATATTTTGGGAAGTTTTAGTAAAATTGATTAGGATAACCCAAACTCAACACTTGTGAGAAATCGTTTAACTTGGATAGCAATAATCCTAGTTCAGCCATTTTAAGTCATGTCTTTGTAAGCTTCTTCGACATTTTCACTTCATAAATCACAAGCTTAAGACGGGATCTCAAATACCTCCCTTTGATAACAGCAACCAGCTTGTGGTAGAAGCAGAGAATAAAGCTGAGTTGCTAAACAATCAATTTAATAGCGTTTTATAACCGATGATGGCAATACTCCTTTTCTCTCCTACTCCGAATTCTTACAAATACCTCTGAGATGGTAGATCTGGACATAGCTGTCGATATAGTATCTAAAGCTATTTCTTCTTTAAAATCATCAGTTTCCAACACCCCAGATCAGATCCCAGCTTAGTTTTTAAGAAAAACTACTTCTTCTTTATGGCTATCCTTATCTCTACTCCTTAGCATCTATCTGAGGTGAGGAAGAGTTCCACAAATTTGGAGAAGAGCTCTCATTACTCCTATTCATAAAAAGGGTCCCAAAAATACTGGATTTAACTACTTAGTTGACTTCAGTTATCTACAGATCTGAAAAACATTCACAATCATATGATCAGTCATTTGATGGAGCACCATCAAGCTAGCTAATATTGTTTTCCCACAAAATGATAAATAAGTTTCAAAATTTTTCCAATCTTCATTATCAAAATCTTTATTATTTTGAAACATGGCTCTCTTCTTGCATAGCTCTAGATAGTGTTACAAAAATTAACTATTAATTTAGTTATTTATTTTTAATTTTTGGCGGACTTGGACTACCTTTGAGATTAAAATACGGCATTCGAACTGTAAAGGGCTGAAGACCTCTGATTTAAATGGAGGCAAAAGTGATCATTTTCTTTAGTTTTACGAAAAAATCTTGGGAAACCTAATTTAATTTTATAAATTTGTCGAGCATTTGTAATTAATCTATTTTTAAGGGAAAAAGAAAATATACGAGAAAATATATTTTAATCGGTGTCCAAATTGTCAAATGAGTTCATTATCAAAAAATGTTTATAGCTTCACGTGTTTCTGACTGCAGATGCCATATTTACTGTTGAAGCAGTAATTTTTTAGTCAACCCTTTCTTGAGTTTTTGCTTTTAATTCTGTAATAATTCAAAAACTTTTATAAAAAATGAGTTGGTAGAACTTTTTTATTTCTAGTTTTATTTGGTCGACATTTATGTTTGCAAAGTATTTTTATATTTTAAAAGTTACGTAAACCATAGTTTGTAGTTTTTGTGTAAACTTTTAGAGAAAAATGTTTATGATAGACATATGTGAGTTTATTTACTTCAAGTATAATTGATAGTATATATTACATTTTTAAGTTATACTTAAAAACGCTACTACATAATAGTATCAACAGTTTTATATACTTATTCTAAACCTACAATTTCAAGTCCATAAAAGTATTTTATCCAATTTGAATAATTTATATTATTGTACTTTTCAAAATTAAGTATTTTGTAGTATTATATACTCATTACTTGTTTTTGAAGATGTAATAACTAGTTCATTTAGCCATTATTGGACTAAGTTTTATTTGCTTTACAAAATGTCAAATTACTGCATCTTATCAATGTCTAATTCTGACCATCTTGTTTATAAAATATTGTTATAAAAGTATAACTAAGTCATTACATAAAGATAGCAACAAACTTTAACCTTGTATAGATCAACTTTATGGTAAGATTACACTTTTAGTCATTTACTTACTATCAATTAAAATTCTCACAATTGTTGTTTTTTTTTCTTTGATGAAGGTTGAAACAATATGTATATAAAATATGTAATTATAGTTTGTTTTCTTGGGATTCAAAATTATGTTTTTTCAAGTTCTGGTATATAGACTTTTTTTAAATATTATTTTAAGTTATCATATCATAATTTATAATTTTTTTATAAACCTTAATTCAATAACTTTTAATCTATAATAGTTTTTTTCTAATTGGTATTTTTTGCCTAACTTTTTATTTGCCATTTTAAAGTTTCAGATATTGCTTATCAAGATGAACTTCTTAAAGAAGTCATGAAACGAGATGTTGAAGACGGATCAGTGAGTTTAAATCCTAAACATTTTAATTATTTTTCTTTTTGTCATTCTTTTATTTTAGGGATTTCCATCTGGATTTTTCAACACAAAAACAGGTATGTATGTTAAATTCAAAATTTGTAGTTATAACTGACTAATAAAGTTTAATATTAGTTTCATCTTTCTGTCAATCAACTGAGTCAAAGACTTGTAAGGGTTATAATGGAGATGATTGTGTTTGTAGTTGTAATATTGGTTTTTATCAGCATTCTGAAAATAATTGCATTAAAAGTAAGCAACAATTTTGTTCTTTTTGTCTTATGTATTTTTTAAGGTCTTTTATGAGTTGTAACTATCTTTATAATTATGGTATATCCAAGACTAAGGTGCCTAAAATAATTATATTGATTTTTAGTCAAGTCCTTCAAAGGTTTGTTGGTGTATTACAAAAACAATTTGACGTTAGTAGAAAAAAAGGCTTCAAAATATGTAAGTGAGATTTAATTACTAAATTCACAAATTTGAAAAAATAATTTAAATATTTCAGTTGAAAAAAACTTTTACAAAACTAGAAGGTTTTCAAGAAGTCTCTGTTCTACCCACTAATGTTCAAACAGAATTATCATTTGATTTAATCTTTGACATGAGGACAAACTTGACAAATTTGGAGTTCTTGAATCAATTTCAAACTCTGGTAAAAAATAATTTCTAAATTTGTAGATGGTTTTCCACTCATTAATTCTTTCAAAGAACTTCAAGTAAAATGTTTAAATTTTTAGTGCAGGAATCAATCAACTTTTGAAGACTTGCAGATTGACTGTAAAGAATCCTTATCACAGTCTTTAAGTAAGTTTTTTTCAGTTTCAATATTTTATTACACTTCACAAAAGACCTTTGAACCTTTTTAACTTTAGTTTTGATTAGTTTATCTTTTGGTCTAAATATCATTGTAAGCTGATAAATTACTTCAAATTTATTAGAAATTTCTAAATGGTAATCAATGATTGTAGATAGTCTGAATGAATGTGGAGTAATTTTTGAAAATTTTTGTGACCGCCAAACAACAAGCTGTCACGTGAGCAATGGTGAAGCTTATTGCTTATGCAAAAAGAACTTTTATAATTCAAAACCTCATTTCACTTCTTGTCAAGGTAAGGTTGGATTCAAATAAAGATTTTTGGTCAAAGAATGTTGCTGCTTTTAGAACAGATCTGTTCTAGTAGCCGAGATTGTAACTGGCCTTTTGGTGGATGTGACAAAATAAACGAGTTCAACATCTCTAAATGTACTTGTTTTTGGGGATTTACTGGCAACCACTGTCATCAAGGTGACCTACAGTGTAACTTGTAAATTTGTTCAGCTATTTTTTGCAGCTACAACATTTATACTTGCTGCTGTACTCAGCTTTGTCATCTTCTGTATCATTCTGTTTCTTTTGTGTTCTTGTTGCTGCAAAAGGAAAGTAAAAAGAGAAAAATATGAATCACGTGACAATATCGTGAGTTTTTGTTTGATAAAATACTGTTTGCAAAGTTTTCATCATAAATTATTCTCAACAAAATATGAAGACAACCATATAGCTTTTATTCACATTCTCTGTACAAGTGATGAATAAACTCAGAATTGTGAAGAATGAAAAAGGAAAAGTTGAATGAGATGAGTTTTTGTTGATTTGAAGAGTTCTTCAACTTCAAATTCTTTTCATTTCTATTATTTTCGTTTTTAAGTGTTTTGGGGAATACTGAACATTTTTTGTAAAGTATAGTTCTGCTTAAAAAGTGTCAAAAATGTGTTTCTACTGTTTTATAAAAATACTTTTTTTTTCTAAATAGTGTTGAGCTTCCAATTTTATTTATTTGAAGTTTCTTCTTTAATTTTGAAGCAGCAATTAAGATAAAAATCTGATTTTTACTTATCCTTGTGTGAGACTTTACAATATAATTAGAATATTTGTCAATTTTCAAACTGTTTTTAACTTAAAATTATTTATTTGTTACAAAATGAAGAAATATCCAAACAAAAAAAATTACTTGTGAATCAATAATTTGGAAAGTGAATTTGTTGTTATCAGGGAAGCTTTGGCGAGAATCAGATGTCTGAAACTCCGTTTAGTTTCCCTAATGGACTTCAATTAAGAGCTAAAGTCCCTCAACATAATAGAGTTTGCTTTCCTACATCAGAGACATCTACTGTTGCTTGTGATCCTCCATCTAGTGTGAGTTGATCAAAAATCCATTGATGATAAAAATCTATTGATGAAAGATCTGTTTTATCTAGGTAAAAGATGATGTGATGAGTAATCCTTATTCTTATACCAACAAATCGTACATCGGGAACGTGGTACTTATTTCATTTTACAAATTCTTGTTGCTAAATCATTTTTACTACAGAGGCAAGCAAGAATTCAAATAGATTTGAATCGAGTGGATTATTTTTAAATTGTTGTCTGATTTTAATTATCTTTTTCATGAAATCATTTTTTGCCAATTTAATAGTTTGTCATCTTTATTTTACCTAAATTGAAATTTTTCGTTTTACTTTTTTACAACAAAAAATCATTTTTTATATCGATTTTTATTCGAATTTTTAGTTTGTTAAATTTATCTAAAAAACATTTTTCTTGAAATACTTTAAATTATTTGTATTATTCTTCACCTAAAATTCATTCCAGATTAATTTCAATTATATCTGCTCAGTTCCTTAACTTGAAATAAATCTCTTTTTCATCGCCTGTCTGCGACTACCAACGTTTAGTGTGACAATTTAACATTTCTAAACTGTTAAACTTCGTATTTTGTATTTGGTTCGACATACGTGTATAAATCACTTTTTAATAAATTGATCGTAATAAAAAGCAATATTGCAGCAGATTAAGCAAAAAGTTTGCAAACTGTTTCTACTCAATTGTTTCTCACTATGGTACATGCAATCCAAATGACTTGGTTACCAGAAACGTCACTACATTTGGGAATTGTTAGTTTATAGCTTCAAACTACTTCGAGGTTAACATTTGAAACATACTTTCAAAAAGTATGAGGCCTTCTAAATAAAGTGGATAATTTGATGACTCAGACATATGAGACACATTTTCCATGTTGTAGACTTTGTTCACAAAAGATAATTTTTTGTATAGTCATAAATCAAAGTCCTTAAATTTTATACTTCAAATTTTAATAGAAAAATCAAAGATTAAGAAAGGGACGTAGAAATTGTGATTGGATCAAAAATTTAAGTTTTACAAAAACATAATCTTCTCTTATTATGACGAGTAAGAAATCAAATTTTACTGGCTACTAAACTCATAAAATGTTTCACAAATTTTAGTTGATAAAGTCATTTATCAGTACAACAGAAAAAATACAAATATAATGTTTGATTTTAGTTTACGACCATAATAAGCATACTTCATATAAATTCATGAAAAGTTTAAAAAAATGGTAAGAAAGAGAGAAATAACAAACCTTCAACACAAATAACGACCAAATTGTTGGTTCAATCGGCTACGGTGCAGAAAACCTTTATTACAAATGCAAAAAAAAATCTTATGTGAAGTCTTCTTTTTTAATAATAAGATTGAACAAATGAAAAAATACGAATAGTAATAGAAATATAATTTTTCTGTGGATCATAAGCAAATTTTCCGACTTATTTGGCAGTTTGCAGTTATTTCTCTAAAGTCAAGTGATTACTTTAACGGACTTTAAGTGGAACATCTCACACAAAAGCAAGCGCTGAGACCACTTCTATAAATTTATTTCATTGGAGACTTTCTTAATATTTCATAGCTGTGCATCTTGTGTTTTCAGTTTTAATAAAATTATATTCCTAGTTAAAAGTTTTTTATCATTTCAATTCTGATTTAAACTTTTAAATCAGCCTTTTGAATGAAAAGTTTGTCAAATTTGTGGATTATATTTCTAATTTAAGTCTATAAAGTTCATGATGCAAGTTATAACTGATGGTATGTTCAACTAATTTTCCACAATCACTACATCTGAAACACTGGTGGTGTAAACCTGAGTTGTTCTTATTGTTAGTTACAAAGTTTGTGGCAAAATTGTTTTTTTGTTTCACATCAAAATACTGTTTGCATAAAAATACAACAGCTGCAAATACTTTTGAGGTTAAATGAAAAACTTATTTTGTACAAAAAATATCACTTTAACATTTGAAATCAGATTTCTTATTTCCTTTTTAAAACAATTTTACTACTTTGTTGAAGTCTTTTGAAGTACGTTAAAAGATTAAAATACATTTACTAAAAACTACTTTTTCTTGCTGATCGTAGAATCAACTAATAAGAGTTTAAGCAAGCACCTAAACACTACATGTTCAAAGTTGAAAATAACAACTTAAAAATAAATCTATAGAGCTAAACACCATTTTAGTTACATAAACTTTTTCTTTCAACCCAAATGTTTACCTGTTTGTAATTTAGTGATTCTTATAGTCAGTTTTTTCTCTTTATTTTGTTTTTTCTTTTTTCAGCATCTACAAAGACTAATTATAAACTTTCTTAAACATTTCATCAATTAGCAGCTGACATCTATTTTGTCAGTCATCTATCATTATCATCTTTAACATCGAAACAATGTATATCTCCTTTGTAACTTCATATCTCAATTCTTTTTTATTTATTCATTTATTTTAATGAATGCAAAGGAGGGTGCCTGAAGAGAGCACCTCCCACTAACACACATTCTCAAAATAACATATATTAAGTTAGAAATATAGAAAGCAAAATATGTAACTCCTGGCATTTCAATAGTCCTCAAAGCATATAACAGTGAACAATTACATAGAATGTTAAATATACAAAAGGGAAAAAAAATCACAATTTATAAATGGCAGGGTTGGCAATATTATATCGGTTCAACTTCTGCTAAAATTTGCAACGTACCAGGTGATATGGGCTTATTAAGATGCAGTGTATGTTGTCTGAGTTGATATAGCTTGAGAGAAGGACTAATGGAAAAGAAAGCATCGAATTGAAGGTCAACAAAATTGTGGATAATTTTAAAAATAAGAATTAAGTCGTATTTAATCAGTCGAATTTCCAAAGTATCCAAATTTAAGAAGCCAAGACGATGTTTATAAATATCGTATTTAATAATTATTTTTCTGCATACCGATCTCCTAAATATTCTGAATAATTATATATGATATTATTTGTGGGAATGTTTTTTAGCGAGAAGTGATCTTTTTAGAACCTTCCTTTGCGTTTATTGTGATAAATTGATAAAAAATATTTTAACAAAATACTTTTCTTATATTAATATTCTCATTAAAAAATAGTCCAAAAATGTGCAAAGTCAGCTAAGTTTTAGAAATCCAGAATTAGCATTAAGCTTATTATAATTAGTCTTGTTTCTATCAGTCTTAAATTATGACATTAAAAAATTTTTCTATATTTTTATATTCTATAAAAATCATTTTGTTCTTAAGTTTAGTATACAAAAATTTAAACATTGATTTTTTTATTTTTTTTTATTCTATATTAATAATATTTTTTATTCCTTTAATAATTTGATTATTACTTTGTATAAAATAAAAGCAATTTAAGCAATTAATTTCATTAATGTTGAATACTGACTTTTCAGTATTTCAGTTGTTCATATATTGTTTTCATTATTTTGTTTTGTGTGGTTATGTTTATGTTTGAATTGTTAAAATTTATTTTCAAACTACTTGTTTAGTAGGACAATTGTTTTTTTGACTATATGTGAAATTTTGGTTACTCTAAATCAATATTATGTTAATCACTTATGACTATTGTTTTAAATTTATCTTAGTAACATGTCTTATGATTGTTTAAAGTATTAATTTGATTGATATTTTTACAATAGGTCTAGTTAAGTTGACTTTTTAAAAATGCCTTGGAGGACAGGAAGTATTCAAGAAGTTCATCATATCTTTAAAAGTGGTAATCGTAAAAATATTGAAAAAACGTTGGCATTATTTCAAGAAAAATTAATTTCTGATGATGAACCAACTTTAATTAGCTTCTTGGTGGACTTTTATATAGATTCTGCAAATGTTCAAATCCGTAACTTATTTATCATAGTTAAAAGACAACAAGCAAAGGTACCTAAAAGCAATGATATTAAATAAACAAAATAAAAAGTATTGTGAAGATCTGATAAAACATTGTTGTTAATTTATCATGTGACATTGAAGTTAAACATTATATCATTTTTGTTGTTCAAAGAATTTGTTTAACAGGATCTACTTAGTAGAACTGATGAATACATGCAAAAGGCATCTACAAGACTAAAAGCAATCAGTTTGTTTGGATTTATTGTGCGTAAAGAGCCCAACTGGATTTTTGAGATTATACCTTCAAAAACTGTGTTTCATACATTGCTGAAGTGTTTACAGGTGGAATATTGTTCATCCTTATCATTAGTATTAACATTGTTTGATCTATTTATAGGAAGATACAGATTTGTCTACAATAACTGCTGCGTTATATGTCCTTGTTACTTTTATGCCAAAGGTGGCAAGTCAGCTAACTGACTACCTTCAAACTCTCTGTAAGATTTTCTTTCGACTCGTGTCCTGGAATACCATCAAACCTGGCAAGTTACTCTGGAATCCAAAAGCCTTTATCAAGCTTTCTTTGTTTAACAGAAGGAGCTAATGATGTCAACCTGATGCATTTAAATGCTGCTGTTTATGCTTTATTTATAACTTTATATGGAATGTTTCCTTGTCATTTTGTCAAAGGTTTAAAAGAAGTATATAAGGCATATTGGGCTCAAATGAAAAAACCTAAAGGTCTGTATTCAAATGATGAAAAATTTTGATTGTTAGTTTAAAGGAAGCATTGTTTAAAAAAGGCTCACGCAACTTCAAAGATAAGATGAGATTGTTTGAAAACAGCATCCAACCATTGTTAGATCAAGTGAGATTTAATCCTTGTATAATCACTGAAACTCTGGAAGGTGAAACATCTCCAGAAAAGTGAGTTTTGATTATTTCTGTTTAAATTAAATATAAAATTTGATGTTTTGAAATACTCTAATTTATATTTGTGTAAAGAATCATTCTTTATTAAGATTTATTTTCAGATGGAAGAAACTAGAGAGTCATGACATAATTGCTAATATTAGAAAATTGTCATTAGATGTAAATGAAAATACTTACTACAAAGGTTTGTTGTGAAAAAATAAACGGAAAATTAGCTTGATGCATTTTCAGAAAACGTCTTCACCAATCCTCAAAACACATCGAGAAATTTACTTACATTAGATGAGAAACTCAATTTGTATCAATTAGATAAACTTAACCTGGTTTGTCAAACTTCTTATTAGCTCTTGTTACAACTCATCTAAGAACTTTATTCTATGCAGCCTGCTGTTGAAGATTGTTTGAATGACTCAGAAAACAGTGGGTTTATTCCTAACAGGTGAGCTTTTATTTTTTGTTTCTTTTTTAAAAATTGCTCATCCAACTTAAAAATACAGCTTCATAAATGTTATATAATTGAATAATAAATTTGTTTTCATTTGCTACCAACTAATAATTATTTGAAGAAAAACATTTATGAGTATTTAAAGCAGCTTTTATTTCAATTCATGCAAGTTACTATCAATTTTCATTTCTATAAATTTTCTTTCCTAGTTTCTTGATGAATTTCTATGTAATCTTTTTTAAGCATTACTTAGAGCCATCAAAACAAATCGAGTTTAGAAATACAAACTAGTGTATACTTGCTAGAATAATTGAAGCTTGATTTTACGTCTAGCTTAACGCATGAAGAAATCTGTTCTTATTAAATATCTCTAATTAAGCTGCTGCAATTGATGAAGATTGATGTTTGTTTTAGCATGAATGTGCTTCACAGAATAAGTTGTTACGAATGATGAAACATCTGAAATGATGTTTTAATCTTCTTTCTTGTTGTAGACCTCATCAAACTGCATCCAGCTCTTCCACTCCTCTTTTTAACACAATTCGTTTCTTCTCACCAAAGTTAGACTTTTAAATTGCTTCTAATAAATTTCATTTTCTTTTCAAGCTTATAATTTTTCACCAAAATTACCATTTCAGCTGTTCTCCTCTGCCTGGTGGCAATGAAGTTAACTTGCTGGATTCCAAAGTCAGTTTGTAGCATCAACCATCCTTTATGTTTGAATTTATCTATTTTATAGCAACCGCCAATTCAACGGGACACTTGCATGGAGCTCAATATGGATGCTGTTACTCCAAATAGTAATTACCTGCTTCTCTTCTTCAGTTTTTACAGTTATGTTCTTGTTTGCAGAAAACAAATATGAAGAGATGAAAATTCGAGAAAAAAAGGTGAAGTAGACAGTAACTAACTTTTTAATTATTTACTTTTTTTCTTAATATTTGCAGCAGCCAGCTAACTACTTAGATGATTATCTTTTTTGTGAGATTATTGATGAACTAAAAGATTCTGGAGAAATGATAAAGAGCTTTCAACGAGATAGTTGTTCTTCTCAGCAAGTTGAGTATTCTCCTGGTCAGATCAAAGACCTCTACATGAAATTGATGACGGATACTTACTTGAAGAACAGCGACAAGTAAAATAAAATTCAATTTGCAATTTTAAGTTTAAGTAAATATTTTTTTATCTTTTTATCCATCTGTTTCTGCTCTCATGTTTCAAGTTCAATTGTCAAACTGAATTGAGTACAAAACCCATCTTACACAACATCATATTCAGAAACAACTTTTCAAATGATAAAGAAGCTGAGTGGAGATTTTCAGATTCGTCTAACAGTCAGACACAACAGAACATCAACAAACAAAGCAGTGTTAGCGAGAGTTTGCGCTTGCAGATCTTGCAATCTCATTTCTCCATGTTGTATGAACGAAGCAAGCGCGAAGAACAAGCTGCTCGTGTTCGCAAATACGCTCGCCTCTTACGTGAGTCTCAGAAGAGTGAAGAACAAGCCACTGGGATGGTAAGTTTCTTCATTCATTCAATCAATTTGTAAAGAAGATCTTGTTGCAGCGATTTCAGATAAAAGCTTTGCAAGATCAAGTAGAGAGTTATGTGAAGACGATTCAAATTCTTAAAACGCAAGTTTGTATCTCTGATTTTTCCTTAATCGGATGTTAAATGTTTACTTCTCAGTATAAAGAGTCCTGTGATTTGAGTGACGATAAAGAAAAAAACCTGAAAACACAAATAACTGAATATGATAAAAATCTGAAGATCTCTGAGAAGTCCAAAGATCTTTTGATGCAAGGTATCTTTTTTCAGGTCATCTTTTCTCAAATTTTGTGACACAAAATAATTATAGAAAATAAAAAATTGCGAAAAGAAAATGAAGAGTTGAAGAAGAATGTCTCTGAGGTAAATCATCGGCTGTTTGATCTCGAGAAGCAAGCATGCGCTGAAAGAGTAAATCGGAAAGATGTTGCCGAATATGAAAAGAAGGTAACTTGTGATCTTATTAAGATCTTCATCTCATCTCTTATATTTTAGCTCAAGCAGATACGAGTACAGATGTTAAACATGAAGATAGAAAATAGAGAACTTTTGAATGAAAAGGAAGTTTATATTTCTAACTCAGCTGCTAAATTACAAGAAGCACGAGCTCTTATTGCTTCCTATGAAAAGAAATGTTCAGTTGAAACCAGGTTCTTTATATCTGTTTCGATCTCTGCCTTTATTCATCAATTTGTTTTATAGAAGTGAAGAAAATTCTCAAAAAGAAATAAAAAATCTTCAAGTGAAGCTAAAATTTAAAGATGAAATTATTGAGAAGCAAAAAAATGAGTTGACAGATGTAAGAGAGATTGCCAGGTTTGTCACTCCTCAAAAAAGGGGGTCCGTTTTATTTGTTCGATTTCAGTTCACAGAACAAATCTCTTTGTGAAAAGATGGAAGCTTATAGAAAAGTCTACGAACGTTTAGAGTTGGAACTGATGAAAGTCTCTCATCAATTTAAGGTTCTTAAAGAATTAACAAGAAATAAAGACTTCTCATCGGATGTTTCACAAGTAAGTCTTCAGTCTCAGACTTTTTTTTCTACCTGATCTTCTTCTTTATTTTAGTTTACTCTTAAGGATGAACCTTCAGAAATTTCTCCTAAGTTTATGCTGGATAAACCGGCGACTGAAAAAGAATGAATGTTCTTAATCAGATTCTATACCATGCTTTCTTTTTATTTACATGTTTGCAATAATAATCTTTCGTACTTTCAGCTGAATGTTATTTTGTCAAGTAAATAAAGATTTCAGTTCTTTGCTTGACTTTCAATAATTAGCAAGTTTAATATTTTTTTTTAAACACAAGCTTTAATAGATAAAAATCTGTTAGAAATTACTGTAAGGTCATCAACAGTTTCAATTAGATATTTTGTTGGTAATCAGTATATATAGAATAACTTGTAGATTTGTACTCTAAATAAATCATTTATTAAGTTTTTGTTAACCACATAAACTCATTAATAGTTTGTTATTTTCAACTTTTGCTTCAAATTTGTCTAAAAAACGTTCTCACGACTTCAGTAGCTAATCAGCAGACTTGTTGACAAAAGTCAAACATGAGAAAACTAACAGATGTAATGTTCTTCTATCTTTATATATTACTAACAACTACATAATAATTACAATTAATGTAATATTAATTACAATTAAGTCAAAACTTATTAAATAAATATAATTTATATAAACTAACTTACAAGTGGTCAGATTGAGCTTCAGTTTTTTAATTTACAGATTGTTATCTCACAGATTTGCATAAGAGAAGTTTTTAGTTCTGTTGAAGCTGAGATTATTACTGGGTAGTAATGTAAATGTTGTTCTTTATAAAGTGAATTAAAACAAACATGTTTCAGATAGTTTTCTTATTCATTAAAATTTATAAGATGAAAATTTCTGTAATCTTACTGCTTTCACTAGCAGTGTTTGCTGACTGTTTCCCAGCGACTGATGATGGTGAGAATCTAATCAGCGATTTTTGAGTTTGAATTAGATATATATACAGATCAGTTTCTGTTCGATGAAGATCCTGTAGTGGTCATTGGACAAGGAAAAGTTAAAGGTCAACCTCTTGGAGGTAGGAATAGTCGGATAGACCGCTTTCTTTCAATTCCTTACGCTGAGAAGCCAATTAATGAGCTGAGGTTAAAGTTTTCTCAGTGCGACAACAACTTAATCGAGAAACTTCCAAACAGGTTTAAATTTCCCGTTGCCCATAAAGGTTGGGGATCAGATACGTATGATGCATCAATAGATCTTGATGTCCATGTAAGAAAAAATACTTGTATGCAAATAAAATTGAGTCAAAGAGGTGTGCGTGGAAGTGAGGATTGTTTGTATCTTAACGTGTGGGTTAATGGAGGCGTCGAAGGTTCTACAACAATTACTTTTGTTCACATCAATCGACCTTCAAACTACTTTAAGCTGCCCGGAAGGAACCACTACCAGTGATGGTGTGGATTCACGGAGGTGCTTTCATGACTGGTTCTTCCTGGGGTGCTAACTTCTTCAGTAACTGGCTTTACGATATGGAACAAATGGTTCAGCATGGCAATGTGGTTGCAGTGTCTATAAATTACCGGATGGGACCTCTAGGTCAGTTCTGATATATTGCCATGTCCTGTTTATAAACAAAATTCCTTTAAAGGTTTCCTCAGTACAGGTGATTCACAATCACCTGGCAACTACGGGATGTTGGATCAAGTTGAGGCACTGAAATGGGTTAAGAATAACATCTGGGCGTTTGGTGGTGATACCAGTAAGGTTAGTTTAGTGATCAATTAACTAGTCTCATCTTGATACAAATTTTATTCCTGGTGCAGATCACAATCTTCGGTGAGTCGGCAGGAGGAGCTTCTGTATCTTTTCATCAGATTTCACCTCTTTCTCAAAACCTTTATCAACGTGCAATCTCTCAAAGTGGTACATCTTTATCACCTTGGGCCATTACTAGGGACCCAATACGCTGGACAAAGCAAGTAAGGCAACCTACTTTTGTACTAACTTCATTCAGCTTATTAACAGGTTGCTGAACATGTAAACTGCACAACAGAGACCAGTGAGTTGATGATGGCTTGTTTACAAGTAGCTGATGCAGTTGAGATGAATATGGCAGTTAAGATGCTGGATTTGGACCGTGAGGTGGTTATGGACCTGCCCTTTTCTCCGGTCATTGACGGGTGAGTATAAAAAAAAGAGTTAGAATTCCTAACTTTCGAAATTGTTCAGGTATTTTTTGCCCGATGAACCAATAAATCTGGTGAGTAATTCAGCAGACAAGGACTATTTGGTGGGCCACAATGATATGGACAGCCACATGTTTGTCGGTGTATCTTTCCCAGCCATGAATATTGATAAGATTCCGTTTCTACGCAACGATCTTGTTAAAGCTGCAAGGATTTGGACGTATCAGGTACCAAAGACAGTGCAAGATATGTTGGTAGATGAGTACGAGGCTAAATCGAGTGAGTAGTGATTACATTTTGATCATCGATCTTGACTTTGATGAATACTAAATAGGACCAGTCGATTCTGAGTACTACAAAAGAGCAGTTCTAAACCTTTTTACTGACGCCCACTTTGCCGAGCCAACCCACAACATAGCACTTCTACACGAGCAAGAAGTCAAAGCTGCTGGGTCGGTCATTTAATGGCTTTTATTTCATTTGTAACTTTTATATGTGTAGAACAACTTCAAGTACATACGTGTACGTGTTCAGTCATCCAACTAAACTACCAGTGATGTATATGTCGTGGATGGGTGCTGATCATGCGGATGAACTACAGTATGTGTTTGCTAAACCACTGCGCAATACCCGAGTGTACACAGAAGAAGAGCAGAGGATGTCAATTGCTTTTATGACATATTGGACTAATTTTGCGTGGACAGGGTAAGTTTGAAGCTTGAAGATGAGTTTAGTTTAATCAATAGGGTTGTAGAGATCCAAACAGTGGTCCAAACGGACACATAGCTCCAGCTGCTTGGAAGCCTTACAAATCAGATACAAAATTTTATCTGGAAATTAATGGAAACCTCAGTGCAAATGGTGATCTTGCTCTGCATTCTGATTACCGATCTGATATGATGAGTTTTTGGAGAAGTTCTGTTTATCAAGCGTGGAACGCATGGTAGTGTTCTAAATAAAAGTACTTTCAAGCTTTATCGATTGTTGCATTTTTTCTTTATTTTATTGTAACAACAAAGGCAAGTTGATAAGTGCAGAAAGTCAAAATTCGACTTTTTTTACCAACCTTGTTATTCTTAGACTCATCTTTAGCTTATCAGAAAGCTTCCAAATCAATTTATAGATTAGATCAAATATAAAACTTTTCTTAAAGTATATACGAGAAAAAAGCTTGTTAAAAATTTTCGTCGGCTAAAAAACACTGATTTTACATAAGCTTTTATAAAATGACACCAGGTGAATAAGTCCTATTATATGTTCAAAAATTACAGATCTTTAATCTATATTTTAGCTCGGTGTCTAAGGTTTAAGCAACAGAACCAACAAAAAAACACACAAATAATTAGAGCTATATCAGACCCTGACAATTTATTTAACAAAAATTTATAAAAATTAAACATTTTTGACGGCTTAAAGTTAAGGGCAGTTGTTCTTAACATTTAAGGCCCTAAAATTGATCTATTTGCGAGCTGAACATCGATATAATAAATATGAATAAGATAGAGGCAAATAAATCAGTAGTATGGTATATATAAATGTAAAGTAATTAATTACCAAGGCAATTGTATTAGCAGACTCAAACAGACCTGCTAATGACTCATAAACTTAAGTTTGAGAAAAAACTTTAAGGTAAGTTTAAAAAGTAAACATAAATCAAAACAGAAAGATTACAACTAAAACAATCAGTTTTAATGTTTGTTTCTTAGTTCTCAATATGTTATCAACTTTTCCATGAATGATACGTAGGTACAAGAAAAAGTTACTTAAAACTTATAGTTGAATCTTTATTCAGAATTTGTCATAAATTAAACTTGCTTTTAACAAACCTATTATTCAATCGACTTTTTTCAGATTTGGTTAAAAATTTAGTAAGTTTGTTTTAAAAAAGTAATTCAAACATTTTTGTTAATTGCTTGTCAACCTAGTTAATTTTTTACTTGAGCTTCGTTAATGTATAGCCACAGCTTATCTTCTGTAAAATAGTTTTAAAAATGCAAGAACAAATTTTAAACTCGTTTGATGAAGAAGACACAGTCTATGTTAGGTATTGCTTTGATAGCTGCTTATTCAACCTGAGACATCTAAGATTTAACTCTAAAAATTGGCTCTTTGTTGTTTGAGGACTTTTTTAGCCGATCATGATACTGTAATGACACACGCTGAATTGGCAATAAATAAAATAAAATTTTGCTTCGCTAAGGACGAAAGACTCGTCAGACTTGAAAACAGCCTAAAAAAGTTTGCCAGCCTTCTCTGTATAAATTATACCCTAATATCACCGAAAACAACAACAAACTCAGCGCGTTCAATGTCTGTGCATTCTTTCAAGTATCTGTCAGCATGATATCAGTTAAAGCTAACATTGATTAGAAAGTAGACATCAGACTATAACGGGCAAACGGAACCATCTACTCCAGAAAAAGTTTCCAATAATAACCAGCTCAAAACTGGGATAAAAATCGGACAACGAAAACTATTGTTTTAATCACACTTCTGTGTATACCCAAATCTTGGGTCATATACTATTGTTTACTTCTCAACCATTTCCATCAACAATAACTCCAAAATTTCATCCGTATCAAATGATAAGGTTTTATCCCTTTTACCACTTAACAATGTCACCCAGCAATTTATTTTATTACAACCTTATACAAAATGTGATTGCTACTCACCATACGCTGCTCATTACATATTACTCAACATCTAAATAAGCTTTTGTAGAGATCTTAAATGGCTTAATGTTTTTAACATCTCCTATATCTAATACTTTATAAAATTGCAAGTGGTAACTTTACGATGATAGTATTTCATATTTTGCGATATTTTAAATTTGATGATAAAAAGGGACTGTAAGCGTAAATTATTTCTGTAGTTATTTAGACTGTCAAAAATTTATTTAATAAAAACAAATTAATTCAATAGTTATCGATGTTAATTTATTTTTATAGTTTAAGGAAAATTATCAGCAACTTATTAATTATACCATCTTAATTATTTCTTTAAATAATATTTTCTTAGATGCTTTAAATATAGTAAAGTTTTTTACCGCTTCATACATTTCTAGTCTTGCGATTTATGCAGTTTCTCACGTGTAGGAGGTCTTCTACCATGTTTGTTAGGCTCGGTGCCGTCTTTTCAGTTTTCGTCTGCTTCTCGTATGTCTAGTTTAAGGATTACTTTTTTTTATCTAGTTTTTTATTTTATATGTATCGGTGAAAGTTTATTTTTGCTAATTATTTTATTTATTAAAGTTTCTATAAAATTAGTTCTTTACTAGTAAAAACTTTCTTATAATTTTCATATATGGATTATTTTTATAAGTTTTTTTAAAGCTGTTTGTATTATGAATTACTTATATTAGTTTAAAGTAAAATCTAATTTTATTTCATTCTAACCAATAATATCCATTATAACTTTGCAGAAAATTTTATAATTCATAAATTATATATTTAAAAAATTGTCGATTACACAATATGGTTGATTTAAAGAAAAAGGTAACCTTTAGTTTTCTGTTTAAATCATTTAATAAATTTAATTAATTTGTTATATTTTCAAGGTTTCGAAGAAAGGAAAGGTTGCTGTGATCAAACCAGTCAAAAAAGACGTGGAGGTAAAAACTTTATATTATAAATTAATATTTATAAATATAAATTAATATAATTATATTGTAAATTATATATTACTGTTGCTAGCTTGTATTAATCTAATATAAAAATTTGAAATATTTCTACATAAATTGATTATTTTTTATGTATCTAGAAAATGGTCAAAAAAGTGGAAAAGCCAGTTAAGCCAGTGTCCAAGAAAGCAGTTGTAAGTTAAAAATTGAACTTGCTGAATTTGAAATAAATTTGTAAATTTAGTTTTTACTTTTTAATTGATGTTTCAAATATTTTAGGTGAAGACACCAAAAAAAGGAAAGAAGGTTCCAAAAAAACCCGTGAAGAAGGAATCATCTTCTGAAGAGGAGGAAGAAGAAGAAGAAGAAATGGAAGTTGAAGTTAGTTTTGACTTCGAAAATTTATGATTTGACTTATAACCATCGACTTTTCAGGAACCAGTCCAAGAAGTTGCCAAAGAAGTAATTTCAATTTTTCATAATTTCAATCTCACACTTGCTTCAGTTTGTTGAATGACCAAAATGTTTATAGAGTGAAGATGAAAGTGAAGAAGAGTCTGCAGATGAAAAAGCAGAAGAGGAATCTGAGGAAGAAGAAGATGAAAGTGAAGAAGAAACTGCTGTTGTGAGTTATGAACTAAAATTTTATTTTCCAAATTAATTTTTTATTTACTGAATTAGGTGAAAAAAGCAGGAAAGGCAAAAGCTGCTGCTAAAGAAGAGTCTGATGATGATGAGGAAGAAGAAGAGGAGGATGAAGATGAGGAAGAGGAATCTGAAGAAGAATCCGACAAGAAATCTTCTGAAGCTGTTAGTAGACTAAAATCTGTATTTTCTAATTTTTATTCACTAAAATTTGTTTCAGAAAGCTGAAGAAAGTGATGATGATGATGATGAAGAAGAAGACGATGATGAGGAAGAAGATGATGAAGAGGAGGAAGAAGTAAGTCAATTGCTTAAATTTTTTAACTGATGATTGATGAGGATTTTGTTTGTAGGAGGAAAGTTCAGAAGAAGAAGAAGTAGAAGAGGTAAGAAATAGTCTTGTTCTGATGCTTGATCAACGATAAATTTAAATTTTAGACAAAAAAAGAAACAAAGAAAAGAAAAATTGAAGATGAAAATGAATCTCAGAGCAAAAAGCAGAAGACTGATGGTCAGTTGATATAATCAAATCCATCTAATTGCAACTGAGTTAAAATTTTTCACAGAAGTTCTCACTTTCCAATTCACCGAACTTCCTGAAAATCTCAATGACAGCGTCTTTGAAAAATTCCTCAAGAGCAAAGAAATTGAGTGCATCTCGTGTCGCGCCAACTACGCGAGACAGTGAGTCTTTCGTCTTCAATATAGTCTTCATCAAACATTTGCTTATTTCACAGAAAAGCTTTTGTTGATGTGAACGCCGATGATAAAGGCAAAGTACTTCTGTTGGACCAGACAGAATTTAATGGGTACACTATCAGCGTGTCTGAAGACCAGCAACGTCAACAAAGACAAAGCATGGGAGGAAATGATCGAGATCAACGGACGCTGTTTGCTAAAAACCTTCCTTACTCCGCTGATGAGCATATGATCTCTCAAATCTTTGAAGGAGTTCGAGAAGTCCGTATTCTTCGTGATCGCGACTCCGGTAGAGCTAAAGGGTAAGCAAGCCAGATGAAGACATCTTCTGTGATGTTATTTTGTGTCTTCTTCAGCATGTGTTTCATCGAGTTCTACGATAAAGATGCCAAAGATGCTGTCTACGCTTCCAAAGACAATTATGAGTTAGAAGGTCGTCAGCTCTACATTGACGTTGTCGATGGTGGCGGTCGAGGAGGCCGAGGTGGTGGCCGTGGTGGCGGTCAACGCAACAGCTTCGGTGGACGAGGTGGTGGCCGAGGCGGCGGCGGTCGCGGTGGTCGACAACCATCAGCACCAAGCAGTACTTTGTTCGTAAAAGGAATCACCGAAGACACAACGAAGGATTCCCTCTTCAGTGTCTTTAACGGAGCTTCAGATGTTCGTCTGATTACTGATCGTGAAACCGGCCGAAACAAAGGGTAATATTTTGCTAATTTGCATCTTGCCCCAACTCACTAACCTCTTTCAACAGTTTCTGTTACATCGAATTCCCGTCTGAGTCATCAGCAACTGATGTCTACAAAAACTCCAAAGGCGGCATTGAAGTCGATGGATCCAGAGTTTACGTCGATTATGCGTCACAAAGAACCAACGATGGCGGTCGCGGAGGCCGTGGAGGTGGCAGAGGTTGGTTTGATTCCGATTAAAATATCGGATGTCATTAAATGTAATTTTGACATCAGGCGGCGGCTTTCGAGGAGGCCGTGGTCGAGGCCGCGGAGGATACTCAGCAGCTGCAGCGAAAAATAAAGGAGCCATCCAAGACTTCCAAGGAAGCAGAAAGACATTTTCTGACTCTGAATAATTTTTTTGTTCCAAAATAGTTTAGAAAATAAATTTTTAAAAATCTGTGTTTCAAGGTGTTTCAACCTTGTTTCGTTTTACGCCGAAATTTTTCAAATGTACCTTGCTTCAAAACTAAGTAACTCATCCACTCCGAACAAATAGACCTTCTGTTCGACTGCCGTCTTCATTTATGACATTTTTGGAGACTTGTAAAGCTGTAATTTAGATCTTGTCTTTTAATTTAAAAAACCCTTGGTTGACCAGCTCAAGCTAGTTAGTGCTCGTCTATTGTTACAATAAAAAGCATGTACATATTGAAACTGGTTCTTAATCATTTAGCAAACTTTAGTTTCAATGTAACTTCAAAATTGTGATCAATCTTGAAGCCATAGATCGACTTGTTTAGTTTAGACAGCAGTCTTGCTGTAACTTATGCAAATTATTCAAACCATGTAACTGGGTGGGTTAAACTTCAATATAAAACCTTGCAGACATAAACTCTGAAATTAAAAGCTTGCATTGTTTAACACTCACATGAAAAAGTTTCAGTCGGTGGTTGAAGGTTTGATGGATAAGTGAAAGTATTCTATTAAACAAATGGCCGCGAGTGACAAATTCTACAACTTTTATAACGAACAATGTGAGGAAAAGGTATTACAGCTTAGAATAGCTAATCCCAAAATTTATAACATCAGTGGAGAAACTGACTTTTCAGTTATTGGTGAATAAGTTAATTATCGAATAATTATATTTTTCTAACTGAGTTATAAGATGGATGATAGATTTTGATGCCGTGGTTACTCTTTAAGAAGCTGTTACTTCACTGGGTATTATTAAAGATTTTAAGTGGGTTTAATTTAGATGGTGAACCTCTGAAGGTGTATGAAATATTATGATCTTCAAAGAAGTCACTGAAGTTTAGATGATAGAAATTAATGATTCTAAATAGTAGTATAACGTAGGAGGAAAGGCTGTTAATAATGCAAGGGTGTCAATATTCATCTTATAGAGACTATCTTTGTATGAAGAAAATAGTATGCCGCATCTAAGGAAGCTTTCCAAGTGAATAATCGTTGAACATATTTAAGCTTTATAATGTATTTTTTCAAGCTGAGGACTCCATAAATAGAAGTAGATGAACCAATTCTGAACAAATGATCTACATCGAGAGTCCATTTTAAACCATGAAGAATAAAAATGCCCAAGTCCTTAATAGACATTGTGGAATTTCATGGCTGCTTAAGTAAAAGCCAAATGATGTTAGAGCTTGAAGGTCTATTTATTGAAAGGGTTATTGAAGGGAACATTTGTCGGTAGCTAGCTTGAGTTGTCTGGATTGAAGTCATAAGTTATTGGATTCCAAAGAAAATTGAAAAGCAACTGATTTAGTAGTAACATTTTTGATATCTTTAGCAAAGAGCATAACATTTCTAGAACCACATCTTTATGAAATTGATCAATTCCAAGAGGTAAGAGAAGGGTACATATACGAGATGTTTTGAGGGTTTTTAATAAAATTAGATTTGAAACTGAATCAAAAGCTTTGCTAATAATTATTTATATGAGGAGCGTAGCTACTGGTAGAGACCAGACAAACAGCTGGTTATTGGTTATCTTTGACAAGAGGACCCAAATTGATATTCAGAAAGTAAATTTTTGTGGAAAAGATATGTTTTCTGTGAAACTATCAATTTGAAGATTCGATAGAAGCTACAAGTAAGATAATTGGTAATTTAGCATCGTATTTCTGGAACTGTTTTTAGGAAGTGGGATAATAATTAATTTGCAATATTGTCCAAACGCAATAACAATATGTTGCTTAAAAGTCCTGAAGTTGATTTTTACTGCCTGGCAGCAATGTATAATATGCTAAGCTAGAACAGGCTTCGCTGGCTCGGTCACACACGTCAGATGAAAGACGGACGGATCCCCAAAAAACTGTAGTATAAAAAGCTTTCATAAGGCAAACGTAGCATCGACCGTCCTTGCCTTTGTTCTAAAATGACTTAGATCGATACCAGCAAAAGAGAAAATATTGTAACTCCAAATTGTGCTCTCTACTTCATAAACAATAGAAGAATAGAGAAGAAATTCAGTATAAAAAAGGAAGAAACCCTAAAAACTTTCCTACTTCTTCTTCACTGTGTCTATTTTGTTTACGACACTGTTTCAGGAGCACGCCCAACACGGCCCTATTCACCCAAAGAAGACCATTATTATTATCTCAGTTGAATCGGTGTTACAAGAAAAAATATATAAAAATATAAAAAATTTTACTTAAACACTTATAAACCTTATTTAATCTAATATTTATGACGTTCAGCTCATACAAGATTTAAAATTTAATTCAAATAAGATTTCGAGCTGAGATGACATCATATGAAAAATCGACTGACTTTCGCCTGAACTTGTATATGATGTCATCAAATGATGAAATGTAAAATATCTAAATGCTGTTTCAATGAGGTGGTAGAAACTCGAAATAAAACCACAAACAACTTGTTTGAAAAATAAACTTTGCGCTTGATGGTGGTAAAGAATGCTTGAGAAATGTCTGCAAGCGAGACCTTGATCATGGTGTGTATCTGTTCCAAAAAATCGATCAAATTAATAATGATATGTTCATGTTGATATTACATTTTATTATTGTACGATTATTTTATATGAATTTTTATGAAGTTATTTCTTCTATTAAACATCATAAACCGTGTTACGTGGCTATTACTTTAAATTAGTTGTAAATATTTTTACTTGTTTGTCTGTATCAAAAATCCAAGATACAATCAAATAAGCATTTATGAAGTTGATTTACTGACTATTTGCCAAAGTGTTAATTGCTTTTAGCAAATCGAACTAATTAGATAGTATTGTGTTTGCTGTTCATAGCAATAAATTAAAAATTATCTGTTCAACTAATATAAAATATAGCTTAATCACTTATTTCACTCAATTTTTAACATAGATAAGAGCTTAAACAATATCTTAGTAGGATGACTTTTCTTGTTAATATTCTAATTCCAAATAAAAATGTTGTTTGTAAAAGATTTCTTGAAAGGAATTACGATAGCCTCTCGCTTTGTTTGATTAAGCCCTCATACATTGTGATCGAATAAAAGAAAAAAGATTTTCTTACAATCATAAAGCTACCCTTTAGTTTGTGAGTTTTATAAAACTATCAAGTGTTAAAGTTTGTTTGAAACGGCATAAAATGCCTCATAATTCTAAGGTTATTATTGAGTATGGGCCTTATAGAGGTGGTTGTGCTATTATTGGACATCGAACAGCTAGATTAGAGGGACTACAGCAAGTATTGACTGACGAAGGGCATCTTATAACATTAAAGAAAATTCCATGTTGGAATGTTGTTCGTATAATTGTAAGTGGTGAGGTGATTTTCACCTGTTGTGTTGATGATTTTGATTATGGAGGTGATGGAAAGCTAGATACAAGGTGTAAAGAAATTGCAAAGCTGGTAATCTTAGCTTACTAGTTTTGAACTTGCTTCTGAGTTCAATACAAATGTTTGTAAAGCTGTATACAGACTTAAAAAATGAATTTAATTTATCTGAGAACTTTATTTGAATTAGTAATTTTAAACAAGTGTTTGATGCGTTTAAAGAATTTTTCTTTCTGTGTACTGTTATTGTTTGTTTAATTGTGCTTGTTTATTCGACTTTGATAGCAGTTAGTATGTAAACCGTGTTAAATCTTTAGTTTGAAAATATTACTTTTCAGCTTTTTTCAAATTATTTTATAAAATATCTCAAGCGTTAAAACAGTATGTTTTTTATTTCTCTGTTTATTTCTCATAAAAATAAATATTTATAAAATATAGTTATAATCTGTATCAAAATATAGAAAATTTGTGCCAAAATGTAGAAAACGCCTCGTGGAACTTTTTTGGGTGATAACACTACATGGTTTACAATTAAATGAAAGCAAGTTTAAACTTAAAATTTAAAGTTAGCTTTATTAAACTGCTAAGTAAAGAAAATTACAAAATAAACAGCCATAATACAATTAAAAAAGTTGAACAGTGTTAATAAGTAAAAAACAGGATATGAAATTTTTCAAGGTTAATCATCTAAGACTTTAATTTTTCCACTTTTGTTCTCAAAGAGAGTTGTAAACTTCAGTGTAGTGTTTAATAACAACTAAGTTTAAATAAAAAGCAGTTCACACCGCCAACTCTAATTTATTTTTTATATAAATTTTAATTGCTTTAACAAAAGAGTTTTATCATGGTATATTTCTTTGACCCTAAAACGAAAATGAAACATTTACGTTGATTAACAAAAAGTTTGTTTTCTTTTGTTTTGATTTGTTTTGATAAGAGATCCAGAAAATAATGACTACTATTTTACAATTTTGATAGTTTATAATATTCTGTTCACTATTTTTTTAGACTTGAATAATTATAACTTTATCGTGCCAAATTCAGTTAATTGTAAGCTTTAAATATTAAAAAATAAAGTAGTAGATGAGCATCCAAAACTAAATTGTTATAACAGTAAAAATAATAATGACTTGTCTTGGCTTTGTAGGACTATGCTGAATGTGCTTCAGAAATGATGTCAAAAACACAGTGAAATGAAAAAAACTAAACGTTTTTAGGGTTTCTTCCTTTTTTATGCTGATTTTCTTCTCTATTCTTCTATTGTTTGTGGAGTAGAGCATTTGGAGTTGCAATGTCTTCTCTTTTGCTGGTATCGATGTAAGTGATTTCATATCACGCTGGCATATATCTTTAAAACGAAGGCAAGGACGGTCGATGCTACGTTTGCCTTATGAAAGCCTTTTATACAACAGTTTTTTGGGGATCCGTCCGTCTTCCATCCGACGTATGTGACCGAGCCATCGAAGCCTGTTCTAGCTTTGTATATTGTACATTTTTGTTAATTCGATACGCCTTAGGATTTTCTCGTCAGAGCTCTTTTGCTGCCATTTAATACGTAGGATACGACGAAGACAACGAATATAAAATGGGTTGAGTTTATTTTCGTTAGCCTTCGACAAAGTCTAAGTTTTGCTCGCGTACAATAGCGTACTGCAGACGAAGGCTCTGTGGTTTTGACCAATAACTCATTAATATAGGATAGTTTTATTAGGATAATATTAAAAGAATGTTTTAAAAAAAGCAGTTTGATATTTTTTGAATTATTATTTTATTTATATCGAAACAGTATACAAAACTGCCAATAAAGGTATGATTTTTTATTTAAATATAAAATTTTTTTTAATTTCTCGAAAGTAGTGCGTAAAAATCATCATAAAATAATCTCAATATTATCGAAATTTTTAATATAAACATTTTGTAGTTTGTAACTTTTTTTTGTTAAATTAGCCAATAACTGGCGGCCAAATGTCTAACAGTATGACGTATACTGCGTGGGCGAATTTAATTGGTTCCTGATTAAATGACGACGACCAGTCACGCTTGACTGCTCATTATCGGCCAGCATAAGGTCCTGAGCTAAAGACACGTTTTACTATAGTCAGCTGACTTGTATTCTGATCAGCAAATTTGTTTTGTTAGTAGTTACTCATCGTATCTGTAGACCATCCTTCATTCTGCATAAAAATAATTTATGATTTGTTTAATGCTACCGATTTTAAAAGTTTACTTTAGAAGCTTTGAGTACCATCTAGTATTAACTTTGAAGTTTTTATGCAAGTTTATCTTTTAGATAGATCTCTGGTTCTTAGATTTTATAAAAAAAACTGAAATTTTATTCAATTGTTATGAAAAAAATTTTCATGGTTTTTTATTGATAATAATATTAATTGCTGTTTACACTTGAAAATTATGTTGATATTTTGAGTCTTGTTGTACATGTAATAATATTAATAGCAAAATTAGAATATTTTCAATAAAATATAAAAAGATTATTATTCTATATTGTAAAGTTTGGTAAAAAAAAAATTAGAATTAAAGTTAGATCGATTTGAAGTTCATCTTCAATTTAATTTTTATTGTTTGAAAAATACAATAACAAGTGATGAAAAATTTCTGATTTTGATTCAATTTGATTCAATGATTCCGTCTAATTGATTTATTTGATAGTTTAAAGTTAATCAAATCAGCTAATAAATGGTTTTATTCTATTATATATTGAATATAGGTGTCAAGTTTAACTTGTAGCTAGAAATAGACCTTGCATTTTTTGTTATGTTTTAGATTTATAAATATTTAAATTTAATTTTATTTTCACAGTTTAGTTTAGAATCAGACTCTTACTAGTTAGGAACATTTTAAAAAAACATAATGTCAAAAAACTTTTGGATTTTGACATTATTTGTTGGATGTCTTCTTTTAAGTAAGTTTATTAATTTTATAAATGAAAAATATATAATTATAAATACTTTTTCTAAATTTTCCACTTAATTATCCTTTCAATAATGATTTTGAATTTTAATTAACAGATACTGGATCAGTTAGATCAGAAGAAGAAGAGGATTCAACTGCGTCTAATGAAGATCCAGTTGTTGAAGAAGATATTGGAAAAGCATCTCATGGCTCTAAAACTGATGATGAAGTCATTCAAAGGTTTTGATTTAAACTTTTTATTGGAAGTTTTTTTTTTCAAATTTTTTATAATGTAGATTTATTGAAGAAACTTATACAGTTATCTAGCTAAAATAACTTGTAATCTGACAGGGAAGAAGAAGCTGTTCATATAGATGGATTGAGTCCTAAAGAAGTCAAACAACTACGTGAGCAGTCAGAGAAACATGTCTTTCAAGCTGAAGTTAACAGAATGATGAAATTGATTATCAATTCTCTTTATAAAAACAAAGAAGTTCGTATCAACTTTATCACCATGAATAAATATTTGAAATAAGTATAGATAGATAAATATATATGATCAAGTCAAGCTTTTCCTAATTGCTCTTTCATGTTTTATTTTTGTAGATCTTTTTGAGAGAGTTGATCTCAAATGCTTCCGATGCATTGGATAAAATCAGATTAACTTCACTTACTGATAAAGATATTTTAGGTGACACTGAAGAACTATCTATTAAAGTTAAGGTATGCAGGATACAGCAACATCCTTTAATTGTAAATTGATGAATGGTTATTTGAAGGTCGACAAAGAAAACAACGTACTTCATGTAACTGATACTGGTATTGGTATGACCAAAGCAGATTTAGTTAAAAATCTTGGTACTATTGCTAAATCTGGCACAAGTGATTTCTTTGAACAAATGTCACAAGCTTCATCAGAAGATTCTGTCTCTGATTTGATTGGTCAATTTGGTGTTGGATTTTATTCGTCATTTTTGGGTGAGAACTTCAGAACAATTTAGAAATTGAAGAAATCTGAAGCTAGCAAATTGTCTAAATGAATCTTTTACAAATATAGTTGCTGATAAGGTGATTGTTACATCCAAAAACAATAAAGATCCCAAACAACACATCTGGGAATCCGACTCAGAGTCCTTCTCTGTAGTTGAAGATCCTCGTGGAGTAACTCTTGGACGTGGAACAACAGTTTCTCTGTATCTAAAAGAAGAGGCACTTGATTATTTGGAAACTAACACTGTTAAGGATCTGGTGAGTAAATACTCTCATGAAGTTGACTTTTTGTTTCATGTGATTTTTACAGGTTCAAAAATACTCACAATTTATCAACTTCCCTATTTACTTGTGGACCGAAAAAACTGTGAAAGAAGAAGTTCCAATTGAAGAAGGCGAGGAAGAAGAAAGTCCAGTTGAGGATACTGAAGACAAACCTGATGATGATGAAGCTGAAGTACGTTCCCATCTTCTAATTACTCCAAATTAAAATGGTTTCTTAAAAGGTTGAAGATGAAACTGATGAAGAAAAGAAACCCAAAACTAAAACTGTCGAGAAAACTGTGCAAGATTGGGAATTGTTGAATGAGACCAAGCCTGTTTGGCAACGACCAGCCAAAGAAATTACTGACAAAGAATACAGCGAGTTTTACAAATCTATTTCAAAGGTAAAAAACTTTACAAAAAATTTGAAGATTTTTGAAGTTCAAATAATTTTATGAAATATTTTCAAGATTAACTAAAATTTTTATTTCAGTTTTTTTATCAATAAAATTATTGTGTCTACTATTAGAAATTCTTGCCAAATTTCATTTGATGAAATCACTAAATCCTATTCTTGTTGATATTAAATATTATAAAAGCATCAGGATTCTTCTTCTCATATCAGGATTCCACTGACCCAATTGCCAAAACTCATTTCGTTGCTGAAGGAGAGGTTTCCTTCAAATCAATTCTTTTCATTCCAGCTACAGCTCCTTCAGGAATGTTTAATGATTATGGAGGCAAAAAAGCCGATGCCATCAAGGTCAAGAAAGCATGCTGACGACTTTGTGCATGTTTTCACCATCTGCATGACATATTTTGTGATAATCAATCTTTGCATGCTCATTTCTAACCCCGTTTTCTTTTCTTTGCTTTGCTGCATGTTTGCAAGGATTTAAACACACCTCTTGGTCACATTCACTTCTCTGCCGAAGGTGAAATCTCCTTCAAAGGCATTCTATTTGCACCTGATTCACCCCCTAAAGCCATGTACGATTCAGACACTGGCAAAAAAGTCGACCATGTCAAGGTACAATTTATATCAGTGAAATAACAAGGATGTAAAAATATTCAAACTTTTATCTGCAACTTCCCAAAAAGACCTAATCTGTTTTTCTTCATTTTTCTCAGCTATTCTGTTAATGATTTACTTTTGATATTATTTTGTTGAAAGCTTTATGTGAGGCGCGTATTTATCACTGATGATATGAGAGAGATGTTGCCAAGTTATCTGAATTTTATTTACGGTGTGGTGAGTGCGTAGACAACGCACAAGTAGCTTCTGCATGTGTGCTTATTAGTGCTTTCTTTGCATGAAGTGTTTTTATCGAAGATAAAACAGGATAATTATTCTTAGTTTCGTCTTGTAGATGTACGTTCGACGTGTATTCATTACAGACGATTTCCAAGACATGATGCCTAAATACTTGCAATTTGTTCGTGGTGTAGTAAGTATTCATTCAAATCATTTTCTTAAGTTAAAGATGTGATGACTTCAGTGATGGTTCTCGAAAAATGTTGAGTTGAAGTAGTTAGTTTAGATGATGTTTGAAATCTCAAATTTTAACATCTTTAGCTTGAATTCGTTTTTCATTATTAGAAATGATGAAATAGCTGATAAAAAAGAACTACATTTTTACAGAAGCTAAGTGATTGATATTTTCATCCAGGTCGACAGCGATGATCTTCCATTAAATGTGTCTCGTGAAACTCTTCAACAACATAAGCTGTTGAAAGTCATCAAGAAGAAGTTAGTTCGCAAAGCGCTTGATATGATTAAGAAGATCGACTCAGAGGCTTACATGGAGAAGTTCTGGAAACAATTCGGCACCAAGTAAGCTGACATCGTCTTGGATGTTACTTGAAAGATGTCGATCTGTTCAGTATCAAACTTGGAGTGATTGAAGATCATAGCAATCGAACCAGACTTGCCAAATTACTTCGTTTCTTTACATCTAATCATCCAACAGATCAAACTAGTCTTGAAGATTATGTTGAACGTATGAAAGAGAAGCAAGAGAAGATTTATTTCTGTGCCGGAAATGGACGCGAAGAGGTCGATATTAAAACTTTATTTACTGCTAGCAGTTTCTGAAGTGAGGTGTTCTTAGGTCGAAAACTCCCCATTCCTTGAAAGATTACTTAAAAAAGGATATGAAGTCCTCTACTTGACTGAGCCAGTTGATGAATACACTATCCAAGCTCTTCCTGAGTTTGATGGTAAACGATTCCAAAATGTGGCCAAGGAAGGTTTAGATATTGATCAAGGTGATAAAGCCAAAGAGCGTAAAGAAGCTCTTGAAAAAGAGTTTGAACCTCTTGCTAAATGGCTCAAAGAAAGTGCTTTAAAAGACAAGGTAAAGTTGATAGTTAGTTGTTTCAATCATCAATTGATTATTTGTAGATTGAAAAAGCTGTAATAACTGAACGTCTCACTGAAACTCCATGCGCTCTTGTTGCCAGTCAATACGGATGGTAAAACTGACTTGTTGATTTCTGTTGTAAAAATGGTAATCATGTAACTGGTAGTTTATCCGACATTAAAGGCCCAGTTCTGTTTAAATGTAGTCACTTTGTAAACATATTTTATGATAATAGGTCAGGAAATATGGAACGTATTATGAAAGCACAGGCTTATAAGTCTCAAGCTGATTCTTCTCAAAAGTAAGTACCACGACTACTTTGTTTCAAGTTGTTTTTCTTTTGATAAGGTCAGGAAATTATGAACGATTACAGTCGTCACAACGTTATCAAAATCAGAAAAATACGTGAGTTACTACACCAGTTATTGGTGTAGCAGTGGGAAGGGTCTATCACGTTTGATTTCCTCAATCAACAGCTTAATTTAGACCAGTCTACGACTCAATCAAACAATGATTCAGTCTTAACTTGTAGAAAAGTTGTAGATGATTATAGATTAGTAACATAGGGCTAGTTACAAACGTTTCTCGAACAAAACGTTGTTGTAGTTTCAAGCAAACAATTTGCACTTTATCTAAACGTAAATATCTTTTCAGCTTCTACAGCAATCAGAAGAAAACTTTGGAATTAAACCCAAGGCATCCTCTGATCAAAACTCTTCTTTCAAAGATTGAGGTTCAATTTGAAACCGAATCTCATCCTAAATTAGAATCCTAATCTGATGACTTGCAGGCTGATGAAGAAGATGAGCAAGCTGCCAATATCGCCAAGGTTATGTTTGATACAGCTGTTCTTCGTTCTGGTTATCAACTTAAGGATCAAATGGACTTCTCCAAACGTATCATGACCATGTTGTACTCGACCCTAAACATAGACCCAGATACACCAGTAAGTGGTCACATCTTTCAACTAGTTCCCTTTTCAATCACTGATTTTTAGATTGAAGCCGAACCCGAAGAGGAAGAAGAAGAGGCTGATGAAGACGAGGAAGAAGTTGATGCAGATGATGAAGATGATAATGATGAAGATTCAACTGAAACTCCAACTGAAGAAGCAACTGAAGCTCCAACTGAAGAAGCAACTGAAGCTCCGACCGAAAAAGCTTCCGAAGAAGAGGTTTGTGTGATCTTCCTACTTTTCATCTGATTTTCATTTCATATATTCTTCAGACTCACGATGAATTATAAAACATCTGATGAAGATTCTTCTGTTTTCTTATGGATTCCATGATTTTTAGAAAATATTAGTCGCTCAGTATTAATTGTATAATACACCACTGATTGTGGATCTCGTTTAACTGAATTAGAAGTGATACTTCTACTTCATGTAACAATTGAACTAATGTTGAATATCTATCAGTTTATTTTTTGATCTCATACTTATATAGGCTATCCTCTTTCATTTTGGGCTAATTGTTGTTTGTTGAAGCTTAAGAGCTCCCCAATTCATTTAATGGCTGTTGTCGGAATAATTTTGGTGTACTTTTGCATCTATTCAACATTAAAATCCTGAATAATGTAGCAGTTGTTCGTTGATTGATTTATTTCTGATGCTGATCAAATGTTATGAAGTTGATATTCAAACAAGATTCGTAAAACTAGCAAGTTAGTTGATAACCAACTGCAATCAATTGCTGGTCATTTTCATCTATATGTTTTGTAGTTAATCTGAATATTTTATTTACTGAAAGTCTTTCAAAACGTTGGTTTCAAACAAATATTTTAGGTAAATTTTGAAATAGTCGGTGAAAGATTTTATTAATTTATTTAATGCGTGGTTGTGAGTAACAAATTCAACAGCTCTTATGGCAGATAAAAACTAGATATTACGAGCAAAGATAACTGGAAGGTCGTAGATGTTACAATTAATAAAACGTAAACTATGATTCAAAAATCGAATATGACAAAATAGAAGAAAGTGAAGAAACTGGTAGTTTTTGTATCAATTGTTAGAGAAACTACTTGAATCATATTTTTTGAACAAAATCTTAAAAGATGTGATAGAAATTGATTTACAGATGGAATCGGGAAGTAAACTCCAAACCTTGATACCCTATTTAAGGGGGTTTATTGGATGTTTGAACTGTAGAAAATCTTGTCGAGTTTGTGTAGTGATTATCAAGCTTCCTAATTTAATGTATATATTTTAGTTATTAATTTTTATGAAGTCCCCATGTAGGTAGACCATTAAACATCAAAATGACAATTATTTGAAGTTGCCTACACTTAACAAGAATTCCTTAATTGCCATAATAACTTAGAAAAACTCCAAACAAATAGAAAATGTTCAACAAATTAGTTGATATTTTTTGAGACTATTTGTCGAGTTACTTGTGCATCTTATTTATAAACCTAGCTAAGATATTTATTTGTTAAAATCCATGATTGTAATACCAACAACTATAAAGCTACGGAAGGTTTCTGGATTTATAAATGATTAAAAACTTGCAGTTATCCTAATTATAAAAGAATTCTCCTAATTCTCATTAGTTTAGAATTTATATGGATAGAAATGAGTTTAGCTAGGTTCTGTAAAATGATTATTTGGACA
Organism: Pegea sp. RAD2-039; assembly: GCA_034620365.1. Taxonomy (NCBI): domain Eukaryota; kingdom Metazoa; phylum Chordata; class Thaliacea; order Salpida; family Salpidae; genus Pegea; species Pegea sp. RAD2-039. The sequence continues at coordinate 4,419,794 of JAQGEQ010000192.1, forward strand.
AGTAATTTGATTGATAAAAAATTGTTGAAGTTTTTATGAAATATTGTTAAAAATTCTAACTAATTGTAAAATATGGATAATCAAAAAAAAATCTTAGAAGAAATAGATGCGTAATAAATTGACTTTGTTAAGATTATTGCTGAAAGGTAATTATTTATCATTAATGCTATTTGCTTAACGGGAACGTATTTTACAATTCAGATGTTAGAAAAATATTCAAACTATTAAGTTCAAGATTATCCACTTTATCAATATTTAGAACGATTGTTCCCAAAAGTAAAGTCTAAACCTTTTTGGTTGTGAATCTAAAAGACCTTGACTTTCTTGATGAAAAATTACATTAAAAAGGCACTTCATAGTTAATTTATTAATTCAATTTGTAAATTAAGAAAAAAAAATTAGTTGAAAATACTCATTAGCCTTAAGAGTTAAAGATTTATTGCTAAAAAACAACCAAAGAAACAAAAAAATAATAAATAATATTTGAGAAGTTTTCAAATTTACAAGAGTTTCTGCTTATTACTACTATTTTGTATTCACTAGTATGAGCTTTGGTCTCTTACTTAGTCCAAGTTTTAAAGCCTTTAAAACTGTCTAAGCATCAAACTTTTTAATTATATAACAATTCAATAAATTATGATTTGACCCAAAATGTTTTTTACTGGAAATTTTTTGCTTAACATTTTATTATGTATTCTAATCTTAAAAAAATATATTTTGAACAACCATTTTTTCATCTAACTGCATAATTATAGAGTAAATTAAAAGGTGATTATAAGACTTTTGTTGGTTACCATCTATAAAAATGTATTTGATTTTCCAAATGATGAATATGTCTAGGTTTAATTTATCCAAATATATGTTTGGCTTATTCAGCTTGAACTTAGGCTCAAATAAGTTTCAAATTTGAAAACAGTTCTAAAAAACTCAAAATATCTTGTGATAGAAAAATATAAATAAGGTGTTCTGACCAAACTGGAAATTTATGTTTAAAAGTATTTATTTGTACAGAATTTTAAACGCTTATCTTATTTAAATTATGGTTTTGTGATACAATTATTCTAAAGTCGATTTTAATTTTCAGATTTTATCAAAATTCGTTTTTAATTTAAACTAGAATTTTTGTGGTCTTCATAATTTCAAATATTTGGTTTAACATTCTTTAAAAAATCAAAACGAAGCTTATGCGTTTTTGATGGATTTTTAAGTAAGACAATTCAGTTGTTGTAAATTAAAAGCTTCAATTTTGATAAAACAAAAATTCTTTTGTAGTTCTAATATAAAAGAAATATTTAAAATCATCAATTAACACAATTTGTTCTGCAACATTAACGATTAACAAAACCTAAAAACGATCGATTAATAAGATTTACTTTTTTTATTTCACTCATTAAGTAGTGACGTCACAAATTTACTAAACAAGATAAGCTTACTGATGATGGTAGGCAATTTCCTGCCTGATACGATAAGTGACGTGGTTAGATTTGGGAAGAAGGAAATTCCCGTATTTTAACTTTACGATTCTCTATTAAGGAGTTAGTTCTCATGACTACGTTTAGGTTTTGTTAATAACATTTTTTACTTGTTTTATTTACGCTTTTGATAAATAAATAGGACTAGATAGTTGCCTTCTCCGTTAAAATTATCTATACTTTGAACTATAAGAGATATTGTTTTGTTTTCTAAAACTTATAAGCTTTTTCGCACTATAAATTAATCAAGAATTACGATCAAATTAACCGCAAGGTGGCGGTAATGAATAGTTTTTTTTCTTATTTTGATTTTGCGATTAGAAGAAAGAGATGAAACTTAAGTCGTATTTGATAAGACGTTTGACATGACTAGTTAATAACTTAGTTAATTTCTGTCAGAAATTTATTGCTTTTGTATTTAAGTTATAAAATGTGTAACTATAAACTAAATTACTTAGCAGGTTAAAATGACTTTGCAGTATACTATTTGATAGAAATATATAATTGTGTATTGCGTTGTCTTTAGCTTCCAAAGTAATTTGAGAAAGCTTTATTACAATCGATAAGTTTTTGCAGAACTTCTATCTCAACAATTTAAGGTGGAGCAAAAATTTTTATTATTTCTGTTTGAAACGCAACTTTTGTAGCGATTTCAAAGTAAGCTTATTTCCCAAATTCTTACCATTTAAACTTTATTTGGTGTTTTTTTGAATTTAACCATTAAAAAAAGTTTTCAAGTTGAATTAACAGCATTCAATAGTTTAGTTTGTTATTTATTTTTATCTTAAGTAAAAACAAATAGAATTTAATTTTGTTTTAAAATAGTTGGTTGCACATTCAAACGGTATTTAGCTGATAAAAATAGTAAAATTTTTAATGATTATGATTTACAAGAGATAAGCTGAAAATAAATGGCCAGACACTAAGCGATAAAATAAGTTTATCAAAGCAAAAAAGCAAGATACTTTCACATTATTAAAACTTTAATAGAAATTATTGTCACAACAAACAAACGAAATTTTCCTTACATGAAGATACTCTGCAATTTACTACCACAGTTTAAAGTGAAAAAAAGTTATTTTAACAGATAAACGATTTAAAAAGCTTTTGATCCAGAATAAGAAAAATCAGAATTAGAAAATGTTCTTTTACAATTCTCTCGATTGATTTAAATTTATCACTTAAAAATATTTAAATTTTCATTAATACCTTAATTAAAGTTTTGCCTCAACTACATGTCATCGAATTTTGATTAGGGATATTCTAAAACCCTAAATTGATCTTTACAAAAAGGTTGATCGAGTTAAAAATTTTAAATTACTTTTTTCGCGAACAGAAAGGTAAAAAGCATTTAGCTTCGGCCTAGGGGGCCATAGATTTGTTAAGCAGCTAACACTCTGTTAGCTTCAGTCGTCGATACAAGCTCATTTGGGGACATTCTTGTCGAAGGTTTGTGCAGTTTCAATTTAAATAATTTAAAACCTAATCAGTTTAACTGAGAGCCAGTTATAATAACTGTTCATATCTAATTTATAATTTTATGCTTCATACTTGCTTAAGAGCTGCCAGTATCTCCCTAGTAATTATTTGTGGTTATAGGCTAACTATTTGATACCTGTTTCTGGTTTGAGTTGACAGATATATGACAGAAACTTATGGGTTTGATTGATAAGAAAAATAATACAACGAAACAATGGAGCCATATCTAAAGGCTTGTAGTAAATGTCTGCTTTTCAATTGCTCATTTAAATAGCCACTTGCTTCTGAGTTATTTTAATTGTGCAAATAATGTTTAAAAATTAAATCATGTTACTGATATAATCTAAGTTGGTTTGTAAAAATAATTTGTAAGATAGATTGATATTTTTTAGATTAAGTATATTTTTATATTTATGTAGTTACTTATACATTTGTGATATGAGGTACTGATTACAAGAAGCTTATATATTTAATTTATACTTTATCACAAATATCTGATATCTTTGTTTCTAATTTTCTAAATATTTTATTAGATTAATCAGCTGCTAGAGAACTGAAATTGTTGTTCTTCAAATTTGTTTTTACAAATTAAGCTGTTGTGTATGCCGGTAAACTGATGACAAATAATCATAGAATTAGTCATACAATAAGTAGACAAAAAATTGTGTAAAATGAGTAATTTAGATGTAATCTAAGATTGTACATAAAAAGATTATTAGAAATAAATCTAAAGTTTACCTATCAATAGTTTGAAGCTTGAGAAGTTTTTTATCCAAAAAGTATTTATTTTGCAATTAACAAAACTTAAAAAAGAAATATTAATTCAAGTGACATTTTTATTTGTAGTAATTTTAACTTTGTATGAATCGCTGGTTAATATGTATTTAAAAGATAACCTACAGTGTTTTTTGTGACAAGAACTTAATATTTTATGTGAAATATGTAGCAAATTCATTAATTAAACATGAAATGTTTGCGTTTTCGAAGAGTTAGCATATACATGTATATATACAAACTAGTCGGCCCCTCATATAATGAGTTTTTTCATACTGTATATAAGTTGAGACCAATTGCGACTAGTGGTTTCATGTAAGGTGAGTATGTGCTTCAAGTTAGACTTGTCTATGATAAGAAATGAGTACATTTTACTTATAAAAGATTATAAAAATATTGATTGATATTATTTGAATGTATGTCAACGAAAGTTTATTTTTCATAGAAGTTTTATTCTAAATATGATTAATTTTTTTCTTCAAGTTACGTTTTTTTTTTCGATCACTTCATAATTGGTAAAAAGTGTTAACTTGCAATCAATTTATCGTGCTTTTAAGGTTTTGGTAATACCTCATCAGCAAAATAACTTATCACTATTTTACTAACAAGATTTTTTGATTGAAAGAAAAGTTAAACTTGACCAATAAACTTCTTAACAAGAGATAATGAAATAAAACATTTAAACATTTATTTGATACTTTATCTAATCTGGTTACATTTTGATTTATAAACACGGTTGTCAATGATAAAGAAATATATAATTAATTAGTCTGGTTTTATTTTACTTTAAAAATTTCCACCATTTTATAAAAGAAAATTAATGCAAAGTATATAAGTTTTTAGACATTATCTTAAACTGTTTGAACTTTCAACAGGGTACGCTGCTAAGCTTTTTGTTAAAGAAAAAATTTCATCTTTTTTTTGATTTCAATTTTCAAAGCCTTATATTTTGTAAAAATTAGAAATGAACGTCTAACTGCGGTCTGTATTCTTTTATGTGAAATGTTTAAGCTGATGGCCATACTAACCAAAACATTCTTTCAGGTGAGTTTTTTTTTTGAGAATTTACATTTTGAAATAAAACTAAACTTTAAGCTGAGCTTAGTCACCATGATATGTTCTACTTTATTTTGATATATTACCAAATAGAATTTAAAAAAAGTTTATATGAAAAAGAATTTAAATATATCTACCAAAAGTTGCTCAAAAGCTTTTTATAAAATTATTAAATATGATTATGAAAAAGAAGGCGAGATTCAGAGACTACAGTTTGATAATAATTTAATTTAAGTTTTTATATGAAAATCTGATAGACTAAGTGGAAAAGATATTTTTATTGTCGGTTCTATTTTTACTTGATTTCTTGAAAAAGATAACCTTATAAGGATTTTTTACAAGATGAGTAAAAGAAATACCTATTATAGGTTTTGATTCAAACTTATTTAATTTATCTGAAGATAATTAGTACTTGAAATCATTTCCCTATTTACTTGAAGTTACCTGGCTACGTTCAGCTGCTTATTTACAGAGTTTGAGCATAATCAAAAGTTTTCAACAAGTAGTTTTAGTTGGCACATTTCTGATTTGTTTTAATCATTCCGTTCAAGAATAAAAATGAGTAAGCGTTTACAAATCTTACTGATTGATGAAGATACTTAAGCCAGTAAACACAGCTTTGATCTTTAAGCGTAAATCCTTACTTTCTACAAGAGCTTTCAGCTACTTACTGATTTCAAATATGTTCAATGATCAAGATTTATACTTTCTATAAAATAAACAGGTGGAAAAATAAAAATCAGACTAAGCAAGAGATGAAATACTAGAAATTACGTATTAAATTCATCACCTGGGTGGGCTATTTCAATCGTTCAATTGTGAGCAGAAGTAGACAAACTCATCGCCTGTCTAAAAAATATGAGTTTTACCCATAGACGTTTTGATCAAAAACACTGAGAATACTAGCCTATATTGTGAGGGTGTGAAGTAGGTAGTGTTTTACTCAAAGTATGAACATGTCATTTGATGGAACTCAAAAGCAAATATCAGAAATATGATTGATTTTATTTAAATACTAGTGTATTACACAACATCAAGTATTTGCTACTCCCACAGAGAAAAGCTTTATAAAATTTTTAGAACTTATAGCGTTGAGTGAACAGCCAGAATAAAGAAACTACAGAATTAAAAGTTATTTGTTTTATCCGTCAAATTCAGTAAACATCAGATGAATGATTATTGAGATTAGCAGAGCTGTGGTTTAATGATAAAACTATTCTTATTAATCTATCTTAAATCACAAAATCTTCATTGATAATGATTTCATAAATTCTGAGAGGGGATAATCTGATTTTTAAAACAATCAACGAAAGATTTTAAGAACTTTTTATTTTACAGCTAATCTTTTCTCACTGCAGCTGGCTTCATCTTGAATTGCTGTGTAATTGCGGCTCTGAGAATTTTCAACAAAAATAGCAGATAACCTTCATATGCACTAATAGGTAAGACGCATTAACATATTTGGTTTGACAAACTACGTGAGCTTTTTATTGGATTTGTTTCTTAAACTAACAAAACATTTTTTTGAATCTGTTACTTTAGCTTTAATACTTATTTTTAGATAGACAGTTTTTTATTTTGTTTACTTTTCATGCAACTTTATTGATTTTATGATCAAGATAAAAACTATTGTCATATTATTGACCGGATAGATATAACTAAGAAACATCAAATCGTCAACTTACGTTTATAGTTTCAAATTATTCCTCTAATTACTTTCTCACAAACAATGCTGAATGATTTTTGTAACAGCTTTTACATAAATGTTTTAGCGTTTAGAATAGGAGCCAGTAGGCCGAGTAATCGAATGCTCGTTCTGTTTCGTGTGACGTACAAATAAATCTATTAGTTTGATAACCACTTGTAAAGACGACGGTAAAGCTGGCATTGATTACTCGTCTGCAGGTAATAACATGTCCAATCGAAAAACTAACTAAATAAAATTTATTATCTATTTTGGTAACATTGTTAAGGTAGCCTTTATCGCCAACTCAATCTTATTTAAAAGAGATAAAATCTGATGAAGATATTAAAACTATGACTGTGTAGACTGATGTAAAACTTAACATTGAAAACAAGCTGCTTTTACAAATTCTAATTTTAAATGTACAAATGACTTAAGTTTGCGTTTGAGGCATTTTTTTACAGTTTATTTGTGCTTGAATATATATATATAGTATAAAACATAGATAAAATATTTTATATTCTTTTTATGGAGGTTTTCCGTATTCTGATAGCATACAAATTCCTTGTAGCTACATCATGATTAGATCAAATTGGGAGAAATTAAGTTATTTTTCTCAAAGTTTGGAAAATTACGCGCTTTGCTCCCTCACTTAAAACTCAAAGCTGCTATTTAGTATATCATCAAACTTAAAATCAAGATGAATAGTTTCAAAGAACTCAATGATTAACAGAAGTTAAGTTTTACAAAATGTACCGGTTTTATTTTCTATTTTATCAAGTTATTACTATAAAAGCAACAGGTTAATTAAATCAAACCAACATGTTTTGCGACCAAGAATATTTTTCAAAGCCATACCATTTAATATAATCTTCATTTGATGATTTCAATGAAACTAAATTTCTTAAATATTAAGTCTTCTTATTTACATTTTATGATTTATCTTTAATAAGTTGTTGACTGTTTTGGGTGTTTATCATAATTAAACAACGGTTTACTTGAAGCGCTTTCATGATACTTTTTCCACTCTTTATAGTCAAACATATTTATTTTGAAACACTTATCAGTGTTTTACTCAAATGTCTATTTAAAAAATAAGATTATTTGAATAATAAGTAGTTAAACGGAATGTAAGTTCAATGAAATGTAATTTTAGTTTCAAAGCCTACTAGTTCTGAAATTATATAAAAGGTCCAATTTTACCAACTGGTTTCATATCAACGTTCAGAAAGTATTTACTGAAGAAGCTAAGAAATGTTGATTAGATAGTATTTGTAGAAAAATATAAATAGGTTTAAGATTAGTCATTAAATTTATTGGAGCTCTTACTACTCAATTTTCAGTTTTCTAGATGCAAATTAGTACAGCTTTCTTTGTGATATCGTCTGCAACGTAAGGGAAACTTATGTTTCTCATTTTGTCACGTATATAGATCAACTTTTTGATTTTACAGCTTTCGCAGTAGTGACAATATCGTATAATGTTGAACTAACAAATTTAAAATTGTTTTTTTACAATCAGTATTTCATATTCAGTAAAAAGTTTTTTATATAAAAGGAATGAACAAAGATACAAAAGATCAGACTCAAGAAGAAGGATCTGGACCCTCAGCAAATATTCTCGAGCAACAACACCAACAACTTCAACAACAATTACATCATCGACAACAGCAACATCAAGACGAATCTCAAATGCAAGAATTACTTGAATTTGTGCCTCAAAGGCAGCCACCACAACATCATCAGTCTCAAGAAATTGACCCCTCTGGTTATCAACCATATGACCCCATGCAATCAGGATCAAGCCAAATGTACCAAATTCTACCACCTCATATGTCGGGTGAACTGTCTGATTGTGGAGAAATCACTCATGTGTCTGCTCTACATTCGTCAAGAGGTTTTGGGCGACCTAGACTGCATGTAAGTATAATTAGATATATGAACAGTTATCAACAGGTGTTGACCAATCGTAATTTAATGATCAGCTTGTGCATTTCGGTTGAAATAAAACAATTAACTGTAATCAGTCATCATAGAAAAAGTATAATCGAGAATAAATAAGGATGCTATGCTTAAAATAGAACATTTGCTTCTTGAGTAGCATTAAACATGTTAGAAATGTTACATGGTCAAAAGTTTGGCGACCAAGTTTCTAAATTGAATCCCAGATAAGTCAAATTATATCCATAAGTTGATGAAATCCTCAATAGACAACTGTGTATCATATGGTGATAAAACAGCAGTAGGCTGCCGATGCTGACGTGGATTTTCATTGAATATTGCCGGCCCATTAACAATTTCACGGACGCTATCTATCTTAAGATTTTATTTTGTAATTTCAGCCTCTAAAGCCGAGTGGTATGAGTCGTCCACGTGGTCGACCAAAAGGTTCGAAAAACAAGAGACCAAGAAAGGTTTGTAACTTTAACATTCTTTTTGCAGAATATATTTCAGTCTGCTCGAACATTTCCATAATTTCAATCCCTTTAAACCCGATAATAGATATTTGTTTTGCTAAATTTGAACATTAGAATCCATGAAAGCAAATAAACAGACATGATTAAGATCTTTATGATCTAACTTACAGTAGTTTTTAAGTGTTATTAGCCTCAAAAAACTGCTAACAGCAGCAGAGGTGATAGAAAAGCAAAAAAATTGGCTAGAAGTAGCTGCTAACGTTTAAACGCGCTTATAAGTTGGTGACAGTTATTGTAAATTGCCATTATGAATTAAACATGAAGGCCTCTTGACATGACAAAACAAGCAGTTTTTATTTGTTGTAGTTTTAAAAGTTGAATGACTTATTAGATTTGTCATTTCAAATTCTCTGTTTTATAGCAAATCATATCTGATTATTGTTTTCTTTTTTGCTCTCTACTTTTTCGGTTTTGCTTCGCCGTCGACACTTCATCATTTGATTCTTCTGCAATTCTCGGCACAACCCACAGCAAAAGGATACAACGGTAAGTCGCTGTCACTTTCGTTTATAATTCATAAATTTATATCTTCTATCGCCGCCTTAGCACTTGCTGATTCAAACGAAAAATTGCAACGTATGTCGCCATTTGCTTGTCTACGATTGCAGTTCTTTCACATGTGGTACCCGTCGTACATTCAGTGCGAATTCGCATTCTACGTGTCATAGTGGCTGGCAAACAGAAAAAGAATCGATAATAATACAACAAGCAACACATTGATCAATGTTTTCTCCTGCTGTGACTACAACTGCGTATATACAATCGCACTAGCTATGGTTTCCTCCGTTAGGTCAATAAGGGCGTTCGAAACCAACACTGCTCCAGTAAAGCTGTTAGTTTCAGTCACCACTGTTTAACATTTTGCCATCTTATACAAGCTTTCTGCAAACCTTAATCGCTGATAAGCATTGAGGCGTTGTTGCATCATTACAGCAAATTTGTCTTGATCTATTTTCATGTAAAAGTATATCATCTTTTGGTATAGTTATCACTTTGATAAATCTATCCCTCGTAGCAAAATCAAACTGAACGAATAAGCAACAAGTTTACAAATTTTGCTTATTATAGATAGATGGTTTCTTTAGTGTATGTAGATGGACTATAATTACTTAAAAAGTTTCTGTGTACTCATCAAAGAACTAATGAATTAGTAAAATACTGTTTAAAAGTAGATTAATTCTTTGTAATGTTTTAAGTATGCTTATTCAAATTTCTCTATTTAAAAAATAAAATGTTGTATATAAAAATCACAGAACAGTTTATTGCACGGACAGGAAATTATCACGTCTCGTTTCGACAGTAAATAAACACTTTGTCGATCACCCTGTATACATGATGGCGTTTTGTTACGATTTTGTTGGCAAGACGTCAACTCAAACACGTAATAACACGTTTAACTGAGCTTGTCGTCAAGCTTACTGAGCGGAAATGCTGGTATAAAACAATGAACCCAATCCGCAAAGCTGTATCCTCAAAAGAGTTGCTAAGCAGCTAGAAAGTTTCTCCATTTTCTATTAGCTTATACTAATTATAGACAAGTAATAAGATTTACTTTGAATTCTTAACTCTTGTTATACTGAATGTCTACTAGCTTCTCATTTCTTCCGTATCAGATTTTTAATGATATAAAAAGATAATTGGTTTATCTCTTAGAAATTAGATAAAACAAAAGTACTTTATTGCTTTCGTAAAAGTAATAAGTGTGTCTGTAATGCGATTAGATTTTATATCATCTTATAAGTTAGCAACAGTTTATTTTCGAGGAAAATAGTTAAAAACAACCATGATTAGTTCTGTCATTATACAAGAAAAGTTAAAAAAATGGTCTCTCTTAATTAGAAACAGTAAGTATAAAGCTTTCTCATAGAAATCAGATATTACTAGTTAGAAACAAAGCTGAGGAATTTAATAGTTATCTGTTTGTTGACAAGCATTCGTTTCTTATCTTAGTTTCGTACCAGGCATTGCCAAAAATTACAAGAAATGTTTTTACACCCAAGTCATCAAATACCAACATATTTCATAATGTAATTGGGCCGTAAGTTCCGACACAAAATTACATTTTTGTCAGATAATTTTTAACCGTTTTTCGGCAGCTTGTAGCTTAGAAATTACTATGGATTGAGTAGCTTCAGAAAAACCAGTTAGCTTAAAGTTTTAATCCATAATGTGTTTTAAAAACATAACTTTTAAACCACAGGTTTTGTTTACAAGAAAATATGTTTTTAAACCAATTATCTTTTCATATAATGTTTACAAACATTAAAAATTTAATTTTGAAATATCAGTTAAGAAATTTGTTTATTATCTTTAAATGATGTAGATTTCCCTCATCAAGTACAAGCGCTCATTTTGATCATTTCCATTTTATTTGCTCCCGCCTGTTAATATGAGTTTGATTAAATCAATAATTTTTTACAGAGAATCGAACGACCACCAAAAAGGCCCAGAGGACGACCTCGCAAGTGGGTGAGTAATGCTGTTCGTACCTCATTGTGTTTATTTGCACTTTAACGTGGCTTCGTTCTTACAAAATTTAATTATGCTAAAAGTAACTCCTAAAACCTGGAGACTCGAACGGAGGCAGAAAATTCTCCACCTGAGTTAAAATCTCTTCTCGCAATATTCATTATTAGATGGTTTGACTGCTTGGCGACGCACTCTTTGCAAACTAATGATTTTTTCGACATCATCGAGGCTTTATCGGTGTCTCTTTAAACCTCCCTGAACACGCAGTAGTAACAAGACTGAATGAGAGAAAGAAGCATGTAATCACTACAGCATATGTTCTGCGTCCAATCTGGCTGATATTTCAAGCCATCTGGTGTAAAATAACCCGTTCAATGAGAGACCGAACCCGCTTAAGAACCTTTACCGTTCAATTATCGATTCAACCACCGACTAACCCAACCAGTGATATAATAGTCGTTTGTCTTACTTTTCATTTTGTCTACCGGAGCACTCATATGCTTGGTCGTTTATATTTCTCGCTTAGTAATTTTTTTTACAAGTTGGTCACCACCTTCTGACATACATGTTCATATAAATTATATTCCACTCGACAAAAACTCTTGCACTACCGTTGCAATACCCAATAATACACGAACGATTGTTTTTAACGTCGCCTTCACCTGCTACTATTGGTCATTAACTAGTAGAATGTGTTATTAGTCGTACATGTGTTACTGATGACTCAAAAAATGACTTTTTAGGCGAGTACAAATTTAAAATCTAATTTGCAGCCTATTTAGGTGGCTTTGTGTAAGCGGCAAAAATCTATAGAAATTAATCATTAGCTTCATAAAAGTTTCTAATAGGTACAATCTGCAACTATCTTTTCCGAGATTTTTTCCATCTTTGACTGCATCAGTGTGACCTTGGATAAACTGCACGGACTTTAAATGATAAACTGCTAAAATATTTTCGCCTTACAAAGTGAACGGCTTTTAAAATTCTCTTTCAAGGATAATTCATTTTCATGAATAATTGCTGTTAAGAAGACATAATAATTTTGTGAAATATCTTGAATAACCTTTATGTTAGTTTTACGGTAAATTCACTTAAGTCAATTTTGGATGACAAAAATTTATTAATAGATGTTTTTCTAAACGTTTCACTAAAAATCAGATTGAAATGTTTATAAATATAGTCAGTGCTAACATTTTTGATGCTTATATTTTGTTTGATATTGTAATTAGATTCAAAGAGACTCTTCAAAACTACTTAAAATCAGTTATGCTTTATTACTTTAACTAATGTATAACAAGTAATCATTAGTTTGACATTTCATTTTTGCACTTATCAAGTTTTGTCAAAAATTAAACAGATTAAAATAAGTTCAATATTCGATATTTTCTACAAGTTAATTGAGAGCTAATTTTCATTTTGAAAAGATTTCTCGCAATTTTAGACTTTATATAATTAATAAGATATCTTTCAGTGTATGATGCTTTTTGCTGGCAAAACCTGCTAATCAATAACTAAATAATGATCGAACATTATCCAAAAGTCTTAATGAAGTAGTTTGACTCACATATAATTAATTGCAAAATAGATGATTAATGATTTTCATGATTAGATAACATACATTCAGTATTTGTTTTTTATTTGTATTTGAAAGTTGATATTAAAGTTAGCTAAAAACGAAGTTTTTTCACTTATAATTATATACTTGCAATTTTGTGAAGATTAAATGTTTTGAACGAGGCTGCTTTTAGTTAATAACACATAGCTAACGATGTCTAAAATCATTGTATACAAAATAAATAGTTGAAAATAACAGTAGTAAGACCGAAAACTAATCAGTTTTTAGTACAAACAGTTATACAGCAGTAAATTTTGAAAATTTATGAAAAATATTTTCAATTGAAATTTTTATACTGATGTTTTCCAAAAATATTTGAAATGAAGGTTGGAATTATTACATATTTTAACTTGATAGCTAAAAGGTTTTTAATAAACGGTCAACATAAGTTTTTTGACCAAATTTCCACTCTTCAAAATTATAATTTTTTTCTTCTACAAAATACGTGACAAGAACTACAATTTTTTTATCGTGTTTATTTTTAGCCTCCTGAAATGTGGGAAGGATTTCAAAGAACACGAGAAGCAGCAGTACAACAACTACAACGACAAAGAGAGGTAAGCTGAGTTATTGAGCTTACAACTTTTCAACGCTAATTACCTATTATAGAACAGTCAAAATTAGTAGTACATGCTTGTGGTAATTAATTATTTCAGCTTTTGATAAACAAGAAATTTTTAACCTCTAATTTGTTTGCCAAACAGAGCAAAAAGTGTTGTTAGTATAAACTAATATTAGCTGATGCTTTTATAAGATCAGCTTATTACAGGATAATAAATATTCTATAGTTCAATAGTTCAAATGTCATTTACCTCTTCTTTATAGTTTTACCTGCAAAAGTTTGTTTCAAGTTTTATCCACAACATAATTTATATGACGTTTAAAAGAACAAAGTAGCGATTTTCTTAATTTCTAATCATCTACCTAACAATGAATTCAGTCAGCTTGTTCCGATTTTTTCACTTGATAGTAAAAAACGACTGCATTTTTGACATAAATAAATCTTTTCAAAAATCGTATTCTTAAATACGATTAAAATTAAACTATTTATCAAGCTCTTATCTAATGCTGCCCATCTATTCTGAAAATAATTTATATATGATGTTTCTTACAGACAGATGACTATCTATTATTTCAAGTTTTTGGCAATTAAGCTTTTTCAGTTGAACAGATTTGAGATATCTTATTAATTTTGTCGATAATTTAATAACAAAGACACGAATATGTCTCAGAGACTTTTAATGAAATTGGTTTTCCGTAAGGCTCAGGAAATCACAAGAATATAATGTTAAATGTCTATAAAGTTTGACATATGAGTAAGCTTGTAACATACTGAAACAAATAGTGTTAAAACAAAAAACAAACAAATTTTAGCGCTTTGAAGTAGAGTAAGTCTGATGGAAAAACGTCGGAATTTTATCGACAAATGGCAAATAGTGCTTCTAAAGAAAATGATGTGTAACTAATTGATGAGTATCGGCTGTGTTTTTAATAGCATCTAAGTGTATTCGGTTAAGTTCTAAAGAGCTCTGTTTGAAATTTGTTGTTTGCAAGGAGTTCTTTTAAAATATTACAATTAGAATTTAAGTTTTGAAAATTGTGGTTAGGACTCTGATTAGCAATTATGGTGGTCTGCGGTTTGTTCTGTCTTAAACAAGTGGATCTTTTAACTACTATACATTTGTTTTTAAAACGCATGTGATTCAACACGACTCCAGACAACAAACTAAGCAGTGTATGGTATACGTGCTTTAATTGGTTTCTTGTTGTTTGATAGACAAGTTTTTAATAAAATTCTTTTTATGTTTTGATTTTAACTTTACCAATATACAGTCAGTCTATTTGAATACACAGTACTCATATAACGTCTTTTTTTATGTAAGATAAGGAGCTGGTAAATAAACAAAATAATCAGTATTCATTTATAGTTAAAATATTTTGACTAACAATTCAAATCGTTCTATAATAATCTATAGCTAACTTAAGAATTTTTTGTATAAAACGTACATTCTAAATCTTTCATTTTTTCAATACAACCAACAAGCTTGGTATTGTTTGATTACTTAAACAGTAAATCTTATTATATACAGCCGTCTTGAACGTTATAATAGCTTTGTTGTGGTCGGCCTAAACCTTTTTTTTTGTAAAAATTTGGTTGTGAACAACTACGTAGAAAAATTACAACCATTTCAAATTGGAAATTTAGTAATTGGCATTCTTGATTTAATACGGTGACTCAGTCATTAAAAGATTAATATTACGTAAAAACAAAACGTTTGTAATTGATTGATATAAAAGTTAAGTATAATTAAAATCGACCACTTTAAATATTGAAATCAAATCAAACTAATTTGTAAATTGCTTTTTTATGATGGCTGTTTTTTAACATTGGTCAGATTTCTGGAGGTGTGGGACGAATGGGTGCTGGAACATCTAGTAGTAGTGAAGACATGATCTTGGTTGGAATGCCTTCATCTTCAACTGGTCCGCAAAATCCATCAATGTTGGGATGCTGTCAACCACCTTCAGTTGTTGGGGGGATACCTCATCAACATGTGGATAGTTCAAATGAACTATTTACAATCCAACATCAAGCTCATATGCAACAGCAACATCAACAACAACTTCAACAAGCTCAATCTCAAGCCCCATTTCTCCATCACTATATGCCAGTAGAAGTTGATAGTGATGTACAATTGAGATCAGGTATGGTGGTTCCTAACTCACCAGATCTAGCAATGATGATGTCTATGCATCATCCTCAACAACAACATCATCAACATCATCAACATACAAGACAGCAGCAAGTTCACGTTTCAAGCAGTGAAGAACAACAATTGCATTTGCTCCACCAACAAAACCTTCCGTCATCTTCATCACCTTCGTCTATGATAATGTTGGAAGGTCAGCAACAGCAGCAAGTTGTCGTAACTGAACATGAAGAATTATTGTGGCTGCAACAACAGCAGCAACAACACACTGAAATGGCTCTACAACAGCATCACCATATGCACCATCATCAACAACCGCCGCATACTACTTCTTAAACCAAAATATTTTACAATCGTACTACAAGAATAGACTGATTTGGAATCTTTAGTGCAGTTTAATTTGAAGTTATTATTAAATAGAGATTTATGTGGCCATATGTCTTAGTTGAAACAGTTTGCATGCCTATACCTGTTTTTATAATAAGTAGCGAATATGTTAACAGCTTTACATTTTTGCCAGCTGTGCACCAAAAAGTTCTTTCTTCTATATCATGTTTAGTTCTTTTTACTGCCTCCCTATTTTTCACCACAAAGGAAAACCAAAACATGTTTGTATCTGTTTGTTCTCCAGCATCTAACAGAACCTATGGTAATCAATTAAACTATAAATCGCGTCTTACCACAAAAAGAAAAGAAGCCTTTTTATATCATATGTGCGCTTCTAACTTATCTTAATTTTTTGTGAGCAGTCAGGAAAGCATATACCAAAAATCTTTTTTCTATCAAAGCTATCTAGTACAACTTTTAATCTACCTTTCACAAAGCACGCAGCAAAACATTTTTTTCACATAATCCCTAAGAAATGCTTTATATCTGCACAATTTATGTATTACACATTTTCTATCCTTATACTTTGCTGTCGTACATCTTTACTAGATTGTAAATCAACTAGAAACCAAAATATATGACTAGTCACCTCATACCAGCTTCTTGCTGGTTTCAAGTTTACTGCTTACATAAATGTTCTTGATTAGTTTTCATTTATATTTTGAGTATAATATATATATTAACCACTACCACTGCTATAGTCATATTGTCTTTACTATTGTCCTGCATTTGCAGTGACAAGCTCAAAACCAAAGATATCTGCATCTTTTTCCTGAATATTTTCATAATTTTTTCGGGAAGTGCCTTTCGATTGCTGTTAGTTGATAGGTTAGGTGCTTCCCGGTTAGTTTCGACCCCTTTTGTGTTTTGTAACTTTTATCTTACTAATAAGCTTACATTTTTAAGTTTATTTTTGGATTCAAATTTTTTACTGCTGTTATTTTCTTTGTCATAATAACCTCTTCAAAATATAGCTTTGCACTAGGTGTTAGTTATTATGTTATGTAATTTGTTTTGTTTCTATTTGGACTGTTAAAAAATTAGTACATGAAAACAAACGACCCATTTATTAGAAAATAGTTATAAAATTTAAATTATCAAATTTGCTTTTGTTTAATAGTAGTAGACAAATGTGTTAATTCTTTTGATGCAGATCTACCTCTAATAGTTTGTTAGGAACAACAAAAAATATGTTTGATGGATTTTTTCTAAACAAATTGTGATTTTTTTCGCGTTGTGTTTGTAATAGTAATTTGTGAAAATGTTTTGACAAACAAACTTGTTGTCTCGTAACTTTTTAAATTCCAAAAATAGGTTGAATATTCTAATGAATTAGAATTCTTTTAATCTAAAGTGTTACTGGTTCAAACCATATTTGTTCAAAAAAGTTTAAGTCAAAACTATAGCTACCAAAGTTTGACTATAAGACAACCAAAGAAGTAAATGTTTTTAATTTAATTTTAAGCTACCAAATATCTACTAGCATAAATTTTATGACTTTGGTCTATGTATACTAACAAATCATAAACTAGATATGGATTCGTCGCCTATACTTTGCTTTCGCCTTTTGTCGCTTTCCAGTATGATGTTAAAGTTTGTCATTCACTGTGACATTACTCTATAGAAACATCGACTTTGGTGTCGATAAATGCTTAGCTAACATTTTATCTGGTAGTCGCCCATTTTATTCTGATATTGAAATTTTTACATTTAGGTTTAAATTTTAACAAATAATCATTTATGAAAAATATTGCTTTTTGCCAAAAATCGTTAAATAATTAATATGAAATTACTTAAATTTTAGAGCTGTTAACAAATGATTAACTTTCTATTTGATGTTACTGAATGTAAATGTTGTGTGATAAATTAGGTGCTGTGATCGAAAATGGTAGTTTTCCACTTTGCGCGGCGGAGATTTTAACAACAGTG
Organism: Pegea sp. RAD2-039; assembly: GCA_034620365.1. Classification (NCBI taxonomy): domain Eukaryota; kingdom Metazoa; phylum Chordata; class Thaliacea; order Salpida; family Salpidae; genus Pegea; species Pegea sp. RAD2-039. The sequence goes on from JAQGEQ010000192.1 coordinate 4,437,846, forward strand.
TTTTCTGGCTTAAAGATTTCAGGTTGCTGTCAGCTGTTAACTATGTGGATTATCTAATTTGTTCATCAATTTTATTTTAAACTACAAACACTAATTTATGTGTCAAGTGTTAGTAATTTCTTTTGGCCCAGTTACAAGAATTTTGTTGATGACAAATAGACATCAACAAAAGTTTAATTTGTTGAATGTATACAAAGCTGTCAACTTCTTATCGCATCATTTTTATTATTGTAAACCCCAAACAATGTATGTTTATGTGTATCATTTCAAAAGTCACAAATGTCAAAGAATCTACATTTAATGCAGAATTTGTTTTTACTTTTCTTTTATTCCTGGAAAAACTGACAGAAAAGTAAACACCCTGATTTTCTATTTTTTCATCAATAGTTTTGAGATGCAATAAATTAATTGCTCGTAAATAATTTGAACAAACTGATTTCTGATTTTTACTGTTTTTTGTTGTTGTACCGAAGTTGTGCAATTCTTGTTTTTTGCGTTGTATTTTGTTTGTCTGCGTTATCCAATTCCAGTTTCGATGTCGCATCTTTTAGATAAAAAAGAATTAACGCACCAGAAAAAATAGGATTGAGAAAATAATTTCATTCATCTCACTGCGTTTAGATTGGCAGATTATTTATTAGCGATGTGATTGATGTCAGGTTTTATATTTAAAGTGCTTTTTTGTCATCAAAAGCGGAGTGGTGTTTATCTGACCAAGATAAAATCAAACAGCGATTGTTTCTTGGTTGAGTTTTTTCAGCTTCCGGCTGTAATGGATCCGGAAATTAATTTTGATAAAAAATTGTATTTGGGCCAAATACTTGTTGATAAAGGCTCTACGAATATTCTGGCGCATTTAATGTTATGACCGAGACTGAGAAATAATCTTTCACTTGCACTCTTCTGTTCTTTCTGTCAATCTTAATTTTTTAAGCTCGTTGTTTTAAAAGCGATTTCAGTGGTTACGTAATGCTCTCTAGCATCACGTTGGCACACTAGTTGCTAAGGACGCCGCTTTTGATCCAAAGAAAGTCCGACCTTTCGATTAGCCATCAAATACCAGTATAAAATAAGAATTGAAAATTCAACAGCTTTTTTGTAGCTAACACAAGCTGACTTTTGTCGAAATGGAGAAAATGATTGAGCTTCTAAACTTTTAAGTGGGCCATTTAATAACCAAATAGCTTTTTATCTGAAAATGGTTTCAATATTAATTTAACAAACATTTTTCTTAATAACTATACAACATTTTTTTAATATAATAGATTTTCTATATATATAGGCAAGTGTCAATAATGAAAATGTTGTAGTTGGATGTTGCCAAGAATTTTAAATAAACTGCCAATGCGGTGAAATAGGAAATATTTCTGTTTTATTTTTACGTCTTTATACAAATGTTTATATATTTTATAATTATATGTCGTTTTTTTACTGTTTTACTTTTGTGCATGTTTAGTTACGTAAAATTTTTTTAAACAGTTTTCTTTGGATAGCCAGTTAGAAAGTCAGCATATGAGAAGGTTTTCTTCTTATTATTCACCGTGGTTGTTGTGCAGTATTTTATCACTCTTACTTTTATGCTTTATCTATTCGTTAAATATTCGACGTTTGATGATGCCAAAGAATAAATTGCTGACTTTGTTGTGTTTGTCAAACAAGAGCTTATGATTTAGTTGCAAAAGGCAACGAAGTTAAAGAATAACATTTGTATAAAGTTTATCATGAGTATTTAGAAAACAAATTCTGAAATAATAAGAAAAACTTCGAACAGAAAAAAAAAACAAGTAGTTGCTAGGATGCTCTAAATGAAAGAATTTATTACCTAAATTAGGCTTTTCACTGTTATCTAAACTTTCAATAACCTTACAATAAGCTTACAATTACAGAAGTTTCTATTTGAGAACTAAATTCATTAATAATCAAGCAAAAGTAACTCTGTATTTCAAAAATTTGCAATATTTGCTGAGTCGCCTGGCTTCTTTTACCCACATAAATATATATAAATTTAGGTTAACAATTTTATTCTTTTAACAATATTTAAGTCCGACCTTTGCGATAACACAAATTGTATCCGAAAAATATTAAATTGTAAATAAGATCAAAAAAAGAAAATCGAAAGATATTTGGTAAAACCTTAAAATAGGACTTAGTGTTAGTAGGTATGATAATTTGACTATACTTAAGATTTTTCACTACACCAACGACACAAACAGACTCTTCTGCAAACATCCTGCAGCAACTTTTAAAGGTAATTATGTTATTTTATTATTTTACGTCAAATTTATCATTTCAACATTTTCTTATGCAAGTTTAAAAAAGCGAAAAATTAATTTTATAGTAGTTTAAAAATCAGCTTAAAAATATCAAAATATTATCAGATGTAAAAGAAAGATACTAAACCAGTATCATGAATACGATGATAAGAAGATTTGTGGATACAGAATAGTATTTTGTTCAGAAAATAAATTTGAAGATAATTTATTTTGTGAAAAGTTTATTAAAAACAATTTTTCTCAAATAACAGCTTGTTAGTAAAATCAAATGCAAAATGGAGATTTCGACTGAAAGCTTGAAAGCCTACAACTTTGCTTGGTTAAGAATATTAATTTTAAGCACTTGCATTGGCAAACACTATTGACAAGGCTTTACAATTATCTAAACTTTAAGATTAAACTGTTTAAAACTGTACCACTTGGTAAATAGCTTTGAAGAGCTTGTATCAATTTTTTTTTATCAAATTTACTATTTAATTTTCAAAACGTAAATTTTGGCAATTAAATGTACGAGTAAATTTAGTTTTTTCATATAGCAAATTTTGATGAAAATCCAATTATTCTTGCTTAAAGCTAATATATGAAATTACAGACGAACAGTTTTAGTTTAAGGTATTTTTTTGTCTTAAAAGCAAAGCAGTAATTGATGCAGTCAAAAGTTTAGAAACCGTCACGTGGGCACTATGTCAATAAAGTTGTAGAAAACTTAATCGTTTTGAATTAGCAGAAATAGAATTGTATTAGGGAAGCTTTTACCCGGCATAGTGTTTCACAAACGGTTGTTAATGGTAGAGAAGTTTTAAAATCAGGCTGCATAAGATTGTAAAAATCATACAGATAACTTTAGTGAATTTTGAAACAAACTAGTTTATTTGTATCAACCGTAAACTTCGTTCTGTTTATTCACTTTACAGAAGTTGTTGCTGGTTCTAATTTAAAAAAAAACTGAAGAAAGTTTTTTAACCACCAAACTATTATAAAAAAATAAACATGAACTCTTATATTCACTTAAATAAGTAATCTTAAAACCTCCATAAATAATTCAAGCTTATAGATATGTCATTAAAATTGAGTCTTCGATTTATATAAATTGAATTATAATTAATGATCTTACCAAAGTAAATTTGATCATTAAAAGCTTTTTAATTTAACAAAAAAAATAAATTAAACTAAGTTTTATAGCTCTGCAAATTTGTCTCTTTTCAAAAGCATTATAAATTTGTTTATTCGACAGTTCCTGATTAATTGTAATATAAATGTTAAGAGCTATTTGTGCGCAGAGAATTATAACCATCTGCTTATCAAAAACCACTGCAAAATAGGTTACAGCAAAAACAGTTGAATAATTATTAAAAGTGGAATGGTAAGTAGCAGTGCAAACGACACAAAGCAATTATTGAAAACCTTTTTTCAAACTGCGTTTTTTAAAGAAAATATTTTAAGGAGAATGATTCTAACCATTTAGATTCTATTTTAAAAGCCTTTACTAGCATTAACAAATTTAATTTATTTTTGTTTTCCAGCTAGCCTTTTAGATTAATTATTTGACTGAAAATTTAGTTGGGTATTTGCTTAAACATATACAAAATCTGAATATTATGTAAATTTAAACTTTATGGTTGGAAAAAGATGTAGTTAAATAAATATTTGTCAAACTCGTTGCCACGTTTTTACCTCACAATTTAAGCATTCTTAAATTGCTTGAATTTTTCAAAAAACTAAATCTAAATTGACATGATTAAAATTTTAATTTTGGAAAGTTTGCGTTAAGAAAGTATTTTTAACTTGTAAAATATAGCTCAGAGGAAGCGTGCAGGTTGTAATTCATAATTTTTATTTTATTCATTTGTATATCTATGCTTGAACGTAAAAACTACTAATACAGTTTTTGAATAAGGCATCTCAAGTGTAAACATATCGTTCTTAAAGTTTTAATCAAAATATTTATCAATTGCTAAAACAAATTTAATTATACAAAAAGATTTAACTTTTATTCAAAAAATCAATAAATTATGAGCTTAATCGTTTTGATTTAAGATATTTTTTCTTTTTTAAATTTAGAATTTTAAAAGAAATTTAGATTGCTTTGAAAACTTCTTACCTGCATTCAAAGAATTAAAATCAAGCCTAAAGTCAAGATGTACAACTAAAAATTTAAAAACTCCGGTATCAATCAATAATCAGATTAACATATGATTGCTACGAATCTGTTGGCTTAAGATGTGTTATTGATTTCTAATTTTCTACTTTTATCAAATAGCATATTCATTTTAAATTCAAAAATTACTTTAGCTAACTTGAAACTTGTTATAAACTTAAGTTGTAATGTCAAAGCTATTATATTTTATGCTTATTATATGAATCCAAATAAAAATCCATAAACTTATTATTACCTGACACAAGTTTTTATATGATTGTACGTAAATTCAGACAGATTTATTTTAAACTTAAATTTGATTTTATATTTTTTTGTATTTCTATAGGAAGCTATTGATGCAGAAGACATTTAAATGTTACTACATACTCTTAGAAAGTTTAAACAATAATCTACCAATAGCATTTTCTGAGTCATTACTACTTTAATCTTATGTGACATGTTTTGGGAAGATTTATATCTGAAAAAGCGTTATACTAAAGAGATCGAAAAATCTGAAAAACGTCAGGTAATAATGTTCCTATTAAATCTTGAAAATTCTTGACAATACTTTAAATACATCTCGGACGGCGCATGATAAAAGATCCAATCGACCCATGCATTTGTCTCTTAGAGTACGTAGCAATCTGCTAAATAATGCGTTTGGTGACGACACTAAATAGTAATGCAGATGCCTGGCGATACAATACACATTCGCTAGCGCAGTAGATAGAGAACAGAGCGATGATTTCACTCAAAAAATAAGTTTTTTATCGGATTTAAATAAAAGTTTTCTTGACTTTTCTCTCTTTTATTATTCAAGCGTTAAGAAGAGTGAAGTAGAAAAACAGGTTGTAAGTCAGCAACTTTAGCATGTCTTAAAAATGTTGAAATTAGCACAGGTGATTAGTTCTTATCACTGGATAAAATTATCTAAATGCTCTTAAAGTCCCTGTGATATCTGCCAATTTTGAAGTAAAAAGTTTTCTAGAATTAATAAAAAGTAGTGAAAATGGAAAACTGGTTTCACGCTAATCTTAAAAGTCATTTTAGGTTTAGTTTATACTGACTAATTATAGAGTTTTATCAACTTGTTGCTTACAAACTATCCCCACTTAAGCTTATAAAGTTTTAACTTGAATTGTTCAATACAATAAAAAAGTTAAGTTTGAAACTACCAACTAATTTGAACTTGCTTTGCACAATTAAAACTTAGCTGTTTCCAAGATCTTACAAAAATTTGTTTATCAAAATTATTTGCAGAAACGAGCAAATTATCAAAAAATATTTATTTGTTTACTTATTCATTACAATAAGCGTGAAGAAGAGTGCCTAAAAAGAGCACCTGTCGGTAACAAACATTCTTACAAACAATAGTATAGTAGAGTTCTTATGCCTAGTCATACTTTAAACTTGTTATTTTCAAAACTTCTTAAATAATCTTCGAAAAATTGTTTTTGAAATATATAATCTTACAAACTTTGTAAAATCAATTTCATACATCTTGGTGTAACTTGCTGACAAGATATTATTTCATAAATAAGCAACACAATTTATGGTACAATATTTTGATTACACTGAAAACAAAAATCTTTTTACAAAAATTATAAATTTTTAGAGAAACAGTTAGTAAAAATCATTCAATAATCTGGGATTATATATTTTGCAACAAAAACTCTATTTGATAAAACTAACAAAAAAATAACAAAATTCTCTGAGAAACTTTTACTCAAAAGCATCAAGAAGTTAACTATCAGCTTTAAAGAATGATACCATAAAAAATAAATAAAACTGTTATACAAATAACATGATTAAAGATTAAATTAATCAATTAATTACCAAATGCTTCACTTGAAGAAAAATCATGGAATATAAGTTTCATAGAGCTTAAGAATAAATAAAAAAGCACAAATTTGAATATTAATTAATTATTTAAGCATAAATGAAAAGTTTCATTTTTCTACTTTAAAACTCGTAAATCAGGTTATTTAAAATTAATAATAAAGAAGAATAAAGCCTTCTAGCCGGCTGTTATAAATTACTTTGAAGTAGTTGTTTTTAATGTAAGATTGCTGAAAGCAACTTCACAAAACGTGATAACAAAGCTCTCACAATAATCTTTAATAATTTAAATGATGTAAATTATCTTCAATTCTTACGTTCGTTTACAACATAAATTTCTAAACATTTGAGTAGTAACGTAAATTATTCATAAAATGTCGAAGATGATAACAAACGCGATAAATTTTACTCAAGCATTTGAGTTTATTATAAACCTATGATGTGGCTGTAATGTAATTATAATTAATAGTTTCTATAAAATGCAAACAAGAGTACTTTTTATTCAAAGATATTCTTAGCGAGTGATTTAGAACAAAATTGTTAAACAATTATTCTAATAAAAGCTATGTATAAGAACAACAGTGAGCTATTTTAAGAATTGACATTACACAGTTTAATAAATGTGAGACAAACTAATATCTACTTTGAGTTTGATTTCTGATTAAAAATAATTTAATCATTAAGCTTTTTAAAAATGGTTTATTTGGAATAATTAACTTCAAACTTTTTCAAAACTACTCATTAAATAACTCGATTATTTAAAACCATTTAAACGATAAAATTAGGTATTTATGAAACGTAAAAACTTTTTTTAATTATAAATATATTTTGTTATTGAGTTAATAACACAAAAATATATACCAAAAATTATTTTATAACTGATTGAAATCAGAAGAATTAAAATAAGATGTAGAAATTTTAACCCTCTATAATGAATGTTTATGACTAACTTGTATAGAATCTGAAAAAGTTGACTTCAATACAAAACAAATTTAATTGAGTTTTAAATAGAAATTTATTGAAGATGGTTAACCTAATATTTATTAGTATTTGTTATAAAAAAAACTTACTTAAAGTTTTAGAGTTTCTCTTTCTACTATGCTTGAATGGGTTTATTTTGCTTGCATAAATTAAAAACTGTACATCTATGTAGTATAGATGATTTAAATTATGTCTTTTTGTTTTAACACTGATTTTTAGTCATTAGGCAAATATGTTTATATCAGTTTTATTACTTTTAAGATAATTTGATTTGAATTAAATGAAAAAGTTTTGCAAAACGTTTGTGGACATCCAAGAACTTTGGTAATCTTTCATAGGACTTCTCTGTTAGCAGCATCGAAGGGTTTGATGAGGTCTACAAAGATGTTATAGAGACTCTTGTTTTGCTTGCAGTATTATTCTTTGATTTCTCTACAACCCATATTATGGCATTAGTGTTTGTATTGCTTTTGAGCTGACACTGGGTTTCAAGAAGAACGTCTTTATCTATAGAAGGTAGATTTACATTCAGTAAAACTCTTGTAAAACTTTTTCCTGTAGTCGAGAACGTTTAAGACAACTTTTGTTATAAGACATATATGGTTACTAATTATTAGAATTTGAAAACAGATTTTCTTTTGGAAAATTTCAATGGAAAAAGTTATTAATGTTTTTAGTTTATGGATTAAATACAGAGAAAGTGTAGTTATAAAAATTTGACCATATTCAGATTTAAGTACTTTTTGTAGCATGATTTTAATATAACATTTAGTATCCCTTTTAGTTGTATTTTTATTCTGTTTGCAAAGCATGAAGCTTATGATTGTTTCCTATTTAGATTAACAAAGATTGAGAAAAATCTCAAATAAAATTTGACAACTTAGTTTAAATATTTTATATCTAAATACGAGTTTTCAATTTAATAGTAAAATTGCTTTAAGTAAAGATTCTGATTTGCATTATCGCTACAATTATGTAGTCATTTAAAGCAATATGACTGTAATTAGAGATTGCAACAGATTTTTTTCATATTATAGCTTTAAGGTTTAGTTTAAAAATCTGTTTTCGATATTTTCATTGTAAAAAATATCTGAATTATTAACAATAGATATATGAAACTAGTTTGCAGTTCACAAAGATGTTTGTTTATCATACGGATTATTATTGTATTTTCGATTTAGTAAGATCATTAAGTAAATATTTTTATTAAGTAATAAATTTTTCAAACTATCTAATAAAAATCAGCAACAAAATAACTTTGAAACATTTATTCTTCAAATTATTATTCAAACTAACAAATAATCTCCAATAACAAATATTTCGACATGTAAGCACTTTGTAAACAGCTAGGTTGCTTCTCACTACAGTAGTTCACAATAATAATTAATTTGTTTCGAATTAACTATTCAGGTTTAAGTTGAAACTGCATTAAGTGATTAATTGAAATAGTCATTGTAATGTATGGACGTAACCATAGAAGGCTAAAGTTCCAAATGTAAACAAGCACAAATACAGCCACATAAAGAAGCGGTCAATAATCTCTGCGATTTGTCCCCATTCGTCCTTTCCCTGTCAGATTTTTAATTCTAATTACTTATATTATTATTATATTTGTATAAAAACGACAAATTGTGAAATTCAACAACATTGTTTTAGGTTTCATGGAAAATAATTTCTTCTAAACTAATTATTAGTTAGAAAGTTTATATTCAAATGCTGAGTTAACAATTAAAGTAATTATTAGGCTTACGAATGCTAAATCATAGAATAATGGTAATAAGTTAAATGGTATTTAGCTTTCAGTATTGAATAATCACTCACTAGTTGATCATCATGATCTTTTTTCAGAAGAGATCCAATCAATTTGATCTTTGAAAAAGATTTTTCAATAAAGTATGGAACATCAGTCGTAAATTTAACTTCAGGTAAATTCAAGGTTTTTTCTTTTGTTTTACCATCATACTCATAATCATTTGAAAACAAACCAAAACGTCTAGCCTATAATTATATTCATCTTAAAAATGATTGATAGTTCTATGAACTCAACTATAACCTTAAATAACACGATTGTATTTAAAAGGATGTTTTTCTAAACGTTTCTTACAGTTTTCAAAACAATAAAGAATAAAGTTGTACGTAAAAGTAAAATCAACACCACATAGTTACTTCTCTTGTATAGTAAGCATCGCTTGAAAGTTTATCGACGTAGCTACAATTTGAATTTTTAAACCCATTTGTTTTATCATGACTATTATGTGTATCTGAATAAAAGAAAAAAGTTGTTAAAAATTTAATGCACCAAATTTTAAATCAACATTCGTATGGTTTTAATTCTAGCATTGTCAAAATTTGTATTAAAAACTCATAATACTATCCTGATTTGAAAATAAAACGAACCTCGAAACTTTCTCCCTGTATAGAAAATATTTTTACCATGATTGGTTCTTCCCATTCCTACAAATTTCTTTAAATATATAAAGATCATATCTTTTAACCATATTGGTTTGTTATGACTAGAGTTTGACCTCCAGTGAATACTCAGTACAAAGGTACTGAAACAAAATATTCAGCTTTGAACTTGTTTCAGCTGTTTAATAAAAATTCTAACATACTTTCTCAAATGACAAATTTGCAGTCAATGAAAATTAAATATTTAAATAAAATAGTCATTATTTAAATCACTCTTTACAAAGAGAAATTGAAAGCCCTATCATATTTAGACGAATACAAAAGTGAAATGACATTTTTTTAACGATTTGTACTCAGCAAGCAATTTTATTTTATTACTCAAGCTGCTTGAACAAATTTATTGTTTGTAAAATGTCATTATAAAAAGGAGTACCTTGTAACTACACAAGTTGATAGAAGAAGAGCGGTATAAAGAAGATAAGCAGCAATCAAAGGAACTGAAAATGAAGTTGATGGCATTCGCTGAGCAAACAAGAAGATGAAAATTGTATCTCCAATCAGTAGTGATATACCCAGCGATATTTTTTCGCCTGTAAAGTATTTTTTGAGGCTTATGTCGTCAAATATTACTTTTGTTTCATAAGTTTTCATTTGTATAATTCTAAACTCAAGTAAACGTTTTTAATTTTAGAATAATATTTGAAAGAAAGATTTCAATTAGGACACGAAAAGGTTTTTGAAAAATTAAAATGTTCGAAAATAAAAATAACTTACCTGCTGCTGACGGCAAGTAAAAGGTAAAACAAGAGAGTACAGTTAGAAGAATACAAGGAAGCAGCATATTAAGCGTGTAGAACAGTGGCTTTCGTTTAGTGACTAAAGTAAACCTTATTTCAGTAGCTTCTGTTTTACTGTTTGGAATAATCATTTCTACTGGACTATCAATTAAGTCCCATTCACCATGAGGTACAAATTCTAAACAGAATTTTAATATGTAGTTTCTGATAATTGAAAGTTTAGACTCACCTTTATTATCAACCTGAACTCTATCAATTTCTTTTCCTTCTGTATCTTTTGCAAAGCTAAGATTTAGTTGAGATGGATAATAACCTGCTGATTTGAAGACTAAGGAGCAAGTTTGTTGATCAAATGGAAAATGAGCAATCTGAGACCAAGTAGATCTATCAGTTAGCCACCGCGTAAATTTAAAAGTTAAAGCTTCTAACCGAATAAGTTTGATTTAAATAAGATAATCGCTGATATTTAGTTAAAGCTATTCACTGAAAATTCATTTTCTAGCACATTACCGTCAAGGCTAAAAAATATTACAAAGTTAGATAAAAAAAGTGTCTTTAACACCTTTAGGAACTAGCACTAAGATTTATCATATATTATAGCAACTTCTTTTAGTTTTAATTGCTCTACCTATAACTCGAATACCTCAGAACATTTTAGTTTAGCTTTAAAAGTTTTTTATGCACGTCACTTGACATATGTTACACTAATTAGTAGAGTTTTTCTTAAAAGTGAACTATTCAACATATTTTAAGACTAACGATCACTATATGCTGCATTTTAACAACTTTTTGTTTAAGCTTATGAAAGACTACCAAAATGTTATATCAGTAAGTATACTGTTTTTATGGATTGCAGTATATAAACAAACTTTTATTATAAAACTTTTAATAGAAATTAAACAAATATCTAATCAATTGTTTGTAATATTAGTCTCAGAAAATCTTACTCTAATCGAACATGAAGTTTTGAATATGGACAAAGGAAGCCACTCTACAACACCAGTGTCATACACTAAAGCATTTACGAGCATCGACTCTTGCATGTTACCATCTACACTGTAATAAAATAACGATTTTGATTTAGTTTTAGTTTTTTGGTGAAATTGTTCATTTTTAATATAATAACTAGTTGAATTTTTGTTTGATATGCACCATAATACTTAAACTAAAACAAATCGATTTATTTATTTATTTACAGAAAAACGTATGGCTGCAGATAACAAATCTCAAGGCTCTTATGGCAACCACAACACTCTATGGCTGTAAAGAATTAAAAGAAAAAAGTTTAAAATAGCACAACTTAACATAAGTAGTGTAACGAAATCAGAATTTAAAACTGATGTTAAAAACTGTTGGTATTTAATTCATTCTAAAGAATTTAGATGATTAATAATCAAAATTTAAAAGAAAAAATTTAAATTTTGATTCCTACGTGTTTGTTAATATAATATCCGGTGTCCAAATAGTATTTGATGGTAAACGGATTAATACAATTTTATCAAAATTTTCCTTGTCCCATTTCAATCGATCATCTTGCCAAGTATAATACATGTATAACGAAGTTGTTAAAAGTTCTTCCTTTTCATCCTGAAGTTAAAAAGACTAAATTAAGTAAAACTAAATATAGAGATGATGGTAGAACTATTCTAATTAGTTCCCTTTTCAAACATTACAGATACTGCCGTAACCATTGATGCGTTGATTTACACAGTTACTCATTTCATAAAAATTAATGATCTTGCTTTTCAAGCAATTATTTATGAAATTGTAAAGGAAATTTGTTGCAAGTATTATCACTGATTTAAATTTTTTTACTGCAAACTTTTTAATATTAAAGTATGAAACTCTTAACATATTGTCAACACATTGCAAAATCAACTATTTATTTTTATGAAGCTGTAAAATTGTAACTTTAATGTCACTGTTATTTCAAAGTATCTCTAGGATTTTACATAAAAAGTCTTAAAGCCATTTCTAACCAAACTAATGATTTGTTTTAAGTTCATTGATACCGAAACCTGAGTAGTAGCTTTAGCTGATTTTGCTGGACGTACCTGTAAAAGTTATTAATAAATTACAGACAAAAAACTTAAGTATAAGATAGATTTTTAGCACTAATGCTTTATAGTTGATTCATTTAAGTATAAGGTTTGAATAATTTGTTATGAAAAGTAAAAAACGTTAAAATCTAAACAAAATTATATATTTTCTTAAAGATTTCTACCAGAAAATTGTTTATCACTTTTGACAAAAGTTTATCTAAAGAGTACATTTTGTTTGTTGACTAATTCACACAAAATAAAATTAAAAGAAAGCATCAGATATGAGTAATTGTAATCAAGATGTGCTTACAAAATAAATACTTTTTAATCTCTCAAAACAAGCTCATAACATTTCAATTTTTTTAATGAAATATTAAAACTTATTTGTATCTTTTGATAACATAGCGTTTGTTGTGGTTTCATTGTATTGTTTTTTATATAACATTTAGACTATAATGATTAATTTATTAAGGAGTAAATATTTTTATCAAGTAACAAAAATAAATAAACATAAAGATTGTGTCTTAAGTTGCTTTAAAGAACTTAAAATAATAAATTCATTTAATTTTTATAATAAATGTTAATAGGCTACATAAAATTAAACTATTTGATATAAGATTGCATTATAAAAATAAATTAATGTTATAGTCACATGGGTTTCATAGTCTTTCAACAACTCAAATATAAGTTCAGCTTCTTTGGAAAAATGCTTTTCTGATTCAGTGTTATTAATCGATCGATTCTGAGTTGTTTCACAGTGAACTAACTGTTGCAGAAAAAACATAAACACTAAACACCCTGTTAAACTAATTAACATTGCTTCAACTTGTAGCTGAAACTAAACACTTAATAGCCTTTTTGCTCATCTGCACTGCCGGTTACTTTAACTGAACATTATCTCAATTCATTAAAACGACTGCTGGCGAACTACCCTAAGTTATTCCCTTGAGGTTTTGAAGTATTTATGCAAACATTAATTTAATCGAGATAGAAGATTTATAAGATACAATTTGATTTAATTTAAATAGTTGATATTGTTGCAATAAACTTAAAAAAAATTTTAGTTATGCGGTATATGTCTGTATACAAAAAATTACAGCAAATAAGTTAAATAAGAATAATGAGAAATTTTGCAGTAACTATAAACTACGATGCTTATCTTGGAAAAGAATAAAATTCATTTTATGTCTATGATATTTGACCACTGTTACTTTTCAAAACTCTGATCAACAAGATTTATTAACTAGTACTCGACATTTTTCAAGAGTTTATCAGTTTTACAAATATCTTTTCGATAGCTACATAAAAAATGAGAACAACTTCCTTAGAATTGAATCTAGATAAGTTATTTTTCATCTAATTCTTAACTTTGTGTAAGCTGTAAAAACGATAGCTTTAAAGATCAAATTAGATAAATTAAGTTTATAATAAAGTATTAGAGGCTTCGGTATATTGAGCAGCTTTATGTATATGTTTCCTACAAATTGATACTTTTTATTTTCAACTTCTTATTTTGTAGATTATATGTTTTACAGCAAACAGATGAGTTTTCTGACACAGCATAATAAACTAAAAAAATTGAATATAATTAGACGACGACTGTTATGAAATAGCAACTGAAGCTTTTTATTGAAAAGGTTTTCAGCTAATCATAGAACTTCTCAAATGTTTAACCCGAGAGTTAGTTCTGCTTTTGATTTGAAAGAAAAGTTCTTAATTGGATAAATAAAATTTATAAAAAGATATATGTGAATACCCAATGAATAAAATATGAATTGAAATCGTTTAATGCAGGTAAAAAAGAACACTAATTTTCTACAGATGAATAAACAATTTTATCTAAGAAAACAAGGATTAGATTGCTGAGTTTGAATTGTTGTAAGCCTTTAAAAATAACACAGCTAACTACCCCCACCTGAATATATTTAAGGAGAAAAATTAGTTCCTTAAAATTACCTTAGAACTTTGTGAAGACAAAAAATCAACATCCTTAGCTAAGCCAACTACAATTTGAATCGTTGATCTAAACCGAAATTAGTTTCAACCAATCAAATATAAAACTTGGTGCAAATGAGATAGAGAAATTTCGTCAAATCGAATTGTTTAAACTTGATTTGGTTCATTTGAAATGAAAAAGAATCTAAAGTGAAGCATCATTTCGTTTTTAATGAAATTGTCAGAATAAAAAGTAAGAATCTTCCTAAACATATAAATAAACAATATTTGAGGACACCACAAAAAGTTTATTTTATCTTACGATTCAAAACCCAAAGACTAACTCATGCAATGTTATTAGAACTTTTCAAAACTTGTAGTAAGATCCAGAAAAAGTTGAAGCAGAGATCTTTAGAGTAATAGCCAACAAATAAGAAATGAAACATAGATAGAAAACTGACTGCAAATTTTATTCAAACACTTGGAAAGTATAAACGGAACAAAATGGCTTTTGACAAAAAGTATAGATTTAAATTGGATCAAAAAGCAAACGTTTAGAAGGTGCTCCAAAGTATTTCCTAGATGATAGTATTCAAACTGCTTAAGTATATCTTTAAAGTTTGATTCGTAATTTGATGAATGCAAGAAGGTAAAAAGCCGCCAGCTTTTTATATAAACCATTTGGTTTGTGTAAAACAGCACAGAGTGAAAAAGCCATTTTTGTATCAACTGGATTGTTTCTTAATTTCATCGACAGTAGATTTTTGATAGACAACATTAAGATCGTTTGGTTTTTCAGATCTAAAAAATTGAAAGTATGAATAAATAGTTACTAAAAATAAAAATCTACAAACTAACCTATAAAATGATCTTAGTGATGGATACACGTTGTGTATCGCAGCCACTGCCCGTTCAACACTCTTTGCTGTGACTGTTATTGAGCCGGTAGAAAAGATTTTCAGAGCTGCTTTTGCATCTAAGTCACGAAAAGCCACACCAGGGTGAATCTCCGGTTCGTAGCTAAGAAAAACAACTATTAGTTGAAAAATGTCCACTGAAAATTGTAATATGGTGGAAAAATTTAAGAAGGTTTAAAATCGGTCCTTTCTTTTGAAGTCGCCATGTAAAAGGTTAAATAATTATAATTACTACGTTTAAAAATGTTAAAATCTTCAATCATGATGAACCATCTAGGGTTGAATTGATAAATTTTTAGCAAAGAATTTCATTTGATCGAGATAAAAGAAAAAAGATGAAAGTAAGTTTTAAGTTGATTTGGGAGAAAATATCTTGAGTGGTTGAACTTACATAAACATCATTCAACAAAACTTGTAATCATTACTTATGTTAGTTATAAAAATAAAGCTATCACCTGTGTATAGTAGCGAGACATATTTAAAATATCATACTTTCTCGCAGAAAGTTGTTGTTTGCTAACCTGCATTGCTTGCCTTGGTTAGCTACAGAAAACATTTGGATATCAACTTCATACGGCATCTTAGCAGTAGCCAGCACGTTGACTACTTTATAACCCGAAAATTTCGCCTAAAAAATAAAACAAATTCTTATAGTAAGAGTGACGTGAAAATTTATAGACTTTGGATAATGAGAAAAATGAAAAAAGTTGAAGAAAACTAGATGATTTAAAAGAAGATCATTTACAATAAAAAGTTGCTAATATTTCAAGTTTTATTTTCCAATTCAGCTTAAACTTTAGCATCAACTAAAAACATTAAAATAAATTGTTGAAACAACAAGTAATAAAGAATGGATATTTAGGAGTGATAAAAGATACTTAAAATTGCTTTTTCAGTCATAACAAAAATCTTAAATATTTGCTTTGTGATATAGATGATGATGCACTAAACTTATTTACCAATTTAAAGTAATTTAAGTAAAATGAATATAGAAATCACAATACTAGTAAATAAACCTGTTTTGGTTTAAGAAATATCTTTCTAGTCAATAAGTTTTATTATTTTAAGGAAAGAATTTATGGTTGAAGCTCATACAATTATTTTTATAGAACTAGAAGAAACAGAAACAGAAAAATCATTCAAGCAAATAATAATCGAATTTTGATTTATTGTCGAATCAAAACTATTTGATGCTAAATAACAGAATAAGATTGGTAAAGGATTTTATTGAATATTACAATTTCAGTATTTGATAAAATAACTTAGAAAAAATTTGAACTTAATTATGAAGTTAGCTACGATTAATGCCAGTGAAAAGTAAAAAGCTAGATTACCTCTTTAGTACAAATACTAAATGAAAGTTATTATTTGAAAATCAAATATTTATTATTACATAAACAAATGAAGTTAAAAAAGAAAATAATTAAATAAATTAAGAAAAGATTGAATAGCAAATGAATTTGATAATCTATCACTGATACTACAAAGTGACATGTTTTGAAATCAGAACTTTTAAGAATATAAACAAAATATAAACAGCTAGAAATAAAAGAAATACCTGAAAACCGATCTTACGAAGTCTTTTAACAAATTTCAGAGCTGATTTTCTAGAATTAGCCGCAGAGGTTGAACCTGTACAAACTACCTTACCAGACGACCACATATATGCGGTGCATTTTGGGTATCTCATTTTCATTTCAACTTTCTGAGATATAAATAATGTAAAAATCTCTTTACCAGTATAAAAATACTGAGTTATCTAAGAAAAACAACAAACCTGTTTTTCACGATCGTAAATGACATCAAAAGACGTTGTAGCAATATGTCGAAGGTTCAGATGACAACATGCCCGGAATCTTGCAACCACGTTGCTAATTCGAACATTCAAACATTTGGCTGCTGGAATGTTTTCAAAGTTGGGCAGAACCACCTGAGTAAAAAAAAGTTTAATTAAAAGATCCTACTTCAAAATAAAATCGAAAAAGATTAGTTAAAGACAAGTTATCGAAAAATTAAAATCTGTAAAAG
The DNA here is from genome assembly GCA_034620365.1 of Pegea sp. RAD2-039. Classification (NCBI taxonomy): domain Eukaryota; kingdom Metazoa; phylum Chordata; class Thaliacea; order Salpida; family Salpidae; genus Pegea; species Pegea sp. RAD2-039. The sequence goes on from JAQGEQ010000192.1 coordinate 4,455,204, forward strand.
ATGTTACAGAATTTTGAATGATTTAAACACTAGAAAATAAAACATAAATCACCTTTCCTAAAAGACCTTTTCTCGTTTCAGATAAAGCTGACCTCACCATATTATTACTATCAACATATACCTTCACACCCGATGATGTGTATTGTTTATTAAGAGCTAATAAACTAGGCGAACAATTTCTACGAATGATTGTTCCACTATTAGAAGTTTGAAAATTAGCACCAAGTTGTGGTCTCGATAAAGCAGTTCTAGGATCAACAATGACATTAGCGCTTTTTAAATCTACTGAAATCTTTGGAGCTGTACTGATAACACTGATCTTTTGGGTCGACAAATTATTTACTTTTTGCATCGATGGGTTAGAGTTTAATCTTTGAGTGCTTAACTGAGAGATCGTCATTGTTTGGCCACCAATAGTTTTGACGCTCACAGGCTGGGAAGATAGACGAAGAAAGTTGCGAGGAGAAACTTGATTAGTTTTTTGGTTGCTGGTTGCATTGATTTTACAAATGGTAGCAGGAGACCCAATTACTCGAATTGGTGAGTTACTTTGTTTATGACTAAAAGCTACTTTGTGTAATGGAGCTGTGGGATTGAGAGTTTGTATTGGAGTAATCTGTTGGATTGAATAACTACTAGAGTTGGATTGACATTTATAAATAATTGGCATCCCATTCTTGTTATCGGATCCAATATCTTGCAATGTAATAACCTTTGGAGGCTTGGTAATTGGAACAGATTGTACATTAGCTACAATTTCAGAACTTTTTGGAGTATCAATATTGAAAGACAAATTGTTATGCTGATCCAAAATTGATTCTAAAGAATTCTTTTCAAACTGTTCATCTTTTTCATACTGAGGAACTGAAACCATTGAATCATTTGTGATGATGTCATTTGGTAGGTTTAAAGGAGGATCTAATGAGCTTAAATCATTCTCATTGTTTATACAAGAAGTATCCATACCAAACATGTCTGTTACTGAAAGAATATTTTCATGATGCAGATCAAATTGCTCTGAAATTGAAGTAGAAATGTTGGACGAGTCTGGGATGCTTAGAAAAGATTCTCCTATAGGAGGGGTATCAAACATTGAAGAATTTTCATAATCTTCCATTTTCTTGATTAAATTTACTTTTAAAAAATTATAAACAAATGATTGTTAGAAAAATTGAAAAATATATCTAAAGATAATCGAGAAAATAGAAAAACCTCAGTATTGATCACCAAGATGGATGCTTACTAAAAGTTTAAGAATCTAATGTAATATCTGAAATGTTTTATAACTGAATTGCTGTTGATTATGATATAATACATCAACTTTTACTACAAATGCTTTACCAATTTTATCACTAGAAACAATTAATAATTTATAAAAAAAATTATGAAACAATAGTTCATGAGAATCAATTAATATAACATTTCTAATAATAATTGTATCAGCTTTATTTAATGAGGTTAACAATTATACCAAACGTTTGAACTTTTTAAACAGCTAGATTTAATTCAACTATGACCTAAATATAAATAGCTTAAAATTTATAATTATTTAAATTAAAATTAGATTATAATAAATATACTTTACCAAATAATAATCATAAAAAATAATTGTTTAACCAACATATATATTATTTGAAAATATAAAATTAAGGCTGCTTAAATTTGAGTTAATTTGTTACAATTAAATTAATAATATTTTATAAAATCATTTTAATATAAGTTTTACTATTACAAAACTAATTCATGTTTTATATACATAGATTATAAAATACTTTTTACTATAAAGTCATTAATATTAATAACATACAACAGTTGCTTATCAATTTGTTAGACAATAACAAACAATATTTTATTATATAAAATATTTTATATTCTGTTAAGCTTATGTGACTAAAAACCATTTTACTAAGGATAACATTATACCATCATCAGTAACAAAATGCTTTAAATTATTAAATTATAAATTTTTTTATTTATTTTTTAAATGGATGAATAACAGATTATCAAAAAAATATTCTTTAACTTTAATTAATTTTTACATTCCTCTAATTATCTGCCTATCCAATGAAAAAGTTTCATCATTATGCCAGTCCATAAAAGAGAAGATATAAATAAGCAACTAAATTACCAACATATTTCTTTTAATAGAAGCTTCTGTATAATCTTCAAATTGATCATTTTACAAAAACTCCTCAGGCAATCAACTGTTTCCTGTCTCTGCCAGTCTCTACATTCTCTAGTAAATAATGTAGCAAACAACATCATCTTAACAAACATTCACAAAGCTTTTGGTTCACTTTCACATTCCATATTAGTAAGAACTCTTAGAAAGTTTAACATTAACCGCACTCCTATATTTTAGATTGAACAATTTCTTTAAGATAGGCTACAAGAGAAGTCATCTCTGTTTTAAGTTTTATTTAAGTCTTCAGTGGTGTCCCTAAGACAGGATTCATTGGCCTTCTTCTCTTCAATCTTTATATCAATGATATTATAGACTATTCTTCATCACTAAATGATTTTAGGAGCTTAATGTTCTTTGTTTACAATGTTAAACTTTTCATTATTAAATCACTTATTCTTCAATCTTCTTTGGAGTCCACTGACTTCAAAGTAGACTGCTAAAGCTAGCTACCAATAAATGTTTCTACCTCTTATAAAATAAATACTCAACAAACAATAAAACTTCTCAATATCCTGTTATTTAAGACTGAGGTATTTTCATCTCCCATAATTTAAAATGAGCTTACCACATAAGCTACTTTTTTAGATTTGGTTCAGGTATTTATACCAACTTTTTAAATCTTTTAAGACTACGAATATTTGGGCACTATTAAAAATATTCATCAATTTATACTTCAACTCTTCTGTGTAGGTCCTCAAATTGAAAAAGACATTATAAGAATTGAATAGTCTCAAATATTGTTCACTAAAAGAGCTTTCCTTAAATGTGGCACACCCTTTTTTCATATAAGTTAATATTAAATCTTTGCAATATCAACATTTTCTCTCTCCAAATTAACATCAAATGAAGAAAAAAATAGCCATAAAAATATTAACTTTAGTTAACTCAACAATAAATACATACTTAGATATCTAATGAAAATTATCTATGATTTATCAGCAATTAAATATAAATTAAACTTAATATTAGAAGTTATATTAAAGTCAAATAGATAAAAGACATAAATTATAATATATATATTGATAATTGTTAAAAATGAAATAAGTCAATCAACTAAATAATTATATAAGTTATCTAGACTTTAATATTATTAATGCATAACAAAATATGGTGCTTTAAATTATAGAATTTATGTTAGAAGCAAATATTTGAAAAGAAAAAAATAATTATATATATATTAGGACCATTCATTCATAAAAATGTAAATTGAGGATGATTTATATATTATATAAAATTTTTTTACTTAATTAATCAAATAAAGGATCTACTGGAATTAGATAAAATTGTAAAGCATCATAATTAGATCATGATGATACATGACAATTCTTAGCAGTATAAATTTAATTAAGATGATAGCAAAAAATGATTATTTTACAGCAAACAGGAAAACCAACGACAAGAGTGACTTCTAAGGTAACCAGTGAAACTGAATGTAGTCGAGAAATAGTTTCTATGCCTAAGTAATCACCTTGAAGATTAAATATTTATAAGCCATTTTAGTCCAAACATAAATAATAAAAAGCATATCGATTAAAATAGACTTTTAATTATTTGAAAGCTTGGAAAAAGTAGAAAAGTGCTGTTTATTACTAAGCAAGCTTAATCTTATAAGATTCGTTTTCAAAAGTGATAATTGTTTGTATTACACTACATAGTTTTGTTCGATTACATACATACGCAGAATGCAAAAACTTGAAAAAAAGCTTGAAAAAATAGCTTGAAAAAAACAAGGTCAATAACAGGAATAAGCCTCAACTAGATATTTTTAAAAAGACTTTATATACTCTATAGACGTTTCACGAAATATAAAATAAGCTTATAAGAAACTAGTAAAAACTAAATGGCAATAATTTTTCTTGTTTATATCCAATTTATTGCTCACCATAAAACAGTGATAAGGTCTGGAAATTATTTCGTGATCAAAATAGATTATTTATTTTTAGTAAAATTTATGTACCAAAAACAACGGTTCTTTCTTTAGTTATTTCTTATAGAAATATTTTCCTAAATTCAATTAAGTAAATACTCTGTGTTAAAAATTTCAAAAATTTAAGGAGTTCTCTTTGACGTTTAACCACCAAACCTATAATATTATATACCTTATATACCTTATATATAACTTATAAAAATAATTGGAGCTTGAGATCTAGAATTGACCAAAGAAGGTTGTTAATGTTATGTACGAGTGTATAATCAGGGACGTTGCAGAAGTCTACAAATGTTTTTTATCAAAGATTTATTCTTTTAACTATTTAATAAGAAACATATAATGATATACTTTTAAAATATGTTTTTAATCAATAAATCAAGTTTTTTTACGATACGAAAGTTAGTTATATGTAAATAAAAAAGCGATATGCACCTAAAACTGTAAAAGAATTTTTTGATTAATAATCATTTATTTATCGATGTTTCTTAATTCGTACATAATAATCGCATCCTTTCAAAATTTTAAAGAAATCAGTCATAATTTATTTGGGAAATACATCTTCTCTACTCATATGTGGCGTCGTTTTTATCAGTAGACTATCTTATTAGGTTCTATTCGTTGAATAAGCTTTAGAAAACTTTTAAAAAACTTTCGGTTGCCATAAAAGCTGACTTATTAGACGATTTTTACTTATAGTAGCAAAAAATTGTTTTCAGAATACCTTGTCATAATATGCAAGTAATATTGATAATTTTTATGTTACATTTTTCAGAGTTAAGTATTTAAATATTTTATTATATAAAACTAAAGTTTTAATAAGGGCTACATTTATCTGTCATAACACAAATTTATAATAGAAGCTATATTTTTTTTTCTTTTGTGCTTAAAGTAAATCAGATATTTCAGTAAGTTCAATAAATTTAAAAGTAAAAGGTAAGACTTGTTAATAAAAAGTTATCTTATACAATCATATAAGAAAAGATTAAAAAAAATTATTTTAAACTGAAAATTTGATTTGACCAAATATAGAGATTCAATCTCTAGAACAAAATCGAAAATACTTCAGAATTGTTTAGTATTGGTTTATTATCAATGCACCTTAGTCTTTATAACATCATGTTAATATCAATAGTTTAGTAACCTTCAGCTTTTAAAGAAAACCCAATTGAACCAAATAAAAATGTTATACAGTAAATCCACAAAAGAAATCGGTCTAAAATAAGAGCAACGTACGCCCAATCGTCTTGAGACTGTAAACATATTTGTAAGTATTACAAAATATTTTACAAGTTGTCTTAAGTATGCATATCTATAAATAATCTTTAGAAATTGTATAATATATGTTCTCTAAGTTAAACTTTTCACAGATAAATTTAATTTTTCAAGGATTTTTAAGATTAAAAAGGATTTTTTTTAAACAATTTTTATTATTTGAACAATTTTGTAGATTAATTTTTAGCTTTAATAATGATATTTTAGTTATTCACAGCAGATAAGAAATAATGGTAAAAGATGTTTATAAATATTTAGAAAATGTCATTGAAAATAGTAAATTTAAATAAATATTCAAAGGATTAAAAAGTTTTTAATAAAGTACAAAAATCAGTCAACAATAAAACTAATTTAAGGCATACTAAAGAAATTTAAATCAATATTGAATACCGAAAACCTAGTTTAAAATGTTTCAGCGTAATGATAAATTTTAGACCTGTGATTTTTTATCTTCTTGCTTCTTTCGTTTAGCAACATAACATATTGATTGAATCGTGGACCAGACAATAGGTGACAACCCTAAGATAGAAGGAGGGTACCACTTTTTAGAAAAATCGTCAATACGTTCACTAGTTGAGCCATCTGTCATTCGTTTATTGATTCTTGCTGAAATTCCATATTCTCCAGACTGAGTTGAAGATTAAAGTACTTAATTTACTGATAATGTGAGTGAAGACTTTCAAATTACTTTTTTGTCTTTACATTCATTATTTGAAATTTATTATACTAAATTTAATAAACTATCAAATAAACTTCTTATAGTACGAACTGGTAGTCTATTTACGCTTTACTTAAGCAAATAAAAACTTTTTAATCATGTTATATTTACATTAGCCTTATAACTTTAATTGTCTAAGTTAGAATTCCTACAATTTTAGTACATTATTCAAAAAATTTGAAACAAGATCTTACATATTTTTTGAAAACTTTTTGACTTGGTGATAGATCGTCAGAAGCCTTATGCATATTTATATCAAACATGCTATCTGAAAAATGTTGCGAATAGAATTAATTCAATAAATGAGTTTACCAAAAACAGTGGTATTTGTTAGTAATTAAAAAAATCATTATTTGAATTTAGAAGAGTTATATATTATGAAGTAAAAACTGTTTCTTCATAGTAATACACTAAGAATGTTTTTTACAGTCTAAGTTGACCTGCCTTCTTCCTTAGTTTTATCATCCATTTGTTCCATTTCTTCTTCATCTATCGAATTTGGTCTTTTTACTTTAAGTATAGGAGCAATTAAATCAAAGAAAATCCATTTAATCCACACTGGCATATCATGTGTGTTATTTGATCGAAAGTTAACATTACAGATAACTACACTGAAAAAAAGAGTGGTGAAGAGTTATCTTTTAACAACAGGTTTTGGCTTGTTTAAAACTAGAAATAGACCAAGAAATTAGTCCAACCTATAAAATATTGAATTAGTTTCTTTTGCTTCTACAAATAACTACTCATTTTTGATAAAATTTCTATTCTACTTTGTGCAACTTATGTAATCACCTTGATATGACTGAAAACACAACTAAAGACATTACAAATAAGATGTAAGTTCCAATCAAGGGTACAGCCATTGATGTTTCAGGAGTACGCTGAGCTATTAGGAAAAAGAAAACCGTTTGTCCTAATAAAATTGAGATGGATAAGGTGAATTTTTCACCTAGAATATAAAAGTAGAGTAAATAGATAATGAATCTTTTATTCTACTTACATGTACACGAAGGAAGATAAAACACCAGACAGGAAAGAGATGAAAGGAGCATACAGGGAAGTATGATATTGATAACATAAAATTGAGGTTTTCTTTTGATGAAAATACAGAAAAGGTATCCGTTACGTTTTTTGCTTAACTTGGCGGAAGTATTTGTCAAATACCATTCTCCATTGTCTTGATAAGCTGACAAATATCAATAGAATGTTAATTACTTAATTAAAATTACATCAATTTGTTTAGTTTACCAGATGGGTCAATTGTTATAGTTTCTTTTACGAGTTGAAATTCCATCTCATCTTCATGAAATGTTGGTGAAATTAAATGAATTTCACAAGATTGCTGATCAAAAGGAAACATGGCGATCTAATAATGAAAACATGGCAAAGTTGAAAATCGTTCAATCACTTTTTTTATCGAACCTGTTACTTGTGCTATAGATGTTTATGAAATAGATACTTTATATATATTGTATTAAAACCGTTGACTTTTCAAAAAAATTACTTTGATTGTGCATGATGATTTATATAATGTTGGTGGTAGCCATTCTATCGTTCCGTTAAACCAAACCAAGACATTGGTCAATAAAGATACATCGAAGGAACCATCCTTACTATATTCAACAGCAGTATGTTAACAAATCAACTTATTACAAACTACTTCATTAAAAAATTTATTTCTTTTAAATTTTGTCAAATAAAAAATCTTATAATTCAAGTAATCTTTGCTTTTGTATGTTCTGAACTTTTTACCTATTTTCTAATAATAAACGAGGTTTCCATACACTTTCCGCAGGCAAACGAAGAAGTTTTATATTATCGTAGTCCTCCGGATCCCAATGTAATCTTGAGTCTTCCCATTTATGAAAAAGATATGATGATGTTGTCAGTTCTTGTGACTTTTCATCCTTTAATAAAAATATATGACAAAAACTACCTAAAATCATGAAACATACAGACCACGCTTATAATTTGTGATAAAGTCATGTCGAGACTAAAATTAAATTTTCCTTTTTTAGAAACTGGGCTGACCTGAAGATAAAAATTTGGCTTTTATGATTTTAAAATATTTCAATAAATTAGTATTTTTCACTTCAACTTACTTGTGAGTTATACTCCTGCAATAAATCTTCAATCAACTTGCCTTCAACTGAAAAACTATCTAGAAGCTTTACACAAACAAAGTTACAAAAAAATATATATATATAAAAGCATCTTTGCAGGAAGCTGTTTAGTTTCATAATCAACCTAATAATTTCTTATTTTTATGCAGTGTATAAATTGAACATCAAGATTTACATTTCATCTGAAACGCAGAAGCTCCTTTTATCAAAATGATATCGAGTAACTTGAGACATAATTAAAGTTTAAATTAGTTTGATGACGTCAGACAGCAGCTGCATTTTCTACACTTTATCACTTCAATAACTATAGTAAATAACAAAGAGCATAAAAAGAGTTTATTATAAATAAAACTGCTTCTTTTTAATTTTTGTATAAAGAGTTTTTAAAGGTAATAGCAAAAACAAAAACTTTATTTAGAGCACAGTTAAAATATCTTGCCTTTTTAAAAAATATTCAATGCTTAAATTGGAAAAAAAATCGTTGTTTTTATCGTTTACTATACACAAAGTAATAGCCAAACTGAAGGTTTAAAAAGTAAGCTGTTTATTTAAGAGCTCTAATGGCATCTAATTAGAACTGATTAATTTTTCTTATCGTTCGATGACAATCAATATCTAACATTAACTTAGTTAAGTCCAAAGCAACTTTCACTAATCTCCCATCAAAATTTATTAAATAAATAATTTATTGAAAAGAAATTAAAGATTAGTGTTAAAAACTTTGTTAGATACAGATTTCATTAATAGGGTACCAAAGTAATTTTAAAATTGAAAGAAGCTGAATTTTTCTGCCACAGTAACAATATCAAGCCGTTGAAAGAGTCCAATAAGCTTAACAAATATTCAAAGCTTAACTTATTGCTTTACAATGCACCTGAAGACATCAATTCGAGTTAATGTTACAAACTCATAAAAGTTTAAAAACTATTGAACAACCAATTTAATAAAATCTCAAAAATTACTAATTCACAAATCTAAGTACTATCAAACAACTAGACCTTAAACTTATTTACTCTTGTCTTCTAAGATTATTTGTAAATAATTTTAAACTGATGAAAAATTTACAGTAGTGTTCTTTTTAAAATAAGCCGTATGTTTTGCAAGAGTTGTTTTGAAGTTTTTCAAGAAAATAATTAAGTTAATATAAAGTTAACTTTCATTAGAAAGTTACTAAAAGTATTTGATAGAATTGAGGAATCTCTTTTGCATTAAAAAAACAAAAAATACGAGGCCTATGCAGTAAAAACTTTGGCAATTAAGGCGTGATCATCTCCGTAGTGTAGCGTTTATCACGCCCACCTAACATGCAAAAGATATCGGGGTTTTACGTTTCACACGCTACATTTGAACTTTATGAAATTCTTTCAACCATTCTATTATATTTTTAGAATATAATTAGAAATCATATAAAATTCTATTGAAATGAAACAAGTTAGAGAAGATAGTTCATCAAATTGAGTAAGGGGAAATCCCGAGAAGAAATGAGACCTTGACCAACAATTCCAAAACAACAAATATTAGCTAAAGACAAATTTCTCATTTGAAAGTCATTGATGATTAGAAAGCAGTTACTACTGGTAACTGATCGAAAAAGCAAATATTCACCAAACCCATAAAAAACTGTTTTCATGGTTTTTTTTTACTTTCTGTCAACCTAACCAACCCTTTTCTCTATCTTTATAAAAGTAAGCTCAAGATTAAATGGTAATAACAGTGAGTTAGTAGACCTGAAAGTCATCACATTTCTGTGGTAATATTTATATAGCAGAACTGTTTCTCACTTAAACAGGAGAAATCTACTTTTAAATTTTACTTCATTTTTTGTAAATTAAATGCAAATTGTTACTTTTAACAACTCAACTATCCTATTTCTTGAAATTACTTTTTATCTCTTATTAAAATGGTTTCAAAATTGTTAGTTGAAGTGATTTCCACATGAGTTACGTACAGAGTTTGTTTTAGTATTTTGTTAAATATTTTCACTTTCAATTATTATTTGCATTTCATTTTGTTACTTACTTTGCAAAGATTATTCAGCGTTGCTTATTTTAACCTAGGTACAATAGCAAATGATGTAAAAGAATTTATCTATCAAATTGCAAGCAATATTAACCCAATTACTCGCTTAATTACACTATTATGGGAAGCAGCTCCAAAATGTAATTACATTTTGTTCCAACTATTTTTATCAAAGCATCTAATTAACTTTTAATTAGCATTACAAAGAGCATAAAATACTTTTTACCCTTAAAACAGCAGCAATTCCTACTCTACAGTAAATTGTAAGTGCCAAAATATCTTACTGGTAATCGACAGTAACTGTTTCAACTGAAGCTTTAGATAAAGAAAACAAAACAAACAACTTTCTGCAGTAGACTGGACATGTTAACATTTATTCTACTGATGGATCTGATTATAGATAAAAGTTGTTAGCGATATTATTTGCGAGAATGTGTATTGGCGAAAGATACTGTTTTCGGGCATCCTCCCTCGCGTTTATTGTAATAAAAATCTTGTTTTAACATAAATTACAAGAAGCGTTTAACAATTGAAAAAGCATTTGCTCACGGATTTCAAGCATTACAACAAATAGCTACTGATTACTTTTAACTTAAAATTCTGATTAAAACTTTAATTTTCATGGAATCAAAATGGCAGCAGAAAAAGTTATTTTTATTAATATTTTAAAGTTAAAAGTATAACAGAAAGCTTTAAATACTCATACAAATGTCTACAATTTTTATTAGCAATAATCTTTATATTTCTGACTGCCTAAACACTTTTGATAACAAACGTATTTGTCAGAAAATAAGAATTGCTCTGTTGTAAACAATTACCAAACAATTATGAAATATTAAAAATATTTATTTATTGACTAAAGAGAAAAGTTTTTTAGCAACAAGTTTCTTACAACTATTCCTACGCTTCATATGCTACGCTTGAAGTCAAAAGAATCTTTCAAGCATATTATAATTTAGTCGACAAAAGTTAATGTCTAAAAATAACAGTTTCAATGAATAGAAAGAAGTGAGCTGTTCGTACAAGGTTACATCAGTTCATTAATTCAGCATACAAAAGTAAAAGTTTATAAAATTAACAGTTTGAAAATAAAAGATGAGTTTTAACAAGTAAATAAGCTTAGAAAAAAGATTGTTTTATTATATTTGTGATAAGTTCAAAGATATCTTTTATTAAATAAAGATTACTTTTGTCTTAGATACAATAAATGATGTTTTTAAAACTAAAGTTTTTTCTGTTTTTCTTCTTCTTGTTAGAATCTTCAGCTGAAAGTAAGTACTTTAAATGTGATAAAAATGATCAAAATTGTAGAATTCAACAGCTGATAAAGTTTTCAAAATAAAATTGTTTTTTTTTCGGATATTAACAGACATTTGCAGCGGTAATCCAATAACTGGTGATTCTGGCAATCTAACTTCACCCAACTTTCCCGACCCCTCCCCAAAGGATTTAGTATGTTCTGTAATATTTCCAGCTCTTCCTGGAAAGGTTGGTGAAATGTTATCATTTAAAAAGATTTAAAAACTTAACAAAGTGATTTTAAATAAGTTTTTCTAATAAGATTAATTTTGTAAACAAGGTAGATCAGTTTGTTTAGGTTTAGTTTTGGCATCTGACTACGTAGTATAACCAACGCATGTTTTTATGATGTAGCTTCTAGAGATTGAATTTACAAATTTTTACTTGGGTTACAACTTATATAACTTTGAAATCGACCATCTTTGTACTATTGAAAGTCTTTCTATAGAAATTGATGGACAAAAGGTGAGAACTTCTATTTATACACACTTTCAAGTATTTAAATGTAATTTTATCTAAAACTTCACTATAAAAGTATATAAAACGTCAAGTTTATTCATTAACAAAAAATAATTTAAATCAAAAGCTACAATCAGACAAAATATGCGATATCAACAAGCCACCAAGCTTCTCAACTAGTAAAGAGGTGAAATTTATTTATATGAAAAATGCAAGTTCCAACGTTGAAGGATTTAGATTGACTTGGAAGCGAACAGATAGTATGTTTGAAAAACTGTTGGTTTAAGCTGCTATAATATCAATTATTATTCTACGTTTAAAAGTTATAATATTAACTATTTCATAAATAAAGTGTAAGCATTTGAGAGATCAAAAAAGTGAATTTATTTAAGACATTGTTCTTTAAACTTTCTAGATAACTGTGAAGGTCAGTTTCGGTGCTGGGACGGAAGCTGTGTTGATTTAAGTGAAAAATGTGACGGGGTAGTAAATTGCCCGGACAAAAGTGATGAAATACAATGCAGTAAATCAAAACTTATTAACTTGTTGTTGATGTCGTTAATTATTAGATAAAAGTGATTTAACGCATTAAAATGCTAATAAAAGAAGTTTGTCAAATCTTTTTTTTAACTTTTTCATAAAAAATAAATATAACTAATTTTTGAACATTTTAGACGAAAAAGTTTCAAATTTTTTGCTTTTTATTCACAGTTCATGAAAAAACAGATAAAAATCAATGTGGAAAAAATGCGATTGCTCCGAAATTTCCTTGGGTTAGATAAGTTGTTGAGTTTCTTACAATGCAAAAATTGTTTCTATTAATTTAAAAACTTGATGATTTAATGAGTAACTTTTAAGTTAACCAATTTTTGGTTGCCAGTAGCAACTTTTTAATGTTTTTAAAAGACTTACAGAGTAATACGCGGCGATCAAGCAATACCTCATTCTTGGCCATTTGTAGTTTCGTTCTTTGACGAAAGTAGTGGTTTTTCTGAATGTAGTGGAGCAATCGTATCACCAAGACATATTTTGACTTCATCGTCGTGTACAGTAGGAAGTCCGTTTAGGTAAAAATATATATTTTTAAATTTGCTCTCAGTTTTTATGAGAGCTACAATCATTTAGTTCAGCCTTTCTTTGCTATTAATTTTGTCTTCAAACTTTTTTTAGCTCGCATACACTAAAGTTTGGAACCCATCAAGCTAATAATGCTCCAAAGTTTACAACTACAATTGAAAAGATTTACACTCCTCCAGTTAATGAGAGGTTGATTTATCATTTGATATCAGATATCTGTGATGTACTAACTACAATTTTTGTCATTTACAGTGTTTCTGTAGTATTGTTAGAGACTAAAGATACAATTCCATTCGACGACACTATACAGCCAATCTGTATTCCAAATTTCGAGTTTGAATTACCAGAAGGGGAAACATGTATAACTGGTGGTTGGGGTCGTTCAAGTAAGTACTTATTACAATTGTTTATTTAAGTTTAAGAAACCAAAAAAGCTGTAAAGTAGAAACTTTAGATTTATCTTCAAGAAAAAAAATATATGTATCAGAATTAAAATTCAATTTGAAATCTGACTATTTTTACTTTTGTTTTTAAAATGATTTCAAATCTTTCTTATTTAAGGTGATTACTTATTGGATACAAATGTAAAGTTCACTCAACTCAGACTTTCTATAGTGAATCAAGACTTGTGTACGATTCTTACAAATGTCTCATCAAATGAAATCTGTGCAAATACAGAGAGTAAAGACGGAGGAGCACTTTGTGATGTAACTTTTTTGTGACTCAAAAATTTCTATAAAAATCATTTGACTCGCATTAAATTTTTAACAAAGTTTGAACAAAAGTATATCTCAATAACTTTATGTCTTAAGCAATTGTAAACCTTGATTTTTAAATTTAAAAATACCAAAAAGTATTTTGTTATTTCATAGGGTGACAATGGTAATCCTTTAATGTGCCTTAAACATGGTTCTTGGTATCTAGTTGGAACCTCGACCGTCGATAACTGTGATAACAGCAGACCTGAAAAATTTGTTGACGTCAGGGCGTACTCTGAATTTATTAATAAAAGTAAGATTCTGAGCTAAGTAATATGAATCATAATGTTTAGGAGAAAATCTTTACTAGTTTCATTAGTGTTAAAAGATAATCTAGTCAAAAACACATATCTGCAACTTATAAAACTACAAACTTTGACGGCTAATTTATTCAATTTAATTTAATCAAGCAGTACTAGTATTTCCTTGAAATATATTTCATATTAATACTGTGTTTGCACGAAACTTCTGTCTGAAACCGATAGTTCGGTATCAATGTACAATCTCATGTGGATATTAAATAGAATCTAAAATACTTTTATTTTGCAGTTATTGGAAAGTACTTTAAATCAGAAGGTGAGATTTGAAATGTTTTTACATATTTTTACAATATATAAATTTTCATTAAATCAACTAAACATTTATTTAGTTCAAAATAGTGCATGTTTAAGTAATCAGTCTAATGTAATCTAATTACATGTAAGTAATGTTCTCAATCTTACCACTTCATTATAAAAAGTAGACTATCGCCAATAATGATTAGTTGGAAAATATATAAAATAAAAATTACATCTCCATCTAAATATCTCTAAAATGAAATAATAGTTTTGAATTTTTAGTTTTATGTATTAACTACATGAAACAAGTTCTTAATCTGCAAAAGTAAAGATATATTTACAATGTTGTCGAGATGTACACATTAAGCAACTAATTAACTAATTAACATTTGTAATCTTCTTAATTATTCTTATTACTAAAACCAGAAAAATGAACGAAACCGCTTTACCAAAAATGGTAAAGAAAGAAAAGTAGTTAATGTTTATGCTATTCACTTATTACAAAAATAAATTTTGGAAAACGTTTGTTTTGTTGATAGAAGCAACCACTTATGAGTCAACTACAAAAGCGCCCGTTGAAGAATTGGGTAAGAGTTAACTTTTTTACAAAATTACTTTTTTATTGCTTTTAAAAATAAGACTAGGCGACCATCTTGTTGTAGATTCAGGTAAGAGCTTGTTCTAGTGTAATGTTTAATCTATATTGTTAATTGATAAAAAAAGAGTTTCAGATACTTTTAGTAACATGAAAAGTATTTACCAAGATTAACCACTATCAACCAAACATTTGAAGCACATCTGTTTGATAATAGAAAGAACATTAACAAATTAAATTCAATCCACAGTTAGTTGATTGTTAAAAATGAAAAAAGAATAAATATAGAATTAGTCTGATGCGTTTCAACCTTCTAATTTCTAAAATATCTGACAAGCGTTCAGTCATAAAATTAGAAGATATTTCTTAAAATAGGTCATAAGCTACAATGTATTCAAAAATGTAGAAGATCAAAATTTAATTGGATGAGAAAGAAGAAAACTAAAACTTTTTGAAAATGATGGATAGAACTATTTCTGATTCTCGTCTTTGACAATCTTAAAAAGTTACATCTCATTAGTGATAATATGCAAAATTGGTTATTAAATTATACTTTATGAAAAGCAGAATTCCAAGAAATAACAAATAAATTTGAAAAGTTGTTAAATTTTAAGTTTTAAGTTTTGAGAAACAGTTTCAAAAACTTATCTTTGAAACGAATAGTTCTACCCTCAAAGTGAATCAAGCAAGTAGTTCATTCATGCAGAAACAAAATTTGCATTCACTATATTGATAAGCTGAAAACATTAGAAGATGGATAAATGAATAACAAAGTATAAAAAAGGTTGTTTCAAATGCTTTGCATTCATAACCTTTTCAATTCCCTTTTTCGAATATCACCTTTTTTATTGTTTTTAAACGCTAATATTTATTTCTAATTTCACAAGTACATAGATTAAAGAAAGGACTTGGAATATTTCTATAAGATTTTTTCATTACTTAAACCTGAAATTTTCGTAAAACTTATTTTAAGCATTGAAGAAATTGCTTTAATTAAATATCAATTAGCTAAAACCAAATTATATTTTATTGGCTAATAAACTAGTTAAGCAAGTATTTTCAAAAAAGGCGATGTTCTTGTTGTAATAATATTTATTAAGGATGTCTTGTTTGCATTGCTATTAACGATTATTTTCTTTCTTTTTTTACTCACAAGCTTCAAAAGTTGTTTCAACAAAAGAACTTATGCTTTAACTCATAACTGTACTGATTAAAAGCTTTATCTCAATATTAATGTTTCGTCTTAGACATTTGCGGAGCTGCCGATTTAACTGGGAGTTATGGACAGCTTGTATCACCTGGGTTTCCTTCATCTTATCCCAACTTGAGAGACTGCCTTAAAACTATCACTGTTGCTAAAGGAAAAGTAGATAAAAGTTTTAATTTTCATTAATGTGATATAAAAATTGGTCCAAAAAAAATTACATAATGTTGCACAAGTATAAGCTAAAGAACATACCAAACAAACTTCACTGAAAACTTAGTTATCATTAATACACTTGGTTAGTTTAATATTCGTTGATTTAATCAATTAAATTATTCGTCAAAGTTTATTTATTTATTTTTTAAATAGATATAGGAAAAAAATATTATTTGAAATGATGAACCTAGATCTTTATAAGATCATAACAGATTTTCCAGATTAATATCGATTAGTTTTTGAAAATAATTTTAAGTTTTAATTAAATTAAAAGTTTACTTGCTTGCTTTTTATCATAACCTTCTAAATTTAATTTACGAAATTTAGAAAACGTTTAGAAACATATAGAAATTAGAAATAATGTAAAATAATACTTTTGCGAGGATTTTATCTTTTCTGGTTTTCATTTTGTCAAAAATAAAATTGATATTCAAATTAATTTTTTAATGAAATCAGAACGCAGATAGTTTATCAGCTGTTTTTATCTAAGATATTTTTTACTTTATCAAATTTATTTATTATCTTATAAATACTAGAAACGTGTTTTTATATGAGTTATCATATTTCTTGAAAAACGAAATATTTAAATATTTATTTTAAAGAAGAATAAATTGTAGAAATAAAATATTCAATTTTTTATACAACGTCTGGCTGTTTTTAAGTTTCCAATATAACCAACATTTCCAAACAGATTTTACAAGTTCGATTTGAGTTTATTGATATAGAGGAAGCGGATGATTGTGAATATGACAGACTTATGGTCTCTGATAGTGATGGCTTAGTGAGTTATCAGCTAAATTTATTTGTTTGTCGCCTAATAACTACAACAATTTTTTACTAGATTACAGGCCTTGCCGTATGTAACAAAGTTGTCCCTGTAAACTTTTCCACTACAGATAATATAACTTTCCAATTTGTGTCTGATTATTATGATTCGGGTTCTAAAGGATTCAGAATAGTTTGGAATATCACTGATGGTACTATTAAAATATAAAAATGAATATGAAACAACAATTTAATAGTGGCATATTGTTCTATTAAAGTTGTTTTAATTGTTTATTAACTTTAATATAATTACTCGACGTTAAATTTTAAGAAATCAATATTATAAAGTAATTATTTCTATTCGTCTTTAGATCCTTGTGCTGAGTCTGAATTTCGGTGCTGGGATGGATCCTGTATACACGGAGATAAGAAATGTGATCTGATTGTAGATTGTGTTGATCAAAGTGATGAGATTGAATGCTGTAAGTTTTTAATATTCTCAAATAATCATTAAATTATCAATAATATCATCTACTTATTTTACATGCGACGTTATTACATGATTTGATGTTTCAAACTAGGAGAATAGAAACAATTTATTCAATACAAAATGTTTACAACCAGCCAAATTTTAACATTTTTTACTTTTTAATTTTAGCACATACATCTGCAGAAAATACATGTGGAAACAATTATTCGCCACCAAAATTTACTTGGGTTTGAACCGTATATGTTTAATTTTTAGATTGTTAAATGTTATTATCAAAGGATAAACGGATTGTTGGGGGCCAAAAAGCAGCAAATAATTCTTTTCCTTGGATAGCAAGATTAGTAGAAAACGATCTTAATATCTGCGGAGCTTCTGTTATATCAAAATCCTGGATATTGACTGCAGCTCATTGTATTGAATCTAATAATATCAAGTATTGAAGATTTAATCTTTGTAGAGTTTATTTGAAAACTAATACAAACAAACAATACTTTAAGAATGATAGAACAATTTGAAAAAAGTTTTAAATTTAAAAAATCTCGGTAGAGCTTTTTATACAAAATTTAAATTAATTTTGATCTTATCTTACAATCAATATTATTTTAGTGTCTACTCTGTAATCGCTGGAGGAATTAAAATAGATGGTAGTGATGGTGTAAAGTTTAAAGTCAAAAGAATTATAAAACATCCAAATTACAAGGAGTTAGTTGTATAATATTTTGATAAGAGATGTACAAAAAGTTGTTATTTCTTTCAGCTTCACGAATGATATTGCCTTGATTGAGTTTGTAGGCTCAGTTGATTTTGATAACACCATCCAACCTGTTTGTGTTCCAACTCCAACCGTTGAAATTAAGCAAGAGGAAATTTGTATAACAATTGGTTGGGGACAACTTCGTAAGATTAGCTTTTTAATTTTAATTGTTAAACTTTTGTACTGTAAATATTAAAATAATTTTATTAGAGTGATTTTTCGAGAAATTGATATAATTTTGTAAGTAAACTTTTGAATAAAAGTTTATAAATCAAAACATTCATGAGCCAAATGCTTTCATAAATTTTAATCACTTGATGTTGTACCAGAACGATCAGCGAGAAGACCAGATAGTTTATATCAAGTCAGACTGCCTATACTTAACAGCACTGTCTGTAAAGGTCTCTATTCTGATTACACGAATTTACAAGTTTGTGCCGGAGATATAAAAAACGGTGGATCTGACGCTTGCCAAGTAAACTTGAAAAACTTCTTTCAAATTATTTTCATTGTTTAATTATTATAAGCTTAAGCGAAAAATGAGTTTGAACCAATTTGTTGAAGAAGCCAGTTTAATCCATAAAATTTATAGCTTTCTATGATTTCTAAAAATTTATGAAATTGAAACAGGGTGATTCTGGAGGACCACTGATGTGTTTTAAAGAAAATTCTTGGTTTCAATTGGGAGTTGTATCAACTGGAGTTGGATGTGCTCTTCCTGGAAATGCTGGCATCTATACAGACGTTCGAAAATATTCTGATTGGATTGAAAGTAAACTACTAAATTTCAAATCTTTGTAATTTTA
Source organism: Pegea sp. RAD2-039 (assembly GCA_034620365.1). Lineage (NCBI taxonomy): Eukaryota > Metazoa > Chordata > Thaliacea > Salpida > Salpidae > Pegea > Pegea sp. RAD2-039. The sequence goes on from JAQGEQ010000192.1 coordinate 4,474,431, forward strand.
TTAAATCTTATGAAATAAATTAAACTGAATTTATTTTAAAAATTCGTTTTTTGTAAACCCCAAAATAAAAGTAACAGCAAAAAAGATGTAACAAACTACTGAAGTCATAAACTACAATGCATTCAAAAATGTAGAAGATCAAAATTTAATTGGATGAGAAAGGAGAAAACTAAAACTTTTTGAAAATGATGGATAGAACTATTTCTGATTCTCGTCTCTGACAATCTTAAAAAGTTACATCTCATTAGTGATAATATGCAAAATTGGTTATTAAATTATGCTTTATGAAAAGCAGAATTCCAAGAAATTAAAAATAAATTTGAAAAGTTGTTAAATTTTAAGTTTTGAGAAACAGTTTCAAAACTATGGAGAAATATTTCAAAAACTTATCTTTGAAACGAATAGTTCTACCCTCAAAGTGAATCAAGCAAGTAGTTCATTCATGCAGAAACAAAGTTTGATTTCACAATACTGTTAAGCTGAAAACTGAATAAAATGTATATAAAAGGTTGATAACCTTCATTATGTATCTTACTCTTGAAGCTGGTATAACGGCAAAGTAAAGAGATAATTTGAAAAAAATAATTTCAAAATATTTCTAAAATAAATAACAATAATCATTTCTATACTATTTACTTATCATTAAATTAAAGTTTATAAAATATTTATTTTGTTAACAGAAACAACTACTTTCTATGAATCAACTACAACAGTTGATGTTAAAGAAACAGGTAACTTGTTTATGTTTTAAGATAGTAAAATCAATGTTATTTTCAAGTTTGTAGCTTGTAATATCAACCGGCAACAATTGTGTTTCATTTAGTTCTTATAAAATTTTAGGATAAATAATTGATTCATTTATATAAGAAAATTAATGTTTTATCAATAGAAACAACAACAGTTGAGTCCACTCTACATCTAACAACTTTAAGTGGAACAACAGGTGATAAACTCATATTGATTTCAAAATTAATTGTAGGATTAAAGTTGATCGTTCATATTTTCTTTTGACTTTTTTTCTATCTTAAAATGTGTCATTATTTACAACATATACATTTGGTTTATAAGATCAGCGATATTGAATTTAATCTCTCGTAGAGAAGATAGTTTATCAAATTGTGTAAAGGGAAACCCCGCAAAGGTATGGTACCTTGACCAACAATCCAAGTCAAGAATTATTGGCTAAAGACAAATCTCTCATTTGAAAGTCATTGATGCTTAGAAAGCAGTTACTACTGGTAACTGGTCGAAAAAAACAAATATTCACCAAACCCATAAAAACTATTTTTATATTTTTTTTTACTTTCTGACAACCTAACCAACCCTTTTCTTTATCTTTATAAAAGTAAGATCAAGTAAGCTCAAGATTAAATGGTAATAACAGTGAGTTAGTAGAACTGAAAGTCATCACATTTCTGGGGTAATATTTATATAGCAGAAGTGTTTCTCACTTAAACAGGTCACGATATCCGACATGAGTAAAGTGACATTCTACAATATTTCTATGATTAGTTTTGTTTTGTTATAAATATTGTTTATAAACAATTATTTTCGTAAAAGAATCATTTTGAAGATTTAAAAAACTCTTCAAAAAAGCAAGTTATATAGAAGTTTGTGATAATAATTTCAAAATATTTCTAAAATAAATAACAATAATCATTTCTATACTATTTATTTATCATTAAATTAAAGTTTATAAAATATTTATTTTGTTAACAGAAACAACTACTTCCTATGAATCAACTACAACAGTTGATGTTAAAGAAACAGGTAACTTGTTTATGTTTTAAGATAGTAAAATCAATGTTATTTTTATCAGACATGAGTAAAGTGACATTCTACAATATTTCTATGATTAATTTTGGTTTGTTATAAATATTGTTTATAAACAACTATTTTCGTAAAAGAATCATTTTGAAAATTTGAAAAGCTCTTCAAAAAAGCAAGTTATATAGAAGTCTGTGATAAAGCTGCCTTCAAAAATTTATCCTGCAGCAATTAATTATTATAATTAATAAAAACTCACTTGACTTTTGTCATTATAGTTCGATTATTTGATTATAAGCTCTTGTTTTTATACATATTTAATTTTATTTAATGCAATCATTAATATCGGAACCAGTTGATTGTGGCTATCTATACATGCCTTATAATAATCAGATTTTCTCATCTAAAAATTCTGATTGTTTTGTTGAGCCACTTACTGTAATTCTGCTTTAATTTTTAAAAGGTTTCATAAAAATTAATTAATAGTTATATAAACATATTTCTATGAATCATTTCTTATTGTGAATATCGATTTTAATACCAGAAACGTCAACATTTGTCCAAACTTCGCCACCACTGACAGGTATCTTTCAGATGAAGTTAAAACTATTATCAGTAATTAAAATAAATTAAGTTTTGATTAATTTGATATTTTAGTTAAAGAAATTGATTTATTTCTAATAATATAGAAGTTTACAAGCCTTGGTAGCTTATGTTAGCTTACTTAGTTTATATAGTCAATAAAAAAAACTAAACTTTTTTCTCTTTGTAGCTAGTACACCTGATTTTGTTACAACAGTTTCTACAGCAGCAAGTAATAGCTTATTGAAATTTATCATCTTGTGGTTGTAACATTATAATTACCAACTTTTAAATTTACAGTTGTTCACTCTTAACGCGCTTGTTATATTACTAATATATTATCTTGAATATATGTTTGCAACTCATTTAATTAGCTTATTTTCACAAGTTTTCTATGCTAAGCAAAATATTATAATTTCAAAAATCTACTTTTAAGTTTTACTTCATTTTTTGTAAATTAAATGCAAATTGTTACTTTTAACAACTCAACTATCCTATTTCTTGAAATTACTTTTTATCTCTTATTAAAATGGTTTCAAAATTGTTAGTTGAAGTGATTTCCACATGAGTTACGTACAGAGTTTGTTTTAGTATTTTGTTAAATATTTTCACTTTCAATTATTATTTGCATTTCATTTTGTTACTTACTTTGCAAAGATTATTCAGCGTTGCTTATTTTAACCTAGGTACAATAGCAAATGATGTAAAAGAATTTATCTATCAAATTGCAAGCAATATCAACCCAATTACTCGCTTAATTACACTATTATGGGAAGCAGCTCCAAAATGTAATTACATTTTACTCCAAGTATTTTTATCAAAGCATCTAATTAACTTTTAGTTTATATGAATTTAGCTCTAATGTTGTCTTTTATTAAAATATACTTTTCAGCAGTTTAATAAAGTATTTTGATATTTTAGATGAAAGCAAATTAAACAAAACTACTCGACCAGGTAAAGTATATTTCTGCTCTACAAGATTACCTTTAAAATTGTTTGAAATAATAATGATCTATTTTAACATAGGTAATGGCTCGTTACCTAAGTTTCTAAAGAAGATTATGGAGAACTAAATGAAGAAATTAGTTCAAGGACTTTTTTGATGATTTTAAAAAGCAACTTTCACTTTTTGTGTATTTGATATTGTACAAAACACTTCATCATAAAATTAGCAACTATACAGTATAAAATGCTTACTAAATGTATTGTTTTAAGTAATTTATGTGCTTATGTACTAAATAAAATAATTATATGCATTACAAAGAGCATAAAATACATTTTACCCTTAAAACAGTAGCAATTACAATCTGATGAGTTTTTAACTTCCCTTTGACCAAGATCTTCAGAAGATTTTTTTGAATCCAAATTATTTCCAACGGATGAAATTACCTTCATGAAATCTTTTAATATAAAAGAAAATCGTACTTAAAACTTTTAAATACTAAACTTCAGGATTATTCCAAGGAAGCAATATATTTTGATTGCTACATCATTTGAAAGCTCTAAACACTAAATGCTAGATGTTTACTTTAATCGGCAAGAGACAGATGAAAGTGAAGAAAGGGATTTTTTTAAAACTGCTAGAAAAAAATAATTTGAAAATTCAACCAGTTTGTATTGAATCAAGTAAAAAAGAACCTATTTGAGGCAGATTGGTTAAATTTTATTCCTTGTGAAACTCTATTAAAAATGTATAGATATTCTTGATATCTTGTCAAAGGTTTGTTTTAATATTCTACAAATTAAACAGAATTAAGAACATTTGTTTTCATTTTTAAGAGAAGACATTTTTGTAATGACTATGTATGAAACAAACGATTTTGTTCTAATTTCTACTCTACTGTAATTTAAAAGTGCTAAAATATCTTACTGGTAATCGACAGTAACTGTTTCAACTGAAGCTTTAGATAAAGAAAACAAACAACTTTCTGCAGTAGGCTGGACATGTAAACATTTATTCTACTGATGGATCTGATTATAGATAAAAGTTATTATTTGCGAGAATGTGTATTGGCGAAAGGTGCATCCTCCCTCGCGTTTATTGTAATAAGAATCTTGTTTTAACATTACTTACAAGAAGCGTTTCTTTCTCCAACTGTACTTTTAAACAACCAATTTAATGACTGTGTACGCTGTTGTATTTCTGAACACAAAAAACTATTAATAATTGATCAGATTTTTTCGTTCTTTTTCTTGTTTTTAAATACTTTAAAGATGTCTGTTATCAAATTAAGATAATCTAAAGCCATTTTGTTCATTGCTAAATTTTTTGTTGAACAACGAGCCTTAATATAAATATACACAAGCTAAAATAATTAAATACCAACAAATCTTTGTTTTTATTAATCATAGTTAAAAACAAAATGTCAAGCTTAAGTGAGTTAGAAATATACTCTATCATTATTATTTAAACTAGTTGAGTTTTAAATTATCACTTATATTAATATATTTTATTATTTGTATTTATAATTTCATCATCAATTTTTTGAAAATGAAATATTTTTCATAAAATTATTCAAAAATCAAATTTAGAACTGTATTATTTGCTGAAAAACTTTGATAAATATTATTTTGAATTTAAACTAAAATTTAAAAAGTTAGTTTTTATTATTATGTTTAATTTTATTTATTAATTTTGAAAATGTAGCTTGTCAAAACTCACAAACTGTTTCAAATATTTAATATATTTAATAATAGATATTAATTTTTGTAAGCTTCATTAATGAAAATATTTTTTTATTAATCATATTATATAATATATATTAATAATAAGAATCACCTTTGAAATTGTGAATTTTTTTATAAAAAGTTGTTTAAGTTCACTTTTTTTTACATCTGATATTTTTTTAATGATAAAAATTGTTGGTTTTTAGAAAAGTAAGCCTTATTCATATTTTTATTCAACCAAATCTTTTATTAAAAAAATATAATAAAAAAAAGTATTTAATATAAATTTATAAAATTTAAAGATTAATTTTTGATCATTTTTTTAACCTTTTTAATCTTCTTTTTTTATAGTGATTTTGTTCCTTATCTTCTTCGCTTCTACAATCTGGGGATTCAAACTTTTAAAAGATTTTCTTCAATCTAGAGCTTCAGAAAATTCACAAGGAGATATCTTTAAGTAAATGCTGATGACGTCATCATCACTACTTACCACGTGACTTCTAGATATTTGGCTGGTAGATATTTAGAGCGAAAGAAAACCCAAGTTCGGTGGGGATGGAAAGAACCAGCTGTAGTTGGTTCAACTTTCTCATTTAATCTTCAGGTTTGACATTATTGTAAAGATTTTTAACTTACGATGACGTCTTTGCAGTTTTTTTTCTGTAACTCCAGTTTATATCCAATTAGTGAAGACGATGACGTCACAGTCATCGTTATGGTTGATGGACGACAGTTAGACGTTGCCAAGGATTTTATTATCACAAGTAAGTGATGACTTCTGAATCACCAATTGATGACGTCACTATTCATAAACTGACGACGTCATTGTTTACAGTAGAAGGAACGAAAGAACTTTGTGTCACTTTTACAGTTCGCATTTCAGGAATTTATCAGATTTCAATTCTTTACAACAATTTTCATATTCCGGAAAGTCCCTTTCAAAAACGATTTCTGCCAGGTGATGATGACGTCATAAGTTGTGACGACGTTACAGTAACATCTTTTAGGTAAGCTGTGTGCAAAAACAAGTCGAGTTATTCGAAACAATTTTGTGGAATTAATCGAAACACAAAATCGCGTAATTGCTACGATAGAAGCGCGCGATGAGTTTGAAAATCATTGTGACGTCATCAACGATTTTCAGTTGAAATTGTTTGAGGTAAAATTTGTTTTTTGCTTCGCGGTTTTAATGAAGTGATTTATAGGCAGATGGTGGCGACTGTAATGTTTGTCACTTGTGGGACGTTTTTGATGACGTAGGTGCGAAGCAAGTGACGATGACGTCGTTTGCGTGTGGCTGCTTTAAGATTCAAATTTCACATGAAAATCAATTACTACGAGATGGAAATTTCTTCGTTATCGTACTTTCAGGTGCTCTTGATGACGTCATCATCTCTCAATAACTTTATAATTTGTATCTAGATGAGGAAAAATTAGAAGTTGATCAAAATGTAAAAAAGCGTGCTTCAAAACATTTCAAATGTCTTGTGACGTCACCAAGCAAACCAGTCAAGAAAATCAGTTGTTACGTCACAGTTAGAGTAAGTTGATGACGTCATCATTCACATAATTTGTTGTCAATTTTTTCCAGCAAATAATATTTCGTGATTTTTATTTCGGAATAATCCCAAAATTTCCAGTTGCTGCATTTCGCGTTAGTCCAAACACAAAAGTGAGTGATGACGTCATTATAGTCTAGTGATGACGTCATCAAGACTTTACAGATACAGATAAACAACGATGAAGAATTTGAAATTACAGATCATATTTGTCATTTAAAAGTAGTTTGTTCCGAGCAAAGTATTCTTCTTGCAACTTTTCAACAAATGCTTCACTTGGCTTCGGGTAAGTATATGACGTCATCAGTGAGTGACGTCATCAGTTTATATTGCAGGAGGAGATTCAATTGAAGAAAAAATTGATTTTTTTCGGAACAAACTTTGTCCAAATATTTCTTCTAAACGTGACGTCATCAAATTAAAAATTGATCGCAACAAAATCTTACAATCAGTTAGTGCTAATGACGTCATCTATTTTAATCTAATGACGTCATCTATTTTAATCTAATGACGTCATATAGTCGTTTCAAGCGACACGAAATTTTTCGACTTCTGATTGGCGGAAACAGTTTTTCATCGAATTTCGAAATGAAGAAGGTCTGGATTACGGGGGTGTTAGTCGAGAGTGGTTCGAACTAATTTGTCAAAAATTGTTTCTCGATGTGGATCAAAAGGGATGCGGACTTTTCAAACATCTTCAAAATGATTCTCAATCACTTGTAAGTAACATCATGTAATGAGGAAGTGATCTCTTATTGTTTGACATCATCAGACGTTACCATGCTCACTCAGTTATGAACCTGGATATAAATTAAAACATTTTGAATTTTGTGGCAAAATTGTTGCAAAAGGTTTATTAGAAAGTTGTTACAATCGACAATATCACGTGACCGCCCGATTTGCTCGTTCCTTTCTTTCTCAAATCATCGGTCTGCCGGTTTCTTACGCGGTAATCAATGTTATCATGTCACGATTGCTTTTTACTATTTTCTTTGTAGCATTTTGAAACCGACGACCCTGATCTTTACTCATCTAAAATCGCGTTTTTACGTAATCATGATGACGTCAGAAATCTTCAGTTGACTTTTAGTGAAGAAGTTTTTTCAAAGGACGGAAAGTTAGACAAAGTAAGGATCGGGATTTTGAAGATATTTTAGCGAGAATTGAAGACTTAAATTCCTGCAGGTTTACGATTTAGTTCCGAATGGATCAAAGATAGCAGTAACAAATGACAATCGGTCGGAATATTTAAATTTGTTCGCGAAATTTCGTCTTTGTGATTCGATTAAAGATGAAGTTGAAGCTTTTCGGAAAGGTCTCTTTTCGTTGGTCAATGAAGAAAATTTACTAATTTTCAATGAAATGGAATTGGAGTTAGTAATGTGTGGTTCAGGGGAAATATCAGTCGAGCAAATGAAGACATTCTGTGTGATCGATGGAAACTTCGAGCTAATTTGTAATTGGTTCTGGTCAATAATTTCAAGTTTCACGAAATCTGAGCTAGCTCAGTTGCTACATTTTACTACTGGTTGTTCTCAGTTACCATTTGGTGGATTCAAACAACTAAATCCTCCTTTTAAAATCTCCTTTCGTTCTTATCATGCTAATCAACTTCCTACTGCTCATACTTGGTGAGTTTTCGTGTTATTTAATGACGTCATCTTAGTTTTAACGTCTTCTTGTTGCAGTTTTAATGAGTTATGTTTACCAAATTACGATTCATGTGAAAGACTTCATAAAATGTTAAAGATCGCAATTACTGAAGGATCTCACGGCTTTGAACTAGTTTGAAGTCCGCCAAATTCTAGAAACTTCTTGATCACGGTAATCGACCTATTCAAATTGTGTGCCTTTGTTGGTTTTTTATTCAAGTATTAATAAATTTCAAGTCATTTGAAATTATGAATTGTTTTTATTTTGAAGAATCAAGTTAAAGAGATTTACAAATTCACAAAATGTGTATTGATGCAATTAATAAAAATTATTTATATTTGCTGATGCGTCGTAGTTGTATATAAGCTAACATCAGAAATCCTAAACTGATGCTTCCCATGGCCAAAATATTCTGCCATAAACCCCAGGTACCGTAGGGTATGCCCTGTCTTTCCATATATTCTTCACCAGTTGTGCTAAAAAAGTTAAATTCTTGTTTCAAAAAAAAATTAGAAAAAGAAAAAGTGACCAGTTAGCGATCCGTAAAGAATTTGTTGAGTTGAAGCAAGTTCTTCCATCAAAACCATTTGCTTCTGGATGATCAAAAAACACCAATCCACTCATTTCATTGACTGTTAAGCTCTGTCAAAGATCTAGTTCAGTTTTCGTTGCTTATCAACAAATTTTTTTTACATTGATTCCATATCTGAAGATACTAAACCATTTGATCCATTCTAACCAGTTCAAAATAGATTCAATGTTTGCAAGAAATCCTCCAAACATCATCATGAAGATATACGGAAGAGAAACAAGAACATTTGCGACAGCAAACACATTGACAGAAGCACTGACGAGGAATGCTACTGATGAGGCGCTTATTGCTGTTAGAACAAGAGTCAAAAGGAAAATAAAAAACTTCCCAGCTTCCATTTGAAATCCTGAGAAGTTGAAGAGTTGAAACTTTTTTTGATAATTTTAAATGAATTCGAACCGATCATGAAATAAATGAGAATTGAAAAGAAGCAATTTGGAATGACTCGATTAGGGATCAAATCTGCAAAGACTTGCGCAACAAAATAGACAGAAGCTCGATAATAGCCGGAAGCAGACTCATGTCTGAAAAATGAAATGAAAAAATTTTGTTTAAAAAATGTGTTAGAAGACCTGAAAAACTTCCGATTTCTGATGAAGATTTCAAGAGCTGACAAGTTAGACATCACTTGTGACGTAATAAGGAAAAAGAAGCATCCAGCCCTAAAAAGAGTCAACTGCTAAATGTAAATTTGTTTTTAGATTATCAAAATACCTGTTTTGAATTCCACTTTTAAACGAAGTATCTGATTGGAAGTAAATTAAACCAATGAGAACGCCGAAAATTATCATCACAACAATTTGAACGACTGATGTTATCGGGTTTCGTAAAATGTTCAGAATTGTACGTTTGGATAAAGCTCCAAGCTGTAAATAAAATAAAGTTGTTTGGAAATATTGTTATTAAAACAAAACCTGTTTAAAGAATCCATTTGCATATTCGTCAACTTGTTCAATTCTTGCTTCAATCATTTGAGATTGTTTCCAAGTTTGCTACGAAAATGAAAACCATGTTAGGGAAAACCCCGTTTTCAAAAATTTAATTATAGACTTCAATTTGAAGTTGTTCATCTCTCCAAATTTCAGATTCCTTGAAAGTTTTGATTAATTCTTGAGTCAAATCTGACTTCTCATCAGATTCGATCGCTTTACTAATCTCTTGTCCAGAAGACTCTAATGACATCGTAGATCAAATCCCAGTTTGAACAAATTTTAAACTTACTTTTGGTAACATTCATTTGTTCGATCAATCTAGCTGTATTGACGTCGCCACCAATTACATCGAGAAAGAAGTCAGCTGGATTGTGATAGTCAGGACATTTGTAACCTAACAAAAGATAATTATTTGCCTAGTAAAAGAAAGTGATTCGCCTGGTAACAAGTATTAGTAAGAATTAAATGACTTACCAATCTCCTCAAAATAACCAACACATTTCTGACAGCTTCCAATATAAGCAATATCTCCTTTTGTTAATAAAATGAGTCGATCAAACATTGAAAATATCGAATATCGTGGTTGATGAATTGACATGATTATATTTCTTCCATCTAATGCTAATCTACAAGTAACAACAGTGATGTCATGAAGAGAATCACGTGACGTCACCAACTTGTAAAGAAGAAGAATAAGGGAGTTAGCTGTATTAGCATCAAGTCCAGTTGTTGGTTCATCGAGAAACAACACTGGAGGATCCAAGATCATCTCCATCCCGATATTAACTCGTTTCCTTTCACCTCCAGAAACACCTCGAACAAATTCATTTCCAACAAATGTATTTGCGCATTCTCCTAATCCTAACTGCTCGATGACGTAATCAACTTTATGACGTTTGGCCTCATTTGAATATTCTTTACTCGATAATCGCAAATTTGCTGAAAAAGCCAAATTCTCGCGAACTGACAAGGTTCCCATGACAACATCATCCTGTGAGCTCATTTTTACATTTAGTCGCGATTTCTATAGACGTCACCTGAACAACGTATCCGCTCAGTAATCGGAAATTATCTCCGACTGGTTTACCATCCACCAACACAACTCCTTCGCGAAGCCCACGCGGGTCTTTTCGCTTCGCCAAGACGTCTAGAAGCCTTCAAAAGAAGTATGATATCATTACGTCTCTATGATACCATCAACTGCTTACGAAGTTTTCCCGCTTCCAGTTGGACCCATTATGGCGTTTAATCCAGGCGGAACAACTCCACTAACGAAAATCCAAAGATAAAAAAAACCTTTTTTAGCTTTACTTCAAATACCTGACCGAATGAAGAATTTCTTTCTTCCCTTTCTTTCCACAAACTGGTTTGCTGTCCAATCTTTCATCTACCTCGTAGGAAATATTGTGAAAACTCAATTGAACACCTTTCTTCTTCGGATTCGAGTTCTCGACATCAACAAAAGTTTCGTTTCTTTTCACCATATTAATGGTTTCAATTTTCTGAAATCACAATTTTGTTTGAATAAAAAGTTATTTTCACAATTTTTTTAATTCTTTTTGTTTTTTTAACTTTTGTTGATTTTTAAATGCTATATCTGAAACGATCAGTTACCAAACAATCATAAGAAAGTAACTATTGAAATCTTCAAATCAGATAAAAATTAACATTCAACAATAAAGCTGATAAACAATAACAAAAACCTCTAAGGACTTTTTTAATCGAACTAAATATATTCAAGTTTCTGACATTGTATTTGTTAGCAAAGTTATTTAACATTCATTAATAAATATTTCAAAATATTAATTATTAAACTTTTAGAAAATCAAGTCAACTTATAATTTTGTACAAAATAGTTGAATTAATAATTTACAGGTAGTTAAACAAATATTTCATATCATTGAGTAACATAATAAAAAAAACGAAATTAAAAGAAATTGTTTGATTCATCTGAGTGATCTCAGTAACTTAGCTTTTTATTACAACATTGTTGTGAAATTTTTCTAAAAATTGTTAGATTTTGTTCAAGCTTACTAAGTAATTCCAATAATTCAATTTTAAGCCTAAAATTATCTAGATTTTTAACATTCAATGAACTAAAACATAAATTCTTTACCTGAGTCATCTTAAAGTTGCAAATCACTCCAAAATTGTGACGACTTAAGCAATTTATTTTGTAGATAGAAATTTATAAGATTAACCTAAACGTAAACATTAACGAGTTAATTGATTTATAATTAATACGAAAGTTGTTTAATGCTAATATCTTTTTTGGTTTACTATTAAAATATTAGCTTTATAAAAAAATTAGAAAAAAAAATTAGAGAAAACCTTATTAGACTTAAAAAGTCTATTTTTCAACTGCTTATTTCACAAAATCAACAATAATTTTTCAGACACTGTAGTTGTACAAACTAACATAGTTGTAACTAAGATATGATCAAAGTATCTAATTTCAAGTAAACATCTATTTTGACGACGTCTAACGGATAAACTTTAAATTAAACTGAAAGTTTAAATAAATCTGGTTTTACTTTCAAGTTATATAAACGAAATTAAATAGAACTAAAATATATTAATTATTTGTTATGCATTATTATAGATGCATCTACAATATCATAAAAGCTACTTAACTTGCTGATTAAACAATAGCAACTAACTTTTAATTTAATTAACTTTCTCTTCTGCAAAGCTTTAAAAACTCAACAAAATAATTTTTTATTTACTATTATTTATTTATTTATTTGTATTATTAACTTTCATTATTATGTGTAGTAGACAAGTTTAAAGAAATATAGTACTGAATTCAAAATCTTTAAGCCATTTATTCGGATATACAAATTAAACTTTAAAATGATACAACTTTTTATTTAATCTTTTTCTTGTTTGAGTTTAAAACAAATTAAAGAAAGTTTGTAATTATAATAAAGAATTAAGTAAAAATAAAGTTTTCTTGAAATTTATAGTTTAAAAGCATTAATCTGTTGCTAGGCTTAAATTATATAAAAAAAAATAATATTTTTACTCAATTTTGAGTCAATTATACTAAAATGGTGTTTTTAAAATTTTCGATTACCAAAAGTAGATTAAAATAAAAATTTATTACCTGTTTGATAACTATTGTAAACAAACAATGGTGTACTTAGTGACTGACAAACCCTCTAATTTCTGAAAAACCAATAATATTTACAAGCAAGAGATAATATAAATATAAGATAAGTAAAAACTCCACAAAATAATTGTATATTTTTACTGTCACTAGCATTTGTTTAACTGCTAATTCAGAATTGACAAATAAATTTGTAAATTTTTGTTGGAAATGAATATTATTTTAACTGAAAATATTTTCACATATTTTTTTAGGAATTAATCGAAATGATTTATTTTTTTTTTAAATAATCGAAACTTTTCAAGAATTTTTGATTTCTCTTTTGATGTATAAAACAAAACATGTTTTACAATAATAATAATTCTACTTCAGAATTTATCTATAATTTTCTTTTATTTGTAGTGATAAAAAAATTAAAGGTCAAGCATTATTTATATAAAAATTTTATTTATTTTAAATACTAAGCAATCTATATTTTAAACACAAAATAAAGCTTTTATACTTTTATATTATCACTCTAAACCATTTTTGTTTTACACCATTTTTTTACTACTATTATTATTATTATGATTTAAATTATTTTAACAGTTGTCAGTTTTCTGTTAATTATTAACATATTATTAACCGAATATTTTCAATGGAAAAACAAATTCAGTTCAAAAAACGATTTATTTATGTTTTTTGTTTGTTTCTGTTGTTTGTTGCATTTTATTCATTTTTCAATAATCAATCTAAAATAAAAAATATTGGTGAGTAAATTTGTTTCATTATATGCAAAAAATTATTTTTAATGATGATACTAGTATAAACTTTTCTGTTTTAAATATAAATAAATATATTTTCTGTAATTTTTTTTAGATTCAATAATGACTGAAATCCAAGAAAAATTTATTGAAATAAATAGTTTCAAAATTTTTTGTGTTTTTTTTACTCCAAATCCAAAATCGGCCAAAAATGTTCTTCTTCTTCATGGAATGAGGTTCACCTCTAAGAATTGGTTGGATATAAAAACATTGGAGAGCTTATCTTCATCTGGTTTTAATATATTCGCTGTTGATTTACCCGGATTTGGAAAATCTCAAAAACTTGAGATGGAAAAGTCAGAAGTTTTGAAAGAAATTGTTGAAAAGTTGAATTTGGAAAATCTTGTGATTGTTAGTCCTTCTATGAGTGGACAATTTTCGATTCCATTTGTTTTCAAGCATCCAGGACTAGTTAAAGGTTTTGTTCCTGTTGCTCCTGTAATAAATGGATATGATGAAAAAGATTTTGAAAGATTAAACCTTCCAACTTTGATAGTTTATGGTGAAAAAGATCAATTTGCTGAAAAATCCAACAAAATCCTTTCAGCAATTCCAAAAAGTGTCATAAAAATGATTCCTAACGGCTCACATCCTTGTTATTTAGATAATCCTGAATTATTTCATCAATTTCTCATTGACTTTATCAAATCTATATAAAATCATAACTACTAATTTATATTCAATTTATATAACATATTCATTTATCTAAAATTCTTATAATTATTATTTTTCTAATCATGATCTTATATTGACTATGATCTATAATAACTAATTGTAAAAAGTATTTTATTTTCAGATTTTTCAGGATTTTTATATTTACTTCTGCAGTTTCCAAAAAGTTTTTAAAATGTTGAATAATTACAAATTTGAAGTTTTAAATCGAAGATTTCCATTTTTTGAAAATAAAAAAATATCCGAACTTTTTGAAAAATGGTTTGTCCAAAAAGTATAAAAGAAGAAAACTTTTTATTTTCCTTTTGATTTCAGGGATTTAAAATTACGATTTTTCACTTTTTCTTTTAATCCTCATCTCCATCTTCCTTATCAAGACTTCTTACAACAATTATTTGATGACGTCACAGTTCAAACAGCTGTTTCCGCTTGGGTACCGGCGTTGTCATGGAATTGCGAAGGTGTCACCATCAATCTTTTAATTGATTCTAATTTCATTAATTGTAGACAGAATTATGAAAATAGAATCAATCACAACATCAATTACTTCAATGACCTTCTTTGATCGTTTGATGACGTCAGAAGTAGTTAGAGAAAGTGGATCGATTCGAAAATGTTTCCACGAAATGCAAGATGGAATCTTGATTTGCGATGAACTACGAAAGGTGATTATGAAGTTATAAGAGTTGTCATGACATCATTTCTACAGATGCTGTTAGTGGAAGATTCAGAAAATTTTGAGATGTTTGATGAAGCGGAACGAAATGAAATGATTTTTCAACTTTTTAGAACCTTTGTGATTGGTGGAAGGATTTCACAATATGAAGATCAGATCGATGCTTATTTTGATGTCACTAAATCTGTCTACAAAGATCTCGTTTGGTGAGTTTGTTGATATGACGTCATATGACTTGAATGACATCATTTGATTCCAGTGTACAAAAAGTGCAAGATTCAAATGATCTGAAAGTTATATCGAAAATATTTAAAGTCTCATTTCAGGTTAGCATCTGTTGGTTGTCATGACAATCCAATTTTTTATCAATTTTACTTACAGAACAAAAAGACTGAAAATATCTTTCCTCCTGAACATGAACAAAACTTTATTTTTGTCATTATTGATCCTCTAAAGAGACATACTCACCTGATGTTGCATCTTTCTGATTTCTGAATTTTTATTTACATGAAAAACTTTCAATGAAATTTTATGATTTTCTTCAAAATTGTTTCTAAACAATTTCTTGTTTGTAGATTTTCGTTGAAATTAGTTTCTATAGAAAGCTGATTAGATATTTTGTCTTATAGTTACCTCGTACATATAGTAAATTATGTTATTTGTAAAAACATCATATTTGAAACTGTTTAAAAGTTTCTTTTTTTCATTTATGAGGTTTGAAATAGTTACTAGTAAAATTTTTTATTTCATTTGGTTACAATAAAAAAGTCTGGTTAAGATCAACAACTGGTCCTTTAATAATCTCTCATTTTGATAGTTTCATTTTCAAGTTTTAATTTGTTTTAACAAATGCGAAGGAGGGTACCTTAAGAGAGCACCTTCCGCTAGCAAACATTCTCACAAATAATATTTATTAAGTTAAAAATCCAGAAAGAAAAATGATATTTCAGTAGTCCTCAAAGCATATGACAGTGAACAATTACATGGAATGTTAATAATATAAAAAAAGAAAAAAATCACAGTTTAGAAATGACAATATTGGCAATATTATAATGGTTCAACTTCTGCTTGAACAACACGAGTAACTTCGACATGACAATGTCTGATGGCAGTTGGTTCCAAGTATTAATTGTGCGGTATGAGAAAAAGTGCTCTCATGAATGTACCAAGTGATATGAGCTTATTAAAATGCAATGTGTGTCGTCTGAGTTGATGTAGCCTGAAGGAAAGACTAATAGAAAAGAAATTATCAAACTGAATGTCAATTGAATTGTGGATAATTTTAAAATAAGAGTTAAGTCGTATTTAACTCGTCGAATTTTCAGAGTATCTAAATAGAAGAAACTGAGACGATGTTTACAACTATCATATTTAATATTAAGTTTGATGCATACCAATCTCGTAAATGTGGCCTGAACAGATTCGATTTTTTTGATATCGCCAACTTGATATGTCATCCATGAACTAAAATTATATTCAAGTATATACATTTTGAATAAATTAATACGAAATATGGATCTTATGAGTTAAAGGCCTTTATAATGAGGTAAACAAAGTTGATTGATTTTGCTAAGATTTTGGAAACATATTTGAGCTATTTAAAGTCAGATGATAGAGTAATTTCCAAGGTCTAGGACCAAAGATATTCGTAGAATAATAAATCCATAGATGGAATATTGGTCCAAGGAATTTGCAGCTGATTTAGAGGTGAAAGTTCAGACTTTGTGGGCTGGATTTTGAGCTGCCAATTTGTAGACCAGTTTTGTACAGTGTGTACTACAGTTTGGAGGATTGCATATTATAACTTAATCTCATCTGCATGCACAAACACACTGACATCATCTACTGCTACTAGTCTTCTGATGAGCTCTTCAACAAAGACTAAAAATAGAAGAGGATCCAGAACAGAACCCTGAGGAACACCACTGGTGACTTGACTAATAGTAGATAAAGATCTTTCAACACGAGTTTGTTGGATTCTACTTAATAAGTAAATCCACTTTAAGATAAAGCTGTTGATTCTTAAATTTTGCAAAACCAATAATGAGCTTGTTGTGTGGGACAGAATTTTTAAGCTTTAGCAAATTCGAGATGTATGATGTCATAAGGAGCATTACTTTCATGATGGGCTGTAAGCTCGTTAAGAAAAGTGAGATGTTGAGTCAGGGAAGATCTCCGTTTCACAAAGCTATGCTGGACATCAAATATTAGATGGTGCTCTATCAAATGATTGTTTATATGATTGTGAATGATTTGTTCTTAAGCTCTGTAGATAGAACCTGAGGTCAGCGAAACTGATCTGTAGTTAAATACAGTGTTTCTGGGACCCTTTTTATGAATAGCAGAAGGGGTAGATTTCTTACAAACTCATCCACAACCCAGAGTGATGTTAAAGATTAGATGATGGAAACTAATAATTTCAAAAAGAGCCTTAGCCACTATATCGGCTGTTATGTCAAGATCAGTTATCTCAGAGACATTTGTGAGAATTTTGGGGCAAGAAAGGTAAGAGGAGGATAGATAGGTGTTGATATTTGTAAAGTTTGCTCAATAGAAGTTAAGAGAAGTCATATCATCATTGAGAGCGTTAATAGATGAATTAAACTGAACTATAAAATAAATAACAAAATGGTCACAGGCGAAAGAAAAAGAAGAATTAAATGAACAGAATAGTAGGTTGTTAAGGCTAGGATTGTTACAGAATAAAAATTCTAAAATTTTCCCTTTGAATGAGTGGGTTCATTAATACATTGAGTTAGAGAATTAGTAGTTTTGAAGTTGAGAAAGGTCAGAGTCGTCGGAAGATAGATGAATAGTCCAATCTATGTGAGGAAGATTAAAACTTCCTGACAGCTAGGAAGGAATATTAATATACAGAGCTTTACTAATAATGTTACAGATATCAGATAGCATTGATATATTTTCAGACAAAAGGGATAAAAATAGAATAAAATCTAATTTTAGATTTCAATTTAAAAAGATCACCACAAATAATTCCAAAACTTTTTATGGAGAATAGGAAAGAATCTAAACTTATATGGACCTTTAAGCTTTGAAGATACTTTTATAAAGAAAGTAGTCATCCCCTTCCCTGGTGTCTATGCAATCATGTCAAATGATATCATACTGAGGAGGCATACCATTAAGCTCAATATTTTATGAGCCAGTCACGACTCAGCTAGGAGCAGTAAGTCAGTTTGATTGGAATCAAGACAGTGGGACACGATAGAGGTCCATCTTATTTGCCATAGATCTGATGTTGTAATAATTAATTGTCGAAATATGCAAGGTTGGTTTGCAGTATTGATACTAGAAATGTTAGTATCAACCCCAGAGAAGCTCTCTCCAAGAAGAAATCCAAAAAAGCCTTAATAAACTTATTCAAAAATATATATGAGATTAAAATTGAAATAATATAACTTTAGATTCAACACCTTTTATCAACTGTTTCAAAGGTTATCATTATCTTTTGCTATTATCATGTTAGTGCGAAATGGCGAGCAACTTAGAACATTTAAGGTTGTAGTAAGTGTCTGGTGGCTCGACTTGCTGATATTATTTAAATAGTTAACAGATACCAATGGCAAGGTTTGTTCAAATAGATTTTATTTAGTATAAAATTAAGTGCTTTTTGTAAAATTTGTTTAAAATAAGAATTATCGAAATTTCAGTTGTTACTATACTACGTAGAGAACTATAAAATATATATTCAAAATATGTTTAGATATTATGCACTGTTGTTACACACTTACGAATTTGATTATATTTTTATCAATAAATCTTGAATATTTTTGTAACAAAAAATATGATTGCTAATCAAAATTGTATTATACAATCTGAAGTTATTACAAGAATGCTTATCTTGGTTTAAGTTGATTTTTAACTCTGTTAATATTAATTGTATTTCTTGATTTACAAAATATTATCCAATTTCTTTTTTGAAAGTTTTTTACTATTAGAATCATTTTTTGTTAAAAGATTTCAATTTAAAGCTGCAACTTTGCAGTGGTACTTTAATGTCACGCATTGAGCATATATATCTAACTATCAAGTTTTCTCAAAGGTTGAAAAATTAACTGCCCTAACTGGTGGTGCTAAATATCTTAAAGAACTTTATTAACATCAAACAATTATAGTTTTCAGTCGAGTCTTTAACAAATGAGAAACTTGTTCTTTTTATGGGACAAATGTATTCCGTGAATTTTAGAAAGTTCTCTGGAAATACATCAACCCATACAAGTTATTACAGTGGTAACTGATGGTTGTACCTCCAGGATAAGGACATAAAAGACCCGTTAATGAGTAGTATGAAGAAAATAATCTTGATCAAGTGGCATTTTGTACCAAGAAAGCCTTTTGCCTGGACTTTAGACTTGACAAAGTTGTTACTTTAGCAATAAGTTGGGTTAAAAATATGCATCAAATCTTTGCAAGTTTTTCTGTTGTTGATGTCAACTTTGGTGAGTAATTGTTGATTGCAAATGGTAATTATTTTAAAAAGTCTTTTTAGATTTGGTAAATTTAGTGATAAAAGCTGAGATTTTTTGGTTCAGAGCAAATTGAGACAAGGAGACTCCAGAGCATATTTAGGAATTTTTGAAAACACCTGAAGACATCAAGTTTGGAAAAAAGTTTTTATATAAATATTCTGCTGCCAGCAAATTAAATCTTGAAACTAAAACAGAACTTTGCAACTAAATTTGTTGCTTTGATTTTTACTTTTTTTATTTCAAGCTTCTAACAAGAAAGTCTGAAATAAAAATTGAAAAAAAAATTGTAGTTTTAGGTTCACCAACAATTGAAAGAAATCCCAAAGTATTGAAAATAGATGTGCTCCATCAGCTGGTTCTAATCCACAAATGAAAGTTGAGTTTTCAGGAGCAAGAAGAAAAATAAAAAACTAAACAACAAAAACAAAAGAAACCAGCAGGGTGATTTTTGGGGAAGTTGAGGCTTGGTTGGGTACTGAAGGCGTCAAGATGAAGGGACTGGTGATTGAACTTGGATACCAGCCATTGGTGAATCTTGCTTCGAACGATTTGGAACAAACGCTGGTAACAAATTTGGGTCTGAAACTCTTAAATTTTGTGGCAGACGACCTTCATTCTGAAAATCCATGGGTAATGACGTAGTTGCTGACGTCATAAGTGAAGGAATGACACCGTAATGAAACTGAGATGACGTCAGTAACATTGATGGCGTCATATCACCAGATTGATTTGGATGTAAATGACAACGTTGTGGTTTGTGAGTGGAACTTCCTGACGCTGATGACGTCACTGTCTGTTTATTGTTCGTTGAAGTTGATTTTCGATGTTGCGGTGACGTCACGTTACTTCTAGACGCTACTGATGACGTCACAACTGACGTGGCTGTCAAGAGGGAAGTTGAAGAGAGTAATAAAGATGGAATGAAAGCACCTGAAGGTTGAGATTCGATCTCTGATGTAGATGTGTAAGGTTGTTGAATGCCAGGATCAGAACGAGATCTTCCGTTTGAAGATGTACTAGCAGCTGCACAAACATCACATTATTGATGACGTCATTGATGACGCCACTTACATGAAGAGCTGCTAAGATCTTGAGCAGCAGGACTCGAGCTTGTATTTGTGGACCCGTCCGCTGTTTTCTTAAAAAACGAATGTTGAAGAGCGTAGAAAGGAGTCAGACGTTCTTTCGGATCATAAGTCAACATCCTCAAGATCAGATCTGCGTGACACAGTGACGTCATCATCGCGTAAGTGACTTCATCATCAAGTTTAAACCTTTGAATTTAAGATAGTCTTGCTCAGTGTGACCAGACTCGTTGATCCTTCGACCTCCAGGTCCTCCAGTTTCCACTCCTAAGATCTCGTGAAGCGTTCGGCTTCCAGGGTCTCGGTACTGAATTCACAAGTATCAGATGATGACGTCATCAACGCAAGACAGTCCCACTTACGTTCCGGCCCAGCGATTTCATCCGCCATTCGCCTGCCGGTGATTTTTCAAACATTTTCCGCATCTTTTGAGTTGATGCAGATTCTAGTAAATGTTTTGGAGGAATTCCTAAGACTTCGACGATCCTATTCATCTGATCTTCCTGAAAATCAACGAAACTAAAGATTGGAAAGTTGTGGAAGTTAGATGTAAAACCGACTTCATTTGCTCCGGCAAAGATCGGTTCCCCTGTATGCATCTCAACTAAGATACATCCGAGAGACCAGACATCTATCGCCATATCATATGGAATTCCCAACAGAACTTCGGGGGAACGGTAGAAACGCGATTGAATATATTGATAAATCTACATAAACACAATTGACTAAGTCACAACTCCTCATCACGTCTAATTTGTCTTACGCGTTCACCGAGACGACAGGAACTTCCGAAATCGATGATTTTAATAGCACTTCTCTTCGGGTTGCAGAGTAAAATATTTTCTGGTTTCAAATCGCAGTGGATTATGTTAATTTCAGGAGTTGAGAGAAACAGAAGGGCCGTACACAACTACAACGAGAATTAGATGACGTCATTCACATATGACGTCACTAACACGCAACAACTAACCTGAGAAGCGAATTTGCGAGTGAGATTAAGAGAGACTCCTCGAAAATTTGTATTTCGAAGTAAGTCATATAAATTATAAGATAATAATTCAAAAACAAGACAGAGGTGATTTCGAAAGTGAAAATGACGTTTTAATCGGACTGAAAAAGATGAGGTTAAAATCCGAATGAGCAGAAGATGATGTGATTAGCTCACCTATGAAGTATTTATTATCAGAATCGTATCTGTTCATTAATTCCAGCAAACGAAATTCAATTAAAGCTTGCTTATAAAACGCTTTTTTGTTTTTAATAATTTTAATTGCTACATATTCCTGTTCCTCGTGGTCGTAAGCTTTTGCAACCTAAAAATAACAAATTAATCATTTGAAATTACAAAGTAAATAGAGATCGTACTTGTCCAAAAGAACCTTTTCCGATTAACGAATCAATTTCATATCTATCATTCCATTTTTCACCATTTTTTATGATATAGTCATTATTTTTATCATCATAACCATCATTAAAAACGCGGCGTTCTTTTTGGGGTCTTGCTTCTTCTTGTGCTGCTTGCTGTGCGCGACGTTTCTTCTTTGTGTAGTAAACTTCGTTGATGTGTTTATAAGTTTTAATTAAATCTACAGAAAGCTTGCGTGTAGGTGCTTCTAGAGAACTTCTCTTCTTGATTACTACCGAATCCTAAAAAATGAAAAAAGATGTTAATGACGTCACATAAACACGTTAATGACGTCACATAAATACGTGTGTAGTTATTAACTGGTCACGTGTATATGGGATGCTGTTAACATCAAATGAACACGTGGTTAGTTAATAACATTATACAAACACGTGGGTATATGATGGCATCAAATAAACAAGCGTGTATTTAATGACGTCCATAAACACATGTGAAGATTATGACATCATATAGACACATAGATAGCTACCCACGCTAATGACATCATACACCCACGTGGGTAGCTAATGACGCCACATAAACACGTGGGTAATTAATGACGTAACATATGCACGTGAGTAATTAATAACATTATGTAAACACGCGAATAGCTAATGACTTAATATGATGTCATTAACTACACACGTGTTACGTGACGTCATTAACTACACATGTGTTGATGACGTCACATAAACACGTGTGCAGTTAATGACGTCGTACAAACACGTGGATAGCTAAGAACGCCACATAAACACGTGGGTAAGTAATGACGTAACATATGCACGTGTGTAGTTAATGACATCATATAAACACGTGTCCATTTAATGACGCTGTATAGGCTATTATATAGTTAATGAAGTCCTGCAAACACTTGTAAAGTTAATGATATCACATATACACCTTAGACATAATTATGTCAAAATCACAAACCTTTTTTAGAGGATAATATTGTTGTTGATTATTGGTGCTGTTGGTATTTTGTGCCATAAGATATTTAATCAGAAGGAAGCTCTATAAGAAAAATGACGTCATTATAAATTTGGTTATGATGATATCACTAAAAAGTTATTAAGATGACGTAACAAAAGTATTGTTATGATGACGTTACACTCAAAATCATAGATTTTTATAAAACTAATTTGGAAATTTAATGTATAACGTCGTAACTTCTTGATCAGTAGATTGGCGGGTAACAGCAGTGCTTAGCGGCAGCGATTAAAAACGCGCGATTACAAGCAATGGCGTCATCAGGTGGTAGATTTTAAACTTTACATAAAAAGCGCGAGGTTTTACGAGGGTATTTCCCGTGGCGATGGTGACGTAATTGTATCGATGACGTAATTGCAACGACTTCAGAAACGATTAATAATTAATACAATCGAAACAAAAAAGTAATGACATCATTAGCGAGCAATGCACAATTCTATGACTTCATCAAAAAAACAACATACCTCTTATTATTTACCGTTGAAAAAAATTAAAAATATTTTAATAAAATCAGAAATTCTGTAAAAAAATGAATGAATAAAAAAAAATAAATAAAACTAAGTTGCAACTAACCAGAAGTTAGGTAAGGAAACATCACAAGAGATGGAAACTACAAAATGATATTTTGCAAAATTTTAATAAGTTGTTAGTTAATATCTCAAAATTTATGAAAAAAAATATCTTCTAAATTTGAAAAAAAAATTGAAATCAGAACAAAATCATTCTTTAAACTATTTAATTCAACATTAACTAATCTTACAGGTATCAAAAAATAAAAGTTATAGTTTACTAAGACATCAATTACTAAAAATATAATCAATTTTAAACTATCTTATAATTGATTAACTTCACAGTAACAAATATTACTGAATAAAAATTATAATTCATCTTCATCATTTTTATTAATATTATTTATCTTTATCAATAAAATGTTTTTTGAAAACCTTTCAATCAAAAATTTATAATTAAAAATCAAACTATTGTAAGCACTTGAAAAACAAGTTTTGACAAGAAATAATGTTTTATAGAAATAATTTTCAATAAATTTCAGCTCTATCACAAAGCAGACAACAATAATGTAAACAAAATTCAGTTATATATATATAAATTTAATATAAAAGTTTATAACCAAACCAAAAAAAAAAGTTAAATCAAATAGTGAACATTTTTATAAAATTTCAATCAAAAATAAAAAGTTTTCTTACTAAGATAAAACTATCAAATAAATAGTAATAATTAATAGCACAAATAAAAGTAAAAAAATAATTTTTAATAAATAAACTATTAAAGTGTTTAACAGCATGGGAGAAAGTCTACAAATAAGACAATCTCTAAAATTATATAAAGAAAAATTTTTTAAAAATTACTTCTTATGAATTACTTCTTAAACTTAATTTAAGTTATTATTTATAAGAAAAGGTTAACTTCTAAACTTTAATTTACTTATAGATAATTCCTATTTATTAACAAATTGTTTAATATTTTTTAAATATACAATTATTTCTCTATTGGCAGTACTTTAAGGTTCAAAGATAGTGCATAGAAGACCATGCAGTGAATAAAAGATACACAAATGCAATTATAGCTTTTATAAAAGTATTATTAAAACCGTTTCAAAACAAAAGTAAAGCTATACAAAAGAAAAACCAAAAGAATTTCAATAAAAAAAAATTTGATAAAAAATTTTTATAAGATAAAATATTCCAAATTAAATATTGAATTTAAAGCAAATTGTATAATGAAGTAAAATATAAAATTTGATCCATTTAAAAAGAGAAATATGATAAGTAAAAATTATATTTTTTAAATAAACAAATGTAAAAAAGAATAGTTTCTTTATTTATAAAATTATTTATGATTAAATTAACCTTAAAATTAAAAAAAAAACTTTTATAAATGATAAATTAATCTTTCCTAATTTTCATTATTAACTTTATTATCAAATTTGCATTATTAACTTTTTAAATAAAAAAATTAATTTTATAATATAATAAAATCATAAGCTTCAAAAACACCAAAAAATAATATTAAATAACATTTTTCATACAAAATAATTTTAATGAAACAAAAAAATAATTGCTGAAACTATACTTTGAATAAAGCAAGCTAAAATAACTAAAGCTAGAAAAAAATTTGCTCAACTAAAAAAACTGTTTTTATTTAGAATTAAAAATGTGATTAGTGATTTACATTTACAAATAAAAATTTTTAATTCAAATAAATACGTAAGAAAAGGCTGATTAACTAACAAAAAATTAATTAAAAACGTTAAAATTAAAAAATTGAAATAATAAAGCGAACCTTGTAGGCCTAGACAAGGTAAACAAAAAACAAACAAAATGGCGGCTGGTACTAAACTGAATCATGTAGTCATTGGTAATCGATATTTGCGCGCATTGAAAAACATAGAAACATAATAAAAATATACTATTAATTTCATACAATATTATACTTTTAGCATAATTATAAAAATAAGCTGAATAAAAATTATCATTAAAAAAAAGAACGATCGACTTATAAACGGTATTGAAGACTTTGAAGTATTTTTCAAGGACTCTTAGGGTTTTATATGAGGTTTAAGATATATAGCTGTTAGGTAACTTTATAAACAATAAAATCATAATGATTATTTACAAAAATAAAATTGATATGATATAAGGCCACAAAGTTTATCAAATCTACTAGAAACATGTATTCAAACCTAAATTGTAGAGACTGATTATATAAAAAAAAACTTTGTTTGGTAAAGCGTAAAAGATTGTCCATTAGCTTTGCAAAGCAATACAGTAAATGTGATTTTACTTCCGAATTATAATAAATTTAATATTTGCAGACGAAAATTCAATTAGCAATCAAAAATGTTTGAAACTGTGAGTACTTAAACTAAAAATTAAACATCTAACATAAATCTGTAACTCTCATGTAATTCAGGAGCTGTAAATTGTAAAATTAGTAAAAAAAGTAGCATTATAAATAGAGTAGTAAACTAAATTCGTTCGATTTGAAAATTTTTAGAGATTAAATAAAAACAAATAAAGCTCACTTTTTAATATTTCAACTTTACAGTTGTCCGTATAAGATGATAGTTAAGTACTAAATTTATAAGTATTATTTATTCATATATACCTGAATTTTGAAGTAAATAAATCAATCAAGAATATAATCTAAATATTTGAATATCGTCTTACATAATGTATACTACAAGTAAACCAATTAACCAAATTAATTTTATTGATTATACTTACCACTTTTTTCTTTTTTATAATTTTAAATGTATATAGAAAATTGTTTAAGGCTATATCATTTAAGATAACTTAGGTATTCACCAAATATGTCAAATAAACATCTGTAAAATACTTTCAAATAAAATAAAAGAAATTAAACGAATAATTTTAAAAACGGAGAGTAAATAATAATAAAAAAGTCTTTTTAAGATTTTTCTGTTCTAATCTAATTATGATTTCTTTGCAAATTAAAAATATTTCTTTTGTAGAGCTTTTGCAACTAAATTAAAAAAAGTTTTAGTTATGTTATAAACTTTGTATACAAATATATTATCTTTTCTATTCATAAAAAAAGGAATTGCCGAGTATTAAATGATATGATAAAAAACTCAAATATAAGTTCTTTCTTTATTTGTATTTTCAGTCAGAAGTAAATATCTACAAGACTTTTGATTATAAGTTTTCTCTTTGTTGATTCTTTATATTTTTGTATTTTGTTTTTATATTATAAGGTTAACAAAGAAATTATACTGGTTTAAATTAAAGGTTTGTTATAATATTTTTACTAAAATGGAATGATAATAATAAAAAACTTTAATTTTAAAATTACAGCCCTGATCTAAAAATATCATATGCCTAAAATAAATAAATATAAAACGTTTTTTTATTTTGATTAAACTGTTTGCATTAATTATTTGAATAAAATTCAAACTTTAAAAGTCATAGCTTTAATCTTGAAAAATATTGAATCATAAGTTTTTCTAAAAGCAGGGTAGAAATTTCAATACAAGCTTTTATCATGATTTTGTTTGATAACTTTAGTTGATATTTATTTTTTTTTATAAATAAACATAAAAAAATGTTTTTGGTTTGATTATACATGAAGTGATTATATTAAATAATGATTGTTATTAAATATTTTCTTATTAAATTTAAATGTATAAGTTTAGAATCTGTTATGAAACAAATAGAAAGTAAATATTTTATAATTTGTTTTTTGAAACTTTGCATATACAAAAAACCTAAATTTTCAAATAAAATTTATTAAAGAAAAATTTTTTTGATTAACATCTATTAGTAGTAATTCTTAGGTTTAAGCCAATTTGTTTAAAAAGAAAATATAACTAGGTATTAAATGCATTTATTTTTCTTCATGTATTTTAATGTGAATGACGAATACTTGTTTTTACTTTTTAAATAAAATATTTTTTTGTTTTCTATCTTGAAAAATAGTTTCTATTTTATAAATGATATCTTTATTTATAAATAAGTTTTTAAAGATATGTATTCAAAAGTTTTGAGCTATCTAAGTTATTGTTTATCATTAGTTGTAATTTAAGCTTTATAAAAAGTTTTTTGAAATATGATTTTCAAACATTATGAAAGTTAGAATCTTTATGAAATAGATTTTTGATTTCATTATCAATATTAGCTTATAAGTGATGGAATCGATCACAATAGAAGTTTTACTTATTTAATGGGTTGTAAGAAAATTTATCAGTTAAATTTTGATAAATAGCCATTTTTGTAGGCTTGTAGTATGCGCCAGTTTCAAGCTAAATAAGCAAAAAACTGTTTTAAGAGCTTTTGAGAAAAAAATGTTGAGTTTTTTTTTTGTAGTATTTTTTTAAATAGAACTGATTCAAATTCTTTGAAACTTTTCCACTTTGAGCTAATTATTTAATAAAATTTATTTTTTTGACCTTTTCTCATAATTTACTGAATTTATTAAAAGAAATGAAGTTGTTATTTCAACATAATGGATAAGATTACTTTGTTGTTTTTGTTTAGCTTTGAGAAAGTTTTGTTTTTGACTTTAACTAAAAAACATTTTCAGTATTTAGATTTTCAGATAAACCTCATTTGTTCAAAAGCTTTTTTTATTAATTTTTTTTTCATCAGAACTACTTTAAATGAAAATTTTTTTTGGTAGTTTCGAAGAAATCAGAAAAATTTTGCAAAATAAAAAAAATGAATTTTTTCACCAGTCTTTCTCAAAATTTTCATCCAAAAGTAAGTTTAGGAGATGTGACGTCACTGATAACGTCACTGATTACATCTATTTTTCAGGATTCGAGAAAACGAAAGAAAGTCAAGTTTACGGAAATGGCTTTTAGAGCGGTTTGTAGTGAAATTGATGACATCATTATCTGTCGATGACGTCGCTTGTAGTCACTTATCTGATGACGTCATCATTTCAGATGTGCCCTAATTCGTTGTTACCATTAGCAACAGAAGCTCTTCCAGAAGCTCCAAAAAAAACCAAAATTTCCAAAAAATATTCGATTCGAAGACGAGAACCGGTAAGAATACCTTCATTTCGATTTGATGACGTCACGACCGCTGTTTACAGACGACCATGAGAAAGCGAAAGTCGAAGAAGAAAGAGACGATGACGTCGTCAAGCGCTATCGAAGTAACTAAATTTACTTTGGGCTTATGACGTCATTACTTTACGATTTTCAGACTTCTCGCGCTCTTCCAAACTTTTTTTACGAAACTCCAAAATGTTTTGAGAATCAGCTTCAAGCTGTCGTCGAAGCAGCTGCGCAAATGACGTCATCAACCAACAAATCTTTGTTTAATGAACAGGTGACATCATTACTTCTATTTTAGGGGAAACAAATTTTCCAAATTATTTTCAAGCTCTTTAAATTTTTTTTAATTCAGCTAGTTAGTCGCTTAGCAACCAGCTAGCAATTATTCAGCAACCAGCTAATGACCTTTTAGAAACGGTTGAAAGGCCAACCAATCAAAGGCTACCTACCATCAATAGCCAGTTAACAACCAATCAGCAACCACCTAACAACCAATCAGCAACCACCTAACAACCAATCAGCAACCACCTAACAACCAATCAGCAACCACCTAAAGACCAATCAGCAGCCACCAATCATTCAGCCGCTAGCTAAAAGCTAGTAATATTGTAGTAGTCAACAGTCTGTCAGTCAGAGAGTTTCAGCCGTTGTGTAATCTGCTGAAAAATGAGAAATTTCATAAAAAAGAGATTTAATCATAAAAAAAACTTAAACAATTTTTTTTTTTCATATTTATTTTAAATAAATATTTTGTTTTTTAGTTAAATTTTTGATTTTCTATTTCAACTTTATTTGTTTTTCCTCATTTAGGATTTTTTATTGATTTTTATGTATAAGTTTTTCGAAAACTTTGTTTCGTTTCGCTTCATTGACTTTCGACAAACTGTAGAAAAAATGAGAAGTTGTTCATATCAGTCACGTGCATGTGACGTCATCAGCAGATTAGTTCTACTACTTGTCAACAAATCAACTATAATTTTAGTTTTTAGACTTATATGCTTGTCACGTGTCAATCAGTTTTTTATTATTAACAACTAAAAACAATTTTTCTAATGAATGAAACTGTTGATAGGTGATTGACCGCAAAGTAATCGGTTGCTAAGTAATTATTTCCTAGGTGGTTGGTTGCCAAGTGATAAGTTAATTACTTCATTTTCGAATTTATAAATATCAAGTTTTTATGATTTTATTGTTGAAAAGTTTTCACGTGGTTAGTGACGTCACTTTTTAGTAATGATAGCTTCTAACTTGTTGTTGTCACAACTGCATGCTTACTACTATGTAATTTCCGTTGTAATAATGTGATGACGTCATTTCCGCCTTTTATCTGTCTTAAAATATGACGTCACAAAAACATCAAATTTTGAAACTTCTTTTATAGATTTTTTAAATTTATTCTTTAAATGAAGAAAATTTTCTCTCAACGTTTTAAAATAAGTTCTAGTGATGATGACGTCATCATAGCCTCGACACTTCCACCTGATTGTCAATTACCTACTGATGATGTGATGACGTCATCAAAACGTTTTTCGGATTGGAGAAAAAGATTTTCAGTTTTTCGGATTTTTAGCAAAATGCGAAAACAAAGAAGTAAAAAAAGTCAAATTGATGATGACATCACTTCTTGTGTATCTGATGACGTCATTTGCGAGTCCTCAATTTCTGAACTATCAAATCGACCTCGTTCATTCGTTTTGACCTCATCAGATATGATGACGTCACATTCTTTTAAATCAAATCAGTCAACAATGATGACGTCATTAACTAGAAATTCGGAATTAAACTCTCAAGAATTTTTTCCAAACTGTTCAATTGATATGACGTCATCAAAACAAGATCAGAATCATATGACATCATCAAAACAAGATCAGAACCATATGACGTCATCAAAACAAGATCAGAACCATGTGACATCATCAGTTGAAGATCAGAGCCATGTGACGTCATCAAAGCATAATCAAAGCAATTTGACGTCATTAAAACAATATCAGCACAATGTGACGCCATCAGAAGAAGATCAGAATCATGTGACGCCATCAGAAGAAGATCAGAGCCATGTGACGTCATCAGAAGAAGATCAGAATCATGTGACGCCATCAGAAGAAGATCAGAATCATTTGACGCCATCAGAAGAAGATCAGAACCATGTGACCTCATCAGAAGAAGATCAGAATCATGTGACATCATCAGAAGAAGATCAGAATCATGTGACGTCATCAGAAGAAGATCAGAATCATGTGACGTTATCAAAACAAAATCAGAATCATGTGACATCATCTGAACATGATCAGAATCATACTACGTCACCTGAGCAGGATCAGAATCAAATGACGTCACCTGAACAGGATCAGAATCATACTACGTCACCTGAGCAGGATCAGAATCAAATGACGTCACCTGAACAGGATCAAGAGCAAATGACATCTTTAGAAGAAGATCAAAAGCTTACAGTGTCATCAGAACTAAATCTGACTTCATCAATGGAATCAGTGACGTCAACATCTCGCTGCAAGCAACTTGACACGCCGACAAAACGCGCCATCGCTTTTCCTGGAGTTGTATTTCGTCGTAAAAGAAAATGTGACGTCACTGCTTCTCAAGAAAACAGCAAAAATAATCGAAGCCATTTAGCTATGTCGCTAAATATGGATGAATTACCGACTTATAATATCGGTTGTCATGACGACCATCAGTCCGCAGCTAGACGCGAAATTATTTGGCGTCGTTCAGTTTTAGCTGATAGTCAGTTAGCTAAAATGCATTTTAGCACTTTTGAAGATACTTCATTCGCGTTATCGCGCTTGGCAGAGCTTGTACGTCATCCTCGTGATGTCACGGGTAGACTTCAGGTCGTGCCACGTCATCTAATCGAAAAATTACTTCGAATGGATGATGATGATTTTCTTAATTTCTGTATTTCTCAAAATCAGGTTGAATTGGGCAATTTTTGAAAAAGGCCATTTTGTTAATTTTAACAAAAATCTTTTACAGGAACCAACTTCAAAGAGAACAAAATCGTTAAAAAAAGTCGCTCAAATGATGAGTCCTCAAATCTCACCACGTGACAAAATTCAGGTGACGATGACCTCATTTTTAGAGTTTCAACTTTTTCCTGTTTCATTTCACCATAAGCTTAGTGAGATGACGTCATCAGTAGCACTATAACGTGCTATGCTTGTGACGTCATTAGTTGAGAGAAATAGTTAAAAGTTTTTCATTTAAAAAATGTAAATAAAAAAAGTTGAAAGAAATTTTGTCTGAAACCTCTATGAAGGCAGTTTTGAAATTTGAAAACAGTTTTTCAAGTTTTTTGTTTGTAATTAAAAATTTGTTTTTATTTTTTTATCACAAATCTGTTTTTATTTGTTTTTTCATCAGTTTTTTTTTTAAACTATTTAAATCTTTTTAACTCATTAAATTTACTTGCAGTGTTGGTGATGACGTCATCACGTGATGACATCATCAGCAAGTAACTGCTTCCGCTTAAAACTTATTTTGAAAAGCTTTTTACTTGAAGCAGATTTAGTTGAAGTTTAGAAAAGTTTTTTTCATTTTTACTTTTTTGTCTTTTGATGTCTTCTCCGCCAGCTAGTCACGTGACAACTCCAGGTCACGTGGCCGCCGGAATTCGCTTTTTTTCGATGGTATGACGTCGACAGCAGTGATGCCAATCTTATTCATTTTATTATAGCGTTCATCGAGTTTTAAAGAATCAAATTCTTCTCGAAGAAGTATCACCGTGAAAGCCTATCAGCCTCCAGGTCAAAGGTCAAACCCGCCTCGCCAACATCAGAGGCGGTTGTGGTGCGATCGTTTCTCGACTTCCAATTTATCTGCTGACGTCATAAGGCGTCAAGAAGCGATTTACGAATTGTATCTCGGTGAAAAGGATCTTATTCAAGATTTAAGGATGGCTAAGCAGGTGATCAAGATCTTTCATAGAAGTGTTTGATATTATCAACGTATTCTATATAAATGATGACGTCATCAGACTTACCGCGATTCGATGTTGACGTTGAAGTTAGTTTCTGATAAAGAATCTGAGATCATTTTCGGAGGTTTAGAATCTTTGTTACCACCTCACGTGACTATGGTAACTAGAATCGAAGCCGAACGCGATAGCGCTGGATGTACTAATCAATTGGGTCCAGCACTTCTCGAATGGGTGAGTATGACGTCATCAACTTGTAATCTTCACTTATCATGACGTCATCAGCTGCCGACTTTGGATATGTACAGTGATTACTGCATCAAGCAAATGAAAGCTAAAAAGACACTCGATGAGTTGATTAAGCGTCATGCTTCCGTCCGCGATTTTCTGCAGCGATGTATCGCGTCGCCCTTTTCTCGAAAACTCGATCTTTCATCGTACATCGATCTCCCAAGATCGCGACTCTTTAAATATCCTCTTCTACTCCGAAACATTCTTCGAAGCACTCCGAATCTTCATCCTGATCTTGCTGATCTTCATCAAGCGGTTGGTAAATGACGCCGTCGCCTCATCAATTCATCAAATCTTCTTATTACAGTTGACACGAATTGAAGCAGCAATCCGAGAGATTGATCTTCGTCAAGCTCAAAGTCATCTTAAAGATTTAATGTCAAGAATTGAATTCATTGATGAAAAAAATCAAAAAATTTCAGAAATTGAAAAAAGTTCTTCAGTTTTGTTGTCAGGACCTCTCAAATCAGCAAAGGGAACTGTACGTCATTAAATGATGACGTCATCGCTTATTATAACGTCATTGTTGCTACAGAAGCTCACCGCGTATCTACTAGATTGCGTTTTCCTTCTAACACGTCCTGTTACGCGGGACAACCAATCACGTGATCAGATTTATCGACGTCCGTTCCCATTACGTCATTTACATGTCGAATTCGAGGATGTGACGTCATCAAGAAGCGGTTCTTTTCGTGGATCATTACGTAATAGTGAAAAAGGTTTGTGACTTCATCACTTCGATAGTCACTGATAACTTTTCATCTCGCAGTGAAACATTCCTTTCGACTTAGCTGTGCTGAAGATGTCAAAGCTTCGATTATTTTAATCGCCAATGACGAACACGATCGAAAGCAATGGTTAAACGCGATTGAAGATGCGATTCAGAAGTTGAACGAAGATAATGTCACCACACAGATGACGTCATCATTAAATCATTTGAAGGTGATGACGTCACCTGTTAGCAAGCCAACAGCTACGACGATTCAACGCAAGTTAGGAATAAGTAGTTCAAAAAATTTACCGATTACATCATCTATATCACTGCCAGTGACGTCACATGGTGATGACGTCACTTCTTCAATACGACGAAGTCGTAGTCTGACTTCATCACCGAATCCTCGTGACGTCACAATTCGTGTCAAAACTCCAAAAGATCTTCAAAGAAGATCAACTTCAGTCTGTGTGACATCATCAAATAAACGATACTTAAAAACTGATGACGTCACTGCAACTGATGACATCACTGCAACTGATGAGGTCACTACAGCAGCAACTGATAACGTCACTGCAACAGCAAGTAATGACGTCACTACATCAGCAACTGATGACGTCACTGCAACAGCAATTAATGACGTCACTACATCAGCAACTGATGAAGTAGTGGCTGAAACGATTAAAGAAATTTTAACAAAAATTTCTGCTGATTCTTAACAGACTGCGTCATCACTGTTTTTCGGCTACTCAACTGCCAGCTTGATTTTTTTACTCTGGTGACGTTATCAAGTCTTCTGCATGTTTGCTTTCATCCTAAAAATTTATTTTTTTATTTTGATACTTTTTCTTGAAGCTTTTCAATCCAAAGCGTGTCTAGAAGTGATGACGTTATCGTCATTTTTGAGTTCTTAATATAATCAGCGAAAAATATAAAACGTTTATACAAAAGTTAGAGTTTTGCTTCATAATGACGTCATTCAGATCTGAGATAATCAAACCTTATTCAATTTTTAACTTAAACCTTTTTTTCTTAAATGCTGACTTCATCTGATAAAGTCACAGTAAATTAGACTAAAATTTTTTGACAAAAATTTTCTAAAATTTTCCTCTAAACCAATTTGAAAATTTCTTTCATTTTCCAGCATTCAGATTCCTTTTTCAATTGTTTTGAAAACTTGAATAAACTTTAAATAATTTTGAAGAAGCCTTAGGTGATGAGACGTCACTGCCAAACAGTTGACGTGAAGTCTTGAGGTTATTAAGTTACTAAATCAGAATATTAATTTAAATAAAATCATTAATAAAAAATAATTGTTAACGTAAAAGTTACAACGAAGTACTTAGATAAGAATGAGACCCAGTTAATTTGAAAATTTAAATAATTTTATATATTATGAAATATATCTTAAAGTCTAAACCTAAAGTTTTTCTTAAATTGTATAAAAGTTATCTACCTTTTAGATTTGTATGTAAAATAAAAATGGAACAAGGACCTTTCCATTTAAAATTTTAACTTTTTGATTTATTGCCTAACTATAATGAAATTTTATAATATTTTCCATACTGATTTTATGAATTACTTAAATTTTAGAGCATCTAAGTTTATGAGTACGCCATTATATTCATTTATCAGGTTATACAATTTTATTTTTTTTCTTTAAGAATTTATTATAAATAAAAACTTTATGTTTATACTTTCTGAATTTTTATTTAAAACCTAGATTAAAGTTCGACCAATTTGTTGATAAATAATAATAAGTAAGATTTAAAGGTATTTCAATTTTATTGCAGAAAGAACTTTGAAACCATAAGTAAAATATCTTTTAAATTAAAGTTTACCAAATATTTAAATTAAACTTATTTTTATGAATGCCAAAGATCGGTAAAAATACTTTTTAAAAATAATATTTAAATTAAAATTTGAAAGTGTTAAAAAAGTTTCAATTTTGGATATTATTTTTAGTTTAATTTTAAATGTTTACTTTGAAAATAAACAATAAAACTTCGATTTTATTTTAAAATAAAACAAATAAAGAAACTGAAGTCAACAGTTTATTTATGTTTAAAAGTATTTTTAATTTTCTATATATTTTTGATTTTCACTTCTACAATAATTGAAAACATTTTATTGAATATTAATAATAATTTATACTTTCAAAAAAGCTATAATTTTTTTATAAATTAATTACATTGATGGAAAAAAATTTCAACAGCAGTTTCACTTTAAAGTTCTGAAATTGATTTTGTCTAAAAATTAGATAAGTAAAAAATAGTTTTACAAAAATCAAGTGATCTACTTATGAATATTATGAAATAAGTTTATTATATTAATTTTAATGATTTATATTTTCAGAATATCTATAATTTAATTATTTACTTAATGGAAGTTAATTCAGAAAGCTTAAATTCTGCTGATGGAATTTCTACTTTGGTGGAAATTGATCCCCAAACTTCAACTCCCATCAAACATTTTGCTTTGAACTCTAATATGACTAGTTCAAGATCAAAAAGAGGAAAAGGAAAAAGCAAAATGGCAAAAAAAGTTTCTCCTAAAGGAGGTTTTAAGCTGACAAACTCAATAAAAGTAATGTCCTTTTTTATCTTTCTTACTCTTTTATTCTTATCAATTCCCAGTCTTCATCATTTCCTGACCTTACTCACATTCTGATTCTTATCACTTCTTGTTCTTAATTGTCTTCTTATCTTGTTTGCTTCTTCATCAGGAAGATCATGGCAAACCTCTGTTTGGTGTTGCCTTCAATTATCATCTACCTGCAGATCAACCTCAGATGTTTGCAGCTGTCGGCAGTAATCGAATCACTGTCTACGAATGTCGTCAATCGGGCTATATGAAAGCTATTCAAGCTTATGTCGACTCTGACGTTAGTACTTGATCATGATGTCATCACTGTTGACGTCATTACTGTCCATCGATTGCAGAGTGAAGAGACGTTCTATTCTTGCGCTTGGACAGTCGATACCACCACCCAACACCCTCTACTGGCTTTCGCCGGTGCTCGAGGACTCATTCGCTTACTCAACATTTTCACACGTGATTGCGTCAAGGTATCATGACGTCATCAATAAATGGATGATAGTGATTAGCTGATGTCGCAGCATTACATCAGTCACGGGAACGCTGTCAATGAACTCAAGTTTCATCCCACTCGACCTCATATCTTGCTGAGTGCTTCGAAAGATCATTCGTTGAGAGTGTGGAACGTGAAGACGGATGTACTAGTTTGTTTGTTTGCTGGAGTAGAAGGGCATCGTGATGAAGTCTTAAGTTGTGTTAGTGATCCTTATCTTTCTTCTGTTCTTTGTGCAATACTGAAACATTTTTGCAGGATTTTGATATTTGTGGAACTAAAATTATCAGTTGTGGAATGGATCACTCGTTGAAGGTGTGGAGGTTCGATACTGAAGAATTGCTTCTGGCACTGAAATCGTCTGATGTTTATGTGGGTGATTCTCCAGAGTAAGTTTGAAGCAAGTTAAAGTCAGAATCAAGAGATTGGACTCGATTTGTACTTCAGAGCTTTTCCAACTTTACATTTTCATTGTCCTTACTTCTCTACACGAGATATTCATCGCAACTACGTCGATTGTGCGAGATGGTTTGGTGACTACATCCTCTCTAAGGTCTGCTCTTAACCTCAACCTTTATCATCTTCAAATATTTTTATTTCTAGTCTTGCGAGAACTCTATTGTATGTTGGAAGCCGGGTTCTGTTAACAGTGACATCGATGATTTGAAACCCAAGGAGACTAACTTGACAGTACTCAGTCGACTTGAGTTTAATCACTGTGACATCTGGTACATGAGATTTGCTATCGACTTTCATCACAAAGTGAGCAACTAATGATGGAATTAGTTTGATAAACTCATTCAAATTTGTTCTCAAGTATTTGGCGGTTGGTAACTTGTTTGGGAAAACATTTTTATGGGAATTAAATCAGTTAGATCCTCATAAATCCAAGTAAGTTGCTGAAACTTGTGCTGCTTGTTCAACTATTTTCAATTTGTTGCAGATATTCTATACTTTCAACTGCAAGATGTTCAGCTACTATTAGACAAACAGCTTTCTCAAAAGATAGTTCTACTTTGATTTGTGTCTGTGATGATGCTACTATATGGAGATGGGACTCAAACAGCAAATAGTTTCTCAGTCGAAAATTTTTTTGTTATTTTGTGTGATGATCAAATAAAAGTTTTTATTTTCTAATTCTTATGATTAAATTAGAGAAATCCTCGCTTATTGTCTCAGATAATTTTCTTTTAAATTAATAATTAAAAATGTTGTTATTCTAGAAACGTTAAATAATAAATTTTAATAGAGTTTTTCTAAAAACCATTCTCCTTCAATTTCTCGGCAAATGTACCAAAATTATTCGAAGTTTATAAATAATCTTTAAATGATTTTTGTTAAAGTATTTTAGTTAAGTAATTATTAATAGTTTTCATTTTTAAATTCTTATAAGTTCTTAAAATATTTTCAAACTTGACCACAAGAGGTCGCTAAAGGTCGACTTCAACTTTAATTTTATTTTTCTGAAGCTATTTTTAAAATCTGAATATTTTTTATCTTTGAGTAGATTTTAATTGATTAATTAGCAAATCCTAAATTTCAAAATATCTTAAAATAACATTTCATGATTTTAATACAGATTTCACATTTTTTATTTTTTTTTTTAATGAATAATTAATCTAAAAAAAATTTCTGAACATTTTAATTTAAAAAAAAATCTTTTGTGAGTTCTCATTAATAATGTTCTCCTTGATATAATGACGTCATCTGAAAAACATCTCGTTCCACTTGAGTTCACACGACAAGAAACAGTTTCATCAAAACACGTGACCTCATCACGTGTTGTTGACCTTGTGACGTCAGCAAAAAAGAAGGAAGATTTTTTACAAAATATTATCGACGATATTTACATGTCCATAGATTGGACGCTTAGCGGTCGTGACGTCAGCTTTTGACGTTATCAACCGTACGTATGAGTCGAGCAAAAGTTTGAGAAATCAATAAATAAAGCAACAACAACTACAGTTTTAGTTTGAAGCGAAGATATCACGTGTATGACGTCATCATTTTGATCTTGTCACGTGGTTACGTCATCACTTCACTTATGAAACTCATAAAAATATTTTGAAAATGATTCTCTTTTTTTAAGTTTTTTTATTTTAACAAAATTTACAGAAAACAAATTTGAAACACTGAAAAGCGCTAATAAAAGTGATTAAGAATATATTAAATCATCATCGCATAATAAACCATTTTCGAGAAGATTTTCATCAACAACAAAATGTTTTTGCTTTTTGCTGTAAAAGAAAATTTGTGAAATTATCTAAAAAAAAAGATTTAGGAAATTTCACTTTTCAAATCAACAACTTTCAGCTAAAAAGACGTCATCAGTGACATCATTAATTACGTCATCAACATCAACTAACTGAAAGGCGAGTCTGACCAACAATTAAATTTTCTTTCCTTTTTATTTCAGATTTCTTTCTTTTTTTCACATCTCTTCCAAACCTTCAAAACATATCATCACGTGACCTCCATTCACCGCGTGTGACGTCATAGACGCTCGACTTGTTGTTGTTTTTCAACGGCTAGAAGTTTTGAGGGTTGTTTTTCACATTGACCTCATTTAACTGACGAAAAGCAAACCTTTCCTGGTTTGAACTTTTCTACTTCCGACACAAAACTCAACAAATTTCTGCTTTTTTTGAAATTTTAATAAAAATTTTTTAATTTGTTTTTTTCTAAATTTTTCAGTTATTTTAAATTTTTTAATTTTCAACACTTTTTAACACTTTTAACATTTTTATTTTAACTTTTTCTACTTGTTTTCATAAATTGTCAATAATAACTTTCAACCATCTTTACTGTTAATACGTTCAATACCTTTTGAACTTGTTTGTTTTCTACCTATTTTTATCTTTATACATTTTCTTCTTGTTTTTCTACATTTTCTACTTGTTTTTCTACATTTTCTATTTATTTTTCAACAGTTTCTTCTTGTTTTTCTACATTTTCTTCTTGTTTTTCTACATCTTCTACTTGTGTTTTTATATTAAAAAAAACATTTTCTTGTTGTTTACATAAACTTCAGACTTATATTGATATTTTTCTGTTTGTTTTATACATTGTTTGTTAATTTTAAGCTTCATTTATTTGTTTTTATTCTTTTTCAGTTTATTTGCATCTTCTTGTTTCTATCTTTTTATTGCCTTATACTTGTTTGTAGACATTTTCTAATCGCTTTTATAGATTTTCTGCTTTTTACTTTTCTATTTCTTTCCTGTCTTTTTATACAATTTAAAGGATACAATCGAATCAAGAGTCATTGTTCCTAAAGATCCAATCAGCCAAGGAGTTTGTCGAATCAAAAATTCTCGTCGAGAAATCTTATTTGGAGGATCTTGGAGTAGAATCTACAAAAAAGAATTTTTAAGGATTATAGCATCATTAATGACGTCATTACTGAAGCGCCATAAAGTGAATTTCCTAAAGCTGCGAGAAGGAACAATGAGTAACAGACTCCGTCGGTTTTCTTGCGCCGAAACTGAAAGCAAATATATCTGATGACGTCATCATTGCTTACTAGAAATCAGTTGATCATCATCAGCTCACGTTTTTGATGATCTGAGGAATTCTTGACGACAAATAAAGAATTGCAGAAAGACAGCCGATGACGTAACCCGCGATCAGCTGCGGCGCCTATGACATCATTCAAATAAATCTTTAGTTAAATCTCCTAAGTCATTCTAACCCATTTTGTAAATTCAACTTCTAATAATCTTCGACTTCTAAAAACTTCTGTTTGTTTGTTGTCATGGAAACCGAGTTTTGGGAGTGACAACAAAGCCGTAAATACACACGTGAGAACGATTGTTCCACGTCGATGGGTTCGTGGTGACCAGGGTTGGTTAGCAACTCCTCGAAACGTCTCTATTACACGCGATGATGACGTCACTAATTATGACGTCACTTTTGGCGTATTATTATGACTACCTCTACCCGGTTGCTCTTGGAGACGATGTAGATACAAGCAATAGAAAAATTGTGAGATGATGATGACGTCCATTGCAACGTAGTAACAGGAAGTGTAAAGCTGAACCGGAAACTGTTTGATGAGAACACATCCGATCTATAAACAGTGAGGTCTTAAGAAGCTTTAACAGCGTCAAAGATTTCCAGTGGAAGTTACCAGGTTACAAGAGTCCCCACATAACCAAAGCAACAATGAATATATGGACCAAGCTTCATGAACCTTTTTTTGTCGAAAGTTTGAGATTACTTGCCTGAAGAAAAACAATTTTTAAATCTGTGAAATGCAAAGTTAAAATGAAAGAGTAAACTCTCTGCTGTCGAGCACCTTAAACCACTAAACTTATTTGTCAATACGACAAGTTTTTGTGGCTCGATTTTGTTGGCCGAGGAGTTTTTACATTTAAGGTGCTACATTTTCGACTTAAGAAGATTGTTATTTATTTATTGTAGAATTTCGTTCATTAAGATTACAACTAAGAAATTATCTAGATTGTGAAAACTTCTTAAAAATTGTAAAAAAAATGATTTATAACTAGCTGAACTAGAATCGCTGTCAAAAATATAAAAGAAATAGAGAAATATACAATTTATATTCAAATATAAACATATGATAAAAACAAAACAATTCAATAAACAAAAAACTTTAAAAAACATAAAATAAAAAGTTGATAAACAAATGGTTTAACAGAAAATAATAAATATTTGTAAATCGAAACTCACGGAAAACCAGCAGACATCCAACAACAGATTGAAACTAGTCCAAGACATAAACCAAGCTCTGACTTAAAGTTATAAACACACTGATTGAAAGTGTTGTAGATCCATAAAACAGGATTTGGTTGAGAACATGAAGTGTTTACTGCAAGATGGTAAGGAAAACCGTACATATTGAAAAGTGAAATAAAAAGTAAAAAGTTTAACAAGTTGCTTATATTAGGTTTGTCAACATGTTCATTTTGATGAAGTTGCAGAAATTAAATCATCAAAGAAGTATCCACATCAAAGCATTTTAAAGAAAGTAGTAAACAATTTATAACTTAGTTACAGCATTAAAAGTTTGAACTTTGAATCTTAAATTGTTAGCAAGATTTTGAACTGAACAAAATTAAAGTTTGATTGAAAATGTTGTCACTTCAGAAACAATTATCAATTCTTAAACTTGATTAAAGTTAAAAAAGCTGCAAGTGAGTTGCAATAAAAAGTTCTTAATAAATATTTATCAACATTTTAAGATTATATTTATTTAATCAGATAAAAGTCTTTTAAAAACTTTTCAAGTTAGAAATTAATTCAGATTGGAAATATATTTTTGATAATCTTTATTTATGTTTTAATTAAATTGGCTTTCAAACTCTCAAACAGCTCTTCCTTAACTCAAGTTTTCCTGAAATCTTTCCATTTCTTTTTATACAGCTCTGACTTCATCTTTTAATTATTTTGATTTTCTAATTCTTCATCCCTTTGTACCGGAGTCATACCTATTTATTTTGATATCTTTTTATCCCTGTTCCTAAAGATCCAAACATGACTTCTTCCAATAATTCTGATCTACAAACTTTCTAACTAACTTGTGAAGAAGTTATTTTTGTTAGAACTGATATTTATCATCTCTTCTTTCAAATTTCTAAAGATAGCTTCATCTTTCAATTACTATGGTTTTCAATTTCTTTAAAAACTTGTCCCAAAATTTTATCTGCTCATTCTGATATCTTCCCGTCTCTGCATTTGAAAATCAAGCGTAACTCTTTCTTTTAATTATGGTTTATTCCAAAATCATTTCTTCTCCAGTTATTTTGATCTATAAACTTGTTTGGAGTTACATTTCTAGTATAAGAATATATTTCTAAATTTATCTAATTTTTATGAAAACAATTTCTAAAGTTTGTTTCAAATATTTAATTACAGAATATTTCTATTTATTTTCAAACTTTTTTCAAAGCAGTTTTTAACCAAATTAGTTTAGTTACATTTCAAATGAGTTTAAACCTCACAACAAACTTTGTGGCTTTGGTTTCTCAGAAATTGGCTTTTAAATTATCATTCACTTTATTCAGAATTATATTTTTGAGAACTTTGCCAATTAAATATTTTTTTCTACCACATTTTTGATTTATTAAAATTTTTTCCACAATTTTTTTCTTATTTTTTTATCAGCATGCTTTTTTTCACAAAATTTTAGAAATAATTTGAGTTGACGACAAAAGTTCAATTTGTTATTAAAAAATTTGAATTTGATAAAGCATCAGCATCGAGATGACGTCACAAGGATCGTTGTGACGTCATCAATTTGAGCTTCGACTCCTCGCCACTCCTGAAGAAGCTGATCGGCTGTTTGGAACAATACTGAGATCATTCAGACTTGGCTCTTTGAAGAGATGGACTGCAAAGATATGTCACGTGAGATGATGACATAATGACGTCACATACCTTCGAGCGGACATGGAATGAAGTGACAATAAGCTTTATGCTTCTTGGCTCGGGAACCTTTCACAGGGATTCCATCTCGTGAAAAGCCGAGGTTCCAGGCCCGACCACTCTGAAGCTGTTTATAAAGTGTCGAGGTGTAGACGACATAGTAGTTTTCGAATACTGACTCTTTGAATTTACATTCTGATGTGAAAGTCTCCTAAAAATTGATGAAGATTATATGATAATGATGGAAAGATTAAGATCAGATGATAGAGATCAAAAGGCATAGATTAGATGATGAAGATCAGAAGATGAAAATCAGATGAAAAAGATAAGAAGATGAAGATTAAATTGAAAGATTAAAAGATGAGAATTAGTTGAAAAACATCAGAAAATTAAGATTAAGAAATAAAGATTAGAAAATGAGGATGATGAGGATCTAACAACCAAGACTCACTGTAGCATACACCTCTCCTTCACAATTCATCGCGATGTACTGAGAAGTATTTTGATGTTGGATGCAGACTATCCGAAGTCCAACCGGGATCAGATTGAATATATGTCCTTCAATTGGCGGATCTCCCTTGGGTAAACCTCTGACTTCTCCACCAAAAACTCCCAAATAGTATCCTTGTCGAGAGTACAAACGAGTTCGCACCCCCTTCAACTGTGATTCTGCAGGAGAAAAACAA
This sequence comes from Pegea sp. RAD2-039, assembly GCA_034620365.1. Taxonomy (NCBI): domain Eukaryota; kingdom Metazoa; phylum Chordata; class Thaliacea; order Salpida; family Salpidae; genus Pegea; species Pegea sp. RAD2-039. The sequence continues at coordinate 4,518,050 of JAQGEQ010000192.1, forward strand.
GATCAGAAGAAGATCAGAAGAAGATCAGAAGAAGATCAGAAGAAGATCAGAAGAAGATCAGAAGAAGATCAGAAGAAAATCAGAAGAAGATCAGAAGAAGATCAGAAGAAGATCAGAAGAAGATCAGAAGAAGATCAGAAGAAGATCAGAAGAAGATCAGAAGAAGATCAGAAGAAGATCAGAAGAAGATCAGAAGAAGATCAGAAGAAGATCAGAAGAAGATCAGAAGAAGATCAGAAGAAGATCAGAAGAAGATCAGAAGAAGATCAGAAGAAGATCAGAAGAAGATTAGAAGAAGATCAGAAGAAGATCAGAAGAAGATCAGAAGAAGATCAGAAGAAGATCAGAAGAAGATCAGAAGAAGATCAGAAAAAGATCAGAAGAAAATAAAAATAAAATGAAATTATAGAATCACTTTTAGGTTAAATATTATTTGACAAACTTTAAAAAATCTAAACAGAACAGGAAAGTATTTTAATTTATTAAATCAATTCAGGTCATAAATTTCTTTAAAATTTAAGCTATAACAATAAAAAGATAAATGAAAGGGAAACCAATTGATCATAAATAGTAGAATTGTTTAAAAAACAGAAAAAAGCTCATTTATAAAAAGCAGCTGCAAAGTTTTATACAAAAATTTCATTTCAATTTAATTAGTGAAAAAATGCAAAATATTTGACAAATCTTCAAAGATTTTAATTAAAGTTTTTAAAGTAAAATTTTGAAGCTAAAAACTTAGTTCAACTTTCCCTCTCATTTAAAGACTTTTAACAATAATTTTCAGACCTGAACCCCGAAATTTCTCTACTTCCATTTCTTTGTAAGAAAACTTTGATACTAAAAGTTTCATTTTTAGGGCAAATTTTTACTGAAACTTTTGAAATTCTGCCAAAAACTTTTCGAAATACAATTTCAACTTAAATTATTTATAATAATCTTTCTACTATCTTCACAACAACCATCTTAAACTAACCTTTTGTGTTTCTACTAGGTATTGGAGCTTTCAATTTTTCCATAGTCACCAACACCAAGCAATAAGCTAGTCAAGATAGAAAAACTTTCAAACATTTACAAACTCATCAATAATTCATTTGCAGCTTAATGACGTCATCAGACTGTCGCTAGTTTAGTCAAGAAAATTTTCTAAATTATTAATTTCTATCTACTGATAATTGTTCTGCACAATTTGGATTTTTATCTTTCTGCGCTCACACTCAATTTGTCGCGAAGTGATGATGTCATCAGAGCTGTGACGAAAATTTTATAGTATTTTGAAAGTCTTGAAATTTTGATTTTTAAGAAAAAAGAAAACTTTATTGAATAAAGTTCAAAATTTCAGAAAAAAATCCATAAAAATCTGTTTTTTTTTTAACTCCATCTAGCGAAAAAATAAACAAACACTCATTACACATTTGCAAGTACCTTTGCTGCTTTTTGAGAAAGTTCTTTGCTTCATTTGTCGAATTAAAAAGTTAAAATATCTAAAAATTTAAAAGTTATAAAATCAAAATTTTAAGAGCCCTAAAAAAATCATAAAATCTTTCAGAAATTTAATATCAAAAATGTTTCAAGCAATTAGCTTCAAAACTTCTTCAACTAAATGTTAAATTAACTGATCTTCAGCATATACAGATATCATGACGTCATTACCCGTTCCAGTTCACTGATTCATTTGATCTAAGTTTTACATCAAATTTTCAGATCTTATGTTTTCAGTTTTCAAATCAATCAAAAAATAACTTTTTGTTTTTTCATCGCCTCAGGCTTCGTTCAAAAAGTTAAAAAACAAAAATCTTCAAAAATTTCATAAATAAATTTCTCCAAAATTTCAAAAGAGAAAAATTAAAGTCTTCAAAATATGTTATGACATCATCAAAAAATTAAATTACAAAAAAACTTGTATTTGTAATCTAAGCCGGCAGAAGACAGCAAAGAGCAAATGATACAAGTTTGAAAAATCCCAAAAATAAAAGTGACAAAATTCCGATTTTGAAAAATTACAAAAATTTAGATTTTTCAAATGAAAAACACTGAAACTCACCAATTGTTGGAGCTCTTAGTTTCAAACCTTTTCCACACGGACAACACTTCAATGGCATTCCGGAACAATTTGGAAAATGAATCAAATAGAAGTTCAATAAGCCATAAGTCATAATCTTCACATAGAAAGTTGATGATGTAGTTGCTGATGACGTAATTAGTGATTTAGTATTTCTTGATGAAATAATTAGTGAAAGTGAAGTTCTTGATGACGTAGTTGATGATGACGTAGGTGTTAATGATGTAGTTGATGATGATGTAGTTTGCAGCTAATTCTTTAATGAAATTTTGGATTTTTGAAAAGCTCTTTTGGATGAATTATTAATTTTATGTTTTTATTTTTGTTGGTTTCAGAAATTCTCAAAGAAAATGAATAAAAGTGACAAAAATTAAAAAATCTGAAAAAAAATAAACATTATTAAATTTAAAATAAAATTTGAAAGATAATAGAAACAAAATCTAAGTTTTTAAAAATAAAAAATACATTTTTAAATGTTAAAATAACTAATTTGGAAAAATTATGTAAAACACTAACTTGAATAAAACTTCTATTAGTAGCTAATGCTACTAAAAGCGATGACGTCACGATCTAAAATATTAATATCGAAGCAGACAAATTGGCGGTTTCACAAGTTGAGTTTGATCAATGAAAAACTGTTCCAAAGCCAAACTTGCTTCTTCACTAATTACAAACCTATTCGTGACGTCACCAGCATATGTCATTGACGTCATCGGTTGTTCGATGCTTTTCAGGTGGTATTGTAGTGACGTAGTCAGCGGGAAAAAGATCAGATTTAACAGTGAAGGAAGGAAGATCAATTTTAGAAATGAAAAATTTATAAAGAAACGAAAAAGAAGTAAAATTGAATCAATGAAATTGAAAGCTCGTCGAATTCAGTCGAGCGTGAAAAGTGAAATCTCTAATTATCAACTTCAAACATTTTTCTTTTCTTATTGAGTTATGTTGACAACAAAATGACGTCACATAAACAGCTGATGACGTCACATAGACACCTGATGACGTAGTACGGACTGCTGATGACGACATATCGACAACTTGTAACGTCATGTTGTCAGTGAGCTGAAAATTTTGTGAATTACAAAATAAATAAAAAATTGTAGAAAACTGAAATTTGTTGAAAACTCAAAAAAGGTTTCTGAAACGTCTTTCTGCTCTTTCCGACAACTTCAAATGCTTCTTCTCGTCTCGTTGTTGACACAAAGCTTTTGTCACAAATTGTGACGTCATAAAAAGAAAAAAAGCTGAAAATAAACAAAAAGCCTCAAATCTCGAAATGGTGATCATCCTCAAAATCTTCAGCTATTTTTATTAAAGTTGAAAATCAATAAGATCGCAATGATGACGTCATCAGCTATTCGGACAGCCAGCTATCAGATTAGAGAAAATCCGGAAGTTTTATAAAAGGGGAATTACCGGATTTGATTGCCGAGAAAAATCTAAATTTGTTTAAAATGGAGACATATGTAATGACGTCATCACAGCGTTTCCGTTATCGTTTGACAGAATTAAAACTCGCAAAGAATAAAATTTAGTTTTCGATTCGACATTCAAAAGATCAAAAATGAAGTTTATCGAATTTAAAAACTTAAAAAGAAATGAAATAAACGAAATTAAAAAAAATTAAAATGTTCAAAGTGAAGTTGTGTTAGTGACCTTGTCAATACTGAAATTGTCACAACAACATTTATCATTTAGTTGCTAATTAAACACCTCTTCAGTCAATTACAAGTCAAAAGTTTTATTAAAGAACTTTTTTGGAAATGAAAATTTAACGGAACAAAAAGTTTTTAGATTTAATCAATGAATTAAATTTGAATTTCAAATCAGTTTTAGATGCCAAAAAAATTTTGATTATTTGTAAGAATTTATCGATTTATTCAACAAATTATAAATGAAATTCTGTCTACAGTTTGAAAATTCCAATTTCTACAATTAATTGAATTTTAATGGAAATTGTAAAAAGCTTTAAAACAGCGTTTACAAATTCTTTTTATTTAAAAAATTAAAAAAGCTTTTAATAATTTATTTATTTAACGCATGGCTGCAAATTACAAATCATAAATCTTAACACCATATGACTGAAGACTAATAAAAGAGCAAAATTTCATATGCCACAGCTCAGTAATCTTTTATAAGTAATAAAAAAACGGTATACTGCATAAGTATAACCTAGTTATGAGCTATAAAAGATATAAACAAAGAAAATGGCAGCTTTTCATATCACTTTTCAATAAAATTACTCAAACAAATTTTTTCAACTAAATTTAAAAAAAGTGACAGAATTTGCTGTAGCTGGAGTCTGGAAGCAAATTATAATTTGTTTTAAATGAAATTTTACTTTTAGCAAAACAAAAATGTTACGAAACTATTTTTGAGATCTGTTTAGAAATCGAAAACTAGACTGAATTTTCTTTGAATGAGTAAAAAAGGCTTGAGAAATATTTTCATTTATGAAATATCCGATGTATTAAATATTAATTCAAAATATTGAGAATAACTATTTCTAATAAGATAAGAGATAAATAGAATCTGACTAATTCAATTTTGTGTTATGTGCAAAAGTTAACAGTTTAATTTGATCTCTGGTTATTAAATTAAAATTGTAAAAAAAAATTATTTGTTTTTAAATTAAAGTTGTAAAAATATCAAAAAAGCCAAATTGTTGGCAGTTGGCCTAGATTGTTGGATGAGAGGTTGAAAATTATTCAAATAAGTTGCTTAAATAAAAAAACTTTTATTTTATATCACTGTTTGAGATTAATGACTTGATTTTATCAAAATTTAAAATTCTTTAGAAAATTTGTTTAAGAAAAAGCTTTTTATGAGCAACTATTTAACTTTATAGATTTATTAGAACAATTTTTTTAAATAAAAGAAATTTAAATATTTTTTGTGTTAAGCATTTTGTGATTTATTTAAATCAAAACTTTCAGTAAAAACTTAGAAAAGAATTTAGTGATACAAGGGCTTGTACCCTCTATAAAAGTAAATTTAGTTTTAAAATAATCTTTAAACATTTTGATATAACAGAAGTTTTAGTAAACAATTTACTTATTATAGTTTAAAATTTTTGCAAATGAATTTTGATTTTTAAATCAATTCAAAGATTATTTTTTAAAATTCTTAGAAAACTTTAGTCTACATTTTAAAATCTTAAAAAATTTCATTTTATAAAAAATCAAAAAAAGATCTAGATAAGGAAATATTTAATCAAAATAATTTTACAATTTTTAAAAATAAACCAATTCTTGAAGGTTATTTTTGAGGTGGTCTATTTGCACGTTATGCCATGCCAAAAACTAAAACGACTCGGCAGAAATTAATCCATTATAGAAGCCATAAATCTCAGAATATTACTGAAAGAAGCCAACTTCTAAGGTTTGATCATATTCCTTTTCAGGCTTTTCCGTTCGTAAAGCTTTCCCAGGTTTCTTAAGATGTTGACACTTCTGTTAGTATTATCCTGGTACCCAATAATTAAGAATTATGGCAGAAGATTTCAGGGGTTTGTGTCCGCCGACATCAACTCGTGTTTATCTTGATAGCAAATAGATGACTGTAGTTCCAAACATGAAGTTTCTTGTTCACCCAAATAGATGAAAAACTTGAAACCAATGACCTATTTGTTGCACTTCAGATTAATTTATATAACTTGTTGACAACGATGATTTGCAAGACTAAGAGTATTGACATTCTCCAGTTTTCTTGCTTAGCTCCTTTTTTTTTATATTTTGAACCACACTCACGAAGTGCAAACTTTGTTGGGTCGGTCACGTCTCCAAAGTGTAGAATAACCGTCGACCTAAAACTGTATTGTATGGCGAGCTCACATCTGGATGCAGAAACAAAGGTATTCTAAAAAATACAAGGATTTAGTAAAATCCTATTTGAAAGAGCTGGGTTTATCAACAGAGCGTTAGCATATTTTGTTCGTCAAGTCAGAGTCGATGCTGTAGATAAATGAATAAAGAAAAAGAAGATAAAGTTTTCATCACCAAAAAATCTTAATCACAGCTCTTTAGAATCTGCAGCCGGATGACTTTTGCAAATTGGCTTGTCTAGTCACGAACATGACTGCCGCAAGGACAATAAACTGCCAGTTGCTTCTTCATGAAAGAACATTCGCCTTTGAATGAAATAAATAAATAAATTTGCTTTCTTTTCTATATTGGAACCTCGAAGAACTGCAAATAAAGGATTGACTTTTATGTATTATGGTTCGGTGATATGATACTAACAACTTTTTCTATTTATTTTCTTCTGATTTTCATCATCTACATAGGTTTCTTGATAAACTCAACCTTATGCATCCAACGTTTGTGGAGAAAATACATTTCTTTAATTTGATTTTGACAATGAAGATAAACTTTATTATTTTTGTTTTGTGAATTTCAGAGTTCTTCTTAGCTCTATTCATAGGATTACTTTTGATGGCTATTTTCAAATATTCGGCCCCATCCAAGGTTTTTGATGAATAATTAATAATATTCTGTTTGTTAAATGATGTCAAGCTTCGAATCCTAGCTGAATTTCAAAAATCAGGTTTTATATTTTTTAATGATGTAAAATATATTTTATTTACCGACAAAGTTATTTTGTTTAGAAAAATGGTAATTTTTGATGACAAATTTTGTTTATCTGCATTGATGTAGATATCTAATTATACAGCTTCTATGGACCCTAACCTCAACCCAAAAGGTTCTGTTGTTTGAAGCTACTAAAAGGCAAGCGCAACATCGACCGTCCCTGTTTCCGTTTTCAAGATACCTGCAAGCATAATATGCAATCGCTCAACATCAATCTCAGCAATTGGGAGGATATCGCAGCTGATCGCTTTGAATAGCACTCTCTATTTCCTAAACAACTAAAGGAGAGAGAAGAAAAACTAGTCTTAAAGAAAAGAAAGAAACCTAAGTTTTTTTCTTTTGAATCTCACTGTGCTATGTATTGTTTTTCACAACATGTTTTGCGTACAAACAGCATGGCCGAAGCAAGCCATTATTATTATTATGGCAAACACAAAATTGACTGTAGAAGAATAATGAAAAGCTGAAACAAAGGTTTCAAGTTTTAAGTAACCCTTCTTTAGTAACCAATGATAAATAGATATCGTAAAATGATGTTAATAAAATATTTTAACATTTAATACTATTATTTTTAGATAAACTGTTAAACTTCACATAATTCCACTTTAAAAAAACTAGTTATTACATTTGATTGCAAATTATTTTATATTTTTTTACAGCAGTTATTAGGTTTAGTTGATTTTACTTTAGTCGAAAATAATTTGTATCTAATTATTTGAAATTTATACTTTAGGAGTTTTAGTTAAAATTTCACATTTTGTTCGTACAACATACAAGTTAAATATAGTAGTCATAAAAAGATGAACTAAACAATTTAAGACTATAATCATTTGTTAAGTAATGCTTAAAAATATATCTTTTAAATGTTATGCTGTATATAAGTTTATAAATTAAGACATGTGAATTGCTAAAACTTGATACTACCATAAAGTTATTTTTTACCGTAATCTCAAAATTTACATTTTAATATCTGTTTTAGTGTTAAGTTACCATTATTCTTGGTTGTTATAAAAGAGTTTTAGCAATAAAAATTATCTTACAGTTACAAGCTAAAGCTTGAAAAAGAATTGTCTGGATTTAAAACAGAACTAATATTTTGATTTATTATATTGAACAATGTATTATCAACTCAAAGTAGTTTTAATCAAAGAGTGTGATTGAAAAAATAAAACTTTGAAATAAAGATTATATTTGCAAAGAACAAAAGTTATACATTGTGTTAGCTTACTGATATTTAGGTAAACAATATCATATACAGGGAATAAAATTCCAAATCAAAAGGAGGTCGTATGAATAAGCATAATCAAATATAATTAATTCGTATTTGGATAATAGAAAACAAATATGATTTAATGATTCTTAAAATAAATTTTATAGCGAAAAAAGTTCCAGAAAATGATTCTATGTTATTATTTATAAAAAAAATTGATTCATTCTAAATAACTATAAGTGTTTTTAAGAACACTCTACGGCTTTTGACATGATTTATTTTCAAAAAATGGTTGAAGTCATTTTGGTAATTATGTTAAATGCTGAAGTTTAAATTAAGCTTTACTATTCATTAGCTTATAGTTGACTGTTATAGACTTAGTGTTTTCTATCGCAATTTGACTTATTTTATTAACTTTGTTACAATTTTATAAATTTATTGAAACCAATTATATTTTTTAATCTAAATCATAATAATAATGAAGTTTTACAATAAAAATAAGACATTGACGATTAATCAACTAAATGTAATAACTCTTATACTTTAATATCAAAAAGTTAGAAAGCTTGATTTTAGTCAATGATTGCATTCAACTTCTCATTTTTTAATAAATTTCATTTTATAGTAAAACGTTTTCATTTATTTTTATAGATTCAAACAGAATTTAATTTTGCAACATAGAATATTAAGATTTAATATTTATTTCAAAATGTTTAGTAACTATGCATTTTAATGAAATCGTTAAAAATGTTTTTGTTAATTGTAAATCAGAACATTTTAGATTAATTTAGTTAATTTGAGAAAAATTGAAATAATTTGGGTTTTTATATAAAATAAAGAAATCAAGCTAAAAGTAAGAAAAAAATATTACAAAACATTATTATTTTTAGTTTAGATCATACAAAACCCGCAAGATAAAAATAATGTTGTTATATATGATTAGAAATATTAATTAAGTTACAAGTAAAAAAGTTTTATTAAAAAGTAAGTTTATTTTTAATAATTTAGTTTTTATGCTTAAACTTAAAGAGAAAATATTTTCTGATATCAGATAATTCTTACTGTTGAAGTTGCTTTATAATCATAAGCCTAGAACAATTCGTTTTTAATGTTTTGTTTCATATACTTTGTAAAAAATAATAATTTCAAATAAAATGCTTTATAAAAGCTATCTATGCAGGAAACTAACATTGGATGTGCTTTGAAAAGATTAAGAGGTTTAAAATACTGAAAAATATGAATGAAAGTGAGTTACAAATTACTCAAATATTGTTTTAAACTTCAAATGACTTATAATTTAATGCTACATCAACAAGCTAATTGTTGAAATACTTAAAATGAACATATTAATTTTTAACAGAAAAACAAAAAATCAAGCTGAGCAAATTTCAAATTCCAAGAAAAAGGGAGAATTCAGTGAAATCAGGTAATGATTTTAAATCAATATCATTTTGTTGATTAATAAGATGTTTAATTTGTACAAAATCCTGATGATTTAATCAATTGGATCAATTTACAACTTTAACTTAAGACTCTTTGGTCTACAACAACAAAAAAAACTTGTCTTAAAAACATATTATAGTTAACCGTCAAATGTGCTATGGACTCCTTGCTTCTAGCAGCTTTCTCAGGTTGCTGAAAGGACACTTGCTGCCAGAAACTATTTTATGATTGGTGCTTAAAGGTGTTGAGGACTCAATTGCTTCTATCAGCTACCTTGTGCTTGTTGATTGAGAGTGCTGAGGACTCACTTGCTTCTAGCAGCTATCTTGTGCTTGGTGGTTGAGAGTGCTGAGGACTCATTTGCTTCTAGCAGCTATCCTTTGCTTGGTGGTTGAGAGTGCTGAAGACTCACTTGCATCTGGCAGCTATCTTGTGCTTGGTGGTTGAGGGTCCTGATGACTCACTTGCATCTAGCAGCTATCTTGTGCTTGGTGGTTGAGAGTGCTTGAGGACTCACTTGCATCTAGCAGCTATCTTGTGCTTGGTGGTTGAGAGTGCTGAGGACTCACTTGCTTCTAGCAGCTATCTTGTGCTTGGTGGTTGAGAGTGCTGAGGACTCATTTGCTTCTAGCAGCTATCCTTTGCTTGGTGGTTGAGAGTGCTGAAGACTCACTTGCATCTGGCAGCTATCTTGTGCTTGGTGGTTGAGGGTCCTGATGACTCACTTGCATCTAGCAGCTATCTTGTGCTTGGTGGTTGAGAGTGCTGAGGACTCACTTGCATCTGGCAGCTATCTTGTGCTTGGTGGTTGAGGGTCCTGATGACTCACTTGCTTCTAGCAGCTATCTTGTGCTTGGTGGTTGAGAGTGCTGAGGACTCACTTGCATCTAGCAGCTATCTTGTGCTTGGTGGTTGAGAGTGCTGAGGACTCACTTGCATCTGGCAGCTATCTTGTGCTTGGTGGTTGAGAGTGCTGAGGACTCACTTGCTTCTGGCAGCTATCTTGTGCTTGGTGGTTGAGGGTCCTGATGACTCACTTGCTTCTAGCAGCTATCTTGTGCTTGGTGGTTGAGAATGATGATGACTCACTTGCTTCTAGCAGCTATCTTGTGCTTGGTGGTTGAGGGTGCTGAGGACTCACTTGCATCTGGCAGCTATCTTGTGCTTGGTGGTTGAGGGTCCTGATGACTCACTTGCATCTAGCAGCTATCTTGTGCTTGGTTGGTTGAGAGTGCTGAGGACTCACTTGCTTCTGGCAGCTATCTTGTGCTTGGTGGTTGAGAGTGCTGAGGACTCACTTGCTTCTAGCAGCTATCTTGTGCTTGGTGGTTGAGGGTCCTGATGACTCACTTGCTTCTAGCAGCTATCTTGTGCTTGGTGGTTGAGAATGATGATGACTCACTTGCATCTAGCAGCTATCTTGTGCTTGGTGGTTGAGAGTGCTGAGGACTCACTTGCATCTGGCAGCTATCTTGTGCTTGGTGGTTGAGGGTCCTGATGACTCACTTGCTTCTAGCAGCTATCTTGTGCTTGGTGGTTGAGAGTGCTGAGGACTCACTTGCATCTGGCAGTTATCTTGTGCTTGGTGGTTGAGGGTCCTGATGACTCACTTGCATCTAGCAGCTATCTTGTGCTTGGTTGGTTGAGAGTGCTGAGGACTCACTTGCTTCTGGCAGCTATCTTGTGCTTGGTGGTTGAGAGTGCTGAGGACTCACTTGCTTCTAGCAGCTATCTTGTGCTTGGTGGTTGAGGGTCCTGATGACTCACTTGCTTCTAGCAGCTATCTTGTGCTTGGTGGTTGAGAATGATGATGACTCACTTGCTTCTAGCAGCTATCTTGTGCTTGGTGGTTGAGAATGATGAAGACTCACTTGCTTCTAGCAGCTATCTTGTGCTTGGTGGTTGAGGGTGCTGAGGACTCACTTGCATCTGGCAGCTATCTTGTGCTTGGTGGTTGAGGGTCCTGATGACTCACTTGCATCTAACAGCTATCTTGTGCTTGGTTGGTTGAGAGTGCTGAGGACTCACTTGCTTCTGGCAGCTATCTTGTGCTTGGTGGTTGAGAGTGCTGAGGACTCACTTGCTTCTAGCAGATATCTTGTGCTTGGTGGTTGAGCGTTTTAATAAGTGTCTTGCTGTAATTTTTGTTGAGTTGCTCATCTAGCTTTGATGTTAGAAAGACATATTTTTTCAATAATATATTTTTTCAACTAATTTCTACTTTTGGTTATAAAAGTAAAATAATTAAAAATTAAACTTTTTTTTAAGGAATCTTTTGCAATATCGAGTTGACATCTCAAGAATTTTTACAAACTGTTTTGCCGATTGTCAAAAAATCGTATTTTTTTCCTTGTTCGGAAACCAAATTTCAATTTGAAGAAGTTTCTTTGATTAACAATTTTCAGCTGGAACAGAAGGTAAATTCACATTTCAAACTTTCAAAACTTTTTCATTTCTTTTCTCAGTTCTTTGAAAGAAGAAAGATTATGAAGAAAGTGTTGGATAAGGAAATGTTGGAACATTTTGTTTTTCTTTTTGTAAAAGATCGCCAAAAAATGGAATTAATTTGTGATAGAGGTTTGAGAATTGGTAATAGTGATTTGGAAACTCTTGGTAAATCCAAGATGGGTGTTTATGTTTGTAAACATGCTGATATTTTGCAAACAATTCCATTTGAAGATCAACAAGGCGGGTTTCTGATCATTTTCAAACTATTAAAAGTAATTTGGAAATATTTGTTCTTAAAAACTTTTCTAAATTTGATGAAGTTAGTTTTAAATTAATTTTCAAACTTTTGAAACATCTGATGCAGTTTCTGAGATTTAATTTTCTATTCTAAAACCAAACGATTGTTAAAAAGTCAATTTTGTCAATTTAGCAACTAGACTTGTAAAAACTCTTTGTTTAACAAAACCAATCCAATTATAGCTGATCCTATAAGCAAACCGTGTGCTTGGTGGTTGAGAGGACTCACTTGCTTCTAGCAGAACTATATATCTTGTTTTAAGGTACTGAGGACTTACCATTAGCTAAATTTCTAATTTTTGAAGGGCAGAGTAAAATTGGTGACAGAAAATGCTGGCAATTGTCGAACAACGCTTGAACCAACACCAGAATACGATTGTCATGTTTGTAAATTTGAAAACCAATACACAAATTTTCAAAAATGTTACAAACAATCACAAATTTATGTTTATGAGTACGGACCACTCTCGGTAGTAGAAAAACCATCTCAGCTTGTTCCATATGCGGTTCTACGGTTTAAATATCATCAATCAAAAAGGTAACCTTATTTGCATCTTTCATGAAGGTTTACTAATAATATTATTGGTACAGAACACAGCGATCGACAGATAATAATTTATCCAATCGTCAGAAAATTCCAGCTTATTTTTGGGAAGGAGATTTGAAAGTGAAAAATTTTAATAATTTGGGTAAAATGAAAATAATGCCTTATCACATATCGCAAATACGACCTCCTCCAGCTCATATGTAAGTAGTTACTAGGTGGTTGGTTGCTAAGTGGTTAGTTACTAGGTGATTGGTTGCCAAGTGATTTGATGTTTATTGCTAGAGGTTGGTTGTTAAGAATTTGTTTTCTTGCAGAGATTCTTCAATAGAAGTGACAGAAGTGATTTCTTTAAACTGTTTTTCTCGTCTGCTTCCACCAAACTTAATCTGTGGAAGAATTTCGCAAAAAAAAGGTTTTTTTTTCAAACGTTTTTCTTTTTCTAACTAATTTTCTTTCAGAACTACACAGAGGACAGTTTTTTGATTTGATGATTCTTGAAGCAGAAAGTGAATCTCAGAAAACTTCTTTGAACTTATTAATTGCTTTTTTTATTCGAAAAAATTCGGTTGGAATATGCAAATTAGGTCGCAGAAACTGTTTGTATTTACTTCCATATTCAATATTCACTGAACAACGAATGGGTTTATCTTGTTGGCGAGCTGATCACGAGTTTCTTTATTGCGTCATTGCATCTTCTCGAACATTCGTCGATGAAATTAAGAGTTGAGTGATTTACAATTTTCAATCGAAATTTTAATAAATTTAGATCAACAGAACAACAAAAAGAAAATGAAGAAAATTTATTTGTTCGAAGATTTAAATCTTCATCAATAAGTCAACTGATGTTGAAGAAGAGTTTAGGATTGAAACGAGAAGCGATCTCAGAATATTTGTTGTTTAATGAAAATAAAGTGAGCTTCGTGTTTCTACTTTCTCTTCCATTTCACTAAATTTCCTTTTTAAGATTCAAAATTTAGAAGTTTGTGAATTGAAGAATAAAGATCGAATCTCTATGAGAAATCGACTAAATTGGCTGAAAGAAAAAGATTCAAAAAATGAAGTTGTAACAAGTTGGAGTCCTTCAGATAATTTGTCGAAAATTTCCGAAAAAATTCCAAAAATTGAAGAAAAAAATATTAAAATTGAAAGTGAAAGTGAAAAGCTCGTGAAAAAACTGCGGCTGTCTCCTCCTCAAGCTCTAAGACATCCACCAACTCATCAACTACCTCCTGATGTTCTTACTCCTCTTTTATCGATGACGTCATCACCTCCAAAACCGCGCAAACGTCAGCTGTAAGTTTCAATTTCATTTTGGATTTTTTTAAAATTCGAAATGTTTTCAGCAATCGAGAAATCGTGGAAGGAATTAGAAGCGTTCCGATCGACGACAACGAAGGAATTCCGCCGGCTAAAAAGCCTTCAATCCCGGCTAAGTCAACAAATTCTTTGGTGCCGGATATCAAAGTAGAAAAAGCTCTGTTAGACTTAATAAAAGATAAAGAGACTCGAGAAGTGAGTGATGACGTCATTAGTATCGGCGCGCGATTTAGGAAATCAGGAGATTTAGGGATTTAAACCGAAAACTTTCTTTTTAGAAAGATATAAAAACTACAGATGCAGCATTTACCAATTTAAAAGCATATTTTTCGCAACAGCCAAACGGCCGTCGTCTTTGTGATTTAGTTCCTAACACAAAAGTAAGCTGAAAAAAAAAGATCCAAATAGAAGAAGACATTTTTCCAGTTTTTTTTTCGAATTTTAAAAATAATTTTTTTTTTTTCAGATTTTGAAAGATGTGGTTTCGATGAGCAAAAAGTGAGTGACGTCATCAGCGTTCGAAGTCGCTTCTCAACTTCCGGTTTCAATTTCAGGAAATCAGATCTCGCACAAACATCTCGTGATCCTCGAAAAGCTCCTCGAAACACGCATAGTCTCATGACGTCAGAAAAAGAAAGTGAAATTGAAGAAGATGATTTTCTGGAAGAAGACGAATATGGAAGACCGATTTTAAAAGAAGATCTTCGGACTAAGATCTACGAAGAAGACACGAGTGATCACATCAATGCTGCACATACTTCATATGAAGTGATGACGTCATCAGATGGATACTACGAAGAAGCGTGGGAACATCCAGGCGTTTATCCAGCAGCAGTATGTCAGAAAAATTATGGTTACTATGGAAACAGCTTGCGACCACCAGCGCCTAGAAACCAACTACGTCATCACTTTCAGCCACATTTTCATCGACCTGAAAATCGATTTCAGAATTTTATTCCGAATTTTAATCCTCGGAATTTTCATCCTCATCGATTTCGGCTTCGAGGGGCTCCCCCTATGCTGCGTCCTCATAGCCCCAGATTTCCGCCAAATAGACCCTTTTACTATAATATGTAAAACTTCTTTTACTAATTCGTTTAATGAAAAAACGTTTTTTTTATAAAAGCTATTGTTACTTTGTCGTCTTTTTTAAATTTGTTATTTAAGATTCACATTTAAACATTTAAAAGAAAGCTTAAAATCAAAATTTTTAAAAATAATTCATTTTCTATCAAAGCTGACCAAGATTAAATAAAAGATTCATTTAATTAGAGATTTTATTGCGATAGATATTAAATGTTCAAAATAAGAACACTTGCAGAGTCGTAAACAGATATAAGTTATAAAAGTCCAAAATAAGTAAGTAGACCTTAACAGAATTACTCAAGATTCATTATTTGAATCAATTTTTTGAATGTGACAAATTTTGACGGAGTCTGGAAGAATGCTACAAAACCTATTGTAAAAGCTGTGACTTCACTGAATGCTATTAAAGTGGTAGAGTTGGTTAATCTTTAAGAACGAGCCTCTGAGGACGTATGAAGGGTAGTGATCTTTAAAAAAGTCTTCAAAATTAAGATGACAGGAATCAGGAAGAATGATTTTGAATAGTAAGACGATATCGAAGAAAAGGCTTCGATAATGCAAATGGATTTGATATCAAGATTATAAGGAAGGTTTTGTACGAAGAAAAGGATATACCGAATCTATGGTAAGCCTAAGAGTGATTAAAATTCAATTACATGAAAATCTTTACTGAAATATGATGTTTTCGAACACTTGTATAGATGATATTAGCCACTGGTAAGTACAAGACAACAGCTGATAACCAATAAGTCTTTAAGAAATCAACTCAAATTGATGTTCAGGAAGGAAGTTATTTTGGAGAGAATGAGTCAGAAATTTTTGTTAAATATTTCATAAAAGCTACTAGTGACAGCAATTGGTCGATGGATTAGTTAGTTATATTTTCTCTGTTGGAAAGATACATATTTGAAGCAATATTCCATCAAATGGATTTATTATTCAATGAATATCTTCGGCTCTATACCTTGGCATTTCTCTGTCATCTGACTTTAAATGGCGCAATTATTTTTCCAAAATCTTTGCAAAATCAATCAACCTTGTCTACCTTATCATAAAGACCTTTAATTATAAGGATCCATACTTCTTTATCAATCTCTTCAAACTGTACGTACGTCCTATTCTTGAATATAATGTTAGTGCATGGATGCCATATCAAGTTGGCGATATCAAAAAAATCGAATCTGTTCAGGCAACATTTACGAGATTGGTATGTAGGAAACTTAATACTAAATACGATAGTTGTAAACATCGTCTCAGCTTCTTCAATTTAGATACTTTGGAAATTCGACGGATTAAATACGACTTAATTCTTATTTTAAAATTATCCACAATTCAATTGACCTTAAATTCGATGCTTTCTTTTCCATTAGTCCTTCTCTCAAGTTACATCAACTTAGATTACACCTTAATAAGCCTATATCACCTGGTACATTAATCAGAGCGAATTTTTTCTCATACCGCACAATTAGTAATTGGAACCAGCAGCCATCAGACATTGTCATATCAGAATCATTCGTGTTGTTCAAGCAGAAGTTGAACCGTTATAATATTGCCAACACTACCATTTCTAAACTGTGATTTTTTTTCTTTTATAATAGGTTTTTATTTTTATAAGTGTGGAGTGATATAGATGAGCGGAAATTTAATTAAGATTAAACAAATTACGTGATTAGCAGCTGTCACAAACTTTACTTTTCCTATAATCGAGCAACTTATCAACTTTAATTTCATACTTCTAATACAAAAGCTAGTATTTTGGTTTATACAAATTTTCAACTTTAGATTTTATTTATAAAAGATGTTTTTCATTTAACAAGTGTTTGATGTGAGACTGAGTTTAAATGCGATTGGTGGAATTTGAATAGAATCGGTCAAAATTTAAATGAAACTGTCGTAAAAAGACTGTAAAGATAGCTCTTCATTACGAGAAGGATAGATAGGTATTAATCCTTGGCTCTATGTAATAAAGGATTAACTTAAAAAATATATATATAAAGTCATTGGAGGTATTTGCAAATGGATTACATTGAACAATCAGAGAAATGACAAAATAGTTGTAGATGGAAAAGTAGGAAGAACTAACTAAACAGAATAAGAATTTTTTAAGGCCTGGGATGCTACAGATTAAAAGATCTAAAATGTGAATGAGTGGGTTCAATAATGCATTAAATTAAAGAATTAGTAGTTGGAAAATTGATAAGTGAGTTATGGGCTAAGTGTGTTAGTCGCCTAAATATGGAGAAATAGTCCAATATATGTTAGGGAGATTAAAATCTCCTAACAAGTAAAAAAGAATACAACTATGCATAGTTTTAGGAATAACATTGCAGATATTAGATAAAGTTGATATACTTTGAGATAATAAAAAAGAAATATAGATCAGAATCTAATTTTAGAATTCTATTTTAAAAAGTCGGCAAAAATAACTTTAAAACTATTTTCTTTTAATTGCAAAAATCTTGATAAGTATAGACCTGTTGAACTTTTAACGTGCTTCTATATAGTAAGCAAATACTGCCTTTCTGGTTTCAATGCGATCATGTTTAATGAAATCATAGCAAGAGGTACAGACAATTGGGTTTGAAAATTTATTAGCTGGTCAAGATTCAGTTAGGAACAACATGTGGTGCTTATCGTATTGGGCTTATAGTTTTAATATTATAAATATCACTAAGTGAAGCTGAGGGGTTGACACAAAAGGGTTAAAATTTTATGACTGAGTCATTGATAATGGTAAATCTATCACCATTTTTATTCACTTCGGTAAGATGCAGTTTTACACGTAATTCTTTTACTAGGCATTTATGAAGTTCTTGCTGCTTTTTGGTTCGATCCTGTTGTATATAAATACGGTTGGTTTGGTCAGAGTCGATGATTATATTTCAGGGTCTCAGCAGTTTGTTTCTAGCTAGTTGGTTAGAGAGCTTCATGGTAATTGGCTGTTGTTAAAAAATCTTAAATCAACTTGATAGAACTTGACATCGTTTTTTGTGGAATGTGCTTTGTCCTCTACCGACTTTAGAAAAGTTTAAAAATCTTACTTTGTGCTGGAAGTTGAATCATCTGTAATAGATTCGGAGATGCTGAAGATATACGTTGAAAAATTTATAGTTCTTTGCTGAGATTTCAGCTTGGGATTCCATAGTTGAGGTAATGTTTGAAGATACTGTCTTTAATTTATTTTCTATTGAGGAAACTTGTCCAGTTTGAATCTTCAAAGTTTTTTTGATCACTGCAGCATGCGAGAACTTCTGAGTTGTGATCTTATTATTGACAATTGAAAATTGATACAATCACAACAATAAACATTTAAACACTTATAAGACCGATTCAATAAGAATAGCCTATTACCTGAATTAAATAGAGTAGAAGTGATTTTAAGATTACAGTATAAATATAAGTCATTTTTTTACTGGACGGTCACTTTTACCAATAACAAATACAAAACTTTGATTTTGAAAGTTTGTTTAATGATTAGGCAAATGAATTAAAGACGTATACTTCTAGAGTTAGAAGTTAAGAATTAAAAGATGGCAAAGTATAACAATAATTTTAAGAATGTACTTATATATAAAGCAACATTTTTAAAATGCACAATATCATTCAATATTTATTTTTTGGATCTAATAAAGGTATAATTAATTGAGTTAATAGCGATTAACGTTATTAAAGTATTTATCAAATATTTTATTTGGTCAACTTTCAACATATTCAAACTTTAAAAATATTATTTTATAGTTTTACGGTAAGTAAAAAAAAACATCGGTAAAGGGCTTTTTAGGCGAAGAATTCTAAACAAGTTTTGTAGTGACGAATTTTCTCCTGTGAACTAATCAACAGCAGACTGACAAGCTGCTTTGACGAAAAAGTTTTTTCTCTTCAATTTTTAAATTAGTTCTAACTTCATTCTAACCATAAATACAAAGCTTTTAATTTGATTTTAAATATTTTATCAGATAATTTCGGTTAAGAGTTTTTAGTTATTTCACAAGATGGGTTGTGATTTTTCTTCAGAATTAAAAACAACAAATTTTTTAGTGATAACTGCAAATGTTGGAAGTTTGTTTGAAAATGTGAGTTCTTTTACAAATGTTTGTTTAATTAATTGACTTTTAAAATGTAAACATTTGAGTTGATAGTAAACACATTTTTTCAAATTTTCAGAAATAAATAATTCAAACAACTTAAAATAAAGTATTTTTTCAAATCACAATATCTTAATTCTTGAAATATTTTTATAATTAAAAACCTTTTAAGAGTTTTAGTCTTTAAAGTTTTATAAAATCATTATATGACTAATTAATGATGTTATGATATTCACAATGTTTTAATGTTAGATTATTGATTATGATAAATTATAAGTTATGAGTTATAATAATAAATTTATCATTTTATAATACTTACTTTAAAATATTTATTAATTTTTTGAAATAATTATTCAGTGTTTACTTTTTCATTAATTTTATTATGAATTTATTTTATCAAAATATTATTTATAAAAATTTTTGATAATTAGTTATGTCTGATCAAGCAAAGTTTAAAAGTTATAAGAAACTTTAAAATCTAAATATTTTATCACTGATAACAATTAACCTTAAACATATAAGTCGTTACAAATAACTTCCTCATAACCAATAAACTATTTTAATGTTCAGCAAGAAGAACTTGAATTCAATTGGTTCAAAGCTCTCTCTGAAGTAATTTCAAATGTCTATAAATCTTATCCAAAAATTTAAAAATTTGAATATTTTTTAGACAATTTTAAAATTTTCACCAGAATTTGTAGCAATCCACTGCCAGGAGATTGGTGGAAAGTTTTATTCAGATTGCAACATATCAGTAAAGAGATTTATTGAGTCAGTTGTCTCTTGTCTTAAACTAATTTTATTTTTCAACTTTTTGTAGTAAATTCTCTGATCTAAAAGTTTTTAAATCTTATTCAATCCAAAGAGGTTATGTTGATGAAGATGTAGAACATATCGACCAATATACGGTTTGTTGATAACGTCATCGTCGTACAATAACCACGTGTTTGTGACGTCATTATCACGTGTTTCGCATCTGTTTAAATATAATCATCTTCAGGCCTTAGGAAGTTTCTATTTCATTCATGAAAAATTGACAGAAGTTGAAATGTTCGATTTTAAAGGTTTTTGAAATTATTTTTTTACGATAATGACGTCATCAAAACACTTTTTAGAAAAGAAATTCAAGAAGATCATGGGCCGAAAATTTCATTCAACAAAATTGTTAGAAGTTTCAGAAATCAGAAAAGAAAAGTTTAAAAAAGACTTCTTCCCAGAGGTACGTCTTCCTTCTTAATATTTTTCCTCACGGTTTTCCAAATCTTTTTTATCCTGATATTATTGATGCTAACTTTTATGATCTTTATATTTATGATCTTGATCTTACTGATCTCAATATTCTTCATCCTTATCTTCCTAATTCTAATATTCTTAATCACTTGTTCTCAGTGTCGTTGGTCTCGGAAGGGTTACATCCAAACAAGATGGAAGATTAGGAAGAAGTAAGAAACAAACGAGATATTCATCTTTTGATGTTGTTTGGATTTTTTAGAACTCTTGAATTTATCAACATTCATTTATTTCACGATGAAAATAATCTCGATTCGATGACTCAACAACCTTCAACATATTCCAGTTATCGAAACAGAGCTTTAAAATTTGTCATTGAAAAGTAAAATCGATTTTTTGATCTTCATCACTTTTTGATCTTTATGTTTACAGACTATCGAGCTCAGATGACGTCACAAATGACCCCATCTACTTCCTCTTCGGAGATCTTAACTTTCGGTTGAGTCTAAAACCTCTTTTGGAGGTATATTGCAATTTCTAGTGTTTCCAAGTCAACTTCTTATAAATTTCCAGAAACTTTTTCCGACTCATCATCAATCGATCTGTAAATCTGAAAATAACGAAATTTCGAAAGTTGTTTTTCGTACCCATGACAACGGTGACATCAGCCCTTGTGATGACTTCATCGACGACAAAGTAGCTTTGGTGATTGAAAAGAAAACGTTCGACCTGAAATCGAAGTTGAGCGATGAAAGCGACTCTTATCGCCATGTAAGTACTGATGACGTCATCACCTGCTCACCTCATCAATTCCAATTTTCCAGCTGTTAGAATTTGATGAGGAATTAAAATTAGCGGAAAATTTGGCCGAATTTCAAATCAGGTTCCCGCCAACTTATCCCCATTCAGAAAATAAAGACGAAAATGATGTTTATCTAACCACTAGGTGTCCGGCTTGGTGTGATCGAGTTTTGTTGTCACCAGCAGCTTGGAAATTGCTTTCAAATCAGGTTTGTGAAAAGTTGATTGATTTTGATATTTTACCAACTTGTACAGGAATTTGAAACCACTTATGATCGAATAGGGTCGGAAGTTTGTATGGGAGATCATAAACCCGTCTTCCTTAATTTCAATATTTCCTAAATTGTTTTTTTTTCTTTAATATTTATGATGAGGGCCTTTTTTTGTGTTTTCAACTTTTTTATACTCAGATTTATTGATGCAATTTACATACGTCATTATCCAAGAATCGTGAAATAAAACTTCTAAAAACCTTTCATCCATTTGTTAAGTTATTTTGAGGAGGTTTAATTTCCGTTGCAGGAAATTTGCACCATAAAAACCCACTTAAAATACTTTTAAAGCTTTGAAATTTATTTTAAAATCTTTAAAAAATGGATTTTATTTTTTATTCTAAGAATAATCCAAATATAAAAAGGATTTTTTATCACGTTTTTAAGTTGAAATATTGTGTTGAAATTTCAGTGAATTTCATTCTGTAGAAAAATATGTTGAAACTAATTGTAGAACGGATATTGTCAAATTAAAGAAATAGTAATCGAACTGAATATTCAACATTTTACAGATATTAGTCTGTATTTCGAAAGTTTGAAATAAACTTAAGAAGTCATTTGCTTATTTTATACATTTAAACTTGTATTTGTTTAAGATTATGCAAATAATTTTAAATCTTCAGAAGATAACACTAAAGGATTTTCTAAAATATTAATCTAAAGTTTCATATCTAGATAGTTAAAAAAGCTTTTTTAACTTTTAGTTATTAAGTTTATAAAGTTTCTTCCTTATAAAACTTGTTATTCAACTTTTATAACTTCCTTAATTTTATATCAAGCACTTTTTTTTATTTATTTATTTCAATAAATGCGAAGGAGGGTGCCTGAAAAGAGCACCTCTCGCTAACACACATTCTCACAAATAACATCTATTTAGCCAAAAATATAGAAAGTAAAAGATGTAACACATGGTATTTCGATATCACTCAAAGCATATAACAGTGAACAACTACATGGAATGTTAATAATATAAGAAACAGAAAAAATCCCAGTTTAGAAATGACAATGTTGGCAATATTATAACGGTTCAACTTCTGCTTGAACAACACGAGTGACTTCGACATGGCAATGTCTGATGGCAGCTGGTTCCATGTATTAATTGTACAGTATGAGAAAAAATTTGCTCTGACCAATGTACTAGGTGATATAGGCTTATTAAGGTGTAATGTGTGTCGTCTGAGTTGATATAACTTGAGGGAAGGACTAATAGAAAAGTAATCATCAAACTGAATGTCAATTAAATTGTGGATAATTTTCAAAATAATAATTAAGTCGTATTTAACCCGTCAGATTTCCAAAGTATCTAAATAGAAGAAACTGAGACGATGTTTATAACTATCATATTTAATATTAAGTTTTCTACATACTAATCTTGTAAATGTGGCCTGAACAGATTCGATTTTTTGATATCACTAACTTGATATGGCATCCATGCACTGACATTGTATTCGAGAATTGGACGTACGTACAATTTGAAAAGATTGATAAAAAAGCATGGGTTCTTAGAATTAAAGGCCTTTATAATAAGAAAGACAAGGTTGATTGATTTTGCAGAGATTTTGGAAACATAATTGCGCCATTTAAAGTCAGATGATAGAGTAATGCCAAGGTCTATGACCGAAGATACTCGTTGAATAATAAATCTATTGATGGAGTATTGGTTCAAGCAATTTACAGATGGTTTACGAGAAAAAGTTATAAGTTCAGACATTATGGGCTGGATTCTGAGCTGCCAATTCGTAGACCAGTTTTCTACAATGTGTAGTGCAGTTTGAAGTTTTGAAGGATTACAAGATAATAGCTTGATATCATCTGAATACACAAACACTCTGACATCATCTACTGTTACTAATCTTCTGATAAGGTCTTCGATGAAAAATTAAAAAGAGAAGGGGACTCAGAACAGAATCCTGAGGAACACCACTAGTGATTTGACTAGAAGTAGATAAAGATCTTTCTACACGAGTTTGTTGGGTTTTACCTGATAGGTAATCTTCAATCCACTGTAAGATAAAGCTGTTGATTTTTAAGCTTTTCAATACAGTAACGAGCTTAGTGTGTGGGACAGAATCAAACGCTTTAGCAAAATCGAGGTATATTATGTCACAGGGAGTGTTACTTTCATAATGGGCTGTAAGCTCATTAAGAAAAGTGAAATGTTGAGTCAGGGAAGATCTCCATTTTACAAAGCCATGTTGTACATCAGATATTAGATGGTGCTCCATCAAATTACTGGTCATATGATTGTGAATCATATGCTCTTGAGTTTTGCAGATAACTGAAGTCAGCGAAACTGGTCTGTAGTTAAGTGCAGTGTTTCTGGGACCCTTTTTATGAATTGGAGTAATACTAGCTTTCTTCCAAATTTGTGGAACTCTTCCTCGCCTCAGAGTCATATTAAGGAAAAGCGATAAAGGTAGTGATAAAGAGGAAGTAGTTTTTTCTTAAAAACAAAGCTGGGGTGTTGGAAACTGATGATTTTAATGAAGAAATAGCCTTAGATACCATATTGATCGGTATGTCAAGATCTACCATCTCAGAGACATTCGTAAAAGACATTTTATTCATTTTGTTTTAGACTTTAAATAATTATATTACAAAACTTTCAACTAAATTATCAGCCACATTGAAAAAAATGCAGATCATAAACTGAAAAAATCATAAACTGCACAACATTTGATTCTTTGAACAATTCTGCTTTCATTACTTTTAAAAATCATTTAGCCACATTTATAAGATTTTGAAACTTACAAATATTAGAAAATTTTGTTAAACTTTCAATCACAATTCCAAATATAAGGATGAAAAGTATTATTTGAAGATCATACATCTGAATACTTTCAGCTGAAATATGTTTCCCATATTCAGTATGTGTATAGATTAGATTTTCGAATCCGGATGGCCTAGTGCTCTCAGATGTGTTAATAAATAAATGAAAATTTTGGATGACGCTTTTGTATTTGCTGAATAAAAGAAGAATTTATTTGTAGTTTTCATTTTTTCATACTTAGTAATGAATTAGATATTGAAAATTTTTCGGTTTAAACTAAGATATAAACTTCCTTAAAGAGACCAATAAAGTAGAAATTGCATCTCCTATGAAATCTTACCTTTGTTTTTTAATTAACATCAGAAGAAACAATTGCCAACAATATAGTTCAGGACTGTCAAAATAAGCTATGTTGACTCTAGTCTAGCACTCAAGTAGTCTCTAATCAAAAAGTCATCAATTCAAAATAAAAATTATTGCTGACATAAACATGTTTTTATTAAGAATATGAATCAATTTTAAAATTTAATTGTTTTCTTAGGCCAGATAATGCTGAATATTAAGTCATTAAAGTTTGGAAAACCTTTAAGGATAGTTTAAGACTTCTATGAAACCCATCACAAAGCTAATAGAATGCTATCAATACTTGAGCTTGAATATGCAACATATTTTCTTGGCAACCGTAAAAAGATCTCGTAGACAAAATAAAAAATACTTAAGTACCAACTTAAAAGCGAGAAAAAGGACAAGTTTATACGATGAAATTAAGAACTTTTAAGAATAATCAGAAAAAATAACTTTTCAAAGATAAGGGTTGGTTTATAACCAAAATAAGTTGCGTTTAAAACCTCTTGCCAGGACCTTTAATTATTTGTGACCTTAGAATTAAAGAAAACAAACATTGATGCAAATCTTTAGGGTTGACTGAAATGAAGCGATTCTAAAAATATTTGTAAATTCAAATTAAGTCTGTGGGCTCATAAACTCTGATATAAGTTTGCAGCTAACATACTGAGGGCTTAGAAATAAGTTTCAATGCGAGTAATACCAATAAAATAATGAGACTAAGGTAAACAAGTCAGTTTTCAAATTAATCTAGAAATATAAACTTTTGTAACATATGGTAGAAAACGGTCATGTTATGAGCCAGAGTAGAAACTATGGAGATCCAGTTGTTGCTCTATATATAGCAGGATTCCACTCTCTAGGCTAGTAAGGCAGCGGAACAGAAGGATTGATTTGACTACGCCCAGCTAGCGTCACAAGAGCTATCAGAGCTGAGTACAACGACGAACTACCTACAAGGCTCTAATTCCGACTTTAAATTCTGAGTTTTAAGTCTTCTAAGAGTGTTGATATAAAACAGACTTACACGACTCTTATACCAGGGTTTTTTATGGACATTTTCTTGTCGCAAAATCTGTAAAATAAGACCCTGAAAATAAAAATGCAATAGTTTTAAAATAGCTATGAGCTTAAATTTTTTATTTTGATAATTTTTGAAGTTCTAACAAATCTTTGTAAATATATTGAGATTATTAAATTATCTTATTTTAGTATAATTTTATAAAACTTTAACTTATAGAAAAAAATTTGGAAACATTATAATCAAGTTTACTCAAATCTGAATTTATTTTTCTTCTGTTAAGTGAATTTTTGAACTAAACATCACGATGGCTGTAAGTTCTTTTATATTTTATGTTTATTTCTTGAATTTTAAATTAATTGCATACAAATTTGATTAATTTTCTCTTCAATTAAAATGTTTAGTTTATAAATAAGCTTTAATTTTTTCGATTGTGTTTTGTGAACTTCAAACTTTATTTTTGGGTTTTAAATCATTCTTTTTTTTTATTTGTTTTAATTAAATTTCTGACAAATAAAAATATTTTTCTTTTATTGTTTTTTAAACAATTTTTAATTTGGGTTTTGAAATTTTCAATTTATATATATTTGTAAGATAATTTCTTATAATTCATTTTTTTCATTATTTTTGTTTCTAAACTTTTCAAATTTTTGTACAAAATCTTTTATGTGTAACTTTGTATTTTTCTGTATAAAACCTTTTTATAATAAATATAAATTCTTATTTTTTTTAATTACTTTCAAAATCTATGATTTTATTTTTATTTCTTTTATCAATTTATATGAAATGATTTTTGCAACCTTCTATTTTTGATTATTAGCTTTTTCTTTTGGAGATAATTTTATAATTTGAAATATTTTTTAATGAAATTTTTTTTAACATAAACTTATTCTATCTTGAAATCTTTTACAGAGTTTACCTATGAACCCAAAACCTTTCCTCAATGCAATGACAGGCAAACCTGTTGTGGTCAAGTTGAAATGGGGTATGGAATATAAAGGCTACCTTGTATCAGTTGATGGCTATATGAACATACAGCTTGCTAATACTGATGAGTATGTTGATGATGTTAAGACTGGAAATCTAGGCGAAATTCTCATCCGGTTTGTTTATTTATATAATATATAAAAAAAGTTATACATATAAATAAAACAGATTATTGTGAAATATATGTGAAATTGTTATTCTTCAAATAAAAAAATTTTTTAAACATGCTGCTCAACTGCTTATTTTTAGGTGCAACAATGTTTTGTACATTCGCGGAGCTGATGATGATAAAGAAGATGGAGAAACCAAAGATTAATTTAGAAGAATGTGTCTTTATTTTTAAGACTATCTTATTTTTTTAGGTCGAATTTTCTTTTGTAATCTTGCTCTGACGACAATAAAAATAAAAAAAAAACACTTTTTGAATTCTTTAAATTTTATTATTTAATCCTTATCAAACTCGAAGAAAAATTTTCAGATCAAAATTTATGAGTTTCTAAATTATCTGCGTTTGGCAAAATCCTTGGCTCCAATTCCAAACCTTTTCTGGCTGTATTAAAAGATTCTCTACAAATATCACTGCCTAGTCATTCAAACTATTTTCCACATTGCTTTTTTGATTATTACAATAATATCTAAAAGATCAGCTGGCTATATGCTTGGATAATAATAATAATTTTGTTTGGATTAGTGATAGGTTTTACAGAAGTTGTTTTAATCAGTTTTGAATTTTGAGGTCTCATTGGGTGGAAAGTGTCCAGTATTCATGCTTAAAATAATACTAGAAACACCTAGTTGTCTTTATCACCATTGTTTCCACAGTTTTAATTTTTCTAATTTTATTAACTCGAAAATATAATATCAGTAAAAATAATATTATATAAAAACATAATTTAACAAAAATTACAGTGAGCATATGCAAAGTGCATCGATAGCAAATTATTTAAATAGACTGATGGCACATAGGACAAGTTGTCTGAACGTAAAACCATTTCCGTAAACAGCCAAAATGGAACAAATGATTACAAGGAGTCATTCGGACGTCTTCAAATTCTATAAACAATTTCAAACTAAAGTGAAATTCAAATTGAAGTGAAAACTGAAAAACAAACCTGACAATGCTTGGTAACAAATGCTACAAACTTGTGCTTCGCGTAAAACCTCGTTTGAAGGAGAAGATAGTAAATAAATCCTTTGATTGATGATAAAGCGGTCGTTAAAAGCTTTCCACCCCTCACAAGCAGCTCTAAAAATATTTAGAATAATTAAAAGGTAAAACATCGTTAGCTAGCTGCTAGAAGCAAGTGAGTCCTCAAGCACTCTCAATCACCAAGCACAAGATAGCTGCCAGAAGCAAGTGAGTCCTCAGCACCCTCAACCACCAAGCACAAGATAGCTGCTAGATGCAAGTGAGTCATCAGCACTCTCAACCACCAAGCACAAGATAGCTGCTAGATGCAAGTGAGTCCTCAGCACCCTCAACCACCAAGCACAAGATAGCTGCTAGAAGCAAGTGAGTCCTCAGAACCCTCAACCACCAAGCACAAGATAGCTGCTAGAATCAAGTGAGTCCTCAGCACTCTCAACCACCAAGCACAAGATAGCTGCTAGAAGCAAGTGAGTCATCAGCACTCTCAACCACCAAGCACAAGATAGCTGCCAGAAGCAAGTGAGTCCTCAGCACCCTCAACCACCAAGCACAAGTTAGCTGCTAGAAGCAAGTGAGTCATCAGGACCCTCAACCACCAAGCACAAGATAGCTGCTAGAAGTAAGTGAGTCCTCAAGCACTCTCAATCACCAAGAACAAGATAGCTGCCAGAAGCAAGTGAGTCCTCAGCACCCTCAACCACCAAGCAAAAGATAGCTGCCAGAAGCAAGTGAGTCCTCAGAACCCTCAACCACCAAGCACAAAATAGCTGCCAGAAGCAAGTGAGTCATCAGCACTCTCAACCACCAAGCACAAGATAGCTGCCAGAAGCAAGTGAGTCCTC